>OX438921.1:33468354-34868354 GCA_949316025.1 Lapara coniferarum | reverse complement strand
TCTGTGATCTATTTGTAACCAAATAGATTTGTTAATTATAATATTATGTACTTTGGGGTGGCAAAGAGCATTATTATGGAAAAGGTATTCCTCGAAGCAGTACCTGTGTGAAAAGCATTTCCTACTATAAAAGTCCCTAAGTCACAATACGACGCCAAACGTCATCGGTCATTATTTTAAAAAAAGCAAAATATATAATCCACTGGAGTAAATTACCGGGATAAAAAGTAGCTTTAAGCCCTCGCGTGCCGGGAGCGTGGATCCACGCTCGGGCCGATTTCTGCAAAATGTATGAAAACTGAACATCTACAGGTTGTTTCTTTTTGGCTTATTTTTGAGTTTCCATTGGATGCAAATCTTAATTATATACTAGAATTGAGAAAAGCGGCCGCCATTTTGAATTTCTTTGTTTTGAGGCCGATTGGCCTCAAAATCGATACCTGGACATGGCTTTAGGTACAAAAGACGGATCCAATGTTAGAATTGAAAAAAGTGGCCGCCATTTTGAATTTCTTTGTTTTAAGGCCAATCCACCTCAAAATCGAAATTTGGTCATGGCTTTAGGTACAAAAGACGGATCCAATGTTAGAATTGAAAAAAGTGGCCGCCATTTTGAATTTCTTTGTTTTAAGGACAATCCACCTCAAAATCGATATCTGGGCAGGCCTGTAGGTACAATAGACAGATCGAATGTTAGAATTGAAAAAAGTGGCCGCCATTTTGAATTTCTTAGTTTTAAGGCCAATCGATCTCAAAATCGATACCTGGGCAGGCCTTTATATACAAAAGACGGATCCCATGTTGGAATTGAAAAAAGTGGCCGCCATTTTGAATTTCTTTGTTTTAAGGCCAATCGACCTCAAAATCGATATCTGGGCAGGCCTTTAGGTACAATAGACAGATCTAATGTTAGAATTGAAAAAAGTGGCCGCCATTTTGAATTTCTTTGTTTTAAGGCCAATCGTCCTCAAAATCGATATCTGGGCAGGCCTTTAGGTACAGAAGACGGATCTAATGTAAGAATTGAAAAAAGTGGCCGCCATTTTGAATTTCTTTGTTTTAAGGACAATCCACCTCAAAATCGATATCTGGGCAGGCCTGTAGGTACAATAGACGGATCCAATGTTAGAATTGTAAAAAGTGGCCGCCATTTTGAATTTCTTTGTTTTAAGCCCAATCGGCCTCAAAATCGATATCTGGGCAAGCCTTTAGGTACAAAAGACGGATCCAATGTTAGAATTGAAAAAATGGCCGCCATTTTAAATTTCTTTGTTTTAAGGCCAATCGACCTCAAAATCGATATCTGGGCATGGCTTTAGGTACAAAGGGCAGATCCAATGTTAGAATTGAAAAAGTGGTCGCCATTTTGAATTTCTTTGTTTTAAGGCCAATTGACCTCAAAATCGATACTGGGCATGGCATTGATAGTAAAAGTCATAATTATT
Source organism: Lapara coniferarum (assembly GCA_949316025.1). Classification (NCBI taxonomy): domain Eukaryota; kingdom Metazoa; phylum Arthropoda; class Insecta; order Lepidoptera; family Sphingidae; genus Lapara; species Lapara coniferarum. The sequence goes on along the minus strand of OX438921.1, from coordinate 34,866,909 downwards.
TAATGTTAGACTTAAGAAAAGTGGTCACAATTTTGAACTTCTTTGTTTTAAGACTGATTGTATTTAAGATAGATATTTGGGCTTGTCTTTAGCCAAATAGAATAACTCGAGGTTGGAATTTTAAGAACTGCATTCCATGTTAAATGTTCTTGTTTTAAGGGCTATTGGTTTTAAAATCAAAATCCACTGGACATGGCCACAAACTATAGTAGGTTTTAATTATGGATTTTTTAAATATTATGGCCACCATCAATGCTTATTCAATTCTCTTCAATAACGCAGCTTTGTTATGTCGCAAAATAAAGAATTGAAGAAGAAAGAAGTGTCCCGTGGCAGCAAACAGCAAATAAAGTAAATTCTTCTGTAAAAGCGTCAAAATCGGTTAAAAATCAGGAAGTCGTTAACAATTCAACGATTGCTATAAGATATAATTAGCCGTGTAGTAGAAATTATCTTATTATATTTTTTCTTCCCCCACATCGTTATGCCCTGTTGGGTGGCCATTAAATTATTGTGTCTTTTTATTTATTTACCCCCCATCACCAGACTTAAAAGGCTCCTCAGGTTGATTACCTTATTCATTTTTAAAAGTATCTAATTTTGATGTGATTGCGTATTTAAATTAGTAAAATTACAACCTCGATTTATTCTGGTTGGCTAAAGACAAGCCCAAATGTCTATCTTAAATCCAATCATTCTTAAAACAAAGAAGTTCAAAATGGCGACCACTTTTCTTAAGTCTAACATTAAATATGACTTTTACTATCAATATCATGCCCAGTATCGATTTTGAGGTCGATTGGCCTTAAAACGAAGAAATTCAAAATGGCGGACACTTTTTTCAATTCTAACATGGGATCCGTTTTTTGTATATAAAGGCCTGCCCAGATATCGATTTTGAAGTCAATTGGCCTTAAAACGAAGAAATTCAAAATGGCGGCCGTCTATGCCAAATCTCACAATGTTTCTGAATATTTTAGTGACCATTGATCCATAATAAATAAGTAAATAAATAATTTCAAAATTCGTACTAAAAGAATTTTATGGTGTATAAATTGGAACCTCCTTTACACCTAAAATCCGATTTTTTCAAATGTATGGGCGGCACGCAAGCGTTTTTTACGCAAACTGAGCCCGGCATTCCAGGGGTTAAGTAGCCTATATATTAATCCGGGATACGTCCGATCCTGTATGGTCGCTGTGCCCTGTGATTATGAATGAACCATGTCCATTCATAATAGTATGCCAAACATCCAAATCCATTCAGTGGTTTACTTCTAACCATTGAGGGTTTTTAATACATCAATGCTTCTAACAAACATTCAAACATTTTCTCAGTCATACGCATATCTATACATATAAATAAAATTGGAGTGTCTGTTTGTAATATTGAAATAACCCTTTTTTACTACATGTATATGAATATATATACGGTACATTCACCAAAATAATTGTTGTTTTTTTCAATTTTTGTCTGTTTGGGCTAATGTCTGAAATAGCTGGACCGATTTTGACGGGACTTTTATTAGCAGGTAGCTGATGTAATAAGGAGTAACTTAGGCTACGTTTTATCCCGGGAAAATATAAAGCGGGACTTTTATCTCGGAAAACTTTTTAACGCGGGCGGAGCCGCGGGCAACAGCTAGCTTTATAATATTAGCAAGAAGTAAGATTATGATAAGAAGTATGATAGTAAAATAAGATAACAATTAAATATGTAAGACAACCCTTACCCAGCTTCACAAAATCCACGCAAAATCTGAATTAATCTGAATAGGACAATAGTTGAATTCTGCCGCCACATATTTACGTTTTATTTTCCAAATGGATGCTGCAAAATGTCACACTTCAGGGCTTTCTTTTGGAAATAATAAAATAAATTTTCAATATTATTTTAAAATAAAAAAAGTTAACATTATACATCTTTTACTACATATAAGCAGTTACATTATTTGATCAAACCAAACGCAACTGAAAGTTGACACGATAAACAGAAACATAACCTCAAAACTCGAAAGTTTTCAAGATATTTTAATTTTTGCTAAATATTTTAATTAGTTTTTTTTAATTAAAATGTCTGAATTACCTGAAGCAACAACTGAAGAAAAGATTGAATCTAACAGCAATAATCAAACAAGTGAAGAATATGCGTACTTAGACCGCGGAGGGTTCTCTTCAGAGAAATTTAAGATTGAGTTGCGTGGGTTACCTAAGTTTTATGGAATCGCTGTAAGTCGTAATATATTTCTCTGTTTAAACAAATCTATACAATAATATTGATATTATGTTAAAGTTTTGGTTCACTTAACACAGCCAATAAAAATAACCATTAAACTTAACCCACAATTTTAAATTATGTTGTGTTATAAAATTCACATAGCCATCATATTGCATAGAACTAATCTCTCGCATTTTCATTTTTCAGGAACTAAAAAAACTATTTAATCAAAAGCTTGGATTGAACGCCAGCAAAATTAAGCGTCCAAAGCATGGCAGCCCGTGGCTATTTGCATGTTTCCAAAATGACGAGGAAAGGACTAAGGCTATTGCTGCTCTGGATGGTTACTTATGGAAAGGTTTGCATTTTAATAAATTCTTTAAATTCTATTCAAATAAATGTAGAGTTTGTTATGGATTGCTTCATATTTTTATGCATATTTCTAGGCAAAACTCTTAAAGCAGAAATAGCAAAACCAGCCCCTGATCCACTTGTGAGGAAACGGAAGCAGGAGGAAGAGAACCCAGTGAAGAACAAAAAGAGGAAGCAAGAAGACAGCAGAAGTCAAGAAGAGAGGATCAAAGATGCAACTACACCTTATTGGAATATGCCTTATGAAGAGCAGGTACTTGACTAAAAAAAATATAGTTCATTAATTATTATAAACGAAGTTGATAACATAGCTACCACTTGATTATTAATTGGCTATCTATAACATGAAATAAATAGAGTTCTTTAAGCTGTTATCAAAGTAAATCACACATTTTATTTACTACAACTAGTTGTTATTTTTATGTATGAACTAACTATTGTAAGTGGACGATAGCCTAGTTGGGAGTGGGATGGTCTGCCAAGACAACACACCTTTAGGATGAAAACGACACAATTAAAAGAGACAGAAAATTGAGTTATCAACATAAAATTACTTGAAACGAAGTTCTCAATACAATAATAGTTCAAACACAGCCATATTCGAGCAGGAAAAGGACAAAGCTGTTGTATGGGTCCCTTTTTTATTATATTTTTACAAATAAGGGACTAGTTTTAAGTAGTTTAAAAATGACACTTAATTTTCTATTTTATGAATTGTGTCGTTTTTGTTCTAAAGATGCGACAAGTTGACTGACTTTTCGAAGTTACGTGCATATTGTTAATGTTATCAATTATCGTTCGCTTCAATGGTGAAGGAAAACATCGTGAGGAAACCTACATACCTGAGAATTTTCTATGACAATTTCGAGGGTATGTGAAGTCTGCCAACCCGCACTAGGCCAGCGTGGTGGACTAAGGCCTGAACCCTCTCAGTAGTAGAAGAGGCTCGTGCTCATCAGTGGGCAATATATAATACAGAGCTGATTGCATTGCATTGCAACTATTGATTACTTTTTTACAGTTAAAGCTGAAGGAAAAAGACATAAAAGAAATACTAATGAGATTTGACAATGAGCGATGGAAAATAGACAAACAAAAACGTAAAGAAATAGAAGCTAACCGCAAACTCTATAACGGTTTGAGTTTTGAACTGTTAGGTATCAAGCAGTCTCCAGTTACAGAGGGCTATAGGAATAAGTGCGAGTTCACTGTGGGAATAGACGAGGAGACTCAGCTGCCCACGGTGGGAGCCAGGCTGGGGAGTTACGTCACCGGCAAGGTTGGTGTGGGGCCTGTGCAGCATCTCACTCATATATCTGAGAAAACAAAGGGTGCTGTTTTGGTAAGTGCATCATAATGACATTTGTTTGATTGTATAAAATTACATAACTAACCTGCTAAAAAAATTGCTATTATGTGACAAAATATAGACTCACTCGCTTTTTATCCCCGAAGGGGTAGGCAGAGGCGCAATTAATGCACCCATTTTTTCCATGCGTATTCCGTCCCATGGTGTGATGGGGGCGAGCCAATCGCTATATCGGGCACAAATTACAGACCCCATGCTGATACTGATTAGAAAACCCAATATAATTTTACCAAATTCGGGGATTGTACCTGAGACCTCAGCATTGCAGTCATCTATACTAATATTATAAAGCTGAAGAGTTTGTTTGTTTGTTTGTTTGTTTGAACGCGCTAATCTCAGGAACTACTGGTGCGAATTGAAAAATTCTTTTTGTGTTGAATAGACCATTTATCGAGGAAGGCTATAGGCTATATAACATCACGATGCAACTATTAGGAGCGAAGAAATAATGGAAAATGTGAAAAATGCGGGGAAAATTATTCATCCTTGAGGGCTTCCATTGCGTGCGCTGCGAAAATGGTTCAAGATACCAAAAATATATGTATGAGAGATTTATTCCTCTTGAAATGATCTAAAAAAAAGTCCACGACAGTATATGTCTATCTTTTAAAATAAACTCTCTAGAACCGTTTTTATGGTAATCAAATTTGGTCGAAATTAATGCATTATTTGTTAAGAGTTGTATCAACGTCATAATATTAATCTTTATACAAATAAATGTGTTGGATAGAGTGATTCAACGGGAAGGTTTTTATGTATGTACTTTTAGCCCGGAAAAACTTATTAACGCGGGCGAAGCCGTGGGCAAAAGCTAGTACCATAATAAAACTATGCCAATGACGCAGTCAGTATATGATAATATACTTTATTATTATTTTGTAGTACTTTCAAGAGCTTGTGCGGAGTTCTAATTTGGCTCCATTTTCGCCAGCTGATTACTCAGGGTATTGGAGGTTCCTCACAGTAAGACATTCTACTTACAATGATGATGTCATGCTCATAATTCACATGCACCCACAGGTATAGTTCTTAATAATTATAAATTGCATAAGAAAAACATTTATGACTTAGGACAATTACTTGATTTTCCGCACTAGCCTAGCGTGGTGGACTAAGGCCTAAACCCTCGCAGTGGCAGAGGAGGCCCGTGCCCAGCAGTGGGCAGTATATAAAAAAGGGCAAATTGCATTGCATTGCAAATTACTTGATTTGTCTGAAATGTGCACGACATTTATCTACCTATTAAATTATTAATAATGCATTATGAAATAAAAAAAATAAAAACGAAATATATTAATTGGTAAATGTTTTAATTGATGATTGTTTTAACCTATATATTTTGTTGTTTTAGGACATGTCAGAAGAGGAATTAGACAAAGTAAAGAAAGATTTAGTAGAACATTTCAGTTCTGAGAAGGCTGTGTCTTGTGGTATCAAGTCATTGTACTTTGAATTGGTTACAAAGAGGTATCTCCATGTCTTTACAATTCTGATATACGAAATGAAAACATACTCATTTTATGGCTGACTCAAGCATTAGTCACTTAATAGAGGATTACAAACACTTGTCTGATCCTTGCAGCTTAAATTTTTTATTAGTTGTATTTCATACTAATGTTGCTTGCAGCTTCAGCCGGGTGAAAGATTGTTTCTGGGATAAATTCCCGCTTTATATTTTCGCGGGATAAAAATTGCCTATTTTTTTGTAGCTGGTATTCAGGAGTAATGTAGCTTCCTATGAGTGAGAGACATTTCGAAATCGGTTTAGTAGCTCCTGAGATTAGCGTGTTCAACCAAACAAACTCTTCAGCTTTATAATATTAGTATAGATATGTAAGGAAGCACTACAAATAAGCTTTATCAGATGACGGAATAGCACTGCACATAATCATTTTTTTTACACACAATGAACTTGCCACAAACCAATGAACAAATGCATTATTTTAGGCGAGTTGGTGAAGACGCGTTAAAGCCGATGCACCTAATGGGCGCAACACACATTATAGATACAATATTGGGGAAACAATTCAGGATTTCACCTGAAGCATTTTTCCAGGTAAAAACAGATGTTGGCAGATGCCAGGTGTAGGTCAGACACACACACCTAGCGTCTCGTGCCTCAACAGTTTTTATTTTTCTTATTATTATTTAAGACTAGATGTTGCTGGTGAAAAGACTTTCCCGTTACAAAAGTAGGTACCTAAGTACTATGACGCCAGCGTCATCAATTTTAAAAATGTCATTATTACCCATGGAAGCAAGTCACCAGGATAAAAAGTAGCCTCTATGTTAATCCAAGACTAGATTTGTGTGCCAAGTTTTATCCAAATTCCTTCAGTAGTTTCTGCGTTTTTTTATGCATAGAATAACGAGACGAGCATGCCGTTCGCCTGATGGTAAGCGATACAACCACCCTTAAACAGCAACACCATCCAGCACCTTGAGTTACAAAGTACTGTGTGGCATTCCACTGCGCTCGTCATCCTGAGACATAAGATGTTCGTCTTATTATGTCCAATAGTTACACTGGCTACAATGTCCTTGAAACCGAAACACAACAGTGCAACACTGGCTGCTTAGCGGTAGAAATAGACATTGCGGTCGTACCTACCCAGATGGACTTTTACTTATGAGACCTACCACCAGTAGGTACTTCTAACAAATATCCAAACATTTTCACAATCTTGCGAGAGTAAGAAGTATGATAGTAAGACAGTATTTGCCATATTCAAATATATTCTGTGAAAATGTCCAGTCATTATTAAGTTTTAAATTCAAAAACATTAGACGCTTTTCAAGTTAGACAGAGAAAGAAAAAGGCTTAATAATATATAGTTCTAGCGTGATTTGGGCACGGACCCTTTGTAATTCAATTTAAAACGTGTTCGAAATTGATTTTCAACCAGCAATTATTATTTTCTTCATTAGGTAAACACAGCCGGTGCGGAAATATTGTATCAAAGCGCGATCGATTTGAGCAAAGTGGACAAGGAGTCGACCGTGGTGGACATTTGTTGTGGTACGGGCACCATCGGTCTTTGCTTTGCACAGGTGAGTTGTGTTCAATGGGGTTAGAATGTGGCAAAAAGACGTAACTCGTAAGACAATGCCGTTTCATTTTCATGTTTGTGATTGATCGAGAGACAAATACTGCCCTCATAATTCTAAATGCAGTACTTACAAATTGGCGGTTTCGAGAAAAACGCGGTTAAATGTTTTTTTTTTAATCTCTACTCATTTTTTTCCTATCTGGCTCTCTACTCATTTACAAATTTCTCTTAACCCAGTTCCAAGTAATTATAATGATTTTTTTAACCCAATAGTTAAATACGTGTCTTATGCCGTTTTGCTAAAAATAGAAAATGCAAAATATGTCGATTACTGCATTCTTTATTATGACGGCAGAATACGTCAGTCACGTGATAGTCTCTCAACCAATCCCATTAAAACGAAACGGAGTCGTGTCGTGTTTCTTTGCCACATTCTACACACACTGTTCTGTTATTTTTTTATTATTTAATCTTGCTCTGCATTAGAGCAACTTCATATTGAGGTACACGCATATATACATATACCCTCACGCCTGTTATACCCGAAGGGGTAGGCAGAGGCGCAACTAGTGCACCCACTTTTCGCCATTATTCCGTGCCATGATGTGATAGGGGGCGAGCCTATCGTCATATCGGGCACTAATTCCAGACTCCGAGCTGATACTGAATAGAAAAATTCAATACCACTTTGCCCTACCCGGTGATCGAACCCGAGACCTCAGCTTTGCAATCGTACTGTAATACAACTACGCCACCGAGGCAGGAAATATAACAGGAGAAGCAGAAAATGATAAAATAGAAACTAACTCCGGTGTATTTATTCGCAGCATTGTTCCAAAGTGTTAGGTCTCGAGTTAGTATCCGAAGCGGTGAAAGACGCAAAAGCGAACACTGAATTGAACAAGATAGAAAACTGCGACTTCTTTACTGGCAAGGCGGAAGACATTTTGCCGTCGGTACTGGCGAGGGTCGCTAAAGGAAGTGACGTCATTGCTATTGTGGACCCTCCTAGGGCTGGCCTGCGTAAGTCAATGCAACTACGGTAAATACTAACTTAATGTATAGGTATTAGGTACTTGAAAGTTCGAAATATTGTTCCTTCGCACCACTTGTTGATAGAACGGCGTTCAAATATTTGTGACATTAATTGCTGTATGTTTTTCAACTTTAATATCCTTTTCATAGACTTGCTTTCGATTTTGTTTCTATTGAGAATATCAAACATGAGATATCCTATTAAAGAGCGCTTTCGGAAGCATCATTTTTGATTTATGTCTACATTAGGTTATCAAACGCCTATGGAAATTATTATTTTCAGTATTTTTTTTCCTTCTTTCGCAATGCCTCAAGCCTTAATTCCACCTGGGGGTCTAGACAAAATCCCTTTTCTATTAGCGTTTACGGTTACGGAAAGGTCAAAACCGTAAACGCTAACAGAAAAGGGATTTCGTCTAGACCCCCTGTACACGCTAAAAAGTTTTAAATAAACAAACAATTATCTCAATTTTGCCGTATAGACATGCGAGCAGTGACACAACTCCGCAACACGCGTAGTGTGAAGCGTCTGATATACATATCGTGCAGCCCGTCTTCGGCCGTGAAGAACTTCGTGGACCTGGCGCGGCCGTCCTCCAAGACGTTGAGGGGGGCGCCGTTCGTGCCGGTCACCGCGATCCCCGTCGACATGTTCCCTCATACGAAACATGTGGAGCTGGTTGTGTTGTTCCAGAGGGAAGAGGTGAGTTTATTATGGAAGACCTTTACCAGAAAATGATAAAAAAGTCCAATTGAGATTGATCCTTACTACACTAAACTTAGCATTGATAATACAAAACTTTTTTTAATCACTTACGCGGTATTGCACTAGCCCCAACGATATGTTAATCTAGAACATGGTCTATCTATATATCAAAATTTATCAAAATCCGTTCAGAGTTTTTTGTGTACTTCTAAGCACTGAACTGGCTTCTTCAAATGGTGAGGCATTTTAAACACCCAACTGTCATTCCCACTCATAATTTAACATCTTGACTTGTTTTGAACAATGATTATTTCAAAGTACCTACCGGACGTCCTTATACCCTCAAGTAAATAGGATAAAAATGGAATCGCCGACAAATGTACTTTTTAGTAAGAGAGAGAATCCGCAACAACTTGATTTAAAAGATGTGTATTTTTCCTGTTGTGTGTGAATTATGAAAAATTAAATCGAAAGTAATAAATAATTACTAATAACGCAAACCGAAGATCCTCGTAAATCACAAGTTGTGAGGCCGTTATCAAAAACATTGACAAATACTATCCCACAAAATATTTACAGTTACCTAAGTGAATATTGTCAGTGATTCGGGAATTATATTGTATTCTCAGTTTTGCTTGGCACTAAATGCAATAAAAAATATATTGTTATATAAGCTTTTTATACAAAACCTATCTACTATATTGGTTAGAATTAATTTTTATTTCATACTGTAATTTTCAAGGAACCCATCGAGGAAGAAGAATCAAAAAATATGGAAGAAAGCTCTGAGAAAACGAACGACGTAGATATGGAACCAGCCGAAACTACTAAGGTAGCAGAAACAGTACCAGTAGATCAGAATGCAGAGAGTGGTACGGAAGTAGCCGAGAAGGCAACATGTGATGGTGATGTGAATTAAATATTATGTATATAATTGTTATGTATATGAATTATGAATAGGTGAATAAAATTATTTTACCGAAACCGTTTTTTATTTAAACCTTTTTGCATTACACACGTACGAAAAATAGTATTTGTATTGATAAAACGATGTTTCTCGAATTGCCGAAAAATATATTTTTGGCAAAATCTCATCCATATTTAAAATGAAACGAATTAACCAATTTACAAGTACCCGTCAGTAATCGATATATACAGGGTCATTTTGTAACCGAATACATAAATTTAACTGCGATAAAATCAATTTGAAAGAAACACCATGCAGTTAATTAATTTAACCATAAGTGTAAAATAAAGAAGTACATTTTTCAAACAAAATAAATAACAAAAAAGGTCTTTTAATTTTAGACATCCTATTGCCACTACTAGTAAACGAGAAATCGTCGGAGCGTCAACATCGCACTGAGGTCTGTGTGTTTCATTGATAATATGCTCACGCACACGCGAACAAGAGATGCACACACGGAGCGCAACGATAAGCTGTCACATCGCGCCATCGTAACCAAGAAGCTTTATTCCAAACCGAAAAGATGAGGTCGTTATTATTACCAATGCTTGTGTGTCAGGTCACATAGGTCAATCTAAACAACAGTCACTTACTAGATTCTGTCAGAGCCAGTTATGTCTCCTTTAAAAGACTGAAATCATTGCGGCATCTTCGATAATGGTCACAGTCCGTACACCGCACGTAGCTTATCAAAAAGTCTCACAACCCTAAGATTCTATCAACTATCACACGATACATCAGCAAGAATCGCACGCTCAAGCCGTCAAATTCGTCGATCGATTTCGTGAAACCAACTATGATGCTACCGTTATGATACGAGTGTCAGCGAGGTTCTGGAAAATTGGAATTTTGAACATTTACTCAGTAACCCCTAAAAGTACAAAAGACATTTCAACGACCTTCTCGGAAACATTAACACTTTATTCACGAGCTTTGCTTTTGAGCAAGGTCACTCAGATCGATATAATAATAAAATTACAATAGTTACGAGTAAGTACATAGGGCGCATCGGCCTAACATTCGGTACATAAATCAACATACGCCACGTCGTGTTGCTGCCGGGCGAACGGCCGCTGGCAAAATGACGAGTGCCGAGTACTGTGGCCGAGAGGCGACTGGCGGGCGACGCGCGCGCCGTCCCCCGCTTTCCCGCGGCGCATGCGCCTGAAGGAGCCAGTGCGGAGCCATAGGCATGAAGTCCACGAATCCCGGACTGCGAATCTCGATGTATTTCGACACGTTACACATTTTGATAAATATCACTTGTACTTATTGCTATTACCTGGAATTGTCGTAATTTACTAGTAGGGTAAAAAAGTTTAATTTTTACCACTTCATAGAATACACGCACACTTTTGTCAAGAATAAGTAACATTTACGTACGTATTGGAAGCTTTAGTTAAATACTAATCTAATAGTGAGTAATAACTGAACTTAATTTAAGATAACCAGGATATTCAATTGACTGATGACCAAAATTATTGTAAGTAGGTAAAACATAGGTATTTAGAAGGATTTTTATGCACTTGGTCAAGTCACTTTATAAGTGGTTAGTAAATAACGCCAGTTTTAGGTATTATTACTCAGGCAGGAACTATTAAAAATTGCGATTTTATTGCGGTGCGGAGATACTGGGGTACTCTGTCAGAGGTGTCCGGGAATAAACCCATATTTCGCCCAAATGTCCGGGATTCTTGCCGTGTTTTTCCGGCGTCGGCAATTTAGGTAATGGCAGCCCTATACAAAGAACATGCCGACAAGTGCGCCGTGCGCCCGCTGGCGCGCGCGATCGTTGGCCCCGCCAGCTGATGTTCGTGTTACACGTGCTCCCACAGGGATACCAAGCTTTGGTACTATTACCTTATTCTGCAATATGTTGCAATTTTAGTTTTACATTGTTCTATGCTATTTAAACCGTACCACAATGCATATTGAAATTGAATGATGTTAGAGCTCTGGTATGCTTTATTGCTTAAAGTAATGTTATTTTTACAATACAAAGATATTGCTGCGTATTCGTTTAAGTAGACTTTTCATTAGCATAATTACCCTAGTTATTTTATTATTTAATACACTTATTTAAGTGTGCTAGAAATCCATGTGATAAATAAACTAATATCCGATTCTTTGAAAAGCTGTGTCATTTTAGCAAACTTGTCGGTTAAAATGTTTATACTGGCAACACAGCGTGTTTGAGTGCGTGTTTGTAATGAATGGCGTGCGAAAGAGACATAACATGTTGGTATCTGCACGTTAGTTTCAATGTGTTAGTAACAAGATCAACGACTCTGACGCGATACAAAATGTAGCTAGAGATTAGAAGGTACAGAAGGCATAATAAGGTGTTTGGTAGTATAAAGTATTTACGTAAACCTATTTTAGGCATGACGTCCAGAAATATTGATGTTAAAATTAAAACGAACTTTGAAATATCATACGGAATCTAAAAAATATGATATCAATAGATTAAAATCCTGTAACTTTTTTAATAACCCGACTGCGAGTTGTTTAGTACCTACCTATTTCGGTAGGTAAACTTATTTATTAACGAAAACAAAGTTTATTATTAAAGAATTAATACTTTTCTTTACAGCATAACACTTAAAAAATAATTCGTTCCTTTTCGTACAATAACATGACAATTTTTTATTTCATGTTGATATTTATAACGTATTAGTTAGGGAGTAGGGACTGCCCTAGTAGCAATTTAATTATTTTATTTCAAATTCCACGTCTCAAGCGGTACTGCTGCAGCTATGTGAGTGAATGTATTGCAAGTGAATTTGTGAGTTGCCCTTCTTAATCCTATAAGTTTTGTAAAAACATCGTCAGCTGTGACGTGATTCACTGAATAAAGTCAAGCGCGCTAAAACACAGCGTGATCAAAAAACTATAAAACTATAATCGGGATTATTGGCGAAAGTATGCGTTACCCATGGATAATATTTTGCACGATGTTAGCAGAGGTCACGCTGAATATGTGGTTTCATTTAGTAACGCAATGTTGAAATGACACTGTATAAAAGCGAAAAGTCACTCACTCATCACGAAATCTCAGAAACTACAAGTGCTAGGAGTCACAAATTTGTATGGGGGTTCCTTTTAGGACGTAGGTGCTTACTAAGATGGAGTTTGGTGAAATTCAACACCTAAGGGGGTGAAAGGGGTGGCAAAGTTTGTACGCGATAAACTCAAAAACTTTCAAACGGATTTCGATGAAATTTGGTATGGAGATAGTTCGAGGCCCTGGGAAGGTTTGAGGCTACTTTTTATCCCGGGAAAATGTATAGCGGGACTTTTATCCAGGAAAAACTCTTTCGTGCGGGTGAAGCCGTAAGCAAAAGCTAGTAACTCAGTCAGTCTCGCATCATTAATAAAGAAAATTGCTGAAAAGAACTGCCTCGGTGGCGTAGTTGTATTATGGTACGACTGCAATGCTGAGGTCTCGGGTTCGATTCCCGGGTCGGGCAAAGTGAAATTGAGTTTTTCTATCCAATTTCAGCTCGGTGTCTGGAATTTGTGCCCGACATGGCGATAGGCTCGCCCTCTATCACATCATGAGACGGAATAACGGCGAAAAGTGGGTGCACTAGTTACGCCTCTGCCTACCCCTTCGGGGATAATAGGCGTGAGTGAGTGTGTGTGTGCTGAAAAGAATATTTTATTCTATCAAATAAACAGATTTACCTGAACGCTTAGTAATTCGAGATTGATTAAAATAGTAATCTAATGGAGGAATCCTATTCCACCGCATCTGGTGGCGGTGAGATAATCGTCAGGAATTTAATAAAGCGCCCGGAGCCACCCTGGCATTCCGGCGCGGGCGTGTCGGCCCGACCATTATAATACAAATAGGAGAATACATGACCTTTATAATAGTTGATAAAGGATGAGCAAAATTATTTGAATTAATCTGATACAGCTTTGGAGGTTCGCAATTTGAACTTTTCCCGATACGAACCGAACTGAACTTGGAGGGGACCTATGTTCAGCAGTGGACGCCTAAAGGCTGAAAAAGAAAAACCTTGGATGAACTGGTACGTTGCTGGTAAAAAGCGAAAATTTGGCAATAGGTATGAGTTTGATCTCTTAATAAGTAGCGTGCTTGTTTATCTTGAATGTAACACTTTTCTAGAATTGGTTTAGCTTTTTACTACCTGCTACCCACGTGAAATTATTCCTCCTTATAGATACATTGCATTATCAATTTTACAATGTCGATAATATTACTTATACCTACGTGCCTATAGGTCCGTTGATTACTTACCCATTACCCAAGCCCTATCTAACCCATTTAGGACCCTGAGTGCCAGGTATATTTGTTATCGGAAAATAGTTTTGAAAAAACTAGATAACATTTGCAAAAAAAAGTTAGAATAAAAATATAAATTATAAAAGAACTTTTTAAATCATCTGTACTTGAAATTATATTCACGACAGTACCGCAGCCTCAGTTACATACCGAATTCACCCCTCGGTGGGTGGCATAATTTTGCGATCTTATTTAGCTGTGTTCCGCAGACGCTGCCTTCATTACAGCTTTAGCTATCGAAGGAGGCAGTCCTAGTCTCCGAGAGAATGTCACGATGACTCCTCTAAACATGGTGCCCAAGTGCATTGTTCTTATTCTACTTATGTTTGTGTGTTCCTATTTTTCCTACTCCATAGAAAGATCTGGTAAGTTATTTTTTACTACGTATGACCGAAGATAGCCCGGTTCCTATGGCCCAACATTCATGTTTTCGTTTTATTTTTGATGTAATTCAAAAACGTATCATGATTTTTAAATTGATTTTTTATTAATTACTTAGCGATACGTTGTTTCATTAAAGGTTTTCCTTTGTAAATCTTCTCATCTTCATGAAACGATTTTATGAAGCTTTAAAATTAAGTGGGTCGTCATTGGTTCCGTTACTAGGTTCTTAAGCGTTTTCATATTTTTAATATTTTAGATAAGCGATGGGCTGAAAGTGAAACAGTTTTGGATCCAAACGGAGACTTTTTGTTGAAATGGCGAGTTGATTATTTAAAGCAAAAAATTCGCTTTCAAATAAGTTTAACGGAAAAAGCACCGACTTTTAGTTGGTTCGCGCTCGGATTCTCTGACAGGGGAATGTTAAACAATTCAGATGTATGTTTATTCTGGTTCGATTTTAAAGGACAGGATTATTACGAGGTATAATTATTTTATTATCTTTTGATTTTGAAATTTATTACCATTCTATCTGAACGCACCAGTCTATTTTTTAGTTAGTACTACAAATTTTTATTATCATTCCAGGATATGCACGCAAATGAGTGTGGAAAACTAAAACGTGACGCAAAGCAAAATTGTAAAGATTTCCATTTCGACGCTAGCAGTGAAAGCATCGTCTTTGAAAGATACTTCGACACTTGTGACGACGATGACCACATCATTAGGGTACGGGCAAACTAGTCCCAATATTAATAAAATTAAATCATAATTATCGGACTGCCTCGGTGGCGTAGTTGTATTATGGCACGACTACAATGCTGAGGTCTCGGGTTCGATCCCCGGGCCGGGCAAAGTGATATTGAGTTTTTCTATTCAGTATCAGCTCGGAGTCTGGAATTTATGCCCGATATGACGATAGGCTCGCCCCCTATCACATCATGGGATGGAATAATGGCGAAAAGTGGGTACACTAGTTGCGCCTCTGCCTACCCCTTTGGGGATAAAGGGCGTGAGTGTATATGTTTGTATAATTATCGGTTAAGTATTGATCAGTACGATTTCATCTTTTTAACCGACTTCAAAAAAGGAGGAGGTTATCAATTCGTCGTGTATTTTTTTTATATTTTTACCTCAGAAATCTGTCATTTCTTAACTGATTTGGAAAATTCTTTATTTTTTTTAGGACGGCACAGTCTACGTAATCTGGGCTCATGGAGTAGATAAATTGTTCTCATCTAATGGACTTTGCCTACCTTGCACTCCCTCGCAAAACCACGGGTTCATTAGAGTCCGTTTGCTAACACCACCGGGTCTGCAGAGAGTCGACGGCTATCAGTTACGAATCACAAACAAAGACCTTAAAGTGCCAGGCGATGATACCACGTATTGGTGCAAAATATTCCGGCTTCCAGAATTTATTAATAAGAAAATTCATCATGTCATCCAGGTAAAACCATGGGCCCATTTAGGTGAAATGTGGGAGGGGGGCAAGGTTGAGCCAGCTAGGACAGTACCGTAGTGGCACCTCCAGCTGATACGGAGACATAAAAATAATTCCTAAAAAATATATTGAGAAAAGATCTGTTTCATGCCATACATACCATTTTATATTATTGGACGAAGTGAACGATAGCCTAGTTGGGAATGGAACGGTCTGCCGAGACAATGTCCGGAGGTTCATGACCCAAGGCACACACCTCTGACTTTTCAAAGTTACGTGTGTATTGTTTATTAATTATCTTCGCTTTAACGGTGAAGGCATACATCGTGAGGAAACCTGCATACCTAAGAAGTTCTTTATAAGAATTTCGAAGGTATGTGAAGTCTACCAACCCGCACTAGGCCAGCGTGGTGGACTAAGGCCTAAACACTCTCAGTAGTAGAGGAGGCCCGTGCCCAGCAGTGGGGCAGCATATAATACAAGGCTGGTATTATTATTATTATTTCATAATTTGTCTAATTTTGAAAATACACAAATTATTAAATATGGCTATATGCTAGTCTCCCCACGGAAAATGACTAGGGCACATCCATGTTTGAATAGTGTAGTAGGTATGTTATTTTAGATAATGATTAAAGTTATATTTAGTATTTTGATTTTAGTTTGAGTCGTCTATAACAAAAGGAAACGAAGGGTTGGTGCATCACATGGAAGTGTTTTATTGTGACTCAAAGCCAGACGTCGAAATTCCTATGTACGAGGGGAATTGTTTCGCTTCGGAAAGGCCGGAAATTACAAAATCGTGTTCAAAGGTAAGAAATGTAACAACTTTTTCATATACTTATCATTTAGCACATAGGATTGTCTGTAAATATTTGAACCTAGAACCTATGTTTCCAGTCTGCGTAGCCGCTGAGTCATTGATCCCTAATGTTGTGTTTTAGGTGAAAGCTGCATGGGCAATGGGCGCTCCTCCTTTTACATATCCTAAAGAAGCTGGTCTACCTCTCGGTGGTCCTGGAGCCAATAAATACGTCATGTTAGAAGTACATTATAATAACCCGGAAGTACGGAAAGGTAAAAATCAACTCACCCACACAAATAAACGAAATGTTGGAAAAATAATCCATTATCAAAATTTTCAATTTTAAATACAGTTGATTATAGCATATTATTTACATAACGCAACTTTGAAAGTAACTTTGTTTATTCAATAACTAAAATGATTCATACATGAGTAATAACTACTTTAGTATTATTTTCATCAAATGACATGTCCAAAAACGGGCCTAAAATATAATTCCAAACAAGACAGTTTATATATACCTATTTGGATAGAACTCTTAAAAACTAGTCTTTAACAATAAATCGTTTGACTTTAAAGACCGTCGATTTTGAGATTTACGTAATAATATTTTGCTTAAAAACTGTAGTTTTCTTATTATGAACGTTTTTAAAAAAGTTACTTATAAATGGAAGGTCCTAAAAATATGTTTTAAATGAATTCAAGTTCCATATTTTGCCCCTATATCCCTAAAGTTTGAGCCTGGTTAGATTTTGAGGCCCAGCACCCATGCAAATAGCGGACATCTTTAGTCTCTTTATCCTTATTTTACGGCCATCTGAGCTGACTCTTGTACCTGATATTTATTATTTGGTTCCGTTTCTAAACGTATGTTTGTTTAACTTTTGCAGATTGGGTAGACAGTTCAGGAATAGTGCTACACGTGACTGGAAATAGGCGAAAATATGACGCCGCTATTATGGAACTTGGCCTAGAATATACGGACAAAATGGCGATCCCTGGTGGTCAAGAAGCGTTCCCTTTGACCGGATATTGCATACCTCAATGCACGGGAGTGGTAACTTCAATACTCCATTTATAATTTTATATGAATATCTATCAAATATCAGTAGATTTTGCATGTATCAGGTCAAGATTAGCTGCACCACTATTTGTAAAAGTCTTCATCCATTTAAATGGTCTATAATTTAATCTATTTTAATGTCCGCTTTTGCATTACGAGATAATGTATTGGCCCCATCTCTTCATCGAGAAATTTTCCACAAGCCATTTAAATTGACATGTTCGTTTTGCATTCCTTTGCCTCTTAAATATGACAGTTGGACCTCTATACATTTTTTTTCCAGGGTCTACCAGCAAAAGGTATAGTTGTATTTGGCAGTCAACTGCATACACATCTCACGGGCGTGGCTGTTTGGACACGGCACTTCAGACTTGGAGTAGAGTTGCCAGTGTTGAACAAAGATATGCACTACTCCACTCATTTCCAAGAAATAAGGATTTTACATCGGCCCGTTCACATTTTGCCAGTAAATTATTTTTTTTACTTTTTGTTAATATTACAAATGCAGATGTTTGGTTGTTTGTTAGATGAGTAAACACAGAAACAACTAAACAGATTTGGGTGAAATTTGCCACACAGATAGACCATGTCCCGGATTAACAGATAAGCTACTTTTATCTAATTTACTCCCGAAAGGTCTTACATTTTCATTAGTTCTATACAATTTTGACAATGAGCTTTCATAGAATGATTCAATACCACATAAGAAGATATAGATTAGGATTGTCTTTACTCTGAACTACATCTTAAAATTTCCATTATGCACAAAATAAATTATCTTAAAAATAATATGCGTTATACCTTCTTATCCTATGGGACTTACGCTATTAGTTTTATCTACTCTTATTTATTTTACAGGGTGATTTCCTGGAAACTACTTGCTTGTATAACACTGAAGACAAATACAACGCGACTGTTGGAGGTCATGCGATTACAGACGAAATGTGCGTCAACTACATGCACTATTATCCCGCTACAGAACTTGAAGTTTGCAAAAGTGCTATATCTAATGTGGCGCTTGAAAATTATTTCAAGTTCGAGAAACGGTACGGTACACAGTTTATTGTGCGTACAAATTAATATATATATATTGTGTAGTTTATATCTTACTAATATTATAAATGCGAAAGTTTGTGATGTTTGGATGTTTCTAAGAAGTAAAAATAGCAAACAGCCACGTATTTACATGACAATTGGCACACGGGTAGATCATGTCCTGGATTAACACATAAGCTATTTTTATTGTAATTTTTCATTTGAATTTTAAATTGATGGCGTTGTAACTTTCGTAGCGGGAAAGGCTATTCACGGAGGCGAAGCTACGAGAAACCCGTAGTAACAATACTGCCGTGGTAATCGAGAGAGTAGTAAGTCAAATGTGTCCTATTTCTGACTTACTGCTACATCGATTACTAGGGCAGAATATATCCCTTTTCGAAATTATAATAACTCTCTCTCCGTGTGTTAGTGTGTGTGTGTGCGCGCGCGCGCGTGTGTGTGTGTGTGTGTGTGTGTGTGTGTGTGTGTGTGTGCGCGCGCGTGCCTGTGTGTGCATGATTAGAAACTTACGGCTTTCGACAAATTTTGGCTGAAAATTAACCTAGTGCGAACTTCCATATACACCTTCTGTGACAATTGCAATAATTCAATCAATCTATCTTACACAAATGGAGCAATAGTTTTTAATTTTATATCGCGTAAATCATTAATTCTCATACATTCATAACTTCTGTTTCTCAGGTGGGACAACATACCTATTTCGTATAATGCAACACCGAGAATGAATTATCTAGCTATAAACCCATGGACGCCTCTAAGGACCAATGTGTTGAAAACGCTCTACTATGAATCCACTATGTCAATGCAATGCAATAAATCAGATGGTAGTCGTTTTCAGGTGTGGTATATTTTTACACTTCTGAGTATTGTTATACAGTATTTCAGGATTTTCATCTACACTTTTAAGAAACAAACTTGTTGGTTATATTATTTATACAATAAAAAAAGATTTTCTCCTCTGTGCGTATTGCCAAATATATAATGTATTTTCCAGGGCGATTGGGAGGGCATTCCAATACCAAAAATAAAATTACCACTGCCGGAAGAACATAGGAACTGTCCTGATGAAAACATTTTACAACATGAAATTAAGTAATTTAAAACGAAAAAGTGTTGTATATATTATCATAGTAAATAGTGCTTAGGTATATCCTATATAATAATTATATAATTTGCTTATATGTGACTATAGTATAAACTATAATATAACCTATTTTAAATGATACCTAAAAATAATAACTAACTATTGTGATAATATAAGCTATGATTCCTGTAAATGATTTTATTTGTAGATATTGTTAGTGATTGAAGATATTGTTGTGATATAAGTAATAAATATTTTAATGTTGGAAAGTATAAATGTGGTTTCTATTCCTTTTCAAATAAATGGCAATCAATCAATCTATTGACCTAAAGTAATTAAAAAATACAGTACATATTTGTAACATTTAATTCTTGTGTACTAAACGCACCTACACAAATAAAAAAAATGTTAACTCCAGTCCAATTTTTTTCTTTGTATCCATCCGGTGACCCAAATTGACAAAGTGTTTACGACCGGTTCGTAGGTGTATATTGAGAGGGCGAGGGGGGGGGGGGGGGTTGGGTTGTGCGTGTCCTGTCCTGTCCTGTGTATGGAGACTGAGTCAGCCTACTACTACCGGACACTAGGACACCGGTCCCGCCTGGAAAATGATGCAGACCGTTTACTAGACGTAAATCCCATCTAGTTTTTATACCCACCATATCCTTTAGAATTTAGATCAAATGTAGCTCCACTTTGCAATCGAATTCAGGACCCCCGTCTACAGCCCAAATACCGAAAACGTTCCCCTTAGGGCAATGCTACAACCAAACTATCTGATCCCGAGTCCCAACCTCGAGCCCCCCCCCCCCCCTCCCCCCCTCCAACCCAGACACGCCTATGCCACCGCCCCTAAACATCCACTATAGGAATCAACAAGAATAACAATAGACATAATGAAGATCCAAAAAGGAGTTGCCTATTCATACATAGCACTTGAAAAAAAATATCAACAGTCGATTTAATATAACTCTTAGGTATCGAAGGAATTATAATGTGCTTTGGAAGTCTCAGCGACACCACGAGAGCAGAGCATAAGCCTTGCCCGAAGACATACTGTTATTTTTTTGTTAATGGCCTACTGCCACTAGTCTGACGCGAGTCGGCTTTTCTGGCCACACCGGTCTTTAGGGTGAACGCAGAAGGCGCTCGCAACCCTTTGAATTAAGTGACCATGCTGAGGGCAACCTACTAACGGGTTACGAACCTCGGTTCAGGACTGGACAAATACTGGTGGTTGGCCTCTCGCATACCCCGCAATGTTTATTTCTACCGCCAAGCATGATTTTACGGCGTTGCTACTGTTTATGGGCTGCCTTATGGCTTACCATCAGGCGAGCGGCTTGCTCGTCTCATCGTTCAGTAGCAAAAAATAATAAATAAATGTTTAAACAAACGTTCGGTTTCATATTGGCGAAGGGATCGATCCCGTGTCGTTTCATTTCTCAGCCTACTGCGTGCCTATTGAACCTGTTAGTCTAAGATTGAACCAGAGACAAATAAACAAGATGAACTATAAATGATGTGATTCAATACAAAAAGCTTTTTTTTTTTTAATGCCTTAGTAGGCAAACGAGCAAGCGGTCCGCCTGATGGTAAGCGGTATCCGCCGCCCATGGACTAAAGCAATGCCAGAGGCACAACCAAGCCGTTACCTACCGAAACTGAGTTTGTAGGTCACATGTCGGTAAGTGACCGTCACCCATAAACACCCACGATGCTTCTCATTCGAAACGCTAGGAAGTATCGTGGGTGCTTCGTTGAGGAAAGGAGTGGGGATTTGGGATAGGGAGGGGGTTGGGCCCCCGGCTATCTCACTGACCGCACGAAACACAACAAATGTTATTTAACGCCGGTTTTCTATGAGACAGTGGTACCACCCCGGATGAGCCGGCCCAGTCGTGCTGCATGAGTACAGCGTGGCTCTACCACTTAAAGCTACTGTGACAAATTCTAGTGGTGAAACAACTTTTATAGTCCTTTTATGCCACTATATTACTTATAATATTTATTTAGCTATAATAAAATTAAATAAATAGTTTTCCGTAGTATTATAATGCTCTTTGTAAATAGTAACACGTATTTTTTTCCATAAATGTATTGGATTGAGTCCAAAGAGTATTATATACATTGGGAAGTTGAGTCGCCGAGTCGGCTGTCTGTACGCTTGTATAGTGCATTTCAACTTTAAGTTCTGATGGCGTTATGTTGGCAGCAAGGCATGTTCAGTGCTGCTACATCACACAAAATGTGTTACCTTGAAATTAAGGATTTTTTTTGTAATGGGAACATTTTTTGTCTAGTAACAAAATACTAATATTTTGAAATCAAATTTTATATATATACCGGGTGGAAGGGAAACGCTCTCTCTACAGGAACGGTAAGAGAGAAGAACCATAAAATTAACGAAAAACTATATTCATTTGCAAAGCTAAGCGATACTAATACTTACGATTTTATTATTTCCGTAATTCATGCGCGCGCAATATAAAGCGTACAAAAAACTACAAAGCGAACGCCGACAAGGCGGCGGCCGCCGCTCTGCGCCGGCACCAGCCACGCGGTCTTTAACCCGTCAGCTGATGTACGTGTTTCATTACGATTTTTTTTAAGTATTGACCTCTTATACTATTTTTTCAAAATTATAGTTTGATTTATCTATCCATACGTGAAGCTGTACAAAAATTTGAGAAAATCCTACTAAAATTGTAACAATGCGATCGCGATTTTTTTAGTGCCATCACGCCAGGAATCACCAATACTATCACCTGTATTCGTTTCCGAGAGCGTTTCCCTTCCACCCGGTATATATGTAGGTAAGCGTTAACTATATACCCACTTTTGAAATTACTCATTATTAAAATCATTAAATTCTGCCATAAGTACGAAATAATTTACCAGGTTTGTAGTTTCCAATAAATACTTCTTTTATTCTAAGATGTTTGGTGCAGGACAACAAATAGTTAGTCACGAAATTGCACTATGAAACTAATCTGCAACTTACAGAAGTAAATCAAACACTATAAACATAATCGATGGGTGGGTAAATATTTTGCAGCTAAATACCACTTTAACATGTTTATCTACTAAACCATTATTAACTACACTTATAGATTTAGGATAATACATTAGTAAATAAAACAAGACGAACGTTTCTTTATCATAATGGAATGACATTAGTTTTTTAATGAGTCATGGAGGTAAGTAATTATTAAAAAGCAATTATGACAAGTCAGCACAAAAAACACAAAACATATTAATAAGCATATAATACATTATACGATTACACTGCCTATTCATTTATTGACATTTTAATCAATGTTATACAATTATTGTTTAGTATTTTTCACATGCTATTTTATTCAAGGAAATACATTGATCCTATGGCAACCCTATTTTATAAAACTGAAATGGCGGGATATTTCTTCATAATGTCCACCATCTTGTCCGAGTTCAGACAGGGGTGCCACTCATGCCATCGGTAAAAAGATTTGAAACGGACTATAGATTATAGAACGCAGTATTTGACATTCATTATTTGTTTGACATTTCATCTTAGTCTATGGCTGATTTACTGACATTTTGTTTTCCTTCGTTTCAACCAGTTTTTACGGATTTCTCGTAATTTATTTCTTCATCAAACAAACCCTCTCTTATAACCATGTCTAACGACTACGGTTTTAATAGTGATGACTCGCCAAATAAAACGATATCCCACCTTCAACTTCCGAGCCCCATAATAACGCGACGAAATCGTACTGCGTCTACGTAAGTCATACAAAACGCTATTTCAATTACTGCAAACAATGTGAATGCAGTTTTCTTTAGTAGAATGAAATAATGTGAAAGCTATTTTATTACTTTAGATCAGAAAGAGCTCTTGGCAATCCGGTGGAGAGTGGTAAAATCAAGTCATTCTGTCGCGAAAAAGGTCACGGTTTTGTGAACCCTGAAAAAGGCGGTGAAGATATTTTCGTTCATATTTCAGAGTGAGTATATTTTATTATTCAGACTGTATGTTTGTCATATTTTATTTATTTCTTAATTCAATGTAAACGACTTTACTGAATGCTGATTTGTAGTTTTTGTATAATTTCGTGTAACGCATAGAATAATATTATTCAATACTTCACATGGATTTAACGACAGAATAAGCCTATTATCAGTGTGTAGTATCAGTACAAATTATACTAAACCTAATACCCAAATATCTTAAACGAACTGAATTAACCTGTCAAACCCCACTTATAATATATAGATGTATGGGACAACCCTATAGCTTATATAGATTTATAAATTATGCCTAAAAATTTATAAAACATTTCAATTACATATTGAGGAAAGAAAGGCTTAAGCAACATTTTTTGGTATATTAAGTTTTATGTATATTTGAAATCAGTATCTTTTTCTGATTCCATAATATGAAATATTTAGTTTTACAGGTTACATTGATCCTGGAACTATGATATTTATTTATATTTTATATATTAGCAATATGTATTATCCCAGAATTGGACTTAGCCTTGGTGGTGTAGTTGTATTACAGTACGACTGTAAAGCTGAGCTCTCGGGTTCAATCCCCAGGTCGGACAAAGTGATATTGAGTTTTTCTATTCAGTAACAGCCCGGAGTCTGGAATTTGTGCCTGATATGGCGATAGGTTCACCCCCTATCACATCATGAGACGGAATAACGGCAAAAAGTGGGTGCAGTAGCACCTCTGCCTACCCCTGCGGGGATAACAGGCGTGAGTATGTGTGTGTGTGTGTATAATCCCTTAAATCATAGCTACTTCTTCTTTTCGTTTTGTGGCTTCCACTGTTTATCAGTGAATCACTATGTTGCAAATATTTTTATGAACATAGATAATGTCCATCCATAATGTTGACAGAAGATATTGATTAAATTCAGTAACCAACATTAAGAGATACCTATATTTGAATAATAAAAAAAGATAACAGTATAGCATCAATCACTATAAATTATTATGCAATATATAAACATTGTGATGTTAGTCACAATGTGTAAAATAGATATGAATAGTTCTGTACAAAAAAGTGTGAATTAAAAATTTACTCTCAGTGTTCCATTGCATAATTATAATATTAGGTGATATTTAATATTATAATTATATATATATTAATAGTTCAAAGAACTGACAGCAGATCTGGCAAAAAAGTTCTCGAGTGGAGGCTACTTACTGGCAAGCGCAGCGTCGGCCGTCCACCTGCAGTTGAACATGCTAGATGCAGGCTGCTTTTGACAGGTCCATCTGGAAATCTTTAGGGGAGGCCTATATTCAGCAATTATATTTTAATTGAAAATATAATTATAATTTAATAATATTATAATTATATTTATAGAATATTACATCATATCAATATCAACAAGCCGTTGTCATTGTATACAATTCTTTTAACACTAAAAGTAAAAATGTAATGATAAGGAAAATGTACCTAATATTACTACCCTGCTAAGCCACTTAGATAACACTGGACATCTGTTTGTTTAGTGTGGATTATCAGCATAGTTCGCTCATATTATGTTAATTTATCTCCCTATCAGGTATATTCAAACTCTTAATAAAACTTGTACAATGAGTGATGAATTCAATATACAGGTTTTACAGAACCATGGAATTGCTTAACCTTGTTTATCCAGCAAAGGTTAATGCTACACTAAACTTTTTTACAATATGTCGTAAATTACTCTAAGGTCAACTTATTTCATAAAGATTTACTTTACGATAAGTATAAAATAGAGACGATTAAGTACTAAAAAGAAAACACGATCAACAACCATTGCACGCAACATTGCGTTGCGGCAACTTCATTGTAATTTGTTGTTGACCTAAAATTTTGTTCGCTATTGATACATCGCGATAGGAATGACGATGCTCTGTATAGTATATGTAGTTAACACATTTCGAGGTCGCATTGCGTTGCAAATTTATTTTATGAACACAAATATGCCACCCGCCGTTGAAATGTCTTGTATAAAGTATTACGCATACTCACGCCTTTTATCCCCGAAAGGGTAGGCAGAGGCACAACTAATGTACCCACTTTTCGCCGTGCGTATTCTGTCGCATGACGTGACCGGAGGCGATCCCATCGACACCTCGGGCACGAATTCCAAACTCCTTGCTGATACTAAGCAGAAAGCTCAAAATCACTGACCGACCCGGGATTTTAACCTGGGAGCTCATAGCGGTGTCGTACCGCGCGGCTCGCATGCAATTCCACTACGCCGACGTGGCAGTCTCACGAGGTAGACAATTGATACGACCAAACTAAATTAAAAGCATTTACATTGAAGAGATGAAACTTTATAAATTTTATATCAATGCTATTTGTCGACAATGTAAAGATTTTGGTACTCATAATTAATTGCGGAGTATTTTGTCGGTTCCTACAGAGGTATACTTGGCCCGATGACATTTTTTTCCACTTTGAAATGTTTGATTTCTACCACGGTCATCGATTACGCCTCAATCAATTCTTAAGACTTAGTCACATGGTACAATCGAAACTACTAAAAGCATGTCAAAAGTACCGAAATAAATCTAAACATCCGTGACTCATGCTGATATGATTATCGTTTTAATGTTGTTGCCTTTGTTTATTTTGCGTGTAAACGTTTTTACAGCATCGAAGGCGAATACGTGCCGCTGCCGGGAGACGAGGTGATGTACAGGCTCTGTCCAATCCCTCCTAAGTTCGAGAAGTTCCAAGCTGTCCACGTGCGCATTGTGCACTTAACGCCCGAGAAGCATCTCAAGTGGGACGAGCCCCCGCTGTAACAACTAACCGCTGACACAAACTAAATACCTCCTTCAGTATATGTTGCAAGGACCTCTTGCTGCCCAAACCTACCCTCATAGTCGTATCTTACTTCTTGTAATGTGTTTATTGTGGTCCACTTGTTTCTCGCACAGTCCGAAGGATCAAGGACGTCCGGCCTACTTTTAAATGTAATTATTATTACGCCATTCTTAAATAATGTTCGTCAATTGTACAAGGAACCACATTGAGCCGTCGCTCGTAATTTTACTTTATATAGTGAATATGGTTGTACCAATATCATATGTATCGATTGCATATTGTATTCAGTATTTATGACGAAATGTGGGAAGCCAACATGTGGTGCTAAATTTTCGAAGGATTTACGATCGTATTAAGATTTTGATAGCAGTTGTATTTCACAATGAGTGGGCAATGGCTTCTTGCACTTAAGGGTGGGTACTTACCGAGAGCATTTGCGTGTAACGTTACAATTCTCCTGTTGTCTGTCTCCTGTCAAAATGTCACGTTAGTACAGCACAGTATATACTTGTTAAAGAAACCTTTTAAAAAATAGAGATACTGTATTTTACTACTTATACCTAATAATTATGTTCTCTACCGGGTGGAAGGGAAACGCTCTCTATACCGGAACGCTAAGAGAGAAGAACCATAACATTATCGAAAAACTATATTCATTTGCAAAGGTAAGCGATAATACTTACGATTTTAGTATTTCCGTAATTCATGCGCGCGCAATGTAAAGCGTACAAAAAACTGGGCGGCCGCCGTGCTGCTCCGGCACCGGCCCGCGGTCGTTAACCCGTCAGCTGATGTACGTGTTTCATTACGATTTTTTTGAAATATTGAGCTTTTTTACTATGTTTTTCAGAATAATAGTTTGATTTATCTATCCATACGTGAACCTGTACAGAAATTTGAGAAAATCCTACAAAAATTGTAACAATGCGATCGCGATTTTTTTAGTGCCATCACGTCAGGAATCGCCAATACTATCACCTGTATTCGTTTCCGAGAGCGTTTCCCTTCCACCCGGTATAATATACTTGTGATGTCGATGAGTATCGATATAAATAAACATCAATTGAACACGCGGATGTAAATATAATATAATGCACACAAGACAAGACAATATCTTTCTTTTATCTTCTCCCACTAACGAAAACCACCAAAGTGACATAGGCGGAAAAGCTTCATAATTAAATGCGTCGCCATTAAAGAAAGATAATACTTGTTAAAAATGTGTCCACAATTACTTATATGAGCTCTTCCTATAGAGTGGTCTGTTCTGGTAGAACACGCCTTCAATAAATGCTATAGGACGCTCTACTATGTTGTAGTAGGTAGTGCTATTTCTTTCTGAGCTGTTGCATTACCGGTGTATGCTCCCGGTGAGTAACCACCCTAACGTATATTATAACATTTATAAGTGATAACTTCATCGACAAATTGGCTTAATTTATGACAACAATGTATTTTTACGTACTTATGTAGGCTTTGTGTATTGTTTAATCACTATTTCAGTAGATGTAGATTGTATTTTAGCACAAATGTAAAGTGCAACCGGTTTGTGATACTGATGAAATCTTACACAAACATTTTTATTTATGGTTTGTTTACGGCGAATGTTAATTTAGTTTTGTTAATGTATGTTATACACTATGCTAAGAATAGACAATCATTCCGTAAACCGAGCATTTTCCTATTTTTATTGCGTTGAACTTTGACTCTAATCAAAATATGTTCTTTTATAATGCAGTACGTGTGTTGCTTCTGTCCCAAAGGCTACGTTTGCGATGTAAACGTCGACGTGTTGACATGCTTTGTGTTTAGTTGATAGCATTATTAGATAATACAGCTAATATACGAAATATGTGTAAGTAACATATTAGTTGTTTTATTTCTGGTAGGAGTCATAGGAGATTGAAGATAATATTCGAAGCAACTCGCTACAAATCTCGCTCACGTGATTTCTTTACGAACTGCAATTACATAATACTGCAGAGTTCATTGCGGTTTTTGTTACGTGATGAACGCTGCGCCAGTCTGAGGTAGGCACGCGGTAATTTGCATACTTTTTACAATAAGGACCGAGCTACTCATGAATTTATCAACGATCCTAATTACCTTATTTACGTCCCCAACGAATTAACTCCATTTGTCTCATTTCGGGTGAAGCTCTGACCTACTTTTATTTGTATATATCCCGACATGGCAAGTGTTAAATAACTAAGTACCTACTTAGGTTCCCGAACATTCTCACGTATGCTAACTTCGTAGCTTAGTTCTGACGACAAGATACGATGAAGCACTTTTCTTCCCCAAAATTTCTAGACCTGACATGAAGGTAGGTAGTTACAAATAAAATACTGCCTCTAGTTCCACAAGCGCACAGACAAACCGAAGAAACTGTCCTTTTATCATTTTAGTTACAATATAATTAAAATTATTTATTGGTGAATAAATTATACTGTTAAATCCATTTTAATCTGTTTAAGCTAGCAAATTCTCTCAGCAATATAATGCTCGAGAACTTTCAGGTGTGTTTCCACTAGAGGCAATATTTCAATAGCTATAGACACAATAATGACAAGTCCTGCAAGCTTTAAAAATTGTAGAAGTCAACTTGCGTTAGTCCCTGTTTAAACGGTAAAAATCGCTTGCGGAAGTTATCTGCATGTAATTTTCTTGCTAGATACAACCGTATATTAGATGACCAAGTGGCTATTATTTTTACTCCGTTTTACTGTATTAAAGCGGTTAAGGCCGCAAGAAAATCTACTTTCCGTAGTATTATAATGCTCTTTGATCTACCTTTATAAATAGTAAGTAATGCGATATTGCATTATGTCATACAATACACAAGTTCATGGCAACCTATTTTTAATCGTCATAGCGAAGGTCGTAATATAATTCTCCCATGAGTAGTACCGCCATCTATGTTTTATATTTCTTAGAAACTGGATTCGCACCTTGCAGCTTGCTCGAGGTCAACTTAATTATTAAAGACATTGGTATTGTGAAGTCAGCGTGTGAAACATTACTCGCTAACATTACTTGCATAACAAGCTCTAGTTAATATTTTTTTGATAAAATGTAATATGACCAGACTGGTAAATACACAAGTGGGCTATCTGTAGAGGAATCACTTCTACCTACCGGTGAATATGTCAGTAGACTTAGAAGTCAGTAGAGTGCATTATTTGAGGTAAAGAATACTCGCAATGGAGGCAACTCAGTGCCGGATTAAGCAAGCGCGGGGCCCGTAGCAAATTCTTTCAAAGAGCCCTTGATCTGCTATGGGTTCTTAAGTATAAAGTGGTAAAGATACAATTCAATACTCAATACGTTTATTTGCTATCTATAGGTTACAATTTTGTGGGTAATTAATAGTGTAGTAAATTACTATAGGCGCTGTTAGGCTCTGACAAGTACAAAAAACCTGAGATGAGATTTCCTTGCAATTTAGAATAAGTTTGATAAGAAACTAACAATTGAAAACAGATGATACTACACAAAATCTTTTAAGGTTAACTCACTAGAACCGTTTTTATGGTAATCAAATTTAGTCGAAATTAATGCATTATTTGTTAATTGTTGTATCAACGTAATAATATTAATCTTTATCCAATGAATATATTATATACGGTACATACACCAAATTTTTTTTTTCTGTCTGTTCCGGCTAATCTCTGAAATGGCTGGACCGATTTTGACGGGACTTTTATTGGGAGGTAGCTGATGTAATAAGGAGTAACTTAGGCTACGTTTTATTCCGGAAAAGTATAAAGCGGGACTTTTCCCTAGAAAAACTTTTTAACGCGGGCGGAGGCGCAGGCAACACCTAGTATTTTATATTTGTTCATCTGTTTCCTTATAATTTTTTTAATTTTTACCAAGTAACTTTTCTACATTTCATGTGGGCAAATTTAGAAATATACTATTCGTATTAATTTCTCTGAGCAAATCATATCCTATATTCATCAAAGCGAGATAATTCAGACGTTTTTGAGTCATAGTGTTCCTTAACACATTTTTTATGCGCTTTAATGTCCAAAATGAACGTTCGCCACTGCAGTTAGTGATCATGAGAATCTCTCTTGAAGTAATAAAATATTTTTTTAGTTATAACTTCTATAACTCAATCTATACTAATATTATAAAGAGGAAAGATTTGTATTTTTGTATTTTTGACAAGGATAAACTCAAAAAGTACGGGACCTATTTAAAAAATTCTTTCACCATTAGAATTCTCCTGTATCCCTGAGTAGCATGGGTTACTTTATATTCCGGGAAAATTCAAACCGGGACCTTTATCTCAGATTTTTTATTCTCGCGAGTTGTTACGGCCAAACCAATAAACCGATTTCGATGAAATTTGTAAGGGACATAGTTTAAGACCCTGGGAAAGACCTAAGCTACTTCTTATCCCGGGAAAAAGTAAACCGGGATTTTAATCCCGGAAAATATTTTCATGCCCGTGGAACCGCAAACAAATAAGTGATACTTTGAGACCCAGGGAAGGACACAAGCTACTGCTGAAGAACGCAAACAACTTTTTTCTCTCGTGAGTGGAGCCGTCACGCCCAAACCACTGTACCGATTTCGATGAAATTTGGAAGGGTCATAGTTTAAGACCCTGGTAAGGATGTAGGATATTTCTTATCCCGGGAAAAAATAAACCGGGACTTTAATCCAGGCAACTATTTTCTTGCGGATGGAACCGCAAAGAAATAAATATGGAGATAGTTTGAGACCCAGGGTAGGACACAGGAAACTGCCCATCCCGGAAAAATATAAACCGGATATTTTATCCCGATTTTTTTTTCTCACGAGTGGAACGGCCAAACCACTCCACCGATTTCAACGAAATTTGGTAGGGAGATAGTTCAAAACCCTGGAAAGGACCTACGCTACTTCTGATTCCGGGAATATACCGGGTGGAAGGGAAACGCTCTCTATACCGGAACGGTAAGAGAGAAGAACCATAACATTAACGAATAACTATAATCATTTGCAAAGCTAAGCGATAATACTTACGATTTTAGTATTTCCGTAATTCATGCGCGCGCAATGTAAAGCGTACAAAAAACTGGGCGGCCGCCGCGCTGCGCCGCCACCGGCCCGCGGTCGTTAACCCGTCAGCTGATGTACGTGTTTCATTACGATTTTTTTTAAATATTGATCTTTTTTACTATGTTTTTCAGAATAATAGTTTGATTTATCTATCCATACGTGAAGCTGTACAGAAATTTGAGAAAATCCTACTAAAATTGTAACAATGCGATCGCGATTTTTTTAGTGCCATCACGTCAGGAATCACCAATACTATCACCTGTATTCGTTTCCGAGAGCGTTTCCCTTCCACCCGGTATAAACCGGGATTTTATCCTGGAAAATATTTTCTTGCGGGCGGAACCGAAAAAAATAAGTATGGAGATAGTTTGAGACCGAGGGAAGGACATAGGCAACTGCTTATCCTGGAAAAATAGAAACCGGGACTTTTATCCCAGATTTTTTTACCTCGCGGTTGTAGCCGTCACTCTCAGCCGATTTCGATGAAATCTCGTACGAAGATAACTTAAGACCTTGAGGAGCATCTAGGCTATTGCTTATCCCAGAGAAATATAAACCGATACTTTTATCCCGGAAAATATTTTCTTGCGGGTGAAACCGTGAGAGAACAAATATGGAGATAGTTTGAGATCCAAGGAAGGACAGGCTACTTTTATCTTTTTATTTTTAAGGATATGTCCTTACATCATTACATATTATAAAACAAAGTCCCCCTATCGCATCTGTTTGTCTGAACGCGAAAAACTCAAAAACTACCGAACGGATTTTCATATGTTTTTCACCAATGGCCGCAGTGATTCAACAGGAAGGGTTATGTGTATAATTCATAAGTATTTTGTAGGACCGAAAATTAAATGTACAAATATTATGCTTTGCTACCTGTGCGAAGCCAGAGCGGGCCGCTAGTATACTTATATTCTAGAAAATAGATTTTTGGTATATGGTTACTAAATTATATTAAAAATAATGTAGACTGTTAATCTTATAAATAAATAGAAAATTTTAACAATTTAATTCGAGCTATTTCAATTCTGCTACACATCCACACTAAGTGTTGGGTAAGAGTGCTTGCATATACGGTAGACTTTTTGTAGAGCTGATTATAAGGCCGACTGAAATTCTACACGATTATAAGAAAGACAGCAATACATGGTTTTTTTTTTTTTTTTTTTTAAAAACGGCCATCTTCGGCGCATTAGGGACGGCTGCGGGCTTCCTCCGACTCACGTCTAAGTTGTCGTCCGCAACCGCCCCTGCACGTACCGCTATTGCGGTCCTTTTCCTGTTGCGGGGGCTCAGAAGCCCCCGAAACACCGTACCGTGTCCGCCTTTTGGTGTCCGAGGCAGCGTGAGACACGCTGCCTCGGACATGTCCATCACGGGGGCAGCAATACATGGTGGTTCATTAATCTTTGTAAATAACAATATTAAGTGTAAGGAACGTAAAGATATTTTAGAACTTTCTATTGAGCGCACTGCTGAACTGTCCTGTGTTGAGCTTGAGCAACATATTATAATTTGTGTGTACCGCCCACCGTTGAGCAATCTTAATGTATTTGAAGGTGTTATGGAAGATGCTCTAAAACGTATAGGTTCTAGTAATAAGCATGGTGGTGATTTTAATATTAATTTATTGGAACAGTCATCCTCAAAGGATAGACTCATTAATCTATTTATGTACTTTGGCATGAAAAAAAATATTTTGTGAGCCTACTAGAATCACAGCTACCACAGCAACTTGTCTAGATAACATTTTTTGCAGCTGTCAATGTCTATGTACACATAGACACACATCTTAATAAGTTTCACTCAAAAAATTACGCTCAGGCAGAGAAGAGTGGGTGTAAATATGCGGGGCCCCCTTTCGCGCGGGGCCCGTAGCAATTGCTACTCTTGCTACGTGGTTAATCCGGCACTGAGGCAACTGCATAGCTACTCTATGGTTGCTTTCTGTATTCAATCAACGTATTTATGCTATGCCTCTAAGAACTAAAACTGGCAACAGGATGGCCTGACTTTTTTAAGTACCTTGGTATTATCTTGAAGAAATCGGATTCACAGTTTAACTAGATTCTAGAACACACTACACATGTCATGGTTTATAAAAAGAAATTTATTTATTTTTGTATAATATCTTGACAACAGAATAATTCGGAAATTGTTTAAACGGCTAGTAAATCTCAATCAGATAATAATAATAAAAAACACATTTTATTTGTTTATAGACATTTTATTAGTAGATGTCAAATTAATAAATAATACAAATTATAACAGAAATAACATTTGTGATGTGCCTTTATGTTAATAATAAGGCAGATTAATTAACACTACTATTTATTTTCATTTGGATATAATAATCACACGTTATTACTTAAATGGTTACTATCTATGGTTACTATAATATAGAATGCTTATGACATACTGTTTTTTTTGACATCCCAATTTAGTATTTTTGCTACTGCCATTAAAAACAATTAGTCTTGTTTTAATTATCTAGTCATTGTCACAAACACACTAAATTATAAAGTTAAAAACTAAGTTACAAACGTTTTACAAAAACTCCACGATATAAAATATCTCTATACATAAAGGTACGTCAACAATTCACTGTCACTTATATTAGTCTCATTCGCTTAAAGCTTAGTTCTTTAATACATGATATAAACGATCTGTACTGATAGTTTTAATGCAGTCATCAGCATAAGTAGCTGCTGAACAAATTCAAATTTTCAAATTGCCTACATACTTCCGTGTCCTTACTAATATGTTTTTTCTCTTCATAAAAATAAAATCAAAGAGATTTACTTTACTTCAAAAGAAGAAAAAAATGTTTCAGTTTAACTTAACGCGTATATAGGCGTTTTGAAATTTTGATTTTGTACAGATACATATGCTACTGACTGTACAGAAACGGTATTCACAATAATACTTAAACACTATTGAAGTATAAACAACTAACTCATATTTTTTAACAAAATGACTTAAAATGGAAATGCGCGCCAATCAAATCTGCAACTTCATATAACCTTTACCCCTGAAGGGTTAGGCTGAGGCATATCTAGTACACTCACTACAGCGAGCTTATCCATCCGACTCATTAAGCGATTGGGGCCAGTCTGTCGCTTTATCAAAGAACAAAAATGAATTTTAAACAGGATTCACTTACGTACAAATATTATGTAACAACCAAGGATCTAACCAAGACATTTTTAATCAGTGATTAACTAGAAAGCCCAACTTTTTGGCTTAATTTAGAGAAAAGATAAAAATAAAGATTAAACACTGATTATACCAGAATATTATATTATTGACACATACCTTACACTACAATTTAGGGCTGCATCTAACGCGTATATTGGTACAATAGTATTCTAATTAATTCCATCTATCTCTCAAGTGGACAACCTATTTCGAGCGTCCCTATTCAATTACAATGACTCGCATCTGAGACAAAAAACTATTTCTCATTTTCTTACAGTCAGTCCCTCTAGTAATTGGTGTTATTCTCTACGTTTAAACGCTATTACATACACGACATTCTCTGACATTAATTCGATGTAACTTTATACACTGCAATGGTTAATGGATAGTTTTAAAAGCGATAGAGAAATAACGAATAGTAATATGCATTTCCTAACGGTTTATTTTCATAAACGCTTCCAATCCTTAACTTCGGAATAATGTCAAAATAAATAATTTTCAAGAAAAAAAAATATTCTTATTGGTCCATTTTCACTGTCGATCCTTAGGTAGCGATTGGGAACGTTTATCGTTGATTGTAGATTACGCGACCTTTTCCAAAACGACCTAAATTCGTATTTGAAGCTTGGACTGCTACTCTATGTCCTAGTCGTTATTATAATGCCATGATTACTGTCCGAATTTATGATACTGAGGCGTCTCATAACTACCAGGAAGACATAACTTCTCATAGTTCCTTAAAAACACTGAGCTCGCAACAATACAATTCGTTGTCATATACATATACAAAATTCTATGTTTGTCTACTGTTACTTAAAACCAGTACTTTCACATCATGGATCACTATGAAAAAGTGTAAAAAATTTAAACCTATATACTTCTTGGCTTTCTTGTTCCATAATTATTGTTTTCCATTTGTCATGTTCCCATTCTGTAACAAAAGAATAAATAATTTAAATACAAAATATACACATATGGCCTCCACTACTACTGAGACGGGTTACGCCTTCGTCTACCACGCTGGCCTAGTGGGGCAGACTACACATACCCTCGAAATTTTTATGGAATGCACATAATACCGTCCAATAGTTTTTGTGCAGCAATGACATATAGTATTTTCTTTACTTGAATGAATTTACCCAATAAATACCTTATTTCAATTAATGAATGTCTATTTTATGTTTTTAATGATTTTACTATAAAATGGACACCTGGTATTGAGAGGCTAAACAAGATTGATTAGTAGTATTATAGTAGTATAGTATTAGAGAAAGATTAGTGGTTTTATATTTTATGAATATTTTTTTAAATCTACGAATTTTCAGGGTGGTATCTTATTTAATAAACATATAAAGAAATATATTTTTTTATTTTTTTCTTGGTTGATCTGCAATTAGTGAAAAAACTGTGAGCAGATAATATGTTCTTTATTCACTTCGCATGTACCAGAGAGCCCTCCAATGGGGGAACCACTCTGAATGAAATTAAGCACCTAGACTTTGGATGTCTTTGCGTTTCAGGCGCTTGCATAAAGAAATATCACAGAAAGAGATTCGCATACACACTCACGCCTGTAATCCGCGAAGGGGTAGGCAGAGGCGCAACTAGTGCACCCACTTTTGGCCGTTATTCTGTCCAATGATGTGATAGGGGGCGAGCCTATCGCTATATCGAGCACAAGTTCTAGACTTCGAGCTGATACTGAATAGAAAAACTCAATATCACTTTGATCGACCTGGGAGTCGAACTCGAGACCCCAGCTTTGCAGTCATACCGTAATAAAATTACGCCACCGAGGCAGAAAAAGATTCGATAAATAAGAATAAGATCATGAGCGTGACCTCCTCCTGCTGCGCGAGCTGGTAGTGCCGCTTCCTGAGCGCGGCGAGGCGGGTCCGCTCGGCCTCCAGCGCCGCCTCCAGCTCCAGCGAGCGCACCTTGCTCTCCATCTCCAGCCGCCGCGTGGCCGTCAGCGTCAGCGCCGACGTGTCCAGCGCGTCTGCGGGCAACACGTATGTCATCACGTGTGGACAATTTATTACCACTTCAATTCACTGTTGAATTCTTCGTAGAATTTTTATAAAGGTGTAAATGTTATTAGCGGTATCGACCACAAGCCAGTAATCATTGTTATATTACGTGATTTTCTTGTCTTTCCATTTTGTTAAAGGTCAGGATATTTAACCAGTGTATCCTACCGATGATTACTCATGGTGATCTGGGTTTTTACCAAAAATATCATCAATAGACTGGAAGTAGCCCAGAGGGCAGCAGAGACAAAGCTGGTAGGAGTAACATTGATAGACCGTAAAACAAACGAATGGCTAAGAGAACAAAGCGAAGTCACAGATGTAACGAAACTTGTGGCGCGGCTAAAATGAAAGTGGGCTGGACATGTTGCTCAGAACGATAGATCGTGGTGCAAACGTCTCCTTGAGTGGAGGCCATGGGGAATAAACGCCCTCAAAGAAGACCACAAATGCGCTGAAAGACGACGTGAAGAAAGTCGCCGGATTAAATTGGATAAAAAGAGCTCAATGTCGCAAGGAACGGAAGATGTTAAAGGAGGTCTACACCGAAAACATTGAAAAAGGCTCATAAAGAAGAAATATTACGTGAACCAGTTATGATGAAGCAGGCTGTATACGTGATCGTCCCTCACCATGGTCCCTGACGAGCGCTCCGCCGGCGCGCACGGCGGCGACGAGTGCGCCGGTGGCGGCGGCCACGTGACGCGACGCCTGTGTGAGCCGCGCCAGTGCCGGGGCCTGCGGGGGCGCGCGGGCGCGGGACGCCGCCACCAGCTGCGCCGTGGAGCCCGCCACCTCGTGCGCCGCCGCCGACACGCCCTCCACGCGACCCGCCGCGCCCACCGCCTGGTCCGCGGACGTGCTGCACACAACACAAACCATAACAACAAACAAACACTTTTATACGACATTCACTTGTTGATTGTACAGAGATTTTCAAGATAATACTAAAAATTATATTAACCTCATTAATAGAGTTTTGGCGGAAACGTGGAAGTGTCATGAGGTGCTCTTGTTTTAATTCATTATTTTGGTGATACTTAGTGTTATATTACATAATTATGGTGGTATATTGTCCAACATAATTCTATTAAAGGGCTCAAATGAAGTGAATTGAAATAACAATGCTAATCAAATGTTTTTTTTTGTTGCCGCCAAAACTTCTCAACTAAGTCTTGGTAAGGTAACCACTGCTTTACTTCGACATAGTAGTTAGTACTGAATATAACAAAGAAACAATGCAACTGCAACTTATACTTATAAAAGTCTTACCTATGACACTAACAGATGCGCAAACCGCGCCTTGCCAAAGAGAAAAAAAAAACCTCATTAACCACAAACATGAATAACTCACACAAGCAGTTTGGCGGCGAACACGACCGCCTTGGCCGCGGATATCAGCCCCTCAGACCACTGCGGGTTCTTGCGGTACATTTTCTGTCGCGTGTGCGGGTCGCCGAGCTCGTTCTGTAGCTTGCGTGCGTCCTGCACCAGCACCTTGACGGCGGCCATTAGCGTTGTGCACGCGTCCAGGATCTTACTGTTCACCTCCAGCTTCACGCCGGAGTCACCAGCACGACTCGCTGCCAGTAACTCCTGAGAGGAAAACAAGTAGATTTTGTATGTTATACATGATAGGTGAATACATTTGGTTTTAAATGGTAGATTGATTACAGGAATTGATCCTAGAGCAATTTAGGACTTGCTGTATGCTAGAGTACTAAACACCTTCAATTACAATTCACATGGCTTCAAAGAATGGAACCTTGAATTTGTTGCTGCATGAAAGATAAGGCTGAAGATGGTAATAGGCTAATTAAATTTGATTAATAAATAGTTCAGTTTTAAAAAAATTATCACATTATAAACGAATCCAAAAACGGGCCTAAAATTCTAACCAAGACAGAAGATTATACAGGGTCATTTTGACATTGCGTTATTAAATGAAACCACATACTTATCTCCTTGAAAGTAACACTTTCCATTAAGCTATTTCAACCATAATATGTGTAAAATAAAAAAGTGTAAGTTTCAAACAAAATAATTATCAATAAAAAGTAACTAAGTTTACACGCCCTAATGCCACTATGACTGCCCTAAGAATGTGACGCAGTAGCAACATTACACTTTCAGTCAGAAATACATTTACGCACACACCATATTGGCACTAGACTACAATATAATCAAAAATTTTAAATACTACAACCGGGATTTTTGGCGAAAGTATTCGTTATTCATGGATGCTTTTTGGAACAATGTTAGCAAAGGTATAGACGAATATGTGGTTGCATTTAGTAACTTAATGTAAAAACGACCCTGTATATATGGTTAAAACTCCCAAAAAATAGCCTTTTACAATAAGTCGTTTAAGGTATCCTCAATTTAAAAATTTATGTAATTTTATTTTGCTTAAAATTACACTCAATATGAACGTCTTTAAAAAGTCAGTTATAAATGGAGGGGTCTAAAAATATTTTTTTAATGGATCCAACATCCATATTTTTAATATCCCTCAAGTTTGAGTATGGTTAGGTTTTGAGCCCCAGCACCCATACAAAAAAAACGGGTATGTCCTTTGTGGATCATGATCAAAACTCATTAATTGTTATAATACCTCATTAATAGTCATTAATTGTATAAGCAGCAGTGTGCATGCACAGTTGTGTTTCGGTTTGAAGGGCATTATAGCTAGTGTAACTACAGTACACAATGAGACTTAACATCTTATGTCTCATGATGACGAGCGCAGTGAAATGCCATACAGTACTGTGTAACTCAGGTTCTGAATGGTGTTTCTACTATTTATGGGTGGTCGTATCGCTTACCACCAGGCGAACGGCATGCTCGTCTCGTCATTCAATGCCATAAAAAAAAAAATCTTTTTTGGGACACCCTGGAATTTAATTATACCTCAATCTGCTCCCTTTTTGGGACACCCTGGAATTTAACCTACCTCAATCTGCTCAGCAGCGTCTTCAATAGCAGCGTCCATGTCGGCCAGCTCGTCGTCTACACTGCGCGTGCCCGAGCCGAGCCGGTCGGCGGCACACGCGGCGCGGGACATCTCCGACACCAACGTGCTCGCCTCGTTACACTGGGAGGAACCGATATTGCCGTCGCGGACCGACTCCAGGCATTGCTTCGTTGAGTTTAGCATCGATCTGCATTCGTTGTTTAACTCTGGAAGGGAGGTTTCATCGGTAAAACTAACAGAAAGATGAAATTATAAATGTTACTTCATAAGTTTACATCGTAAAATATAAACCACGCTATATATAAAAAAAAGCTTGAGAGGAGTCAAGTGACACCCGGATGGAAGGAAGTTCTTTTCGATTAATTAGTGAAGATATTGTAATAAAATTTTATTTCTTTTAAGTTATAATAATAATTGTATATTTCATTAACCCCTGGAATGCCGGGCTCAGTTTGCGTTAAAAACGCTTGCGTGCCGCCCATACATTTGAAAAATCGGATTTTAGGTGTAAAGGATGTTCCAATTTATACACCATAAAATTCTTTTAGTACGAATTTTGAAATTATTTATTTACTTATTTATTATGGATGGTCACTAAAATATTTAGAAACATTGTGAGATTTGGCATAGACGGCCGCCATTTTGAATTTCTTCGTTTTAAGGCCAATTGACTTCAAAATCGATATTTGGGCAGGCCTGTAGGTACAGAAGACGGATCCAATGTTAGAATTGAAAAAAGTGACCGCCATTTTGAATTTCTTTGTTTTTAGGCCAATCGACCTCAAAATCGATATCTGGGCAGGCCTTTAGGTACAGAAGATGATTCCAATGTTAGAATTGAAAAAAGTGGCCGCCATTTTGAATTTCTTTGTTTTAAGACCAATCGACCTCAAAATCGATATCTGGGCAAGCCTTTAGGTACAAAAGACGGATCCAATGTTAGAATTGAAAAAAGTGGCCGCCATTTTGAATTTCTTCGTTTTAAGGCCAATCGACCTCAAAATCGATATCTGGGCAAGGCTGTATGTACAAAAGACGGATCCAATGTTAGAATTGAAAAAAGTGGCCGCCTTTTTGAATCTCTTTGTTTTAAGACCAATCGACCTCAAAATCGATATCTGGGCAAGCCTTTAGGTACAAAAGACGGATCCAATGTTAGAATTGAAAAAGTGGCCGCCATTTTGAATTTCTTTGTTTTAAGACCAATCGACCTCAAAATCGATACTTGGGCATGCCATCGTTTTTTTTAACACAATGGGATTTAAGATAGATATTTGGGCTTGTCTTTAGCCAAATAGAATAAATCGAGGTTGTAATTTTACTAATTTAACAATGTAAATACGCAATCACATCAAAATTAGATACTTTTAAAAATGAATAAGGTAATCAACCTGAGTAGCCTTTTAAGTCTGGTGATGGGGGGTAAATAAATATAAAGATACAGTAATTTAATGGCCACCCAACAGGGCATAACGATGTGGGGGAAGAAAAATATAATAAGATAATTTCTCCTACGCGGCTAATTATTCTTATAGCAATCGTTGAATTGTTAACGACTCCCTGATTTTTAACCGATTTTGACGCTTTCACAGAAGAATTTACTTTATTTGCTGTTTGTTGCCACGGGACACTTTTTCTTCTTCAATTCTTTATTTTGCGACATAACAAAGCTGCGTTATTGAAGTGAATTGAATGAGCATTGATGGTGGCCATAACATTTAAAAAATCTATAATTAAAACCTACTATAGTTTGTGGCCATGTCCAGCGGTTTTTGATTTTAAAACCAATAGCCCAAGAACAACAAGAACATTTAACATAGAATGCAGTTCTTAAAATTCCAACCTCGAGTTATTCTATTTGGCTAAAGACAAGCCCAAATATCTATCTTTCCTCTCGCGGAAGGAGAGTGCTGAGCGGGATCGCCAGCGCAGTGGTGATCCCTCCCGCCGCCAGACGAGACGTAGGAGGCGTCGGGTGGACGACTGACCGACATCTCCCGCCCTGTGGATTAGGGGCGTTGGAGAATTCCACCACGGTATCCCCTGCCTGTCGTAAAAGGCGACTAATAGGGGTCTCCGGGGGTCATGGGTGGGCGAAAGGGGCCGTCCACCTATTAGTCTAGCCAACTTCTGTGACCCCCGTGATGGACGGCAGCGTGCCTCACGCTGCCTCGAACGCCAAGGGCGTCCTTCGGTTTACGGGGGCTTCTGAGCCCCCGCAACAACAGGAGACGGACCGCAACATCGGTACGCGCAGGGGCGGTTGCGGACGACAACTTAGACGTGAGTTGGAGGAAGCCCGCAGCCGTCCCTAATGCGCCGAAGATGACCACCGCGGAAAAAAAAAACAAAAAAATATCTATCTTAAATACAATCAGTCTTAAAACAAATAAGTTCAAAATGGCGACCACTTTTCTTAAGTCTAACATTAAATAATTATGACTTTTACTATCAATGCCATGCCCAGTATCGATTTTGAGGTCAATTGGCCTTAAAAGAAAGAAATTCTAAATGGCGACCACTTTTTCAATTCTAACATTGGATCTGCCCTTTGTACCTAAAGCCATGCCCAGATATCGATTTTGAGGTCGATTGGCCTAAAAACAAAGAAATTCAAAATGGCGGCCACTTTTTTCAATTCTAACATTGGAACCATCTTCTGTACTTAATGGCTTGCCCAAATATCGATTTTGAGGTCGTTTGGCCTTAAAACAAAGAAATTCAAAATGGCGGCCACTTTTTTCCATTCTAACATTGGATCCGTCTTCTGTACCTAAAGGCTTGCCCAGATATCGATTTTGAGGTCGATTGGCCTTAAAACAAAGAAATTCAAAATGGCGGCCACTTTTTTCAATTCTAACATTGGAACCATCTTCTGTACTTAATGGCTTGCCCAAATATCGATTTTGAGGTCGTTTGGCCTTAAAACAAAGAAATTCAAAATGGCGGCCACTTTTTTCCATTCTAACATTGGATCCGTCTTTTGTACATACAGCCTTGCCCAGATATCGATTTTGAGGTCGATTGGCCTAAAAACAAAGAAATTCAAAATGGCGGCCACTTTTTTCAATTCTAACATTGGAACCATCTTCGGTACTCAATGGCTTGCCCAGATATCGATTTTGAGGTCGATTGGCCTAAAAACAAAGAAATTCAAAATGGCGGCCACTTTTTTCCATTCTAACATTGGATCCGTCTTCTGTACCTAAAGGCTTGCCCAGATATCGATTTTGAGGTCGATTGGCCTTAAAACAAAGAAATTCAAAATGGCGGCCACTTTTTTCAATTCTAACATTGGAACCATCTTCTGTACTTAATGGCTTGCCCAAATATCGATTTTGAGGTCGTTTGGCCTTAAAACAAAGAAATTCAAAATGGCGGCCACTTTTTTCCATTCTAACATTGGATCCGTCTTTTGTACATACAGCCTTGCCCAGATATCGATTTTGAGGTCGATTGGCCTAAAAACAAAGAAATTCAAAATGGCGGCCACTTTTTTCAATTCTAACATTGGAACCATCTTCGGTACTTAATGGCTTGCCCAGATATCGATTTCGAGGTCGATTGGCCTAAAAACAAAGAAATTCAAAATGGCGGCCACTTTTTTCAATTCTAACATTGGAACCATCTTCTGTACTTAATGGCTTGCCCAGATATCGATTTTGAGGTCAATTGGCCTTAAAACAAAGAAATTCAAAATGGCGGCAACTTTTTTCAATTCTAACATTGGATCCGTCTTCTGTACCTAAAGGCTTGCCCAGATATCGATTTTGAGGTCGATTGGCCTTAAAACAAAGAAATTCAAAATGGCGGCCACTTTTTTCAGTTCTAACATTGGATCCGTCTTCTGTACCTAAAGGCCTGCCCAGATATCGATTTTGAGGTCGATTGGCCTAAAAACAAAGAAATTCAAAATGGCGGCCACTTTTTTCAATTCTAACATTGGAACCATCTTCTGTACTTAATGGCTTGCCCAGATATCGATTTTGAGGTCAATTGGCCTTAAAACAAAGAAATTCAAAATGGCGGCAACTTTTTTCAGTTCTAACATTGGATCCGTCTTCTGTACCTAAAGGCTTGCCCAGATATCGATTTTGAGGTCGATTGGCCTTAAAACAAAGAAATTCAAAATGGCGGCCACTTTTTTCAGTTCTAACATTGGATCCGTCTTCTGTACCTAAAGGCCTGCCCAGATATCGATTTTGAGGTCGATTGGCCTTAAAACAAAGAAATTCAAAATGGCGGCCACTTTTTTCAATTCTAACATTGGAGCCGTCTTTTGTACTTAAAGCCATGTCCAGGTATCGATTGACCTCAAGTCAATCGGCCTCAAAACAAAGAAGTTCAAAATGGCGGCCACTTTTCTCAATTCACATATATGATTAAGATTTGCATCCAATGGAAACAAAAAATAAGCTAAAAAGAAACCACCTGTAGATGTTCAGTTTTCATACATTTTGCAGAAATCGGCCCGAGCGTGGATCCACGCTCCCGGCAGAGTTTGAACACTTTTTTGAGCGTGGATCCACGCTCCCGGCACGCGAGGGCTTAAAACGTTACCACATCAATGAAAACATTTTCTTCTACCTACACAATAGATATGTCATCGAATCACGATCATCACCTAAGCAAGCATTGACATTAACATTAACATACAACTAACGAAAAAAAAACTACTCTAAAAAGCATTTAAATTGTCTCGGAGAAGACCTCTCGCTGCCGGCCGTGGTCGCTTCCATGGTCGGCGGCCGAGAGGCCTGGCAGGCGGTGGCCCACTTCTGCGAGGCGGTCCTCTCGCGGAAGGAGAGTGCCGAGAGG
This sequence comes from Lapara coniferarum, assembly GCA_949316025.1. Classification (NCBI taxonomy): domain Eukaryota; kingdom Metazoa; phylum Arthropoda; class Insecta; order Lepidoptera; family Sphingidae; genus Lapara; species Lapara coniferarum. The sequence continues at coordinate 34,822,142 of OX438921.1, read as the reverse complement.
GATCGCCAGCGCAGTGGTGATCCCTCCCGCCGCCAGACGAGACGTAGGAGGCGTCGGGTGGACGACTGACCGACGTCTCCCGCCCTGTGGATTGGGGGCGTTTGGAGAATTCCACCACGGTATCCCCTGCCTGTCGTAAAAGGCGACTAATAGGGGCCTCCGGGGGTCACGGGTGGGCGGGACGTGCCGCCCACCCATTAGTCTAGCCAACTTCTGAGACCCCCGTGATGGACATGTCCGAGGCAGCGTGTCTCACGCTGCCTCGGACATCAAAAGGTGGACACGGTACGGTGTTTCGGGGGCTTCTGAGCCCCCGCAACAGGGAAAAGGACCGCAACAGCGGTACGCGCAGGGGCGGTTGCGGACGACAACTTAGACGTGAGTCAGAGGAAGCCCGCAGCCGTCCCTAATGAGCCGAAGATGGCCATTTAAAAAAAAAAAAAAAAAAAAAATTAAATTGTCTATTTTTTTATTTAAATTTCGAATGTCACTTTTACGGCCAGTTCTTTATTGTTACTGGCTGGTTTCACAGGGCAAAGTATAAAAGTGCCGTTACAACTTTTCGTGAGATTTTTTCCGTCTAGCCCCCTTTCACAACGCGCGATAAGGAACTTCGTTCCAATTGGTTCAGTGCACCGAAACCATTCATAGACGTTATAGTAAATAATAAATAACAAAAAATAAGATTACATTGTAGACTGATAGTCCTATATTATGCACTAAATAGGTTCTCAGTATAATTTTTATTTTTTAATTATACTCACTGTCGGATAGTTCTATATCTGTAGATATTTGCGACACTTCAGTAACGTACGCCGAGAGCTGGGCCGTGCTGTGCGCCACGAACATCGCAGCCTTCGCTATGCTCTCTTCGTTGCCTTTTACCTATAACAATTTAAAACAACTATAGCATTTTCAAATATATTAAAAACACACAGACATAAAACACTGTCATTGACATACATGGTGTTGCTAAAACAACGACCAACCCCTATATTTACACAAAAATAGCATGTCAACAGATCTTGACCTTAACTTTTAAATGTGATGTGATTTAGGATGTATTCTTTACCTCAGTATGTCTAGCCAGTCCTTTCAGACTGGTAGCGGCGAGTTTGGCAGCTGCTTTGTTGCTTTCCTGAGCGTTGGAGCGTTCAAGCGCCGCGAGTGCTTCATTCGTCACTTCCAACGCAGCGTCGCTTACGCATGACACTATGGTTAGCCTTTCTGTAAATCGAAGTCGGACATTACTTAAATGTTTTGAAATTGCAAAAAACAAATATGGGTATATTTTTCGTTGGCACTTCCAAAATATTTTGGATTTATTGACGATTAACGGCAGACTTTAACAAATGATCCCAACCGAGATCAATGGCAAAGATAGATCATTCAGAATAAAGTTTGCTTGACATGCTTACTGATGAATTATTTTGATTGGTATAATCTCTAGGGCCGGTATTAATAAATGAATCTCAAGTTTGATTTACATCTCAAGTAGACATAATGTATGAAGAGTTCAATACATTATGTCTACTTGAGATGTAACTTAAACTTGAGATTCATTTATTAATACCGTCCTAGGTCAATCCAAAGATTAGAATTGCTTATTGAATTCTACCGTGAGACGAAAAATCTCTGCCATAAATTTATATACACATCTATAACACAGCAAACTCACGTTTCTCAAGCAGCTCTTGCGCCTCCTGCAGTTGTCTCTTAATGTCAGCCAGATCGGCTTCAAGTACCGAATTGTGTTGCAACAAGTCCTGCAATTCAGACTCCGCGTTCAAACGCTTCTCTTCTGCCCGTTCAAATCTACTTTCCATTAACTAAATTGACACGGTAACATGCAGGAAATAATACTTAACGCAAAGTCCCGATGTCGACACAAAGTCCAATAGATCGCCGGAAATATCCCATGCAGTTGTAGGTTGTATGCGCAGATGCAGAGAAATTGAAAAATAAAACATGCGATTAGGATAGAGTTTACATGCTAGTCTAATTTCAACCAGGATTATTAGTTTTTAAATTTTACGATCTTTTTGCATAAATAAAAACATAATATTCTGTCGGAATTTTTAAGCTGTATCAATATAAAACGAAAATAATATTCCTGGTTGGCTAAGAAGAAAAAATCAATACTAATAACAGCGTAATAAGCCCACACCATAATATCGCCATACTACAGCTTAAATCGCAACACACATATGAATGCTTCACATGGCCCGTATGTTAATGTAACCTCCACCACTTGTACAGCGTCAGTATAAATGAATGAACGTGACGGCACACGACGACACACTCTCACTCAAAACATTGTGCCTAACCTGCTTCTCTCTGTCTCTCTCTGATGCGATATTTTCAAATTCCTGTTTTTCTGTCGCTTTTACTTGCTTCAACTCGGCTATTTCAGCTTTCAATAATTCTATAGTTTTTTGTGCTCCGACAATTGTGGCGTCTTTTTCAGAAATTTCCTCAGAATTATTCGCCTCTAAGGTTTCTATTGCACTTTGGAGAGCTTTGAGCTCTGATTCTTTTTCTTCTTTCAATTGCTCGTAATCTACTTTCAGTGTCTCTAATTGGCTATTGAATTGAGAAGTCATCAATTCTTGCTCGTTTTTGTAATTTTCAAAATCTGAATACATCTTTGAATGTGCAGATTCAATCTCTATAATCTTATTTTCAAATACCTAATAAAAACAGATGATTAATTTATTGTAACAAGAATGGACAACACTATTTTAAAATTAAATTTTTGAACACACCTGCTTCTGTACTGAAAATTCATGTACTAATTTTTCTCGCTCCTTTTCTAATGTAATTTTTTGATCGCCTAGATCCTGAATTTGTTGATGAAGGCTTCTCAATTCTTTATTTTTCATGGTAATATTGCTTACGTTTATCTCAACAATGTCATCGTGTTCTTCACTGAGTGTTATGAATTCGTTTTTGCCTATTTCTAATTCTGCCTGCGCTTCAGTCAGTTCCTCTGTAAGCCTAGCAACATCTTTGGCAAGTTTAGTAGCTTCAATATTAAGAGTTATAACTTGTTCATCTTTTTCCGACACTATGCCTTTTAAATTACTGATAATTTCATCTTTGCATTCAGTAACATTTTGCAATTTATCATTTAGTACTTTTATTTCATAATGACTTTCTTTTAATTTGTCCTCGTACTGCCTTATTCGATCATCTAAATTCTTTTGTGTATCGGTTAGTTTCGAATTTAGACTTTCAATTTGTTTATTTCTCTCATGAATAGAAGCATCTAATTGTGATATATTTTGCAGTAACTGTTCGTATTGGGATGTTTGAGTGTTTATGATTGAATTTTTATCTTCTAGTATAGTATTAAGTTCATTTAATTTTTCATTTTTTTCGGCGATTTCTGTTAGTAGAGCTTTTTTCAGTTGTGCTATTTCTTCATTTTTTACATTTTCTATCTCCACAATTTTTCTTTCTAGTTTTGCTACTTCTAGTATTTTATCTTTAAGATTTTGCTCAATATTATCCCTTTCTGATCCTAAATCTGCTGATAGCATTTCATTTATATTCTTAAAGTCGTCTATTTCCTCTTCTAATTTTTCTATCTCTTCATCCTTATCTTTAATTTGGGTTTCGTAGCTTTCTTTACATTTTTCAAATTCAGTCTGCAATTCTGCGAGTTGATCAAGTACTTCCTTTATTTCCATGTCCTTTTTGTTAAGGATCTCTTCAAACTCTTGGTTTTTATTAGTTATCTCTCGATGAAGGTTATCACAATGAGTTACATGATTAGTTTCGCTTTCTGTTAGTGTTTGTTGTAAGTTTTCTAGCTCGATTTTCAATTTATCTATGCTCTCTCGGGTCCATTGTGTTAGTTCCTAATGTAAGCAAAACTAGCATAAACATGAGTTAAACATGCAAAGGACGACACATACTTACATTTGCTACTTTCTTTACATTGTATTAATACTGAGATAATTATTGACAGCATTTTGAGAATTGAATAAGAATAGCCCTGTTAAGAAATATTGTGAAGCAATAATTTCAGAGCCTAACTATACGCATGCAGGAAATCACTAGTTCGTGGTACATAAAATGTATACATAAATAATGAACAACTGACCTCTTTTTCTTTTGTGTGTTCTTTAGTCAACTTTGCGACTTGCTTCAATGCCTCTTCCTTTTCTTCAACAACTTTCTTGTACTCATCTCCACTTTTCTCCCTAAGGTCTACTAATTCTTCCTTAACTCTACTCAATTCCACTTGTTGATCATCTTTCTCTTGCTTAACTTTTTCTAAAATTTCTTTAGCTTCTTTTAACTCGTTAGACACAATAGTTAATTTTTCCTCTTGCTCTGTTTTGGCAGTTTTATGTTCTATTTCTAATGCTTCCATTGAAGCCTTGAGAGTTTGCAGTTCAACCTCTGTCTGTCGAGACTGTTCTAAATCGGCGCGTAGATTTGATATTTCTGATTTATACGCTTCTATCTCTTCGCTAGAAGACGCGCTTTGCTGTAGCAATTCGACATCTCTGAAAACATTTTTTGATTGTTTATATCAATTCTTATTATTATCTATACCGCCTTAAACAAGGATAAACACACTAGTTACAATTTATATCATTAATAATACTGACTTCATTTTGTCATGTAGTTGTTGCTGTAGAGCTGTTTTTGCACTTTCGTGTTGTGCGGCCGCCGCCCTTAAGTTCGCAGACAATTTGTCAACTTCTGCTTTCTGAACAGATACAGAATACATTAAACTTGGTATATGAAGTAAAATATTCGCTAGATTTATAATAACATACTTGTCTTATTAATGTGATGTGTTCTTCTCTTAGTTGCGTGTAGGCTCCTTTTAATTTTTGGAATTTTTCATCTGTCACTTTGGCTTTTTCTTCAGTTTCTGTGAGTTTTTCTGTAAAAATAAACTACTTCATAACAACTCAATGTAACATAATAGATCGGGTGCAATAACATTAACTCGATAGAAGATAGTTACGTTTTATTTCTGGCGTCTGTATCGATAAAATTTCTGCCTTCTGTCTTTCCTCTTCTAATTCAGTCTGTAATAAAAATATAACATCCGTTTACAAAATATGAGAAATTAACCATCTTACATCCTTTTTCTAATTTTAATCGTTATTCACAAAATATATACAACAATTTGAAATAACTAACCTTGGTCGATTGTAATTGTGTCTCCAATCTATTGCAATGCTCTCTCATGGAACCTAACATTGTATTTCGTTCCTGAACCAACTGTGATACTTCAGTTCTACAATAAAACAAAAACAATTACAACACAACTTTATATTACAATACACATGTCTTAGAAATGTGAATATTACCTCATTCTCTTAAGTTCATTCTGTAAATGATCAATAAGACGATCACGTTCGATGATTGGATCAGGCTGCGGGGAGGGCGTGGGTCGCGTGTCTAAATCTTCGAAGTGATCGGATGTGCTCTGTAAAAATACAGTTAGTTCTATCTCAATAGGATAGATAGTATATGAAAAACATAGACCTGAGAAATAGAAAAACAAATAATTAGCGGGTCAAAAATATATTATTAGGTGTGGCTTAGCCCACGGCCAAATCCTTTCCTGCTACAGAAGTCCTTCAAACAAAGTACTACGTCAGCGCCATGTACTTACAAAATCAGATTAAAAATATCCATTATTCCCCAAAAAGTAGCCTATGTATGATATGCCCAGGACATGGTTTATCTTTGTGCCAAATTTCATCCAAATCCGTTGAGCTCTTTCTGCGTTTACATCTCAAATTCACAAACTTTCGCATTCCCAATCTTAGTAAGAGTAAGATAAAGGTAACAAGGATAAATCTGTCTCATGCCTGGCTAAGTGTGTCTGAGGTGTCGATGAGTGAGCCGACAGTGTCGACCTCGTCGGGCGGCTGCTCGGGGATCGACACCACAGGCGTCACGTATGTGCCGAAGTCACTCTGAAACAAATGTTACGGTTCTTCACCTTCTTCAAGGTTTATGGCTCCATCGTTATATCGGTGTTTTGCCAATGTCAAAATATGTTACTCAAAAAGCAAATCAAAGAGTTTTTTCAGTACAAGTTCTGTCCTGAAGTGACATCAAAAACGGCGCCATTTACCTGTAACAAGAAGTTGGGTGGGTTCGACGGTAACACGGGTAGCGTCAGCAGGTTTCTGTAGTACTGTAGACTGCTTGCGTGCTTGTAGAACGAACTTAACTTTCTGAACTGCTGTCGAAACCTGGGACAAAATAATAAATTGGTTAGTCAAAATATATGTATGTACGTACGTATGTACTCGGGATTGATCTGTTTAACTTCCAATGCGCTGATATTTCACGCACTTGGTTCCTCAGTCGATGCTAGTTTATATAATGGCGTACGTGTGCCATGCGGCTACTGTACACTTTTGTCCAATTTTTACATACACGAGCTCGCCTCCACCGCTGTTCATTTGTGCTTATCACTTGTACGGTTTTTTTACGTAATTAATCTGGCGAAGTAATTTCACTACACCTAGTGGTAAGTGAAGTCCAAGTAAAATGGCAAACGAAATGAAATGACGAAATTATGCCTTTATGGTCGGCATAATTATGCCGGCCTATGCTTCTACACGTCGTCTTACGACTGACTGAAACTGTTCCACATATGTTTACTGTAAGTGTAGTGTGTGTAAGTCGTCAGTGCCGGATTAGCCCATAAGCAAATTAAGCAATTGCTTAGGGCATCACGTCTTGGAGGGCACCAGAAACAGCACAAAAAAAAGCTAGCACATAAAAGTAAAGCTGTTTGAAAATCCGCGCGATTAAAGACTGATGTTAGTTTACTTATGGTAGCGGGGCCCCACAGGCGTGAATTGCTTAGGGCATCAAGTTGTCTTAATCCGGCACTGTAGGTCGTGATTCATTACCGCTCCCTATGTCCGGCGAGCGTGTCCGGCGGCAGGGCGGCGTGCAGGCGGAACAGCAGGCGCACGTTGCAGTCGTACAGCTGCGACGCGTCCTGCGCGCACGGGATGAGCGCGGCGAGGCGGCACTGTCCGCTCGCCGTCATAGAGTTGGCGCGCGCGTTACCCAGGCTGTCGAACACTGCACCACCACAACACATTAGCCACGCGCATGCTTCAGAAGTAGAAACCGACCGGAAGTTAATTACAGGCAAATTCGACTTAAGCTTCTATTCTGTATTTGTATGCAAGTGTGACATCACACTCGCACAAACCTAAATTGTTCACGTGCAGAAAGTGCATTACAATTACCGCCAAGTCTCCAGAAGTGCTTGGGCGATTATGTGGAGGCTAATGGTATTACGACAACCAAAACCCCGCGGCGACATCTGGTGGCGCCTATTATTTGCCTAGCGCAGCAGGTGATATAGCGGTGGTATTCTTCGAAAGCCCCAAGAAGTGGCGTAGCATGGGTTCTTGCCGCCCCATGGCACAAAAAAGGTCAAAGCTTACATACTTGCGTAATGGAAACTCGGCTTAAACTTTGCAATAGACGTTGTAATTTGTAAACTTTTGACTGTGTTAAACATAATTAAATTTATCTCGCTACCTCTGTCGTTAAATATCATTAAACAAAGAAAGACATAACACTAACTAATACATGCGTATGTAACGTCCATTAGTAACGCGGTACATACAGTCAGCCATATAAGTAGCTGAACAAATTCAAAAATTCAAATAGCTCATACAGTTTTGTGTTTTTACCATTTTTTTTCTCTCGAGAAAAATCCTACTAATATTATAAAGGCGAAAGTTTGTAAGAATGTATGGATGTTTGGATGTATGGATGTTTGTTCCTCTTTCACGCAAAAACTGCTGATCGGATTTCAATGAAATTTAGTACACAGGTAGATCATGTTCTGGATTAACACATAGGCTACTTTTTACCCCGGTAAAATATAAACCGGAACTTTTATACCGGAAAAACTTTTTAACGCGGGCGGAGCCGCGGGCAAAAGCTAGTAAATAAATGTATTTACTTTACTTCTAACAAGTTTCTATTAAAGGAGATTTCCGTTTTTTGTATGGGTGCTGGGGTTCAAAATCTAACCAAGTTCAACCTTTATGGATATTAAAGGGCCAAAAACATGGATCTTGGATTTATAAAAAAAAAGTATTTTTAGATCCCTCCATTTATAACTAACTTTTTTAAAAACGTTCGTTTTAGGTGTAGTTTTTACTTTAACGCGTATAGCCGATTTGAAATATTTAGTTCGTTCAACTACTTATGTGGCTAACTGTACATATTGGGCTATTTTGAAGGGTTTTTTTACGCCAAATGAATGCATAGTGTATATATAGTAAATTAACAATAACTATCAATCAAATAGGCATAAGATCCTTTACATGTTTTCCAAAACCAGGGAATTCCATAACATTGCGTATTTATCTTATCAGCAATTTAGTGCCGACAAAAACCCGATGATAAAATGGAAATTACAAAATTCATCAAAACGGATATCATAATCGCGTTAACTTAGTAACAATAAAACTTCGCATTTTTTTTCCGTTACCTACCATGAGCATGAGGCTAAATTAAAATTACCCCGATTTCCTTCTAAATGGGAACATTTAACTCATACAAAAAATAGCACGAAAAATAACCTTAATGTGTTATAATCACGCGATGCACACTAACCTGCAGCTTGCAAATTAAGAATCTCATCCATGTAATCAAATAACTCCACACACAATTGGAAACTGAAACAAAAATGGCTGTGAATATTCATGAAAGGATATCGACGCGCGTGAGGAAATGTGGTATTGTTTTGACCTCTAATGCGAGAGGACTTCTGCATAGACAACACGGCATCGTCTATATCCTACCCACGAACAACATTGCGCAAGTACAACACTAATACAACATACTGTTGTATTTCTGTTCAACGACAATGTAGCTCTAGGCTGTTGTAATGATTTGGCATTACGAAATTTCCATATAGGTATATGCTTACGCCTTTAATCCCCAAAGGGGTAGGCAGAGGCGCAAATAGTGCATCGACTCTTCGCCATGCTTACTCCATCCCATGTTGTGGCAAGCCTTTCGGCAATATCGGGTACAAATTCAAAAAAAATATGCTTATCCACAAACTGTACTTCATAATAGTGAACAACCTGTTTTTTTAAGATATAAATTACTTACTAATTATTAACATCGTTCTCGGCGATAGCATCAAGCTCGTCTGCGGTGAGCTGCATATTGCCCGGGAAGCGAGGGTTGCGCGCGTGGAACTTGAGCTTGCAAACCAGCAGGTTGCAGTACAGGTGCACCAGCTTGCCGTAGCCTTCGCGCAGGTGGACCTGGAATGTGGATATTGTGAAAAATTTTCCGCTCTAAGCAAGTATCTGGCCATATTGTCTCCCGATCGTTCGTCCATCGTCTCTTGATCAGGGGCCGTCGCCAATACGCCTATCTACAATCTTAAAGGCTATAAAAAAAAATAAAAAATGTTTTGGAATGACATATCGTCGGTATATTACAATACTGCGTAACTAGCACCAGTAAATTCCGCGTAAGTGACGAAAAAAGTTTAATTTAAATTGATACTTAGACACTAAAGTTATAATACCGCTATAGCTTTTTCTTCCACTTTCACTTATGCAATGTCTATTTGTGCCGTGAAGCCGCAGTGTGAATGCACTGTTGTGTTTCGGTTTGAAGGGCATTGTAGCCAGTGTAACTACTAGACGTAATGAGACTTAACATCTATGTCTCAGGATGACGAGCGCGGTGGAATGCCACACAGTACTTTGTAACTCAAGGTGCTGAATAGTGTTGCTACTGTTTATGGGTGGTCGTATCGCTTACCATCAGGTGAACAGCATGCTCGTCTCGTCATTCAAAGCAATAAAAAAAACTTACGCGGTATTTACCAATTTTAGTTACGCGGTATTGCACTATCCCCGACGATATCCATTCGATAAGTATATCGCTAGACGTCTTGGCTATGGCTTCAAGTATTCCACTTTCTCACCCTTTTCCGGAGATTGTGTCCTCTTAATATTCAAGTTAATTAAATTATTTTACTTGAGAGTTGTGACCTAATTTTGCCTCTGCCTTACAGAATAGGTTTTATTCATAAATAACTACGCAGTAACAACACACATTCTGAGGGACCCTTATAAGGTCGCCTACTTATCACATCATACAATAAGACAGGATCTTATTGTTCGTAAAAACCCGTGTAAAGACCTGTTTTATAAGCCGCCCAGCCTATTGACATACAGTAAATAACACGGAAAATCTAACCTACCCGTTCAAGGTGTTAATGGTGCATTATAAAATTCTGACTGCCTCGGTGGCGTAGTTGTATTGCGTACGCGTTACGAGTACGATTTGCGCGCTGAGGTCCTGGGTTCGAATCCCGGGTCGGGCCAAAAAACTTTGTGACTGGGTTTTTCCATCTTAAAAAAATTACTCAGTCGCAGCTCGGAGTCAGGAAGTTGGCGGTGTGATACCCCCGTGCCTCGGAAAGCACGTAAAGCCGTTGGTCCTGCGCCTGATCTCTCTCCGGTCATGTCGGATTGCCGTCTCACCGGACTATGAGAGTGAAGGAATAGCGAGTGCACCTGTGTATTGCGCACACACTTGTGCACTATAATATCTCCTGCGTACCTGGCTGATCTCCGTTGAGATTGGCCGCCGTGGCCGAAACTGGCTAGGAGTTTATAAAATTCTGGCTGAAGAAAGGACATCGTGACCGTGAACCTTATTACAGGGTGATACGGTTCTGAATCATAATCGCTATGTGACGGTCACTTTGTTGCACTTAAATTTATTAGGAGATAATGGTAATGCACTTGATTTCTCTGTTAATACGTCTAGAATGCTTACTGTAACATTTCAATATCAAAGTTCAACAGTTCATAAACGAGCAACATTTAATGGCATACCTATTTTCAAGTGTTGTCAAGTAATAAGAGTAACTCTAATGTGGGAACCTAGACACTAATTACACGGTCCAAGACGAATTAGACAGAAGTCATGTCGGATTGCCGTCTCACCGGACTATGAGAGTGAAGGAATAGCGAATGCACCTGTGTATTGCGCACACGCTTGTGCACTATAATATCTCCTGCGTATCTGGCTGATCTCCGTTGAGATTGGCCGCCGTGGCCGAAACCGGCTAGGAAGGGAAGGGATTATCTATGAGTACACTCGCCCACTAAAATGAATAATCGAAAGAGCATCACCCCGCGAAACCCTCGTTAAAAAAATATGGGACACGTCATCGTGAATGGCATCATCTATATTATGCGATGAAATAAGGCAGAGTATTTATTGTTCTCAGTAAGGATTATAAATAAATACTTTCTTTTCACCCTATCTCTATTCTCTATCGTAGTAAAAATAAAAAATCCAAATATAGATACGCTAGTATAAGCTAAATGTTAAATAATATGATTTGAGTTAGTCTTAGTTATTCTATATTTCAAAACCTAGAGCAATTACTCTTCTTTCGATAGACAAATGGTCATATAGACTAATCCGAGTCCAGCATAGTTTTCCCAGATTCTCTATGTATGAACTACCCTATATTTTTTTAATGGTAACCGAGTATGACTAGAGAATTAATATTTCAAAAAGGTTGCATATCGCCTCACCCATAGTTTCCCAAGGTTCTCTATCATGCCGATGTGCCGCTGCGAGTCGTCGAGGCAGGCCGGGTGTCCCTCGCGCAGCAGCTTGTGCGTCACGTGGCAGAACTTCCACGCCACGATGCGGTTCTCCTGCAGCGGCTGTCGGATCGCCACCATCTGAACGACAGAGAGTTAGGTTTCTGTCATGCGACGACGGTGATGCTTTTGAGGGTAGTTTATAGGACTAAACGACATTTTAATTTTGTAGTTATCACCATAATGTTGAGCTTAAAAAACAATTAAAACATTTGATTGCCAATATTTGTGAGACGCGATTAATTTATATGTTATTTATATGTTGCACTCCATACAACGAACATTTTTATTTTAAAAATAAAATCGGTTTCTCTGGATCTCGTCATAATCAACTCCTTACACCTCATAATATTAAAACATAACCCTCCTTCTTTCACAGTCGGGTTAAAACAATATATTCTCTCAATAATTTTATCTTTTAATACTAATGAATAATGAATTACGAGAACTAACATCTTACATCGTCAATAAAACTAATTGCTCAAAATGTCTTACCCAGTAAGTGACGGCGCTCTGCTCCTGGAAGGTGCCGATGATCGTGCTGCGGACATGTTTCTCTTTCACCGGCGTCTCTATAGCATTAATCGCCTTCTGTATAGCTAATGTCTGCAACACAAAATAAACAACAATTACATGTAATGTATTTGAATATAACTCTACATAGAGTCTAGTTATCGATTAAGGTGATTCTAGTGGTTGAATGTTAAATTCTCTAAGTTCTGATGCGGCATTCTTTACTAAAGAGAACTTGAATCTTTAATGCTGTAAGAGCTTATCATATAAGGGCTGGTAATTGATACACACGTAACTTCGAAATGTCAGAGTTGGGTGCCTTGGGTTTTGAACATGCGGACATTGTCTCGGCAGACCGTTCCAAATTCCAATCCCGGTGTTAATAATGTTATTGGATCTACCAAAATCGATACATTATTTTGCGTCCGTTTTTATCTTATTGTCCAAATAATATTGGAAATGTATAAACAAGGAAAAACGACAATGACATGACAAAAACTTTCGTATCCACAAACTGAGATATTGTACTATTTATACTGAGTGTTTACACGAAATTTGGTGTTTACATAGCCAGCTTGTACATGCGGCTGCACCCGGGAAAGTTCTTTTCCAGGATAATAAATACCACTCACAAACCATGTAGGGCATTGTAGAGCTTTCTGTTGGTGAAAGAATAATACGGGGCTACTATTATTGTCCGTTTATAAATAATGTTATTGAAGGTATATAGCGGCACTAGGCGAAACTAGACAAAGTAATCCATTATGTATGCGGTAGATACGCTATGTCGCAAATGGCACTTATAAACGGACAGACTCTGTGCGGAATATACTTTTCTCTAGAACACATATGCCTGAAATTATAACGTACATTATCACTTAAACGATCTATATGTTAAGGGTTAAGCTAACAAAAGGGAGATATTATTATTATTATTGACTACTAGACTTTGCCCGCGGCTCCGCCCGCATTAAAAAGTTTCCGGGATAAAAGTCGCGCTTTTTATTGTCCCGGGATAAAATTTAGACTATATGTTAATCTAGGACACGATCTACCCGTGTGCCAAATTTCATCGAAATCCGTTCAGCAGTTTTTACATGAAAGAGTAACAAACATCCAGACAACCATACATACTTACAAACTTTAGCGTTTATAATATTAGCAGGATTATAAGTTTAACGTCAAAAGTTTTAAATGAGGCCGGGGTTTTTTAATACATCAATGGGTTGGGCGTAGAGATAATTTAAAATTTTCCCCTAAACATGCAATGAGTGCAGTACTTACTTTCTAAGCGATCGTCAATCGTCTTTTAGTTACACTTCAGCTTACCCACTAGATAAAAGGACGAGATTATATCTCAACAAACAGAAAGCAAACGTATATTCTACTATAAAGCCATTACGTTAGAAAAGTAAACAAGAAAAAAGGGCAAGCATACTTGTAACAACACACAAACTATAAAGAGAATGTAAACATTGGGCGCGTGTTGCTTTGCGTGGGGTATGTTATGAATAGATGTACAGTCAGCAGCATAAATATCTGAACAGAATCAAAATTTCAAGGCGCTGTATATACCGGGTGGAAGGGAAACGCTCTCGGAAACGAATACAGGGTATAGTATTGGTGATTCCTGAAGTGATGGCACTAAAAAAAACGCGATCGCATTGTTACAATTTTAGTAGGATTTTCTCAAATTTCTGTACAGCTTCACGTATGGATAGATAAATCAAACTATTATTTTGAAAAACATGGTAAAAAAGGTCAATATTTCAAAAAAATCGTAATGAAACACGTACATCAGCTGACGGGTTAACGACCGCGTGGCCGCCGCGCCGCCTTGTCGGCGTTTGCTTTGTAGTTTGTACCCTACCCAGTTTTTTTTACGCTTTACATTGCGCGCGCATGAATTACGGAAATACTAAAATCGTAAATATTATCGCTTAGCTTTGCAAATGAATATAGTTTTTCGTTAATGTTATGGTTCTTCTCTCTTATCGTTCCGGTATAGAGAGCGTTTCCCTTCCACCCGGTATGCGCTGAGTTAAAATGAACATTTTTTTTTCTTCGTTTGAAGTAAAGTTAATCACTTATATTTTAATTTGGTGAAGAGAAAATGAAGATTAGTATGAACACAAAAGTAGGCAATTTGAAATTTTGAATTTGTTTAGCTATTTATGCTGCTGACTGTACACCGCTTCGAAACTTATTATACCAATTTAAAATAAATAAACGCAAAAATAAACCTTATCCTACTAATATTATCATTAGAGGGAAAGTCTGTAAAGATGTTCAGATATTCAGAAATTCTTTAGAAGTAATCGCAAAAAGCATTGAAAGAATTTGAATGAAATTTGTCACACAGGCAGACGACCACGCTTTAATGCCGTAGTTGTCGTTATTTCCATTCCGAGAAAGGGTATGTCAGGTAGACGGAAGCCAGTAAAAACAATTATGCTAAATGACCTCTTTTTCGACTTATCACGGTATTGCATAGAACCTAGGACAAACCCAGTTGCATTACATAGTTTAAGTTCGTTGGTATTAGATAATAACCCAAAGAAGGCGGGTCTCAGTTAAATCAAAGGTTTTGAATCAGATATCTCCTAAACTCGCTGTATTATCAAACGCATTTCTATACCAAATGAACATAATATCATAGTATATGTTGTGGACAATGATATCACCACGATCTGCATGCCACGTGTATATTGTATACTGGGCATGGATATTACGTCAGTGGAATATACATTAAATCGTAAACAATACTATTCATTAGAATTCCGGTTTTCGCATATAGTAGAGAAGCGAAGGTATTGTAATAGTGACAATACTGTGTTCAAATATACACTTAATTACTATTGTGCAAATAGGAAACTATGGACAACAATTGAAAACCATACTTTGAAGGTTTACAAAATGTTTGAATTATGTCTGTTATTTTAAAAATGAGTAACACCAACCATGTTGGTCTCCTCAACCATGTTGGTCTCTTCAACCATGTTGCAGGGAAGTAACCGACCCGGCACATGACGCCGCCGCAAAATATATATTTCAGTAAAAACGTTTAATTTTATAGGTCCCATAAATTAAAAAGAAACTGCTCCCTTTATTTCCATTAAACACCATTACCTAAAAGTGCAAATTACGTAATAAAATCGCGCAATCCCAACATTCATTCTCATAGCTGTTATTTTTTGTGATACTTATTATAAAAACAACAAAAGTGAAACTAAATGTTTAGTATCAAATCATTACAACACAGAACAGCTTTGAAACGTTTTTTCCCGCACTCCAGTTGACTCATGAGACGCGAGGCGTGGAGGAACACTTTTAGATTTATACTGCAGGCGAGTGCAACGTTTTAATTCTTTTGTGCTGCACGTGTCGGGCACACTGAGGTATTGTCTTTGCAATACGGTATTACTGCTGGCTCCTTACATGCGCTTTAAACTTGAATCATACAGAAAAAGAACATAGGAATTAAGGATGAAAAAGATAGAAATTTACAATGCAATAATATTAAATTGATTGAAGGGTAAGCTAGCTAGAATAAGCTTTAATCAATTCATCTTTTTTATTTTTGTAATTTTATTATCTGTTATATTTACTTAATTCACCTCCTGATTTCTTGCTTTTCATGAGGAGAGTTAAAATCTCAGAATTCGAAGAGCTATGACAAGAAAAAGTGGATAAAAATTGATATAGCATGTTCTGCAAAAGATTTTCGAACGTTACCTTTTACTTATAGGTACTCATCCAATTAAGAACTTAGTTAGATTGTGGAGAAGGCATTGGAACTAAATTTATATTTGCTTCCTCCATTGAAATGGTACAACCAAATTTAATATTTATGAAAGGATGAGTCTGGCAGAAATCAATATAGGCTCAATTTAATTTTACTGGCGTTTGCTGATAATACTTAATTTCATTATTATTAAATCTACAGCCGAAGTTACTTAAGAATTATGAGAATTCCAAGCGATTCCCTTAGACGAGTCCTAGCAAGACTCCTTTTACAGGGCGTGGACTGTAAAGGGAATTTCCCACGTTATTTCGGAGTTACATATAGATTCCAAATTATTTTACGTGGTTACTTTGGAGATTCCACAATTACGATAAGCGCGATTAAACATGATACTAATGCAGGTGTAATATATTTATTATTTATTACGAGAATTTCTGATTTCCACTGCGTGAATTCCGAACATAAAACTTTGATAAAAGTTATCTTTTAAGTTAACATGACGAATAATGAGAACTTAATAATTTTAACAGAAGTCTTTATTATCACGGCTCATTGAGTTCTAGAAGTTTTGTGGATATTTTAATCGACTTTCGATGGCAACAATGAGGGTTATAGAGGCATTTGAGGAAAGTGTCACTGCCGGTCCACTTCAGACATTTTTGTATGAGCAATGAGACAGACAGCCGTAGTGGTACCGCCCCATGGACTCGACCTATTGAATATTTATACTATAAAAAGTAAGTAAGACGTTGACTCAGTGGTGGCCAAGGCAAGGCAAGCGCAGCGTTGGTCGTACGGCGACAAGATGGGTCGACGACATTGTGAGGATCGCGGGTCGAACCTGGATGCGATTGGCTCGAGACCGGGAAAGGTGGAATGATACGAGAGAGGCCTATACCCAGCAGTGGGAATCTACAGGTTGTGGATGATGATGATGACTATAAAAAAAACTGCGCAAGTTTTCAACAACTTTTAAAAACATAATTTTTCATTGCAATGAACAATGCATCATAAATGAAATAACTACGTTTAAAACGGACAACACTTGCCTGTAGTTCGCACACAGTCATTATAAACAAACATGATTACTGTGTTATTATGAGATGGGAATAACATTAGCACAGAATTTCGCAAGGCCGCATGTACATTAAGAAAAATAAAAGTTACGTTCTCATCTTATGCCAAAGATAAGTAATTTAGAATATTATATATATTTTTTAAGTAGGTAAGTATGTTATTATTTTTTTTTCGTTGTGTTCTCTGTTATTCACAACCTGAATATTGATACTTTCATTTTTCAAGATTACTTGTTCCTATTCTGTAAGTTTTTGTTCTGTCTAAGACTGTTGTATTGCGTATATCTCATTTCTTGCCACTTATGAGTGCTTACTTTGTAGCAGATACTAAGTACATAACCAGCATTCCGTACTGGACTACAATAACTGAATCATATTTTACTAACAAATCTGGTATTAAATAGAAAATTGCTATAAATCAAATCCTGCTTTCGACTGTTTCTTTTTCAATGTTTCCATAAAAATATAAAACAAAATTACTATAGTAATTTTTTTTAGTGGCGTGTACCTTTTAGTCATCGTTGGTTTTATACGAATCTTTAGGATTTTTTCCATGGTCTTTATGAGTATGGAATCCTCACAACTCATAAGAATAAAATTGTTGAAACGACCATCTCGTACGCTGTTAGATCGCGAGGTCTAATAAGTAGTCGATGGGATTTTTAATTTTTCTCATTAATGACTATAATTTTAACTTCTTTCAAAGTTAAGGTAAATGGGGATTTTTTTTTCTTTTAAAGTTGACAAACTATAGTTTTAGAAATACCATGTTTGGTACGCAGTAATCTTACTGATTATTTTTTAGTAATCTGATTGGTTAATGCAGCTGCTTATCTTGCTTTGTCTGAGGATCTCACTGGATTTTAATGAAAGAAATGAAATAATAACCTTAATGAACGAGAACCATATGATCGAAAACGTAATATACCGTTGTATTAGTAACTTACCAGTTGATAGTGGCGTTTATCGTGCGGCGTCGCCATGGCAACGTGTTAGTACTCTGCGACGGCACAATCAGCGGCATGCATTAGTTAGTGCAGGAGTATGATGCTGAAACCAGAAGTGCCATCACGCTAGATAAGTCATGTTAGTTGCACGCACTGACAGTTTCTCCATTCGCACTAACAGTCAAACTTACTATAACTTGTGTATTTTTTTATGAAATAATTTATTTTAATCCATAAAACGGTAAATATTATTTAGATTCCGTAAAAAAATTACTCTACCACCAGTTCGAAAAGCAGCTTCAACCAGAGAAAAAAGTGCAAGAAACTAGTGTTGCTCTTGCTCTACATTACTTTCAATGGGAAGATTTTACGTTGCGTTCTCTTAATTATGGAAATTGTTATGGCATTTAATTTTGCAGTTACATTTAGTTCATGGAGAAACTGGCTGGTAAACATGCGAGAAATGATTGTGATCAAAGAGGATAGTAAAAGCATTTTCATTCATGTCATTTTCTAAAGCCGCGTTTCCATTGTGCAAGTACTTGCATGCGTGAAATACATGCATAAAAATTGCAGCTTGCATGTTTGCGTTTCCATTACCCAAGCTGCGTCAAAGTTGCACCTTCATGCAGGCTGCTTACGTTATGGACTCACGGCTTGAGATTATATAAATATTCACAAATCAAATAGATGAAGCTATATTATGATCATGTATGTCGCATTATGTTAATCGGCATGTCAATATGCAATAACGTTATGAATATGAATAAACTTACAACAATGATCAGGTAACTTGTTACTATAGTTTTCATACGGCCGTTTTCGAAAACTGATCCTAATTCTTAATATTCGGTAAGACCGCATAAAGAAACGCAAAAACTTTGTTTTGATTGGTCCGTTTTCGCGATATATTGAAAATTGTTTTATCATATAGGTATACCGGTTGTTATAATATTGTACTACGCTATTAGACAGTCAAATAAGAAAGAATAGTTGTTAAATAACTTCAGTAGAAACGACTATTGTGTGTTACATCAACGGCTATTTACACTTTAGACACAGTTCAAGGTAAAAGTTATGAATAAAAACTGTATTTCAAGGATATTTTTAGACGTTAGAAACTGTTTATTAAACCTAACACGACGTAATAACTTGAAGTTATGTATTTTATTAAAATACATTCTTATGGTTCTTGGTATTTACGAGCCATTTATAAATAATGATTAATGAGACATGAATTTTTACTGAAGGTACAGAAACAGGAGAGATCATGCATAATATGGGTTATGGGTAGAACACACACTATGAATATATGACATCGACTACATTATTTCCATTTTACATAGAAGAAATGGGATATTAAATTATTTTAAAATAATCCCTTGATCTAACAATTTTTAAGGGAATTTATACAAGGCATCTTACTAATTATAATACATATTAAATTCATTATAATTAATGAATTATAATGAATTTAATATTTATTATAATTAGATTAATTTAATATTTATTATATTATTATTTTCATTATACATATTGCGATTATTTTTACAAACCACGCGTCGATTTTCCTTTACAAGGTTTTATTATTAATGTCTATCATATAATATCTTTACTTATTATGATATCTAGCATAGCCTTACAAATATCGTGTACAAAAGATAATTTCAAAATGGAGTCGTCAGGGTATACACCTGACGTTTTAAATAAATGTACTAAAGCAGGTGTTTTACCAGCTGACAAAAAATCTGCCCGCCGACACGGAACACCGATTTACCTGCAACAACGTTTATATATAGATTAGATTCGTTACCAGGCAAATACAATATTTGTGGCAATAGTATAGGAAATACATAAATATGTACAGTCAGCCTCATAAGTAGCTGAACAAAGGCAATGTTTCAAATCGCCTGGACGCGTTCAGGTTAATTGAAACATTTGTTTTTGCTTTTTTTGTTTAAAGTCAATCCCTTTTATTTTATTTTTGTGAAGAGAAAATAAAAATTGGTAAGAAAATATAAATGTATAGGCAATTTAAAATTTGGAACTTGTTCAGATACTTATGTGGCCAACTGTACACCTCATATTTCAACATGAATAACATACAAAATGGTCATAATATTGTCAGTTACTAACCTAGTCGACCTTTATTTAAAAATATATAACAAAAGCTTTAGTGTCATATGTTTGGTCATATGTAACCAAGGAGTTCTAAGATTATCTTTACAAAATTTGCGCACACCAAGACGTTTTGTCACATTAGTGTGTCATTATCTGACTGCGACTTATTACCAATAATCTATATATATAAAAGAAAGTGGTGTTAGTTACACCACTTATAACTCAAGAATGGCTGAACGGATTTACCTGAAAATTGGTGGAGAGGTAGCTTAGAACCAGGAGACGGACATAGGATACTTTTTATCCCGGGAAAATATAAACCGGAACTTTTATCCCGGATAATTGTTGTCTGCCAGTGGAACCGCAAGAAAATAAGTATAGAGATATTTCGAGATCCAGTTGAGGACATAATTACTCTTATCCCGGAAAAAGATAAACCGGGAATTATATCCCGGATTTTAATTTCTCGCGAGTGGAGCCGCCACGACTAAACCACTGAACCGATAGCGATGCAATTAGGCAGGGAGATAGTTTTAAACCCTGGGAAGAATCTAGGCTACTTCATATCCCGGGAAAATATAAACCGGGACCTCAATCTCGGAAAATCGTTTTCTGCCAGTGCAACCGTATTAAAATAAGTATGGAGATAGTTTGTGATCCAAAGGAGGACATAGGCTACTATTATCCCGGAAAACAGACACCGGGAATTTTATTGCGGATTTTTTTCTCGCGGTTTATTTTTTATTTTTAGGGATATGACCCTACATCTCTATCCTACTATCCTACTCCTACTAATATTATAAAGGCGAAAGTTTGAAAGTATGTATGGATGTCTGGATGTATGGATGTTTGTTCTTCTTTCACGCGAAAACTACTGAACGGATTTCGATAAAATTTGGCACACGGGTAGATCATGTCCTGAATTAACACGTAGGCTACTTCTTATCCCGGAAAAATATAAACCGGGACTTTTATCCCGGAAAAACTTTTTACCGCGGGCAAAAGCTATTTATTATAAAACAAAGTCCCCTATCGCATCTGTCTGTCTCTTGAACGCGAACTCAAACACTGCTTAACGGATTTTAATAAGTTTTTCATCAATGGATGTTGTGATTCAAGAGGAATAATTCATAAATATTTTGTACAACAGAAAAATAAATGTAGGTATACAGTATTATGCTTTGCTACCTGTGCTAAGCCAGGGCGGGCCGCTAGTCTATTATATAAAAATGAATCCCTATTTTCCTTGGTCACGGTATCACGCGTGAACGGCTGGACTGATTTCGTTATTTCTTTTTTTGATGTGTTTATTATTGTCAGGAGAAGGTTCTTATGAAAGAAAAAAATAAGAAAATTGCGCGGAAAAACGGCTGGACCGATTTTAATGATTTTTTTTTTGTGTGTCTTTGGTTTAGATTACAATTCTATCCGCTATCCGTAGGTAGCGCTGTACTCGGGTTCCAGGATTTTATTTCCTTTTTAGGGCAGGACAACGTCTGTCGGGGCCGCTAGTTGGTAATAAATTTTGGACGAAAAATTTAAGCCTGATGTCCGGACTATAACTAACTATACTGTTGAATGTCCTTGTCAGGGGTGGATTTCTCCATAAGCCGAGTAGGCCCGGGCCTAGAGCGGCAAAATTTGGTCGTTTTTTTCTTCTTTGTGACAGACTTTTTGTGAAAGACAATTTGTGAATAACGATTCGTTGTTACTCACAAATAGAAATGGTAAGAATCAGTATCTGAAATACACTGATTGAAATAATTAAATCATTTACTGTCATTTATGGTTTTTTTTTGTCATTTTAATTGAATTGCTATAGTTTATTAAATTTTTCATGCTTTATAGCATATAGGGGGTGGCAATCTTTCGTAGGCCTAGGGCAGCCGACGTATCAAATCCGCCCCTGGTCCTTGTATGTAATATACATACATGACTACGGTATAAATACATAAAAATAAACTTATTAATTATTTTGCGACTAAATGCACACATTACTAGGTAGGTCAGAGGCAACTTTAAAACCAACAATTGCGTGTCCGCATCCACTTATCATCCACGCTAAAAGGAACAATGTGAGGTCAATTACAATTCAGTGTATTACCTAATTAGAGCACGTTCTGCTTATTAGTATCAGTACAAATAACCTAACCAATCGATATTTTCAGATAATGTCTACGCAAACAAGCGTTAAGCTTTGTAAGGTTTCAATAGATTGGATTTTGTTTTACGTGTCAGGAAATAAGGATTAAAAAAACTGGAACAGTGGACACCTTCTCAAAATTAGGATATAAAGAAAATAGATTTTAGTTATTTCACGAACGATCTGGCTCTGGCTGTGGTATTGGTAGATATAATATAATTGTAAATATTTTTGCCTGTTCTAAAGTCAGTTACCTATACTTAACGTCACCTCTCGTTTCTGGAACGACAACTCTCACGTTCGTATCTCCAGTCCTGTCTAAAAGATTGACAAATTCTAGTTTTAAACGTCTACTCAACCCGTAATACAACGCCAAGGGATACAATAAACAAAACAATATATCTCTCTCAATAAATAATAAGTTGACGTGTCCCATGCAGGACGAACGGATGGCTGTGGCGCGTCTAAATCAGGAAACTGCGTTTTATGAGATACCATCTCCCGTCACGGACGAAATAAACACAGACCGATGACGGATACGTGCGCCCCTTACTAAATTCTATATTCTAACTGCTCTATATTGGGTCTTAATTCCAGTGACATTTGACTAAAGACCCGGGATGACATGGTAATGATTTTCAAAATTATTATGGTATAAAAGAAATAGTTTTCCGAGAAGTAGCAAAAATGTATACAATATGTTATGACAGCGAAAAATATTGCTTGGTTTTATTTCTGTAATCAGTTCAACCAAATGATAATATTGTTGTCTCAATTTTTGTGTATTCATAAGGTCTAGACGACGAATAGTTCAGTATCAGTCATTATTGAGGTAATAAAAACATAAACAAAGATACGAAAAGTATATTTACATTTGGATTTAACGGTGACTGGAGTCTTATGTTTTTTTTTTTTTTTTTTTTTTTTAAAACGGCCATCTTCGGCGCATTAGGGACGGCTGCGGGCTTCCTCCGACTCACGTCTAAGTTGTCGTCCGCAACCGCCCCTGCACGTACCGCTATTGCGGTCCTTTTCCTGTTGCGGGGGCTCAGAAGCCCCCGAAACACCGTACCGTGTCCGCCTTTTGGTGTCCGAGGCAGCGTGAGACACGCTGCCTCGGACACGTCCATCACGGGGGTCACAGAAGTTGCCTAGACTAATGGGTGGGCGGCACGTCCCGCCCACCCGTGACCCCCGGAGGCCCCTATTAGTCGCCTTTTACGACAGGCAGGGGATACCGTGGTGGAATTCTCCAAACGCCCCCAATCCACAGGGCGGGAGACGTCGGTCAGTCGTCCACCCGACGCCTCCTACGTCTCGTCTGGCGGCGGGAGGGATCAACACTGCGCTGGCGATCCCTCTCGGCACTCTCCTTCCGCGAGAGGACCGCCTCGCAGAAGTGGGCCACCGCCTGCCAGGCCTCTCGGCCGCCGACCATGGAAGCGACCACGGCCGGCAGCGAGAGGTCTTCTCCGACGACTGTTCTGAGAGCGCTGCGCTCCTCATCCCAGGCTGGACAACACTCCAACGTATGTTGGGCCGTGTCCATTGGGCAGTTGTCACAATAGTGACACACGGCCGACTCCTCTATACCTACTACCCGAAACAGGAACTCACCGAAGCAGCCATGCCCGGTGAGCACCTGCGTCAGGCGGTATGTTGCCGCTCCGTGGCGCCTGTCCAGCCATTCGGCAAAGACAGGACGCACTGCCTCCACGACCCGGTGCCCCCACGACGGGGCCTCCAGCCTGAGACGCCACTCCTCCACGGCGGCTCGCCGTAAGGCGGCCCTCTTGGCCTCCACCTCCTTCAGGGCCGGACGCTCCCCGCGACTGAACGCCTCCTCCCGCCAATGGAATACATCGGCAAGGGATTTGGCGTCCAGGTCCCAGGGCAGAAATCCGGCCAATAGGCAAGCCGCCTCGAAAGAGACCGTGCGGTACGCCCTGACCGCCCGCTGCGCTAAAGCTCTCTGCGGGGCGCGCAGAAGGGCGACGCAGGGGCGGCCCAGGGAGTCAGCCCAAACGGGGCTGCCATAAAGGGCTATGGACCGCACGACTCCGTGATACAGCCTCCGGCAAGGGAAGCCAGGACCTTCCAGGTTGGGCAGTAGGCGGGAAAGAGCGCCCGCTGCCCGGGACAATTTCGTCCTCAACTCCTTAAAGTGGGTGCGGAATCGCCATCGGCTATCTAGGACTAAACCTAGATACCTCATGCTAGAGCCGATGGGGATCCGCACCCCCCCAACGACGATGCCAGCACCGGCCGGTGGCCCTCTCCGAGGTCCGTGAAAACACACGGCCTCGGTTTTCTCGAGGGCCACCTTTAACCCTAAACGTTGGATTCTACCAACCACTTGGCCGGTGCCCGCCGCCGCCAGAGTTGCGGCGTCCCGGAAGGTCCCAGCAGTCGCTGTGACTAGCGTATCGTCGGCGTAACAAGTCACGCCGACGCCCCGGAGATTGGAACCACGGAGCACCCAGTCGTACCCGATGTTCCACAGGAGAGGGCCCAAAACCGAGCCCTGTGGAACACCGCACGACATCGCTCTTCGGTGCCACCCATCGGCGCCCGGATACACCACGTGCCTGTCAGACAGGTACGCGTGCACCAGACGCCGGAGATAGGGCGGCACCACGTGGTACCGCAGTGCCTCGTGGATGCAGGGCCAGGGCAGCGAGTTGAATGCGTTAGAAATATCTAACGATACTGCTATCACTACACTGCCTCTGGCCACTGCATCCTCCGCCTGTGCCTTCACCCGCAGAATCGCGTGGACAGTGGAACGTCCCCTCCTAAATCCAAACTGCTCGTCGGCCAGATTTGGTCCGACCCCTTCAAGGTGCTCGACGAGGCGGGTATGAATGATGCGCTCGAAGAGCTTTGCCACCTCGTCGAGCAACACGATGGGCCGGTAGGCCGACGGCGACTCTGCGGGTCGTCCTCCCTTCTTCAGCAGGACGAGCTTCCCGGTTTTCCAGCGCACCGGGAAGACGCCCTGCTCCAGGCAGGCGGTGAATAAGCCGCGGAGCCTCGGGCCCAGGTACTCGAGGGCTAGCACCCAGGCTTTCCCGGGGATGCCATCGAGCCCTGGGGCCGTGTTTTTGCTCCGCAGCCGAAGCACTGCCGCCCGCATTTCAGCGGGCGAAACCTCCGGGATATCCCTTGCCGGATTCTCACTCGACGATGACGCCACATCCGGTGGCGCCATCGGTGGAGGAGTGAACTCCTCGGTGGCCGGGAACAAGGCCGCGACTACGTTGGCCAGTAATTCTGGCCGGAGACTCTGCGACAGCGGGGGCGCCGCTGGGCGAAGCTTCTTCATCACCACACGGTAAGGGCGCCCCCACGGGTCCCTGTCGAGAGTCCCCACGAACGCCTTACGTGCCGCGACCTTGGCCCCATGAATGGCCACCCGCAGCGCTCTCTTTGCCTCTTTGTAGAGGCCATAGAGCTGCCGCTCCTGGTCTGCGTGATTCTCGTCTCTTAGCCGGCGACGACGATGCCTGGCGTATCGGCGGCGCGCAGCAACGCACGACGCGCGCAACTGCGCTAGCTCCGCCGACCACCAGTACACCTGTCGCACCGGCGAACGGCGGAGAGCTCGGGGCATGCCGGCGTCGCAGACATCCGACATTGCCACCCCGAACCACTCCGCCTCCTGCTCAACCCGTACCGGCCCGTCCGGCACGGGGAGCCACGACATGACCAGAGCGGCCAGCACTAGGGCCTCCCCATCGAGGCGACGAAGCGCCCACCGCGGGCCGTCCTGATTTGGGGCACTCGGTACACCACCGGACTGGACACTCGGGGACGCGGAGACGCCGAACCTGATGTAACGATGGTCCGACAACGTCTCCACGCCCACGAGGACTCTCCAGTCCCGACACGGCGTGCGACGGCGGCACTCGCAAACGACAGGTCTATAATTGACCCGCCGTTGTGCCGCACGCACGTGTCCACCGACCCCCTGTTCAGGACGACCAGGCCGACAGAGATCGCCCATTCCTCCAGGACCCGACCACGACCGCTCGTCGCCGGCGAACCCCAAGCCACGGACTTGGCGTTAAAGTCGCCGGCGACGACCGCCGGGTGAGGTTGGCCTTGTTCCACCAAGGCCCCCAGCCGAACGAGGAAAGACTCAAATTCGGCGAGGGGTCTGTTGGGAGAAAAGTACACTCCTACTATCCAAATGTCTCCCAACAGAACCGCCACGCATCCCCTGTCCTTCGCTACTTTTTCGAAGGGTGGGGAGCCAGCGGCGCCCCGGCTGATGATAGCCACCAAGCCGTCAAGGTCCCCAGCCCAGTTATCCCGGGGGGGGACAAAGTACGGCTCAGCGACCACGGCCACTTGCACCGACCACTGCGCCAGGCTTTGGGACAACAGGTCCTGGGCACTGGCACAGTGATTGATGTTCGCCTGGAGGAAATTTAATTCCATTATTGGGCGATCTCTACCACATCCATCGCGGCCCCTTGCGGTGGGCTCGCTGACTGCGGCTGGGTCGAGGCCCCAGCGGCAGCAGCACTTCGTATCCCGTCGCGGCGCCTATCGCGACGGGAGGGGGCGGGACACGCCTTCCCGCCCACCGGATGCTTGGCGGGCCTCCCTGCGGCCGCGCAGACTGCGCAGTTCGGCGCGGCCTCGCATCCGCGGGCTTTGTGGCCCGGTTTGCCGCAGCGATAACAGAGATCGCTGCGGTCCGGTCCTCCGGTGCAGGTGCTCTGCGTGTGTCCGTGCTCGAGGCAACGGAAACAGCGCATAGGGCGCGCCCCTAGCACCGTCACCCGGGCCACTGTCCACCCCACCATCAGGCGGCCCGCCTTTATTTTTTGTGCCACTTTTGTTGGCACCTTGGCCCAAACTGCGCCCAGGCCGGAGCGGTCAGGCCGGATCTGTCCGACCTTGACAGCGTCGACTGCGCACTCGCCAGCAACGCTGAGTGCCGCTGCGACCGTCTCGGAAGTGGCTGCCGGATCCAACTCCGACAGCCGCAGCTCCGTGCACTTGGTGGGCCGGGAGATTTGGACATCCTCCGACCCGCCAAAACATTCCCTCAGCCTTGCGGCGAGGGAGTCCGCCTTCCGCTCCGACTCAGCCCCGGGCACCTCGTAGAGCATGGCACCCGTGGCTGCCACCTTGGGCCTCAGCCTGTCAATGCCGAGGCCGGCGAGGTCCACGCGGTGCTGAGCGTCCGTCAGCACCTTCGCGTAGGTCAGCCCCTTGGCCACCGCCGCCGGCGTCAGCGACAGCACTATGGCCGCCGAGCGTGGCTGACGCAGTTTGGGCTCTTTGCGCCTCTGCCTCCTCTGTTGCGTCTGCGGTATAACTGCGGGCGCTGCGGCGGGGTTCTTCCCCCGCTTCTTCTTTCCCACCACCACCGTCCATTCAGTGTCCATGGACGCTGGGGCTGGTGGTAGCGGGTGAGGCTCCCTTGGAGCAGTCCTCGCGACGACGGGGGCAGCGGGGGTGGCGACTTTCCCCCTCCCTTTTTTGGGCACCCCAGACGGTCCAGCGACCGCCACGGCAGCTGAGGTGGAGGGCCCGGCCACGATGGCAGGAGCCTTGAAAGGAGCAGGCTGCACTGCTCCTTTCCCCTTCCCCCTCCCCTTCCCCTTAGAGGAAGGCTGGGGAGCTCCCCCAACGAAACCACCCTGGACGGGGAGTGGTATGTCCCCGGGGGTGGACCGTCTCTCATGTGCCAGCGGAGGCCTCTGGGCCGGCCCTAGGAGCACCGACTCCATTCTGGCCTGCCACTTGGCCTCCACTGCTGCCAGCTCCTCCAGACGGCGAAGGAGAGAAGCGTTTTCACGCTTCAGCTCCTTCACCGCCTCCTCCAATTTGGCGCATTTGTCACGCCACTTTTTGGCCTCGCCTTTAGGGCGAGCACTCGGAGCCGGTTCCGCGGCGACAACCACCTCGGCGGGCACCTTCGGCTTAGCGGCGGAGCGAAGGACCATACCCTCCTCGCTCTCCTCCCTCCTTGCCCTTTGGCGGGCCTCCTTGCGCTGCAGGAGATCGCGCGCCTTACCTCTCTTTCTTTGGTCGACGGAATCGTCGACCAAAGATGGTCCTCCCCTGCCGCGTCCGGTTGTCGCTTGCGACTTCGGGACCGGCTCCTCAGTGTCGCTCCCGAGGGACGACCTGCTGTTACTCACCTCTGAGCGTTTCCTCCAGAGCCTACGGCTCCGAACGGAGGAAACGCTCCCACTCGACTCAGAGTCGGCGTCTACGGACATCTTGCCCGCGCCGACTCTCTTCCCTCTATCAGTGGGCTTTCGCCCACCAATCTCCGCCTCTCCAGCCGGAACTGGAGTAGGCAACCTCGTCAATAAAATTTTTGGGTCATTTTTATTCATTTTGAATCCCACGAGTATGGGGGAAATAAGAGTCCACCCAGGCAGTGCCCCCTGTACCTGGGTAAGCCTAGCGTAACCCGCCAAGAGGGTCGGCCGGTACTCTGGCGGGGGTCGCACTAGTGACCGAACTACCCATCGGCCATGCATCCCCTCGCGGTGCGCCGCCGCTTGGGATTCGGGGAACTTTTTATAGAGGTTTTCTCCCTCGTGGTCCGGGCGATTAAGCCAAGACCCTCGGTCCAGCAGGAGCGCGAGACATGTCCACGGACCTCCATACTAGATTACGATCTGCAACGGTGACAGCGGAGAGGAAGGTTCCCCCCCGCTGCCTGCTCGGGGCGGTGTTAGCGCACACCGAGCCCGTCGACACTCCCGGATGAACCGGGAGCCGCCCGAATAAACGGGCCCACCATCTAAAAATGCGGCAGCCACCGCAAAAAGCGGCGACGACCGCCGAGACCACTGTTGTCAGGATATTGGCCGTAGCGCCGATCAACTCGACCGACGCTCCGTTGCCCAGGGTGCACCACGTGGAGGTTTCCTGACTTCGCACCCCAGGAGTCTTATGTTGCTACATCAAAGTAGAATATGAATAAACAACATGTAAACTATTGTACACATGATTCACTTTAAAAGTATAATTACTTAAGAAGAAACCCTAGCACTTATTCTATTTATAAAATACGCAAAAGTCGACGTAAATAATTTCTCGCTATTTCTTTAGCTCATAACATTTCTGTTGGTCTGACACTGAATTTGAGTAGTGATTGTACACTGAACTTCACCGTACGTTGAATATAGTCTACTCAAAACTAGTTGATACTGTCAACCAACGAGAATGGTCGCTTATCGCGAGGGTAGACAAAACCTTTACAGGGGGTTCTTTTTAATACGAATATATAAAACAACTAACAGTCCCAATGCGACATCGCATCAGTCTATCTTTAGACGTACCTTTGCATTAAACTAAGATGGAAGAAAACAAGTCTTAAAATCCAAATTTTAATGGAGAAAACCACATAGCTGTCACCCAGGCCGTACTCGTGGTAATCGTGTCATAATAAAGTTATGGCGTTACGAACTTCGTAACCGCAAGCATTGTGCCATCGTAACTGTAAGCAACACCGTTGTTTCCACGGATACAATGTCTGTTTGAAAGCTACAATAGACTATACATTATTTAGCAAACTCGCTTTATAAATAGAATCGTTTATCAAAGTTTTTGCAAACGCAAAGAATTTAGCGTTTTAGTTAAAATCAATTTGCGAGTCACGTCTTTAATTGCACTTTAACGATAATATACATGCTAAAAACGAACAAGAAATGTTTTAACATAAAGGAAATACTTTGGTAGGCATTTTACACAAGAAACGCAGTACATAATATAATACATTTCAAAGTCGGCGCACAATGCGGCGCCGTATGAATTTATAATACAGCTGACGCATTCCTTAAGCTATATTGTCCATGATCACAATTCGCACATTTATGTGAACATGGAGGCAATGTCATTGGTATTAGCAGATTAACTCAAAACCAGTTGCTACTTAATTCGTTCCACCGCGTTTTTATGATGAGACCTTAATTTACTTGCCCATTAGTATATCATAGAACTATGTTAGAAGTAAGGAAAGTTATAGATAAGCAAATAAACAAAGGAGTTATCAGATAATTGAAGTGCCTGTGGGCGGTCACGAAGCTCTCAGAGCTGACGGCTAACTTGGGTTAATAGGTTTGAAGTCGTGTATTTCAATCTGTGTTAATAATAACTGACATATTAATATTGAGGGACCTTTGTTAGTTGATTTCATTAAATTTACTGATGTGTGAAAACCGAGACGCAAAGACAAATTAAAATCACCGAGGATAGTAACATCAATTTGTAGCAGAAGATTATCTACTGTCGCTTTCATTCACAATAGTTTATAAAATTGTACCGTACACAAAACAAATACAGTTCAAGGACTTGCAAGCTAATAAAGAGTCCACATAAATATAATTCGCCCGACGCAATGAAAAAAGACAACAAACAATTAACACAAATCAGCTAATAAACATCAGTATTTGACACGATATTAATTGGTCGTAACGTCACGACCCGAATGTCGTACGTGGTCGTACGTCTATTAACCGCAAGTATTTTATACGTAACTAGTATTTTGGTTACGTTGCGGCCGGCCGAGCGTTACCTGTTGCATTGTCCACGCACCGTGAACTGAACGGATTACTGAAATTATCACAATTTCGATTGCAAACACGAAATTATAAAAGACTTGCCTTTCCAGTCTAGATAATTAATATACAAAACACCAGCAATCCTTCCAATTATGTGAACAAAACTGATATGTTTCGTTCTTATTTTTTGCGATATGGTATTAAAACTTGGCAAACCAATTATTTCTTCCTGATAAGCATCAATATTAACAACTTAATTATATTTATATCGTAATATGCAGCAAAGTTGAACATTCATCAATTAAAACTAACGACCTAAAGCCAGTTAAACCTTTAACAGTTATGGCTCTTGAAGACGAAATCATTTTTATACAGAGAAACCGGATAATTCCTAACGTGTGACGAGAATAATCCAATATCGCGATAACAGTTTCAAATTAAATGCAAGTCCAATCGATCCGCACCACACAGGCACATTAGCCACGACATGTTCCACGGAGAAATTTTATTACGGCATAAATGACCGGGCGGATAAATTGATCATCCTACATTTCTTATTCATTTTTATTCTACACCGTGGTGGGATGATTTATGAACATTAATAATGCGACACCATTAATATTAAAACTATTTATTAAAGGGGGGGGGGGGGGGAGGTTATGATGTAAAGTGTATTGTGCACCATAAGAGCCACATTGAAGAAGTCTCAGACCTGCGAACTTTGTACAGTTTTCCATGGTACGGAAATTAGCTCCACAGTGTTAATTCAGTACATCCTGCGGAGGTCGTCTATAATACATGCTTTTCAAACAGCGCATCTCACATCAGCTGTATATTTTAACTTAAGTTTAATACAATGTTTGACCTGAGTTCTTGACCACTCATACTATCCAAATCCATTTTGCCATAAAACAATCAAATCGCAAAACCAACATGGATGTTGCACCAAACAGTGTCGTGACGTGGACCGTCACAGCGGACATCTGCAGCCATTAAGCCAAATACGACCAGCATACAAAACAAAAACCGTGTAAGTTGCAATGGAGCACGTTTAGGATGCTGGGCGGAAGAGGATGCGCGGTGATTGCCCTCTGTCGGGGCCGCGCCGATCCACTTCCCATCTACTCTGTACCTCGCCACGCACACGTATGCCCGTAGGTTTTAATTGAGCGATTATATTTTGTTTCCCGTACTGTACATTACGGGTATTTCACTCGCATTTGGTCATGCTAAAAATAAAGTAGTGTAGGTAAATTCAACAATTTACGAGTGGTATGGGCGCTTGTACTTAGCAAACTTGGAATGCAATCAATAGTGGCTCTATGGCTCGTGTTTATTCTCTGCTTTAAAATAAGTGTTTTGCGTTCCGTCTTTATTGGCTATTTCAAACACTGGAGTATTGATTACAAATCTAAGCGCTCTAGAACTCGTATCTCATTCAGCGCATCCTGGCAAATGTCAGGATGATGTATGAGCCAACAGCAAGCTTGGATCATAGATGGCAGATATTTTCATACGATAGAGGATTGTAGATTAATTCGATTCATACTTGGAACTCTACAATAGAGAACTAGTTTTTATAAATGTTTTATGACATATTTCGTAATAGAATAGTACTACAAAAATACTGGGAAAATGGAACTTCCCAGAGCATAATGAATAATTAGGTAGAAGACGAGAAACAATAGCTCATGTATAAATACATAAAGATTACACACACAACCGTACCGGCAGTACTGTATAAAGCCATAACTGACAAACTGATGATTATCTACAATCGGCCACGCTCACAAACAAAATGCATAACAGTAAAAAAGTAATGGAAGCACACATACGTGTGGAAACAGGAGTAGTTAATAGGAAAGCAGCTCAACTACTACATATAACCACACTTATACGGTAAAACGGTCAAAGCTACGTCAACTAGAAAGTACGCAAGCTTTTCATAAAGTTAATTGCGGTTGAAGTGTTCAGTGGTTTGTACCGTTCATTAAAATATATTTTATGCACACATGTTTTATACTGTATACAATTATAGCCACTTTGAGTCAGAACCACATGTCTGTAATCTATATGGTTGATGTAACCGAAGTCATAAGTCATAACTTTTCTTAACAAAAGACAAGACTATTCAAGCAGTAAACTTAAGACGGGTAAAAATATCTACGTATAAGACTGACAAATACTAAGTATTAGCGTCTTTACGTAAAACTAACATTTCCATTTTACGTATTTTATTGGTTTGTTCATTAATCCTACAATTATAGTATTTAACGACTAGTTTATTTCACCAGGTAAATGAATATTAACTAGAAATATATATTCGTTAATAGCTCAGCAAATACCACATTCTCTGCGACAGTATTTCGCGTTGCATAACAATAGGAAACAAGGCCGATAGGCTTCATACCGTAAATAGCGTTCGTACAAGTGGGTCAGTGGGATATTTCTTTAGAGTACACCAACATAACGGGTTTGAGTTAATTGAACAGTATTTAGCCACGATACGAAAGAAATATCACAGCATATTGTGGTATTTCCGTTCTGTTGTCAGTTGGTGGATGTAACTATCTACAGTGTTAAGAATGTTATTTTGAAGCATTACAAATAACCAATTACTTTTCCCATTTCCAAAATTTTATTAAAATATTGAAAGTGATGAATTGACTTCTTGAATCAAGTAGTTCTTCGAAACAATCTATCAAACTAGATATAGAGGCAATTCAATGCTAATATCAAGGTACAAACTTTATGGTGCATATGACGCATAATAATACTGATAGAAGATAGATGATAACGGTAGCAAAGCGAACTTAGATAACTTTGTATTCAGACCTAATCCAATAACAAGAAGCACGCGACATAAGTTTTCGAGTAACAAAACCACAAAGGCGCGGCCGTGAACAGCATAGGTATAACTGCATTTCTTACGAGGTTACACTCAATACAAGATTAAGGAACCGACTGCATTGAACCATGACCTTAAATGTTCTGCAGTACGGGGCTCACGGAAAACGAGATTTAAACCTTTTAAGGATACAAAGACAAAAGTGCACAACTCCTGCTACGATATTAAAATAGTTATAACAATTACGCTTGGCTGAAACTAATAGAACCAAAGAAACTAAGTGGCATATACTGTAACATGAGGACAAATTACTAATGTAAAGCTATTCAAATGAAACTGCAAAATTCATAAAAACAATTACAAGATACTGTTCTAAATAATTTAAAAACAAATTTCATAAAGAATTTGACGGCCAAAGTTGGTAAAAGTTCGAGGTAAGTATTTTATTGCAGCAAACACAATGGCTATCGAATTACAATACGATTCTCACGTGTCACGGGGCGAGGCGAATACTCTCACGTCCTCGCCGATCCTTAACGCTGCAAACCACGATTCATAACAATTATTTCGCAATTCCTAAACTAACATTCTGACTATACAAAAAAATATAACAAATGTAGTACTAATTATCTAACTAAATAACTACTACTGACAAGGATTCAATATCACTATAAAAATATGAAATTCCTGATTAGATAGTAAGGAAATGCCAACAATAGTTGATGTGTCATTTGTCCAAATTAACAAAATTGAGGATGGTAAGTTTAATTAAGTCCTATCTAGAGTCTAGAGTTATCTGTATATTTAATTACAACTACATCATCGATTTTAGTTAGACAATTTTCTTTAGAATGTTTAAATTATCAATATCCATTTAAACATATATTTATCCACCAACCTAAACCAATACACTATTTAGGAGTTACTGCGTGAATAACCATATAATACACATTCGCATTATAATCAGTAGATGATGAATCATCAAATGATTATGGAGATAGTACGAGTATATACAAACAAATACCACGCCTTGTCTGTACGACTACGACTAGATGTAGTTCGGGTAATCAAACTTAGAATGAGAGGTCATAAAGCCGTATTACACATGTCTATAAAAATAATATGTTTTCTTGTAGAAGACCAGCCATCGAGCAAGTGGGTCGTCTGATATTTAGATAGCTCTGGTACATTACCCAAGTCAAGTTATTAGCATTTACTTCGAAGTCGGAAGCAAGCAGTCTTTAAACTTGACGGAACAAAAGAACTGCAGATACGATGTATGTGTTTTAACCAATTTTCATATTTTTTTTAGTATTACGAGGTAAGGTTTGTAAGTTTTAGAGTAGTGAGTTATCTACCGATCTAATGATCCAATTATTAGAATACTTATACAACAGGAATGTAATAAATCCCTGAGTACCATAGGCTACTATTCATTTCGGGAGTGGAATACTATGCGATCAGCACCACGAAAAATATATATATTATTCGTATGCTTAATCAAAGATTAAAATGAATGTTCGGAGATACATGGTAGAAAATATATCTATAGATGTAGATATAAAACAATGAACGATTATCACTTGCAAGATTAATATGACTAAACCTATACCTAATGTGTTTCAAATTATACCTAGTATGAGAAAACTTTGAACTTTACATGTTAAGGATTTAAAAAGAGTAATAAAAGTAATATGTATTGCCCATAGTCCAGGTTCTTAAATATTTCTTTCTTAGCACTATGAATATGTTCTTGTTGGGAAAATTTATCACTCTGGCACAAAACGTGATAATGAATCGTCAGAACCTCGCCGGATGCCACATATTATGCAGGTAATGTTAGCCTAGGTGCGAAGATTAAGGCATCCAGTCCTACTAATGTTATAAACGCGAAAGTTTGTAAGAATGTGATGGATGATGGATGTTTGCTACTCTTTCACATAAAAACTACGAATCGGATTTCGATGAAATTGGGCACACGGGTAGACCATGTCTTGGATTAAACACAGCTACCTTTTATTCCAGGAAAATATAAACCGGGACTTTGTCCCGGAAAAACTTTTTAACGTGGGCGGAGCCGCGGGCAAGAGCTAGTTATATATAAATTCTTTAATGCATTTATTCTTAAAACAAAAACTAAAATCTATTTGTAATTATAGATTTTATAGATTAATACAACTATTTGAGCACGGAATTCAAGCTAACCAAACGGTTAAATGCTAAATCGAGTTGTGGGCGGAAACCGACAATCACCACCGTTTCACTGGACCTATTCCACAATTGGCTGAAAGTAATAAATATATTTGTCACTTTCAATTGCTTGTCTCGTTATAAATGGGTGCTTTGATTGAGGTTTGGAAATAACCAGACCTTTTATAGAAGAATACATCATGGTGATTCACGTTTTGGTATGAATGATGATTATTTAATTAATATGTAAGTATAATGAAAAAATTATTGCTTCAGGATAATAACTGACTGATGAATATATACGTCAAACGTTTTAGCAGCTGGTATATCTTAATCGTTCACTAGCTCACATCTAACGGCAAATTATTTCATGTGTTCTGCTAAAATAGTCTAGATTTTGACCCCGACCGAGAAAATAAGGAACGACAAAACATCTGACGCGTCACACGCATATAAGAAAATTTTTATCACAAATTTTAGTTCATTCACCTGGCTATTTTGATAATGTTTGTGGAATGCTGCTTCTTTATCAAAAGATTTAGATGAGGACGTTATCCTTGCAAATGGAGGACAGAATGTCTCAACGAAAAACGGAACAACTTCACGAGAACTTTCCACTGACACGAGGTTCGATGTATCGAAACTAATTGGAACTGAACTGGAAACAAGTGAACGATTGCTCATCGAAACAGATAAGCTATCAAGTGTTAAGTGTTCAGAACAAAAGTATTATCTGGCGCGGACGTTGATAATAAAGTAAACCTTTAAAACTATCTAACTATTGCGTCGATTTATCAGGTTTATCGAAATATATTAAGACAACGTAATAATATTTAGATGGAAGGAGTAACAATATTAGATAAGTTTGTTTACTTACAATTTTCTTTGTCGTCTCGAGATATTTGGGTGTTTCTCAGTAAACTGGGCAACTTTTGTAAGAAAACTGTCTAGGCAACTTTTTTGCTTATATATTTATTAAATCTTATTCGAGGTATAAATATCCGTCTCTTTATTAATATATGACAGATGAACCAAAAATATTTCCATTACTTTAGAAATTATTGAGCATTTTCTGAATAATCTGTACAGGGGACTGTTGTCAATGTCAGGGGACTGTGAACGTTAAATGAAAAATACAATTTCAGTAGTAAAATTAATTCTTTTTATTTTCATAAAGGTTTGTAGCTTAATAAGAATTATATAATAAACACATTTCACCATGATAAACTTTTTTAATGTATTTAGTTACTCGACAAGTCTTTTTGGATGTTGGGTCTATGAAATCAAGTATTTCGGATATCCATTTCTTACAAATATCCATTTCTTTTTGAAATAAATAAATATTAACACGCTTCTGACATTCTCTAGACAAACATTTCTCATTATAGCAGTCACAGCACAGCTCCTAAAGCAATTTCTGATGGCTGTTATAGTTTAAAATTTTCCACTGAATAAAGCAGACAGTTTTCAAGTTTATATTTGAGTGGATCATGTACAAACCAGTATCATGTTTATCAACTATTGTCATTATAATCCAAAAAGGTTGCAGTTTACAAAAGATTTGATAACTTTGTGTGACATTTTTTTCTGTTATTTGAACTTCTTGTATAACACCAGCAATTGATTAAGCATTTATCACTTATGTTTCCGTTCTGCTTTTCTCCATATGAATTCTTTTTCACGTTCCGAACCTACTATTAGAATCATCTTCAAAGAAATTTACAACTGATCTTTCACATTCATCTGAAATTTTGTTTTTTCTTACCAGTCGATGTGCCTTTTTTTCCTTTTTCTTTTGTAGGTCACAGCTATGTTTTCCATTCGCTATATTATAACTTATACTAATCAACTATTTTTTCTGAAACTATTTATGCTAAAAGTCCTTTTTCTCTTATTGTTTTCATCTCTGATAATATTTCTTGTTATCGTTTTTTAATACTTCACCGGATAGTGTTATTGACAAGATCTTTTGTAAATTCTGGAGTATTTTTCATGTTCTGTAACTTAGTATTTGGTATACCTTTAGGTTCTGTATTGTTTTATTTTATTGCGATAGGTTTTCTTGTACTTCAATACTTTCTTCTTCAGAACTGTAATTTCTTCATTCTTTTTCTGCTTTATTTTGGATCTTAGTATTTTCTCTTTATTATGATTTTTTTTTTCAATTATGTCCGTAACTTCAGGTGCTGGTTGTTGAGTTGAACTAGATACATTAGAGTATGGAGTATTTTCTCTCATAAATAAGTTAGTAATATTTGCTAATACTTTTTTCCTATTACGATACTAGGTGCAGTGCTCTTTCCACTTCTTCTTTGTATTCCGGTGTTCTCGTGGATTCATAATTTCAACGAGCTTCCTAGTTCTTTTCTCTTAAGATATTTCAAGCGTTCTTTTCTTGTTCTCTAAACTTTTAGCTTTTCTGCGGATTGTTTTTAGTATAATCATATTGTTTCGCTCAGTTTCCCCATTTTCTTTGTACAACGTCTTCCTTAGAATTGTTTGTCTTCCTTGGGGCTATACTCAAAACACACGTGTACCTGAAACAATAATAAAAATAATATAAAAACAGTCCCCTGGAGACTGACACAGTTCCCTGTCCTGTTGAGGGACAGGGGACTGTTGCCAGGGGACTGTTTAGTTTGACTTTATTGAAAAGTAGCACAAAATGTAATAGATCCATGTTATTTTACTGTACATAGGAAATATTTATCTATTATAATGATTTAAACTTTTTAGGCCATGATTAAAATACATAAAAAGAAATAAAAATAATCCTTACCAGAGGACTGTTGGCTGACAGGTTACAATGTGGCTTCCAAAGAAGGATGCTCATGCACCACTAAATAAAATGGCATTCAAGCCGTAACTGCAGTAACGGTGCAAACTTCAGATTGTTTGCTTTACGTTACACTAAAAAATGCCGTTGTTTAACGTTTAAACTACGTGGCGCGTAATTTTAAATATAGACAGGGGAACTGTTCACAAAATGCGGAGACAAACTTTAATTGACTTTTTTCATTTCTTAACATAATATCAATAAAAAATAAACAGGTCTCATTAACAATCAAACAATATTGTTTGAATAATAAATCAATTTTATAGATTTCAATAGTTATTGTCTTTATTAATTTAGTTTGAAGGGACTATTCTGCTTTGGTGACACGCCAGGGGACTGGTTTTTGAGGACTATAAAGACGATTTTGGCACCATAAAGTTTATTTTAATAGATATTGAACGTTGGGCCAAAGTAGATTAGGTTATTATCTTTCATAATTATTAAAGAAGCACGCATGATATGCTATTATTTTTCAAATATTAGCCTGAGACAATGAGTTGCCCAGTTTACAGAGAAACACCCATTTATACTTTTTAGTCTATTTGGAAAAGTATAATTTTCATGACTTTATCTATTATCACGAAAACGTTGAAGTGAAATACTGGATTGCATGCTTATGAAAATGAAGGAAACATTTAAGTCGGTATAGACGAACAAGTCTTTTAATAAATAATTCGCAGTAGTGCCACTGAGATTTGTTACATAGATAATACACACTCACGCCTTTTATCTCCGAAAGGGTAGGCAGAGGCGCAACTAGTGCACCCACTTTTTGCCGTGCGCATTTCTTTGAATTTCGCCTGCGTGAAAAGGAGATGGTTTGAGAACAGGCATCATCGCCGCTTGAGTAATAGGACGAGCTTTACCTAGTAACAAGGAGCAAGCACACATTGAAAGCATACTGCAGTTGTGCATCAGCAAAACTTATTCCAGGCATAAATATTTTCGTAAACCACATGTAAGAACTGCGTGTTCCGAGACAAGTAGCTTATGGATGACGTCCTCAGGAGCGAATCATTTTCATCAGCAATCAATACTTAGATCGACATTATATTTGGACTAAATTGTACTTACTAACATACCGTTTTTATTATTTTCATAAAAATGTTAACTTATACTAACTACTTGGACGATAGCCTAGTTGGGAATGGAACGGTCTGCCGAGACAATGTCCGGAGGTTCGAAACCCAAGGCACACACCTCTGAGTTTTCGAAGATATGTGTGTATTGTTTATCAATTATCGTTCGCTTTAACGGTGAAGGAAAACATCGTGAGGAAACTTGCATACCTAAGAAATTCCTTATAAGAATTTCGAAGGTATGTGAAGTCTACCAACCCGCACTAGGCCAGCATGGTGGACTAAGGCCTAAACCCCCTTAGTTGAGGAGGCCCGTGCTCAGCAGTGGGCAGTATATAATACAGGGCTGGTATTATTATTATATACTAACTACTAAGTAATATATGATTCTGTAGTATATGATGCAATGCAATGAAAATCGTAACTATATAAAGTATACTAGCATATATAGTAAGTATATCAGAACATATTAAGTTATACTTTACATAGGTATACTATGATGCATGTAAAGAAAACTCCTTGCCGCAAACTTATGGATGGCGTCCTTGCGAGTGAGTTTTTCTACATAAATCGAAACATTACAACAATGTTTGCAGAGATTTACATATGGAGCATACATAACTTCAAGATAATATATAATATATGTCAATGTTTGTTTACACAGCTGCATTTAGTAAGTATATGAGGCAACTGTGCTCACATTCAACATTGTATCTACGAGCAAGGGTGTCGCTAAGGGGGAGCAGGGAGGGGCAGCTGCCCCCCTCCCCCCTCCTAGAAATGCTAAAAATGTTGCCAAATGCCAATTATTTAAGTTTTATTTATTGTACAGTCAAGAACTCACGAAGCTTTATTATTACAATCGCTATAGATGTAAGGCTCGTACTACACGTGAAAAGCTTCATGTGCTCTCGACTTTAGCTACAATTAACACTTTTCTCATTCTCCATATCAACTTGCCCCCCCGGGCCATCGGCTGGCGACATTCTTGTCTATGAGTGTGGGGCGCATTTTAGCGACATTGCTATCAAGATCATTTTTATATAATGAAACTTGATATTAACAATACAATTCTAGCCCTGTATTATACACTGCCCACTGCTGAGTACAGGCCTCCTCTAAGACCGAGAGGGTTTATGCCTTAGTCCACCACAATGATCTAATGCAGTTTGGCAGGCTTCACATACCTCCCAAATTCTTTTCAGAGAACCTCTCAGATATGCAGGTTTCCTCACAATGTTTTCCTTCATTGATAAAGCGAGCGTTAATTTACAAATAATGCAGACATAACTTTTTACAAAAGTCAGAGATGCCTTGGGTTTTGAACTTGCGGATATTCATTAAATATGACCAGTTCTATTTCATAATAGCTACCTGGATGTCCTTGTGAGTGTTGACATAAGCAATACGGCTATGGAAATGGCCAGTTTTTGGTGTTTATTTTTCATTTTATACGAAAAAGAGTAAATGCGCATTGTAGGCAGTGTAACTACTGAACATAATGCGACTTAACATCTTATTTCTCCAGATGACTAATGCAATGGAATGCTACACAGTACTTTGTACCTCAAGGTGCTGGATGATGTTGCTACTGTTTATGGATAGTTATATAACTAACCATCAGGCGAACACCATGTTCATCTCGGCATTTAATGAAATAAAAAAAAAACATTTTTTTTTAAGTTTACTTACTAACAGATTATGGAAATTAATTTGTCCAGTTGGGTCAGTTCAATGATTAGTCTACTTAGTGTTGCAAAAACTTTATTGATCTACTTTAAAACTACCTAACTAGGATTACATATTATTATTCTGTACTAGCTTTTGCCCGCGGCTCCGCACGCATTAAAAAGTTTTTCCGGGATAAAAGTCCCGGTTGATATTTTCCCGGGATAAAAAGTAGCCTATGTGTTAATCCAGGACATGATCTACCCGTGTGCCAAATTTCATCGAAATCCGTTCAGTAGTTTTTGCGTGAAAGAGGAACAAACATCCTTACATCCTTACATCCATACATCCAAACATCTAAACATCCATACATTCTTACAAACTTTCGCCTTTATAATATTAGTAGGATGTTTATCCTAGTAAATTCAAATGATCCCTATCATTACATCTAACTAATGTCCTGATAACAAATCCCTAGCACATTGATAATTATGAAAATATTTTATTATTTTATAAAAATATCAATAAATTTTGATGTTACATTTGAGCAGATACGCAGAGACAGAAGGATGATACTTTAGATATTGATATGATCTTAAGCCTGCAAATAAGTCTCCTAACTGGCTATGGATAGTGGAACATAAATTTGGCAATATAAATTTTTTATATAATTGCTTATTTTTCAATAATAATTGTTATGTGTTGGGACTGTACCATCCTGGGCTCTACGCTTGTGAGCAGAAAGATGATGTTAAGCAAACTTGAGACTCTACTTATTATAAAATCATTTATTAAATTAAAATTTAAACATAATAACTAAAAATGCAAATAATAAATACTACATAAACAATAATAACCAAGACAATTACTATTTTTGTGTTCAAGAAGGTAGATTTGAATAATAAGCAAATTCCGTATATAAATGAAGCTAAGATATAATAAATGTTATGTTGTATATTAATGTGAATAATTATAACCAGATTTAAAAAGTTTTTGAATATTATTACTGCGAAAGATTTGAGCATTTTGAGGTAATAAAACAGATTGTTAATACCGATTATTCTATTGATTTTATTCCTCTCCGTGCATGGTTGTCTGGAAGAAATCGCTCTTAGCGATAAGACCGTCAATTTGTAACACCTAACTTAGTTTATATGACCTGTCCTGAGTGTTGTGGTGTAACAATAAAGTGTTATTATTGTTATTATTATTATTATACTGTTTTATATTAACACATGGGTTAGGTGTTTTAAATAAGCAATTGCAGCTGTAAGAAAACATAGGGCAGGTCACAGAGATTTCGCAATGCGATGCTTTACCTACCTGAAACTTTTCGAACTGCTCCCGCTCAGCATCCAAGCTGTTCTTCTTCAATTGAAGCACTCGGGGCAAAGATAACGACGCCATAGATTTTACACATGCAAAATGCAAAACTACAAAAAACTGATCCTTTATATCGTATCTACCTACTCAAAAACCAACAACACGATAAAATTTCAAACGTGTACCCACTTATTACTTATTTTACTCACTTGAACTACACTAGCCTTTGACAAATCATACACACGTTATTTTAGTGCAAGCACGTATTGCAAAAATGTTTATTAGATCGTCTCATAAATATTTAACGGGACAAACAAACCGCAAAACACGACACACGACTCACCCACATTTAATAAAATGAATGAATGATTTTTGGAATGATTATAAATGAGTCAAATCACACGGACGTCAAACGTAAATGACAAGGGGTGATAACATAGATGATAATGGTCGGCTCTAGTATTAATAATAATCTATGGGCCGGCTTTATACCAGAAATTGGCAGAGCTTCTGAATTTAAGAAATGTGTTGAGTTTTGGCGGGAACTTGGAAGTATCATGAGGTGCTCTTGTTACTCGACTGCGAAAGAAGGAGGATTATGTTATTTGAGTGTGTGTGTGTGTATGTAT
The DNA here is from genome assembly GCA_949316025.1 of Lapara coniferarum. Taxonomy (NCBI): domain Eukaryota; kingdom Metazoa; phylum Arthropoda; class Insecta; order Lepidoptera; family Sphingidae; genus Lapara; species Lapara coniferarum. Next base: position 34,778,812 of record OX438921.1, on the reverse strand, counting down.
GTATATTTCTTTGGCACGCTCTAGAACCTAAACGGCTTGTCGTATTTTTATGTGAGTGGTGTCAATAGATTTGTCTTAGTCGAGAGAGTGACACTGGGTTCATCAAAATAATTAAAAAAAAAAAAACAAAATAAGGAATTTTGGCGGCAAAAAGTAATCTAAAAAAATTATTTCAAAATACATCGAGTATGGTATCAAAATAACGAATCCTTGATGGTGATAATAAATATATAACTTGTATGTTTTATTGGAGTTTAGAATAGGAAATACTAATAAATCACATCGCACTACACACTAATAACGTAAATAAATCTGTGTTAGTTTGCTACTTCTTCAAGGTAAAATGGCTTGACGGGTGTGACTAAAACTTGACACACAGGTAGTTTATAAAAAAAGAAAACTAAAAAGATGTAAATAAAAAAATATAACCTAAAACAAAAACGCGACTGCGTCAATATCTGCCATCTTTATTAAATTCACTGAAGAACTGAATCTTGTTTCTATGTTAGGAACAAGATTTTAATTTGTACATCTTGTTTTAAGCGGTGAGCAAAAGCTAGTTTGTAATATAATCAAATCCTCGCTCTGAAAGTAATTATCCAGCGCTCTTTGTCTTTTACGTGACAACTAAAAAAATTTAAAATTCGTATAGGTAAGTAATTGGTAATTTAACGTCCATATGGGTTCATAGCAGTGTGATTTATAAAGTACTTTATTATATATCTTGTATTGAATGCCTAAAAAGTCTATGAGTCGTGGCCTACGAATATAATGACTATTTTTGAAATAGTCTCGAAAGTCTCGTTTTTTTTCGAGACCGGACCAAGTTTCGTTTTTTGTTCCCGAGACTCGTAAATGCACCGAGACTGAAAGCCCTAGTCTCAGTGTAACGTGCTCACTAAAATATAAAGTAGTTTATTCCCATACTGGGTAAGTTGTGCATTATTTTTTACTTTGGCTGGTATACCTATACTTAGTTTAAACTCGTAGATGACCGTTAGATATTAGATATTATGCTATAGTAACGGAAGAGATTAGTATGCTCTTACGTTGTTTTAATGTAAAGATAACCCCAACTTATTGTGCCGGAATTGAGTATTAGTAGTTTGCAGTATGCGTTAAGTGTTCTACATTCTAGATATTTTCTCATAGTATTTATAAACTTAGTTCGAGTACAGTGCGGGTTGATCTCACCAGTATTTTATTTTTAGCTTAAGTAAATATTATTATTGTTTTGTAACCGTAGATATTTTATTAATTAGCCACTACACCAAAGAGTGTAGAATACGCCTTAGTCTCTACTAGTACACCCTAGCTAATTTTCCTGCTTTGCTTGAAGTGTCTGGCCATTACTTCAGATGATTTTAGTGGCAGTATAGAATCTGCCTTGACGTCGCTGGTTCTAATACATTGTCCGATTTATACAAGAACTACGCTCGTACTTAGAAGGATCCACGTCACTCTTTCTACCTTCGGCGGGTATTCCTCCACCAGACCGGTACCTTAACTGCTCAGCTCGTCGACTTCGAGGCACCTGGAAACCAGCACATACAGGACGGCGAGTGTCGTCGATAGCTCAACTCATCGGCCCTAAATGATGCATCCTTCGGGCTTCGTCTGAAGCTTACTACCACGGATTGGCGTACAGGGAAGTACGGGGCTATGAGTGACCGCTCAGAATAATCTTTTGGTGCCTACCCACGACCTTCATTTAGTTACCTAATATACTATTATAATTTATATATACAGTTTATTCTTTTCTTTTCCTTTCTGTTTTGGATCGATTTATTTATTCTTTCCCAGGTAATAAATAACCGTGACAACACGCACCGATTTTATACGCGTATGTACGCGCGTGAGAAGTTAATATACTTCTTTGGCATCATTAAAAAATAATTTTTGATCGCATGCAAATAATTAATTACAATAAAATGATAAAAACATTGGAAAAGGATAGTCAACACAGTCAATTAAGTTCAGTTTAATAAATATGAATGACGTAATTTGTACTAAATATTATAAGATTCTTAATTTTAAGTATTTATTATTGACTATTTAATATTTAAAAAGTAAATTAATAAATTCAAAAAATTTATTTATGTTTATTAATTACTAGCTTTTGCCCGCGGCTCCGCCCGCCTTAAAAAGTTTTTCCGGGATAAAAGTCCCGGTTTATATTTTCCCGGGATAAGAAGTAGCCTATGTGTTAATCCAGGACATGATCTACCCATGTGCCAAATTTCATCGAAATCCGTTCAGTAGTTTTTGCGTGAAAGAGGAACAAACATCCATACATCCAAAAATCCAAACATCCATACATTCTTACAAACTTTCGCCTTTATAATATTAGTAGGATAGTAGGATTTAAATTTAAATATTTATTGTTTTTTAATTTAATATTTACTGTTCATTTTTATCAAAAAGTTTTCATTAAACAGCTTCAACCTTTGTGAACAACCGTGAGAATTTTGTGTCACACATACGCGTGCAGACAGGTCTACCGAGACATTGTCTGGAGCTTCAAACCCAAGGCACACACTTCTGACTTTTCGAAGTTATGTGTGTATTGTTTATCAATTATCGTTCGCTTTAACGGTGAAGGAAAACATCGTGAGGAAACCTGCATACCTAAGAAGTTCTTTATTACAATTTCGATGGTATGTGAAGTCTACCAACCCGCACTAGGCCAGCGTGGTGGACTAAGGCCTAAACCCTCTCAGCAGTAGAGGAAGCCCGTGCCCAGCAGTGGGACAGTATATAATACAGGGCTGGTACTATATTACTACTAACTACATATTAACTCCACGCTTCAATTAGAGAAAGAATTCATTGGTGTAAGGTTGAGCATATAGTATGCTACATAGATGTTTGAGTATCTATATGAGTTTGAGTAGGATTATTTTTTGTCAAATGTGTGCTATCCGTGTCTACCTCGCCCCCCGTCAGAATTTTCAGAAAAATTGTTTGCGCATTATTGCCATGTCGTGTCCATTGGTTTAATAGTCTAAGACATAGATATTTTTTTTTATAATTCTCCCTTACAGGGAAGGCAAAGGGTTCCAGCCCATACAGCCTCGTCTTAAGTGATATCTCTGGTTGTCGTAGTAAAGCAGTGGCTACCTTACCAAGACTTTATCAAGGAGTTTTGGCGGCAACGAAAAAACACTTGATTGGCACAGTTATTTCAATTCACTTCATTTGAGCACTTTAATAGAACTATATTGGATAATATACCACCATAATTATGCAATATAACACTAAGTATCACCAAAATAATGAATTAAAACAAGAGCACCTCATGACACTTCCACGTTCCCGCCAAAACTCTAAGACATAGATAGATAAAACGGAACTTGACGGAATAGTGATGCACTTTATCGACCATCACGTCATGTCGCGGAACGATCGGTCGTCATTTCAAGTCATGAGTACCAACCTTTACAATACTCATTCATTCATTCATTCTCTTCCTGTCAAGTGTCAAGCTGCTAACTAGAGAATACTGTCAATTCAATTGTCATTTTTGTGAATTGTGTTCAACGAAACCGCTTTTTTAAGCTTCGGCTTTTCACGAGCACGTTTTGTACAAGAAAATATTAGTAAATTAAATAAACTACAGTAAATTTCCATACGGAATACAATCATGAACATGGAATTTCTTGAATATAACGACGTATCGGCTGAGATAAAGGGAGCCATGGTTAGTATTAGTACTGTTTTGTCTTCGTAAATTATTTGTAATGGACCTTCAAACATTTGTGTTAATGATTTTTCAGGTTCCTGGAAGATTAAAAATGACTGATCAAAACATAGTATTTAAGAATAGCAAAACTGGTAAAGTTGAGCAAATATCGGCCAATGATATTGAGATGGTAAACTTCCAAAAGTTTATTGGCTCTTGGGGCTTAAGAATATTTCTGAAGAATGGCACACTGCACAGATATGGCGGCTTTAAAGATGGGGTGAGTAGTTGTAGTTCAGCCACAAAATCAGCAGGTAGTTGAATTTGTATAAATCACAAGCCCAGAGTATTGTTTAATATGGGTGAGCAAACTTCACAATGTAGTCGGTATTTGTGTTTATTCTAAAGTGCTCCGTAATATTTAAAATTATACGTATAGCTACATGAGCTACTCCTGTATTTCATGATGGTCATGTAACTGCTTTATTGTACTTTATAGTTAACCCATCAAGCCCTGCTTATTTATGTATAGATGAATGGGGAAACCCTATATACTCTGACGCCGGCGTCTGTAGCGAGGCTTGACGAGTCAATGTATTATGTATAACAAAATATTATAGTATCTTTGTGAAGTTTGTTGTTAAATCAGCACTACATACACACACATAGGGGACTCAATTTGTGATGCCATGTATTTACTGCATATTTGTGGAAGCAAATAAGACTCAGATTAGGGGGCCATCCATAAATTGTCATAAATTAGGAGGGGGTCAATGACAAGAGGGTGTCCTTAAATTTTAAAATTGAAAGTATTAAAACACCAAACATTACCTGTAACAGAAAACTTTAAAATATATTCTATCTGTAGCTATACAAGGTTTGTTTTATTTTGCTGATGAATTCTCACAGCGCATGGCTCGCTGTAGCACAGGGTCAGTCACGAACACATTTGAGCCAAATTCCAGCCTCTGTGATGTGATGTTGATTTTATGAAAAACCAAGTAATCATTTATTCAGTTCTGACTGTAAGATACAAAAATGAAATTGTTATTTTTGTGACACAATCTATGAAATTGGCCTCTTGCAACCAATTCTTATGTAACATGCTTTTTTGTTTAACAAGGTGATAACCTAAAACAATGGTTTTAGATTTTTGTCATAATAAACCAAGTAGAATCATGATATTTGAGTACAATTCACATCATAAATATGTTAAAAAATAACCTGAATTCAGTGTTAATACTTGTTGTGATGATATATACAAAAGTTTGTATATTTATTTGATCTTGTGTGCAGCAATGGATCAAGTATTTTTTATTTTTCTATAATGACGTTAGTTAGTGAAGCATGGAATACTAACTGTATTCATGCTTACAGCTTTGCTATGTAAATGTTTTATCCACAAAAGTCTTACAATAGGTTTTCCTGGATAATGTAGCTTTACATGTTAATCCAGGATTTCTATCTCTGTGTCAAAATTAATCAAAATTCATCCAATATTTCGCACCTTTAGGGTGAAAACGACACAATTCAAAAAGACAAAAAATTGAGTTTACATCATAAAATTACTTAAAACGAAGTACTCAATACAATAATAGTTCAAACACAGTCATATTCAAGCAGTAAAAGGACAAAACTATTATATCGATCCCTTTTTTATTATATTTTTATAAATAAGGTACTAGTTTTTAGTCATTTAAAAATGTTAACTCAATTTTCTATTTTTTTGATTGTGTCTTTTCATCCTAAAGGTGCGATTTATCACCAAAAAAGATCCAAACATTTAGGTTTAAGTTTCACTGCTTGATACAGACAAAGCACACACAAACAAATTACAGGAACAAGAGAAGGTGGCGAAGTTCTTCAAAACAAACTACAGTAAAGACATGTTGGAGAAAGAGCTGTCCCTGAAGGGCTGGAACTGGGGGACAGCCAAGTTCAATGGAGCAGTGCTTAGTTTCAACGTAGGCTCGAACACGGCTTTCGAGATCCCGCTGCACTATGTTTCTCAGTGTAATACAGGGAAGAACGAAGTTACACTTGAATTTCACCAGGTATGGTTTTGAGTTTACTTTGATTTTTTATAATGTAAAAAATATTGTCTGATGCCAAATTTTTACACTTAGCTTTTATTTTTACATGAACCATGATAACAAATTCCAGTAGTACTTTTATTACTTACACAGAAAAATGTCTTGTGTTTATGAAGCCATAGGTAGCTTTTGCACACAAATTGTGTGAGGAACTTAGTAATCCTTGTTTAAAATAATCCCACCAAAAACATAAATGTAAAAAAAGAGAGCCAAGTTCAATACAAAAATTATGCTTGACTGTGTGCTTCACCGCAAAAAGAATGGAGATCTAAATGAGTGCCAAGTTTTATGCAGTAAAGTAGGTTAGATTTGACTTGGCCTTTTACATTTATGTTTTTGGTGGTATATCATTACTTTTTGTAAAGAAAACTAGGCAGGTATTAAGTTATGTGCTGCCGCGCGCCGCCGACGACACACCGTTGGCCGGTTGTTTAACGCGTATTACAAGTTTTTTCCTACGTTTACCCACAATTACCGAGCTGGATTCCAAATTTCATCCTTTTAGGTCATCTGGAAGTAGGTCAGGTTTAGGTACTGTAAGTCATTCAGTCAGTACTAAAATTTACGACTTTTTGACCTTCATATCTTTATAACCGTTTGAGCTAGCTTCATGAAATCTGGGGTTCTAGATGACCTTGTGGATTTAATTAAACACACGTAGTTTTATGTGTTTACGTTAAATAGGTTTTGAGTTATAGAAGGGTGAAATGTGGCACCAAGTGGTTCGTGTAATATTACACTCGGCGCCGGCTAGCCAGTTCCTTTGCTTGAACTTAGCTTGACATGCTGCCCCGTGTCTAGATCTGCATCCACATATTTATGTATTGACATAAAATATTATAACATCAACAGAACGACGACACACCAGTCTCCCTGATGGAGATGCGTTTCCATATACCCACAAGCGAGCTGGCAGGCGACATGGACGCTGTTGAAGCATTCCACCAGCAAGTCATGAACAAGGCCAGTGTCATCTCAGTCTCTGGAGACGCCATTGCCATATTCAGAGAACTGCAGTGTCTCACGCCTCGGTACGCTCGGGTATTATTACTAGATATGAACTCACATTTTCATCAAATATTATTAGATTTTCATAAAGTATTTTTATTATTACTGAACGTAAAATGAAATTTTGGTGTAAATTCTTGGATCTTTTTTGAAGCCAATTTGTGTTCTGCATTTAAAGTACTTATTCTACAATTTAAAATGTACCACAATAAAACACATTTTGAATGTCATATTACTTTATTGAAGGAAAATTTAAAGGATAAACATGTTGTGAAAAACTTGTTCATCCTATCAACCATATTGTCCACAGTGGTCGCTATGACATCAAAGTGTTCCAAACATTCTTCCAACTGCACGGTAAGACATTCGACTACAAGATCCCGATGTCGACGGTGCTGCGGCTGTTTCTGCTGCCGCACAAGGACACGCGGCAGATGTTCTTCGTTGTGTCTCTCGACCCACCCATCAAACAGGGACAGACCAGATACCACTATCTGGTATTGCTGTTTGGTATTGAAGAGGAGACTAGTGTGGAGTTACCGTTTACAGAGTGAGTACTGAATTTAGTATAGAAGAAGTTAAATAAGTGTTAGGTACAATATAAATTGTATAATATAGGTTTTAATGTAATGGCCCTTGTGTTCAGTTACATTTAAAAGGGAAAAGGTGTTATTAATTCTTTTAGTAGAGTAGAGTTTGTTCTGTTGGTGAAATACGATGTAATGAACATACTGCTTTTGCTCCACTAATAAAATTCATAGACATCTTACTCAATCCTGATTTATTTAATACCCATAGCCAAACATATGTTATATTGCAGAGAAGAATTAAAAGAAAAATATGAGGGTAAAATATCAAAGGAGCTATCCGGACCGACATATGAAGTGCTGGCAAAAATAATGAAAGTCATCATTAACAGGAGAGTCACTGGACCTGGAGATTTCTTAGGGTAAGTTCAGTTGTGATAATATGGAATGCAAAGTAAGAAACTGGCTGATGTATCTAATTTATTGTAACCTTTCTCAGTTATCTATTTTACATGATCTATGAACATAATTTTCAACATTTTTTGTTTTACAGACACCACAAGACGCCTGCCATAGCGTGTTCGTACAAGGCGGCGGCGGGCTACCTGTACCCACTAGAGAAGGGCTTCATCTACGTGCACAAGCCGCCCGTGCACATCCGCTTCGAAGAGATCGCCTCCGTCAACTTCGCTAGAGGGGGCGCCTCATCCACCAAGTAAGTTCGTATGTGATAGCGTGGCACACACTATTGTATTATAATATTGGAGTTAATACAAAACTAGACTATTACTAGATCACATCCTACTAATATTATAAAGGCGAAAGTTTGTAAGAATGTATGGATGTTTGTTACTCTTACACGCAAAAACTACGGAACGGATTTCGTTGAAATTTGGCACACGAGTAGATCATGTCCTGGATTAACACATAGGCTACTTTTTATCCCGGGAAAATATAAAGCGGGACTTTTATCCCGGAAAAACTTTTTAAAGCGGGTGGAGCCGCGGGCAACAGCTAGTTGTTCATAAAGTTATATTAAACACCTGTACTCAGTTAAGCAATAAGGTTCAGTACTTTTAATTACTATGTATTGCACTGTGCTTGTCATCTTGAAGCATGAGTTTTTTTGTTCAATCGTTTCGAAATACATACATACAGTGTCATTTCAACATTGCGTTACTAAATGAAACCACATATTCAGCGTGACCTCTGCTAACATCGTGCAAAATATTATCCATGGGTAACGCATACTTTCGCCAATAATCCCGATTATAGTTTTATAGTTTTTTGATCACGCTGTGTTTTAGCGCGCTTGACTTTATTCAGTGAATCACGTCACAGCTGACGATGTTATTACAAAACCTATAGGATTAAGAAGGGCAACTCACAAATTCACTTGCAATACATTCACTCACATAGCTGCAGCAGTACCGCTTGAGACGTGGAATTTGAAATAAAATAATTAAATTGCTACTACAGCAGTCCCTACTCCCTAACTAATACGTTATAAATATCAACATGAAATAAAAAATTGTCATGTTATTGTATGAAAAGGAACTAATTATTTTTTAAGTGTTATGCTGTAAAGAAAAATATTAATTCTTTAATAATAAACTTTGTTTTCGTTAATAAATAAGTTTACCTTCCGAAATAGGTAGGTACTAAACAACTCGCAGTCGGGTTATTAAAAAAGTTACAAGATTTTAATCTATTGATATCATATTTTTTTAGATTCCGTATGATATTTCAACGTTCATTTTAATTTTAACATCAATATTTCTGGACGTCATGCCTAAAATAGGTTTACGTAAATACTTTATACTACCAAAGGCCTTATTATGCCTTCTGTACCTTCTAATCTCTAGCTACATTTTGTATCGCGTCAGAGTCGTTGATCTTGTTACTAACACATTGAAACTAACGTGCAGATACCAACATGTTATGTCTCTTTCGCACGCCATTCATTACAAACACGCACTCAAACACGCTGTGTTGCCAGTATAAACATTTTAACCTACAAGTTTGCTAAAATGACACAGCTTTTCAAAGAATCGGATATTAGTTTATTTATCACATGGATTTCTAACACACTTAAATAAGTGTATTAAATAATAAATAACTAGGGTAATTATGCTAATGAAAAGTCTACTTAAACGAATACGCAGCAATATGTTTGTATTGTAAAAATAACATTACTTTAAGCAATAAAGCATACCAGAGCTCTAACATAATTTAATTTCAATATGCATTGTGGTACGGTTTAAATAGCATAGAACAATGTAAAACTAAAATTGCAAGATATTGCAGAATAAGGTAATAGTACCAAAGCTTGGTATCCCTGTGGGAGCACGTGTAACACGAACATCAGCTGGCGAGGCCAACGATCGCGCGCGCCAGCGGGCGTACGGCGCACTTGTCGGCATGTTCTTTGTATAGGGCTGCCATTACCTAAATTGCCGACGCCGGACAAACACGGCAAGAATCCCGGACATTTGGGCGAAATATGGGTTTATTCCCGGACACCTCTGACAGAGTACCCCAGTATCTCCGCACCGCAATAACAATCGCAATTTTTAATAGTTCCTGCCTGAGTAATAATACCTAAAACTGGCGTTATTTACTGACCACTTATAAAGTGACTCATAGTGCATAAAAATCCTTCTAAATACCTATGTTTTACCTACTTACAATAATTTTGGTCATTAGTCAATTGAATATCCTGGTTATCTTAAATTAAGTTCAGTCATTACTCACTATTGGAAGCTCTAGTTAAATACTGAAGCTTCCAATACGTACGTAAATGTTACTTATTCTTGACAAAAGTGTGCGTGTATTCTATGAAGTGGTAAAAATTCAACGTTTTTTACCCTACTAGTAAACTACGACAATTCCAGGTAATAGCAACAAGTGATATTTATCAAAATGTGTAACGTATCGAAATACATCGAGATTCGCGGTCCGGGATTCGTGGAATTCATGCCTATGGCCCCGCACTGGCTCCTTCAGGCGCATGCGCCGCGGGAAAGCGGGGGACGGCGCGCGCGCCGCCCGCCAGTCGCCACTCGGCCACAGTCAGCCACAGTACTCGGCACTCGTCATTTTGCCAGCGGCCACTCGCCCGGCAGCAACACGACGTGGCGTATGTTGATTTATGTACCGAATGTTAGGCCGATGCGCCCTATGTACTTACTCGTAACTGTTGCAATTTTATTATTAAATTGTTTTGTATCGATCCGAGTCACCTTGCCTTTGACATCGCTTCGGGAGACGCGAGCCATGTGTAGGTTTTTAGTTTAGTTCTTTGTCGGGTTTTATGCGCACACGATCAAATGTTCTCTAATTGTAATTATTAGTCTATTGTGTTAATTTTTAAGTTTCTGTTGTGGTAAACTATGATTTACATTTACAAAGCTTGTGAATAAAGTGTTAATGTTTCCGAGAAGGTCGTTGAAATGTCTTTTGTACTTTTAGGGATTACTGAGTAAATGTTCAAAATTCCAATTTTCTAGAACCTCGCTGACACTCGTATCATAACGGTAGCATCATAGTCAGTTACACGAAATCGATCGACGAATTTGACGGCTTGAGCGTGCGATTCTTGCTGATGTATCGTGTGATAGTTGATAGAATCTTAGGGTTGTGAGGCTTTTTGATAAGCTACGTGCGGTGTACGGACTGTGACCATTATCGAAGATACCACAATGATTTCAGTCTTCTAAAGGAGACATAACTGGCTCTGACAGAATCTAGTAAGTGACTGTTGTTTAGATTGACCTATGTGACCTGACACACAAGCATTGGTAATAATAGCGACCTCATCTTTTCGGTTTGGAATAAAGCTTCTTGGTTACGATGGCGCGATGTGACAGCTTATCGTTGCGCTCCGTGTGTGCATCTCTTGTTCGCGTGTGCGTGAGCATATTATCAATGAAACACACAGACCTCAGTGCGATGTTGACGCTCCGACGATTTCTTATTTACTAGTAGTGGCAATAGGATGTCTAAAATTAAAGGACCTTTTTTGTTATTTTTTTTGTTTGAAAAATGTACTTCTTTATTTTACACTTATGGTTAAATTAATTAACTGCATGGTGTTTCTTTCAAATTGATTTTATCGCAGTTAAATTTATGTATTCGGTTACAAAATGACCCTGTATACAGGGTCATTTTGACATCGCGTTAATTAATGAATCCACATGCTCGTGTCATGCCTCTGCTAACTATTTTTATATAAAATCTGAATTTTACTTTGCTGATTTTTTTTATCAATTTGTAGTTTAGTGCGAATATGGCATGTGCGTGGGTGTTTTTCTGACTGAAAGTGTAGTATAGTAATGGTAGCATAAGGGTGTGTAACTTAAAGTTACTATATATTGATATTTATTTTGTTCGAAACTTACACTCCTTTATTTTACATCTACGGTTAAAATAACTTAATGGAAGGTGTTATTTTTAAAGAGATAAGTATGTGGTTTCATTTAGTAACGCACTGTCAAAGTGGCACTGTATAAGATTGTAGAAAATAAAATATGATAGTTGTAGATTGTATCAATAGAGAATTTTATACTTTCAAAAGAACTATTAGTTCAAAATTCAATGTTGTAATTGAAAAATCCGAAGTAAGACTTACGAGACTATCCCGCCCTCACACCCGCCACTGCAACTCCTGTAAGCCAGGATCGACAGTGGCACACATTTTATGACGAGCGGTGAAGCTCGGCGAGTCTCTGTGAACACTAATTAGTCTCTATGTAAGGCTTATGTTTGAATTTTAAATATACTTAAACTAATTTGGTGTTACCAAGAAGCTTCTTAATGGAAGCCAATTATCTTATTTAATTTGCTTCCAATAAGGTTTATATTAATGAAATTATTGGATCTTACTAGATAAATTGATGTCAGTCACAATATGTTTTCCATGGCAAATGACAATATTTTTTTTCTTCCAGATCTTTCGATTTCGAGATAGAACTGAAATCGGGCAGTATCCACACGTTCAGCAGTATAGAGAAAGGGGAGTATGACAAACTGTTCGACTACATCACCTCCAAAAAACTTCACGTCAAGAACACTGGCAAAAATGTAAGATACTTCTTATTAGATATGTTACGCATTGTAATAAATTTTATTACGAGGCTACAAACTATGATATTTTTGTTTCTAATTAGAATAAGTAAAACATGTTAAATTAAGCTAATGGATTTCCTATACGACACTTCTCGTCATAGGATAATGGAAGAGATTTTTGTAATATAGGATCTCACATAAAAAATTCTTTACAGTTTATGTTGCATAACTTTTATAAAATCATTCATTCTCGAGGTATGCAGAGAAGGAGTATGCATTCAACCGCAACCATATGTTCACAAACTTTATGAGCTATGCATTCAAACCATCATATAAGTTCGAAGTCCATTGCAACCTAAATGGTGTCATGATACAGTTCAGACTGCCTCTGCCAGAATGCTGAGGTCTCGGGTTCGATCCCCGGGTCGGGCAAAGTATCAGCCTTCTGAATCAGAGTCTGGAATTTGTGCCCGATATGGCGATATGCTCGCCTCTCATCACATCAAGGGACGGAATACGCACGGTGAGAAGTGGTTACTAGTTGCGCCTTTGCCTACCTCTTCGGAGATATAAGGCGTGAGTATATGTATGTATAATATGTTTATGTGTAATACAGTTAATATTATGCCAGCGTCGATATTGCAGCAGGTAGTGAGCTGACTTGAACGAGGATCTACGATTGCGATCACCGCATTGAGGCAAATTGTGTTTCTGTGATTAGATTTACACTTGGGTTTAGTATGAATTGTATTGTATACAAATGTTACTTAGTATGGAAGAGTTACTTAGTATGGTGTCAGAACTATCTCTGAAACCTGGAATGTGATAGACAATGTCCAACGCTAGTTGGAAAGAGTCAGGAATCAAAATAAAAGGAATGATGTCATGGTTAAAATGTAAGATATTCATTTGATGAATGTTGGTACTCCAAAGTATTTTGGCAAACCTTTCTGGTATTATTAATTAATCGATTAAAAATATAATTAATTATGTTGATTTTGTACTTTTAAGGTTAAGTTATAATGGGGGACTGGCATATCTATGTTGGGAGATAAGTCCCCAAATTAAATAAATAGAAAACAAGAACATCGCATAGGCGTATAAAGAGAGCCCACCCCCAAATTGCTTGCTGTCCACCCCAAGGATTTTGAGGCAGCTAACTACTTCTATAATTTTTTAAGACAAACTAAAGTTTTCATACCACCTCGGTTGTATTATGTTCGACTGCAATGCTGAGGTGTCGGGTTTGATCCCCGGGTCGGACAAAGTGATATTGAGTTTTTTTATTTAGTATGGCGATAGGCTCGCCCCCTATCATATCATGGGATGGAGTAACGGCGAAAAGTGGGTGCAGTAGTTGCGCCTCTGCCTACCCTTTCGGGGATAAACGGCGTGAGTGTGTGTGTGTAAAGTTTTCATATCAGCAACCACACAGACGTCATTTTATTTTGTAAGTCTAGGACACTGGCTCTGCCTGGAAAATGAGTTTCTCTACGCCAATGGAACTACGTGTAACAGTCGGGTAAACATTCCAGGACAAGGCGCTGTACGACGACGACTTCGGCGACTCGGACACGGAGAAGGAGCCGGACGCGTACCTGGAGCGAGTGAAGGCGGAGGCCAAGGAGCGAGACTCCAACGACAGCGACGGATCCGACGAGAGCACCGACGAGGACTTCAACCCAGACAAAGCGCGGGAGAGCGATGTCGCCGAGGAGTATGTACACTCGCCACCATAACGCACCTTTAAAACGAAAACGACACAATTCAAAAAATTGAAAATTGAGTTGTCATTTTTAAATGGCTAAAAACTAGTCCCTTATTTATAAAAGTGTAATAAAAAAAGGGACCGATATACAAGTTTTGTCCTTTTCCTATTGGAATATGGCTGTGTTTGAAGTATTGTTGTATTGAGAACTTCGTTTTAAGTAATTTTATGACGATAACTAAATTTTTTATCTTTATGAATTGTGTCGTTTTCATCTTAAAGGTGCGATAAGTAGCTGAACAGATTCAAAGTTTCAAATTGCCTACATACTTTTGTGTTCTTACTAATATTTTTTTTCTCTTCACAAAAATAAAATAAAAAAAAGATTTACTTTACTTCAAACGAAGAAAGATATGTTTCAGTTTAACTTAACGCGTATGTAGGTGATTTGAAATTTTGATTTTGTACAGATATTTATGCAGCTGACTGTACATTATGAATCTGAATTAATCCTTACATTAGGCCAACGTCCCTTAACAAGTCTGTCTGTCTGAACCGATATACTCAAAAATTACCGAACTGATTTCGACGAATTTTGATATGGAGATAGATTGAGACCGTGGGAAGAACATAGGCTACTTTTGTATGCTGGAAAAATATTTCACGCGGAAGAAACCGCAAGCAAAAGCTAGTATTTAGTATTCTTGCGGGGCGTTTTAAACATGACGCACAAACGTAACTATAAAAATAAATTACATAAATTATAGCTGTACGTGACACTATTTGACAATTGGAAACCTTTGTGTAAGTTTACTAGCACTATAAAATAACTTAAAACATAAAGAACGATATAAGTTAAATTTATCGTCGGAAATAAAATATTTCAAAATACCAGTGGACTTAGAATGTGAAAAAAAAACACGATGTGTCTCCGCTTCGTTTTATTGTGATTGGTTCAGTGACTGACGTATCGGTCTCGCGATCAATCACAAACATCAAAATACCGATACGTCAGTCTCTCAACCAATCACAGTAAAACGAAGCGGAGACGCATCGTGTTTTTTTCACATTCTAAGCCACGAATTAAAGATAGAATGGATAGAGTTTAGCATCAATTTACTAAGAAAACCAGTGTCGCCAAACTCACACATGCGTATATTCGCATACTATCATCTCTTCATTATGATTGGCCAAAATCACCAATAAAGATAAAGCGTATAATACAAAATCATTTGCATTAAATTTAACCTTAATGCCATTATGTAAACTTCGTATTCTAAAAATTCACATGACTTCATACGACATTATTCCTTCAGTCTGAATTTTGATTTTAATTCGATTTCATACCGCTAGTCCACGCGAGATGGCGTATAATCGCAATGGCATTCATAAGAACTCAATGGCAGTTGTTTTAAGATAAGTTATTGAATGACACCCTGTACGCTACGCATGCCGGTAATAGTGTTGCACCCATACGTTACCTTTTTGTAAACCTATCGATGGTGTTTGTTTTATAACTAACATTAATAAATGAAATGGACTTATAACAAAATTATATAATATTAATTTGATAAGTACTGGAAAAGTTGTTGGAACTGTCTTGAATACAATTTTAACTCAGTAAATTAAAAATTATTTTAAATTTTAAGTATATATTTTACATTCCTACTTTATAATTTCAATACTGCAGATATGTATGTTACACATACTATTTTAGCTACACAGCTTATATAGCTAGTTTGCAATAAATTATAATGAGTATATATACTTATCATAGTGATTTCACTGCTGGGGTTAAGAGAGTAAGAGTAGACTTCACGTCTAAGCAAAACGTCAACCGGCAAGGCAAGAAAATATCCTTTGACGGACAGCAGAATTATGCCGGCCTGCTAATAGCTTCTGCAAGTTCCGTTTTAAGGACCCAATATCATAAGACTTGGAAACATTCGTGCCCGGCAACTGTTCCACAGTTTAATAGCAAAATTACGAACTTCTTAACCCGATTGATATGGGCTGAGATAGAAGAAATCACTAAGCAGTGGTTTCGCAAGCCAGCACGCGTGGTTCCCCTAAGGAAGTGTGAGGATGGCCTAAGGTTAAACTTTTGTCCAGAGCACTCACCAAGACACGGACGATAGAATACACTAAGTGAGGCAATGTCTCGGCGTAACTGCATTGATTCCAAACTGAATAGTGCTTTGTGCTGTTTATGAGTGGTCGTATCGCTTGTTGAGCGACATGCTCGTCTCGTCAAGCAAAAGTTGTTTAATTTTGTACCTGGATCTGACTCGGTAATATTTTATGCTTTTTGGGGGCAACAATTTCTTGTGCTTCGTTTGAAGAAGATACGCCTGCGTTTAAATTTATGATTTCAGGTTTACTTTGGAATCCACCACCCTAAGAAATAACATTAACGATGAGATATCAAGTAATACTCATAATATAATATCAAGTAACATAGCTGATCAAACATTGTTAACCTATAAAGCAGACAGGCACATTTATATGTAATTAAAAACAATTATTTAAAACTATGTGTTGTCTCAATAAAAAGCTTTTCCCGTTAGAAAAGCCCCTAAAACGCAGTACGACGCATAGAAAAAATATCCATTATATCCCATGGGAGCAAATTACCGGAATAAAAGTAGCCTATATGTGTTAATCCAGGGTATTATGATCTGGCTGCGGACGACAACTTAGACACTTTAGCCCGGGGAAACCCGCAGCCGTCCCTAATGCGCCGAAGAAGGCCACCGCAGAGTTTTAGTTGGCATGCCGTGCGTTGTACATAGGTTAGGGACTCGGCCCGGTGGCTCAACGCTGGGTCGTAAGGCACGGTGAACCGAACAAAACCACTCAGTCGCCTCCCTTGAAAGGCTAGGTGATAGTAATAAGTCACTTTCTCCGCGAAAAAAAAAGGGTATTATGATCTACTCGTGTGCCAAATGTCTGAGTTTACTTCTAAGAAACATACAAACCAAACAAACATCCCGACATACAGAGATCCAAAAATTTCCACAAACATTTGCGTTTATGATATTACTAAAATAAGACAAGAAGTAAGATAAGATTAAAAAGGGTATTTTTAAATAATAACCTATAGTTTTTTTAATAAATTTATGTAGTAAAATAAAACAATAAAATAAATATTATGGTGTGTGGCTTTCTTATAATTACTTATTGATTGATGAATTAGAATATTTATATGAGCTTCTGCATTCACTTTAAAATATTGATTTCCCCTTTTTTTTACATTACACATCTTCTACAAAATGTTCTGAACATATTACGGAAAATTTGGAAGGAAACCAATTTAACCTTCCCGTAGCATTGATCCAACTTTCCTTAATAAATTGATCTTTTGGAAAACTGAAAATTAACAATCTAGTATTGTTTCATTAATTAATTATTATATCGACCACAGCTATGCATCACAAGCGGATCATGCATCAGATAACTTTTCGTACTTTTCTGCATAACATAACGCTTCAGTGAAAAATTAATAATTATCGATAATATTTTATCGACCACGCATGCACTAATTGAGTAGCGATGACATTATGAATTGGTGACTAATCATTCTAGAACAACTGATTTTCGTTTGCGACTATTAACCATATAGTGAAAAGAATAAGGAACATTTTAAATTGTAATTTTTGTGTCATGTTTGACATAGAAAATCAAGATACATTTTTCAACTAAATAGCAATATACCAGAAAATATTACTTACCGATGGTACGAAATACCTCCGTGGGACACATTTTTGGTACGGCTATTATTTTTGCATTCCAGAATAGCATAATAGGGCATTTTAATATTTTTAAATATTTTTTCCAATCATTAAACCTTTGACAATGCGCAATGACGACTGAGACCGTTCAAACAGTGAGTTTGTACTGCATTCTAAACTAGTGTATCAAAGGTTACGCCCACTTTATAGTTCTATCTCTATCTCTGTTCTGTGTTCTAAGCCCCCAGATACTATAAATTATTACTGTTTGATGCCTCAATGAATATGACACAATGTAAGAACTTAATGAATAATTTTCACTTACTACATTTTTGCGTAAAGTAAAAAAATAAGATGTTAATTTACTCTATTAGAAAACTGTTGAAGTATAGGCCATTGTTTGTTTTAATAATGTACTGGTCTAATAAGACTATTATTTATTAAAGGTACGACACAAACGCATCGTCGTCAGGTGAATCCGACGCGTCCGCGGCCTCCGACGACAGCAAGAAAGAAAAGGAAAAGAAAAAAGAAAAAAAAACAAAGAAGGCCAAGACTGTTGTGAGTTTACACAGATTTCTCTTTTATACTGCTAATGACACTTTATATTATCATGTACTGATTTTTCGTTTTTATCAGTGATTAATCAAAAAGTATAGATATTCCATTCCCAACAATTGTAATTAAATAAGTGTTCAGTACATATACATACATTCTTGATCTTACGTTTCATGTTAAAGAATTGGGGTATTTAAACCAATACGAACAAAATACACAGCTAATACTTATTATTTACGCTTAGTGTGTGCAATCGTCCCAATTGATTAGTTTTCGGATTGTGCGTTCTAATGGCATACCTGGTTCTCTATAATATGTTTTTATTATAGCAGATAACTACACCCCAATGGACATAGTATAATACAAATATAAATATCGAACAACTGCAAAAATTGCGTAAAACGTAATTATGTTGGCAAAGCCAATAGTAATGCAGTTGTCTGCGTCCTCAAACCTCAGGTGAAAGAATTTATTTGCAGAAAAATATTGGGCATTACGTGTCTAGAGGCTAGCTAACCGGCCCCCATACACCTTGTTTTTGACTTCCCTGGATTAGGTCAACCTGTCTTATTGAATGAAAACTGGCAATCTCGGTGTGCGGCCAATTAGAGCCAACCACCATAGCGGGTGTGTTACTTGCAGAATGGTATTTTTAATTTTAGATCTCATCTCCAAATAAGACAGTCCTGAACAGCACGGTTTCTAGACAATTCGACTGTAAAAGTATCAAAACATTTATTACGTCCTTAAAATTAGTCGGTAATCGATGACTACCTACTTTTGTAATGTTTATAATATTTGTTGCTTATGTAGTTATAGTTGATATTATTATATCAATAAAATTTAGAACAACATTATTATGGGGACCGGTCATGCGAATTTTTTTCGTAAATCGCATAATTACATAGTTTTATATTATGCCAATTGACAGTACCTATATTATATTTTATTCCAAACTTGTATCTATAAAATTAAAATTTTCTAGACTGCCATACATTGATGTATTTACATCAATGCTGCCATAGCATGATTTTGATAAAAAGGGATACATGACTATTGACAAGCGTATCAATATTATTTTTGTATTTCTTTGACATGCTATACACGAACGATATCCTAGTGTTCGCTTGATATGGTTCATCTTGACTTTCTAAATGTATGCTTTAGTCTGAAGCCCCGCGCAAACGTAAGGAGAAGTCCAAGAAGCGTGAGAAGGACGTGAACGCGCCCAAGCGTCCCGCCACCGCGTTCATGCTGTGGCTCAACGAGAGCCGCAAGAACATCATCGACGAGAACCCCGGCATGAAGATCACCGACGTCGCCAAGAAGGGCGGCGAGATGTGGCGCGACCTCAAGGACAAGTCGGTCAGTCTACACACAGCTTATACACAACTTGTGTTTATGAACTCCTCTTTACTTACCATGAGGTGAAGTGAGACTTCATTGCCGTACCGGTCGATTCAAAAAACGTGTACACTCAGTCACAAAAGTAGCTGAAGCCTGAACAAATTCGCAACTTAAAATCGCTTATATACTTTTGTATCCTTACAAAAAAAAATTGTTCGCTGAATTAAACCAAAGTTTACTTTGTTTTACATAAATGGAAAATATTTTAGCTAAAATGAATGTGGAGGTGATTTGAAATTTGCGTTTTTGAGCAACTTTTGTACTTGTAGTACTGTTTATAAACCACGAGATAACATGGCAAACGATTTTGTAAAGCTTAATTCATTAGTTCTCTCCTGTTTCAGAGATTATCTAAAGAGAAGCTATTTATTCCGTCACATAGCAGTGTAATTACAGTAGACCCGCGGTAATACGGTAAAGTTTTGCAAGACAGTGCCGGATTGCTGTTTGTCGGACTTCAGGGTACTGCCACCGACCCCCTGTAGTCCAGAACTTTTTCGATAAGGAGTGCCTTGTAATCCGACAAATACGTATGTACTTATAAAAAAAGTTAGATTGTACTTATGTGTACTATATCATTGTGTATTGACAAAGATGTCTGTCATATGCTTGTCGGATTACAAGTTGTGCCGGATTAACCAGGGGCCGGATGCTAGGTTCCATTTTAAATAATGCTATTACTAGTGTAATCACTGAGTATATCAACAATAGCTGTTGTTTAAAATATGTATGTTGATACATATCAGATCTTTCAACGTATTTCAGATACATGCACATAAATGTCAGATCTTATAATACAAAGCTTTTTGTGGTTTTACTATTATTATGGCTATTTTGCAATTGAACATTTGAATGACATAAGCGACTTGGGTAGCTCGTAAAATTGAAAAAATACAATCAAGAAATCATTACTAAAAAGTCAAATATAATCATTGTTACTTTAGAAGACTCCAAAAGTGTTATTGTTTTCGATTATTACTTGATAATTAGGTTTTTCCTGTAAATGCCGAAGACAAAAATAAATTCCTACTCGAAGTATGCGTATAATGTAGGTTAACTATCGAACATAACCAGATCCATTTAAAACAAATGAAGGAAAACTCGTTTGTTATTTATGTATTATCTGAATAGCGACTATGTGTTTATACGCCAATTGGACCAATTAGCAACGTGTTTTATTATGAAAATGTTTTTTGACATAATATTATTGTAACGTTGTGCTAATATGAAGCTAAAATTATCCGATGCATGGTGTTGAAATCTAATCTATGCTCAGCATCCTTAGCAAACCTTGTATCTCTTTGATCTTATAATTTTGTATTGATACGTTTATACAAAATTACTAACATAGAGTTCAGTAATATAAAACTAGTAGTATATAACTGTATGGTTATTCACAATCTCTCGTGTTTACTGGTCTGATTATAAAAAACATTTCTCTAATAGAAAGCTCAAGGTTCTTTTTTATTCAGGGATCTGACTTAGAAAACACGCGAGCTAAAAATTAGTTTAAATATAATACTTATTTTAACAGGAATGGGAAGAAAAAGCAAGCAAAGCGAAAGAAGAATACAACATCGCAATGAAGAAATACCAAGACAGCGGCGCTGCGGACGAGTTCAAGCAAAAGAAGAAGCAAGCGGAGAAGGAACGAAAGCAAATAGAGAAGAAAGCCAAAGCGCCGCCGGCGAGTAAGAAAGCGAAGAACACGAGCGTGGGCACCGGCACCAAGTTCACCAGCAAGGAGTATATCGAAGATGATGACAGCTCCTCAGACTCCGGCAATGATAAGAAGAAGAAAGATACCAAAGATGTAAGTGTACTTTTAACCGACTTCCAAAAAAGGACGAGGTTCTCAATTCGTTTGTTTGTATTTTCTTTTTTGTATGTATGTACACCGATTTCTCTAAAACTTGTGAGCGTATTTCCTTGATTCCTTCTTTATTTAGCAATAAAGGGTCTCGAAGTGGTCCCATTTCAATATATCTTGATTTAGGGTTCATCATTTTATGTAACAGACTGAATATACCTGAATCATACGAGTAATTGTATCTATTATCAATGCTCTGCGATTTTTATTTGTCAGATTGTTTGAAACGCTGTTGATATAATATCACGGGCACATAATATTATCTCGATATTTTTTTTATTACTGCCTTAGTAGGCAAACGAGCAAGCAGTCCGCCTGATGGTAAGCAGCATCCGCCGTCCATGGACTAAAGCAATACCAGAAGCACAGCCAAGCCGTTCCCAACCGACAGGAGAGCACTCTTTTAATAACGAGATGATAATAGTAAACTGTGAAACAAAGACGAAAACCTACAATTTATAACAACGATTACTTATTTATTTGCACTTAATATACAAAAGTATATAGGCGGACTTAATGCCAAAGGCATTCTCTCCCAGTCAACTTGAGGGTGGTGCGGAGATACATAAGGTAGGTGCAACAAGAAGGTCACTTAACATAAATTAAACCTACATATATAAACGTAAGAAGTAAATATTATATAAATTAATAAAAATAAACAATCCTTATCTAAAATGCAAACATAATATGAGTAAACTTGTAAATACATAAATGAAATCCTCCTAGCCAGTTTCGGCCACGGCGGCCAATCTCAACGGAGATCAGCCAGGTACGCAGGAGATATTATAGTGCACAAGTGTGTGCGCAATACACAGGTGCACTCGCTATTCCTTCACTCTCATAGTCCGGTGAGACGGTAATCCGACATGACCGGAGAGAGATCAGGCGCAGGACCAACGGCTTTACGTGCTTTCCGAGGCACGGGGGTATCACACCGCCAACTCCCTGACTCCGAGCTGCGACTGAGTAATTTTTTTTAAGATGGAAAAACCCAGTCACAAAGTTTTTTTTTGGCCCGACCCGGGATTCGAACCCAGGACCTCAGCGCGCAAATCGTACTCGTAACGCGTACGCAATACAACTACGCCACCGAGGCAGTCAAAAATACATAAAAATCAAATACATAAAAATACATAAAATCATCAAATACATAAAATACAATGTGTAATTACATAAATACATATATAGGTATATATTATACTATTATGAACTAATGTGATGACTCTTCTGCTTCGTTCAATAGTAGCTGTCTTACTCTCCTTTTAAAGGCAAACCAAAAGGTGGCCGATCTGATTTCGAGGGGGAGTGAATTCCATAGAAGAATAGATTGGATAGCAAAAGACGAGATTATAATTATTAAAATTAATTAAATAAATAGACATAGTTAATACGGACTACATAGGCAGAATTCCTTATTTAGTTTCCTTTTTTCAGAGCAAAGAGTCCAAGAAGGAGAAAGCAAAGAATTCATCTTCGGAGGCGGAGGCGTCTTCCGGTTCCGGCGACGAGAGCGGCAGCGGAAGTGCCTGATGATCGGACATAGGGTTGCGTTTCAGGTCTAGCTGCAGTTCATGCCGAAACTGCAAGATCGGAACTAGAGACATAAGTTATTTAAGTGTACAAAATAGATCTAGTATTATAAAATTAATTGTAAACTTACGAACACGCTAAAACAGTTTTTTCTAAAATAAAAAGAACTCAATAATTATACGTTTTTACAAGTATCTTAGGGCGATTGATTTATTGATTAATATGTTCTTGGATTGTGGTGTTGATATCGTATCAAGGCCTTCCATATTTTTTCAAGTGAAGAGGGGCACCGATCACAAAACATTACGCTATTGAGCTCTGTCTGCTCTTCCCATAAAATTTCAAAAGAATTGCGATGAGGATTTTAAGACTTACCTGGTCAAAATTCAATTACCCTACCTTATTATTATAAATGCCCCATAATATTGAACTTTTCATTAAAACATTATCTCACTGATAAGTTTCGGGTACTGTCCCATTTACATTTTGATAATAAATCACGATTTCAAGATAAGTGAGTTTGTCGGCGAATAACATAATAAGAAAAAGCTGTTTTTAAACGAAAACTATCATGTTTGCAGAATTTACATATAAAAATTAAAAATGTGTGTTCTCAATTATCTGGTTAAAATAGCATAACTTTGTACAGTTGTTAATTCAAATATCTGACATACATCGACGTACAATAGGTGGCGAGCGATTCAATTAGTTGCTTGGCCAGTTTTGTGCGTATGCGCATCGTCCGATCTACAAGTGATTGAAGTAGATATAATATGATTACAAATATCACAAGGAGTATTAAATATTGTTTTAAATAAGGAATGTCTGGCTTGTACACAATAAACGGCTAATTTAAAAACTATACAAACTTCCCCAAGCATTAGTTAATGTGAATTAAAAAGTTATATAACAGCGAGGTTATAAAAGCGGCGATAGCCTTGTAGCCGGACTGCCGAGACGAATGTCCGCAGGTTCAAAACCCAAGGGCACACACCTCTGACTTTTCTGAATAGTGATGTGTGTATTCTTTGTGATTTATCGCTCGCTTTAACGATGAAGGAAAATAACGTGTGGAAACCTGTATACCTGAGAAATTCTCCATAAGGACTTCGAAGGCATATGAAGTCTGCCAACCCGCAACAGGCCAGCGTGATGGACTAAGGCCTGACCTCTCAGTAGTAGTGGAGGCCCAGCAGTGGGCAGTATGTAGTACAGGGCTGGTATATGGTGAAAGTTATATAAAATATATGGAGGTGTTTATACAATAGATATTACATACGGAATATAACATCTATACCTCTTTGATTCTCGCTCGTCACATACCATTTAAAATGTGTGTAATCATTACATACTTAAGACACATGTAAAAACAATAACTCTAATTATCCCATACATGTGCATGTTATGTATGTGCAGTTTTTTTTCCTTGTCGTTGCTTTGTAGTATCGTTTAACTGTGGTATAAGTTTTTCAAAACGGTCTCTGAAGTTTTCACCGCGGTGTATTACAAATAACCAGTTGTATCTGTACAAATGGGGCGAATATCTAGTATTTTCGTAACTATGAACATTTTACAATAACATTAAATTTAATTTATTCAATACTTCTACTTATAGTACTTCCAGATAAGTGTCTAACTACTTTTGGTTTTTAACCGACTTTCAAAAAAGGAGGAGGTTCTCAATACGTGTGTTTGTATTTTTTTAGTTGTATTATTGTAGGTAGCAATAAGTTTGTAAACCAGTGAAGTACGCATATATAATGTAACAGTAATAACCATGTTATATTATCCAAACACAAAAATTACATAATATGCTGAAGTAGTCACATATTTTGTACTACAACTAATACGACAGAAACCCGAAACTGGACAAAATAATTATGGGAGATGGAAGTGTTGTTAAGTGTTTAAACTTTAATAACCGTGTATCTTTTATATATTATTTTCATGCATTATATTGTATACGTTATAATAATTAAACTATAAATCAATACAGTTAAATTCTTGTGCATTTGTTATTCAGATTTTATAAAATGAATAATTGTAAACTATAATTTTGATGTGCAAATAATTCAATGTTAGCAGCTATTTAAACACCCAGCAGGTGAGCTCTGGAGCAATAAGATCTTAGAGTATCTCAAATCTATAGTATGTGTGAGCTCTATGATATTGCCTCAACTAGATGTTTATAGTTATTAGCAATTAATATGATATATGTGTGGTAATCTCTTTATTTGTGTTATATTGCAATAAAATGCGAACAAGCATAGAACAGGTATAGAGCCCCTCGTAATTCCCGATATCCATAACTCGATGTTAATTTAGTATGGCGTCAAGACTATATGTATTTATAATATGTACACAAAACAATATTAAGTATATTATATTGTTCTTGTTGCTGTTAAAATAAATCAATATCTCTACTTTCTGTATCTTGGTATTACCCTTCAAATGTAATGTCAAAATGTTTCTTTCATTGGTAATTTTTGTCGACTTAATATTAATTGTAGTTTTCAATTTAATATTTTAGTTTTAAAATGTAATAGTTTTATTTTTATGATCAGTATAATATTATTCCTATAGAGCGTTGTGAGTCTCATTACCACTAAAGTTTCGTGATCTAACAAAAACTTACTGACACGTTCATAATATGGAAAGACCAACCACAATTATTGAAAGATACTGTTTATGATAGTTTCGTATAAGAATTTGGAAACTTCGTGTACTTATAAAATAATACGCAACAATATTATCACAATGTTGTGCGGTAACATTTTTAGTTTAATTAAAAAAAAATGTGATTATTTCATTCCTTTTCATTCAAACAGTATGAATTGTGTTGTTAATGATGTTTTTGTTGTATATAGTTAGATAATGTATTTTTTGTGTAAGATTCTGTGTCCCTAAGCGTGTTTCGTAAAAAAATAATATAGATTCTTTTTCTATCTCCTGTCTTTGATTTTCTCTCCGATTCTATTGAATTGCTCTAAAATATTTTTTTTATGTATGGTTTTATTTTTCTAACTGTCTCATGGATAAACTTTTATTTATTATTCTAATTGTGTATAAGATAGAAATATGTAGCTACATAATTGTAATTTCAGTATGAAATGTATTTTGAGAAACGTTTTAATTTGCTATTATTAGTTCTTATGTATTTATAGGAAATAATAACATTATGAACAAGTATTAAACTCTATTTCTTTGCGTTATTGGATACCAATAACAATTGCTGTTATTTAAAAATGTGAGATCTTAAAGTAGGTTAGATTTGACTAGGCCTTTCTATTTGAACTTCAATTATGCCAAATCCCAAATGTACATTTACGTTTTTCTACAAGTTCTTATAATATAGATTACTTATATTATTCTACATCAGCACGAATTTCATGAAGTAGAAAATCTGGCTACTCTGTAAAAAGTTATGCGTAGTCATACATAAAAAATATGTATATACACGTCGACTTAGAACATCCTCAGTATTTTTTTCGTCGGTTATAACACTGAACTCAAACCCCTATGTCGTTGGAATATTTAATCTTCATTACTCATTTGCAATATCAATAATCAGTTGTCGGTCCCGCAGCGAATACTTACATAAAAGAAACCAGATTATCTAAATCCCAACCTAAACATGTAAAATATTAAATTAAAGCTGCCACAATTTGTATGTAAAGTAGGTACACACGCAAATATCCCATAATATGTAGCGCCAACGAGGAAATGCTCCTATTGTTGGGATGGTGACAATAAGGCGCGTAAATCAGCTAACTGAACAAAAAATAGAAACGTAACTGTTCGGTGTCCTCTCTCTCTCTTTTTGAACAAAAGGGTCCGCCCTTTGTAATGAACGCGCAGGCAACAAAACGCGCCTTGCGGTAGGTTAGGGTGCACTTCGCAATAATTATCATTATTATTTTAAAGAAAAAATTTAAACAGGTATCGTGCAAGTATCTACAGATTTTAGTTATTAAATATTTTTACTTTTAACTTTATCGTGAACTCTATTATTTGAAGACCTATTATTACAAAGCGATAAACGTGGGTCAAAAGTATAATGTTAATATACTTGAACGTATCACAAATGGCATGGTTGATAAGTCCATTATCATTGCGTTTAATGCAATCGTTGCATTCAACACGGAACTAAAACTATGTAAATCATTATAAGCAGTTAAATATTAAAGACTTAGAACGATAAGTTGAAACATTATTGTGTTTAAATCGTTATTTAAGTACAATAACTGCTCAATAATGTTATTCTATTGTAATTCCCGTGAGAAGCGTATAGAGAAGATAGGGTAGGTAAAAATATGTCGACAAAAGATTCCAAGGGTTGTTTTTAGCATTATATATAAAATACTCTGACCGGAATTCATGACAACCGCGGGTACACATGATTAAACATAATATGCTATTAAATTTTATTCCACGTAAGTATCCTGAATGAGAACTAAGTTAAGTGGGTACTTAGTACTTAGGGCGGTATTTATAAATCAATCTTAAGTTTGAGTTACATCTCAAGTAGACATACTGTATTCAATTTTTCACACATTATGTCTACTTGAGATGTAACTCAAACTTGAGATTAATTTATTAATACCACCCTTAGTCTAAACTAACTAAATGCGCTCTACGATAGCTGTAGAAATCTTAGAATTCTTATCAGGTTGCACAGGTGGGAGAGCATGTAGATTTTTTCGCCGAACATTTGTGACATACTTTAACCTTAGATTAATTATTATAATATACCTAGATTGACTCTGAAAGTTTCAAAGGCGTCAATAAAACTAAAGGATAAAAGTCGCGCTTTATATTTCCCCGGTATAAAAAGTAGCCTACGTTACTCTCTGATAATGTAGCAATGCAAACAATAAAATCTTTCCTCTTTATAATATTAGTATGGACAAGTACACTAAGATTACCTAGGTATAAACTATTTTCCTCTCGCGGAAGGAGAGTGCCGAGAGGGATCGCCAGCGCAGTGATGATCCCTCCCGCCGCCAGACGAGACGTAGGAGGCGTCGGGTGGACGACTCACCGTCATCTCTCGCCCTGTGGATTGGGGGCGTTTGGAGAATTCCACCACGGTATACCCTGCCTATCGTAAAAGGCGACTAATAGGGGCCACCGGGGGTCCCGGGTGGGCCCTATTAGTTTGTGACCCCCGTGTTGGACGGCAGCGTGGCGGTTAGGCCTCACGCTGCCGTTGATGCCGAGGGCTTCCTTCGGTGCGCGAGGGCTGAGCCCCCCCAACAACAGGAGGGACCGCAATAGCGGTAGGCGCAGGGGCGGTTGCGGACGACAACTTAGACGTGAGTCGGAGGAAGCCCGCAGCCGTCCCTAATGCGCCGAAGATGGCCACCGCGGAGTTTTGGTTGGTATGCCGTGCGGTGCGTACATAGGTTAGGGACTCGGCCCGGCGGTCGCCCGACGTTTTCCATCTCTCCGGGCGGCTCAACGTCGGGTCGTAAGGCACGGTGAACCCAACATAACTGCTCAGTCGTTGCCCTTGAACACTGGGCGGTAGTAATAATTCACTTTATCCGCGTAAAAAAAAAGTATAAACTATTTATAAGTACTAGGTATAAACACTAAGAATTAGGTGTGATTTGTAAATAGGCATACGTAGGCCTCTTTTTGAATATTCGCATTCGCAAAAATGTATGCGAATATTTTTAGCTATGACATCATCATCTTCCTACCCTGGTCCCAAATTACTTGGGGTCGGCGCAACATGTTTTGCTCTTCCATTCTCTTCTATCTTTCGCCATCAAGTCATTCACGCCTTTTTCTTTCATATCATCTCTTACACAATCCATCCACCTCTTCCTATGACAACAGATTATGTTGACAATGTATAAATAATAATTTTGTTAGTATTTATAGTGTTTTTTATATATTTTGATAATAATAAACTTCCAACTTTCTAAACGCACTTAAGTACTTTAAATTTGTTAGACTAAGTTTAAATTGTTTTTTAACGAGACCGATTTATGTTGTAATTTATACGAAATTTTGCAATATTGTAGGAATATAATGAAGATTTTAAAATCTTTTAAAATATTATAAATTATTGATATTTTTCCTTCAATGTCAGTATACCTTTTGAATCCTTTAGTTGCACTGATGACTTAACCCGAATGAACTAGTTATATATTTTTCACCCCTATTAGTGTTCTTTTTATTAAATTGAAATGATTGTTACCAACGTCGATATATAGCGTTGCTGTCTTCGGAGGACTCTGTAGCATATCGGAAGCTCGATTGACAGACAAGGAAATCTTCCTGAAACGACGTCCGTGTTTACAATGAAAGCATCAAGGAGACGATCGAACGGAACAAAGGCTCCAAAGTGTTCGCAAAAGAACTGTTTATCGGATAAAGCCAAATGGCCAATGTAGTGTCGTCGAAGGTGATATTGAGCGAGCTTGAGAGGTACTACAACAATGCAGCAAGCAAGGACAAAATCACTACAGGAATTCTGTAAGCGGGTGGTGCGCCGATACTAAAAGGCCCATCGCATTTCTGAGTCATGTTTATAAATTATTCTCGAGGGTTATCACGAATCGTCTCGAGTTTAGGCTAGATAACTTCCAGCCTCCCAAGCAAGCCTAATTCCGAAAAGGCTATAGTACCATAGATCACGTTGATACACTGTGGCAGGTTATATAGGAAAACTGAGAAATATGACTTGCCACTTTACATAGCGTTTGTGGACCGTGAGAAGGACCTTAATTCGATCGAGACTGGGCTGCGTTGCAGTTCCTCCAGAAGGCCACATTGGCTATCGGTACACTAAGAGCGTATACGCTATCCGTGCGCTGTAGGTATGGCTTAAAAACAGTACTTTTGGAAACAGTTAATATCCATCTAAACATTATTTTAAAAACATATTAATTAGTAATCATCATCTAATTAATACGTTAAAAAAAAAGATTTATAGAGCATTTGTGAATTCTATAATGATTACTGAACAGAGGTACATAGAGGCGTGAGACGGGAAGATGTTATTTCTCCGAAATTAGTCCTGCCGCGTTGGACTCTTCAAGAAATCTTCAAGCTTTTTAATTAGAAAGGATCTGGAATTAGCTTCAATGACGAGTACATTACTCACATTTGATTTGCTGCAATATTGTTGTCTTGTCAAAATTATTTGAGGGCATTATGCTCACTTGCTCAAAGACCTTAACCGAGTTTCCTACCTGGTAGCCATTAAAATGAACAATACCAAAATCTTGTCCAATGCTCATTTTGTGCATATGCCAATTAGTGTTGAGAACGCAACTCTCGAAGTTGTCGACGAATCTTTCTATCTAAGAAAAGTAGTCCAGTTAGGTAAGTCCAACTTCAAGATAAAGATTAAAACCAGCTCAATATATCTTAGTGCTTGAAGACAAAAATGTTCAAGCAATGAGTATTACCAGTGATGACGTACAGCTTTGAGACGTGGCCTCTGACTATGGGTAACTCAGCGAGCGATGAAGATACTCGGTGTTTCTCAGCACAATCAAATTGGAAATGAGGATATTCATAACAACGAATGTCGCTGACATATTTCAAACAGGCCACTCTATCTGGACCTTACAGCGCTTACTATCAGGTGCGGTGGAGTCATTTTGCAGCTAATATCACGTTACGAACGGTACAATCTTTTGGCGCCAAATAAAAATCCCATATTCGCATTCGCGAATATTGAAGTCAAATATTCGCATTCGCGAATGTTGGAAATTGGACATTCGTTACATCACTAGTAGGTACCTGCCCGTATTGGATTACCCAGGTTGATATTACTGTCATTACTGATGAGTTCAATGCAATAAATTTATCCTAGAGGGTAAAGAAAAAGGAAGGCAATTGTTTTAAATGAGTTTCTATTTTTCAGGCCTCTTAGTAATTGCTGCATGATGACACATAGGTAGGTACTGTAGGATCTAGGAATTCTGATGTAAATATATGTACCCTGTACCTAAGTATATTGCATCACCCGAGCTGAAAAGGTACCCTTTAAATTCCATTAAATATTTTTACCCTGGCCGAAAAAAATGCAGATAAATGTTTTACATTAAAGGTTTCAATTCCATAGAAGTAACAAACTATTTGCACCTTATAACGGTAGGTAGATCATAATCAAATAAGTCAATTAAAAAACCTTCGATAGATCTACTTACTTTCGCCGAACGTAAATAGAACAGAATCTAGACTAAGACATAGGCACTACCTACTTAAAAGTAGGTACTTACCTACGTATTATACTACAGATAAATAGGTACTTACGCTCCCCTAATTAAAATAGGCAAATGTGCCAATTACAAGAAACAAAATAAACTTTATGTAAGTACTGGTAGATATACCTACTGACTATAATAGATAGGTACCTATTTTTATTTATATATATTCTACTTCGATTTCATAAAGCGGAAAATATGAAAACTTTGTTTTCTTATACTCAAGTATTATTTATTTTATGAAAGTTTTGAATTACATAATTATTTTTGTTTTCTTGAATCATTATTTCAGTAACAAGCGGCGATAAGCCTAACAAACCCCCCGTGGGGCAACGAGCGCACCCAAAAAAAAATATTGTTACCCGAAACCAGTTGGTACTCATTCAATGACTTGATATCGCAGACTTAAAAATAAACAGTTCACTTCGAAAATTTGGATTTAATTTAGTAATTACCGCTGCTCCAACGTTTTGAATATCATTGGTCGGATTAGTTATACATACGATACGCCTTAGACTAATATAGTGCATATAGGCACCAGCTGATTGTATAAAAAGATAGGTAAATACGTATAAAAATGTATAAGTACTTAAGTACTTCTTAATACTTAGCCTTAAATGAGATACATAACCAATGCCGGATTAACTTGAAGACAAGTAGGTAGATACCTACTTATTTTGGTAAGTACATATAACTATTAATCAAACGGTACACCTACTTAGTTTGGACGACTTATTACTATGATAGCTAACACATTAAATCATGATCAGCCCTAAACACAAAAATGCCTGTCAATAAACATTAATATATCAATAATTATAGAGGTAGGGTAGGTAGGTTGGTATTTTATAATTTAAAAATAAGAAAATAGACAAAATACCAAGCAATAGAAATGAAAACATCTACCAGGTACCACCTTCTTTCATCTTTGTAAGTACCAAACTCTAAAGTCCAGAACAGGGTGATGGTGAGCAAACAACGAAACATCTAAACGTTAGAGAAAATGTTGTGTTCTTTGTGATGGAAATACATTCTTGTCCCAACAATATAAGAACCAAAGGCTCCACACCCTTATAACTTTAGAAATAAAAACTATTTCACAATTCACAGGGGCTTACTAATATCAAATCGTAAACAAACGATCGCGTCTGCCATTCAAGCGTTATGTTTTATTGGCATCCCTTTCCCGCTAACGTTTACCGCGCTTTTTATTTTTCGGAATTAACGTTGGCGGCATTTGAAATAGCGCGCGAGTTAATTTTGGTAGGAATCTAGTCTCGAGAGGTCTGTATCGTATTTGATATACTTCTTATGTAGAAATATGTAACGCGATGAAAAAAAATATAGGGTTGTTTATATATGTTTCTATAAGTTGAATATTTAATATACTAAAAGCATATTTCTTACAAAATATACGAAATTATATTTTCTTGAAAAATGTATGGGTTGAACCCAACTAATTGAATAACAAGCTTAAGTGATTGGTATACGGTTTAGATTCTTATGTCGGTGAAGATCGATACGTCACGGATATACGTAGTACAAGATGCCTTGTAAATGTTGAGTGTTGGCTGCAATGATCCGCTCGGCCAATCACGTAGCGCGTAGATGGCGCCACTGTGCCGACGCGAGCCGACCCCAAGCTAGCTTGCACTGGGAACATTTTGTTCGAGCTCCATACATTTCTTCTGGTTCTCTACGTCTACAGTTTGGTTGTGCACCAGTTCAAAAATAATTTCAAAATTTTTGCCATCAGGTAAGTCGTATTAATTTTTCAGTTCATATTTAAGTATTTTAGTAAGCTTATTCTTGTTTTTCGTGCCTTATTTATAGAGATTTAGTTTCATTCCACGTTGGAATTCGCATTCAAACATGGCTATAGGCCTCGCCGTACTTTCCTTAGTACGCGTGGGTATGGAGAACGACGCCTTATTTCAATAATTAATTTCTCGGATCTTTTCCACGGGAGGACTTAAACACTTATTCTATGAGTTTTAGTTAAATAGTTAAGGGATTATTTGGTAACAATGTCTTTTGTAGTAATTGCGTATTTTCGACACAATCCGTGAAAACAAAATGGCTCGTTCGACCCAAGCCTAGGACAGTGAACTCGTTATATGGGGCGATAACTATTTTTGTTGATTATTACAATGTAATATGTTTTTTAATCGTTATCTCTCTTATTTTAACGGAAAAATCGATAAATCAATATGGGGATTATTTACTTCTATGTACAGGAGCTCCTTATACGTTTCCCGCCAAAACGCCGCCCTACTATGCCATTTATGCAGTGCGAAGGCAAGCTAGCACTCTGACTCTTTGCAGCATGGACTGTATAACCTGTTGCCTCACCTTTTTCTTCGATTTTCTTACAATTTGTTATATTTTGTTGCAGGAAAAAAGTTAAAATGACGGACAAGCCGAAGCGTCCTATGTCTGCTTATATGCTGTGGTTAAACAGTGCGAGGGAGCAAATTAAGGCTGAACACCCTGGCCTTAAAGTTACTGAAATAGCCAAAAAGGGAGGAGAAATGTGGAAGTCCATGAAGGACAAGAGTGTATGTATATCAAATTGTGAAAAGCGTCGACGTTTGCAAGTACTTACTAAATATTTATAACTTTTACCGTTTATCCAGGTGTGGGAGGAAAAGGCAGCAAAAGCCAAAGAGCAGTATGCTAAGGATTTAGAATCTTACAACGCTAACGGCGGTGGTGACGGTGGTGGTGAAAAGAAGGCCCAAAAGAGAGGAAAGAAGGCCAAGAAAGCGGCGCCAGCTGTAAGTGGCCTATTTATTGAGATTCTTAATTGTGAATAGATGGTATACTCGTTTCTAACGAATTTTTGTTTACAGAAATCCAAGAAAAAGAAGGAAGAGTCTGAAGAGGAGGAGGGCGAGGAGGAGGATGAAGAGAGTGATTGATCTCCCAATCAATAAGACATTACTGTTCATATTGAATAATTTACTGGACTTAATTTATTACAAAGTAAAATGGGACTGACTTTCCAAAGTCTGTATGGAATTCAATTATATTAATGTTTATGGAGTTGAAATCTGTTAAATAATAACAATTAGGCTCATGTTCATGTTCCTTATGTATTACATCAGTATATTTGGTCCACAAGGAATTGTTGATTGTTTTGCAATGTGTTGTTTGCATACTATATTTTGTAGTATTATTACTCAGTGGTGATTATATGTTGTAGGACTGCAGAGTTTGGAAAGTTCTGCCACAGGCTAGGGTCTAGGTTTCTAAGCCGAAAAAAAATAATGTTAAGTGTTAGCATGTATACACCGGGGAATTGTACAGTTAGCCCTCCCTCGTTAAGTTCGCTGTGACGTCATGGTAGCTCATTTGTAAGATGTACTACTGGTTTTATCAAAACTTGTATGTCTGCAATACAACATGATGTCTGCCGTATAGTGTTTATTTAAAGCTGTGCTTTGAATTGATTTTACCATATTTTAGTTTACTGCATAAGTGTGCACTCTGGACATTACAGTTTTGGTCTAACTATATAAACATGTAAAATAAGAGACTATTTCATGGAAGGATGTGATGCCACTTGTTGTTAAACCTACCTCTTCTCATTGTAAATTCAATGCTTATTATAATGGTACCAAACTTTAAGCTAAGAACAGACACGGCGGTGTCTCCCGCCGGGCAATTTAAATAATTTAGGAAATTGATGTGTATGTTGTATTTTTAGTTAGTTAATAGGTAGGTTTTTTCGATGTGATTTGTCTCTTAAATTTTACATTTGTGTTATTTTGTAAATGAGAATTAGGATTCCTCATGTCAATACGGATTTTACATGTTCAATAAAGTAATTTCATATAAAAATTATTCTATTTTTCTATTTGTCTTTTCTTTTTCCATTTCCTTCCCTTCAATCCAAAATACGTGCATTTATTGTTCATCTTGGTTAGTTCCGTGTAGACCCGAAAACGTGGTTTCGTGTATATAAGTACCTTGTACACGCCTACGATAATACGCACTGTTATCAATAGATACCACACGTCACACGTGTAAAGTTTTGATGCATCAATCTGGATTACTTCTACATCTTTTAGAACATGAAACAAGTCCGCCCGCAGGTTAGAATAGACTGGTGGAATATGTATATAATTATGTATAAATTCGTAAAGTTACAATAATGTAGACTTTATCAATTTCCCTATAAATTAGTTTGTACCTAAACTAATATGCTTAATGGGTTGTAAAGTTAGTTACATAAAAATCGATCGATTTCTTATAATAAGTACGCCCGACATTTT
This sequence comes from Lapara coniferarum, assembly GCA_949316025.1. Taxonomy (NCBI): domain Eukaryota; kingdom Metazoa; phylum Arthropoda; class Insecta; order Lepidoptera; family Sphingidae; genus Lapara; species Lapara coniferarum. Next base: position 34,743,126 of record OX438921.1, on the reverse strand, counting down.
AAAATTACGTTTTTTTTTTTTTTATTTTTAATTTATTCATGTCCATGGATACCAGTCCTTTTTAAAATTACGTAGTCATCAGTGTTTCCACTCACAATTTTAATTTCCCTAAAAAACCTCTGATATTAAAAAAATATTAATCAAGGAAACATTTATTATACAGCTTTTCATCTATGAAATGAAAGTCTAAGTACATCTAGAACATTTATATAGGAACTGAATCTACGTTTTATATCGTCAACAAACTATATGTACCATGGCCCATATCTAAGTATGTACATCAAAACCCTTTTCTATAGGATCTTCCTGAATCTAAGTTTTATATCTTCTACAAAGGATATTTACCACCATGGCCCATGGTTAATATAACAATTAACATGGTGAATAAAATTGAATACAGATAATAACATTTATTACATATCCATTGAATTTTCTTTAAATAACATTGGCACCATGAAATATCTATGCTAATCCTACTAATATTATAAAGGCGAAAGTTTGTAAATTGTAAGAATGTCTGGATGTATGGATGTTTGTTTCTCTTTCACGCAAAAACTACTGAATAGATTTCGATGAAATTTGGCACACGGGTAGATCATGACCTGGATTAACACATAGGCCACTTTTTATCCCGGGAAAAAATAAACCGGGACTTTTATCCCGGAAAAATACTTTCTTGTTGGTGTATTTCCATTTTCCGCTCTGAATCAATTAATTTCTTATCCCCAAAGGAGACGGGTGAACTTCATAGAATTTTGGGCTTAGTGTTACAGAGATAATTTATGCATTATTTTATAGGTATATAGGTAATAGAACCATTTCCAAAAGAGAAAGAAAAATCTGTCTGTGCCATAGGAGTAAAGAAATAATCGCTATAGAGTATAGCGTCTAAAACATTTTTCGGTGAATAACTTTTTCTTTACATGATAACACAAGATGTTCACAGCGTGTGCTGTATATGACTGGATTGCCGTATTAAATGTGAGAAGCTAGCTTAGATAATAACCAGAATTGAACTTTTCACAAGTGATCGACGAGGCCTATATAATTATATAATGGCTTATTTACACTCTCGCACGTGCGGTGTGCTGAACATGATACGAACCACGAGGCGAAGTGCGAAGCGAGAGTGTAAATGCACCATTAATGTACTTCAATTTGACATTACGTCAGCAGCGCTGTACAGAGTTGCCAGTAAAATAAAATAATATTGACCAATATTGAATATCTCTAACAGTGAAAATGTCTTTTTCGTTTAATTTCCAAAATACCCATAGTTATTTTTTCTTCTTCTTCTTCAGCCTTTTAAAGTCTACCACTGAACATATGCCTCCCCCAAAGATTAATTAAGACACTTCTCAAAAATGAATGTAATACCCTAGTGTTTTATGAAAGACGGGCTCAATGGACTAGTATCCAGAGCCGTAATATTTAAGTAAAAAAACTTACATTTTGGGCGTCTGAAGGGCCTTAAGGTGCTTACGCACGGTCCATCTTGGCGTACAGCATGCTGTACGTCACGATGCGGGACGAAGCATACGCACTATCGTGTGTGCTAGACAGTGCTGCCAGGTAATCAGTTATCTATATTTGACTGCCTCGGTGGCGTAGTGGTATTGCGTACGCATTACGAGTACGATTTGCGCGCTGAGGTCCTGGGTTCGAATCCCGGGTCGAGCCAAAAAAATTGTGACTGGGTTTTTTCATCTTAAAATTTACTCAGTCGCAGCTCGGAGTCAGGAAGTTGGCGGTGTGATACCCCCGTGCCTCGGAAAGCACGTAAAGCCGTTGGTCCTGCGCCTGATCTCTCTCCGGTCATGTCGGATTGCCGTCTCACCGGACTATGAGAGTGAAGGAATAGCGAGTGCACCTGTGTATTGCGCACACACTTGTGCACTATAATATCTCCTGCGTACCTGGCTGATCTCCGTTGAGATTGGCCGCCGTGGCCGAAACTGGCTAGGAGGATTTCATTTCATTTTATCTATATTTACCTTTACTCTCTAGTCAATGGTAAATGAATGCAGATATTTGTACAGATATTTACAATTCGTGAATAGTTTATACACAATGGCTTTGTTCACGGCCTTGTTCACGGCCCATCTTGACGTGCAGCCAACTAAGGTTATGCACGATGCAAAAAGACCGTGAATAGTCTCGAAGTACGTCAATTATTATTAGCTCACTGGACTTCCAAGATCCAGGGAGTGCATCCATCACCAGTGTTGCCAACCGGCACGTCTACTATTTATCTACTAAATTCCTTGGCCTTGTAAGGCCAGTGTTAGGCTAAGTTTGCCATCAGGCTTGTGTGAAATGCCCTTATGAACTAACATAATTGATTTAAAATACATTTTAAATTTTATATTATGATTTTTTATACATGTGAATGGCCATGTAGTGCCTGGTTAATGATTTTATATTTTTATAGAATCCTGAAAAAGAAACAGTCGAAAGCGGGACTCGAACCCACGACCTCCGGCGAACCGTGCCGTCGCTCTTTCCAATTGAGCTATTTCGACCCCGCTTTCGATTGCCAAATTCAGGATCCGTACTTAATTCTCTTAAAGGAGATGACTAGCGACATCTGTCAGCAGTTATTACAACTACCAACTCAGCACCACCCCTTTTACAGGAGCACGTAAACCTTTCGACTGTTTCTTTTTCAGGATTCTATAAAAATATACATTTTAAATTTTAAAAAAATGTGAGCCGTCACGGGACGCCTGGTAGATGTGAAATATCGTCATTATTTTGTAAAAGTAATATGCAGAAAAGAACATATTGTGATAGGAACTACATATGTCATAATGATAAAATAAAATATTATTTTTACGGCACAATCTGACCTTGGTGATGTCCAGTTTCAATATAATATTTTGTGACCCCTGTGATGATTGTTGGGTACTGAAATATTTATAAAAAATATGTTATTAAAATATACAGAAAAAATTAAACTGGCTTCAATATATTAGTAAACTCAAGAATCTTGGCTAGTTATTTTAATATATTACTAAAGATCGTAAATTATATATATCAATAATGAATGTTTCACTATAAATTCCACTATGATTAGAAAAATTAATTAATTTTGCGCATGGCGACGCGTCGCCACACCGTACACACTGCTGCATACAGACTGTATATATATACCATCATATAGCGCTGCGACGCGTCGCCACGGCATGCGTCGCCACGCCAGAAATCGGTTTTACGTGCGGCTATAGATGTTTCACATCAATAATTTTACATATTCAACTAGTGAACCCGTCACTCTGAGCATCGTGGCGATACACATTAAATCATATTTTAGTCCATAACCGAAAATATACTGTATGAATTATTCACGAATTGTAAATATCTGTATAAATATCTGCATTCATTTCATGCTGTACGTATGTATATAATACTCTTTGCTGTACGTCAAGATGGACCATGCGTAAGGCCCTTAAAATCTTTGTTTTGCTTTTTGATCGCATTCATTTAGTGTCGAATTTAGGTTATGTTTTGTAAATAAAATTTGCACTTACCTGATCAAAATCCATTGTGACGTACATTTGTATTGAATTGTTGTTATAGTCCGCTGTGAAGCAGCGATGGCTGGTGATGGTACTGGTGGTGGGTCACAGGTAGTTTTAGTAACTGGAGGCTATGACCACACGATTAAATTATGGCAAGCGCACAGCGGAGTTTGTTTGAGAACTATGCAGCATCCAGACTCAGTAAGTTCTGGTTCTTATACCATGGGTAAAGTTATCAGCATCCCAGAACAAGAGAAAAATACAGTTATTTAAAACTTTCAGCAAGTGAATGGTCTCGAAATCTCTCCCAATGGTCAGATGGTAGCTGCTTGTGGTTACCAGCACATACGAATGTACGATCTTGCAAGTGCCAATCCAGACCCTGTAATTACCTTCGAGGGAATAACCAAGAATGTCTCTAGAGTGGGTTTTCAGGTATGGAGAAATCAATCTACCCACAATATATACCAAGTCTATATTTTCCTTTATCAGGTGATTATGCGGTGACATTATGCTCACATAAAAAAAATACATTAAATTACTTGATCTACATACTGTAATTGAATCCTTATAAGTTATCATTTGCCTGCTTGTGTAATGCAAGTCCAAATCATGAAGATTTATGAGATGTTTAGAATGAATTGTCATAATGTTTGATTATTTATATGTCCATGCATGCCAGCATCATGGTGTCAAACATTTTACTGTTTTTAGAAAAATGGTTCCTGGATGTACACTGGTGGAGAAGATTGTACAGCCAGGATATGGGACCCAAGGTAAAACCTTTTAGATACAATACAGGTGTGGTCACAAAATGCAGATTATGAGTATAATATCAGGATTAAAACTTAACTATTCAAATTTTATAATCTATTAACTGTAAACAGTAGAATTTAACAGTTACAGGGTTGATAAAAATATAAAAAAAGAACAATAATCAGATTTGTATATAATATTATAAAGCTGAAGAGTTTGTTTACTGTTTGTTACACTCTAATCTCAGGAACTTCTGAACCGGTTTTGAAAATTCTTTCACTGATAGGAAGCTACATTTACTCCTGAGTGCTATAGGCTACTTATTATACTGGAAAAATATTTCATCCCGGAAAACTTTGTCATGCAGGTGGAGCCACGAGCGATGCTATTACAAAATACATTAAAAAATATTTCAATGAAAGTGCTATATGCTTTTTTAGAAAAAGTATTTAAATACCAAATAGAAATAGGTATTTTGCATTTTAAATATGTCTATTTCAAATAAGTCACATCTCTGGCTTCAACAGTTTAATTACGATAATATAAAAAATATCATTCTTCGAAAATGGAAAATGCAGCAGGGAATTTAAAATAAGATGAAAATGTTTTTTTTTGTAGGTGTGTATTATTACTAACAAAAAATAAAGCTTTAAAAATTGGCCTGCAAAAATCCACTAAAATCCATAAAATTATTGAACTTTATATATGGTTCAATAAGACTTATAGTGTATGATTGATTGTAGACCTAATAATAAATAAATAAATAAATAAGAAATTATTTAAACAATAATCTGCTTTCAAAATCATGTTTTTATAATATTACAAGATGCAACCTTTATACAAGTATAAATTATTGTCCAGGGCTCCTCCACAGACCAGGTGTCAGAAGATATTCCAAGTGCAAGCTCCTGTGAATGCTGTTATGCTGCACCCTGACCAGTCACAGATAATGGTTGGAGACCAGAGTGGCATCATTCACATGTGGGACCTAAAGACTGATCAGAATGAGCAGTTGGTATGTTTAATCAAATCTGCTTTTCCATTTAATGAATAATTTAACTACTTTAGAGCTAGTTCAGACTAATGACAATTATAGCATATATAAATAGGTAATAATACAAATCATAAATAGTGTTTCAGACTCTCATTTTTTTTATATTGTCCCTACTGCCAGTAGCTTGACGCGAGTCGGCTTTTCTGGCCACACCGGTCTTTAGGGTGAATGCTTTAGGCGCTCGCAACCCTTTAAATTAAGTGACCATGCTGACGGCAACCAATGAACGAGTTATGTACCTCAGCTCATGACGGTCACTGAAAAAGGATGAGACATCAACAATTAGTGGGGAAGATTGGTGTCCAACCCAATCCTATCCATTTATTTCGTCTCCGGCACGCGGGCCGGAACTGTTAGGGGGTAACTGGGGGGGGGGGGGGGCGACGGGGAAAGCGGCGAGGACAGAACTGCGGTCGTGTAGAGTGTAAGAATTTTAAAAACTCGCTCTTAAAATGGATGGCCAGAGTGATGCCGTCCTCTGGATCGGTTACACTGAACGCGGTCGTCCCCATTTAGCGCGGCCGAATGGAGTGTATATTGACGTTTTGCGGAGTAATGTATTCGGGTGATTTACCGCTCGATCGAAGTAGCGTCTGCTGGCCATATGCATGAGATGCCTGATGGTCGGCATGTTGGTGTCCACGTGGAGGTTGCGATTGCGACCGCACCACGGGGCACCAATAGCGTGTCGGAGAAATTTGTTTTGTAACACCGTATGCAGGTGCTTAAGATGAGCAGGCGGTAAATGGGCAAATACGGTCGACGCGTATGTCATGATCGGCCTAATACACGTGGTAAAGATTCTATTCTTATTGCGGATGGACATTTTACTGTCGTTTAACTAGTGGTAGGTCTCTCATATGTAAGAGTCCGTCTAGGTGGGTACCACCAGAATGTTTATTTCTACCGCCAAGCAGCAGTGTGCATGCACTGTTGTGTTTCGATTTGAAGGACATTATAACTACTAGACATAATGAGACTTAACATCTTATCTCTCAGGATGATGAGCGCAGTTTCCACTGCGTTCACACAGTAGTACTTTGTAAGTCAAGGTGCTGGATGGTGCTACTGTTTATGGGTGGTCGTATCGCTTACCATCAAGCGAACGGCTTGCTCGCAGTGCCGGATTAACCACGTAGCAAGAGTAGCAATTGCTACGGGCCCCGCGCGAAAGGGGGCCCCGCATATTTAAACCCACTCATCTCTGCCTGAGCGTAATTTTTCGAGTGAAGCTTATTAAGATGTAAAACGTGAAACGTTACAACTTTTCCTACCAAGACAATCCACGTCAGACACTCGGTACCCGACTATTTCCTTGGCGTAAATAATTCAAATAATTTCATATGGTAATCACACAAGTTCTACAAAAAGTTGCTTGTATAAACGTGTAGAATTTCAGCCGGCCTGATAATCAGCTCTACAAAAGTCTGCCGTATATGCAAGCACTCTTACCCAACATTTAGTGTGGATGTGTAGCAGAATTGAAATTGCTCGATTTAAATTTTTCAAATTTTCTATTTATTTATAAGATTAACAGCCTACATTATTTTTAATATAATTTAGTACCCACATACCAAAAATCTCTAGAATATAAGTATACTAGCGGCCCACCCTGGCTTCGAACAGGTAGCAAAGCACAATAATTGTACATTTAATTTTCTGTCGTACAAAATACTTATGAATTATACATATAAACCTTCCTCTTGAATTACTGCGTCCATTGGTGAAAAACATATGAAAATCCGTTCAATAGTTTTTGAGTTTATCGCGTTCAGACAAACAGATGCGATAGGGGGACTTGGTTTTATAATATGTAATGATGTAAGGACATATCCTTGAAAATAAAAAGATAAAAGTAGCCTGTCCTTCCTTAGATCTCAAACTATCTTCATACTTATTCTCTCACGGTTCCATCCGCAAGAAAATATATTCCGGGATAAAAGTACCGATTTATATTTCTCTAGGATTAGCAATATCCTAGGTGCTTTTCAAGGTCTTAAATTATCTTCCTACGAAATTTCATCTAAATCGGCTGAGAATGACGGCTACAACCGCGAGGTAAAAAAATCTGGGATAAAAGTCCCGGTTTTATTTTTCCAGGATAAGCAGTAGCCTATGTCTTTCCCTCGGTCTCAAATTATTTCCATACTTATTTGTTTGCGGTACCACCCGCAAGAATATTTTTTCGGGATAAAATCCCGGTTTATTTTTCCCGGGATCGGAATTAGCCTTGGTTCTCCCCAAGGTTTTAAACTATCTCCCTACCAAATTTCATAGAAATCGGTTGAGTGGTTTGGCCGCCCCACTTGCGAGAATAAAACCGGGATAAAAGTTCCGGTTTATATTTTTCCGGGATAAGCAGTAGCTTGTGTCCTTCCCTGGGTCTCAAACTATCTCCATACTTATTTGTTTGCGGTTCCACTCGCAAGAAAATATCTTCCGGGATTAAAATCCCGGTTTATTTTTTCCCGGGATAAGAAGTAGCCTAGGTCTATCCCAGGGTCTTAAACTATGTCCCTTCCAAATTTCATCAAAATTTATAGGTTTGGTCGTAACAAATCGCGAGAATAAAAAATCCAGGTTAAAAGTCCCGGTTTGAATTTTCCCGGGATATAAAGTAGTCCATGTTACTCAGGGATACAGGAGCATTCTAATGGTGAAAGAATTTTTGAAATCGGTCCCGTACTTTTTGAGTTTATCCTTGTCAAACATACAAAAATACAAATCTTTCTTCTTTATAATATTAGTATAGATTGAGTTACAGAAGTTATGACTAAAAAAATATTTTATTCAAGAGAGATTCTCATGATCACTAACTGCAGTGGCGAACGTTCATTTTCGACATTCAAGCGCATAAAAAATGAGTTAAGTAACACTATGAGTCAAAAACGTCTGAATTATCTCGCTTTGATAAATATAGAATATAAGAAAGAAAGAAGAAAGAAAGAAAAAACATTTATTGGCACGAGGTTGGGTGGTGACAATATGACAAATGTCGTGAAAGTATAGGAAAAAAATAAAAAAAAACAAACTACAAAAAAAGAGACAACTTATACAATTCAAATAAAAAAAAATAATAATAAAAAACAATTAACCACCACGTGTGGATGGTATTTGTCCCACCACAACAGTGCCAAAAGGTTCTAGATCAGCATAATGCCAAACAGTGAATTATTGTTTGGCGCTGATTTTCATCTAGAACCTGGCCCAGAGGAACGTCAAAATAAAAATAAAATAAAACAATAAGAAACATACATGCGCATTATGTGTATTTATATGAATATGTGTGTGTGTGCGTGTGTCGGCATAAATAAATAAATAACAACATACAACTACTAGCAAAAGTATATTAATTAATCAAAAAAAAATTCCTTCTAATAGTAATTAGAAGGAAAAAAAATATATATGACAAGGCTTTAAAACATATAAACCTTTGCCTACCCAAAAAAAACAAAAAAAAAATTTATTAAAATATGCCGGAGTTTTTGGCGGGAACGTGGAAGTGTCATGAGGTGCTCTTGTTTTAATTCATTATTTTGGTGATACTTAGTGTTATATTGAATAATTATGGTGGTATATTATCCAATATAGTTCTATTAATTATGATTTGCTCAGAGAAATTGATACGAATAGTATTATTTCTAAATTTGCCCACATGAAATCTAGAAAAGTTACTTTGTAAAAGTTTAAAAAATAATAAGGAAACAGATAAATAAATATAAAATCCCCTCAAAAACATAAATGTGAAGCTCCAAATGGTTCGGGTGAAACTACACTAGGCAGCTTCGACTTTTTTTTTGCTTGGCTTGACACGCTGCCGCGTGTCTCGATATAAACATTATTTAAAGTACATCATTGATTAAATATAACATTAGCTATTCCTAAAAATATAAAATACTTTGTATTAAACATAACCTTTGAAATATGTATTGAAAAAAAAATTTTGTGTAGTATCATCTGTTTTCAATTGTTAGTTTCCTATTAAAATTATTCTAAATTGCCAGGAACGCTCATCTTAGGCTTTTTGTACTTGTCAGAGCCTAACAGCGCCTATAGTGATTTACTACACTATTAATTACCCACAAAATTGTAACCTTTAGATAGCAAATAAACGTATTGAGTATTGAATTGTATCTTTACCACTTTATACTTAAGAACCCATAGCAGATCAAGGGCTCTTTGAAAGAATTTGAAATGAAATGAAATCATTTATTCGAATCCACAAAATGTTAAACACTACTTAGATTCAGTAAATTTTTACTCTACCACCAATTCGGAAAGCAGTTTCCACCAGAGAAGAAGGGCAAAAAACTCTAGGGTTGCTCTTTTCAAAATCAGTTCAAAGGTATAAATTAGGTACAGTGCATAACATAATTTGCTACGGGCCCCGCGCTTGCTTAATCCGGCACTGCTTGCTCGTCTTGTCATCTTGTCAAAACTTTTTGTTTATGAGCCAATGCAACTGCCTCATCGCGAATGCGGCTCGCGCGCGTACCGCGTTTACATGTGGGATAAAGGTCAACCTCCGATCAAGGATCATTCCTAGATATTTGGCTTTATCCGTCCAGAAGATGACCTGGTTTGACATGCGGACTGAGGTAAGAGACGCATGGACTGTCCTTTTTCAAGTGAACAGGATAGCGTGGCTCTTTGTGGGATTGATGGTGATTCGCCATTTGCGGAACCATTTGCCGAGCTTGGCGGCGGCCTGCAAAGTGCGCACCACATCGTCGGAGTCTCTACGTGAGGCGTAGATTACGGTTTCATCCGCGAAGAGCGCCAGATGAGCGTTCTTCGGTTTAGGGATATCGCTGGTGTACAGCGAGAAGAGAAAAGGGGAGAGGGCGGAGCCTGGGAATGTCGTCAGACTCTCAATAAAAGTTATTCATGTTTTTGGTATTGCTTCCCCCGTCCTTAGGTCCCGGAAGCCGAAGCGTCGATCCAGGACATAGCGATCGACCCGGCGGGGAAGATGATGGCCGCTGTAAACAACAAGGGTAATTGCTACGTGTGGGCACTGGGCGGGCAGGCGCCCCCCGTGCCGCGCAAGCATATCGCCGCGCACCACAAGTACGCGCTGCGCTGCAAGTTCAGCAGGGACTCCACGTCAGTACAAACTATTTTTATGACCTTGTCATCATTGGCTTGTTACATCTATTGTAGATGATTTGTTGATTATTGGACGTTATTTTGAGACACTTTCATTGATGGCTATAAAAACCAATGACCTTATACACATATAGCCTTATTCATAAACAGTTTATAAATCTATTTCAGTTGTTCAATTTATAGTCTTCTTCGAACGAATTTTAAATTGAGTTTGGAAGAAGAAACTAAAACATTCTATAACTAAAATAGGTTTATAAACTGTTTATGAATTAGATTCATTATATATTTTTTATAATATAATTCTTATGTTATAAATGCGAAAGTTTCTGAAGATACACACACACACACACACACACACACACACACACACACACGCCTTTTAAACCACGAAGAGGTAGGCAGAAGCGCAACTAAGTGCATCCACTTTTCGCCGTGCGTATTTCGTCCCATGATGTGATAGGGGGCGAGCCTATCGCTATACCGGGCACAATTAATGCCAGACTCCAGGCGGACACTGAATTCTAGAAAAATCCAATATTACTATCTTCGACCCGGCAATCGAACTCGAGTCTTCAGGATTGCAGTCGTACCGTAACACAACTACGCCACCGAGGCAGTTTCTGAAGATATTTGAGTAAATTTTAGCTAATCACGCAGTAAGACCATAATTTCCTAGACAAATATACACATTACTTGTGATTATGGTAACTTTAATGAAGTTGTTTTAGCGACAAATCTAACCTGTTTCGAGTTGCGAGCTTAATATACCACTATCATAAAAGTTTTTTGTACCTCCTATAGTGTCACGAGATATGCCAGCAGTTTCAATGTTTTATAATACGTAGAGTTTTGGCGGGAACGTGGAAGTGTCATTAGGTGCTCTTGTTTTAATTCATTATTTTGGTGATACTTAGTGTTATATTGTATAACTATGGTGGTATATTATCCAATATAGTTCTATTAAAGTGCTCAAATGAAGTGAATTGAAATAACTGTGCCAATCAAGTGTTTTTTCGTTGCCGCCAAAACTCCTTGATAAAGTCTTGGTAAGGCAGAAGGTAGTCACTGCTTTACTACGACATAGTACGTAGGAAAAAAAAGACAACCAAAAATATCACTTAAGACGAGGCTGTATGGGCTTGAACCCTTTTCCTATAAGGGAAAATTATAAAAAAAAAAATATAATACGTAATTATAATGTTGGTGTGCAGCATGTTGGTGACGACGTCCGGCGACTGCTCCGCGAAGGTGTGGCGCGCGAGTGACTGGACGCTCATGCGCGAGCTGCGGCACGACACGCAGCGCTGGGTGTGGGACGCGGCGTTCAGCATTGACTCGCGATTTTTGTTTACTGGTTTGTCTTTTATTATCTTCTTGAAGTTATACTTCTTTAGGCGCGTTATGAATAATTTATTAGAGTTAAATTTTACGATGCACGCGCATGTGTGACACAAAATTCTCACGGGAGAAGTTGGCCAAAAAAGGTTGAATCTGTTTAAGGAAAACTTGTTTTTTTCTTGTCTTTTACTATTGCTGTATGCTGTATTTTAACAGTGAGATAATCATTTCGATTAATTTAGTTAATAATAATTATTTAGTTTTAACATCTCTTCATGCTTATTCAAAGGTTATTGAAAATTACCAATCTTTGTAGTAATTGCGTGTGCCCATCAGTATCGTCATTCAGGGCTGACATTAACTCATTTCTGCTCTAAAGTATAGCGTACTTCTGACCTCTTTTTTCTAAAATTATTTTTTTTGCAGGCTCTTCGGATAGCTATGCTCGCCTTTGGGATGTGGAGAGAGGCACGTTAGAGCGAGAATATTGTGGCCATCAGAAAGCAATTACTGCACTCGCTTTTAAGGATCAAGCTGTTTAATTAAATTAAAAAGGATTATGTATGGGTAATATCACAATATCTTTAAGGGTATATCCACAATACACTCATTTATCGAGCAGAAAGGAGTATTTAATCAATTAGCATTATTTGTTGCAGGAAATTATCATAAAGGTTCTTTTATGTAATAATTATTGTAAATTGTTAATTCCAATATAGTATGGTAAACCATAACTGCCATTATGATAAGTGTTGTTTAGATTAATTATGCAGCTTATAATAATTGTGGATGACCCCTAAGGACCGCTTTTTGTACAGCATAACAGCCTTGATGTTATTGAGACTAATATTTAGGAAGAAGTTCGGAGGAATAAATTATAATTTTGACATATAATTAAATTGAATGCAATGAGACTGTTTCATGTGAAATAATATGGAATGACATATTGTTAAATGACAGATCAATTATAATAGAAACGACGTTCATAAAAAAAAAACATGATTTGATGATTTCATGAATGGCTTAATTAAAATGATCAGTAATGTTATATTATTATTGTCGAATATTCTGTCATATTTTCCAAAGCATTTAATTAAGTGTATATAAATGTAATAAGAATAATTTATAATTTAGAGTTGTCATTGAGGCCTATGTTCAGCAGTGGACGCCATATGGCTGTTGATGATGATTGAGTGCCTAAGGCTTGCGCACCAGTCGGTGGACGCGCTGCGCCGCGTTGTGGATCACCGCGGCACAGTTACTTGAACAGTGTGTACGTGCCCTTAGTGCGATAGAAGTTAGTTTGTACTTTGTACAAATGAATGATTATCAGTGTTGTGTTACTTTTAAAAGGAATGCTGCATTTAATAATTTGTATATAATTTTTATAATAAACAAGCATGGAAGTTAGTTTACTTATTTTTCTTATTATGTATGGTATACAATCAAAACAACATCTACTGATTAAAACGACAAAATAAGTTCACTCTTATTTATTGCACAACTTTACATATGTGCACAATATAATGCTAACTAGTATCTATACAATGTTGTACAATTCTAAATGCATTTGTTTTGTAGTCATGTTCGCGCCACGCGGTTTAATACTCTAATCAGATCAGATCTTATAATAAAATCTTTAAAAATCCTTTGACAGATTTTACATTAGGTAATAATAAATGATTTAGAAAATAAAATTATCAATAATAAGTTTTCAAACATCAACCAGCGAGTTAATAACGAGTCTTATCTTTTTGTAAATAAATAATTATTATTATGTGATCTTATAAACAAAATTAAGTACTACATGTATTACAAAATTAAGTAGTACTGTTACTAATTTATACTTAATAGTATAAATTATGTATAACTGTTGGTGTTCTAATTCACATTAATCATTATATTTGTATATTTGGGCAGACCCACTGCGGCTAAGATGTTGTTATAAATAACTATTCTTTCTGGATTGTAGACTGTAGTACAATTGTAACTGAAATTCTAAGCAAAATGTGATATCCGAAGTCCCAAAACGGGTTTTACTTAAATGCATGGCTCAAAGCAGTATTATATCCATATTATGAATTGCTTCATTGCCGGTTTTCTATGAAAACCATAGGGTATCATTAATAAACATCCATAATATTTTTAGATTAAGAACATAAAAAAAAAATCACAAAATTAAATCTCTCAAATAAAATACTACTGATTTTTTTATACTACATGTTCAATGTATAAGATATACATCTGTTTATTTGGAATAAATCGAGACCAAAATAAATAAATGGAATATTTGAATCAAATTTCGACTAGACTGTAAGCCATTCACAACTTAACGCATATCTCACTCACACTCACAAAAATAACGTGGATCCTATGGATTTAATAGTTCGTATGTGGAATTCGATCTTTTCATCAATTAAATAGTGTATAGATCACAATAAACTATCATGTAGGCAAATCTTATGGGGCAGAATTCTTTCTCCCTTTATCTATCTTTCAATAATCTTCAGTATATCAAAGATATAAACTACGGACAAAATCATTTTGTCAAATTACTTGTCTTAATAATAGGAATGTTAAGCTGGCAAATTAGTAACTGTAATATCATTCATTCAGTATTCTGCCGTGGTAATCGAGAGGCTAGCAAGTCAAATGGGCCATATTTCTGGCTTACTGTTATATAGATTACCAGGGCAGTATTCACTTGTTCGAATCCTGTGTAGGTTAAAAAAAATCCATACTTTAATCTCTATGTAGCAATATTTAGGCAATAGTATATTCGCTATGAGATATTTAAACCCTTTAAAAGTAAAGATAAATTTGTCCCACATATGCAACATAACATTTACATCTACGCATTTGAAGTTGTCATTGTATGGCATTTAATAATACATTTAATAATAATACACTGATTGCATAGCATAAAATAAGCAGGTTTGTAATCCTTGTGTTTTCTTATAAATGAAAAGTCTGCTATGTGCGCGTCAAATTTGTCCATACCTTAACGGTTATAACTTTACTAAATATCCTCATCATTCAGACATACACACACCACATACACAGAAATGTAAAATCATCTGCTGAAGCTCCAAGCACTATTAAATTAATTTGGATTTTAGGTGTTAATACTATACATCGTCGAGAGGTAAGTCTTTAACTTCCCCCATCTCGGAGCACATTTCCTCGTCGCATGTGTAGGTGATGACGAACTTCAGGTTGATGGCAGTGTGTGTAGGCGGGCGAGCGATCAACATCACCTGCGTCAGCGCCGGTGGTGGCAGGAACGGGTTGTATGCAGGCAGAGACGTGCCAGACGGTGTCAGTAACCGCACTTTGCAACCCTATAATGGAAATTGTATGGGTTAATATCATCGTCGTCAATCAGCCTATTTATTTTCACTGCACAATGGAGGCCTCGACAAGTGAGCGCCACCATTAAAACCTACGTGACATTAAGACTTGAATGAAGGTTGGTACTTGGAAGTTATTTTGACATTTTCTCAATAAGTGAGTTAATATTTAATCTGTATCTCACCTTGGGTAGAACACTTTGAAATTTGTAATCTTCAATAGGCGATTTGTTCTTACTGGTAGTGGATATGACAATTACATTTACATCTGGTCTAGGTTTATCCTTGCAGAAATGTAACACAACAGAGACACCATCCTGCTCTTCAAATGCAGTGAATGGCGGTACTTTACTAGGCTGCACGCTTTGAAGCGACACATTTATATCGTTTAGTGGTTTCACATCTTTACTCTTATTAACCTTTACTTCATCTTTCGGTTCAGTCGTCTTCTCAGGCTCTTTGTTAACAACTGGCGATGTAATTTCACTCTTGGCATTACTTACTTCTATGTCCAATATATTATTAAAGTTGTTTTCATTTACATTATTATTAAACTCATTACTGTTGGAATGTGTTGATTCCTCTGTTATGTCCACAATTATGTCATCAAGTGGTGGAGTCTTGGATGTTTGTGGTACAGAGATTGATACCACATCTTCATCTAGTTTTCGTGTGAAAAAATCTAAATCTAATAGTGCGCCATTATTATGAGCTTGCGCTTCGTGTTTAGGCGATGCTAAAGCATTCATGGGTATTTTCTTGGCTGTTTTACTGAAAAATAAATATACTTAATATAATTTTTCAGATGAATAGCTTATAAATTGCATTTTAAAAATCATACCTATTAAAATTATCAATTCTTTTGGCATGTTCTGGTAAAGACTGTTTCATAAGTTGTTCTCCAAGGGAATCTAATTCAACCCACCCTTCAGCTTTATTTGTTTTATCCCCTAAAAGATCGGCATCATCTGCAAACACAATTATTACCAATAAATCATATGCCATTTAATACCTCCAACAGGGAAAGAAAAGGTCGGAATTTAATAAACAGGAAAAACAGATATTGACTGAATGCAAACTGAGACTGCATTGTTTTTTCTACAATATGTTTTATTCCCAGTATGTAATGTATTTCCGCCCTGTGGATTGGGGGCGTTTGGAGAATTCCACCACGGTATCCCCTGCCTGTCGTAAAAGGCGACTAATAGGGGCCTCCGGGGTCACGGGTGGGCGGGAGGTGCCGCCCACTTATTAGTCTAGCCAACTTCTGTGACCCCCGTGATGGACGGCAGCGTGTCTCACGCTGCCACGGACGCCAGGGGCGTCCCTCGTTGTGCGGGGGCTTCTGAGCCCCCACAACAACAGAAAAAGGTCCGCAACAGCGGTACGCGCAGGGGCGGTTGCGGACGACAACTTAGACGTGAGTCGGAGGAAGCCCGCAGCCGTCCCTAATGCGCCGAAGATGGCCAGAAAAAAAAAAGTATGTAATGTATTTGTGAGCATTTAACAATAATCTAACTAACTTGAAATTGGCAAAATGTTCACACAAATGCCATAAAAAAAAACATAATCTTACCATTTGGCATTGCATTAACAGGTTTTAAAGGTTCTGCAATATTAGCATCAGCACCAGTAGAGAATATATCTCCAAGTTCATCTATAGCATTTTTCTTATGGTTGACTTGTATCTGTTCTTTTTCATCCTCATTGCTAACATTTGCTCCAGCAAAATCTAATAAGCTTTCCGTGTTGGGTGCCGGTTTTGGCGCGTTAGGGTACACCCTGCCTCTTTTCTTTCGTTCAATTGCAAAGGCCTTGTACCTTGCACACACTTCATCTAGTACATCACTTGCATATAAAATATCACCTGTAAAATTACATTCCCAGTTTATATTGTTAGTATCACAAAATGAGGATTCTTGTTGTATCATGTTCAGCAAAAATTCTTACTCAAATTCTCATCAGACTCAGTGGCAGCCAGGTGTTGGAGTACCAGTTTCATTCTGGCACATGTGGAGTTCAGTTCGCAAATCAGTTGTTCCTCGTCGGGCGAGGCGTTCACTGCGTGCGAGAGCATGTCGTTCAACAGCCCCGCGCTGTCCAGCGCCGCGCCTACTTCATGCGCACGACGGCTGTTAGCCTCGCTGCGGCGTTCCTCCTTAAATTGTCATATTTAGCTATTATTTTTATGGCAATGAATGACGAGGCATAAACTGGCTACAATGTCCTTCACACTGAAACACAACAGTGCATGGACACTGCTGTTTGGCAGTAGAAATAGACATTGCGGTGGTACCCACCCAGACGGATTCTTACATATGAGAGTCCTACCACCAGTAAAAAAAAATTAGGTAAAATATTTAAGGTTTAAAGATCCACTTTTTGTAAGGGGTGCTGGGGCCTCAAAATCTAACCAGGCACACACTTTTTGGATATTGAAGGGGCAATAATATGATTGAATCTGTTAAATAAATATTAATAGACTCCTCTATTTATAACTAACTTTTTTAATAACATTCATTTTTAGTGTAGTTTTTAAGCAAAATTAAATTACATAAATCTCAAAATCGGAGGACGTTAAAATTATACGATTTATTGAAAAGGTTCAGTGTTTGGGAGTACTACCTTAATATATATAAAAAAAATTGGTTAGAATTTTGAGCCTGTTTTCGGACACTTCCTAAAGGAAGTATAAACGGTCCAGTGTTAAAAGAACCCATATAAATATTGGTTCTTTTAAGCATACAAATAAATTGTAAATCCTAATATTTAACAAATAACTTTAAGATTGTAAACCTTACATCTATAAACAATTTCTCCTATAAAAATGTTACTAATATCATCACATTATGTTAATAATATTATATTTTATGTATAATTTTATCTAGAACTGATTGAAATACGACTCACTTCCCGGACCATGGTTTTGATGAGCCGATTGGCATGTTGCAAGTCTTCTTGTTTCTTGCTTTGTAATAGTTTTTGAAGTAATTTAGATCTTTCTTCATCTTCAAATATTGCACTTTTCGCTCTGTGGCGTGGTGGCGGCGCAGGCGCATCTTCAGGTGGTAATGGTGGAGGGGTTTCTTTCACCACTCCCTGGTTTTTCAACATATCATAAGCTACTTTGAACTTTGACTCCTTTGGGTATTCAATAGACCATGCATGGAGTAATTGTAAGACCTATAAGAAGATTGACAATAATGAAATGCATGCACTGAGAAATGTAGCTTCACTTCATGTTTTACATATAATTTTCTATACGATGTATTATGTATTGCTAAAAAAAATTGTTTACTTATATGTATTTGTAAGTGGTTTTATAAAAATATTATAGAAGCATAACATAAAAAAAAATGACTTCTCTTCGCACTACAAGAGATACCCGCTTATCATACAGGTGCTGGGTCTCAGAATCTAACCAGGCTCAAACACTTTGGATATTGAAGGAGCAAAATGTGGGTCTTGGATCCATAAAAAAATTTTTTTAGGCTCTTCCATTTCTAACAAACTTTTTTATAAATGTTCATGTGCATACATAGATTTTAAGCAAAATAAAATTACATGTATCTCAAAATCAGAGGTCTTTAAAATTAAAGTTTAATTGTAAAAGGCTAGTTTTTAGGAGTTCTATCCAAATATGTATGAACGGTCTTCGTTAGAATTTAAGGCCAAAGGGCCTAAATTCTATCTTATGGGACATGTCCTTTTATGAAGTCTATTACTAGTCAGTTTTATAGATTATCATTTTCATGCACTACATTTAATACATTGATATTTTTATAGCTAGCTACAGACTTGGTATTCCACAACACATTTATATTTTCTAAACAATAAAATGACTACCTAAAGATGATTTTTTGTGTAGAGTTTCCTATTTGTCTTACAATAATATGTTGTTGCTTTACAATGTTCAAATTTTTCTGTGATAAAACCATTTTAGATATCATTGTGAATTTACATATAAATTATGTTACTCGCCAAATTTAAGTTTTTGTTCCTAAACAGATGTGTATGATTTTTATATACTAGATTCCACAATTTGATTAAATTCAACAATTATTTGCCAAAAACAATTTTTGAGCTTGTCTATAATAAATTTATTTATTGTCTCATATACTGTTTCCTGGTGTGACTATTCCGCATACTTAAAACAAGGTAAAAATAAAATGATATGCTTATTCCTTATAATATTTACCCTAGTCCTGACTTCAGGCGCAGTTCTGTCGGCGAAATACTTGGGCGACACCAACTTTATCATTTCATTCAGAAACCTGAACTTGCCAACTTCCGCGTGGAAATTAGCATCGCATCGTCGCATGCACCGATCAATCATGACCAGCGCCAGCAGAGCCTCCCGAGCGTTCAGCGAGTGAATGCGGTTGGCGAGGGCCTGCGCCGCCAGCTGCGGGCCCTCCGCCGAGTCTCGCATGATCGTGCAGAACGCCTCCAGGGCCGCCGCATCCGGACAAGGCAGACTTTCGTGGGTCGCTTTTACTGTTACAACAAAATATTAATTAATACTTTGAGGTACATTACGTACGATTAACGCAATAATTACGGTTTTATTTACTTACATATGAGAGCTTCTAAGCTTGTTAATGTCACATTCATCTTTTCGTCAAAATCTTATCACTTGAAGTAAATAAATAAAATTATAGAAATAAGATTTCTGTTTCTCCCATTTCGCTTGACATTTTCGCCAACAAATTGATAAAGTCGGTCACAGACGTTCATGTACGACAAAATGACAGACCGTGCGGTAAATTATGTATGTTGTGTTCATTTGATTAAGCACTTTAATAAAAAAATGCTTTGAATGTTCAGTAATCTTGAAATACCTATAAAACATCTGTAAAATTATATTTACATTATTGAAGCATGCAATAGTTACGAAATCCAATATCATTTTACGTATGCTGAAAATATACTATTTACTATACAGATATATGGAACAACAAACTTGATCTTTAGGGTTGAACGTCATAAAGTATATTGAATATCGATAAATACATCGTTTTAATTTTATAAAAAAATACACAATACTGTTATATAGCGTAACTATCCCTAGTGGTTTTTAGCACATAATATTTAGTTACGGTATTTAGAAAATAAATAAATAAAAAAATAATATTGATTTTGATTCCCACGTCAATAGTGCCGTCATCTTATTCGTTAGACGCCAATATCAACTGCCAATATAATATAAACTGTAAGGCCAACTAGAACTATAGACTGTATTATTCTCACTTGTTTAGTATGCATTGTATTTCAACTAAATGATACAAAAATTTTACTCACTACAAATATCGAAAAGAAAACCTGACAATCTACGTGTGTGAATTGAGAAGGTGAAAGATTTCCGTTATTAAGAATATCAAAGGTACGTGATTTCTGTATGAAACTGGGATTTCAGCCAGGTAAATGAATAACCTAACTAATGTTTATTTAACTTTATTAGAAAAGAAATACGTGATGAAATCAATGTGTAAATTGGGAATGAATTTTTCAAATTATTATTATATTATACCAGAGTCAAATAATTATACGTCATAGTATACCGGGTGGAAGGGAAACGCTCTCGGAAACGAATACAGGTGATAGTATTGGTGATTCCTGACGTGATGGCACTAAAAAATCGCGATCGCATTATTACAATTTTAATAGGATTTTCTAAAATTTCTGTACAGCTTCACGTAGGCCTATAGATAGATAAATCAAACTATTATTCTGAAAAACATAGCAAAAAAGGTCAATATTTCAAAAAAATCGTAATGAAACACGTACATCAGCTGACGGGTTAACGACCGCGCCAGTGCCGGCACAGCGCGGCGGCCGCCGCCTTATCGGCGTTTGCTTTGTAGTTTGTACCCAGTTTTTTGTACGCTTTACATTGCGCGCGCATGAATTACGGAAATACTAAAATCATAAGTATTATCGCTTAGCTTTGCAAATGAATATAGTTTTTCGTTAATGTTACGGTTCTTCTCTCTTACCGTTCCGGTATAGAGAGCGTTTCCCTTCCACCCGGTATTAGAAAATCAATAAATACATATTCGTTACAAGTGGTATCTGTAATATAGTATATTTTTGTTGGAAAATAAATAAATACATACACACTCACACCCTTTACCCCTGAAGGGGGAGGTAAAGGCGCAAATCTTGTTGGCAACACTGCTTTTCGCTTTGCGTAATGCGTATTTCATCTCGCAATGTGATGAGGGCGAGCCTTTCGCCATATGGAGCACAAATTTCAGACTCCGCGCTGATACCGAGTAGAAAAACCCAATATCTCTTTTCTCGACTGGGGATCAAATCTGAGACATTGCAGTTGTATCGTAATTCAACTATGCCACCGAGGCAGTCAAGAAAGAAGAAAACAAGTAGGAAATCCATGTAATGTATAAAATATTGATAAATCGATTATCGATATGTTTTAAACTTTGACATCCCTAAACGTAATTTCCAATTGGTGACATTGACATTATACTGGCTAAGCCTAAAAATAATTGAGGAATTTTTCTTCGGAATAATTACGCAAAATGGCTATTTTTCGACTGTCTCGGCTAGTTTTAAAGTCTAAACCCGTTTCTCATAAAAATGTTTTGCCGAAGAGGACGGCGACAACCACACCTACGGGAGCGATTTTACCAGAACCTGAGAAACAACCCTTCGGACTCCTGAGTATTGTGTTCACCGTGGTGCCTGGTCTACTTATCGGAGCGGCGATTAGTAAAAACATAGCAAATTTCTTGGAAGAGAACGAACTCTTTGTACCTTCCGATGATGACGACGATGATGATTAAACATATATTAAAATATGATTTCTCATAGGTACTATTGCAATCATTATGTTAGAGAATAATGCAATATCCGTAATTGCGTGTGCATCTTTATTTCCTTAGTTTGCTCTGTCCGTGAGATAGTTTAACTAGTGATTGTGATGTAAGTAATGAAGTTTATTCTGTTTTCAGATGTGTAAGCTTCAAGAGGGTGTAATAAAGACTCATGTTTCTTGACTGTTACATTTATTATAGGATTGTTACAAAATCTGTCTAAACTTTGTGCTCAAGTTCACAATCCGTTACCATTGCACACTTATAAAAGTAATATATTATTTCATACATCTTTATAAAACATCCTAAAGTTATTTACATAAATACACTTACATGCAACAAAACTCTTCTCAAAAAACAGATGTGTGTGATCACCTTATGTTTTAAATGGTGTTGTTAACTATGGCTTATGTAGTAGAATGCACTCTCTAATGTTCTACAGAGCACTTCTAATATACTTTACAGATGAATAAGTCAACATTTTAAATGTATCAAAATATGTAAAAATGCACAATCAGTAAGAGTAACAAACAATAAAACCATCCTATTCTAGTCAAAGTTACTCTCACATACAAAGCAATAAAATGTTTAATTTCATCACACTTGTGCTTAATATTTTATAGATGAAAATTTAATAAAATTGATTGGCTAAACAGTATGATTCAGTCTTTCATTTTGTATAAATATTTCTTGGTTGTGTCTTTTGTGAAAGCCCCTCAGTGCTTACAAATGATTATAATGAGAATGAAATTGTATGTTACGAAATAATACTGTAACTCTGAATAAAATTTCTCAATGTTCATAGAAATAATCTATCAGCACTCAGATTTTTTCCAAAAATATTCCATGAAGTAGTAATCAATTTCATAAAATACTCCACTTTAGTGACTAGGCTCAACAAAGATGTAAATAAATTATTAATATTTGAGTCCCAATTTAATGAAATATAGGGATTCCTTCTATAATCCACTATTAAAACTTTCACACTGGATGATGCATAAGATAACTACAGATTCTTAAAATACTGCCATAGATGTTTCAATCATTTATATTGTTCCTAATGTAAGGCAGTACTAACTTAAATGTGTCTGTAATTTATAAAATGTCTGCTTTAGTCACACAATACTATTTTACTCACGCCTTTTATCCCCGAAGTGGTAAGCAGAGGCGCAACTAATGCACAGACTTTTCGCCGTGCGTATTTCGTCTCATAATGTGATAGGGCGCGAGCCTATCGCCATATCGGGCACAAATTTCAGAAAAATCCAATACCACTTTGCCCAACTTGGGGATTGAACCCGAGACATCAGCATTGCAGTCGTACCGTAATACAACTACGCCACCTAGGCAGTCGACAGTGCTATTTTACTATGCAACAATAATACTATAAGGTACAGTTAAAATGAATTAATGGCATGTATACCATGGCAGGATAATATTGGTATAAATATTATTTTACCGACATTCAACTTTAAACAATATTGTTCTATAAATAAATTGATTAACTAAGAAGTGTTTACCAAACCTTAATGCATAAATAAATTAAATTTTAAGAGCCACATGTATTCTAAAGGCATATTTGAAGCTCATTACAACATCAATATATTCCTTGTAATACTTTCACACACAATAAAATAGATATAAGAGTATTCAATATAAAAATGCATGTAAATGGTTTGGTATATAAAATGCAGTATACATTTTGAGATGCTTGAAAATTTACTGTGGTTGTATAGTGCATATTGTCCCACATGCAAAATCATTTTGTTTGCTCATGACTTGTAGTTAGGACAACCAATGGTGTATTCCAATAGTAGCAACTATGTTGGTGACTGGTGTCGTGTTTGTGATGTAATAACCCTTATACACGATAAACCAAATAAAATAAATAATAAAACTCATACAGTAAATGGTATCCAGCAAATTATATATGTCGCAGAGAGGGCGCAATATCTGACATGGCAACTGAATGATTTTTTTTATATGCAAAATGGTTATCTCAGACCAGCTGATGCTAAGTAAAGTGTAGCTCAAATATAATTTCGCATAACAAGAGATGTATCTTTTGATAAAATTATGCCGGCCTGTATACATTTTCTGGGATAAATAGTGATGATATGGTGAAATTGAATTAATCACACATAAATTGACTTCATTTACATATATACTCACGCCTTTTATCCCCGAAGGGGTAGGCGAAGGCACAACTAGTGCACCCAATTTTCGCATGTATGTTCCGTCCCATGATGTGATAGTTGGCGATCCTATCGCCACATCAGGTCCAATTTCCAGACTCCAAGGAGATATTGAGCAAGTAAATCTCAATATTACTTTGACCAATGAGGACCTCAGACCAGTAGTCGTACCACGCGCGCAATACAACTACGTCACTGAGGCAGTCAGTCAGCGAATTGACTTTATCCCTATTAAATTGTTAGTAACTTTCTAAAAAATGCTGGCTATAATGCAACTTTGTCTAACAATTCGTATTCCATCTGTGTGTTTCATCACCATTCACCTCATTGATCGTACAGAACTCTTGTTACTGCATAAGTTTTTCGTTTATCATGTAAAAGCATGTAAGTTGGTCGAGTGATGTTTACTCTGGTGGTCTCTTGTGCTCTCCCCAGCCGTGGAAGCACCTAGTGAACCTTCGCGACTCCTTATTCTTCAATGTGAGGAACAGTTTCCTGGGCCTGTCTGGCTGCATACTCTTCATGTGTTGAATGTATACCTGTGTTTATAAAGGCTTATGACGCATTTTTAAATGAACTGTTGGCATACAGAATTTTGATATCAACAGGTTGTGGATATTCCTATTTGTATTCATCTTCTATCGGAACACATGTTTAGCGAATGCTACTATCTACAAACCGACTTTCTACGGACCAACGTGTGGATGCATTTATTCCTTTTGATTTGTGTTCACAAGTGACACTTGACTGGATCGATCGGCTACTAACATCGGCTTGTTAAGCGTGTGTCTCCGGCATAATATTTTATCAAATAACATACGTATTTTGTTTGATAATAACATCGATAAAAACAGTTGTGCATGTAAAGTTAGTAATTGGTGTGCCCATAGAACAATATGATAGGTTAATGAAAACAGGAGACTGACTAATAAATATTATTTACCTGTGCGGACTTGTAAGCGAGTTTGATCTCCACCTCGGAGCACTTGGCGCCGAGCCACAGGAACACTTGCTCACCGTTGTCCAGGATCATGATGTCGTCATCCGCCAGGTCGTCCTGAACAACATTATAGTGCATTATTATCGTTTTTAACTATTATGTTGTGTTATTGTTATACTATTATTATGGTCTCATTGTTTATAGATATGATATTTAATTATACTGTAGTGCAGCGCTCCGTGCATACATTCAGATGTATCGCGGCTGCCGCCGGCTACGTAATGATGACGTAGATACAGCCGTGAACACAGCGCGCTCTGCAGTTAGCTCCGCCTCCGAATATAGCCAACGTCAAGCCGGTGAGGCCCAATAACTTGTACGCATATGTAACGGTTGTTTTAACACATTTATAGATTCGTCGTTAATATATTATTAGTTCGCATTTGGTTTTTATTCTGTCCCGTAGTCCCTAAAATACTTTAGAACTGTTCTTATGTTATATATTTTTTAACTTTTACAAAAGTATTTTTAATTTATAATAAATGGAGAGTTTACTGGAATATTGAAAGTAATGTGGTATAATTAAAATTAAGGTTATAGATAGTGTCCCTGATTGGACGTCACTAACAACCCACAAATGTGTGCCAAAAGAATACACATAAGGCCTCATTCACGGTGACGCGGGGCGTCGAACGTTGCGTTGGGCAGCGCCACTTCACGCCTCGCATTTTTATAATCAACATTGTACATTGTCATACGTTTGTGTGTACGCGTGTGAAAAATGAAAAATCGCTCGACGCGCCGCGAGACTCCACGCCACACGCGCCGCGCGACGCCCTGCGTCTCCGAAAACAAGGCCTTACAGTCAGACAAGTATTTTGAGCCAATAACAGCAAGAAATAAAATAATTACTAATTAGACGTAATTTTTTTTTATTGCCGGTATAGGCAGACGAGCTAGCGGCCCGCCTGATGGTAAGCGGCCACCGCTGCTCATGGACTCGGCAATGCCAGGGACACAGACAAGCCGCTGCCTACCGTAGGGTCAATACTCTATTATATCAATTATTTTTAGTACCTGACAGAAGTCAGTGCACTTCTCGGAGACGGTGAAGTATCCCTTCTCGTTGGAGCAGCGGAACAGCCTGGTGTAGTTGAGGAAGTCCGCGTCAGTGTCGTACGGCTTGCGACCTCCGAGCGCCACCCAGAAGAAGTTGTCCGGCTCGCTGCCCTCCGTCAATACCTGTATACATACTCGTGTTACATACCGGAAAAATGAGCAGTTTTTGACACAGTCAAAAATATAGTGTGGTTTTCGAAAACAGGCAATATTGGTGTTTTTGTCCAACATACATTCCTTATTTCTTATATCATACCTGTATTATATTATGTAAGGGAATTATATTGAGTAAAACCTATTATATTGAGTAAAACCTCGTTATGACATTGATGACTGTTATAGGCTGGTTTGTCGAAAATTAGAGGCATAATTAGTTTCTCAAAGAGCGTTATGGATACTACGGAAACTCTATCTCGAGACGGCGGCTGCGCCGGTTGTGCGCACTGATTGAAAATTACCATTATGGCGGATATCAACGACGATGAGATTCTAAATCTGTCTGAATCTCCGACATGTATATTACCCACTGCTGAGCATGTGCCTCTTCTACTACTGAGAGGGTTTGGGCGTTGTCAGACTTCACATACCTTCGGAATTATTTATGGGGAATTGTCAGGTATGTAGGTTTCCTCACGCTGTTTTCCTTCTCCGTTAAAGCGAACGATGATTAATTGATAAACACACATACTTTCGAAAAATCAGAGGTGTGTGCCTTGGGTTTGAACCAGGCGGACATCTATCTCGTCAGACCGTTCCATTTCAATGAAGTCTAAATTCATCAGCTTATTATTAAATCCATAGAAATTTTCGTTAAGGTTATTGTTTATTTATGTGTTCTTATTTACCTGTAGACTGACCCACGGGTTGTTGAACTTCTCCTCAGCGATCTGTTCGATGAGTCGCGCGGAGTCTGGGTCGCTGTTGCTGCCGATCCACGCGTACACTATCGCCGACGACGTCTCGTTGTTGCCCTCCAGCGGCACGTTTAGTATATAACTGTCAATAACACGTAACGTTAACGCACGCGTATCGCGAACAACACCGCGTGTAAGTAAAGTATAGGATATTAAACTATAGCGACAATGTGGTTTGAAATTAAAAGTTGTGATATTTTTTAATGTTCTGAAATGATTGCTCGGCTAACAAGTAAAAAAATTATACAGATTACCTATCCAAAAGTTCAATTTTTTAAAGAGTTGTAACAAATTTTCTGCCAATGTATACACCTCAGAAACTTCATAAAAACTTCATAAACCAATAATAATATAATAATAGTGACCAGAATGCGCTGTTGAGTTGCGAGGCGTCCGCTTTCACTTGCACGAGCCGCGTGCACAGCGCCGACCCGTTACTGCGCAGCTCGAACAGCTCCACCGGCAGGCCCTCCTGCATCAACAACCATGTTACACTAGTCTATCATGGGTGTTAACTTGTTTTGTTGACGAATTCGTCAGCGTCGAATCCGTCAGCGTGAAGTTTTTTCTCGAAACGGAAACACATAATTGTAAGATCTGTTATTCTATACTGATGAAGACAACGATAACAGTGTGCTTAGAATGTGGCAAACAAACACGACACGACTCCGTTTCTCTTTATTAAGATTGGTTGAGAGACAAACACTGACTGACGTATTGGTCTCTCGATCAATCACAAACATCAAAATTAAACATCGTCTTACGAGTTGCGTTTTTTAGAGACATTTCGATCCTAAAGGGAATTTTTACCGCATTCGCGTTCCTCTTGCCGTCCCTGATGATAAACCGCCTCTGGAAGTGTGCCATGAACTTGAGGCTCTCCTGCTGCTGGTGCGTGCGCACCACGTCGAGACGGCGACACAGCTGCTTGAACTTGCGCTCCAGCCCGAACGTGAACGTCAGCCAGCCCATGTTGGGAGCTCGCCGGCCCTGCCAGAAGTACACCACCCACGACGACCCCCCAGCCTCCTCCTCGCCGCCAGAACCGGAGCTCTCGTCCTCCGGCTACATATATTGAATATTAGAAACATTGTGAGGTATGTCTGTAAGCTAGTCAGGTTTCATAGTATATAGTTTGCTAAGATTACACTGCCTCGGTGGCGTAGTTGTATTACGGTACGACTGCAATGCTAAGATCTCGGGTTCGATCCCCGGGTCGGGCAAATGGATATTGAGTTTTTCTTTTCAGTATCAGCTCGGATTCTGGAATTTATGCCCGATATGGCGATAGGTTCGCCCCCTATCGAAATCATAGGACGGAATAACGGCGAAAAGTGCCTACGTAAAAGGCGATAAAAGGCGTAAGTGTGTATGTGTATTCTTTAAGTAGATTGCGCTAATGTCGTACTGTGTTTTAGAGACTTGTAGCGGCAAAGGCTCCTCAATCGCGAGAAGCCACGATCCACATCTAGTTGATAATAAAATCACTTACCTCAGCACAAACATATCTGCAGAGGAACACGTAGCAGTCGCACGTGTAGAACACGCCGAGCTCGTTGTCCGGCAGCCGGACGAAGTGTCTGCCCTCCAGCACGAACGCCTCCATCGCTTCCAGGTCCTCGTTCCACTCGTCCGCTAGAGTCTTCGCTTCTGATGCAGGCATGGTGGGCTGACGCGGCGTGAACAGTGCCGACAGATCCGCTCTGTGGGTTTTAGTACCACATATTAATTACTCTAATGCTGGTAGAAACATCACGATAGTTGATATCTATTCTATAAAAATGAATCCCTATTTTCCTTGGTCACGGCATCACGCGTGAACGGCTGGACTGATTTCGTTATTTCTTTTTTTTATGTGTTTATTATTGTCAGGAGAAGGTTCTTATGAAAGAAAAAATTAAGAAAATTGCGCGGAAAAACGGCTGGACCGATTTTAATGAAATTTTTTTGTGTGTTTCCAAGAGGATTCGAAAATGGTTTAGATTACAATTCTATCCGGTAGGTAGCGCTGTACTCGGGTTCTAGGATTTTATTTCCATTTTAGGGCAGGACAACGTCTGTCGGGGCCGCTAGTTAATTATAAAAATAATCTGAATCATTGTATAATGCATCGAGTGAGAAACGAAATCAACAATGTGACACATTTTTATTGTCCTTTCAGTTCAGTTGCGAGACCAGCAAATCTGTAAATTTAGTACAAAAAAATCTAGTACGTAGTACATGTATATCGATGACTAGTATAAAATAGTTCAGCGACGAATTCATACTTTCTTTAACTATAGGCGACTCAGTTCATGCCGCCTCGTATTGTCTGCTTGTTTTGAGTAAAAAAAAAGTCTGTGATTGTGCCGCCCCTTGATCATGGTTTATGCGGCCTATCGACAAACCTAAAACTGCCATAGTGTATAAATGTTGTGTACAGTCAGCAGCATAAATATCTGTACAAAATAAAAAATTCAAATCGTCTATACCGGGTGGAAGGGAAACGCTCTCGGAAACGAATACAGGTGATAGTATTGGTGATTCCTGACGTGATGGCACTAAAAAATCGCGATCCCATTGTTACAATTTTAGTAGGATTTTCTCAAATTTCTGTACAGCTTCACGTATGGATAGATAAATCAAACTATTATTCTGAAAAACATAGCAAAAAAGGTCAATATTTCAAAAAAATCGTAATGAAACACGTACATCAGCTGACGGGTTAACGACCGCGGGCTGGACCCGGCGCAGCGCGATGGCCGCCCAGTTCTTTGTACGCTTTACATTGCGCGCGCATGAATTGCGGAAATACTAAAATCGTAAGTATTATCGCTTAGCTTTGCAAATGAATATAGTTTTTCGTTAATGTTATGGTTCTTCTCTCTTACCGTTCCGGTATAGAGAGCGTTTCCCTTCCACCCGGTATGCGTTAAGAAAATTGAAAAAAAAGTCCTAGTAGGAAGTAAAGCAAATCTCATTAATTTTATATTTGTGAAGAGAAAAAAAAATTAGAATAACAAAATTATATAGGCAATTTGAAATTTATAATTTGTTCAGGTACTTATGGTGGTGTATACATACTTGGTCTCCTGCTGCTTGGCCCAGCTGGCGAGGTCGGCGCCGGTGCGTGCGACCGACTCCGCCGTGCGAGTGAAGTCCACCGCGATCACCTCCTCCCAACCCACGAAGTACGTCTTGAACACCTGCACACATACATTATTATAACAGAATGGTGATATGACAATTTGTATAATATCGTTTTATATACGTATTCGTTATGTTTTTAACATAACATAGTATCACGCCTTATTCCCTTTTCAGTGGTAGGCAGAGGTGTATCACACCCACTTTTCACCAGCTATGTTAGGTCTCATGTCATAGGGGGTAGGCCTATTGCCATTTCCCGGGCACATTTCCAGACTCCGGGCTGATACTGAATAGACAAAAATAACAAATATATCTATATCATGTTATTTTTTTAATTTTTTTATTATTAATTGTATTTTATACCTTGAACTGATTTTGAAAAGAGCACACTAAAGTTTCTTGCCCGTTCTTCTCTAGTGAGAACTGCTTTCCGAACTGGTGGTAGAGTTAATATTGACTGAATCTAAATAATGTATAACATTTTATGGGTTCGAATAAATTTATTTCATTTCATTAGAAAAACCCAATATCACTTTGCCCGACCTGGGAATCGAACCCGAGACCTCAGTACTGCAGTCGTACTGTAATACATCAACGCCGCCGAGGCAGCCTATGTTTTATGTTTTTACAATTTGTTGAATAACCCGTCAAGCCCCGCTTATATATATAGATGTATGCGGAAACCCTATACACTCGGACGCCAGCGTCCGTCGCGGGGCTTGACGAGTCAAAGATTAATTTTTATACAAATGAATAACCAGGCGAGCAAGCTTAATAATTTTATTTGAAACGTTATCTGTCAAATACACAATCGGTAGAATGAGTAAAGCATGGTGTTTTTTTTTGTTTTTCGTATAGCGATAACATTTTATTTCTAAGATTTGCTATTATTATTTGACAATGGCGACATCACCGATAAGAAATCGGTGGATGCCAACATCCAAAAAAAGAAGAAAATCACATTATCGCCGATATCTTGTGCTAGCAACTAAAATCCTATTACGCCATTCAATTAATTCCAGTTCAAAATCGTGTGAGTGTTTATATGAGGTGAATATTTGGTGTGCGTAGTAGTAAGTGACAGGTGGTGAGTCGGTGTGCGCAGTACAGTAGTGAGTGACAGGTGGTGAGTCGGTGTGCGCAGTACAGTAGTGAGTGACGGGTGGTGAGTCAGTGTCGCAGTACAGTAGTGAGTGACAGGTGGTGAGTCGGTGTGCGCAGTACAGTAGTGAGTGACAGGTGGTGAGTCAGTGTGCGCAGTACAGTAGTGAGTGACGGGTGGTGAGTCAGTGTCGCAGTACAGTAGTGAGTGACAGGTGGTGAGTCGGTGTGCGCAGTACAGTAGTGAGTGAGCGGTGACCTGTGTCTCGGTGCCCTCCTGCAGGCGGGTGACGAGCGCGTGGTGAGGTCGCGGCACCATGTTGAACAGCTCCTGCGCGAGCTTCACCGCCGCGGCACGCACCAGCCGCGACGACTTCTTGCCGAACCTGCCGGAAACATACGCGACGGGTCACGGGACCTCACATCACTTAGGGCCTCTTTCATAACTTTATAGACAGTACTAGTAGTTATATTACCAATTATTTGGGAACATAGATTAGACTGTGACTTTGGAATTTGGTCGGCTAATACACATATGTGACGAGTAGAAGTTGTGAAACAGGTGAAACACGTACTGGCCAGCGCAGCGTCGGCCGTCCACCTGCAAGGTAGACCGGCGACTTGATAAAGGTCGCAGGAACGCGCTGGATGCAGGCCGCTTTTGACAGGTCCATCTGGAAATCTTTGGGGGTATGTTCAGCAGTGGACGTCATGTGGCTGATGATGTCCATGACGACCTGTCAAAAGCGGCCTGAATCCAGCGTGTTCTTGTGACCTTTATCAAGTTGTTTGTCCACATTGCAGGTGACCGTCCAACGCTACACTTGACGGTGCATTATCGCATATACTTATTGAAAGTCATTACTACTAAGTACTAACCATACAAACACGTCGATGTGCGCATCAAGTATGTACACGTTGCGTGTGGCCAGCACGTCCCTGGACAGTGGACTGGCTTCAGGCTGCGGCAGCTCCAGGTAGCCCATGCCGAGCTCCACCCTGTATAGCCGGGGGGGACGCCATGTGAAGTTTTCTGGTACGTGCTCCTGTTATATATTTATGAGCTTTTATAATATAATAAATAATAATACCAGCCTTGTATTAAGTACTGTCCCACTGCTGGGCACGGGCCTCCTTTACTACTGATAGGGTTTAGGCCTTAGTCCACTGCGCTGGGCTAGTGCGGGTTGGCAGACTTCACATACCTTCGAAATTCTTATAAAGAACTTCTTAGGTATGCATGTTTCCTCACAATGTTTTCCTTCACCGTTAAAGCGAACGATAATTGATAAACAATTCAAAGTAACTTCGAAAAGTCAGAAGTGTGTGCCTTGGGTTTTGAACCTCTGGACATTGTCTTGGCAGACCGTTCCATTCCCAACTAGGCTATCGTCCAGTTATGAGCTTTTAGAAATATATTAATAAATCAATCTCAAGTTTTAATTACATCTAAAGTAGACATAATGTATAAACAGTTCAATACATTCTGTCTACTTGAGATTGATTTATTAATAACAACCATAATGTTGGATAAATTATTTTTATTAAGATGTATTGGGACAGGTGGTTTTACCGCTATTATATTACGGTCGCCAAGCACAGTATACGCTAGACTGTAGTGTAGAGTAGTCCAATGCCTTGTTTATTACTCTAGCGGCTAGAGTAATAAACAAGGTACTGTGCAGTCAATTTGAGAGTGCACATTTGATTCTAAAAGACATGTTTTATAAAATACTTTGAAGCAAAGAGAGTGAATTAAAGGCTATCAGCTTATAGACTACAAAAATGTTTGTAAAATGTTAGTGAGCATGTCATTGTCCACTCCTTTTATAGTACATGGTAAGAATACCTTTAAAATATGCGAATAAGTTGTAATACCTCTGGCACAAACGGTTCCTCGCCCTCATAGCCCAGGATCTCCCAGAAGCTGGGCGGCTCCTTACCGAGAGGCTCCGCGATCAATTCAGCTTTGTTCTTTCTCTCTTCTTTGTTTATCTTCTCGGCGAACAAACGAGCCTTCGATTTGAGCGTGTTCTTTGCTTTCTTGCCATTCCTTTAATTATAAAACATTGTTTAGCTGTATTTGGAAATAACATTAATAAAAAGGGATATTGAGATAGATATATAAGCAGACCGATCTATTTTCTTTGGCATTAGTTTCTCTTTTATTGTGATCTCTTTACAATACCAAGAAGCTCTTGCAGCCCTCTGACGATTTGAAATTACCAACACGCCGCGTTAAACAGTTTGTCTACTGCTGCCGTCATCGAGCAAATGGACGCCGATAAAGTTTTAAAGAGTTTTACGCACGCCGATTCTGCACTACATTCTAGAAGTAGCCTAACTCTACTCCGATGTACTCTACATAGTTTCAAGATTTTTTAGCTTTTGTTTTTTTTTTATTCAAATACTTCGCGTGACTTCAACATTATGGCTCCACGGCAAAAAAAGATTTTCCGGAATAATAATTTCGCTATATTCCTAGTGTAATAATGACCTTTTCAGGCTCTTCAATTATCTGCATATCAAATTTAATTAACAGACAAAATTACTTTTGCAGTTTAAGGACTGCCTCGGTGGCGTAGTTGTATTACGGTACGACAGCAATGATGCGATCTCGGGTTCGATCCCCTGGTCGGGCAAATTGATATTGTTTTTTTCTAATCAGTATAAGCCTGGCGTCTGGAATTTGTGCCCGATATGGCGATAGGCTCGCCCTCTATCATGGGACGGAATGCGTAGGGTGAAAAGTGGGTGCACTAACAGCACCTCTGCCTCTCTCTAAATATATTTTCTTTCTTCTTCTTTCTTTTTTCTTTCTCCGCACCCTTCGGAGATAGCCGAGGTTCGTAACCCTTTGCCTTCAGCATGGTCATTTAATTCAAAGGGTTGCGAGCGCCTTCTGCGTTCACCCTAAAGACCGGTGTGGCCAGAAAAGCCGACTCGCGTCAGGCTAATGGCAGTAGGGCCATTAACAAAAAAAAAAGACGTGTGGCACTCGCAGACTGCCGCGGTAAAGCTATTGCATAGCATTTTATATCAACTTATGTAATTATAATTTTTTTTTTTTCTATTGTCCAAATTTCACTCGTGCTCTAACGCCGAAACTCTAAGCAGGCAATTCTAATATTTATAGCCTCTTTGAACAGATCGCACCTTCAGAACGAAAACGACACAATTAAAAAAATAGAAAGATTTTGTTGTCATTTTTAAATGACTAAAAACTAATCCCTTATTTATGAAAATATAATAAAAAAGGGACCGATATAACAGCTTTGTCCTTTTTCTGCTCGAATATGGCTGTGTTTGAACTATTATTGTATTGAGAACTTCGTTTCAAGTAATTTTATGACGATAACTCAATTTTCTGTCTTTTTGAATTGTGTCGTTTTCATCCTAAAGGTGCGAGATATAAAATAAAAACTTTTTAAAAATTCAAACATAGAATCAATCACGTTTGACATTTCGATACGTTTCACTCACTGGAACAATTTTTAAATACACGGTAATTTCGACCTTTTACCGTTTAACAGTCAGCTCATATCCTCTTACGTATTATATTCTTACAAGACTGAGATATTTACTTATGGAATTTTACACTCTAAATGGTTGTGATAGAGTTGAAAATAAAATATCACCGCTGTGCTGGTCGGAGTGAGGGGTGTCAGGTTATTTTTTCGTTACGGAATTTCTAGATTCGGTCTCCACGCGCAAGGCCCGCGATAGAAGCTATGCAATAGCTTAAAACAACCTTCGGAGATAAAAGGTGTGAGTATTAGTTATGTAAGTAAGTTTAAAGTACGGATATTTTTTTTTTTTTTATATGTTGGTTATAGTGACCAGAGGTATATGGTGAGTCCAGTGTCGAGCAGGAACACATATCGTGGGTCGAGTTCCGCGGCGTCCACTCGCACGGGCTGCAGGTGCACGCTGGTGCCGGCGCCGTGCACGCGGTACAGGCGAGTCACGTAGTGCTGCATACACAACACATTAATGGTAAGTCTTTTATGTACAACCTGGGTAGGTACCAATGTAATGTCTATTTCTACCGCCAAGCAACAGTATGTATGCTATGTTTCGGTTTGGAGGATATTGTAATCAGTGTAACTAGTGGACATAACGAGATTTAATATCTTATGTCTCAGGATGACGATAATAATAATACCAGGCCTGTATTATATACTGCTCACTGCTGAGCACGGGCCTCCTCTACTGAGAGGGGTTAAGCCTTAGTCCACCACGCTGGCCTAGTGCGGGTTGGCAGACTTCACACACCCTCGAAATTATTATGGAGAATTCTCAGGCATGTCGGTTTCGTGGCAAAGTTTTCCTTCACCGTTACGCTTGCCGCACACGTTCGGTTCCTTATTAGGTTTCCTGATCAGGAATTCAGATTCGGAATTCCGAGTGACTAGCGCAAACGTCCGGTTTTTTGTACCAACACGTTCGTTTTCCTAATTAGGTTTCCTGATCAGGAATTCAAATTCAGGAACGTGTGCGCGTTGTTGAACATTTTCTATGTAAGCGGAGCATTCAAATTTCCGAATCTGAATTCCTGATCAGGAAACCTAATCAGGAAACCGAACGTGTGTGGCAAGCGTTAAAGTGAAAGATAATTGATAAACAATACACACGTAACTTTGAAAAGCCAGAGGTGTGTGCCTTGAGTTTTGAACCTCCGGACATTGTCTTGGCAGACCGTTCCATTCCCAACTAGGCTATCGGCGGTAGTGCTGCATACACAACACATTTTACTAGTGGTAGGTGTCATATGTAAAAATCTGTGTAGGTACCACTGCAATATCTATTTCTACCGCACAGCAGCAGTATGCATACACTGCTGTGTTTCGGTTTGGAAGATATTGTTGATGTGTAACTACTGGACATAATGAGACTTTAACATGTTATGTCTTAGGATTACGAGTGCAGTGGAATGGTACACAATACTTCATAATTCAAGGTGTTGTATGGTGTTGTTACTGTTTATGGGTGGGCATATCACTTACCATCAACGACATGCTTGTCTCATCATTCCATGCTATAAAAAAAAAACACTACGGCCAGTACTCACTGATGGACGGAACGGCGGCAAACAGATTTAATATTCAAATCATTAATTTTTACAAGCCTATTTCCAAATTACCAATGTTTACAGGCCACAACAAAGTAACTCTATTACATTCAGTATGAAACGGAGTCGCTTCGAGATAAAAATCAAGTGCCGGTTGATAATTTCTCGCCACTCACAATTACTGTTCTCGCCACTACGGCAGATTTATTACAGCGTTCACAACCAACACGAATCCAACATATAGTTACCGGATCGTCGACAGTGAAGAATCCCGACGGCGTGTGGCTGCCCTGTATGTAGACGGGCGGCGTGGGGAACAGCGCGAGGAAGTCAGGTGTCTCGTCGGCCTGCTCGTGCCGCTGCGTGCGTCGCGCGCCGAGCAGGTTGCGCAGGTTCACCGCGTGCATCGCCGCGCATGCGCCCTTGTCCAGCTGACGGCACGCCAAAAAAAAACTGTTAGAAATCAACAGCGGTTCCAGTTTAAAAAAAACCACATCCAAATCGGATCAGTAGTTTTTGAGAAATTCGCGGCCATACAAAATTTACATACATACATACAAACAAACATACATACATATATACATACATACGGATCGAATACAGGACCTCCTTTTTGAAGTCGGTTAAAAATGACGGTAGACACCAATATTTTCTTGTTTGTCTTTTCTTTTTATTTTACTTTCTAAAGTGTAGTTCCAATAATATTTTATTCATCACGTACACGAACATAGTTGCACTTATGATAAGTCAACATTAAATTATTATTGATTATAATAATTATTTTAAATACCTAATAATCCTACCTTTATCCTTTTAATGCTAAGGTCACTTATATAACTACAGACATTTTTAATTTTTAAGAGTAAAATCAATGATGAAAATTAAAAATAATAAGCCAGCTCGGGCTAGCAGGAAAGGCAATATAAAAAAGAGATCATTTTTATTAAAAAATAATGGGAAGAACGCGTCGCGATCCTCACCGGTGAGGACACTAGCCTAGCCTAGCTAACCTACCAGCATTTCACTAGCTAGCACGAAAACTCACTTACACAACATTCAGGAAACTAAACGTGCAATGCAATGAACCTTGTATTATATACTTGCCCACTGCTGAGCACGGGCCTCCTCTACTACTGAGAGGGGTTAGGCCTTAGTCCACCACGCTGGCCTAGTGCGGGTTGGCAGACTTCACACACCCTCGAAATTCTTATGGAGAATTCACAGGCATGTAGGTTTCCTCACGATGTTTTGCTTCACCGTTAAAGCGAACGATAATTGATAAACAATACACACGTAACTTTGAAAAGTCAGAGGTGTGTGCCTTGGGTTTTAAAAAACCTCCAGATATTACCATAGCAGACCGTTCCATTCCCAACTAGGCTATCTTCCACTTCACACACAGGAACAAAACATATCTCTATATAAATATCGACAACCTCGGTGACATAGTTGTATTGTGTGCGCGATACGACACAGATCCGAGGTCCCGGATTCGAATGTCGTTATGATACGATCACGCGTGGCGGAAGTGCTTTGGTTTCCCCTCTGCCTAACCATCTTTCAGAAATAAAGGCTTGATGTGTATTTTTAATAATATCTACCTTTTTTATTTCTATTGCATTTGGTGCAACTGACAAATTGAAACAAGATATTTTATAGAACCTTTTTAATTTCTTTTTTTCATGGATATGTACCTTTAACCTCCTCCCTATTCAACTAATAACTTACTATAAGAAATTAAATAAACACAACTTACGGTTGCTTTTGATCCGATCCAAAAATGTATATCCCAAGCCAATTGCCCTTGTTCTTCGATTGATGTTTTCAATATTATGTAACAGTCGCCTTCAAAGAACTTTCCATGTGCCACCTGAGAGATAAATAAAATATAATTATATAACATATTGTATTATATCGCATGTTATATAAAGTCCATTCTTCTACATTAATAAAAGGAACGTTACATAACGTTTTGATTGAGCACCTGTATAAAAACACCATTCTCGATCAAGCGAATATCTTGAGAAGATATTTTTATATTAACTCGTCAAGCCCCGCGACGGACACCGGTGTCCATATATATAGGGTTTTCTCATACATCTATATATATAAACAGGGCTTGAAGGGTTAACATATTTTTGTATTTCAGTCTTATATTTCATTTATAGATACACCCTGTATAAACTCCTGCTACAAGTTAGTCTAGATTAAGGTGCATCCGGTGTACCTCGTCAACGGGCGCGGGTATGAAGTTCTCGATCTCCCAGACCTGCAGGCCGGGCGTCTGGCCCGTGTCCTCGTCAAAGAACTCCGAGTAGTCTAGCGGTGGTTTCTCAAGGCTCTCGTCCCAACGCTTCGGCCTGTAATAATGAGTGATGTAGTATTATTTAGTGATTAACAAAGAGGGGCATTAATAAAGAGTGAGAACGTTAACAAATTTAAAGAGCATAGGAAGTACAGGGGTGTTGAAAATATTATCAATTGTAGAAATACCCCATTACTCAAAGATGATGATGCTGTAGCGTTATAGCCCATATTACAATATTTGATATCTTTACTCTTAAAATTAAACCCAAATAAAAAATAATAATAAGTGGGGGAAGTTAAATCAATGACAACAAACTTGAGTTCGCTGTTCCGTTGCTCTAGTTTCTGGTCGCTGTGCTGGGTGTTGGCTTGCTCCTGCATGCCTCGCAGGATCAGCGCCGAGTCCTTCTGCTCGGGTTCCGGCCTGCCCCTGCGCAGGCGCAGCTTGCGGGCTATGGGGTCCGATTTTACACCTAGGAGGAAAAGAGTTAAGATTCAGAGTATTCATAATAATTTTAGTACATCAAAATTATTGACGTCAAGCCATATCACATTAGGTAATACGGAAACAATAATGTTTCCGCAAGTAAACACAAATGAGACTATAACTGATTACTGATTCCAATAGCCTATAAGACCTTAGATGTACAAAATAATATCGAAGTCTGGATGTCAATAATAAGAAAAAAAGGCACTTGTTACTTACTGCTCGGCGTAGTCGGTTCAGCAGTAGCAGCACCAGCCAGTTGAAGCTGAGCTTGCAGCGAGAAGTCTATATTATAGTACTGGAGGCCAGCGCCGCGTGGCCGCTCAACCGGCTTGGGAGGCATCACCAGGTCCGGGTTGCCGTGCAACTGCAGGCTCTCCAGCTCGCTCAGCAGGTGAATAGCGTCAGGTAGGGTGATGAGCTTGTTGCAGCTCAGGTTCAGTTTCTTCAGAGAGCCACATCTGTGAAGGCAGTTGTTTTGTCTTATGGTTGCCTAGTATCGAGGCTCGAGTTTTTGTTGTGTGATATGGACACAAATGTACGGATAAAGTTTTACTAAAATATTATTCAAACTCTGTTTTGCATAAAATTATTGTGTTTTAGCATAAAACATCCAACCTAACTTTATAAGAAGTAATACTTTCCCAACCTGCACAGTCCTTCAGGTATCATTTCTAGCAAATTGTTGGCAGCGGAGAATACTTCTAGGTTGCCGAGCTTGCCAATGCCAGACGGTATGCCGTCGAAGTCCAACTTGTTGTCATCCACGTGGAACCGCCTGAGGTTCTGCAGCTTGCACAGCGACGCTGGTAAGACCGTTAGATTGTTTCGAGATAGGTTCAGGCTCTCCAGCTTAAGCCACGCGTCCATAGCTGAAACAATAGTATTAATATAAAACAATATACGATCTCAATTATACACATAGGACGGTATTAATAGATCAATCTCAAGTTAGAGTTACATCTCAAGTAGACATAATGTATTGAACTGTTTATACATTATATCTACTTGAGATGTAACTCAAACTTGAGATTGATTTATTAATACCGCCTATAGTTAGTTTACCTCGCACACACTTACGCTCAGCTGATTAGATCAGGTGACATTTGTGAACAATGCCAAAACTTTTCCTTTCATTCCCAAGTAACAATGCCGGTAACAAAATCTGTACGACCCAAGAGGAGGGACGGCTGACTGAGCGCGTTCATAACGCGGAACATTCGCTGAGATCGAGTGTCGGGCCGACAGTGTATAAATGGATTCAAACTATTTACTTATAAAAAAATATATACCCTAAGTAATTACAGGCTGCATTATTTCCTCAATGATACGGTAGATTAAAATATTTTGTAATAAGTATTGGTTTGAACATAATCGCTATGAGTTCTCTATTATGTAAGAATTGTGGTGCTTAAAAAATATATCAGAACTGTATATCCAATACACAAAAGATATATTTTAATTTTATTTTACCCGCGTATAATCACGAAATCATTATAATTGAAAAGGAAAATAACTGATCAATAATCACATTCAAATAGTTCAGCTTTTCTTTTATGATATTGAATTATTTATTTCTGCTTTAGTATGCAAAATGCGAGTGAAAGTACGTAACTGTCGCCGCGTGGATGCAATTACGCGGGCATTCTGTAACAACTGCCATAGGAGAGAGCGACGCTTAATGCTTATTGTGTACAAATAAATTGGATTGTTCAATCTGAAATGGCCGCGAAATTGCTACAAATAACTTATTTATGACCACCTGATGTTATGAAATTTTCAAACTAAAAACTCAAACTCAAATCATTTATTATGTAATTAGGCCCTTAGGGTCACTTTTACATGTCATTTTTAGCATGGTTTTTTAAAACTATAAGATTCTACCAGTGCTTCAGAATAGCCCACTGACCTGAGAAGAAGCGCCAAGAAATCAGCGTGGATATTTTTTTGTCATCTTGTTTTTTTTTTAAATATTACAATAAAAGCATTTAGATTTTAAAATTTAAACCATACAGATAACCACGTAAAATTTTCTCAAAATATGTATTAAGTATTATTTCAGGTTATAATAACTATGACAGTGTTGGAATACAAAACTCACGGTGTAAGAGTTCGATTTAAGTTTTGTCGTTTTTTAATCCTTTTTTTAGCTGGGAATACGCGTTATCGCTACCAAGAATGTAGCTACCGCTGTATCAGTTGCATTAATGATATGGGTCCCCCAAACTTTAGGGGCAGTGCAAGCTACGCCACTAATCACTACAGCAACTAGGGGATTTTTACATCTTTACTTCATAAACAAAATAATATTAAATTAATATTCATTTTATGAAGTTGCCTTAAGATTATCCATTTGTTCTGTTTAACTTAATCTAAAACACAGTCCTCACCTATAGAGAGCTCAGTGATCTCATTGTCACTTAGATTCAATCGTTTCAAGTTGACCAGTGAGTAAAGTGCGTCGGGCACTTTGTGAAGTGCATTCTTGGACAGGTCGACGTCGGAGAGGTTGGACAGCGTGTCGAGTGACGTCGGCAGATTGGCCACCGTGCGCTGCGTGTTGCGCATGTGCAGCGTCTCCAGGCTTTGGAGTGATGGTAACTGTCTGCACAAAAACAAATCTCTTATGGAAGCTGCATACTATATGATTTCCACATTAGGCTATAAAATTAATATAACTGCAAATACATTAATGCAATAGAAGCATCAAACAGTGGGATTGAAAAGTTATTAAATTTCATCAATGGAGTGGTGGTTATAATAAACAATATGCAAAATGTATACAATGTCAAGTGGTCACCAGTATGAAGGAAAGCCTTATATAAATATACTCACCTCAACTGAAAAAGTCCGAGGGGATTATCGTTCAGTATGAGTGTCTGCAGGTTCACCAGCCTTCTAGTCTGAGGGGGCAGAGTCTCTAGCAAGTTGCTTGACAAGTCTAAGAACAACAGGTCTGTCAACTGGACAAACAAAGTTGGTGGGATGCTCTCGATTCTGGAAAATATTGTAGTTTCAGATCATGTTAAACAAAAACTCCAACTTCAAAGTTAGAAATTGCCAAAGAGATGGGTTCATTTATGTGAATTTAATTTACTGTGTTCTATAAAGAATTTAAAATGTTGATATAGTATTTATCCGGTCTAGTTGCATACTTAAAGGCTATATTCATATAAAATCCAACACAAAAACATAATCAAAATCTGATAAAAGTTAAACAATATATAAGCCTTTGAAATCTCATAGAAGGGCTAAATGTCATAAACTAAAAAGAGACAGTAATAATGGTACTTGATGTCATCACATGTAATCATCATGCGCATGAGAGAAAGTGTTAGCACTCTACCCCACCACACTCACATTGCAATGCTTGAAATGTGAATTGCTGCTCCATTTCTTAACTAATTTTATTGCTGATTTCCCCAAAGGGCTTCTCTTTCCTATTATTAGCTATAACTTATGGACTAATTATCAAAATCAAACATAGTAAAATACCCTATTATAACTATATGCAACAAAAACCATCATTAAATAAAAGCTATTCCTGTTTTTTACAATACCAATCTTGACTCGTCAAGCCTGGCTACTGATGCCAGCATCTGAGTATATAGGGTTTCCCCATACGTCTATATATATAAGCGGGCTTTGACGGGTTAATACCATTCATTTTAAAATTGTGTAATAAACAACTCACTTGTTATGGCTAAGGTTCAGAACAAGCAGAGATTTTGCTTTCTCCAATCCTTCAGGCACTTCCTTCAACCTGTTATGCGACAAGTCCAAGGTGGTCAGCTCTTCAAGTCGGAATAGCTCTGATGGTATCCCTGAACTCTTCACCTTGTTGTGCC
Organism: Lapara coniferarum; assembly: GCA_949316025.1. Taxonomy (NCBI): domain Eukaryota; kingdom Metazoa; phylum Arthropoda; class Insecta; order Lepidoptera; family Sphingidae; genus Lapara; species Lapara coniferarum. Next base: position 34,700,051 of record OX438921.1, on the reverse strand, counting down.
TCACATTCAGAGATCGCAAACATTTTAGCTCTGTCAACTCACCAAACAACTTTTCTAAGCCATTCTTTTTTAGTGACAGGTTCTCCTAAAAGGGGTAAAATTTTACAATATGGCTACTTTATAAAAAAATTAACCCGTCGAGCCCCGCTTATATATAGATGTATGAGGAAACCCTATATATATATATATGGACGCTGGCGTCCATCGCGGGGCTTGATGAGTCAAAACAGTTAAAATTTTAATATGTTGTAGAATAAATTATTTTATTACTTCAATGTGCTCATAGCTATGTTGTGTGAAAGTATTCTTCAAAATAAAAATAATCACAACTGCCTCGGTGGCGTAGTTGTATTACAGTACGACTGCAAAGCCGAGGTCTCGGGTTCGATCCCCGGGTCGGGCAAAGTGATATTGAGTTTTTCTATTCAGTATCAGCCCGGAGTCTGGAATTTGTGCCCGTTATGGCGATAGGCTCGCCCCCTATCACATCATGGGACGGAATAACGGCGAAAAGTGGGTGCTCTAGTTGCGGCCTCTGCCTACCCCTTCGAGGATAACAGGCGTGAGTGTATATGTATGTAAAAATAATCAATAAAAACCCAATATAGCTTGTTACTTGGACTTAATGCAACTTTACGTTAGTGATTTGTTTTTTAATATTTCTTCAGAAATTACCTGCTATAAACAAAGTTCCAAACTGACAAACTTTACATCTCTATATTACATTAGATAATAAATTTAGATGCATTAGATTCCTATAAAGGGGAGGAATGTTTTAGTATTTATTATTCACAATAACCTTTGTTGTTTGCACATCTTTTTGTTGATAACAAAATTTTATGATAAAGAGTCACAAACATTATTAATAAGTAAAACTATGAAAGTGAGCTAATTCATTAGTCCTACTATAATATTATAAAGGCGAAAGTTTGTAAGAATGTATGGATGTCTGGATGTTTGTTCCTCTTTCACGAAAAAACTACAGAACGGATTTCGATGAAATTTAGCACACGGGTAGATCATATCCTGGATTAACACATAGGCTACTTTTTATCCCGGGAAAACTTTTTAATGCGGGCGGAGCCGCAGGCAATAGCTAGTAATAAATACATTAGGTCATAAAATTGAGTTAATATGAAATTTTCAAAGTTATTTTGCGTATTTACATTATCAACATATTAATTGCATTAAATACTTTTCCGTAATTTTTACAAGTCGCTTATGAGGATATTTACGGGGTGATTGCAAATTTAAGAAGGTTAGCAAACACAAACTATGCTATGACCTCATAAACTACTCACTAGTTTCATAAGTTTACCCAGCTCTTCAGGGATATCTGTGAGGTTCGTTTTGTCCAGCCTTAGCCATTGTAATCCGGTCATGTACCGGATAGCATCCGGGAATTTATCCTCCTGGAAATATGAGTTGATTAGACCCAAATACTTAGGTTAGATAAATGATATCATCGAACTGTACGTCAAAATAATATTTTCTTGCGATATACATACACTGAAATCGTTACACGTAAAGTCTACACCACGCACAAACGGCAACAGTCCTGTATTTGCCATGTTTACAACAATAAATTACAAGTTTATCTACATTGGTTCACTATTCAACAGAAAAGTTGTCAAATGTCAAATAACTGCAAAATATAAGTAATGTCAAACAGGGATGCCAGATAGTGTCTCAGTAATACTGGTACAGAGGTCATTGAAAGTTGGTATTTCACAAAGAATGATGGCCAGTTCCATACAACGTTTTACCTGATATCAATTTGGCGCGTCTTGGTATGAAAAAATATTAGAACGATAGAATATACTTATCCTGAACCCAATCAGAAAGATTTTTTTTATTTGGAAGCCACAAAAAAAAGTTATGAGTTATTTAACATTTTCATAGAGAGTTTTGGCGGGAACTTTAAAGTGTCATGAGGTGCTCTTGATTTAATTCATTATTTTGGTGATACTTAGTGTTATATTGCATAATTATGGAGGTATATTATCCAATATAATTCTATTAGGGCTCAAATGAAATGAATTGAATTAACTGTGCCAATCAAGTGTTTTTTTCGTTGCCGCCAAAACTGCTCGATAAAGTCTTGGTAAGGTAGCCACTGCTTTACTACGACAAAGTACATAGTAAAAAAAAAAAAAAACAAAAATATCACATAAGACGAGGCTGTATGGGTTTGAACCTTTTCATCATCATCAGCCTGTTGCAGTCCACCGCTGGACATAGGCCTCTCCCAAGATACGCCACAGAGCCCGGTCTGCTGCTTTATGCATCCAGTTGCTTGAACTCTTTGCCTTCCCAATAAAAAGGGAAAATTAAAACAAAAGTCATAGTTAAAGGTTATCACTTATCTGTCAATGAGATATGATAGCAGATATAGCTGTATTTATAGTGGTCTCGGACGACAATAAGAAAAATAGGTATATTGGAGCAAAAATCGGTATATGCAAAAAAACAAGCAATATTCAATAAAAACCCTCTTAATTTTAAAGTCTAGGGACTATTATTGTACCATACACCCCCCCCCCCTCATGAATGTAAAAATTTTAAACAAATTTTGCCGCCCATTTAAAAATACTGTCCCCCGCCGCCCCAAACAGCAACATATTTAACCAAGTAATCGCAAAATATGAAAGAAAAATGGGATTTTAATCTTCGAATCGCTGAAAATCGGGAGAATCTTCTAGCTTTCAAAAATTCGTTGAAAAATCATGTAATTTCGGTAGGACTGGCCCAAAATCGGTAGAAATACCGAAAAATCGGTAGGTTCGAGACCACTGGCACTGATGTAAATAAACCGAATTCAAAATGTCATAATAAGACGCTCACTGTCATCGGCTGGGTTGCTATCACTTCTTTTATAATTACTTTCTAGCGTGAGAAATGGAACAATCTTTTACGCCAACTTAACACTGAATGGCAAAAAATCCATTCGGTGTTTATTTTAATACAGTATTAGTATTCAAGAATAATCGTTACATATTATTATCACTTCTTTGATATAAAAATATAATGTAATATCTACCGTGTTCTACCACTTTTATTCTTACATGGCAACACTTTTTATATGTCACTACAGATCAGAAGTAACGAAACCGGAAATACAATTGATTTACTTTTAATTATAAACATAATTTTGTGGATTTTAACAGTAAAACTAAAACTGTGGAAAATATTACATATTTAAATTATATTTGTTTTTACATATCTTAATCTTAGACGCTAACTGAAACACTCAGGTAAAAACTTGCCATGATTCTTTCACAAAAAAAGATGGTACACTATAAAATATACAATTTTTCCGGCGACCTTTTTTTTTAGGTCCCAAAATAATTTGTAACCAGTACAGCTACTTATACGCCCTTGCTAATCTATGGTGTTCAGTGAACGAAAAAATATTATTGGTAAATTATTAAAAGAGATTCTTACAATAACCAATGATCTAATTATGCAACAAGAATAATTGATATATTCTTAGACACAAGAAAAAAAGATTATATTGTCATTGATGTTGAAAGTTGGTACTTTTGCGTACCAACACAGGTTTTAGTTGGTACATGGTACAAGACCCTGAAAAATGGTACATGTACCAGGAAATTGGTATGTCTGGCATCACTGGTACGACTGCTGCAGTGCTGAGGTCTCAGGTTCGATGCCTGAGTAGGGTAGTTAGGTAAGACTCAATGGTTTTTCAGCTTAGTGTTAGCACAGAGTTTGGAATTTGTGCCCGATGTGGCTATAGGGTCGCCAGTCGCCACCTATCACGTCATGAAATGGAATACACACTGCAAACAGCGGATGCACTAGTTGCGCCTCAACTAAGTATAATAAATTCCCAGACTATTTTAAGGACAAGGAATCCTTAGTAAACATAGTCTGAATAAAACTTCCTTATTACCAATGAATATTTTTAAGATTAAAATAAAATACAATACTTAAACAACTGTTTTATTTCCGATAACAAAGCATCACCTACAAAACATTTTCACAATGTTAAATTGATAACATACACTAACCAATCAATACAATAAAATAAAGGCAGGAGTATCACATTGGAAATCTTCAGGTTAAAAAAATACAAACTGAATGGGGAAATGCAAATAAAAGCTAATAGATACAATATTAGAGTTCAAAATAATTGATTCTGTAAATGCATAGGATGATTTTAAGTATGTACCACTGCCTTTCTATAGGAGAAAATAATCATGTTTAAAGTAGGTACCTATTTATTTAAACTAACACGCTAATATTAAAGCATTATGATGACAATAATATTCCTTTGAGATATATGACTAATACATTACATACAATATTTTGATGTGACAGTGGTTTATCGTGGCATTGGTGGCATGTTGGGCATCGGACCTGTCATTGCTGCGTTGGTCCCTAATAACACCTGCAAGGTAAAATATATATAAAGGCATTAAATTACAGCAATAGGAAGTATTTTATACAAAGATTACACCAATAGCCTTGTGTAGATAAGACAATTTGTAACTGTGGGTAAACAATAAACCAAAATAAGTAATTTGTAAGCATATCAATAAAACTTTATTTTGATTAGCCTATTGAATTGTTGTACAAACCACATACACAAGAATTACAAATTGTTTTAGCTCGTTTTCACTGCTGATCCGAATATAGCAGTTAGGAATGTTTGTTGAAATCAGCTTCATAAGGAATATTCATAGCACACCTTTAGAATGTAAATGAAACAATTCAAAATCAATTAGAAATTGAGTTATCATCATAAAATGACTTAAAACTGTCCCATTTTCTATAAAAATAAAAAGGGCCCGATATAACAGTTTGGTCATGTAACTGGTTAAACATGGCTGTGATTACACTATTGTAGTGTTGAGAACTTCGTTTAAAGTTACTTTATGTCAATAACCCATTTTTTGGAATGCGTCTTTTTCATTCTATTGGTGCGATTAGGTTCATCAATAATAAAAAAAGTTTTTATGGAACAACACTTTCTTTGAAATCAGAATTGCTTAACATTTCCATTTTAAATTGAAAAAATCTGATGTATAATAATCTTACAGTGCATGTAACACTGAAGAATTACTTAGTCATTTGTTTATTTACTTTCCTATCATGATAGACAGGTTGAAGTCAACTTAGTGTTGGTTTATAGTGGATAAAATGATTATTTCCATAGTTTGACAGTTAATAGGGCTAAAGTGATGCAAGTTAACACTATGTTAAGGTTTGCATAACAGGCAAATTGATCACCCATCTGCGCAACTGTATACATCCCCAACAAACATACAAGACTTGTATAACAGAAGATGTATGACCATTACTTGTGAGATGTGAAAGTGTAATTACCTGCTTCTGTTGTGACTTCTCCATTTCTGCCATTTGGGCTCTTTCTACTTCAAATATAACGGGCGCAAACAATATCACGGATGAACTGGCCACTATCCACATGACTGAGCGAGACAGCCCATACAGGGACTTCACACCAGACCTGTCAACAAAATAGACACTTAATTTTTCTTCAAACATAATTAATAGAGATTCTTGCATTTTGCCTTTAAAAATAAATCAAACAAGTAACACTATAAAATCATACTCCTTGTATTAATGTGTATGTATAAATCTTACCATGTCTTTGTGGTTACTACATAGGTACCATTTCTCACAGTTTCAGGGAACATTTCTGTCAAGCCCCATAGTCTTTCTGATAAAGTTTCATCAGGTTCCTGAAATTCAAAAACAATGTCGCTGCTTGCACTTATTTACTACTCAACCTTTAAAGGTGACTTAAACATAAATTCTACAGGAGGAACAATTTTTTATTGTTTTAAATTTTCCAAACTCACATCATCGTATTCTTTCAGTGGGCCACAAGGCGGTGTTCCCGCGCTGGGCGACGATCCCAACTGTAAATTGAATAACTATTATTACAAACTAACAACCTAACACGCACTGATTCGCTCATATTAGAAATTTATAAGCACATACCGAGGGGGTTATGAAACTATCTTCGGGCCTACGTTCCGGAGTATCATCTTTGCTCGCAGTCAAAGATTCCATACCGCTATCACTCTGTTCCAGTTCATCGGTCAAATCCATAAGTATATTATGGATTACACAAATGGTCAATTTACAGAGATTGATTACCTGTTTTACTTCCTATTACTTTTTTTGTGTTAGAAAAAACGCAACATGCAGGTACTTAACCAATTTCGCACAAAAGACCAGTGTTACCAGACAGTTGGTGATTCAAGTCGCCGACTGTTCGAAGTAGCCTAAAGTCGCCCAATTTTCGATAAAGTTGAAGAGCAAAAAAAAATGCTCCCAGCCTTTGATTCATCGGTGCGGACGGTGATTTCCGATCAAAGGAGATGTCCGCTTTTTTAATGGGTGCAGGGCCTCAAAATCTAACCAGGCTCAAGATCCATTAAAAAAAATTTTTGCACCCCTCCATTTATAACTAAATTCTTTAAAATGTTCATTTAAGTGTAGTTTTCAAGCTTAACAAAATTACATAAGTCGGATAATCAGAAGTCTTTAATTTAAAATTAAACGATTTATTGCATAAGTTTAGTTTTCAGGAGTTCTATTCAAATATATGTATACAAACTGTCTTGGTTAGAGTTTTAGGTCCGTTGTTGGACATGTCCTTTCGTGTCATTTTCGAACATAAAGGCTAAAAATTACCCCAAATTCACCAAAAATAGAGGCTTAGCCTAAATGGCGACTGGTTGCAATTTACAATTTTTGGTTGCCCAACCCCCTTCGAAATGGCGAAAAATCACCCAATCTGGCAACATTGCAAATGACATGAATAATGTGAGTTTTGGCGGAAACGTGGAAGTGTCATGAGGTGCTTTTGTTTTAATTCATTATTTTGGTGATACTTAGTGTTATATTGCATAATTATGGTGGTATATTATCCAATATAGTTCTATTAAAGTGCTCAAATGAAGTGAATTGAAATAACTGTGCCAATCAAGTGTTTTTTCGTTGCCGCCAAAACTCCTTGATAAAGTCTTGGTAAGGTAGCCACTGCTTTACTTCGACATATTAGTTAGGAGTTAGGACTGAGGATGAAAATATATGAAAGACGGGCTCAATGGACTAGTATCCAGAGCCGTAATAATTAAATAAAAAAAAAAAAACATGAATAATGTTACCAGATTAAAAAATAAATACACATTAATGGTAATAAATAAAGATATCACCTGACATTCTATGAGCAAAAACAACGTAGACAGACAACCTACAAACCAGGGGGATGTCACTACATCAAACTCTATGTCTATGAAATTTGTTTTGACTACCGAATAGTAGATGGCACTATAATAAACTATATCGACATTACAAAAGTTTAATAAATATAGATCTAGAGGGCATGGTGTGTGTTTGTAATAAAACACAATGCCCTCTAAATCCATATTTTTTAAGATTTATACCGGATAATTTAGCTCGACATTTCAATACATGAAATTGAAAATCAGACCTTTTTTGTTTGTAATTTTAGTATCATTGATCGCCTTGTTTTCGTATTCCAATTATTGGTTGTAACTTGTACATTTTTATTTTTATTTCCCAAATATTGCAGTCTATGTGAGTTTAAGATCCTCTTATAAAGTGACTCTGCTAATTTAAACATACGTTCGTCATTGATTAATTACCATTTGCTCGTGATTTGGATTTGTTGGTGATTTTTATACCATGTGTGATCCTTGCCCCAAATGCTATTTTGACTCCGCCATTGATGGTAAGAAAATATTTATATTTTTCATTAATTGATAGTATCGTTTATAACTGCTATAATCCATTGCAGTCATATATAATGTTTAAATCAAATCCTTTTTAAACTCTGTTTTTAAAATACCATGAGGCAATGTGCAAAACCAAAAAATATGAGCTAATAAATTTTAAGTTACTTTTGAAAATGGAGTTGAAATCATTATTACAACATAGTGTTATTTACTTTAATTTAACGATCGTATACGTAAAGTTTAGCTGCATTACTCATTGACTAATTGTTTTCATCTGCATTGTCTTAAAAAAATAAGGTTACTTGTTCGCGGAATATAACTGAGTTGCGTTGTGTTTATAATTGTTTTATTTTTATCATTTACAACAAGAACTTATTGCCTTGATTGGCATAACCACAAAAGGGAGACACAGTCAAAAAACCATAACCTATTCAATAATAGATATTTTCTTTGAATCATCCCCTCAGCAGTTATATTTACAATTTACAACATAGTACCAATTAATATTTCTGAACTTAAATTAAACTTCAACAAAAAACTTTTATTCTTAAATCTGACATAAGTATTCCAATGTTTTCATTTAATATACATACTTAATGAATGACTATTATCAAAAATTTAACTCACACCTTTTTACTTATTTGTTTCAAATGATGTATTTTCAGGCCCACTACATTTTTTCTGCAAAGCAGTAGATCCATTTGTAATGGGAAACATGGCATATAATAAGTACCAGGAGTGGATACAAGTTTTGGACAAGAACACACTACATAAAGGAGACCAGTATATTCAAATCAATGTGCGTCTATAATATAGACATTTCGAAAAGAGCTTGAGACTTTCAAGGGGCATAATATATAGAATGGCAGCTCCAATGTTGAACTTAGGTAAGAATGATTTCCATACGATGCACAGTATACTTTGTAGGTTAGCATAATTCAGGTAGATACATACACCTATACCTACTTAAAAATATTTATCCTGAATGAATTATGTTTGTTTTAACGAATGACGTCAATTGACCTTGTTATTTTTGCATTTGTAGGGTGAGTTAAGCATGCTGGTTACCTCATGGTAAGTGATATGACCACCCATAAATAGTATCAACACAATATAAAACTTTGAATTAAAAAATACCCTGTCACTAGATTCAGTAAAGTCATGCCTGTTTAAAAAACCTGTCATTTATTATCTATACTAGTCCATACTAGTATTATAACGACAAAAGATTTGATTGTTTGTTTGTTTGCAATGGATAAAACTTAAAAACTACTTTACCGATTTTGTAAACTCTTTCATTGATATGAAGCTATGTTAATCCTGAGCGCCGTAGGCTACTTTTAATACCAAAATATATTTTTCACGTGGGCGGAGCCACGAACAGAAATCTATAGTGTAATATAGTTATGCTGGGCTACCTAGGTGTGGCGATATGCCACAACAGGTGCAGGCACAACATACCTATAGAATTAATGTGATTGGTACTCTTAATAAGGATTTGGCAGTTTTGATGACAAGAATTTTGAAGTGAAAGAAAATTAAATAATATGAATCAAAAATATATCTTTGTATATATAGTTAATAGGAATATATTCCTTCTGTATGTTTTTATGTCGCTGAGCTCCTCCGGAATCGATTTCGGGGATTATTTTTTGTGTAAATTAAAATAGGTCCTCGGATAATTAAGATTTATAATAGGTGAAGTTGGCTGCGCTCGAATCAGGTTCTAGGTTTTTGTTGAATTTTTTTAGGCCAAGACAATATCTATCGAACCTGCTTGTATTATATAAAAACAAATATTTATATGTATGTTCCCAATAGACTCCTAACCAGCTTGAAGCTGCAGTCACATAAATTGGAACAATAGTACAGCGTAAGCGCAACAAAAAACACAGTACTGGTGGTAGGACTCTCATATGTAATAGCACGTTTACGTTCCACTGCAATGTCTATTTCTACCGCCAAGCAGCAGTGTGCATGCACTGTTGTGTTTTCAGCATTGTAGCCAGTGTAACTACAGGACATAATAATCCCAACTGTCCATTATCTACCCATTAATAAGACACATATTTAATTATGTTACAGAAAATTTGAAAACGGAATTCTATGAAATAGAGGACGTGTGACGTGTGTCGAAACAAGCCCTTATCCATCAGGTAATGCTGTATATAATACCTTACTTCTTTTTATTTTATTTCTCTTACTAATAATAATGAATATAAAAATTTGTGAAAATGTTAAGATCTTTGAAAAACTATACTCAGAAACAGCTGAAAGGATTTTTTATTACATTGAGTGACGAAACAAGAATGCCGTACGCCTGATGATACGGCTGCTAAAAACAGAACCAAAACCATCCAGCATCTTGAATTAAAAAGTACTGCGTGGCATTCCACTGCGCTTATCATCCCTAGACATAAGACGTTAAGTCTCAATATGACCGGTTGTTATACTCGCTACAATGTCCTTAATTTTTTATTTTTCAGATATTTTATATCAACACTATGAAGAACTTTGGATTAGAAAGTACTGTGTGGCACTCCACTGCATTCGTCAACCTAAGATATAAGATATTAGTTTCATATTGCTCAGTAATTACTTAACATAATAAAGAACATGTCCAAAAATGAGATTAAAATTCTAACCAAAAGACTTTATGTATATTTGGTTAGTACTCCCAAAAACTAAGCTTTTAGCAATAAATTGTATAATTTGAAAGTCCTCTGATTTTGATATTTATGTCATTTAATTTTGTTTGAAAACTACATTTAATACAAAAGTTTTTAAAGTTAGTTGTAAATGGAGGGATCTTAAAATATTTGTTATGGATCTAAGATCCTTACTTTTACCCCTTTAATATCCATATAGTTTGAGCCTGGTTAAATTTTGAGGCCCACAGAAAGCGGACATAATATCCTTTCTTTTCAGCAACATTTTTGAATTTACAGAATTTTCTCCAGTATTTTTATTTGTATACGGTATTTACCCATCATTCTAAATCATACCTACTTTGTTATTAATTTTATCTTAGTTTATAAGTAATGGTTTGACAAAACGCTGGTAAACCTGATAAACAAATAAATTATACGGGCTACAATGCCCTTTAAATTGAAACAAGCCTACCTAGGCTATTGAAAAGTTTCGGTTTAATCTCACGAATTGGTAAAATATGTTACTAAAATGTTTGCATTTATGTTTATTTTTCTTTAACTAAATGTAATATTATATAAATAAATGAAATAAATACTTGTGGTGGCAGGTACGGCACTCAAAACTAGTGGATTATTTTAAAAGTTGCAAGGGAGATCTCATTTATTAACAAACTTTCAGTATATTTTTTTAGTGCTCAATGTATTTAAAGTCATCAGATAAAGTATTACTCATAAATAAAAAATGCTAGTTTCATGAATAGAGCCGTATTGCTCACTTTTATATTTACTATAATTTAATAATAACTTTTTCCGAGTCACCTTTCCATTAAATATAAGGGCTGATACTTGGATCGTCAGTTGGTAATAGCGTAACACGGTGATGTTAACGAACTTTGTACATGTAACATTAAATATGTATATTATTATTACTTACTATAAGCATTTTGGTTAATTATTTCATCTTTATTTAATGTAACGTACAAAACCATATGGTAACAGTGACATTAGCGATATTTTATTTATAGCTTTTAATATCAATAGATTCAAATTATCCGACACGGCCAAGTTAAGTCAATTTCTGGGATAATAACCAGTCTAACATAGCTTCCTATTGATCAAATTCAAATTTTTCAAATACCTAGTATTTATTGTGATACACAGGTAATATAGTGGTGTTACACATTTATAATTGCAGTACAGCTATGACACGCCATAATGGCATTCAATAATTTAAGATTTTAGAGAGAGAATAAATACATTCTATATCTTAACATCATTTAAAGTGTAATTAAATTTAACATGTGAAAATCGAAACAATTTATTTTTATACTCAATAAGTTCATTTAAATCTATAATAATTTTTGGCAGTTTATTATATATCTCAAGAATTAAGTTAAATGGACTTATATGAAATAATGCAGTTTTGTGGAGTTTAAATGTCATTCTATCATTACGTATAATACGGTTACGAAATTTAAAAAAGGGAGCACTTCTTTTGGCAAAAAATGGCACACTCTTAAATATGCATGCAGGGAAGTGGTTGTATTTTTATCTCCTTGAAATATGGTATGCAAGAAACAGTTGATACTATGTTTAACATTGATCGAATATAAAGTTTCTGAGCCCTAAAAGCTAGGTCGTTGTTTACAGAGTTTCCCCAAAATATCAAGCCATATCTCAAGATAGAAGAAACGTGGCCATGATATGCAGTAATAACGGCAGATCTGTCTGGTATTTAGCTTAATTTATGAAGAGCATATGACTTGATTTAGGCGTTTACAAACGTTATTTATGTGATTTTTGCAAACTAAATTTCTGTCAATATATATTCCTAAAAACTTGATTTGTTCTCTTTCTGCAATTCTTATATTTTGGAAAGTTATATGTTAATTTAGTTTTACTTGATTTCTCTATCAAAAATGAATAGTTTTTGTTTTTGCTCAATTTAGTTTCAAATTATTACAAGAAAGACATTCTGTAATGTTAGTTGGGAAAGTCTTAATTGTGCAATTAAGATTTGCATGCAGATGCTTACCACTAATTAAAACTGTGCTATCATCAGCAAAAAGAGTCATTTGGTGATAAGTTATATGAGATAAATCATTTATATATACCGGGAAAAACATTGGGCTCAATACGCTACCCTGTGGTACCCCAAAATATGTATTACTAGTGAAAAAGTTTTTCCGGGACAAAAAGCGCGCTTTTTATTTTTCCGGGATAAATTGTAGCCTATGTGTTAATTCAGGACATGATCTATCCGTGTGCCAAATGTCATCGAAATCCGTTCTGAATTTTTTGCGAGAAAGAGTAACAAACATCCAGACATCAATACATACTTTCGCGTTTATAATAATATTATTAGTAGGACTGTGTTGCGATTGTTAAATTGTCTCCATTTTTAATATTGGACATATTCTATTAATTTGTTTGACTTACTGTCTACCAGTTGAGTAGGATTTTATTAGGTTATTCATATTACCTCGAATACCATAGGGGTGCAAGTTTTTAAACAAAATATGGTGAACGTGGTCGAAAGCTTTTGTCATGTCTAAATATATCTCGACGGTCCCATAGAACAAAGTTGTATATTCAAAATGTTAGCTTTTCAGTAGAGCGCTTTTAAAGTCGTAAGTGTGTATTCATGTACGAATTAGTGCTATTTTCACACATTAGGTTCAAAGTTGTTACTGAACCCTAATAGATAATGTTTCCTTCATGTATAACTTGTGATTTTCACAATTAATTTAGACTTTCAAAGCACTTTACTCAAAAGCTAACATTTGGCATATACGACTTTGTTCTATGGGACCGTCGATCTCTACTGCAGGTTTGCGATCATCCATATTAGTGATTACAGTATTAAAAAAGATATAAACTAGTGAGTTTATTGATTTTGTTTTGCGAAATTCATACTGTTCGGGTACAAAAAAATTGTTACTTTCAAGAAAGGAATATAAAGAAGAATTTATAATATTTTCGTAAATTTTTGAGAAGATAGGAATTAATGCTATTGTTCCGTAACAATTAATATCTCCAATATCGCCCCTTTTAACCGACTTCATTGAACATTGGTTTTATAGTGAATTTTATATTATCTGAAAAAGTGCCGTATTTTATACTTAATGATATAGCTCGAAATTGGAGAGAGTATATGTGATAATATGTTGTACGATCCTAACAGCAATTTTGTCGTAGCTAGTACTGGAAACATTTTTTAGAGAATGAACATTTTTTTTTAAATTCACTCGCTCCCACAGATTTTACAAAAATAGAATTCGATTGACATCCACTAGGAATGCGGTTGCATACTGATTGTTGTTGCATTTTGCTATGTTCATAAAACATCCATTAACAATTGGGCAATGTTATTATAATCTGATACTGTTCGACCATATCCTTGTTTACAGTTAATATTTTCTTTAATTGTAGCATTTTTATCTATATTTATAAATTGTCAGAGTGGCCTTGCATTTATTAATAGATTTTATATGTTATGGTTATTTTGTATCTTTTGTATGAGATTCAATACGGCTTTGTATCTCTTTGCATCCGCCCTGTGGATTGGGGGCGTTTGGAGAATTCCACCACGGTATCCCCTGCCTGTCGTAAAAGGCGACTAATAGGGGCCTCCGGGGGTCACGGGTGGGCGGGACGTGCCGCCCACCCATTAGTCTAGCCAACTTCTGTGACCCCCGTGATGGACATGTCCAAGGCAGCGTGTCTCACGCTGCCTCGGACACCAAAAGGCGGACACGATACGGTGTTTCGGGGGCTTCTGAGCCCCCGCAACAGGAAAAAGGACCGCAAAAACGCGGTACGCGCAGGGGCGGTTGCGGACGACAACTTAGACGTGAGTCGGAGGAAGCCCGCAGCCGTCCCTAATGAGCCGAAGATGGCCATTTAAAAAAAAAAAAAAAAAAAAATCTCTTTGCATAATATTCAAACAGATTTTTGTTTGCGTTTGTACTCCTTTCTTTAGTTCCATAAAAGCTTTCGTCTACGTTTATTATAATATGAAAAAAATATTGAAATTGGTACAGCAGTTTATTTGATATCGGAGATTATCGATTGAAAGTAAACAAATTGTTCCTCTTTATAAGGAATTTTATATATTATCAGTACCTAAATATAGTTTTTAAAATTAAATTTTGTACATTATTTATTATTCCGTAACAAACACAAAATAAAATATTTTGATTAATAAGTTTGTCTGATTTCGCATGGTAAAACTAACACAACCATATTAATTGTAAGTGGCAAAGATGTACTGTAAATAAAGCATTAAACGCATTGTGCCCAGGACCTGTTGTCCCAAAGCCTGGCGCAGTGGTCGGTGCAAGTGGCCGTGGTCGCTGAGCCGTATTTTGTCCCCCCCCCGGGATAACTGGGCGGGGGACCTTGACGGCTTGGTGGCCATCATCAGCCGGGGCGCCGCTGGCTCCCCACCCTTCGAAAAAGTAGCGAAGGACAGGGGATGCGTGGCGGTTCTGTTGGGAGACATTTGGATAGTAGGAGTGTACTTTTCTCCCAACAGACCCCTCACCGAATTTGAGTCTTTCCTCGTTCGGCTGGGGGCCTTGGTGGAACAAGGCCAACCTCACCCGGCGGTCGTCGCCGGCGACTTTAACGCCAAGTCCGTGGCTTGGGGTTCGCCGGCGACGAGCGGTCGTGGTCGGGTCCTGGAGGAATGGGCGATCTCTGTCGGCCTGGTCGTCCTGAACAGGGGGTCGGTGGACACGTGCGTGCGGCACAACGGCGGGTCAATTATAGACCTGTCGTTTGCGAGTGCCGCCGTCGCACGCCGTGTCCGGGACTGGAGAGTCCTCGTGGGCGTGGAGACGTTGTCGGACCATCGTTACATCAGGTTCGGCGTCTCCGCGTCCCCGAGTGTCCAGTCCGGTGGTGTACCGAGTGCCCCAAATCAGGACGGCCCGCGGTGGGCGCTTCGTCGCCTCGATGGGGAGGCCCTAGTGCTGGCCGCTCTGGTCATGTCGTGGCTCCCCGTGCCGGACGGGCCGGTACGGGTTGAGCAGGAGGCGGAGTGGTTCGGGGTGGCAATGTCGGATGTCTGCGACGCCGGCATGCCCCGAGCTCTCCGCCGTTCGCCGGTGCGACAGGTGTACTGGTGGTCGGCGGAGCTAGCGCAGTTGCGCGCGTCGTGCGTGGCTGCGCGCCGCCGATACGCCAGGCATCGTCGGCGCCGGCTAAGAGACGAGAATCACGCAGACCAGGAGCGGCAGCTCTATGGCCTCTACAAAGAGGCAAAGAGAGCGCTGCGGGTGGCCATTCATGGGGCCAAGGTCGCGGCACGTAAGGCGTTCGTGGGGACTCTCGACAGGGACCCGTGGGGGCGCCCTTACCGTGTGGTGATGAAGAAGCTTCGCCCAGCGGCGCCCCCGCTGTCGCAGAGTCTCCGGCCAGAATTACTGGCCAACGTAGTCGCGGCCTTGTTCCCGGCCACCGAGGAGTTCACTCCTCCACCGATGGCGCCACCGGATGTGGCGTCATCGTCGAGTGAGAATCCGGCAAGGGATATCCCGGAGGTTTCGCCCGCTGAAATGCGGGCGGCAGTGCTTCGGCTGCGGAGCAAAAACACGGCCCCAGGGCTCGATGGCATCCCCGGGAAAGCCTGGGTGCTAGCCCTCGAGTACCTGGGCCCGAGGCTCCGCAGCTTATTCACCGCCTGCCTGGAGCAGGGCGTCTTCCCGGTGCGTTGGAAAACCGGGAAGCTCGTCCTGCTGAAGAAGGGAGGACGACCCGCAGAGTCGCCGTCGGCCTACCGGCCCATCGTGTTGCTCGACGAGGTGGCAAAGCTCTTCGAGCGCATCATCCATACCCGCCTCGTCGAGCATCTCGAGAGGGTCGGACCAAATCTGGCCGACGAGCAGTTTGGATTTAGGAGGGGACGTTCCACTGTCCACGCGATTCTGCGGGTGAAGGCACAGGCGGAGGATGCAGTGGCCAGAGGCAGTGTAGTGATAGCTGTATCATTGGATATATCCAATGCTTTCAACTCGCTGCCCTGGCCCTGCATCCACGAGGCACTGCGGTACCACGTGGTGCCGCCCTATCTCCGGCGTTTGGTGCACGCGTACCTGTCTGACAGGCACGTGGTGTATCCGGGCGCCGATGGGTGGCACCGAAGAGCGATGTCGTGCGGTGTTCCACAGGGCTCGGTTTTGGGCCCTCTCCTGTGGAACATCGGGTACGACTGGGTGCTCCGTGGTTCCAATCTCCGGGGCGTCGGCGTGACTTGTTACGCCGACGATACGTTAGTCACAGCGACTGCTGGGACCTTCCGGGACGCCGCAACTCTGGCGGCGGCGGGCACCGGCCAAGTAGTTGGTAGAATCCAACGTTTAGGGTTGAAGGTGGCCCTCGAGAAAACCGAGGCCGTGTGTTTTCACGGACCTCGGAGAGGGCCACCGGCCGGTGCCGGCATCTTCGTTGGGGGGGTGCGGATCCCCATCGGCTCTAGCATGAGGTATCTAGGTTTAGTCCTAGATAGCCGATGGCGATTCCGCACCCACTTTAAGGAGTTGAGGACGAAATTGTCCCGGGCAGCGGGCGCTCTTTCCCGCCTGCTGCCCAACCTGGAAGGTCCTGGCTTCCCTTGCCGGAGGCTGTATCACGGAGTCGTGCGGTCCATAGCCCTTTATGGCAGCCCCGTTTGGGCTGACTCCCTGGGCCGCCCCTGCGTCGCCCTTCTGCGCGCCCCGCAGAGAGCTTTAGCGCAGCGGGCGGTCAGGGCGTACCGCACGGTCTCTTTCGAGGCGGCTTGCCTATTGGCCGGATTTCTGCCCTGGGACCTGGACGCCAAATCCCTTGCCGATGTATTCCATTGGCGGGAGGAGGCGTTCAGTCGCGGGGAGCGTCCGGCCCTGAAGGAGGTGGAGGCCAAGAGGGCCACCTTACGGCGAGCCGCCGTGGAGGAGTGGCGTCTCAGGCTGGAGGCCCCGTCGTGGGGGCACCGGGTCGTAGAGGCAGTGCGTCCTGTCTTTGCCGAATGGCTGGACAGGCGCCACGGAGCGGCAACATACCGCCTGACGCAGGTGCTCACCGGGCATGGCTGCTTCGGTGAGTTCCTGTTTCGGGTGGTAGGTGTAGAGGAGTCGGCCGTGTGTCACTATTGTGACAACTGCCCAATGGACACGGCCCAACATACGTTGGAGTGTTGTCCAGCCTGGGATGAGGAGCGCAGCGCTCTCAAAACAGTCGTCGGAGAAGACCTCTCGCTGCCGGCCGTGGTCGCTTCCATGGTCGGCGGCCGGGAGGCCTGGCAGGCGGTGGCCCACTTCTGCGAGGCGGTCCTCTCGCGGAAGGAGAGTGCCGAGAGGGATCGCCAGCGCAGTGGTGATCCCTCCCGCCGCCAGACGAGACGTAGGAGGCGTCGGGTGGACGACTGACCGACGTCTCCCGCCCTGTGGATTGGGGGCGTTTGGAGAATTCCACCACGGTATCCCCTGCCTGTCGTAAAAGGCGACTAATAGGGGCCTCCGGGGGTCACGGGTGGGCGGGACGTGCCGCCCACCCATTAGTCTAGCCAACTTCTGTGACCCCCGTGATGGACATGTCCAAGGCAGCGTGTCTCACGCTGCCTCGGACACCAAAAGGCGGACACGGTACGGTGTTTCGGGGGCTTCTGAGCCCCCGCAACAGGAAAAGGACCGCAATAGCGGTACGTGCAGGGGCGGTTGCGGACGACAACTTAGACGTGAGTCGGAGGAAGCCCGCAGCCGTCCCTAATGCGCCGAAGATGGCCGTTTTTAAAAAAAAAAAAAAAAAAAAAAATTAAACGCATTGTATTATATAATTGTAAAAAGCATTTTACTTTAGTTGCACTTTCGTCATTCAATGCAATGCTTTTATAACAGTTTAATATTTACAGTATTAGTATCCACTACAGTAAACCTGAATTTAAACAGAATCCCTGCCATCTATCGGATTTCAATAGCAACATGGGCGCCCTCTATCATACAATCGTTGAAGCAGCCGAAATTTTGACAATTGTCGGTTGGCACGCAAACTCGACGAGTTGTCTCTCTATTCCCAATGTATATAATACTCTTTGCTACAAACTCCAAAGCTAAACCAAACCTAGGAATATGCTATTATATCCGTTATATATATACTTTCTAATGATTTAGGTAGGTATACGTTTTTAGCATTTTCTTGTGTTAAACAAAAATACTTCTTTCTATAAATAGAACTAAATAATAATTTACATGAACGTCAAATAAATGATTATCAAAAGACCATACCTTTGGAATTTAGCTCACTTAGGTAAAACATTTTCAGAAGAATCATTATATCAATTTAATCGGACTTACAATTCCAGCGGCACAATCGGTGGGAGAACTACAAGCACAAATAGAATCATTCGGCATTTTTATATCAGATTGGAAATGAATTTAAATAAGTAAATAAAATAGTAGATGACATTATGTGTCATTTATCGAATAGTTCATACAAAGAGCATCATAAGTTCATAATTCGAATTAGAAATAGATTTACGTTATACTTATTTTATGACGTACCTACGTATGTAGGCATTATAAGGCCTATTCACCATACAACAATCCTACCTAAATTGGAAAATGGGTGCAAATACAAATATAACAATAGTTTAAAAAAAACTAAAAATACACGCTGTATAGAAAATCCAACTAAAAAATATAAAATTAATATGAATTAAGAATAGTGTAAATAAAAAAAATGTTTTATTGTAAAAAAAGCGTGGGGTGCTTTTTCAGCCCACGAAAGAAATGATTAAAAGGATATAGTTAAAATCAATTAATAATGAAAATGACCAAAATTTCGAATCTGATGCAAATATTATATTAGAAAACTTTTAAACATAAAACCAATACAAACCAAATTATAATTTAACCGACTTCAAAATCACTACACACTAGACATGGGCGCCGCGCCGGCGTTACGCCGCCGGGCAGGACCTGCGCGCCGCCGCCGCCGCCGCCTAACTTAAACGGCCTGGATTTTGTGAATACTTTTAATTTTTATTGTCAAATTTTATAAATGATTGAGTCTCAAATGTCATAGATGTAGACATGGGCGTCGTGCCGGCGTGGATTTGGAATAAAAAAAAAATTTCTTCTAAAATTTTATTCATAGTTAGTGGCAGACTTGGGTTTTTTAAAGTTAATAACAGAAAAACGACTATTAGCGTTAACGATTGTAAAAGGCATCTTGGCTACGGCCTCTGTGCTCACGCGCTCATACGCGGCTGCGCTCTTTCAAGCTTGCTGTCTAACCTAAAAGGTCCTGGCATCGCTAACTAGACTTTATGCCACGGAGTTATGTAGTCCATGATCCTTTACAGCAGTCCCTTTTTGGCCGAAACCTTGCACCTCTGAATCCCTCTGCAATGCTCTCCAGCGGAATTCGCAGCAGACAATAAGGCCGTACCACACGATCTTGTACGTGACTTACTCGTTGGTTAGATACTGGCCTAGGATCTGGACCCCAAAGCCCTACGGCCACCTTCCATTGGCTCGAGGAAGCTTCCACACACGAGCAGCGTCCGGCTCCTAAATAGAGGCCAAGCCGGCTCCTTTCGGCGGAGTTGCCTTGGAGGATGTGGTCTCAGGCTGGAGACCCCGTCCTCGGTGCTCAGATGGTTTAGTAGTGCACCCTGATTTCACCAAGGCGCGAAGCAACGATGTTTCAATTATCAACTGACATGTTCTAATAAGTACATTGTTTCGGAGAGTATCTGTTGCAGATTGTAGGTCATGTCTTTTCATTGTGATAACTGCCCAACGGCGGTGTGTTACGGTCAGGTGCATGTGATCGTGTTTTACTAGTCCATGGTCGACAGGTGGAGGTCCTAGATTACAGTGGCTAACTCTTTCGGAGTAGTCCTCCATCAGAAACAGAGTGCTACGAGAGATTGATAGCGGGCCAATCCCTTTACCATCAGAGATGTTAGAGACTCCTGGTCCTGACCTGTGAATTGGGGGCGTTTAGGGAACTCCACTACAGCATCCCCGGTCTGTCGTAGAAGCCGACTAATAGGGACTATCGGGAGATCGTGGGGTCTTCCGAACCCTTCATAACCGTCCACTCGGCCTTTGAGGTTGCAATATACGGTCCAATATACATATACCTACCTAACCTAACACTTATTGGTGTTTTAGCTAGCCTTAATTGAGAGCATAGCGATTTCATGCCATTTAAAGGAGGAGGCCTGTCGCTGTCGTTGTGTTGCTAACCAAGACCACAGCAAGATATCTTAATGTTCGATGGCCTACGAGTACGAAAGTAGACCTCTTACGAAAAGAGATGGTGCAGCAACACGAAAGGTCGGACTCCTCCCGCCAGCAGTAGAGGAATTTGAGGCATGAGGTAGATAACTGAATATTTCCCGCCTTTCAATGGAGATTTGGGGATCAAATGATTAGGCGTGCATGAGCATGGGATCATGAAGCCGTCCCTGATGCAACAAAGTGTCTTGGTATACATTTAGTATGCCGAGGTAGTTTACAACGGCGGAGCTAGATCAAACGTGGACGTCGACGACATTAGCTTTGTGAGGACCCTTTTATTTTCCACTCTTCTCTCGCCCGGGCCTAGCGGCGGCTATGACCGCGGTTGACAAAGGGGACAAAGAAAAAGGCCACATGAAAACATCTGCCCCCGGAGCCCTGCGTTGGCTAAGGCCGCCACTATCAAGAAGTAATATTAAATATATTTTTTTGTAAGGCCCGTTAAGCGCGCGGTCGTCGGCGGTGCAGCTTGGTGTATCGCCAGATGCTTACCATCCTCGCGGTCCTCTCGCGGAAGGTGAGTGCCGAGAGGGATCGCCAGCGCAGAGGTGATCCCTCCCGCCGCCAGACGAGACGTAGGAGGCGTCGGGTGGACGACTGACCGACGTCTCCCGCCCTTTGGATTGGGGGCGTTTGGAGAATTCCACCACGGTATCCCCTACCTGTCGTAAAAGGCGACTAATAGGGGCCTTCGGGGGTCACGGGTGGGCGGAAGGGGCCGTCCACCCTTTAGTCTAACCAACTTTTGTGACCCCCATGATGGACGGCAGCGTGGCGGTTAGGCCTCACGCTGCCTTTGACGCCGGGGGCGTCCTTCGGTGTACGGGAGCTTCTGAGCCCCCCCAACAACAGGAGATGGACCGCAACAGCGGTACGCGCAGGGGCGGTTGCGGACGACAACTTAGACGTGAGTCGGAGGAAGCCCGCAGCCGTCCCTAATGCGCCGAAGATGGCTACCGCGGAGTTTTGGTTGGTAGGTATGCCGTGCGGTGTACATAGGTTAGGGACTCGGCCCGGCGGTCGCCCGACGTTTTCCATCTCTCCGGGCGGCTCAACGTCGGGTCGTAAGGCATGGTGAACCCAACATAACCGCTCAGTCGTTCCCCTTGAACACTGGGCGGTAGTAATAAGTCACTTTATCCGCGTAAACAAAAAAAAAATCTGCCACTGCGTGGTGCCGCCTAGTGCGGCCTGTCTCTTGTTTTGTTAGGCTCAGAAGCCCCCGCGCACTGAAAGACGCCCTCTGCGTCAACGGCAGCGTGAGACTTACCAGTCACGCTGCCGTCCATCACAGAGATTGCAACAATGTGCTAAAAAAAAACAGAAAACTAAAGTCGGACTGCCCCCTGCCGCCCGCCCGGGACCCCGGTGGCCTCTATTAGTCGACTTTTACAACAGGCAGGGGATACCGTGGTTGAATTCTACAAACGCCCCCAATCCACAGGGCGGATGGAGCATGGGTCCTGAAGGGATTTTTATACCGATAGGTTAATTGGCTAGTATTACCAACTACCTACGAACATGTAACTGAGGAATTTATATGTGGCCTATATATTCAATATTCATTAACAAAATCCACGCCGCCGGCGCTACGCCGCCGCCGACCAAAAATTACTAGCACGCCGCCGCCGACTTTTTCCTAGGCGGCGCCCATGTCTACTACACACCCAAAAATAACTTAGCTTTTTATACGTATATTTGGAGTCGGTGCTTAATTTAAACATTGTTTTCGTATATTGTTTGTGTTTTTGTTTAGCTTAGCTGGCAATTTAAATTGGTCACCGACTCCAAATATACCTGGGCGGTCCGATAAGTACTTAGCCTCACTGCCCGATGGTGCCACTATCGCAAGAGAAATACATCATAGTGTAGTACCTTCCTGTAGACGGCTACTGACGAAATTTTAGCTGGATCAGACTTTTAGTTCTGTTTTCAGAGCGTGCGAAAGCAAGCGTGTCCGTTGATTTCAAAAAAATGGAAAAGGAGCAATATCGGTCGGTGATTCCATTCTTGTTTTTGGAAGGGAAATCGCGCAGTGAAATCAAAGAGCGCTTGGATGCAGTGTATGGGGATGCATCTCCTTCGGCGGCGACCGTAAAAAATTGGTTCAACGAAGTTCAACGTGGTCGCACGTCGGTTTTTGAGAAGCCACTCTCAGGTGCCCCGAAAACAGCAACCACGGAGGATAACGTGACGAAAATCCACGATCTCGTTTTGGCAGACCGCCGATTGAAGGAGCGTGAGATAACTGAGATAGTAGGTATCTCAAAAGACCGCGTGGCGCATATCCTACATGAAATTTTGGGTATGAGAAAGCTGTCGGCAAGATGGGTGCCGCGTTTGCTCACTCCGGATAACAAGCGCAACCGTGTGACCACTTAAAAGCAATGTTTGGCGCTGTTTAAGCGTAATCCAAAGGAGTTTTTGCGTCGTTACGTGACTGTCGACGAAACATGGATCCACTGGTACACACCAGAGACCAAGGAACAGTCGAAACAGTGGACTTTACCCGGTGAACGTGCTCCGAAGAAGGCGAAGACTGTCCCATCGGCCGGAAAGGTGATGGTCACCGTTTTCTGGGATTCGCAAGGTGTGACATTGACTACCTGGAGAAGGGCAAAACGGTCACAGGGCAGTACTATGTCGAATTATTGGGCCGATTCGACGCCGAATTAAAAAAAACGACCCCATTTGGCGAAGAAAAAAGTGCTCTTCCACCACGACAATGCACCGGCTCACACCTCCGCACTCGCCACGGCCAAATTGATCAAATTGGGCTACGAACTGCTGCCCCATCTACCATATTCCCCAGACTTGGCCCCGTGCGACTTCTTTTTGTTTCCGAACTTGAAAAAGTCACTCGCCGGGCAGAAATTTCACTCGAATGAGGAAGTAATCGCCGCCACAGAGGCCTAGTTTGCAGACCTCCAGAAGACTTTTTTTTCAGACGGGTTAAAGAAGTTGGAGCATCGCTGGGTCAAGTGTATCGAACTAAAAGGAGATTATATTGAAAAATAAATAGCATTTTTTCCAAAAATTTTGTTTTTCCATTTGTAGGCGAAGTACTTATCGGACCGCCCTCGTACGTATGAAAAGCTAAGTTATTTTTGGGTGTGCAGTGGTTTAGAAGTCCGTTTTATTTTTAGTTAAAAAGTTTTAATTTGTTGCTATTTTGTAATGGAATGGTCTAAACAATACATTGCCTCTTTCGCGGGTTATCTGTTGTTAGTTATTGAAGAGATTAATTATCTATCTCCGAAGATCTTCATCAGATACTAATAAATTACATACTAAAACCTTCCTTGAAAATATACAATATTTGAATAACGAAAACCCCATCAAAATCGGATCAGTAGTTTTTGAGAAAAACGCAGATATAAAAACTTACGTTTATATTTTGAGGTCGGTTAAAAATAGCGTAGAAAATGAAAAAAATAGTTAAAAATTTAAGTGGAATAAAGGAATTCCTTTGAACACGTAGTATTTTATTTATTCATCCGCATCTCCGTCAGCGACTGATTAAGAGTTCTGACCGCCCTAGGCTAATTATGAGGACGCGCCCCCGCCAGGTGTAAGTGATACGGTAGGCCTAAAAAGTAGTATAATAGTTTGACTTTGTTTACTAGTGTGAAAATTTTAACATGGTTCATTCTACCTATAAATGTTTTCAGATCGATCAGTGCAACTAATGTGGTCCATTAATCTACAAGATATTCAGCCTTAGCGTGGCAAACCATTTTTTTAGCTGACCGTATATAAAGGCGCTTTATACGACCTCGCGAATTATACGACCAAAATCATGACAAGTGACTCCAGGCTACCAAGTAGAAAACCAAATCCATGTCGTGTTTGGCCGCATGACTTGTATTGGCTTAATTTCTATAGAGAAGTTAGTTGTTGCGGCCATTAACCATGTGCGTGGTCATCTAGTGTGTGAAGTTGCATTTATCCTTTAGGCGACTTTTATACCAATAAATAGTAATTTTTATTAATTAGTTTCAAGCACGATCTTGATTGAAAACGACAAGTTTGAGTCTCCGTACGTCAAAATTTCTGAAACAGACGTTGGAACTTGGTGGCTAGATTGAAATTAAAGAAAGATATGAAAAATCTCGCTCGTTTATTCTATTAGTGTTGAAATAGTCTTTCCGATAATGTATTATAAATTAATCAGATCAGCTTATTTTAAAAAAAAAATCACTATGAAGAGTAAGCTGAAACAGTCAAAATTTTAGATACGGCCTCTTAATTCTTGACTGAAGACCAGACATATTGCTAGCATTATCATAGCTTTGGCCACGACAGTCTTTAATATCAAGTCCCAACGTTTTATCAATTGTCGCCAGAACAGCCTTCCCCATGTCTTCACCTTTATGACCGCAATTGGGTAAAAAGGTGACAAAACGTTCGACAGGTTCTCCGTCAGGCAAAACATAACGAATTATAAATGTCAACTGATCGGTGTGTGGAATATCTGCAGTAGAATCAATGCTAATCGAATAATATTTTGCTTTTTTTATTTCTCCAATAATCGAAAGTCGAACTTCATCAGTACGCCGCTGCTGCGGCTAAACATGATGTCTCTACTGTAATTATGAAACATCTTGCATACTCATGTGCGTATGAATACTCATGTTTATACAAATAAAAATTATCTTATCTTATCTTATCAGCGAGAAGTAAAATAAATTCATCGATTATAGAGGATGACAAGTACGATGGAGCACCTCTGCCTTTTTGTCCAAATCTCACCAAACTCTCAGCCATGAAAGGATCAAATTTGGATATAAGCTCAATACAGCCAAGAAAATTTCTGATTAGTGCAGATCCAATAATTTCATTTTGACCGTGAAATGGAAGGTCACGAGAAGCTAAAAACTTAATTGTTTCTATTACACGTATTTCTTCATTATATTGTTTGATTATTTTGGGTATCCAATCGTTGTAAAAGTTTCCTCTACATACATATTATTGTCCCAAACATTTACGATGATCCGGAGAATTGTCATGATCAGTTAGAATTTTTCCAGTCATTAAATCCACTTTTGGCAAATATGGATGTTCCTCCATATAATTTACAAGGACCACAAAACACGTGACCTGTGGATTCTGAGTATACTAACCAGCTTCTCTTCACAATTTCGCCATTAACAAGCTTTATCACAAACATATGTTTAGATAGAAATCTTTTTTAATTTTTATACTACCTTTCTAGACTGCCTCGGTGGCGTAGTTGTATTACGGTACGACTGCAATGCTGAGGTCTCGGGTTCGATTCCCGGGTCGGGCAAAGTCATATTGAGTTTTTCTATTCAGTATCAGCTCGGAGTCTGGAATTTGTGCCCGATATGGCGATAAGCTCGCCCCCTATCACATCATGGGACGGAATAACGGCGAAAAGTGGGTGCACTAGTTGCGCCTCTGCCTACCCCTTCGGGGATAACAGGCGTGAGTGTATATGTATGTATAGTACCTTTCTGATCTGGAAAAGTCTAATTTTTCGTATTGTTGCAGTCCTTTTCTAACAATATAATCTCGAAATTCATCGTTTACATGCCACAGTCCAGGGTCACTTGACGTCTCAGGCTGGAGGCCCCGTCGTCGGGGCTCAGGGTCGTAGAGGCCGTGCGTCCTGTCTTTGCCGATTGGCTGGACAGGCGCCACGGAGCGGCAACGTTCCGCCTGACGCAGGTGCTCACCGGACATGGTTGCTTCGGTGAGTTCCTGTTTCGGGTGGTACGGAAGGAGGTGTCGGCCGTGTGTCACCATTGTGACAACTGCCCGCTGGATACGGCCCAACATACATTGGAGTTTTGCCCAACCTGGTATGAGGAACGCAGCGCTCTCAGAGCAGTCATCAGAGAAGATCTCTCGCTCCCAGCCGTGGTCGTTTCCATGGTCGGCGGCCGGGAGGCCTGGCAGGTGGTGGCCCACTTCTGCGAGGTGGTCCTCTCGTGGAAGGAGAGTGCCGAGAGGGATCGCCAGCGCAGTGGTGATCCCTCTCGCCGCCAGACGAGACGTGTAGGAGGCGTCGGGTGGACGACTGACCGACGTCTCCCGCCCTGTGGATTGGGGGCGTTTGGAGAATTCCACCACGGTATCCCCTGCCTGTCGTAAAAGGCGACTAATAGGGGCCTCCGGGGGTAGCAGGTGGGCGGAAGGGGCCGTCCACCTATTAGTCTAGCCAACTTTTGTGACCCCCGTGATGGACGGCAGCGTGGCGGTTAGGCCTCACGCTGCCTTTGACGCCGAGGGCGTCCTTCGGTGTACGGGGGCTTCTGAGCCCCCCTAACAACAGGAGACGGACCGCAATAGCGGTACGCGCAGGGGCGTTTGCGGACGACAACTTAGACGTGAGTCGGAGGAAGCCCGCAGCCGTCCCTAATGCGCCGAAGATGGCCACCGCGGAGTTTTGGTTGGTATGCCGTGCGGTGTACATAGGTTAGGGACTCGGCCCGGCGGTCGCCCGACGTTTTCCATCTCTCCGGGCGGCTTAACGTCGGGTCGTAAGGCACGGTGAACCCAACATAACCGCTCAGTCTTCCCCTTGAAGGCTGGGCGGTAGTAATTAGTCACATTCTCCGCGTTAAAAAAAAAAAGGGTCACTTGACGGAATAGACGGCTTTTCTTCTATTAGAATTTCGTCTTCATTGTAGGTCGTCGGCGTCGTCGCTACTATAGGACTAGTGTTGGACGGAGAAACGTAAGAACAGTCCGCGATAGAAGGACCAGGGCAAGAAATCGCTGGCGATAGTTCAGCATTCTTCACCGTTTTGTTCCTTTCTGCAGAGCTCGTAAAAAATGTTTCCAGTTTACGAGTATGTTTTAAAATGTTTTCTTTCTTCTTTTCCTTTTCTTTTGCTTTTTTTCTGTATTCTGTTCCACTTGGCTTTTTTACTAGCGAAATACTCTCATTACTACTCATAGTCTTAATAAAATACCGAAATATGAAGGACAGGACAATAAATATCAATCACCAAAAAACGAATATATTCGAGTGCGTGATAATATGACGGACGAAGACGATTAACGAAAGAGAATGAAGCGCGGCAAAGTATACTGACTATTAACCACTGGGGAGTCCTCGCCAAGAATGTTATACCCATATGGATTTTTCATTCCGTTTAACAAACTGAAGAATAAAATGTGACGTCACAGCTATCTGCTGTCTCTCTCTTTAGAGTGACAAAGGTTTATTTTCAAAACCAGGACGTAACACAATTAACTGTCCATAATAATATGATATGATATAATATGGCTGCCTCGGTGGCGTAGTTGTATTATGGTACGACTGCAATGCTGAGATCTCGGGTTCGATCCCCGGGTTAGTCGGGTCGGGCAAAGTGATTATTTTCCATTCAGTATCAGCTCGGAGTCTGGAATTTGTACACGATAAGGCGATAGGCTCGCCCCCTATCACAGCATGGAACGGAATAACGGCAAAAAGTGGGTGCACTAATTGCACCTCTGTCTACCCGGGGGATAAGAGGCGTGAGTGTGTGAGTGTGTAATAATATGATATCGCACCATAATATTTATTTTTATCTCTATAAAGTAATGCGGTTTAAATTCATTATGAAAACCAACTACAGCGGCTAGTGATAGTTGATATTTAAAAAATATAATTTGAGTTAGAAAGTTTATTCCAAACAAAATTGGCATATTTACATACTTTTTTGGTATGTGTAGTTCGGAACTACTAGTTCCACTTACATAAAAAAAATACCTCACCACGCGGTGGTGAATTCAGTGGCGGCCTTGAAGGAGGGGGGCGAACCAGGCAACCGCCTGGGGCCTCGCAGTTACAGGGGCATCTTGCAGCTCCTTGGGGGCCCGTTTTTTGGCACCTTACTTACAAAGCTGTTAAAAAAAAATATTTGCTTCGCACGGGGCCCCGCGTGCTTTTTTTTTGCTCGGCACACAGCCTCACATTGTATATGTTTTACTTTCCCCCGCGACTGGATATGTTCACGTTGTTTGCCGGCCTTTATAACCAAATATGATGACTGTAAGGTTAGACAGAAAAACATTGGGATATTTAAAAATGAAAACTACAGTTATTGCTAAATTTAAATATAATAAAAAAAAATAAAAAACATACTCATAAAAGTAAACAATCATACATAAAAAAATAATACACATTTAGGAAGTTAATAACCTAATTTTCAGTAAGTAATTTTGAAATATTACGAATATCTATTTTGTGTGATTTTACAATTTTTGCGAGTATTCTGCGAACTTTTTTTCTGTAATTATCCATAATAATACATATTGTGTTTTAGAGATATTCTACTATGAGTTGTGTAATTCATGGTTGCAGAATTATTTGCAATCCAACATCTAGTGTGAAATTCCATAGGTAAGTTGGTTGTAAACAAAGTTGTGTAGATATTTATAGCAAAAGTAATAAACACGTGGATGTTTTAGAAATTACAATACCAAATAAATTCTTGTTTGAGAGCCATGGAATCAAAAATTAACGCTACATTCTGCGGGTGATGTTTCGTCCTTAAATTTATTTTTAATATTCTAAAACTTCTGTGAAGAAGCCAACAAAACAATTAAAGTTTGCTAAAGATCACCATAATGTGCTCTCTTTCGGCAAATATATCTTTGAATTTATAAAACAAAAATGTTTTCGGCGACTAAAAGTGTAATGTTAAAGCAAAAGTCTTTATGTCATCACTATATGTAATTTTTCTTTGCTTGCTACTTGGAATATACTTTTAAAAAAAATCTCAAATATTAGCAAAATTTCACTGCAAAATATTTTCAATTTCAGACTGTATAATCATGAACAACTTTAATAAGAAATAACTTGTAATTAATTTTCTTCTTTTATCTCTTCATCTTCTGCTGCAATACTTTCTTTTATTTCTTTAAACTTATTTCACTGGATGTCTTCACATTAACTGATATATTGAAATCTTTCAAGTCTTGACGTTTCAATGGTGGTTCATATTCATTTCGCTGACATGTAATGTAAAAAGTAAATATTAATCAATAATAATATATTTAAGTACCTATATACACTCATTTGCAAAAAAAACGGGCGGTTTGGATTTTAATTCTTTTAAAAAAAAATACGGTACCAAAATGATTTCGATCACTTGTACATGTTACTGGCCGGTTTTAAAAATGCCGTGGTGTTTAAAACAGTACGTTCTAAATTAAAGTTTTCGTTTGATGCTCGTTTTTACAGAAAACCACTTTTTATCCTACATTCTTGGTGCGAAGTTCCAAAAGATAATATCGGTTTTCATAACTTTTAGTCAATTTTTATGAATTTATTTCATATTCTTAATTGTCAAAGCTTCATTTATTGCTGTTTAGCTGTCTCAATAATGTTAGAGAAAGTGGTAAAAGCTACAAAAATTATTGCGCTGCTCGAAGAGGGCTGCAGCCAATGCTTCGTGGCTCAGAGGCTAAGTGTGAGTCGCTCGACGGTTCAAAGGACCTGGCAGCGGTATCAAGACATCGATTCCGTCGAGAGAAGGCCTGGTTCTGGAAGAAAACCATGTACCCAACCACGGGTGATCGTTTTCTTGTGAGTCGCGCATTGAGAAATCGCAAGTCTTCGTATGTGGACCTTAAGAACAAGCTCGAAGAAGTAAGAAATGTGCATATTAGTCTATGGACGGTCAGGAGGAGGCTGCTCGCGGCCAATATACGCAGTCATCGTCCGGACCGCGGCCCTAAGTTACTCCGTGAGCACAGATTTGCCAGGCTTAGGTTTGCTCGAAATTGTGAGTCATGGACTCAAGAAGACTGGAATAGGGTATTGTTCTCCGATGAAGCCAGGATATCTCTGTTCGGTGAAGATCGACGTCGGCGAGTGCTACGAAGACAAGGAGAACGCTTTGCAGAGGCTTGTTTTGAAGAAATCACACCTTATGGTGGGGGCTCTGTTATGTTTTGGGCAGGAATAAATTCAATGGATCGTACAGAGTTAGTCTTCATTGAAAACAGCTCACTGACTGGACATCGATACATAACGGAAGTTCTTATTCCTCATGCACAACCCGCATTGGCCGCTTTAGGCGAAGACTCAATTTTTATGGACGACAACGCTCGCGCCCACCGGTCTGGCGATGTGGAAGCGTATGTGCAAGAGGTCGGCATTCGTCGTTTGGATTGGCCAGCTCGAAGTCCCGACCTCAATCCTATAAAGCATGTCTGGGACGTTCTGAAACGCCGCATGAGATCAGTACAACCGGCTCCGCAAACCATTAGAGAGCTGAAGAATGTGATTACCGCGGAGTGGGAGCGTATCCGCAAGTAAGTATCCCGGATATGCTCGCTAGCATACCCAGACGAATTCAAGCTGTGATTTCAGCTAGAGGGGGTCACACTCTATACTAAACATTTATCTGCTTTTACTTTATTAAAGAAAAAACAAACAAAAATCTTTGTTTACTTTTACTTCACGAGCATATGCACTACTAGCGAGCATACACTACTAGAGAACTTTAGCACTAAAACCCATAAATGTTATCAAAATTTTATTATAATACTGACGAAAACGATTATTTGCTTATTAATTTACAAAATTGTGAAAGTAAAACTACCTATAATTATCAAACAAACCAATAGTAACATTTGAAATGGTTCATTGCTTAGGTGCCCGCTTTTTTTGCAAATGAGTTTATTTTAGACAGAGGCAGAGGTGCCATTTAGTACACTCAGATATCACCCAATGTACCGCCGTTATAAAATTTGATGGGTCGCAAGCTTAATGCCCTATCCTACTAATCTTATTATATTATAAAGGCGAAAGTTTGTAAGAATGTCTGGATGTATGGATGTTTCTTTCATGCAAAAACTATTGAACGGATTTCGATGAAATATGGCACACGGGTAGATCATGTCCTGGATTAGCACATAGGCTACTTTTCATCCCAGTAAAATATAAACAGTGACTTTTATCCCGGAAAAACACATTCACGCGGGTGGAGCCGCGGGCAAAAGCTAGTAAATAATAAAGTCTAAGTGGATCATAATTATACCAGTGAAATGATAAAAAATAATATACTTACAGCATGAGTTTCTGGTAATAAATAATTATTTTTGACATCTACTGCCATATTCCCAGAAGTAGAAGAAACATTATCACATTCAGAATCATAATCTTCTGTCTTTAAATGTTGACTAGTAATTCTTGCAGACATCAAATTGACCTTTTAATGGTATTTATATTTAACCACGTTTTTGCTTATCTAGATCTTTAAGAAATCTGTAAAGAGAAATACAAACTCGATTTTATTTTAAATAAAAGTTTCAATAAATCAATGCTGGATACACTGAGAACTCGATTGTAACTGTTGATCCTCAGTTTTTATTTACGATGATTTTTTAAAGATTAATAAGCTTTATAATATTCATTAGTAAGGCGGCTAGTATTACAAATACTCTAGCACCATTGTCAAACCGGTCCACCAAAGCTTACACCATGGTCACCCTAGCCTCTTGTTTACATACACTATTTACAATACAAAAAATCACATTTAACATTACGTTAATATGAAAAAAGTAGTCATATATAAAGCAAATCACATTAAGCGAGGTTTTTCTACAGTTCATTTATAAAATATTCACGTATTTTATTACGATTCGTATAAATATTGATAAAATTATAATATGTACACAATATTGATGACAATGAACTTACCTGTAGAATTTCACACTAAATGATGGATACCAAATATTTCTGCAACCGTGAACTACACAATTCACATTAAAATATCACTAAAACACACTTATTATTGTAGATAATTACGGAGAAAATTTCGAAGTGAACATTTATTTGACAACTATATTGACATCGAACTTAACGTTTTATAACAGTGTTGCCGAAGTATGTATTCGCAATTACCAATTAAATGAGGAATTTTTTTAAACTAAAATGTTAATAAGGATAAAAAACCTTAAGGATATCTTATTCAACAAGAATAATTCTGAAATGAAAATAGTACTTATATCATTATATAAGATATGTTGGAAATATTTATATATACATGATTGAGACGACAATAACGGTATTGATATTTTTTTATGGGTAGGGAAATAATCCGTAAGCTTTGGCAACATAGGTTAAAGAGTGAGTGAGATAGAATACAACACAAAAGGTAATTTTTTTGTCTTCACAAAAATGTGTGTACCGCTCTCTCCATTAGATAATATTATAAACTTCTTGGTCCTCGCGCGTCGTTGACGTCGCTCCAAGCGAGTGAGTGAGACGAGTGAGTTGGCAACATCGCAGTCGAGCGAGTCGCTCGACCACCGACCGATTCGAGTGATAAATCAGTTTGTTTTTCGCGCGCTTTTTAAAGTAACAAATCAGGGAGTCCCAGGCTTTTTCAGTTCACAGTGCATTTAGTTTTAGTATTTTGGCTCGGTCTAGTTGTAATATGTAGGGTAGATGCAATGATGCTAGATTAATAGTGCATGCGATGACACGATTTCAGCGCGCCCCCCCAATCCTCGCGCCCTAGGCTGCAGCCTAATTAGCCTAATGGTTAATCAGGCACTGATCTCCGTGGATGGTATTGTATGATGATTGATGGCATATTTTAGGCAAACTCCGGAGCAGTGTTGCCAGCTTAACGGATTTCCCGTTATTACGTGTGAAACGGAAAAACGGGACAAAAATTGCATTTTTATGTGAGGGGGGGAGTTTACATGTGAAAGGAGGTCTTCATAGAGTGCCAAGAACACACGCTTGCACCCCCCCCCCATGCGAAATTAAAAATCTTATTGGCAACACTGCTCCAAAGTTAGGTTTGGCAGATTTTTTGGCAGCGTCGGGCAGTTTCGCCATTTTTGAGATGGTCATCCTGGTCACTATCTGGCATCCCTGCTCGAGTGCAAATCTTGTTTATTTGTCTCTGAGTGCAAATGAACTCGAGTCAATTTTTTTTCCGTCGAGTTCGAGTTTAACATATTCACTCGATTAAAAAAATCAGACTACAGTCGCATCACTACTTTAGCCAGGCTTCCCAACTTAGGGCTTTTAGCCAAGATTAGCCCTAAACTAAATTTAGGGCTAAAATATGTGTAGTGGGCTTTTTTCAGGGCCCAAAAAAAATTAGGGCTATTTTTAGGGCCTTAAAAATGTTTCATGTATTACTGTTTGAATCTCCAAAAAAGGGCAAAACGTTCAAGTTCTTACACAAATTATAATGCCAAATGCAAACTGCTGCCGAACCTGCACGAGTTATCCGAGAAAGTGTATCTGGTATAATATGCTATGGGCATGCCATCCTATGGCGACAAATACAACACGAGTTGTTTGCCGTCATTGACAATGTAGATCTGTACACGTTTTACAATTGAACTAAGTTGTGTTTTATTTACTTAATAAAAAGGGGACTTATATAAATAATATTCTTCGGTAGTTATACACATTGGGTAGGTATACACGATACATTACACCGTACAAATTATATATTGACAGTAGAGGGTTTTTTTGGGGATTTTGATTTATGCATTTAGGGCTATTTGGGGATATTTCATCTTGACTTTACGGCTATTTTTATTTAGGAGTTGGTAACCCTGACTTTAGCCTTTACTACCCTTTTCTGGAATTTGTTCGTGGACTTAAAAATTACTGAAAAATAAATTCATAAAATACTATTAATTTCACGTTTTTAGGATATATATAGTCCTCTTACGTTTTTTTTGCATTAGATTGTTT
This sequence comes from Lapara coniferarum, assembly GCA_949316025.1. NCBI lineage: Eukaryota > Metazoa > Arthropoda > Insecta > Lepidoptera > Sphingidae > Lapara > Lapara coniferarum. The sequence continues at coordinate 34,665,664 of OX438921.1, read as the reverse complement.
GTTTGGAATAGATTTTAATCCCCTTAGACCATCTCGGTCAGGTTATTTTATACGTTTCGGTTTTAATACAAAAAATTCTAATTTATGTTAATCTAAGTGAGTGGTTTACAATATCAGTTTTGCATTACTGCAAGCAAAACTGCTTTTTGGCGTTCTACAAAATAAGCGTACAGGTAAGTGTAAAATTTTGGTTCAGTTTTATTGTACAAATATTTCCCAGAGGATACATTTGAGTATTATTTTTGTGTTCATGGGTCTATTCACAAATATTTGCATATAGCTGCCTTCCTACTATTATATTTTTTAATTTTGTTGTTAAATTCTTATGTGTTTACTTTATTATTTTTAATGTTGTTTGTCTAAATGTTTGGCTAGAGCTAAACAGTATCAATTATTTTAAGTGTAAGCTGTGTAGTGTGTACATGACGAATATTTCGTGTAACGCTAAGTAAATGTGTCATGTGTATTAATATGTTAAAAGTTAGGACTGAAAAGAAAAAAATAATAATAGTCTAAGGAGGAGGAGATGTACTGGGGTTTGTAAGATTGTATTAACCATCTATAATTTAATTATTGCTGTACTTAAAAGTTAAAACAAAGATCGACTTATTTCTACATCCACAAGTAAAAATGTTACTCCAATATAAATCTGGTAAAATGATTCTATAACAATAGTATTTTCATGTAATTTATATGTACCCAAAAACTATTGTCAAGTCATGCAGGATTATATGTTGTTTTAAATTTTGTTCACAACCTTTTGCAGTTTCAAACTACATTATGTCACCAAACAAACTATCATACCCACATAGCTTACTCACTCAATAATATTGACTATGCCATTTTATAAAACTGAGAATTGATTTTTTTGTTTGTGTGTTACTATGTTTTATTAGGATGCTATATTGCCACTGACTGTTGTAGTAAATTTTTTTTCTCTGGGAACTTTAACATTTTAAAACTGTGCGGTACAAACTCAATTTAAGTCATTAAAAATCAAGTTCTTAATTATGTGAAAAGTCTTGGTTCTTACAACAAATCTAATTTCCTTAGAAATTCTGGTAACCATTTACTAATAAGTTTGGGAGGGGCACTGGAATTTCTGGACCCCGTGGAATGGGACGTGTAACTGAGGTTACATATGCGTTCTCAATCTTATATTTATTTTTAGCATTAAAACCTTTCCCATTGGTACAGCAAATATAACAATTATCAATATGATTGACTTGCGTTCTCCAAATCATGGGTCTACCAAAAGGTAGAGATTGTCTTTTGCAGTATGTCCACTGCCTTAATTGTTCAACACAAATAGTACAAACTAACTGTGGAGTCCACGATTTTAGTTGTATTTTGAAACCAAAATAAGCATTATACATATTTTCCACAAACTCACTAATTTTCAGTTTTTGCTTTCGAAGTCATATTAAAGTTTCCACAAATGTAACAAAATGTATCAGGACTATTATGACACTTTCTTGAAGACATTGAGTTTTCTAGACTTTTTTAACCACAAATCATTCATTAACTCATCAATACTCGCTCAGTTACATTGGCCCAGCGTGTATTGATGAGTTAAATATATTAATAATAACAAAAGTAAAAAATAAACATTTTTTTTAAATAATCACACTGATTTCATAAAAAAGTTTATAACCAAAGTAACTATACTTACACACACTCACGCCTGTTATCCCCGAAGGGGTAGGCAGAGGCGCAACTAGTGCACCCACTTTTCGCCGTTATTCCGTCCCATGATGTGATAGGGGGCGAGCCTATCGCCATATCGGGCACAAATTCCAGACTCCGAGCTTATACTGAATAGAAAAATTCAATATCACTTTGCCCGACCCGGGGATCGAACCCGAGACCTCATTTGCAGTCACATTGTAATACAACTACGCCACCGAGGCAGTAACTATATCGGCTTATTTCCATGTAACCCGTTTTAAATGGGTGTGTCGCTGTTCTAACTAATATATTTTCTCATGGGATGGCTCTTAAATCTAGGAAAGCACTAAAACTCAATAGGTTCAATATATATTAATTTTACTAAAAATGTGATGTGATACAATAAAATTAGGTATGATTTCGTAATGAGCACTACAAAGTTAGTGGAAAAAATTAATTAAATCTTGGACAAGGAAAATCATGTCGGCCGGTGTTATTATTGTTGAATTAAATAAATATTTATATTTCATTGATAAAAAGACTACCTCAATGGCGTAGTTGTACAACTGTACTGTACAACTGCAGTGCTGAGCACTGGTTTTCGATTCCCAGGTTGGGCAAAGTTTTATTGGGTTTTATTATTCAGTATCAGCCTGGAGTCTAGAATTTGTGCCCAATATAGTGCTAGGCTCGCCCATATCACATGGGAAGAAATACATATGGCAAAATTTGGGTGCAAGTTGCACCTATGCCTACCCCCTGAGACATAAAGGGTCTGAGTGTGTATATATTATGTTCCGTGATGAATAATCATATTGTCATTTAGGGATATTTTATTTGTAAATGAATGTTATATTTGTTGCGGTGTATTGATAATACAAAATTTACATTATTAGTCTCTAGTTTACTACCCGACTACGGCGAAGCCACGAAGGGTAATGAGTTTAGCACCCTATGTATGTATGTATGTTTGTACGTATCCATTTTATGTTCGACTCTAGCGTCGCTCCTATTGATCCGATTTTGACAAGTGAGGTGTCTATCGATGCGCATTTATTGTGCAATGGTTATAGGCTATGTATTTTTCCAATATTTTTATTTGTTTTCCAATTACACGTAAAATAAGAATGATATTTTGCTAAATCTGAAATATACATAGCAAAAACCAAACAAAAAATATTAACACTACAGTAATACATAACTTACTCCATTGTAATAAATTCTTCATTAGGTGAAATTAGAGTATTGATAGAATGGATAAAAATTTTCCTAAACACATTAATTTCATCTGTCACGACTGTCAGAGTTACAGTTGTATTATTTCAGTATTTACATTTACATATTTAATTAGTATTGCTTATTTTTTCAAGCTAGGACTAGCATATGCACACAGCTACATAGCCATGGTTTATAGAATGGAGTATTAGGAGATAATCAAGCTGAACAGATCTAGGATCATCTTAGGGAGAAAGGCTATTTACTAAATTCGACCGAAGCTGATGTCGTGGCGTGTACCCCGAAAGTTCCATTTTGGCTTTATTGTAATAAAACGGAAAAAAGAAACGCAATGCTATCACAGGAGTTTGTTGCAGCTGCATTACACGATGGATGTTACTCAGATGTAATGTGTATTGTATATGCTCGTTATCACTTAAGTGTTACGCCAGCTGATCAATTTCTCGGAGAAGTTTTAGTCAATTCAGAGACATGAAATGTTAATCAAATACATAATATCTAAATGAAAAATAAATGCTTTATAACTCAACATGTTTCATTTTTGATTTGATAAATAGATTTCAACTTAACTACAATAATATACTTATTGATATTATATCTGTGAGAATTGGTAATAACAAACGAATTAAAAGTAGGTTACATAAGGGCCACGATTAGAAATCTTATGTATGGATTTTAGAGCTAGAAATTGGCACTAGGTGGTTCGGTTTTTGTATTCACTTCAAAAAAGTCTCTTTCGAAGTGCACAGATATTAATATTTCGGACAATTTCCTCAATTTAGTAATTCAAGTGCCAAAGTATTGTATAAAACAATACTTAACATAACAAATGTTTTACTGTTCACGAAATACTAAAAAGTATGAAATAAAAAATAAGTTACAATAACTAAAACATACTTTGGCTACATACTAACATTTTTTGGCTATTCTTTCCGTAGTCGGGTTTTAGTAATTTTAACTTATTTTTTTTATACAATAGAATGACCAGAAAAATAGTTTAAAAAAGTCTTAATAGTATGTTATTATGTATCTAGTATATTTTTGGGATTCTGCCATCCTGAGAACAGATATCATAATCTTAAAATATTCAAAATGTTCATAAATTAATGATGAAACGAACTTACCTGTACGTGAAGTTCTATCATAATTATACTCAGTGCTTCGTCCTCGAGATTAGTAACTTGAAGTATTGAACACAATGTAGTAACGCATAGGTGACACCACTTCAGCACTATTGTACAAAAAATAAAAAAATAAAAATATACTTGCAACACCGGAAATCCCTCGCCTGTTCATCCACGTTGCTACCTTACTTAAGCTCCCGTCGTGTCTGCTGTGCTTCATTCCGTTTAGAGAAAAACAGATATTTCCGTAACTTGTTGGGTTCTTCTGGGTGGGTGGGTGTTACTAATCTCTTCGGACGAAGCACCTCGTATAATTATGATAGAACTTCACGTACAGGTAAGTTCGTTTCATCATTAATTATACTCAGTGCTTCGTCCTCGAGATTAGTAACTTGAAGTATTGAACACAATGTAGATGTTGAGACTAATGGAGGAAATATCTGTAAATTAGACAGCTGATACATAATTGATATTGTTAGATATTGATTATAATCTTTTTTTTGCAATAACAGTGCAATAGTTGCCAAAAAAGTATATAAACTCTTTACAATTAATGTCAAGGAGTAACCATCATAGAAGAATTATAACGCGCGCAATTGCCAAGTTATCCTAGTTATCAAGAAGTAGCCTATTATAAAAATTTTGCAAAAACAATGAATGAAATGAGGTCGTGGGTTCGAGTCCCGCTTTCGACTGTTTCTTTTTCAGGATTCTATAAAAATATAAAATCATTAACCAGGCACTACATGGCCATTCACATGTATAAAAAATCATAATATAAAATTAGAAAAAAGTTTAGCGACTCGTTTCGGTTTACTTGCTCCTGTAAAGGGGTGGTGCTGAGTTGGTAGTTGTAATAACTGCTGACAGATGTCGCTAGTCATCTCCTTTAAGAGAATTAAGTACGGATCCTGAATTTGGCAATCGAAAGCGAGGTCGAAATAGCTCAATTGGAAAGAGCGACGGCACGGTTCGCCGGAGGTCGTGGGTTCGAGTCCCGCTTTCGACTGTTTCTTTTTCAGGATTCTATAAAAATATAAAATCATTAACCAGGCACTACATGGCCATTCACATGTATAAAAAATCATAATATAAAATTAAAAACAATGAAATTTCCACTCCATCCAGCAGTTAGTCTTATTAAGTCTATCTCACGCCCTTCTATGCTATGGAAGGCGTAGCATGTCGCGTGCTATGAGATGAAAAAATCATACTTCAATTCCATTATTCTACAATGTAATTGTAGAATAGTGGAATAATTGTTAATTGATCAACCAAGTGTTTGTGAACTAACACGATTATGGAGCTTTGTGCACTAATAAAAAGCACGCTAGATTTCCGAAATATCTTGGTCCTATCTATATAGGAAATTAGAGTTATAGCGGGACATATTTCGGGTCGTTCCCTGTTAAATGGTAAGGTTTTGATATTTGGTCGATTTTAATTTTGAAAGGAAATTAGAGTAATTATAGTGGGACATATTTCGGGTCGTTCCCTGTTAAATGGTAAGGTTTTGATATTTGGTCGATTTTAATTTTGAAAAGGTTTGGAATCTATGTACCGTTACCAACATAAGCAAGATAGTACACTTTCTTTAGATCTGTTCAAGTTTTGCGTAGTATTGTTAATGCTCTTTGTGTTCAAGAGACAGAGTGTCATTATGTCCCAAAGAGCATTAGGTAATAATTATGTCGAAGTATGCTAAATCATTAAGTAATATGCTAGCATCCCAAGTCGTGTTATAACGGGGTAAGGGTGATCTTATGCTATAAACATCTTTGCAAAATTTGGGAATTTGTTTATCATTTGATATATTATCCATGAGAAGGGAAAGCACAACCCTATGGCTATTAATAGTTCCATACCGAACGCTACTGTAGAGTAATTTTGTAAGGAAAACTAGTGATAGTTGGAATAGATGCCTGAAACATGTTCATAGTTTATATTAGGTATATTCTGTGCAAAAAGTGTACCAACGCTTAAGGCAAACATCATATTATTGTCATAGGGTATCGTTAGACAGATAGGCTAAGAATATGTCTAATGCAAAGGCGGGGACGCTTCTCTGCAGAAGCGCTGTCCTGACAATACCTACTCCTGCAACTAGGGTAATGTGCGCTTGTATCCTGTGGTTGCTGGAATTAGATATTAAGATATCGTTAGCTTTTAACTTAACTAGGTCTCATATAAGTAGAGGGTACCATGGTTGTGTTGGCCAATATGGTACAACCATGATACCTTCGACTTTATTTCAAATCAGTTTTCGTAGGGCTTAAAGAATGACTGCTACTGGTGGAAAGGCATAAAACTAGTAAAGTGACCAATCTAATGTAAAAACATCAATTGCGAAGGCTTTCGGGTCTCTGTACCAAGAGACATATCTAGTACCTACACTACCTAATTAGGTGGTTAGCAAATAAATCGAGTAAATATCAGTTTTTGGTAACCTACGTCGGTTGATTCCCATTCAACGTCGGGATTAACATGCCTGGATTCTCTATCCGCAGGGAAGTTTTCTGAAGATTATATAAGAATCTATGAGAAAAATATGCCGAGATTCGCACCACTGCCATATAATATCTCTTGTGATTTTATTTGAATGGGGAATTGGTATTGATTACCACCCAAACGATTCATATAGTTCACAGCTCTAGTGTTATTAACCCTGATCAAAATTTGGCCATTATGAATGTTTAAATGCCCATTTGCAGTTTGTCTATTGCATGGTGCGCCCCAACCAGTTATAGAAGAGTCAGAAAATATTTGAAACTTTAATTGTAATCTCTAATCTTATGTACTGAATTATCAATGGCGTCAAGCCACTAATTTATATCGTGTAGTAAAGACTTTGGAAATGAAATGTACTTATAGGTAATAATTGTTTTACCTTAAATGAAGAAATGTGTACCATTCCAACTGTTTTAAGTACCTACACCCAGCCATATTCTATGGTAGGGCATGCAGATACTAGCAGGCCTATTAGTTTTACCAGAGTTCTTACTTTACGATTGCTTCCGACGTATACAATTTTCAAGCTCATGTTTAATTCGGGAGAGTTTCTCAAATGGCAAACTTAAATGCCATGTATGGGTGTATAACATATCTTAAATATTTACGAGCTTTAGAGGGTAGGTACTTAAACACATTACTCTTCATTAATAATGAATCCAAAAGATTCTAATAATTGTTGAGTAACTTTAAATTTCCTACATACTCAAAATATAGCCGGCTAACAACAAATCGTTTAGTTGTTATAAAACCACACAAGCTAAAAAACAAATCACTCAGTTACAAAAACCACACTAGCCCAATAATTTTATATTCGGCTTCATAAGTTAAGTAAAGAGAAATGGGGCTGTAGCCATTATACCAAACGGTAAATTTACGATATTCAGACATTTACTAGAATCGGGATGCACGTTAATATGAATCTCGAATACTACCATCTTGTTTTGGCACCAAAAAAACTGTTGAAATGCATTGGTCAGACCACGATAAATACTCGGAAAATGCCGCTATAGATAATAATTTATGTAAGGCCCCATCTAAATGCCCTCCTTCAGCACTACACGTAAAGTAATTAGAGGGCAGACCAATTAGTTTGGCACACCGGTCGATATAGATTAGATAACCATTTATACATGACAAGACAGTATAATCCAAAGTAATTAAGGACCACTGACAATAAAAATGTGCCAGTCTGCCAGCATAACGTACCGAATCCACCGACGTCGGGCTTCCCTAGACCGACGAGACACCTGCGCTGAAGCCCCTCGACGCGGCGCGTTCCGTGGAGCAGGCAGCGGCTGACGCGGCTCCGGGTCCCTCCGCCGCCTCTGAGGAAGGGACCCCGCCTTCCAGCTCAAATACCTACATGATGCTCCAGCTGATGCAGATGCTGTAGGCTCTCTGGGAGGATCCGGCCACAGATCGGCGCTTGACTTTGAAATAACCTTTGTCGTCCTCAATGATTCGGAGAGGTCACCTCCGAACAAGAACCTGTCAATCTTAGCCACGGCCAGATGGTCCCTTAAATCCTTCCCAACTAAGCAAAGTTGCGCCCTGTCTGGGACTGATGAACATCACTGTGCGGGGCTCGGACTGGGCCAACACCCCGCAATGTGTTGTGTGTGTGCTGGATTGCGTGAGTGGGAATATGGCGATACCAGTGACAAAGTAACAAAGGCGTAAAATCGGGAAATAGCGTTTATTTCACACACTGAATCGAAAGTTACAAAGTTCAGCCACAACGGTAGCCAAATTCTCCCGGCGTTAATATTCGGCGCGTAGTCTCTCGTTGCTACGCCGTAGCTATGCGACGTAGCTGGAAGTCGTCCTCGTAGCACCGTGCCACAGCTGATGAGGAAGGATGGTCCACTCTGCATAAGCGCCTGTTTCCTCTTCAAACTTGCAGACTTCTTCTTTCTTGCCGACTACTTGCTGTTTTCTTGATGTCCCGAACTATTTCTATTAAACAAAAAACTCCTAACACGTTTTAACTCAACTATACAAAAAAACAAATTAGCTTAAGTACTCCGCGGCTATACCGTACGGAGCACTAAGAGGGCCTTCCCTCTTTCTAGGACCTCTTTTTCACTTTCAAGATTACACTTATTTTCAATTCGCGCCTAAGTTAAATCTATATGCCTAAACTATAAGTGTCTTGGTACATAGACACTAAGTGGCTCTATATACTAAACATCATAAAACAACCTTATGTGCATTACAAAGAAAGTTATCGTGATTTACTTACTCTAAGTTTAGCACAAACGATGCACACAAGCAACATTTCTAAAAATAACTATTTAAACTTTATACATACGTTCATCCCGCTACCGCAGCGGGGTAGGCAAAGTTCTAACCTACACTATGACACCGAATGAAACACTACACAGTTCATACCGGGTGAGTTATAAGCGTTCAATGACCCTAACGATAACACGATTTTTTTCACTAAGATCACTGACTAAAGTCTATGACGTCACTAAGAGGTCCGAGTTCTATTACGAAATCGCGCATGCGCGGCATGCACTCTACGTTGTTCTCTCTTCGAGAATATGCGTCCTGCACATTCTCCCGCCGTGCATCACCCAGCGTCCAGGGGGTGATGCAGTCACGCTGTCGGGCAGGATGCATCCGCCGCTGGCTGCGGCGCGGCGCTCTCGGTCCTTGTGTCGTCAGCTTGGTGTATGACGACGATCCTCTTCACGGGTCGTCGCAGGACACCTCCGCGGGTGGTGATGTCCACTGTGCGCACCACTCCATCTGGGCCGGGATACATGGCGCAAATGCGCCCCCGCGGCCATGTGTTGCGCGGGAGCGTGCCGTCTATGATGCGGACGACATCACCTATTTGCAGTTCGGGGCCCCGGCTGTGGGCCTCCCGCCGGTTTCTTAGCTCGGGGAGGTACTCCCGGAGCCAACGCGTCCAGAATGCGTCGGCGAGCTGCTGTGTGGCTTTGAGGTCGGCGTGCGCGCCGAAGTCGTGGTCGGCCGGGAAGTTCGGCACCGACCACGGGCCCCGACCGCCCAACAAAAAGTGGTTAGGCGTCAGGGCTTCCGGATCCTCAGGGTTCACCGACACGTGGGTCAATGGTCGGCTATTGACTGTTAGTTCGACCTCGGCGAGTAACGTTGCCAACGTCTCTTCTCGAGGGCTCCTCTCGTGGAGCACCGTTTTTAGTGCGGTTTTCACAGTCCGCACCAGTCTCTCCCAGGCGCCGCCCATGAATGGCGCGCCCGGGGGAATGAAGCGCCATCGGATCGCCCTCCGCGACGCCTCTTCTTCGGCGCCCGCGAGGAGGGTATTGCGCAGCTCTCGTTCCGCGCCGTGGAAGTTGGTCGCATTGTCGGACCACAGCTCGACGGGGCTCCCACGACGCGCTGTCATGCGCCTGAGTGCCATGATTGCACCCTGCGCACTTAATGAGTGCACCACCTCTAGATGCACCGCTCGAACTGTCAAACATGTAAAGAGAGCTACATAGCGCTTTTGATTGCTGCGGCCCACGGTTACGGTGAGCGGACCGAAGTAATCAAGACCGGTATAGGTAAATGGTCTGTGATGATGAGCCAGCCGACAGGCAGGTAAGTCGCCCGTCACCGGCTGCGGCGGGGTCGCCGCCCTCTGGCGGCACTTCAAGCAGCTCCTCAGTGTAGTCTTGACCGTCGGGCGTAGTCTCAGGATCCATCTCTGTTGGCGGCAGCAGTTGACCACGCTCTCGACGCTGGCGTGATGCAGCTCTGCGTGGACGTGCTCGATCCACAGCCGTGTTGCCCGATGCTCGCCGTCGACGACCGGAGGGTGCTTCATTTTTTCTGTGATTCCCGTGGTAGCTGAAATCCGACTATTTAAACATATCAAATTATTAATTAGTACAATACTCAAAGGATACAGGCGGCTATCCCGTGATACGGGTTTTCCTTGTGCGAGTGCACGTATTTCTTCGGCAAACACTTTTTCTTGACTCATTTTTATAATGAGGTATTCCGCCCGTTCTAACAGCTCAGCTGGGAGGGTCATGAATGTTATGTCCTCCGATTTTCGCGCGCTCCTCTTCAACGGTTTTTTCGACGTTTGAGCGCGTTTCCAATCCGGGTCCTTTTGCGAAGCGGCCTTTGTTCGCTTGTGATTAACGTAATCACACCGTCGCCGGAACATGCGCACTGCCTGCAGAGTGCGAGCTGTAGCTCTCAAGTATCGGGTCCAACTCGAGAACCGATTCACGTCGGGTAGGGCCTCTGAGAGCTGTGGCTCTCGATGTCCTGAGGTGACGGCGCCTACTCTTTCTTCACCGGTCGTGGTGATGATGCCCCTTTCTTCCGTGGGCCATAAGTCGGGTGGATTTCGGAGAAATTCCGGCCCATTGAACCATCGATGTCGCTCATCGAAGTTGTCCGGCACGTCGCGTGTGGCATCGTCAGCGGCATTGTGGCGCGTCGGCACCCATCTCCATTCGCTCGTTTGTGAATGTTCCTCTATTGCCGCGACGCGATGAGCGACGTATGGTTTGTATGATCTGGATCCTGTTCTGATCCAGCTCAGCGTTGTCCGACTGTCTGTCCAGTAGGTCGTTGACTCGGGTTGTCTTCCGTGTTCGCGCTTCACCGCGGCTGCCATCCGTGTGCCGAGTACTGCTGCCTGTAATTCTAGACGGGGAATGGACGTTAGTTTCAGCGGCGCAACTTTCGCTTTCGCTGTTATAAGCGAAACCGTGACCCGTCCGTCTTCATCTTCGGCTCGCCAGTATAGTGCGGTCGCGTAGGCGGACTCGCTGGCATCGGTGAACACGTGCAGCTGCAATCTTCTAGCTCGAGTATAGCCTAGGTAGCAGCGTGGCACGGACACGTGACCCAATCTTCTCAGCTGTGTGACCCAATCCGCCCATCCGGCGGATATGTCGCCGTCAAGCGGATCGTCCCATGCAGTGCCGCGTCTCCAGACCTCCTGCAACAGCTGCTTGGCCCTTACCGTCACTGGGGATGCAAGACCTAGAGGATCAAACAGGGACATTACTATTTTAAGCGCTTCTCGTTTCGTGGGCGCTTCTCTGATTAACAAGTTTGGCGGTATGCGCGCCAAATCCAAATTGAAGGCGAGTCTGTCTTCCGTTGGTCTCCAAATGAGGCCCAAGACTCTCTCCGCCTTTTCTAAGTCCACCTCTTCGCGGTGGGGACTTGCCGATTCGCCGAGTGCTTCAAGTACCTCAGGCGAATTACTCGTCCATTTTTTCAATATAAAATGCGCCTCACCGTGAATGTCGCGCACTTGCCGCGCAATCGTTGTCGCGCTTTCTATGTCCGGATAGCTGTCAAGGTAATCGTCCATATAATGTTTTCTCCTTATCGCGTCGACAGCTTCCGGATGCGTCGATCGAAATCTGTCCGCGTTGCGATTCATGACATAAATCGCCGTCGCGGGAGAGCTAGATGCACCGAAAATGAGTACCTTCATCCTGTATATTTCCGGCGGTTCGTTATCTCGGCGATCCGCTCGCCAGAGATATCTGAGGGCGTCGCGATCTTCCTCGCGCAATCTCACCTGCATAAACATCTCCGTGATATCCGCGGTGACTGCAATGGGATGTTCCCGAAATCGCATCAGGACGGCGGGAAGAGGCTGCAACAAGTCTGGACCTGTTAATAAGTTATCATTCAAAGTGGTACCCTTTGTCTTGGCCGCCGCGTCGTGCACAACTCGCAGCTTGTCCGGTTTCAAAGCATTAAAAACTGCGAAGTGCGGCAAATACCATGTCCTTGTTGCATGGGAGGTCGCGGGGGCTGGCTCGGCGTAATCCTTCTCGATCAGCGCCTCCATCTGTTGGTTATATCTGACCTTGAGTTCGGGGTTCCTATCCAGCTTGTTTTCTATGTTGTGCAGCCTTTTCAAAGTGTTCTCGTAATTGTTCGGGAGCTCGACATTTTCTTTTTTCCACAGGAGAGACGTGGTATATCTTCCGCAGGGTTCTCTCGTGGTGTTGTCCTCCAGGATTCTCAGCGCCTTTTCTCCGGGGTCGCTCTTCGGCCTGCGGGGATCTACAAACAGATTATCAAGCAAAATAAATTCTTTTACGAGCTCCTCAGTTAGGTCGTCGGTTGCTGTCTGGCCGACGAAATTCACCCTGTGTCCTAGGGCTCTGGTCCGGCTCCCGTGTACCACCCATCCTAGTGGTGTGAGCGAGGCGACCGGTTGGTTCCTCCTTCCGGACCGTGTCTTGCTAGATATAAGCAAATGCCAATTATCCTGGCCTATAAGAAGTCGGGGTTTCGCTTCTTGCGTTTGTGATGCAGGCAGGAGGCCCTTCAAATGGGTACAGTCTCGCAGCGCCTCTTCAGGAATACGCTGCGCCGCCAATCTCAAGTTGTCGACGGTGCGGGCTTCTATCTGCTGCCGTCCCCGACTTCCCCTTATCTGAAACTTAACACGACATGAATTATTCCGTGTAGTTTTCTCTCCATCGTACGTGATTATGTGGAGCGGTTCATCCGGTCCCTCCGCGCCGATGTCCTTGGCCAGCTGATGGTCGATCAAACTGACCGTCGACCCGTCATCAAGTAGCGCGAAAGTGTGAGCCTCTCCCGCCGGTCCTGAAATGCATACCGGAGCTATTTTCAAAAATGACATTTGCGACGTCCATGCCGAATTTACCACCTCTTCATTGGTGGCCTCGTCGGTACTCTTACTCCTCCGGTCCGAGTGCAGCATCCTATGGTGATGTCGTTCACACCCGTCCGTGTCGCATTTTCGAGGCTTGCATGTGTGTTGCTTCGATCGAAATTTCAGGCACCTGAAACATAGCCTATGTTTTTTTGCTAAGTCCCACCGCGCGTCAACCGCGGCATCCCGAAATCGTGCACATTCGCCCATCGAATGTACCTCCTGGTTGCATACACAGCATGCGGGCTTCTGTTTGTCGGCGACGGTATGTATTCGTTGCCGGCGTGGTTGTTCGCCGCCGCTAGCCTTCACCGGGGCCTTGTCCGCGATGATCTCTGGCACGGCGAACGGACTGCATATCTCCGCTTCCCTGGCAATGAATCGGCTAAATTTTAATAAGTCGGGCTCACCTCTATGTTGTGCGGCGGCGAACTCATACCATTGCCTTCTCAGCGTCGGAGTCAATTTTTCCATCACCGCCTTCGTAACCTCCGGATTATACAGGTAGAAGGCACAATCGAGCGCTTGCAGGGTTCCCACGACATTTTCTATTTTCGTACTGAAAGTGCAAATATCTCGCGGCGAATCAGTGAGGCGGGGTAGCGCCCGGAGTCGCTCGATCTCGGCCAATGCGATCGAGTCCGGACGCCCAAACCGCGTCTCGAGAGTCCTCAGCACAGCGTTCGGTTCGGCGTTGGTGATGAGCAGCCCTTGTACTGCTTCCTTTGCTGTGCCCCGTAAGCTGCGGCGCAATCGGGACATATTCTCCAACGCTGTAAAATAACTTGCGGATTCATTATAAGCGGCTCTATAAGTTAGCCAATCTTGATGCGCACCGTTGAAAATGGGCAACTCCGTATACTTCAACGGCTGTCTATGTTGTGCAGCTTGCACAGCTTGCGTTATGGCACACGCAAGTTCACTATAATCGGAGTTCGGTCGCGCTGCGACCAATTCCCCGCCCCGCACTTGACGCGGGGTAGGCGGGGGCTGCGGCGGCGGCGGCTGTTGCGAAGCTTCATTTTCTCTTAACCAGGCTGCTACTACAGGCGGCGGTTGCTTCGCAGGCAGCGGCTGCACATTCGGGTTCGATGCCGCAGGGTTACCTGAAAATGTTATGAAATCGAGCGGATTATTTGATGCATCATTTGCCACTGGGTGACACGTTGGCGGGGGCACGGCACTGGCTCCCGCCGGTGCAGACGCCGGGATGTCCCAGGATGCGGCGGTGATCACTGGGTCTATGGGTTCGGGTGGCGGCTGCACACGGGATTGCGCATCTTGCACTTCGTGAGGTCGGTTATCAATCGCGAGCAGCTGACTGGTATGTAACCAGCTGTGAACGCGTTGATCCTGCTCGACCTCGGTGATGACGGAGTTAAGGTCATCCTCGCTATCTTCCGCTTCGATCTCTGCTAGCTTTGCGGTCGCTAGCTCTATCTTGAGTTTTGTGAGTTCGGCCCTGGCCTGTGCCAGGCGACGTGCTTTCGTTGAACGCCTTGAAGAAGTGGCTGGTCGACTTCGGGGCCGCTGTGGCTTCCTCTCTTCCGGTGCGGCGGCTTGAAGCTCCTCCGCAGCGGTGCCGGCAGCGGTATCCCTATCGGTGGTGAAACACGTTTGAACGGTGTCGGCGATGGTGGTCTCGGTGGCCTCAGTCGCAGACGTTGCTGTAGCAGACGTCGCGGTCGCGGACGTCCCCGTTGCGGACGTCGCGGTGCATGACGTGACCGTCGTTGACGCTTCCGTGGCCGACGCCGTTCGTTTCCCGATTGACCTTGTCACTGGCATTTTCCACACTCACGTAGATCCGGCTCGAAGGACCAGAAAATGTGCGGGGCTCGGACTGGGCCAACACCCCGCAATGTGTTGTGTGTGTGCTGGATTGCGTGAGTGGGAATATGGCGATACCAGTGACAAAGTAACAAAGGCGTAAAATCGGGAAATAGCGTTTATTTCACACACTGAATCGAAAGTTACAAAGTTCAGCCACAACGGTAGCCAAATTCTCCCGGCGTTAATATTCGGCGCGTAGTCTCTCGTTGCTACGCCGTAGCTATGCGACGTAGCTGGAAGTCGTCCTCGTAGCACCGTGCCACAGCTGATGAGGAAGGATGGTCCACTCTGCATAAGCGCCTGTTTCCTCTTCAAACTTGCAGACTTCTTCTTTCTTGCCGACTACTTGCTGTTTTCTTGATGTCCCGAACTATTTCTATTAAACAAAAAACTCCTAACACGTTTTAACTCAACTATACAAAAAAACAAATTAGCTTAAGTACTCCGCGGCTATACCGTACGGAGCACTAAGAGGGCCTTCCCTCTTTCTAGGACCTCTTTTTCACTTTCAAGATTACACTTATTTTCAATTCGCGCCTAAGTTAAATCTATATGCCTAAACTATAAGTGTCTTGGTACATAGACACTAAGTGGCTCTATATACTAAACATCATAAAACAACCTTATGTGCATTACAAAGAAAGTTATCGTGATTTACTTACTCTAAGTTTAGCACAAACGATGCACACAAGCAACATTTCTAAAAATAACTATTTAAACTTTATACATACGTTCATCCCGCTACCGCAGCGGGGTAGGCAAAGTTCTAACCTACACTATGACACCGAATGAAACACTACACAGTTCATACCGGGTGAGTTATAAGCGTTCAATGACCCTAACGATAACACGATTTTCTTCACTAAGATCACTGACTAAAGTCTATGACGTCACTAAGAGGTCCGAGTTCTATTACGAAATCGCGCATGCGCGGCATGCACTCTACGTTGTTCTCTCTTCGAGAATATGCGTCCTGCACAATCACCAAATATTCGCCCAACATCCATTAGTTGTTTAATCAACTCACGATCTTTATTTGCGGCGCACAGTTCTGTGATAACTTTGCTTAGTGCAGCAATAACCGAGGCAACTTTCTTTTGACTACCAACAATGGCTTTTCTTTTTTCAAAGTCTGTTCGTTGAAGACTGTTTTCATTTCTGCATTCAGTTGCGGTGCAGTTATATAAATGCAATTTTCCTGGCACTAAGTATTTAAATAGGTTTTGACGTTCATTACTTAAATAGGTTATGACGGTCATTTTTACTTAGGCCGGAGGTAGTCATATCTTGGTTAATAACGGGACCTTATTCTACCGTTATAGAAGGATCATCACCCAATAGGTATATGTATCTAAAAAACATCCATGTTAGGAAGAATTACGCTGGCCAGGTAGAAAGAAGGCTTGTGTCCGCCGAATTATTTAAGTCGATTTCAGGGGGTACCTCAGAAATGTTTGTTTCCTGGCCTGGAGAAAGGTACTATTTGAGCCTTTATGATTCAAATGCGGCAAGTAGTCCCGCAGACTACCCAAGTTGCATTTGAAAATCAAATGCGGCGAGATAATCCCACAGATTACTCAGGTGCATAGTAAAGGTTATGATGCGGCGAATTAGTCCCTCAGACTACTCAGATGCATCTTTTTAACACGGCCAGCTAGCCCCTTAGATGACTCTAATGCATGTTTAAAAATTTTTAAACGGCGAAAAAATGTTATAACGGAAACATGACTTACCATAAGGATTTTCCTGGGGATCCGGCGTGACTGCTTTTTATGGACACGACGATGAAGAACATGACGACGAACTTGACGACCTATTTAATTCCGAATTAACGGTTGCCGTACGATTTGAACGTTTTATTTGCCGTTACAATTCTTTAAAACTATATACTCCGAATTATTAACATTGCCCGTTTAGGGATGGTTTTTTAACTCCGTGCGAGAACACTGAATTTTTAGTGAAAAGAAGTGGTTGAGCACTATCTGCGAATGAAGCACAGCAGACACGACGGGAGCTTAAGTAAGGTAGCAACGTGGATGAACAGGCGAGGGATTTCCGGTGTTGCAAGTATATTTTTATTTTTTTATTTTTTGTACAATAGTGCTGAAGTGGTGTCACCTATGCGTTACTACATTGTGTTCAATACTTCAAGTTACTAATCTCGAGGACGAAGCACTGAGTATAACTACAATGTTGGTCAAACTAAAACTGTTAGTCTAAGACTAAAACACAACAATGCTCGCACATTATTCTTCATCAGATTAAGTTAGAATATTCATCCTCTAAGGGAAATACTATGGGCTAAATCACCTCATGGTGTTGTTATACAACAGTAAGGCATGATTATAGTTGTCAATTTAACATAAACATAAATTCATAAGTTTAATGGCTGCTAATAGAATATAGCTTCCAAATTTTTGTGAGAAAACTTGTTTGTGTCATTTCGTTAATTTACATGCGTACCTCGCGCGGGACTTAGTGAGGAGCTAATATTTTAAATTAGGAAAATATACATTAGAAATTAACAACTTGATGCAAATGAATAGCCATCCGCAAATCCTAATAGTGGTAATAGTTTGTACAGAGTTATTCGTGATCTTATTTTGCCTTGAAATATCAGAATGAACTACTATAATGTTTATCGTGATATTTTATTTGACTATATGACATGGCATTTTACGCGACTCCTGTCATAAAGAGCTTATGAGTTGTTATTTTGCAAGTATCTTGAATTTCAAACATTCACATGAATCTTTTTTAACCCCTAAGAGAAAAAGAGGGGAGTTATATGTTTAGGGTGTGTATCTTTGTATCTGTGCATCTGTATGTCTGTCCTTGGCATTGTAGCTCTCAAACGAATGGACCCATTTTGACGAGTTATTTTTGTTTGAAAGATGATGTGATCGAGATGGTTCTTAGCAATAATTTATGAAGATCTGTTCAGGCGTTTGAATATTATCAGCTCATTTCCAACTTTCAAAATTCTGATTAAAAAAAAATGTACTGTGACTTCAGCAATATTTTTAAGAAAGCTAACCCCTGATATAAAAAACTCTAGAAAGTAAAATAATAAAAGTTTGTTGTTTAAGTACCTACTACCGAGTAATATTTGACCCAAGCTCTGTCGCGTCGGGGGACCCTGAATCATTATCAAGACTGCCTTTTCATTCATATTTTTTGAAGATAAAATGATTATTGATAGTCTTTTATAGGGATATATTTCTCTATTCATAATTGATATAATATAAATAAAGTGAAATGGCTTATAGTTGTAGAATGTTCAAGAAAAGGAGGTAATTGTTTGCTGAAAAGATATAATACTGAGTACTTTCAACATTTTTGTCATAAGTAACAGCTAAAGTGTAAGATATATCCGTCTTGGAACTACTATAAATATTTATCAAAATAAATATTGCAACTCTACATCAAACATTTAGATTGGTCTAATTTTATTAGTGGTAACATGATTTGTTCATTATCACATTGCTGTATCACTTAACAACTACTTATTATAATGAGTTGTTATTAAGAAAGTTGATACGACATTTTCTTATCTTATTATAGTATTTTCATTTTTGTTTTATTTTCATTACTAGCTGCCCGCCTTGGCTTTGCACAGGTAGCAAAGCATAATATTTGTACTGCCTCGGTGGCGTAGTTGTATTATGGTACGACTGCAATGCTGAGGTCTCGGGTTCGATTCCCGGGACGGGGAAAGTGAAATTGAGTTTTTCTATTCAATTTCAGCTCGGAGTCTGGAATTTGTGCCCGACATGGCGATGGGCTCGCCCCCTATCACATCATGAGACGGAATAACGGCGAAAAGTGGGTGCACTAGTTGCGCCTCTGCCTACCCCTTCGGGGATAATAGGCGTGAGTGAGTGTGTGTGTGTTAATTTTCTGTCATACACATAAACCTTCCTCTTGAATCACTGCGTCCATTGGTGAAAAACATGAAAATCCGTTCGGTAGTTTTTGAGTTTATCGCGTTCAGGCAAACACATGCGATGAGTAGGGTTGCCACCTTTTTTTTATTAAAATAAAGTACATTGGTTATTTAAAGGTAGAAAAAAAAGTACATGGCGTCAAAATAAAGTACGATTTTCTTACTTTATTATTTTGGTAAACATATTATGATGGTATGTTACAACGTATTCGGCGTACTCGTTGGCCTTTGAAAAAGTTGTCTTAAAAGGACATGTTCAAAAACGGGATTAAAATTGTAACCCAGTTACTTTTTTTAAATATATTTGGAAAGTACTCCCAAAAACTTGGCCAAAGCAAATTCGCATAATTTTAAAGTCCTCTGATGTTGGAATTTATTTTTTTATTTATTTTGCTTCAAAAGTACACTTACAATAAACGTTTTTAAAAAATTTGTTATGAATGGAGAGGTCTAAAAATATATATTTTATGGATCCAAGATCCATATTTTTGCCGCTTATCCATAAAGTTTGAACCTGGTTCGATTTTGAGGCCCAGCACACAAGCAAATACAAAAAGCAGGACATCTCCTTTCTCAAACTGGTTAGGTTAGGTTGGAAATGCGTACAAGAACTAAATATATTATTTTAAATATAAAATATTTTACACATACTGCTGTTTGCGTATTCTGTATTGGCGGAATGAATGCCTAGCCAAAGTATAAAATAAATATTATTCCATACATTACCTGGACGCCTTAGACATTCATAAATCGCTTAGGCATTGTAAAAAATATCGAATTATATAGTTTGCCAGTTTATTTTCAAATTATTCGAGCTATTAAATAATTACTTGCTGCCATTTTTCCCATTTCTTTTATTTCTTACGGCCAACATTTCATTGTATGTTATATGCAAAACGAATAAATACCAGCTAAATCAAATCGAGCTAAATAAAGTATTTTCGCGTACTTTATTGTTCTCATAAAGTATAGAGTACAATGACCCAAAATAACGTACAATACTTTATAATAAAGTACAGGTGGCAACCCTAGCGATGAGGGACTTTGTTTTATAATATGAACTGATGTAATTCTTAAAATAAAAAGGTAAAAGTAGCCTGTCCTTCCTTGGATCTCAAACTATCTCCATACTTATTCTCTCACGGTTCCGACCGAAAGAAAATATTTTCCGGGATAAAAGTACCGGTTTATATTTCTCTGGAATAACCAAAAGCCTAGGTGCTTCTTAAGGTCTTAAATTATCTTCTACGAAATTTTATAGAAATCGGTTGAGTGGCTTTGCCGCCCACTCGCGAGAAAAAAACCGGGATAAAAGTTCCGGTTTACATTTTCCCGGGTAAAGCAGTAGCTTGTGTCCTTCCCTGGGTCTCAAACTATTTCCATACTTATTTGTTTGCGGTTCCACCCACAAGAAAATATTTTCCGGGATTGAAGTCCCTGTTTATTTTTTTCCCGGGATAAAAAGTAGCCTAGGTCTTTCTCAGGGTCTTAAACTATGTCCTTTACAATTTTATATTATGATTTTTTATACATGTCATGGCCATGTAGTGCCTGGTTAATGATTTTTTATTTTTATACATCTCATCTCCTCATCATCTCCTTTAAGAGAATTAAGTACGGATCCTGAAATTGGTCGCGGGGTTGGAATAGCTCAATTGGAAGAGCACCGGCACGGTACGCAGGAGGTCGTGGGTTCAAATCCCGCTTTCGACTGTTTCTTTTTCAGGATTCTATAAAAATATAAAATCATTAACCAGGCACTACATGGCCATGACATGTATAAAAAATCATAATATAAAATTAGAAAAAAGTTTAGCGACTCGTTTCGGTTACTTACTCCTGTAAAGGGGTAATGCTGAGTTAGTAGTTGTAATAACAGCTAACAGATGTCGCTGGTCATCTCCTTTAAGAGAATTAAGTACGGATCCTGAAATTGGCAATCGACAGCGGGGTCGGAATAGCTCAATTGGAAGAGCACCGGCACGGTACGCCGGAGGTCGTGGGTTCAAATCCCGCTTTCGACTGTTTCTTTTTTAGGATTCTATAAAAATATAAAATCATATGTCCTTTACAAATTTCATCGAAATCGGTTTATTGGTTTGGCCGTAACAACTCGCGAGAATAAAAAATTTGGGATAAAAGTCCCGGATTGAATTTTCCCGGGATATAAAGTAGCCTATGTTACTCAGGGATACAGGAGCATTCTAATGGTGAAAGAATTTTTGAAATCGGTCCAGTACTTTTTGAGTTTATCTTTGTCAAACATACAAATCTTTCCTCTTTATAATAATAGTATAGATGGATAATTTTTTTTTAGTAATATTTATAAAGAACAATGTGTCATTACAACAAACCATACTTGTTGTCAAGTGTTTTGGAAGGTGATCTTATCATGCGATAATTATTTTCAACTGTCGAGTGCTGCACAACATATACAACTACGTTATATTCTAGTAATTCTAGCTACATAGTCAAGTTACGTCACAAAGGTTTTCATCAGCACCCGGAATTGTCGCGCTTTCACATAGTTGTTGAGGAATATTTGTATTTACGTTCGCATTCGTAACAATGCAGTCTTACAGAAGCTGGTGTTTGGCACACCGCACAGCACGTGTGATGATAGCTGTGCTGTGTAGCACCAACATAAAAAGAGATGTTTCACTGCTTAGCCAAAAAGAATCTATAAATTGAATTGTAAATGACAATTACTTATTGTATATAGGTACATGTATTACAAAACAGATTATAATTACTTAAAATAATTCATAATATTCCAAACGCTATATCATTAAAGGCTTTGCCACACAACAAGCGTGCCTAAATGTGACATCGACATGGCGTGATGAAAGTATGGTGGGAGCGTGCCGTAATGTTCACACACCTTACCTTGTGTTTCGCGGCACTGGGTTGAACAATCCAAACTAAGCTTTCCGGATAGTGTTCTCAACTCCAAAAATATTTACCCCTAACGCTAAATCAAAAAAAATCTTAAAATCGTTAAATTCACACGAAAATCCCTACAGTTTCCTACTTGATCAGCACTTTCAGACAAGCGTGACCGTGCCACGCCAAGATGCGTAGTCGCGTGCGCCCGATAGATATGGCTGCCACCACTTAAATTGCCGACGCCGGATATACACGGCAAAAATCCCGGACATTTGGGTGCAATATGGGTGTTTCCCCGGACACCTTTGAAAAATATTTTGCCGTGCCTTCTTGAATGCGGGTTATTATGAGTGAATTTTTAACTAAGGTTTATTTTAATTTATCGCTTATCTATAAAAAAATGATTTCCCCTGGCAACAAGTGTCCGGGTTTCACCCGGACACTTCTTAAAACCCCTGCCGGACGGCCCCCGGACGCCCTTCAAACTAGGACAAATCCGGGGAAATCCGGATGGATGGCAGCCCTACCTATAGAGAACCACCACGCCCAGCTCCGTGTGTCGACTCCTATAGTCCGCGCCAGATAACTTGGCAATAAACTGGTGTGGTAGTCTAGCGCGCGCGGCTATGATGGGAAAGCCTGAATGCGGCCCTCGATGGCTGACCGTGAACTGAACCATTAAATAAAATGAATTTATTATTATATTCGTTACGGTCGCAGTGTACATTAACCTTTTAAAGTTATGATAAAAAAATTGTCGCTATTTGCATAAGGAAAATTTTAAAATATGAATAAATTAAAAAAACTTGTACATGTGTCGAGCAGCGACCGTACAGACTTGTAAATTACTAATAACTTCGCAATATATACAATCATTGGGGAAATGAATACGAATGCAATGGAAGAAGCGATGCGAAACAACAGTTGTTGATTATCGACAGTGGTGATCTCTACTATATTCGTCCTGTGCTAGAAAACATGAACATGAACAAATATGTTGGCCGCATTTTTGTTTGTATTTGAGATTTTAGGTCTACCTTATTATCAACACGATGCCCTATCTAGATTCTAGACATCTAATCTTTCTTTTTAATGGTCTTGGTTTTTGGGATTCGTCTTTTCGTAAATACTAAACACTTGTTGCAAACGAAGCCACTATATTTAATAATGTTCCAAGGGAGAATGTTTTGAGTATTACAACAGAGGTGGTGAGAGATATTTTGCAATCATTTATTCATTTTGTGCAGGACGCATATTCTCGAAGAGAGAACAACGTAGAGTGCATGCCGCGCATGCGCGATTTCGTAATAGAACTCGGACCTCTTAGTGACGTCATAGACTTTAGTCAGTGATCTTAGTGAAAAAAAATCGTGTTATCGTTAGGGTCATTGAACGCTTATAACTCACCCGGTATGAACTGTGTAGTGTTTCATTCGGTGTCATAGTGTAGGTTAGAACTTTGCCTACCCCGCTGCGGTAGCGGGATGAACGTATGTATAAAGTTTAAATAGTTATTTTTAGAAATGTTGCTTGTGTGCATCGTTTGTGCTAAACTTAGAGTAAGTAAATCACGATAACTTTCTTTGTAATGCACATAAGGTTGTTTTATGATGTTTAGTATATAGAGCCACTTAGTGTCTATGTACCAAGACACTTATAGTTTAGGCATATAGATTTAACTTAGGCGCGAATTGAAAATAAGTGTAATCTTGAAAGTGAAAAAGAGGTCCTAGAAAGAGGGAAGGCCCTCTTAGTGCTCCGTACGGTATAGCCGCGGAGTACTTAAGCTAATTTGTTTTTTTGTATAGTTGAGTTAAAAACGTGTTAGGAGTTTTGTTTAATAGAAATAGTTCGGGACATCAAGAAAACAGCAAGTAGTCGGCAAGAAAGAAGAAGTCTGCAAGTTTGAAGAGGAAACAGGCGCTTATGCAGAGTGGACCATCCTTCCTCATCAGCTGTGGCACGGTGCTACAAGGACGACTTCCAGCTACGTCGCATAGCTACGGCGTAGCAACGAGAGACTGCGCGCCGAATAGTAACGCCGGGAGAATTTGGCTACCGTTGTGGCTGAACTTTGTAACTTTCGATTCAGTGTGTGAAATAAACGCTATTTCCCGATTTTACGCCTTTGTTACTTTGTCACTGGTATCGCCATATTCCCACTCACGCAATCCAGCACACACACAACACATTGCGGGGTGTTGGCCCAGTCCGAGCCCCGCACATTTTCTGGTCCTTCGCGAGCCGGATCTACGTGAGTGTGGAAAATGCCAGTGACAAGGTCAATCGGGAAACGAACGGCGTCGGCCACGGAAGCGTCAACGACGGTCACGTCATGCACCGCGACGTCCGCAACGGGGACGTCCGCGACCGCGACGTCTGCTACAGCAACGTCTGCGACTGAGGCCACCGAGACCACCATCGCCGACACCGTTCAAACGTGTTTCACCACCGATAGGGATACCGCTGCCGGCACCGCTGCGGAGGAGCTTCAAGCCGCCGCACCGGAAGAGAGGAAGCCACAGCGGCCCCGAAGTCGACCAGCCACTTCTTCAAGGCGTTCAACGAAAGCACGTCGCCTGGCACAGGCCAGGGCCGAACTCACAAAACTCAAGATAGAGCTAGCGACCGCAAAGCTAGCAGAGATCGAAGCGGAAGATAGCGAGGATGACCTTAACTCCGTCATCACCGAGGTCGAGCAGGATCAACGCGTTCACAGCTGGTTACATACCAGTCAGCTGCTCGCGATTGATAACCGACCTCACGAAGTGCAAGATGCGCAATCCCGTGTGCAGCCGCCACCCGAACCCATAGACCCAGTGATCACCGCCGCATCCTGGGACATCCCGGCGTCTGCACCGGCGGGAGCCAGTGCCGTGCCCCCGCCAACGTGTCACCCAGTGGCAAATGATGCATCAAATAATCCGCTCGATTTCATAACATTTTCAGGTAACCCTGCGGCATCGAACCCGAATGTGCAGCCGCTGCCTGCGAAGCAACCGCCGCCTGTAGTAGCAGCCTGGTTAAGAGAAAATGAAGCTTCGCAACAGCCGCCGCCGCCGCAGCCCCCGCCTACCCCGCGTCAAGTGCGGGGCGGGGAATTGGTCGCAGCGCGACCGAACTCCGATTATAGTGAACTTGCGTGTGCCATAACGCAAGCTGTGCAAGCTGCACAACATAGACAGCCGTTGAAGTATACGGAGTTGCCCATTTTCAACGGTGCGCATCAAGATTGGCTAACTTATAGAGCCGCTTATAATGAATCCGCAAGTTATTTTACAGCGTTGGAGAATATGTCCCGATTGCGCCGCAGCTTACGGGGCACAGCAAAGGAAGCAGTACAAGGGCTGCTCATCACCAACGCCGAACCGAACGCTGTGCTGAGGACTCTCGAGACGCGGTTTGGGCGTCCGGACTCGATCGCATTGGCCGAGATCGAGCGACTCCGGGCGCTACCCCGCCTCACTGATTCGCCGCGAGATATTTGCACTTTCAGTACGAAAATAGAAAATGTCGTGGGAACCCTGCAAGCGCTCGATTGTGCCTTCTACCTGTATAATCCGGAGGTTACGAAGGCGGTGATGGAAAAATTGACTCCGACGCTGAGAAGGCAATGGTATGAGTTCGCCGCCGCACAACATAGAGGTGAGCCCGACTTATTAAAATTTAGCCGATTCATTGCCAGGGAAGCGGAGATATGCAGTCCGTTCGCCGTGCCAGAGATCATCGCGGACAAGGCCCCGGTGAAGGCTAGCGGCGGCGAACAACCACGCCGGCAACGAATACATACCGTCGCCGACAAACAGAAGCCCGCATGCTGTGTATGCAACCAGGAGGTACATTCGATGGGCGAATGTGCACGATTTCGGGATGCCGCGGTTGACGCGCGGTGGGACTTAGCAAAAAAACATAGGCTATGTTTCAGGTGCCTGAAATTTCGATCGAAGCAACACACATGCAAGCCTCGAAAATGCGACACGGACGGGTGTGAACGACATCACCATAGGATGCTGCACTCGGACCGGAGGAGTAAGAGTACCGACGAGGCCACCAATGAAGAGGTGGTAAATTCGGCATGGACGTCGCAAATGTCATTTTTGAAAATAGCTCCGGTATGCATTTCAGGACCGGCGGGAGAGGCTCACACTTTCGCGCTACTTGATGACGGGTCGACGGTCAGTT
This sequence comes from Lapara coniferarum, assembly GCA_949316025.1. Classification (NCBI taxonomy): domain Eukaryota; kingdom Metazoa; phylum Arthropoda; class Insecta; order Lepidoptera; family Sphingidae; genus Lapara; species Lapara coniferarum. The sequence goes on along the minus strand of OX438921.1, from coordinate 34,639,632 downwards.
TGATCGACCATCAGCTGGCCAAGGACATCGGCGCGGAGGGACCGGATGAACCGCTCCACATAATCACGTACGATGGAGAGAAAACTACACGGAATAATTCATGTCGTGTTAAGTTTCAGATAAGGGGAAGTCGGGGACGGCAGCAGATAGAAGCCCGCACCGTCGACAACTTGAGATTGGCGGCGCAGCGTATTCCTGAAGAGGCGCTGCGAGACTGTACCCATTTGAAGGGCCTCCTGCCTGCATCACAAACGCAAGAAGCGAAACCCCGACTTCTTATAGGCCAGGATAATTGGCATTTGCTTATATCTAGCAAGACACGGTCCGGAAGGAGGAACCAACCGGTCGCCTCGCTCACACCACTAGGATGGGTGGTACACGGGAGCCGGACCAGAGCCCTAGGACACAGGGTGAATTTCGTCGGCCAGACAGCAACCGACGACCTAACTGAGGAGCTCGTAAAAGAATTTATTTTGCTTGATAATCTGTTTGTAGATCCCCGCAGGCCGAAGAGCGACCCCGGAGAAAAGGCGCTGAGAATCCTGGAGGACAACACCACGAGAGAACCCTGCGGAAGATATACCACGTCTCTCCTGTGGAAAAAAGAAAATGTCGAGCTCCCGAACAATTACGAGAACACTTTGAAAAGGCTGCACAACATAGAAAACAAGCTGGATAGGAACCCCGAACTCAAGGTCAGATATAACCAACAGATGGAGGCGCTGATCGAGAAGGATTACGCCGAGCCAGCCCCCGCGACCTCCCATGCAACAAGGACATGGTATTTGCCGCACTTCGCAGTTTTTAATGCTTTGAAACCGGACAAGCTGCGAGTTGTGCACGACGCGGCGGCCAAGACAAAGGGTACCACTTTGAATGATAACTTATTAACAGGTCCAGACTTGTTGCAGCCTCTTCCCGCCGTCCTGATGCGATTTCGGGAACATCCCATTGCAGTCACCGCGGATATCACGGAGATGTTTATGCAGGTGAGATTGCGCGAGGAAGATCGCGACGCCCTCAGATATCTCTGGCGAGCGGATCGCCGAGATAACGAACCGCCGGAAATATACAGGATGAAGGTACTCATTTTCGGTGCATCTAGCTCTCCCGCGACGGCGATTTATGTCATGAATCGCAACGCGGACAGATTTCGATCGACGCATCCGGAAGCTGTCGACGCGATAAGGAGAAAACATTATATGGACGATTACCTTGACAGCTATCCGGACATAGAAAGCGCGACAACGATTGCGCGGCAAGTGCGCGACATTCACGGTGAGGCGCATTTTATATTGAAAAAATGGACGAGTAATTCGCCTGAGGTACTTGAAGCACTCGGCGAATCGGCAAGTCCCCACCGCGAAGAGGTGGACTTAGAAAAGGCGGAGAGAGTCTTGGGCCTCATTTGGAGACCAACGGAAGACAGACTCGCCTTCAATTTGGATTTGGCGCGCATACCGCCAAACTTGTTAATCAGAGAAGCGCCCACGAAACGAGAAGCGCTTAAAATAGTAATGTCCCTGTTTGATCCTCTAGGTCTTGCATCCCCAGTGACGGTAAGGGCCAAGCAGCTGTTGCAGGAGGTCTGGAGACGCGGCACTGCATGGGACGATCCGCTTGACGGCGACATATCCGCCGGATGGGCGGATTGGGTCACACAGCTGAGAAGATTGGGTCACGTGTCCGTGCCACGCTGCTACCTAGGCTATACTCGAGCTAGAAGATTGCAGCTGCACGTGTTCACCGATGCCAGCGAGTCCGCCTACGCGACCGCACTATACTGGCGAGCCGAAGATGAAGACGGACGGGTCACGGTTTCGCTTATAACAGCGAAAGCGAAAGTTGCGCCGCTGAAACTAACGTCCATTCCCCGTCTAGAATTACAGGCAGCAGTACTCGGCACACGGATGGCAGCCGCGGTGAAGCGCGAACACGGAAGACAACCCGAGTCAACGACCTACTGGACAGACAGTCGGACAACGCTGAGCTGGATCAGAACAGGATCCAGATCATACAAACCATACGTCGCTCATCGCGTCGCGGCAATAGAGGAACATTCACAAACGAGCGAATGGAGATGGGTGCCGACGCGCCACAATGCCGCTGACGATGCCACACGCGACGTGCCGGACAACTTCGATGAGCGACATCGATGGTTCAATGGGCCGGAATTTCTCCGAAATCCACCCGACTTATGGCCCACGGAAGAAAGGGGCATCATCACCACGACCGGTGAAGAAAGAGTAGGCGCCGTCACCTCAGGACATCGAGAGCCACAGCTCTCAGAGGCCCTACCCGACGTGAATCGGTTCTCGAGTTGGACCCGATACTTGAGAGCTACAGCTCGCACTCTGCAGGCAGTGCGCATGTTCCGGCGACGGTGTGATTACGTTAATCACAAGCGAACAAAGGCCGCTTCGCAAAAGGACCCGGATTGGAAACGCGCTCAAACGTCGAAAAAACCGTTGAAGAGGAGCGCGCGAAAATCGGAGGACATAACATTCATGACCCTCCCAGCTGAGCTGTTAGAACGGGCGGAATACCTCATTATAAAAATGAGTCAAGAAAAAGTGTTTGCCGAAGAAATACGTGCACTCGCACAAGGAAAACCCGTATCACGGGATAGCCGCCTGTATCCTTTGAGTATTGTACTAATTAATAATTTGATATGTTTAAATAGTCGGATTTCAGCTACCACGGGAATCACAGAAAAAATGAAGCACCCTCCGGTCGTCGACGGCGAGCATCGGGCAACACGGCTGTGGATCGAGCACGTCCACGCAGAGCTGCATCACGCCAGCGTCGAGAGCGTGGTCAACTGCTGCCGCCAACAGAGATGGATCCTGAGACTACGCCCGACGGTCAAGACTACACTGAGGAGCTGCTTGAAGTGCCGCCAGAGGGCGGCGACCCCGCCGCAGCCGGTGACGGGCGACTTACCTGCCTGTCGGCTGGCTCATCATCACAGACCATTTACCTATACCGGTCTTGATTACTTCGGTCCGCTCACCGTAACCGTGGGCCGCAGCAATCAAAAGCGCTATGTAGCTCTCTTTACATGTTTGACAGTTCGAGCGGTGCATCTAGAGGTGGTGCACTCATTAAGTGCGCAGGGTGCAATCATGGCACTCAGGCGCATGACAGCGCGTCGTGGGAGCCCCGTCGAGCTGTGGTCCGACAATGCGACCAACTTCCACGGCGCGGAACGAGAGCTGCGCAACACCCTCCTCGCGGGCGCCGAAGAAGAGGCGTCGCGGAGGGCGATCCGATGGCGCTTCATTCCCCCGGGCGCGCCATTCATGGGCGGCGCCTGGGAGAGACTGGTGCGGACTGTGAAAACCGCACTAAAAACGGTGCTCCACGAGAGGAGCCCTCGAGAAGAGACGTTGGCAACGTTACTCGCCGAGGTCGAACTAACAGTCAATAGCCGACCATTGACCCACGTGTCGGTGAACCCTGAGGATCCGGAAGCCCTGACGCCTAACCACTTTTTGTTGGGCGGTCGGGGCCCGTGGTCGGTGCCGAACTTCCCGGCCGACCACGACTTCGGCGCGCACGCCGACCTCAAAGCCACACAGCAGCTCGCCGACGCATTCTGGACGCGTTGGCTCCGGGAGTACCTCCCCGAGCTAAGAAACCGGCGGGAGGCCCACAGCCGGGGCCCCGAACTGCAAATAGGTGATGTCGTCCGCATCATAGACGGCACGCTCCCGCGCAACACATGGCCGCGGGGGCGCATTTGCGCCATGTATCCCGGCCCAGATGGAGTGGTGCGCACAGTGGACATCACCACCCGCGGAGGTGTCCTGCGACGACCCGTGAAGAGGATCGTCGTCATACACCAAGCTGACGACACAAGGACCGAGAGCGCCGCGCCGCAGCCAGCGGCGGATGCATCCTGCCCGACAGCGTGACTGCATCACCCCCTGGACGCTGGGTGATGCACGGCGGGAGAATGTGCAGGACGCATATTCTCGAAGAGAGAACAACGTAGAGTGCATGCCGCGCATGCGCGATTTCGTAATAGAACTCGGACCTCTTAGTGACGTCATAGACTTTAGTCAGTGATCTTAGTGAAAAAAAATCGTGTTATCGTTAGGGTCATTGAACGCTTATAACTCACCCGGTATGAACTGTGTAGTGTTTCATTCGGTGTCATAGTGTAGGTTAGAACTTTGCCTACCCCGCTGCGGTAGCGGGATGAACGTATGTATAAAGTTTAAATAGTTATTTTTAGAAATGTTGCTTGTGTGCATCGTTTGTGCTAAACTTAGAGTAAGTAAATCACGATAACTTTCTTTGTAATGCACATAAGGTTGTTTTATGATGTTTAGTATATAGAGCCACTTAGTGTCTATGTACCAAGACACTTATAGTTTAGGCATATAGATTTAACTTAGGCGCGAATTGAAAATAAGTGTAATCTTGAAAGTGAAAAAGAGGTCCTAGAAAGAGGGAAGGCCCTCTTAGTGCTCCGTACGGTATAGCCGCGGAGTACTTAAGCTAATTTGTTTTTTTGTATAGTTGAGTTAAAAACGTGTTAGGAGTTTTGTTTAATAGAAATAGTTCGGGACATCAAGAAAACAGCAAGTAGTCGGCAAGAAAGAAGAAGTCTGCAAGTTTGAAGAGGAAACAGGCGCTTATGCAGAGTGGACCATCCTTCCTCATCAGCTGTGGCACGGTGCTACAAGGACGACTTCCAGCTACGTCGCATAGCTACGGCGTAGCAACGAGAGACTGCGCGCCGAATAGTAACGCCGGGAGAATTTGGCTACCGTTGTGGCTGAACTTTGTAACTTTCGATTCAGTGTGTGAAATAAACGCTATTTCCCGATTTTACGCCTTTGTTACTTTGTCACTGGTATCGCCATATTCCCACTCACGCAATCCAGCACACACACAACACATTGCGGGGTGTTGGCCCAGTCCGAGCCCCGCACACATTTGTATCATTGTTATGATTTATTACGCCTAATACGTATTACGGTGTAGAATAAGATAACTAAAACTGTTTAAATGTTGCACATGGTGATTTAGATAGTGCTGATTTTTTACGTTTGAGATAAAAGTGAGTTTCACCGTAATTTATAACAGATGTCGCTGTCACATGGCTTCGTTAATATAACATCTATGAGTACCCACATTTTATCTTGACGTTGAAGTTTATTGGTAGCGGAACATTATAAAAATTCCGCTCTTACATGACGTGCGTAATGAAACTTGGAGATGTTAGGGCATTCAGCGTATATTAGAGCAAGTAAAAATGTTTTACGTTTTTTTTTTCAGAAATAAAAAGTTATTTCTTGCAAAGACGTTTGTATCAAAAATAACTCATTCGCCTGCCACGGCGGAGTTGAGTTTTAATTATATTCATCTGCATTGCCAACAGACATTTTACATTTGCCTTAAGTAAAAAAACACATTTATATTTGCTTCATCATAATGTTAACTCTTGAGTTCTAAGTCTGATCTAAAACGAAGAAAAATTAATATGATTTGAAAATAAAACCTTAGAGTATGTCAAATTGGGACAAAATAGAATAACTTTAAAAAAAACTATCCAAGCTTCTGGAATGGACATCAATATTATTTAAATAAACTGTTTATTCAAGAGAAGCATATATTGTTTATCGTAGATTATGCTTTCACCTTCCCAAGGCATAGGCGCAGCCACACTTCTTTGAGCTTATTATACGGCCCACAATGCGGTATGTAACGAGCCAGGCGCAAAATCTGGCTAAAGTCATCTTGAGACAGGAGTTTTTTTTACGCTCCACATCCCAAGTACTCTGCCACAAATGACTAGATCACTGTGTCGATATATTATCATTATAATCTCATGTAGATAATATTTTTGCTGTGAATGATAGGTACCTACAGAAATCCAGAGGGACTATCTTTAATCTCTCAATCTCTCTTGGCCGACTTCAGAGTTTCTTTGAAGTTTTTATGTCTCTTGGTTTTGTAATCTCTGCGTCATCTCGGAATAGTAAGACGCTGTTACTACCCGGTTGTTTTGAAGTATTTTAACAGTGTCGTCTGCACTCGTATAACTGATAGTAGTGCTCGCGGCTCCGCCCGCGTGAAAAAGTTTTTCCGGGACAAAACTATTTTACCCTTTTGTTTTAGCCTTTAGCACTCAGGAGTTATGTAGCTTGCTATTAGTGAAAGAATTTTCAAAATCGGTTCAGTAGTTCCTGAGATTAGCGCGTTCATACAAACAAACAAACTCTTCAGCTTTATAATATTAGTATAGATGTATAATGAATTCGTGGGAAACAAGTTAGACGATATCGATCGCTGTCATTGGAAAATATTTAATTTTACTAATATTATAAACGCGCAAGTTTGTAAAAATTTATGGAGATATGGATGTTTGTTACTCTTTCACGCAAAAACTACTGAACAGATTTCGATGAAATTTTGCACACGGGTAGACCATGTCCTGGATTAACACATAGGCTACTTCCTATCCCGGGAAAATATAAACCGGGACTTTTATCCCGGAAAAACTTTTTAACGCGGGCGGAGCCGCGGGCAAAATCTAGTATCCTTATAAGTTGTAGCGAACCCTCTGCGAGACGAACTCGATGTCGGCTATTGACTATTGTAGAGTTCGGTCAGTTCGGAATTTCTATTAACTTTTAACATATTTGTATATTGTAGTTCTTTATTCATCGTGTGATTTTTTTTTATTTTTGTCCAAGGATATAGGTAGTGTTCGTATGATTTTATAGGCGTATGTTGGGCTAGCATATTGTATATTGCTTTCTAATTTCTATCTTTTTATCCAAGAATAGCATACAATACAAATTTTATACCGGGAAAGTTCGTTCATGTGGCAGAAGCCGCAAGCAACAATTAGTAAATAATATAGTAAAATTATGGTATGTTGTTTCCGAAGAGCAAATTTTATATAAGCAACCTATAGAATATCCTACATAGAAATAAAATTACAAGATATTGATTGGAGTGCCGCAATAATGAATGTTATGTTTGTAGGCAATGAAGGGGCTTTGTTAGTCATTACTTTTTGATGTATATGTATAGAGGATACTATTACAAGATTATGCAAGCTTCGTGTCTTAACACGTCATACTCACGTGAGGAATGTCGCGGTCAATAGTTGCTACACAGCAACCCCTGGTAAACAACGCGAAATCATTCATTAACTACATATTATAAATTTCTTGTCACCTTTGTGACGTGTTTACAAGAATTACTGTACAGGTTTACTAACGATGATATATAGGTGAATGACGGTATTAGCATAGGTGAATTGTAGCTTGTTAAGACCATGAGTTATTTATTGAATATATTAGGAAAAATATTTTACTTTTGGTGGAAAAGTTTGTTATAATGTTTACAGAGAGAGGCCCTCTAAATACATTGATGTAGGCTATAATATTCAAATCATTGTTTACTTTCAGTGGAGTGATATAATGGTGATGCCGCGTTGTTAGTGAAATTCAGTGTTTGAAGCGGCATTTGGTTGTTTACATAAACAGAGCATGCACTCAGCAATATCGTCACAAAACTGCTCTCTATAAAAGTGACAAAGCGACAGACAGGACAATGCACATGCTCCTTGTTTGTACTACTATAGAGACGAAGGCGCATGTCCTGAGAGGCTACTGCGAAAAACGAAATCCGTAGTTTCGGGTGACGGATCGCACGTTTTCTTACTACGAAGTGTTACGGATCCCTCTTTATGAAGAGTTGATGCGTGACGAAAGTGTTGAGCGAAGTCGGAAGCGTCGCAAACTGCGTGAAACCTTCGTTCAACGGTGACGGATCCGAAGTAATTTGGTAGTAAGGTTAAATCCGAAGTTCGTCGTTTCTTCGTTTCGGACCGACGTTTCGGATTTCGTTTTTCGCAGCAGCCTCTCTGAACCCATCCACTCCTGCAAGCTTGTGACCTGGAGCAATTAGGATTGTAGTATAGGCAATTACTGGCCGCACGTTTACACTATCTCTTTCTTGCCAAATTCGTTAACAGATGAATATTAGCTAGAACTAAGGCTCTCAATGATTTGCAGCTATGATGGCGCCACATGGACTTTCTCGGTTCCCTTCAGGCTACGATGAAAAGAACACGCGAATCAATTCTGATTTATAAAATAGAATTTTGCTTTATTCATTGATCATTGAGATCAATATAAGGTTAGATTGATGATGAAACCATACTTGTTCCTGCACATGCGTAGCCAGTGTTGTTTGGATTTTGATGTGGTTTACAACATTGATGCAATCAATCATCATGGTGGTGTCTAGATGTTATGTAGCATGCATACAAAACAAACAATAAGTAAACATTGGTTTCATTCAAGTGAGTTGCGTCACTAGTAGAGCGTAGTCGTCAGTGACACTGACTGTTTTGTTGTGTACCAGAATAACTGTACTTGTACGGTTTCCCATCGGCTAAACACGCAATCGGCTTGCCTGATGCTTCCGTGTTCCAACATTTTGTTTTCTTTATTGTCACTTCTGTTAATGATTTATTGAAGGTTGAAAACGTAAAAAAGGTATTTATATCGTAAGTGGCATTTGCTATGTCACATAGACAACAATATAATAAATAGTTGGTCTAAGTTGGTCTATGGTCATGTCTCTCAACGGCAACACTGCCGCTTCCTCTTCCCTTCTAATGTCTAGCCTAAGCATGTAATTAACGTTCGTCTAATAAAGTTATTAACAAATATTCAAGACAGTCTATTCATTAAGAATACAACCAAAACATGGTGTCAGAAGTGCACAATTCACGTACGACATAGAAGAAACAATCAGGCCAACGCGGTAAGCGTATTCATTATTCACACGACGAACAAGTCACTACAACAAGATGGCGTCAGCAGCACAAACTCCGACCGAAAATATTAATCAATCTACAACGAAATTTGGTAGCGTCCCACCTTTAGACACCAAGGCAACAAATATGCCACTTACGTGGAAAAACTGGCTAACGCAATTAAAAATATATATGCGCGCCAATGTACTCGAAGAAGTCAAGGACCAAAGAAAGGTAGCCATCTTAATGAATTTCATCGGAACAGACGCACTCTCAATATTCTACTCATTTAACGTCGATATAGACACAATATCATTCAACGAGTTAATAGAAAAATTCGAAAAATATTTTTTGCCAAAAGTGAACATTACTGTAGAGAGGCATAAGTTATTCAACAGAAGACAAGGAATCGATGAAAACATAGATGATTACATTACCGATCTCAAAAACATGGCTAACCAATGCGAGTTTGGGATACTACTAGATAGCATGACACGAGATATATTTAGTTGGAATTTGAACTCAAAAAATCAATATATTAAAGAGAAAATTCTTCAAGAGAAACCAAAGACCCTTGAAGAGGCAGTCAACCTGGCAAAACATCACGAATCTTCCAAGCAGCAAGCTAAACTCCTGGAGTCAAGCACCACAACATTTGTAGGCCAAGTGAGGCAACGGGCACAAACACCAAACAAGACCAAATACCGTCCTCGCAGTACTTCTAGGAATCGGAATCAAGTAAGAAGTCCAACATTTCAAGTCCAAGGAAAATGTGGAAGATGCGGGCAAACTCATCGCTTCAAGTGTCCAGCCCAAGGGGTAAAATGTAAGATTTGTAACAAATATAATCATTATGCTAGTATGTGTCATAATAAAAAAGTCCTAATCGTAGAAACTTTACCAGTGTCAGTCGATCGAGAGGATAATAATTTGTATGTAGGTACTTTAACTAGTAGTACAGCACAATCTAGTGATGCTTGGTGTACAACTATGACTATTAATAATAAGGATGTAAAATTTCTTTTAGATTCAGGCGCTGACACTAATATCATTTCACACAATACATTCCAACAACTTAACTTACCTAACACAATCATTACTAAAAGTCAACACAAATTATCCAGTTTTAGTGGAGAAATAATTCCAACAATAGGTCAATGCTCCATCAACTTGACACATAATAATCGCTGCTATAATGTAAACTTTCACGTCATTGATTTAAAATGTCAAAATATAATAGGTAGAAATACTGGTACAGAACTTAAACTCATAAAAAAAATTAACACAGTCACTTTCCAATTAGATGACGTGCTTAACAATTATGGTGATCTATTTCAAGGTTTAGGTTGTATTCGGGACTTTGAGTGCAATCTCACATTAAAGCCTGATGCGGTACCAACTGTAGAAGCTTGTAGACGAGTTCCTATACAACTTCAAAAACCTCTGAAAGAAGAGTTAGCTTCCATGGAAAAGATGGGTGTCATTAAGCGTATAGAGGAACCAACAAATTGGGTGAGTACTATTGTCCTTACAACTAGTAAAAAGGGGAAATTACGTTTGTGTATCAATCCCAAAAAATTAAATGAAGCTGTCATGAGATCCCATTATCAATTCCCTACATTAGATGAGATTAAAGCCGATTTAGCCGGTTCCAAGTATTTCACAACTTTAGATGCCAATAAAGGTTTCTGGATGATGCCCTTAAGTGAAGAGTCGGCAAAGCTTTGTACTTTTATAACCCCATATGGTAGGTATTGCTATAAAAGACTTCCATTCGGCATAAATGCTGCACCTGGAATTTTTCACAGAGAAATGGTGAAAAGGTTTGGAGATATTCAAGGGGTTAAAATCATGATGGACGACTTTCTGATATATGGTAAAGACCTAACAGAACATAATACACGGCTTAAATTAGTGTTAGAAAGGGCAAGACAAGTCAATATTAAATTCAATAAAGAAAAGTCAGCTATTTGTAAACAAAAAGTAAAATATCTAGGTCATATATTCTCTAAAGATGGTATTAGCGTAGATGAGTCAAAAGTAGAGGCAATAAATAAGATGTCAAGCCCTACTTCCGTCACTGAATTACAACGGTTCTTAGGCATGGTCAACTATTTAGGACCATTCATTAAAAATTTGTCTCAGGAGACTTCCCGTTTGAGAACATTATTGTCTAAAAATACTCAATGGAATTGGTCAGACCATCATGAAAAAGATTTTAACAATTTAAAAGCCATAATAAGCTCTGCCCCAGTTTTGGCATACTATGATTCTAATAAAAATGTCCTATTGTCTGTAGATGCCTCTAAGGATGCCTTAGGAGCAGTTCTGTCACATGACCGCCAACCAATAGCATATGCTTCAGCTTCTCTTACCAAATGTCAACAAAATTATAGTCAAATAGAGAAAGAGTTATTAGCAGTATTATTTGGTTGTACAAAATACCATCAATACATATATGGTAAACAAGTGACTGTAGAAACAGATCACAAACCTCTTATCACATTATTTAAAAAGGCTCTCTATGATGTACCTCCTAGATTACAAAGAATCATGTTAAGATTGCAACCATATGACTTACATGTAATTTACAAACCGGGTAAATACCTTTATATTGCAGACACACTTTCCAGAGCAGCTTTGCCAGATAACACACTTGTCGACTTGGAAAATGACATTGATTTGCACATTAACCTAGTGAAATCTAGCCTTTCTATAAGTCCTAACAAATTAGAACAAATTAAAAGTGAAACCAATAAAGACAGTACTTTTAAAAAAATAATTCATTATTGCCAAAATGGATGGCCTGAGCATAAACGCTCTGTTACTACAGATATAAAACCATATTTTTTGATTAGAGACCAGATTTCAGTCATAGATGGTATTCTTTTCAAGTCTCATAGTGTAATCATACCAATAAACATGAGAGAATGTATTCTGAAAATAATTCATGCTGGTCATCAAGGCATAAAAAGTTGTATTCGCTTAGCATCTGGTATAGTTTACTGGCCAAATATTAACTCTGACATAGAGAAGTATATTAATAAGTGTCATTCATGTCTTACTTATCGAAGGAATAATCCTAAAGAACCAATTATACATCATGACTATGCATTATTACCTTGGAATAAGCTTGGTATAGATATTTTTGAACATGAGGGTTGTAAATATCTTCTAGTAGTAGACTATTTTTCAAAATTTATAGAAATTGCACTATTACACTCTGCCACATCTGCTAAAATTATTGTAACACAATTAAAGTCTATTTTTTCACGTCATGGTATACCCAAAATAATTATTTCTGATAATGGACCCCCTTTTAATAGCCAAGAGTTTCGAGTCTTTACTAATGATTGGGACATAACTCACACTACATCAAGTCCATATCACAGTTGTTCTAATGGAATGGCAGAGAGAGCAGTGGGTATAGTTAAAAATATACTGAAAAAGTGTAAATTAGATAATAGTGATCCTTATATAGGCATGTTACACTACCGCAACACTCAAAACAGTCTTACAGGCTATTCACCAGCTCAGCTCTTAATGTCTAGGCAGTTGAGAACTAAAATTCCAGTCGCTGAAATTCACTTAAAGCCTAAGTTAATTGATTATAAGTTAGTAAAGGATAAATTAAACAAACAGAGAAATAGAACAAGTATTTATTACAATCAACACAGTAAAAAATTAAAACCAGTTAAAAAAGGTGACAATGTTTACTTCAAACACAATCCTAAGGGTGTATGGATTCCTGGAATTGTTACAGATGAAGGCCCAGAACCACGTACATACACTATCACTTCACCTCAAGGCACATTCCGCAGGAACAGGCAGATGATACTTTCACCATCTTGTCGTTCACCACACTTACATGAGACACAATCTTACTTGCAACCACAAACTTCTTCACATGAATACGAAGGGATAAATACTAATAATACATATACACAAAATACACAACATAACACATATTATAAAACTAAGTCAGGTAGGTTCAGCAAGCCACCAGGACATTATAAAGGATATGTTCCATAGTTTTTAGAATTAAAAATATTTCATAGTAACCTGTACCTACTTATTATAATTTGTCAGATATTGTTGTAGGTACTTGATGCAAACATGTTTGGATATTTGCTATAAGTAATTGTTTGTATAATGTAAACATGTTCGGATATATTTTGCTAACTGTTTTGTTGTTGACAAATGTGTGTTCCTAAAGTTCCTATTCATGCATATAATTCTGTTTGTAGTATTGTTATAATGATAAGCATTATATACAAAGTGTAATTCTATCCCATAGTATTGTTTAGTAATATTACTAGTAAGAAATAAACATAAAGTAAAAAGTGTAATTGTGTTCATGTAAATCTATAGTTTGTATTTCTTTTTAAAAAAAAAGGGAGATGTCACATAGACAACAATATAATAAATAGTTGGTCTAAGTTGGTCTATGGTCATGTCTCTCAACGGCAACACTGCCGCTTCCTCTTCCCTTCTAATGTCTAGCCTAAGCATGTAATTAACGTTCGTCTAATAAAGTTATTAACAAATATTCAAGACAGTCTATTCATTAAGAATACAACCAAAACATGCTATTTCCAATAAAATATGTGTAGGGTTTTGAGCTTCCTGAAATTAATCAATGTCAGGTTAGACAATATTAATAATTATTTTACCCCATTGATGTCACGATTTGGTTCACATACAATTAACTCACGGGTTTCCATATCCTTAACTTTGTGAACTTATTATTAACCAAACTTAACAATGTCTGCGAACCCTTATTGATTTTGATTGATGTTTAATTTATCTTCGTTTTTATTTCTAATTTTCCATTATATGTACCTATCACAATGTAAAGGATTTTTTCGCCATAGACGAATTCATTATGGCAATCGTATTAATTAGTATTATCTGTACAGGTAACAAAATTATTTATTAGTTATTACGTAGTTGAGGAAATTGCTGGGATAGGTAATTAGTTTAGGTAAAGAAAAATCTAATTATGCTGTAAATACGCATCATAGCGTCCGTTAGTTACATCACCCTTATCAGCTGTTGATCAATGTTTCTATCTAACTAGAACTTCGCGTTAGGGTTTATGCGTCGAATCATCTGGTATCGCGTGATAGAAGTTCCCTCATACATGATGTATTAAATCTAATTAATTTGGAAAACGTGATATCTGATAAGTATGTTGAGATGTGTAGTTTGGAGCGGTTTTTGCCCACTGTCTCTTGAACTCTTGCATACGATTTGTATGTGTTGACCCCTTTTTTTTTTCATCTTCGGCGCATTAGGGAAGGATGCGGACTTCCTCTGACTAAAGTGTCTAAGTTGTCGTCCGCAACCGCCCCTGCGCGGTGCCGCTTCATACAGCCCGTCTCCTCTTGTAGACACTCTCATATTATCTTGCGGCAGACAGTACCCGTGCCGACCAACCCGACTCCCCTTGGCCCCTTTGAGTCGCCTCCTGCGACAGGCAGGGGATACCGTAGTGGAATTCTCTAAACGCCCCCAAACCACAGGGCGGATGTGTTGAGCCCTACCAACCTCGTGTGTGTTTCTGTGTATGAAATGAGCCGCTTCCCGACTCATCCAGAATTAACTAGAAAGTCCAGGATGTGTCTCAGTTAAATATTGTCTATTTACTAGGTAGTTTTTGAATTAAACTTTAATGCGATAATTATCTCTTTTTACTTTACTCATGTTGTTACATAAATATAAATCACTGAATAAACATGGGTAATAAATCAATACCAACATCTAAATAATAAACAGATGGTCACGCCCATCCATTTCTTTATTGAAAGTTTTGACAATGTGATGATGCTTCCTGCCATCTCATTCTTGTGGCTACGAGCCAAAATCCAGGCATTCCTGGTCCGATTTCCTTCTCATGGCCGTGAGACAATCAGATCACACCGTCAGTGAATCATATAACAGGTAAAATATATCACTGGCATGCGTAACACTTCCTCTGATTGTCATTCGAAGTCATATGCCATGTGCAAGAAATTATACTTGAAAACAAACTTGCATTTAATTTAAGAGCGGAGAGTTGATTAAAATCAACGAAAATCAATGCTTTTCCTATTAAAAATCTTGTTCCTGTTGATTCGAGTTTTTGTCTGCTCCGTCGACACTGACCTTGGTCTTCGAGGAAAAGTTGTATCGCGGAAATAGTCAGAATCCTTGTTACGTCATCAATGCTGAGTAATCATCGTTTGTCTTCATTTATCTCATCACTGGACAATTGTTTTGTATCGTACGAGATACACCGTTTTCTTGGAACTCGTAACAATTAGTTTCGCAGACACTGGACCATATTAAGACTCATGACATTTTCTCTTAATAATTCATATTACAAATTGAATAGAACATATTAAAAACGCAAAGTCACGGGTTTTAATGATCTCTTATAGCAATCTTTACATTTGTTTTGAATTTTAAGAAATTATGTAGTAAAATCTTGGCAATTATTGTAATCCTTGACACCGGGGCTAGGCTGGGTTTTAGTGTGCAGAACGCATCACTTCGCTAATGTTGATAATAATTAGACGATAATATGTATTCTAGACTCATAGAATAGTATCCATGCTAGTGCCAGAATTCATAATTGTTGAGAGTTGACGTGCTTTTTGAGAAATTTATTTTAACTATTTATTTATTTTATTTTTCATTCTTTTCTGCAAACGATATCACAATTCAAAGAAAGAATTAACACTAAAAAGTACAAGTACAAATGGCGGTCTTATCGCTCCAGGCAATATCTTCCAGACAACCATGGGATGGATATAAGAAAAGTAGATAGAGAGGGCAGTCTAGTGAATAGATAATAATGTAGGTTATTCAGTATAAAAAATTATAATAATAAATAAAACTATTACAATGAATACCCAATAACATAGAAATAAATACACATAAAATATATATACATACATCACACACACACGTAAGTTTATAAATAAACATACATATATCAATTACCAATAAATGATGAAAACTATTTACTGAGTTTGTGAGAGACATCCAATGAATCGAGTGGAGCAATTTGAACGACTATCGTATTTGACGATTGATGATGCTTTCTGAAAATTAAATAATTGACGGGAAGAAAATTCTCTTTGATTTGAATTAGTTTTGAAGGTGCACTTGTCGAAGTTTTGAAAATCAAATCCCTAAAGATAAAGTCCCATAAATTATCAATACGACAAAACATTTAAAAGGTAAAATGACCTTAAAATAATTGTTTACATGTACCGTTTCTTAATGTATAGGTAATTGTTTGGCACTGTTAATGTAATCCTGTTTGGTTGTAAAACAGATGTCTTGTGTGCTCATGATAAATGTTGCACTAAATGCCTTTCTGACGAACAATAGGTCGATGTACGATGATGCTACTATATTATAATGATGTTTGCATTGTTTTTTTAAATGAGCGTTTCATTAAAATGCCATTTTAATATGACGCTAATGTGGAAACTTTGCAAAATACATCCGTTCAATAAGATTTATTTTTGAATTACAAAAATGTAGGTATGGTATTGTCTTTGTTTGTAATCTCCTGTATTAATTAAAAGAGTGATCGCGGTTAGTGTTTGTCGTCTATAAATAATGAATTATTTATTTCTACAACTCTATTAATAGTCACCAACATAATAATTGTAGGCCGTAAATGTATGCTGTGCTATGTGTTGTTGGTGTCATTATAAGATCTTTGAATTATATCAAATATCACTTATCATGGATTTCGAATTGGATATATAATATCCTTAAAAGTCTAAATCTTGTACCGTGCATTCAAGTCATGTATATATTGTCGTGAGAATATCTCGTACCTACTTGTATTTAATAAACCTACTCTCCGAAATAATGTAACTGCATTTATTTCTCCACCTGTCAATAAAAAAATCTGTCTCTAGTTAATTTACTTTTATCTACGTATTTAGAACATACAAAGTGAAAAGTCTGCTTTACAAATTCTAATTAAACAGTTTTATGTTACGAAGTAGTAGCTACTAGTGTTTACATATTATGACACTGTATTAACTACGTATTGTGTGATAATAAAGTCAGTCCGTAGGGCAATTATTCATTAGTGATTTTACGTCTCCACGCTAAACTTGCTGCGCGATTGTTTGCGTACAATTAGTTCTTTCTAGTAAATATTATATTTTTACTACCAATAATTGACTTTAAATACTAAGCGCAAATTAAATTGGTTAAGTGAAATAATAATGGAAATTTAATCAGCAATGGCAGATAAGTAAATTGATAATATCTTTATGATTCGGCGTATACGTATGCGTAATCCGGGAAAAATCATACTTTTTATTGTTTCTGATACAAATGATGTAAATGAATTATTTATTACACACACACTCACGCCTTTTATCCCCGAAGGGGTTGGCAAAGGCGCAACTAGTGCACCCACTTTTCGCCGTTATTCCTTCCTATGATGTGATAGGGGGTGAGCCTATCACCACCGAGGCAGTCCGAGAGAATTATTTATTAGTAAATATTTATTTTAGATTTTTATTGACAAATGCGGTTGAGAGCTTCTATTAGCGACGACGATTTAAACGTGATAGTATACTATACTATGACATTTATTAAGTTAGTCACAAGTGTCAACAAAGATTACAACTAGCTGAGACAGGGCACATATTTTACTTGTGCCTATCTTTAGGCAGGTCATGTTAGAGAAATTGCATAGTGCTATATCAATACTATTGGAATCAATAAAGCAAACCAAAAAATACCTAAAACACAGTCCCTATTGTGGAAAATTCCGACTTACAAAACTGACTCCTTTGGCAATCCCCTAAAGATATTTACGTCCCTTTTCTCAAAACGCTTGTAGAATCTCGAATCTAGACTATAGCACATTCAATATGTTGTTTTATCGCTTGTCTATACTTACAAATTGTGATCAAGTTGTCATAAAATAGTTTTCCTTTATTCTTGTGTGTTGATAGACTCAAGAACAAGTTTAAGGAAAATCACGTGTAAATTGATATTAAAATACCTATATCTTTGATGGGTCTGCTATTTTACTTCACGATATTGGTGATCACGTATATTTTCTAATTTATAATAATATTATGAAGAAGAAAGGTTTGTACCTTAGACTAAGTTTGTACAAACTCTTGTAGGAAGTAATCTCTGGAACTACTTAACCGATTTAGAACATTCACAAAATTCACTTATAGGAAGCTACATCACTTTTGAGTGCTATAGGCTACTTTTTATCACGAGAAAGTATAAAGCGGGATTTTTATTCCTCAAAAACTTATTCACGTGGGCGGAGCCGCGGGTAAAAGCTAGCAATCTGTATTTATGGTAATCCAATGCGGTTTCGTGTTCGTGGTTGCAGTGCCGTATGTGATGTCATGCGGAGGGTAACACCCCGATATGTAAATCATTGTAACATTTTACTTTTTTAACCGACTTTAAAAAGGAGGTTCTGTATTCGATCCGTATGTATGTATGTTTGTATGTATGTATGTAAATTTGTATGACCGCGAGTTTCTCAAAAACTACTGATCCGATTTGGATGCGGTTTTCGATATTCAAATGTATATTTTGCAGGGAAGGTTTTAGTATATAATTTATGAAAATCTGATGTAGATCTTCGGAGATACACAATGGAACTCTTCAATAACTAACAGCAGATGACTCGTGAATGCTGCAATCGTATATCTATGATGTATTGTTTACAACATTCCATAATTAACTAACAAAAAGCAATAAATAAAAACTTTTTAATAAAAAATAAACTGACTTCAAAACCACTACAAATCAAAAAAAATAATTAATAAAATATTTTGTATTCGCTTAGTATATACGTATATTTGGAGTCGATGCCTAATTTAAATTGCCAGCTAAGCTAAGAAAATACACAAACAAATATACGAAAGTTTTAATGTTAAGTGTAATTCCAGAAAATAGTATGGTTTTATTTGATGTCTGATACAACATCCTTAATAAAATCAAAAGAATTGTTATTGATTAAGTGTTTATTCAACATTCAACTTTAGACACTGTCGAGATGCAACGTGGATCAGTAGTCGAGTGGACGTTGGAGAGGCGCGAACTTGCCATCATGTTGAACACTATGCCCCGTTTCACTATACCGTGCCATTTGAATACGTGCATTGTGAAGTGTGCTTTGATGAGAATCTCCTCAAAAGATGCGAACGTTTCAGATGGACGTAAGTTATTAATTATTGTTCTACTTTTGTGATACAGGAGACCATAAGTGGATTATTAATGTTTAAAAAACGATATTTAGGTTGTAATAATATCACCTATTTACATTTTATTTATTGTTGAAAAATATAAACAAGCGGATTATTAGAGCGGTCGTAACTCGTAAACAACATAAGCTTAGTC
This sequence comes from Lapara coniferarum, assembly GCA_949316025.1. NCBI lineage: Eukaryota > Metazoa > Arthropoda > Insecta > Lepidoptera > Sphingidae > Lapara > Lapara coniferarum. Next base: position 34,620,446 of record OX438921.1, on the reverse strand, counting down.
CAGATAATGTGGCGTAGCAGGCGTACTACTTACGGTCTATTTCAAATATTTATACTTCACAATCTCTATACTTTTTAAATGTAGTGTTGACACAACTAATTCATTATAATAACACATATTTTCCTCTTATTATTCTAAGAAATTGGCCTATAAACGAGTGCTTTTGTGATTTCCATGCAACAATCTTTTCACGTCATTCTAAATTTGAGCTCTATCATTTATACTGCTCTATTTTCTAAGTCTAACTTTTAACCGACTTCAAAAAGGAGGTTCTGTATTCGATCCGTATGTATGTTTGTATGCATGTATGTAAATTTGTATGGCCGCGAGTTTCACAATAACTACTGATCCAGTTTGGATGTGGTTTTCGATGTTCAAATGTATAGCTTTCAGGGAAGGTTTTAGTATATAATTTATGAAGATCTGATGAAGATCTTGGGAGATACACAATGAAACTCTTCAATAACTAACAGCAGATGCCTCGCGAATGTTGCAATGGTATATCTATGATGTATTGTTTAAACCATTCTATAATTAACTTACAAAAAAGGCAAAAGTAAAAACTTTTTAACAAAAAATAAACTGACTTCAAAACGACCACAAAGCAAAAAATAATTAAAATTTGTATTCGCTTAGTATATACATATATTTGGAGTCGGTGCCTAATTTAAATTGAACAATGTTTTCGTATATTTGTTAGTGTATTTCCTTAGATTAGCTGGCATGTTGAATTAGGCATCGACTCCAAATATACGTATATACTAAGCGAATACAAATTTTAATAATTTTTTGCTTTGTAGTGATTGTGAAGTCTGTTTATTTTTTGTTAAAAAGTTTTCACTGTCTTTTATTGACCTGGCTATCGAAATACAATAATGTGTGCCTTGTATATATTTATAAATATTTCTTAAACATTCATTGCGCTATTGTCATTGATATTTTGACTTGGTATTATAGTATCATTAACATACGATTATTGGTCGATAGTTAGTTGTTTTGATAGTAGTTGTTTTTATGCATAGCGTGTCTAGTGACCGCGAGTTAGCGGTGGCAGGCGTCAAGCTGGCTGGAGAGGCACGGATCAATGCCGTGACGGCTGACTGGCGACCTATGTTTACAGTTGTAAGGAAACCAGCCGTGACTACCTCTGGCGAGAAAATTATTGAGGTTAATAAGATCGCATCAACTAGTTGTAACAGTGACAGACTACCTATATCACGTGGAAAGAACAATTTTGATTTCATTATAATTAAACAAAGTTCCACAGCAATTATCATATTTGATATTATAATCGTAGCTAGTTTTATTCTGCTACTGGATTTCGACGCGTTCTTCCTGACGTCATTGGCCAGTTTTTTCCAACTGGTTTCATCCACTTGGGTCTCGGCAATATCTTGATTGACTGTAGGTACGTACGTTGTACTTGTATTAAGCATTACGAAACATGTTTAGAATCTTGGTGATTTTCCGTAACGGCTCGCCGCGTAATGATTTCACTAGAACAAGCTAGCTAGACAAAATGATTTATGGGTATTTTGCTTTGTACGGCTTTCTTATGATATTTTGTGATTAAGCTGTGATTCCGCAAAAACCCGGTAGACGGCGGACGGTAGCGGTAGACGGCACTACGGCAGTATTAAATTGTATGAGACCGATTCCGACACACGACGGCAAATGACGCGTAACGGCAGACGGCACACCCGAACAAACACAGTACTGCCGTTGCAGTTTTAAGCTACGATTTTGCACGTCGCGGCAGACGGCAGACAGCAAATGCTGTCGAACGTCACTTGCCGTCGTATAGATTCCAAAGCACGCAGCAGGCATTGCAATGACCTCGCAGCATTACTAAGTTGTGGTTGTGTGATTCGCTCGCTTGCCTCACTCATCCGCGAAGGCGAATACCATAACTGTTGCTATGTTTAAAAAACAGCTAGTTGATTGTAATGATGCTTCTTTATAGATCCATTATGTAAGTCATTGTTTCGATTACGTGGGTCTTTGGTTATGTAATTATTCTTATTGATATTTTAGGTAACGTTCTATGGCATATTGCATGTGCACGTCAAAGTTATCAAAATTTGATGAATGAATTTATTGATATCATTATAAATAATGATGAATATCAAAATCGGATAAGATTATATAGTAATCCATTAATCAATATCCTGATCATCATTGTAAAAGTATATTTTAAGAATGTTACGTGAACGTGTTTTTTTTTATTAATGGCCCTACTACCAGTAGCCTGACACGAGTCAGCTTTTCTGGCCACACCGGTCTTTAGGGTGAACGCAGAAGGCGCTCGCAACCCTTTGAATTAAGTGACCATGCTGAGGGCAACCCACTAACGGGTTACGAACCTCTGCTCAGGACGGCCACTGAGAGAGGATGAGATATCAACGATTAGGGAAAGGTTGGTTTTTAGGCCTAATCCTATTAGCTTGTGTTGTCATCGGCACGCGGGCAGAAACTGCTAGTGGGGTCGAGGGGGGGGGCGACGAGGAAAGCGGCGAGGTCCTCGACGGTGAGGACGGAACTGCGGTCTTGTGGAGTGTAAACGTGAACGTGTAACGAGAATATTCAACTCGCACTATAACAATATTTGTTTTGCGTAACCTCAGCGTTGCAAAGGTTTTCTACTTAAAATACAAATTATCATCTTTGAACTGAGCTCGGCGGGAGATATCCAGATATTTCTACGTGTCAACAACAACCAATATTTCGGACTTTAACCCGTAATGGTCCGTGGGCCAGTGACAGATTTCGATGACCAAGTTTCTCTCAAACGATAATTGGTGAGACGCATCAGAGACGTGTATCATAAAGCCTTGTGAACGTCAGCTTCGGCTCCGTGGGTGCCATGAGCGGTGGTAGCCTCCCAAAGATGTAGAAAAAAATATATTATTCTGTCATTTCCTCCCAACTAAGAATCATTTTAAATTGTAGCTAACCCGATACCTTGAAGAAAAAAAATAATCAGCTGACTGTAACTTGGGGCATTATGCGTCAGCTGGTCAACCAAACATGTAAAAAAAATATATCATTTCAGTGATTTCCTCTCAACTACAAATTTACCTGATGATAGCTTATACGCAACTATGAATAAATATATATGTCAGCTGGCTGTATGCCGGGGCAAAAACCGTCAGCTGATGCCTTGAAAGTTATAACGCAGGTGTTAGGCGAGAGCTTCTATTACATAATTACATGCATCAGCTGACAATGTTTCCCTCGAATTGATGATAGTAGATTCTCTTTATTAATTACAGTATTGTATTATCAATCTATACATATAAAATGCTTTGTCCTGAATGACTGACTGACGGTTAAACGCACAGCCCAAACCTCTGACCGTAGAGATCTGAATCTTGCAGGGTGTGTTCCTTGTATGACGCGATGTAGGCATGCAACACTTTTCTAACCCTTAGATTAGAAACGTGTTGCAAAGGTGGTACCTGCAGTAGGTTGTGTTAATCTGAAAAGTCTTCTGTTGACCACTTTATCTTACTCCGGAGAGTACAATAAACTATCAACTCATAATCACTGTTCTTAATATTTCTTTAGTTATTTAATTATATACGTATTAGTCGTAAAGTAGTTATACATTTCATCGGAAAACTCATATCTGAGCGTAAAGTCAAACATTTATGATACATTATATCTTCTCAGATGAAAATTTATAAGCTGACTAGCTTTTGCCCGCAGCCTCGGTCGTACGAAAGAGTTTTTTTTTTTTGATAAAGGTCCCACTTATACATTTTCATGGGATAAGAAGTAGCCTAAAACTTTCCAGTTTCCCAGATGTTCGAATTATCTCCATACCAAATTTTATCAAAATCCGTTTGAAAGTTTTTGAGTTTATCGCGTACAATCTTTTTACCCCATTAGGGGTTATATTTCGCAAAATCCCGTCTTAGTGAGCTCCAACGTCCTAAAAGGAACCTCCACAAAATTTGAGACTTCTAGCACGTGTAGTTTCTCAGATTTCGTGATGAGTGAGTTAATGACCTTTCGTTTTTATACATGTTATTATATATTACGGGATGAATTTCAATAAAACACGAAACACGTCTTCTATCAGTTCTGTTAAAAATAAGTTTAAGCAATATTTGAAGTAGGTTGGACCAAGGAATCACGTTGGCCCATACAAACTTTGCCCCCCTTTTTCACCCTCTTAGGGGTAGACTTTCGGAAAATTCAATCTCATTCGATGCCTATGGCATACAAAGAACACACCCTGCAAGTTTCAGGTCTCTACGGTCAGAGGTTTAGGCTGTGCGTTTAACCGTCAGTCAGACATTCAGGACAAAGCATTTTACATGTATAGATTGATAATACAATGCTGTAATTAATAAAGAGAATCTACTATCATTAATTCGAGGGAAACATTGTCAGCTGATGCATGTAATTATGTAATAGAAGCTCTCGCCTAACACCTGCGTTATAACTTTCAAGGCATCAGCTGACGGTTTTTGCCCCGGCATACAGCCAGCTGACATATATATTTATTCATAGTTGCGTATAAGCTATCATCAGGTAAATTTGTAGTTGAGAGGAAATCACTGAAATGATATTTTTTTTTACATGTTTGATTGTCCAGCTGACGCATAATGCCCCAAGTTACAGTCAGCTGATTATTTTTTTTCTTCAAAGTATCGGGTTAGCTACAATTTAAAATGATTCTTAGTTGGGAGGAAATGACTGAATAATATATTTTTTTCTACATCTTTGGGAGGCTACCACCGCTCATGGCACCCACGGAGCCGAAGCTGACGTTCACAAGGCTTTATGATACACGTCTCTGATGCGTCTCACCAATTATCGTTCGGGAGAAAATGACTGACGAAATTTTGCACTGGCCCACGGTCTATAACAGCGCATATATTTTGCATAACGTTGATACTAAGGGAAACTAGACGGTTTTTCTAAATTTGCTAGCCGTGTACAATATCAAAGAACGTTTTTGCGTGCGTGGAGCGCCCGGTCGAAATTTGCCCTACTTGGCCACTCTCCATCTTCTCTTGTAAATCATCGTTAATTTCCTGGAGACGCTTGCATTAATTCGTTTTATTACCCTCTGTGTCCATATATTTATATTTGTTACAGATTTAAAGCGTTCGCTAAGCGTCTATTTACGATAATTCAAGTAATTTGTGAATGGAAGTTTTAAACTGCATGTTTTGAAATTTCTTTCTGTTTAATGTCTGTATATTGCGGACGATTAAAGCAATAAAGTTATTTTGATAAAACACATATAAGTGGCTATTTTACAAGGTCGATGTCCGATAATCCTTATTTTGTCTTTACAAAATGGACCACGTTAATATTTTCCAACCTTTACTTTTCCATGAACTAATAAATAACGTTTAACTTCTTTGCGTTAACATGTGGTTCCATTAGCATTCTATCAGTTTTATATTATGTTGTAATGTGGCTTGGACACAATAAAAATTGTAATTTATTATTATTTTATTCCATTATCACTGCGTGTTACATAGTCACGTCCACACATTGTTCAATACGATACACACTTCCGAGTAATAAAAATTTCCTAATCACACCGTAGTATATTCATTTCTATTCATTGTATCGAGTTAGTCAATACACCGATATCTCAGCTTATTTACAAAATAATGTACCTGTCTTGTGTTGGTATTTCGATGGGTGATACTGTTATCGCAGTAGTACATCGTACTGCATACGGTTGACCGATATCGTCTCTCCAGTGTCGCGTCACTATTTCGCTACATTGTTTGAAATTATTGTCTCTTGCCACGTGTACGTACAAGGTTCTAGATAATGCCATTATCTTGATGTCGGGCGACTTTCCTTTATCATTTTTAAGGTATAATGTCAATGTTACATCATTATGTACATACCCTTTATGTGACCATGAATCCTGATATAAATTAGGTATATCGAAAAATAACAAAGGAATTTATTTTATCTTATATCCGACCTAATAATAGTTGCAGTGGATGAAGTCATCGCATTCATTATCAAAGTCGGAGTGTTGCGAACTGAAATCAAGAAATTTTCCTACATGGAGCGTAAAGAAACAATAGTGTAGTCTTTACCTACTTTATTTTTTGTCGCATGCGTAGGGACGGGGAAATTTTACACTTTTAAACTAATTCCGACGATGCTATTTGTTTACTTTTTTAATGACATCCAGAGCCGATATTAATTCAATCCATACAAATTAATTAAATTGAAGTGATCATGATCTCGAAATGAAAGCTTCTTCATAAGCTCATTATTTTATAGTTTTACGCAGGTTATCAATATCATAACACGGGTTTGCATTCTTTATCCTTCATCTGATTTTGACTGAAATTTCATTGGCAGTTCATCACAGAATTTATGGCTATATTTTACATCTAAAAAAAGATTTAGACGGATAAGTCACAAGCTGAAATTAGCCACTAATACAGGCCTAGTAACAGAAATGACGGAGGTTATTCGATACACCCGATTATTGGTGTGGTGTATTATTTAGTAATCCGATATCGCTCTATTCCCTGTACACATGTGATGATTCCGTGGTTTATTAGCGTCTATTGGATTTCTTCGTATTTGACACACGACACCTTAAGAAATGTATGTTGACACGTGGGTGAACTTGGATTTATTATTTACTAGGTGTTGTTTGCGGATCTGCTTACAGGAAAGACCATTCCTGGAATTTGAACTTTCTTAGGTATATTATGTTAAACCAGAATAACTATTTGCGTGCCATATTTATCTACATTATTAGCGGTGTTCGCGATTAAATAAAAAAAAAAAAAAAAAATTTTTGTTTTTTTGCAAAGGGTGCAAAAGGCTAGCCGTGTCACCTAAAGTTAAACCTACCATGATGTTTTGAACTAAAATATTTCATTACTATGTATGTCGTAGCGTTGCCGTTTACGCATAATAAAAAATCTTGAATTTCTTGTTTTGATCTGCTTTGCGCTGCACAAGTAATCACCATAAACTAAGCTTTATTGTTAGCACAAGTTATCACTACGATAAAATAACAAAGCATGTGTAATGTGTACGCATAGTGCATGCACTTGAACTATTAGTTTCTATTTTAATCTCGAAGATTATTTGCGCAGTATTAACGTACGTAATGTATAATAGTTATATTGCAGCATTCTACGTCGTTGAAATTACATTTACTATTCTATTGTGTTAGTTGCTTCCATGGTGATAATCTTTACTCATTGTTCTATTACTACTGACTATTTGCTTTGTTTGCTTTTTCGTTATTGTAGTCGCGTTTTAACGTTATTTTAAATGTTTATTACTTTGGCAGACAAAATACACGTCATCTTGTAGTTGGTTGAGTTTAATAAGTATTAGTTATTTGTGAAATATATAAATAGCAAATTATATCGATTATAACAGGACTATTAATTCCAAGCAAAGAACGTTGTATTTGAGGTATTTTGTATTTAAATTTTCTGTATCTCTACGTCTTCCCTAATTATATGAATAATTTATGAGTTTAGTTATTTCTAGTAACGTATAAAGTAATATAGCCAAGTATTCGTATTTCTTGGCGTGATTTTGGTGCTCCATTCATAAATTTTGGCGTGCTGATCTAATTAATGTGTAAAATGATTACAGAATCCAACGAACGTCAGCATTGTTCAAATATGTCCAAACTGGTGTAAAAAGTAGTTAGACATTGCCTGATCACGAAAGCTCGATTGCCAGGGCATAGTGCTACAGGTCTGACGGCTGTCTCAGCACGTTTTATCGAGACAACGGTAGCTTTTATATCATAAGCTATTTTTTACTATTCACGCTATACAAATGTACCCCTACATGCGATATACGCTGTTGGGATGTGACGCATACAATATTTATTGTCATGTATGTGTATTGTGCAGCATCGTCATTCTGATTTTGTGTCTTTTAGTGATGTAAGTGTAACGTATGCAAATTGCAATTATTTTATTGCTTGTTGCTACTGTTGTTCAATACTTTTTACTGTATTTCAGCACTCATTAATTCTCTTGATTGTTCCTGTGCCTCCTTATAAAACGTTATTAACCCACTATTATTATTTACTACAACAGACAACATTTTCTACAACAGCATTTTAAATTAAAATACGACTTTAAATTTTTCTAGATAAATTTGTTGTCTTATATTTTAAATTTTAATTGTCAGTGAGGAATGTAGGTTAGATAATTACGAGCAATGTTTCCTTGAGGTGCTCACCAACGTGAGGCAGGCGATACGTGTGCGTCACGGGTGTGGCATGTGGCTCCCCCAATTTTTATATATGAAGCGGTATTTTTATTTACGATGACAAGCGTGCGAATTTACGGTAAAATGCTCTATTTCCGTCTTGATCGCTTACTATTATAACGTCGACCTGGCGCCGGCGAACGCTATTTATTACGATTCTTTGGAATGAAGCCAACTGTCGTTCGACATCAGAAAATCTTCGACACATGCCAAAAGAAAGTCAAAGTTCGACGGCTCGTCTATGTAGTATCTACATAATACATCGTGAGCACTAGAAACACGCCGGGCAGATCGATATCACCACGCTTAGCGCCGTACCGACCCTTGATTATACTCAACCCCTTTCCATTGACATCGCGAGGAGCCTTCAAACAAAGATTAAACGTCCGATACCGATATAGGTTCGTGAGTCATGTAAAACTAATCTAAAACAGTCCTCTTTGTGTCACAGATTGGTTTACGTAAATATTTTAAGGAGGATAATATTGCGTTGTTATTTTACGTTTACAACTTGTTGTAATGCGAGATATGTTTTGGTAATAATTCACGAGAATATTGACAAAACACGACGACGGAGGGGTATAATTTTTTTCAATATTTATATTCGAATGTGTCGTGAACAAGAAATGATCATTAAATCTTTAACCGATAACTGCGTGATTCACAACGATGGCTGCGTTTTTACATAAATGTGGTAAATATACAATTACATAAACATACATTATTTTCGTTTACGTTGAAACACTAATGGCTTGGTGTAACGCGTTCTTTCCTATAACACTTTAGTATTTAAACTTTCCACGCTGATAATTTAAGTTATAAATGTGTTTGAGTGTTTTGTTTGAAACTTAATGCAAATTACGGCTGTTTATACCTGAATTTAATGCGTTCAATATCAGCGAACGCGGTTAGATTTAAAATTATAGGCTAATTTTATAAGTATTTCCATTTGTTTGTTTACAAAAACGTATTCTAAAATTAACTTTGATGGGCGGCTGCATTTACTCCGCAAAATATTTTGTTTTCTTCATGACTTCGTTACTACGACTCTTTTAAATAACTACAAATGCGTAATTAAAAATGAGCCAATGATATTCCCGTTGTTATAATATAGTTGTCACAATTGCGATCTATGATAGTCATATTTTCGTTGAATTGTTGAAATTGTCTGTAAGATACTGACCATTACTTAGGGCAGTAAAACAAATTCACATAGGAAATATGCGATAATAAGGTATATTTTAATGCGTACTATGCATATGAGGTTCCTGTGGTATTACGGGAAATAGTTAAAATAGTACTACGTAGTCTGTAATTCTTGATTTGCCATGATACAACTTATTGTACAATATGTCACCGAGGAACACCGAACGTTTACATATCTATTGTATTAACTCACCAATCCACATTAGTACATGATTTGATTCCATATATCGTTGCAAAGTAGGTGATTATATTATTAACTGGCGTATCAACCCCATATAGCCCGTTGAAAACATACAGCTAAATAAAAGAAAAACTAAAGAATTGTAATATAACCAGCATCTCGGAAATAGCTTATGAAAATAAACAGGCCTACTGCAGGGGTAGTTGCGCGATAAACGAGCTCTTTAAATTGTTACTGATGTTCAGGATATTCAGTAAAAATTACTCTATAAACGCTATGAATCACGCGTATAAAAAACTTGTTTGAAATGCGCCTGTTCCCCTAAATCTCCCGCCTAATGCTTCATAAATACAGCATTCTGATGTCTCGTTCGGTTAATTGTACAACCGTTGTAATGGCATTGTCTTGAAGAAAATTTCGTTAATATTATTTATAAATTAAAATATAGGATATGTTAATTATACATTGTTTTTGGCCTTAAATTGTACCATTTTGGGTTTTACTGTCTTTATAGCATTTTTATTTGTTTGGCATTTGATGAAATCCTTTGAGGGGTCTTTGCACTCAAATGACCTTAGATAACAAAATTCTAATAAATATATTATTGGTTTCAAGGTATATTACAATGACAGCATTTGATGAAATATTTTATGAGTTGATAATATCAAAACATTAAAAACAAACAGATATTTCATATTATAAAATAATTGTTTCCTGAGTCACCAGTAGGTACACTAAAAACTTTTCATTGGGTACACGAAATGACATTTTTTTATACCATGAACCCAAACATATCTACGAGCACATGGAACCACGCGTGATAAAAAAAAAAACTGAGCTCCGTGAGCCAATTGAGATATAAACTCAGGAAGCGACCAGTAATATCAAAATAAAATATTAGCTCACGCAAGTTTAGTTCCACTCGCGATCGCCGAATAAGTAGATGAATAATAATAGAACACATCTGCAAATGTGCCTTCTGGTCCACATCGGGCCGGCGCGGTGGTCTCTGGACATTACCCAAAATGTAATGCAGAGGAATGCTCGATGCTCTGCATCTTGTTCTTTCATTGTGAACATTGATAATAAATATTGTAAAGCAACGAGTATGTCTTACTCGATCGATTACTCATTTCGGTATAAATTGGAAATAGATCTCGTTTTAAGCGTTGTTACTTATAATTACAAACACATCTAATTAGCGGTTTTCTCGAGACAGTGCTCTATCTCTCCGTACTCTAGCACTCGGGATCGTGTCGGGATGATCTGATCTTTGTTGTCGGGTGCCGTGTCGTCGTCTACGAGCCAAGGGCGCATGAACATGGAGGAAGGTTGAGAGTTGTGACGTCATCGCGTGCGTAACAACCCCTACGCACTTAGGCCAAGGCCTCCTCGACCCTCTGCTACTCTTGACATTGAACGAATAAAGAGAGCCCAATATTTTACACGTTATTTAAATATATGAAGGCAATTTATCATACGATTTGTCGTCGGCATGAATGACGTAGGTACCTACTTATCAATTGATATGAACATTAATGTTTGCGCAGTTTGTGGTGTTTATTTATTAATTTTCTAATTCTATTTTGTTTATGAATTAACGACAGTCATTGGATTGTTATTGCGTTGTGACCAGTGAATTATTTTTATCGCAGTGATATTATTTTCATGTGAAATAATTATTAGTTTCCACTGTGTCGCTTTTCTACGAAGCTTCGTCCAATGATTCATTATTGAAACTCTAAATATTATGTGCTCTGAATTACTACAGAATTTCACAAGATAGAATGGTATATGAGTAATTGATAGAAACATTAGCACATATCGATTTATGTGTAGTTATATTACACGTTTCGTTTTGAGATTTGAACTGTGGATTAAATTGCATTATAAAGCCTTGGTATCTCAGAATAGTACCCATTCTCTAAGTAACCTGAACAAACTGTACTACTCGTGACATTATATAGTCAATCTCTCACAAATTCTAAAAAAAATCACTAACCATCCGGGTTTTAGATATTGCTATGAGATAAATCAGACGACGTCGGTTCTCATTAATTCAGATATCTACGGGAATCGCCTTACGCTGAACGATCCCCGGTGGCCGCGAAAGGAATGCCCTCGGGACGTCAGCTTATCTCGACCTTGGTTGCTTGCCTGATTTATCGGGATACGAACAACGCAACGCGCTGCTGTGAATACCAAACAGGGATCAACTATTTACTACAAGTATTTTTGTTCCTGACCCACAAAATAATATAGATTTGAAGCGTTTGTGAGACGAGAATGCTACCCAAACATTGTCAATAACTTTATGAATAATAAATAACAATCATGGACTATTTTTGTTGTTGTTTGGTAGAGTTATTTAAAACTAACAAGATTAGTACGAAGGCTTTATACAGCTACTGATGATTTTCCACGAACAGCTAAATAGCATTTGAAAAGCGAGGGTTTATTCTTTATTTTACTTTTGTCGAAAGTTTTCTACAACAAAGCGGGGTGGGATCGCGTGGGTGTATTTGATACGAAGTGGGCGTGATGTGGGCGACCTTACCCTCGTTGCAGCGGGACAATTTTATAAGCGTTTTAAGCGCTCCCGGTTTTACATTACTGCTAAGAACTTCGCGTCGCGTTGGTTCATTTTTTTTTCATGCTATATTTGGAATAGAGCGGCGGCTGATTCCTTTGAAATGTTACTCATTTAAGTTCACCAATTTAATTTAGCAAAGAAAATTAATTCGTGGAATTGTCTACGTCGGGTGAAATTTACGCTTACAGGTTTCTCAATTTTAGTCCGCCTGCGTACTTACTTGCAGTAAGAAAGGATCATTTATGTGTGCAACCTTATAATTTTCTTGGAAAGTACTTGCTTTTAGTTACAGTTTTCATTTTAGCCACAAAGTAGCCTTTCCTAGTCAGCTAGAAATCACTTTGGGCCGCAAAAAGGTTACCTTTATTGCAGTCCGGCACTAAGCTTCCATCGGCTATTCAAGTCGCGTTCGCGCCGCAAATGAAATATTCAGAAGCAGTATAATGGGCGCACCTTTTACCTACCTCGTCTTTGGAAATAGAATATATCAGAAATGAGACCCAATTTGTAACAAATATAGATTTAGAGGAAAGAACAGAGAATTTATTGTATTTCCATATTTTAGTTATATACATACATATAAAAGCGAAAGGTCACGCACTTAGTCGCTCATCATGGAATCTTAGAAACTACAAATGCTAGGAGTCTCGAATTTTGCATGGGGGTTCCTTTTAGGACGTGGATGCTCACTCACAGATGAGATTTTGCGAAATTCGTCCCCTAAGGGGGTAAAAAGGCAAACGCCCGCCGCGTTTGTACGCGGTACCTAAACTCAGAAACAACCGAACGGATTTCGATGAAATTTAGTATAGGGATAGTTCAAGACCCTAGGAAGGTTTTAGGCTATCTCGGGAAAATGTATAGCGGGGAACTGGGAATTAACCAGGAAAAGCTTTTCATGCGGGTGAAGCCGCGGGCAAAAGCTAGTTGGATATAAAAGCGAAAATATACTTCGTTTTGTTTTTACACATAATTTTCAATTGATATTAGAGAAAAATTATGTAATCTGCGCATGATATAATAATAACAAGGAGGTATTTAAGAATTTTCGTGCTTGTGCCAATTTTTATGATCTTGACCTAATAATTATATTAAATATCAGAACCTCCTCCTTTTGGAAGTCGGTTCAAAATAATAGGGAATAACATCATTTACGTAGAATTATTATATATTAAGTACTAAACAAATATCCTCGTGCAAAGTAATAATATGAAATGACGTTACATTCGAATTGAAAATCATTACACCTAATAATTAATATTACTAAAATGTATTAGGGTTTTTTATAAATCAATGACTAAAATACATTTTTATATTGATATGCCTAACATTAATACCATAATATAAATACTGTTTGCGGCAAAATACAATAACGGTTGAAACTTGAACGTAATTTCGCTATCAGCTGCTTTATTTATGCACATCAGCAGCACTTAACGTAATCGATTCAAAGCTCTTGAAATAAATTAATATTTATGATAGTGTATAAGCGCTTGGTTGTGGGTAGACGCATGAGGCTAAATTAAGACCCTACAGAGGTGACTAAAGGGCGTATAAAACAAATCAACGTGTTGTGGTACGACTTTGGTACTTTCTTAATATAAGTGCCTATTTACTAATATGCCAAATTTATAACATATCTTTATAAGGGCGTATTTAAAATATTTGCTTTGAGGATTGCGAGAATGGTATGATAGACATTACGGTCGATATTTCGACGTACATACCGCAACCTGAAATCTTATCGCAAAGCTACATCGAACTCGTATTAGTAAATTCCCTAAGCAGTGAGCCATCCGTTACATTCCAGATTAAACTCGAGTTTGGAAATTGTGGTCCGCCCTTGAGATAATTGCTTCTTGAGTTAGAGCGTCTTTGGGCTCTAGGGCTTGTTTTATCGGCTGGTATCGCTATTGTCGTCTGAAGTCTTCAACTAAGTTCATTTGTATAAACTTAGTTGAAGATGGTATTATGTATTGGTATTAGTGACGATAGCTTAGTTGCGAGCGGAACTGACTGCCGAGACGAAGGTCCGCAGGTTCAAAACCCTAGGGCACACACCTCTGACTTTTCTAAAAAAAATTATATGTGTATTTGTGAATTATCGCTCGCTTTCTCGGTGAAGAAAATCATCGTCAGGAAACCTGCATACTTGAGAAGTTCTTTGAATTTCGAGGGTGTGTGAAGTCTGCCAACCCGCACTAGGCCAGCGTGGTGGACTACGGCCTTAACCCTCTCAATAGGGTAGCTGACTACTTTTTTTAAATACATTTATCAAAAATGTACGTCTTCTAAAATCAAGAGGAAAAATGTTTTTTTTTTAAATACAAGTTTTAATAAACGAGTTATAAAGCTTTAAAGTTTGGTGGAAGGGGCATCTGTCAGATAACGGAAACAACAGAGTGTGACGTCACCGAAAGTCGGCAGCCATAACGCTGCTTGCGTGCGAAACAGATGAAGCGATAGCCCCACTACGTCCCCACTTTTGCTCACAACAATATTTCAAATATGAATATCTGCTTTAGTTGTCAACCAATTTTGATTCTGATTTTACAGAAGAATTTAGTTTTCGTATTATGTTCTGTTACATATAAAATAATGTACAAAATCAATCATAGGAAACTACCCTATTGTAGAGTAGGCTTGTGCTCAGCAGTGGGCAGTATATAATACAGGGCTGGTATGGCATGGGTATTATGTATATACTAGGTGTTGCGCGCAGCTTCGCCCGCGTAAAAATCATTTCCCACTACAAAAGTTCCTAAAACGCATTACGACGCTAGCGCCTAGCTCCATCTACTTATAAAATCAGATTAAAAATATCCATTATTTCCCATAGGAGCAAATTTACTGAGACAAAAAGATGGGAAAAATAGCCCATGTGGTGCCTATCCAGGATGTGACTTACCCATGTACCAAATTTCATCCAAATCTATTTAGTTGTTTATTTCTAACAAACATCCATACATTTCACAAACTTTCGCATTTATAATATTAGTAAGGTAAGTAGTGATCGAAGGAATACCACAAAACGGGTAAGTGTAAATAAAGCGTTGAAAAAAAGTCGAGATTAATTAACCGACGTGATTCTAGTGTAGAGCTTATTTTATGTTTTCTCAGTAGATAAAGTTTCACTCGGTGTAAGCCAATACACATTTCTTGAAGTTGTTTTTTTGGAGAACATGTTTGAACTACTTATTAAGTTTAGCTTCCAGTTTGTCAGTATTGTAAATTACCTGTCTGGTTAAGATTCACATGTTGCAAATTTGGTCAAAGTAAGTTACGGGTTTGTTTCGATGCTGTTGCAATTTATTGTCAAAGTATTAGAATTTTATACAATACTTTGTTTCATCAACGTTCAAATTATTGTAGAGCCAACTTTTTGAACCCTAATGCCATCGCATTGTATTATCTATATATAAAGAAAGTTTAGTTAACACAAAATTCATTGATTCTGAAGCGATACGAAGTTCGCAAGGCCACCTAGTATATTGATAAATATAAGGTTGTCGTATTAGAGGAAGCAGCATATAATTAAGAATTAACGAGTATTTCCAATGTGATCTTCACCTCGAGACATAACCTTTATGTTATTTACGTTTATGAGCTTCTATCGCCATACCTCTAATGAACCATGTTTATAATGAGCTTACCTGGCGAAGTATATTAATTAACAAAAACATGAAGAAGGTGGTTAACCTAAAAGTAGTAATTGTTATGTTCGTTCAAGTATAAAATTGGTAATTAGGTTACGTGAAATATTAACCCTAAATCCTACTAATATTATAAACGCGAAAGTTTGTAAGAATGTATGGATATTGGTTACTCTTTCACGCAAAAACTACTGAACGAATTTCGATCAAATTTGGCACACGGGTGGATCATGTACTGGATTAACACATAGGCTACTTCTTATCCCGGAAAAATATAAAGCGGGACTTTTATCCCGGAAAAACTTTTCGATGCGGGCGGAGCCGCGGGAAAAAGCTAGTTAATTAAATTTTTTACAATTGTTCAAGGAGCCAAAAAAAATATTTGAAACATAAACCCATAACCAGCCCTGTATTATTTACCGCCCACTGCTGAGCACGGGCCTCCTCTACAGCTGAGAAGGTTTTAGGCCTTAGTTCACCACGCTGGTCTAGTGCGAGGTGGCAGACTTCACATACCTTCGAAATTTAGAGAACTTCTCAGGTATACAGGTTTCCTCGTCATGTTTTCCTTCACCGTTAAAGCAAACGATAATTCACAAAGAATATGCACATATTTTTTTAGAAAAGTCAGAGGTGTGTGTCCTTGGGCTTTGATCCTGCGGACATTCGTCTCGGCAGTTCGTTCCACTCCCAACAAGGCTATCGCGGTTATAAATCTGATCTAATATATCGAAACATAATATTAATAGGAAAATAGTTATAGAAGGAAACAATTTAATTAAAGTATAAAATGTAAATTATATTATTACTGGTCGTAGATAGTTTGTATCACCCGGATAACGACCACCGTACGCAAAATGTAAAGCCGGCTATAGTTACCCACGTAAGTGTCGCAATCCGGGACGAGCCTGTCTATATCCGGTTTTAAGCAGGCCGAGATAGTTATGTCGATTGGCGAAAAGTAAATATCTCGTCATTCGATACTCGTATCTAGACTCCAGACCCTATTCCGCTTACAATCAGGTGGAGTAGGTAAAACCGTTACCGTTAGATATCAAATATACAAGGTCATTTTTACATTGCGTTACTAAATGAAACGACATATTCGTCTATACCTCTGCTAACATCGTGCTAAAAATTATCAATGAATAACGAATACTTTCGCTAAAAATCCCGGTTGTAGTATTCAAATTTTTTTCTCATTTTGTAGTTTAGTGAAAATATGGTGTGTGCGTAAGTGTATTTCTGACTGAAAGTATAATGTTGCTGCTGCTACGAATTCTCTTAGAGCAGTCATAGTGGCATTAGGGCGTGTAAACTTAAAGTTACATTTTATTGATATTTATTTTGTTCGAAACTTACACTTTTTTTATTTTACATCTATAGTTAAAATAACTTAATTACTTTCAACGAGATAAGTATGTGGTTTCATTTATTAACGCAATGTCAAAATGACCCTGTAGGTTCTTATTTCTGGAAACGTTTTCTAATGACAGAATTTATGTATTTTTCTCGAGCTGTGTTTAGTCTGCCGTCATTACTACGGTGTATATTTCAATCAACCATTAGTTTGTTTAGCTCCGAATCCATAGCGAGACCTTCGGCTATTTCAGCGAAATATAACCTTTGATCAGCATCACTCGTCGATGCAAAAATATATCTTGATATGTTTATAGAGTTTATTTTTAACCGTATATTCTTAAGAAATTGCGTAGGATACGGAAAGTGGAAAATGCTATTTAAAAGTTTTTAATTAGGATAGGTTGGAATTTATCAAGCTTTGCCAAAATTACTGTGAAATCGCAAGTGATAATTAGTTTTAAAAAATACGCCAAATACCTAATGTCTTAAGTAAGTGTAAAATCTGTATCGGTCCGTCACGGTCGATTCAAGGAGTGAATTCGTTAAGGTCAAATATAGTGTAGAAAATATACGTTTAATAATTTGTGGCAATCAATTTATATCACTTTAATTTTAAATTATAATATGCTGTTTGGTATCAGTGAAAAATGCTCTACAAATGTGATAAAAATATATTGCACCTCTGAAATGAAATTCATATGTTCTTCGTGCTTAAAATGTCTATGAAATTTTCTTCTAGTTTTAACACATCAGGTGCATCAACACTGCATTTACCTTTGGTAGCGCAACACTGTGCAACAAGGTAACGTTAGGTAACTATTTGTAACTTTTGTGGCTATTTATTACTATTTGTTGAATGTTAGGTACTAATCGCGTCCATACCACTTGACTTTTTTCAAAACAAAGGCAATAATACTTACCAATAAATGAATTTTTGATATGAGATGTAGCTGAGTAACACATGGAAACGTTGCTCCACAAAAAATAACTGCGGTGTAGATGCACAATAATATAGCCACAATGTAAAATATTTGTTTAAGATCGAACCCGTCTAGACAAGCGTGTCAAAATGATGTGTGTACGCGTCTATTGCATAACCAATGGTGCTATTTCATTCAGAAGGGCGTGTCCCGTGTAATTCATGCAAAGTCAGCCCTTTTAAAAGTAGCGTGAATCAATAGCCGGCCACGCTAACGATGTTGACTGGTAAGAGACGTTCAATATTAACGCTACTCGTCTTTGCATTTAATTGAACTCACCGTGAGACGCGCGCTCGGAATGTGTTCAATACTCAGGCAAATTTAAAGAAGGTATAAATCAAGTTGATGTATATTCAACTTGTATTCCCACAGTAGTAATGATGAAGTGGAGTGGAGAGGTAATGTGTTTATTTGACAGTTTTTGTTCTGATAGATATTTTTACTGTTAGCTTTATAGCAAAGTCTTAAACTTAAGCGTACTCAATGAAAGTTCAATCTTGATTCTACAGTTCTTAAAATCATTAGAGCTATTCATCGTTGGAATATTTTTTTTATACTTTAATTTATTTTAAATTTATAAATTCTATATATAAAAAGCTTTTAGTATTGAGGAAGTAGTAACAAATTAGAATGAATACTGTTTGTTTAGCAAGTAAACAAATAGCAAGATGTAAAGCTGGATGCTGGCCAAACGCTTCCCGAAGATATCATTCGAAATCGATGTTTTGTCATTGCAGACTTTCTACACTGATTGAAAACTCTTATGCTAGAAATAAATTACATTGCGGTTGCAGTCAACGCACGTTGGTTACTTATTGCCTATAAATTCAATGTCATACGAATACTCGATTTGACTTTTACACCTATAATATTGCGTGGTACGTGGAATGTCTGACATTGAAGTAATTCTGTTTGGGCTATCATTATTAACAGTTTTTGCGCATTGGTAGGGTAGTATTCCGTATATTTTATGATCACAGTTAGTGTTGGTGTCAAATTGATAAGTGTACCGCTTCATAATACCGTGCGATTGTATATTTGGTAATACACTGATAGTATGAAGGTTAATAGGATACTAAATATTTGCGGCTAATTCAATCATATCATTGCGTGGGTTGGGAGTTTCATAAATCCGCACTGACTTTGTGAACGATTACGTTATCCTTTTTTTCTGTATAACTTTCCATCCCGGCGTTTGTTTTTCATAATCTACCCGTGATTTATAATGGAAATTTTTGCCACTTATAGTTTAGTACTGTTATCACTGCATGTTGTATAGATAATACTCATAATCTGAGTAAAGAGAGACTATTGTGAAATATTAGCTAAATATTAGCTGTATTGCATGTAGCGCCCATGAAGAATTTACTGCAGTGTCAATATTGGTTTTATTACTCGCGGGTTTAGGCTCAATAGATACAATAAATAATCGGTGAGCAAACCATGTGGTTGTACGTAATGTTATCTGTGTTGGACCCGAGGGCCGAGAATAAAACATATAATCGCACATGGGAGTTGTCCGTTCGCAGTTTATTGATTTACTACCTTTTTGCTACCACTTTGCCACCGTAGCTATCCCGAACACGCAAAACTTGTTACAGTTTTGATAGCTTTATAATATAGTTTGATTTCATTATTTTGAATATAATATCGTACAAAATTCCGAAATCCGTTCAGTAGTTTCAGAGATGTGCAGTAACAAACACACGGAAAACAGAAATAATTATAAAAACAGCTGATTTGTTTTTTTTTACTCTTGTTTCAATATACAGTCACACCGGGATCTACTGCTTTATTATAGTATAGATAAGTAGCTGGGTGTTACTTAGGGATTCAACCACGTGAAAAACTAACGTGGAAAAAAAATGTCTTTATTATGTTATCTGAGACTTTATGTATTTATTTTGTAACTGTTTGCTATTCCAAAAAAAAAAAAAAAAAAGAGACGGTTTACCTGAGTGCATAATTTTATCGAAACAGCACAATTTAGCTTTACAGTTTAATAAACATGTTCGGTATAAGCCTATAATAACATACAGAGATAATGAGTAGCTTCCTGTTAGTAAAAGGATTTTCGTATGGGTTATCGGATCAATAGTTCCTGGATTAGTGCATTTTGATAAAACAAATTTCTAATTGATAATATTAGTATTAATGGAAGAAGGTTAAGTCTTGTTAATACATGACCCGGACGAGCAAGGATTTTATGCAAACATTATATGCCATACCTATGTAAAAACGCCCCACTTTTGAGTTAGCAAGGGCGTACATGTTATGCAATTTGTAATATATATATATATATATTAAAAAAAAAACAAGATGACAAAAAAATACCCTCGCTGAGTTTCTTGCTGCTTCTTCTCAGGTCAGTGGGCTTCTCCAAAGCACTGGTAGAATCTTATAGTTTTTAAAAGAAAATTCTTAAAAATGACGTATAAAAGTGTCCTCTAGGCGCCTAATTACATAATAAATGATTTGAATTATTCTGAATTGTAGGTATGTGCCACGGCGAATTTGTAAAATTTTTACTTTTATAAAATTAAGGTATTCCGGTAATGATGTATGTCAGTAAATATCGAGTTGCTTTTCTTAACCTTACATCTTATTGTAACTCCGTATTTCTTTGAGAAATCGGAACTATTTATTTTTTCAAATTCCGGATGCCTTACCGGTTCCCGTTTTCCGGATCGCAATCCCTGGTGTGGATGGTCCAATCATGTTTTCGAGTGTTATTAATAGGTACGTCGACGCGTACAAATGACATTCAAAAATACATTCGATATGTTATATTGATTGATCAGACGTAGTAGCCAAATATGATTATGTCTATTTTGATATTTCATTCGTGTTGCACAAATTGATCCATTACTGTACCTAAAATAAAGCGATATTTGTTTGTGCATAAAGCGATATTGTTGTGTAAAAAGTACACGATTTTTAAATTAATGCTACTACCATGTTGCTGATACAGAAATTCGTAATCACGTAGATGTAAATATTGTCTTATTGTAAACTTCATTACATTAGCACCCGGTCTTCTAGAACGACCCAAAATCGTCTTTCCAGAAAAGCTCTTATAATGTGTTACTTAATTTTAATTAATATCAAAATTACATAAATGAAGCGTAAGAAAATGATCTTCTATTACATCGTATCAAATATCTTCCATCAATATCGACTAACAGAATATCAAAATATATTTTCAATATAAGCTCAACAGCGACTCAATAATCGTGGTCCTCCGTACTACATTAATTAATTATTTATAAATCATAACGTAAAATAGGAATGAACGTAAAGGCTTAAAAAGTATATAGTTTAAATACACCAAATTAGTACTTAATCTGTAATTAGTGTGTCCTACAATAGGTGACGTATCAATCAGGTGATATGCTTTGTTGGCGACGATGTGTTTTCTAAGTCGGTTGTATTTGCAATGTCCTACGGCGGAGTGTACATTACAGTTATCTTATCTGTTAAATAATCTATGAATTATAAAGAGCGAGTGAACTGTGAAGCACTTGTTAATGGAGTTTATACGATGTTGTTGTCAGGCACAAGGCGCACGTCGCTCCCGGCCGCTCTCTGTGCCCTCGGCTCGGACGCAGCTTTCACAAGCTCTTCCGCCTCTACGCGCTACAACGAGGTGAGTTCACATTGTTTACCAAATAATGACGTTAATATACTAGCGTATTTTGGACATAAATAAACTTTGTACAATAATATTATGATTTTTTTATTATTTGAATTATAAATATCGTCTTGTCTTTTATGTTTTGTTATCGCATATCGAGCAAATGTGATTAAATAAACTTCATATAAATATGTAATAACCAATGTTATGATTTTTATTGAACTTATAATAATCGGCTTATGTCTTTTGTACTATATTGTTTCGATATCTTGAGCGAATTATGTGATATGTGTCGTGATAAATGTTTAGTGATATAAATGAATAAAGTGACGCATTCACTTGTTTTTTTTTGTTTTAATTGATCCTTAATAAAATGAAGCAAATATAGTGTTATTAAATGTCTTTCGGGTAGAACCACAAACAATAGTGAGCAATTCGCCATTTTAGAAAGCTGACAAACAAAATCATTTGTCTTACACAAATATGAAGATAAAAACCACATTTATCAAAGTATGAAAGCCAGTTTACATTTATTAATGACGTTGGTAAAGATCTAGATTATTCCAGCTGATTTTTGTCTGAACGAGAAGTGTTTGGTGCTGCAACGCGACAGTCGCCAATCGAGCCAATTAGTCGAAATATTTTACGATCGGCTCGGTCGCTATTGAGTCGTTTCATTGTTATGGGAGTTTTATTTTAGTTTCTATGCGTTCTGTATAATTACAGTGCATTGCGCTTTGCAATAACCTTTATCTTAGGATTTGAAATAGATATCGTGTGTTCGGTAGCTGCAGGATTATCTGTCTATCTATCTGCACATATAGTAAAGCAGTAGAAACGGTGTGTCTGTAATGAGAAATGTGATAAAAATAAAGGAGGTGACTAAAGAAGAGAAATCAGCGATTTTCGTAATTCGTTTCTGTCTGTTTTTCTGTTTGTTTGTTACTGCACATCTCCTTAACTATTAAACGGATTTCGATGCAATTTGATATGGAGACAGTTTGAGACCCTAGAAAGGACACAGACTACTTTCCCGGGAAAATACAAAACTTTTATTCCGGAAAAACTTTCACGTAGGCGGAGCCGCGAGCAAAGGCTAGTTTTGAATAAGGTGACTAAAGTTGCCATGATTTTAAACATGACTTAAAATGAAATTGTGATTTCAGAATATCGATTATTTTAATTTAAGATAGGAAGTGAATATTGAGTTAATTGGTGATAGGAATTAATGTAAAATGTCGTTATATTAAGCCCACGTGGCGAGAGACATAAGACAGCCAAATAATAATGATGTATCGTTTTTATAATATTTTGCATACAATTAACATTTAAAAATAACATTAATAATTTTCCCACGAATTATTTGCGTAAAACTTGTAACCGTAACTTGTCTACCATTAATTCGTATTTGGTATTTGCTTAATCACCGGATGTTGTGTTTCGAGACGTGTATTATAATTATTTTCTAAACATATTATTGTGTTCCGCAATGCACAGATTTACAAGCAGAACTATAAATATAAATTATATTATAATGGAGTCCAATAATGCTACGAATAGGTAAACAGTGGCAGATTTGAATTGATTCTTTTCATTATTTAATCTTTGATTAAAATATAGGTGTATTTATTATTGTTTGGTATTGGAATATAGAACCGGACATAAGGACGGGACGTGCCGTGAACTTGAATGCTTGACAGTACTACCACATATATTAATTACTAGCTTTTGCCCACGGCTTCGCCCGCGTTAATAAGTTTTTCCGGGCTAAAAGTACATAAAAATGTTCCCGTTGAATCGCTCTATCCAACACATTTATTTGGATAAAGATTAATATTATGACGTTGATACAACTCTTCACAAATAATGCATTAATTCGACTAAAATTTGATTAACTTAAAAACGGTTCTAGTGAGTTAATCTATACTAATATTATAAAGCTGAAGAGTTTGTTTGTTTGTTTGTTTGAACGCGCTAATCTCAGGAACTACTGGTTCGAATTGATAAATTCTTTTTGTG
The DNA here is from genome assembly GCA_949316025.1 of Lapara coniferarum. Taxonomy (NCBI): domain Eukaryota; kingdom Metazoa; phylum Arthropoda; class Insecta; order Lepidoptera; family Sphingidae; genus Lapara; species Lapara coniferarum. Next base: position 34,596,571 of record OX438921.1, on the reverse strand, counting down.
TTGAATAGACCATTTATCGAGGAAGGCTTTAGGCTATACCGGGTGGAAGGGAAACGCTCTCTATACCGGAACCGTAAGAGAGAAGAACCATAACATTAACGAAAAACTATATTCATTTGCAAAGCTAAGCGATAATACTTACGATTTTAGTATTTCCGTAATTCATGCGCGCGCAATGTAAAGCGTACGAAAAACTGGGCGGCCGCCGCGCTGTGCCAGCACCGGCCCGCGGTTGTTAACCCGTCAGCTGATGTACGTGTTTCATTACGATTTTTTTGAAATATTGACCTTTTTTACTATGTTTTTCAGAATAATAGTTTGATTTATCTATCCATACGTGAAGCTGTACAGAAATTTGAGAAAATCCTACTAAAATTGTAATAATGCGATCACGATTTTTTTAGTGCCATCACGTCAGGAATCACCAATACTATCACCTGTATTCGTTTCCGAGAGCGTTTCCCTTCCACCCGGTATAACATCACGATGCAACTATTAGGAGCGACACACACACATTCCGCTCTGAGCAGCCGTCTCGGACGGACCTATTGTTTGTTGTAGCGCTCGCTACAACTCTCATTGTTCCGCCCGGGTACCTGCTCGGTGCGTCCGCAGCGACCTCGCTGCCGTCAAGGTTACACAGGTAGCAAAGGGGCAACCCTTTGCTATTTTGTTAGCCTATTTCGGGCCAAGCCGCGTCCTTTTCAGGACAGGGTTTAGCCCAATTTGTTTCTTATCGACGTTTGGCCCCTTCAGGGTATTGGCTCGGCGGAAACCTAACGGTGCTAACAAGCCGAGTCGCGTCACCGGCAACGCGCTACGCCCCTTCAGGGCAAGGCAAAGCCGACGGGTACGGATCCGGAGGCTGCGGAGGCACACCGCAGTCTCTCCCGTACATCACCTTCCCAACCCTACCCTTTCCTTAAAATCCATCCCGTGTATCGGTTGAGCGTGCGGCCTCCGGCCAATACCGTTTACGGTACACGGACTGTTAGGAACCCTTTTTGCACAATAAGACTGGCAAAAGGGATACAAGCTTAGGGCACACCTAATTTTAAGTACACCCCCCCTCGCCTATACCCGGCGGGGAGGGACACGCACTCACTCACCCCCGGGCGTTCCTACCCGGGGACTTAGTTCATCGCGTCCCACACCGCGTCGCGATCCGCGCTCGTTTCGTTTTGTGTGAACCCGCCTGGTTTCTTCTGTGTGTTCTTTACAGGCGGTGCACACCCGGGGTTAGTGAACACACACGCGGCCCCAAATCATTTTCTACCATAGGCTCGGACTCAGCCGCCAATATGGCTGATTCTGGGCCGATGGATTTGGCTCCCGAGCGGCCTGTCGTCACCGCTCAAAACGCGCCCATATTAGTCAGCACCCCCCTCGCCGCGCCCATTATTTCCAGGGAGGAAATAATGAGAGTGGTGAGGGAGATGTTCCGGTCGGACAACGTGGTCCGGCAAGAAATACTATCAATGGCTAGGGAAGCCAGGGAACCGTCTGCGTCCTCAGACACCTCGGAGTCGTCCGAGGCTACGACCTCAACGGAGACCACCGAAACCTCGGGCGGCTCCGCGGAGTCTGAAGAGGAAATGGACACGTCCCCCAGCCAACCCGAAGCCTCCAACAACCCTAAGAAACGGCCAATATCTGCTTCTTCCTCCGCCTGCGAATCCGGGGAGGAGTCGTCCTCGTCGGAACGCGACGAGGACGGCTTCACTACGGTGAAGAACAGCCGGAGGAAGAAGCAGAGAAGTGTCGCTGCTCCCGCACCAACCTCCCCATCCGCGCCTTCTGCGCCTACCGCGCCTTCAGCGCCAACCGCGTCCGCGTCTGCGTCGACGCCGCCACCGCCGCCGACTCAACCAAAGGGGCCTAAAAAACCCCCGAGGTTGAATTTACAACTCCCCTCAAATATGTCCATTCGGGACATATTTGAAGAACTGCGCAAACAGCGCATTAACATCGCGTCTAACTCGTGGAATAAGATCCACAAGCTTCTTGCCCTGCAGCCCGCCTCAATCGCGGACCACAGGGCGCTGACTAAGTTCTTAGATGCCAAACATTGGCACTATTTCACCTATTCTCTCCCAGACGAGCGGCGCTTCCGCTACGTCATTCGCGGTATCCCCGTCCAAATGTCGACTCTCGAGGTCAAAGAAGGCCTCGAAGAGAAAGGCATAGTCGCCCTAGAAGTGCACAGGATGCACAGACAGTCCCGCGCCTCCCGGCCGGGAATTCAATATGAAATGGTCCTTGCCATTCTTCAGTCCCCTTCCGACGTCAAACGTCTGTTTGAGATTAAAGATATCTCGGGGCTAGGCGGCTTCACCGTCGAAGCCCCACACAAATCGACCCAGATAGGGCAGTGTCACAACTGCCAGAAATACGGCCACAATTCTCGTGGCTGTCGCCTCCCCGCCAGGTGCGTCAAGTGCCTCGGCGAACACGGCACATCCGAGTGCCCCCGTCCCAAGGACCGCTCTCAGTGCACGGAGCCGCCTTCGTGCACCAACTGCCGGCAAACCGGCCATCCAGCGAATTATCGCGGATGCCCTCGCGCCCCCAAAAGAGTTGCCAAAGCCCCTAAAGCTCTGCGGCTCCCTCGGCCCCTCAGGCCACCACATTCAAACTGGCACCTGCGCCAGTGCGCAACCCGTGGTTTCCTCCCACGGCGCGCGCTGAACCCATTTCTCAGGCCCCCAGCGGAGTCACTCCCGCTGCCCCGGCCTCTACTCGACCCTCTCCTCCCCCAGCTGTGGCTCCTTCTTCAAAGGCAGCCCAGCCCAAACCCAAACCCAAACCCACCACCCCTCCCACCCCTTCTCAGTCGGCGACGGTGGCGACGAAGGCAAGCGACGCCTCTTCCTCAGTCGCCTCACTATTAGGCTCCCCGGAGATAATGATTCTCCACGGGAAACTTTTCGAGCGTTCTCGTCTACTCACCCGTACGGGAGTAGAAGACCCCCTTTTAATCGCTGAGATCGCTCTGATCCAGCAACAAATCTTCGAGGCTACAGTTAACGCTGTGCGTCTCCCCTCTTTAATTTCATAAATGGCTACCAACGCCAGACAACTCCCCCAGCGGACAAAACCTCGCTCCCTCAGAGTGGGGTTTTTCAATTGTAACGGCATTCGGGCCCAAAATGCCGAAATTTCTTCTTTTGTCCGCGACAACCAAATTGACGTTTTCCTCATCCAGGAAACGTTCCTTAAGCCCTCTCACCGCGATCCCAACATCCCAAACTTCAAACTGGTGCGAAATGATCGTACCAGTGGCCGTTTAGGAGGCACTCTCATTTATTACAAAAGGTCCCTTCATTGTATTCCATTAGAATCACCGATAAGCTTGAGCAACATTGAGGCTTCGGTCTGCAGGCTAGCTATGACCGGACACCCGCCGATCACCATCATATCGGCCTATCTCTCGCCCACTAAGGAGCTTCACTCCAACGAACTCGAAACCCTATTTGATCTGGGGGATTCCGTCATTTTGGCGGGAGACCTCAATGCCAAGAACACTCTCTGGAACTGCAACTCGACCAACGAGCGAGGTGCAGTCCTAGAGAGTTGTCTTGACACAATCAATCTAAGCCTATTGGTTCCTTCAGAACCTACCCACTATAGTTACAACGACGACCACCGACCGGACATACTCGACGTGGCACTTGTACGGAACGTAAGCCTTAGCGTGCGTTCCATGCAAGTGTTACAAGAGTTAGACTCTGACCACAGACCTGTGATCCTCGATCTAGTCCCCGAAAACAGTCCAACAGACACAGGTCCTAATATTCCGATGAAGGTGAAAACGAATTGGCGTCTTTTAGGCACCAAGCTCGCGGACACCTCATCCACTGATCTCTCCGCGATCCCGACCAACATCGTGACTCCTGAGGAAACGACCAGCGCGATACGCGTCTTCACCGACCACCTTCAGAACGTCTTGAGCGAAAGCTCCGAGAGGGTGCCAGAGACTGTTCACAGTCACTGGCAACTTCCCGAAGACGTTCGGTGGTGGGTGAGGTTGCGTAACGCTACGCTCAAAGCCTGCGCGACGAGACCCGTCCCGGAACGATGACATCTTGCGCGCTACCTCCAACGTGAGGTTAAGCGTCGCATAAAAGAGGTCGTTGATTCGAGGTGGAACACTCGCCTTGCCGATATCGATCCGACACATACCGCCTTTTGGCAACTGGTTCGTTCCTTCAAGAGAAACGATGTGGCCTCCATGCCTCCGCTCAATCGTCCGAATCAACGCCCGGCGTTTGATGACGACGAGAAAGCGGAACTACTGGCCGGCAGCCTGGAGTCTCAATGCTCGCTCTCCTCTGTACCCGTAGATGACGACATTCTTGTTGCGGTTGACACCTTCGTCGAAGATAGGAACGCGGTCCGGCCACCGCCAGTCTCTATACCGCGACCGCTATACGACAACGTCGACCCGGACGTCGACCCGCCGCCCGATCCCCTTGCGCCGGTGACGATCGAAGAAGTCACCACTCTGATCAAGGCACTCAAACGTAGGAAAGCCCCCGGGGGCGATCTAATCCCTACTCGTATGATTAAGATGCTCCCGGAGCATCTAGTTCAAATCCTAACATCCATTTATGACGCCGCGTTTCGTAACTGCATCTTCCCAGAGGTCTGGAAAGAGGCAGTTGTGATAGGAATCCACAAGCCGGGGAAACCCGCTTTCGAACCCTCCTCTTATAGGCCCATCAGTCTGCTCAGTACTCTGGGCAAAATCTACGAGCGGATCGTCCTCGACCGCCTCAAAATAGTAGCTTTTAATCAAAATTTGATCCCTCCAGAACAGTTTGGCTTTCGTCCTAGACACAGTTGTGTCAATCAGGTGCTCCGCATCACGGAGTACGTCCACGATCAATTTCGTAAAGGAATGCCTACCGGTGCTATTTTCTTCGATATCGAAAAAGCATTCGACAGGGTGTGGCACAACGGCTTGCTTTTCAAGCTGTACACTCTCAACGTGCCCACACAACTCGTGCACATCATACGAGATTTCCTGTCGAATCGCGGTTTCAGATATCGCGTGGAGGGAACTCTCTCTTCCCGACACACCATCACGGCCGGAGTCCCGCAAGGCTCCGCCCTGTCCCCCTTTCTATTCTCGCTGTACACAAGCGACATCCCTAGACCACAAAACGCCCATCTGGCACTATTCGCGGATGATACCGCAATATACGCTTCACGTATAGACCCCGACAAAGTGGCGCGCACTTTGCAAACCGCCGCCGACGAACTCGGTGAGTGGTTCCGCAAATGGCGAATCACCGTCAATCCCACCAAAAGTCAGGCCATCCTTTTCACTCGGAAAAGGAAAGTCCATGTCCCTCACTTTTCAGTCCGCATGTCCGACCAGGTTATTCCCTGGAAGGGCCAAGCCAAATATTTAGGAGTAACCCTTGATATACTGTCGCGGACATTTTTTTAGATCTTTTCAAGAGGAATAATTCTTTCATACATATATTTTTGGTATCTTGAACCGTTTTCGCAGCGCACGCAATGGAAGCCTTCAAGGATGAATAATTTTCCCCGTTTTTTCACATTTTCCATTATTTCTTCGCTCCTAATAGTTGCATCGTGATGTTATATAGCCTAAAGCCTTCCTCGATAAATGGTCTATTCAACACAAAAAGAATTTTTCAATTCGAACCAGTGGTTCCTGAGATTAGCGCGTTCAAACAAACAAACAAACTCTTCAGCTTTATAATATTAGTATAGATTTATGCATGTGCATATATTCTGCTAATTAGCTTAGTTAGCACGTTTAGTAGTCAGCTTACATTAGGTAACGGTTACGTAACAGGAGGTTTCTCGTAACGCCGATCCTTTGATGTGTACCTGCTCTATGTAATACTACACGTACTTGCTAATTTCCAAATTTTAAATGGGTTTTCCCGCGGAATTTCGTTTACTACAAATATGTAAGGAGGAATACGCGTCAATGTCACGTTTTATAGCTTTGCTAAACTAATCCTATTTGTTTACCGCTTGGGTAACTTACTTTATAAATGACTAGTTTTTGCCCACGGCTCCGCCCGCGTCCTTTTCTGGATCTCAAACTATCTTCATACTTATTTTCTTGTGGTTCCACTAGCAGAAAATGATTTTCCGGGATTAAAGTCTCGGTTTTAATTTTCCCGGGATAAGAAGTACCTAGCCTAAATACTTTCCAGGATTTTAAAATTACGAAAATGCATCGCAATCGGTTCAGTGGTTTGGCTGATACGGCTTCGCTCGCGAGAAAATAAAATCCGGAAGAAAAATCCCGCTTTATATTTTCCCGGGATAAAAAGTAGCCTATGTGTAATCCAGGAAATGATCTACCCGTGTGCCAAACTTCATCTAAATCCGTTCAGTAGTTTTTGCGTGAAAGAGTAACAAACATCCACATATCCATACACACAAACATTCGCGTTTTTAATATTGTTATAAGTAAAATAGTAAATGATTAATTCTGTGCCCCGTGCCATGTATCTGGAGTAGTAGCTGATAATTGTTAGTTATCCGGCTAACTAGTAAATGGGTTACGTGATGGTAAGTGCATAAATACCCGCATATCTAGAGAAAACATAGATGCCCTGACAACTATTAAAATGGAAATGCTTTTAGGGATTCTAAATCTGTTCTTATACTATAAGAACGACAATACATTGACCATTACTCTTGTATTATTAATACCATTACATATAAAGAAATTTGCTAGCTGTCGCACTATTAAAACAATATTTTATTCTCGTCATATAATACACCAATGATTCTCATACTTTTTATCATGAGACCGTATACTATTCCTGTCAAATCAGGAAATATGTATATGTAAATAAATATTGACTCATTATAAATTATCTCTATTTTAATAATTGTGATGTTATTTATAGCTTCAATCAAAGGCACAATTTGAACAGAATGAACTATTGGTTAAATTTTGTTTGTTTCCTTCCCGGTTATGCTAATTATCGTAGCTGGATAAAGGTCTAGCTACGATAGTCATATGAGGATAATAGTAACTCAGTGGTTCCTATAGTGTAGAATCTTTGTCGTATGTGTGAGAATGCCGCGGTATTATTCGTTTTTTGTTGTTGTTATTACTTCGTAGTTAGTAAACTTAAGCGGAGATTTTAGACTTTTGTTGATCACATTATCCATTTTACTTGTATAAAGACTGTATACACAGAAGACCTTGAGTGCGTGTTATTTAACATGGTCCTTGGTTGGGATTAAACTTGGCAAGCTCTACGCCTTATATAGGACCTCGTGTAAATATCGGACCACCTCTCAGTTGATGTTTAATGTACTAGAATTGTTTTATAATGGGTTTTTGATATAACTGTAAATTTGTAGATTTGTTGGTGTAAAATTGCCCCAAAAAAGAACAGTCTGAGGTCTCTACATAAAATAAAGCCAAATCTTTTCTGAAATATGAACATGGCGGAACCGATATTGAAGGGAGGTAAAGCAGGAAAATTATGATGATGAATGTTAGTAATAATTAAGAGACACCATCTCAGCAAAGATAGTTTTCAAAGCTCTGGCCGCTAATGTCGTGGTTCATTTTCTCGGCAGACATGCACATTGCGCGGTAATAACATGCTGTTACAAATTTAAATGTCGCCTTTGTACATTATTGCGTAGTAACAGCCAGTAGTTTATGTTTTGAGTAATACGCACAGCTGTTTGTTAAAGTTCGCACGTGCCAGTTCGCTTGTTGTGTGACTCTAACGATGCGCCGGGGTTTCCAATTTTGTTATCATGTTTCGTTTGCATTACTTACGTATAGGCTATGTAGGTATATTGTATTATTTATGTACGTAATGAGTAGAATGTACGACATTCATATGTATAATTCTCATATATAGATCCCTAACATAATATCATCGTCACATTAATCTCCTGACATTGCAGAGCATGTGTCATAAGTCAGGTGTTGTTTGTCCAATTGGATGTATATGAATCTATGTAGTGGTCATAAATGGTCGGGTCGCGGAGTTGGCCCGGAGCTGTGTCAGAGTGGGCCGGGTTCGCGTGCTCGGCGCTCAGTGCTGACTGGTGGCCGCTGGCCCGCGCGCCGCTCCTGGCCGTGGCTGTGTGCGGCGGCGCGCTCTACACACTCGCACACATAACGTCCGCCGCGCAACATTGATTCGTTGTTCGCGCTTCACCCGCCATCGTCTCAGTCACCAGTGCGCAACGCTCAGAGATACAAGTGCTCCACGCGTTCCACAGCGCTATTTTTTATTTTTTGCATTAATTTTTTTGTGCGCTTCACATAGCAATCACAAAAACTGTTTTAGATTTATGATCTCTCATGAGAACAAAATATCACTCGCCTGTTAGATGATACGTGCTCGCAGCTCTCTCGCTAGTTCGGTTCCCTGTGCGTTGAGTAATATTCTGTGTCAGTTGTAGTGGTAGTGCTTGTGATAGAATTAAACAATTTTACCGTGAACGTGTTCCCAATTCGGATTTCACCACGAGCGGGCTCAAAGAAGTTTACAGTCAAGTGAGTTGCGATTTGTTCGTTTGGACAAAGAAATATGATGAATAGGTTAGTCGCGTTTGATGGTATCGTAGTTTGAGTAACACTTAATGTATGAACTTGAGCGAAATGCACGTCAGCTGTTTCATAATTTACTTTGCATTTGATATTTGTGTGATTATTTTTGTATTTAGTAGCGCCTAGCGATGTGAATGGTGTGATGCGATTTGCGACGAGTGCTGAGTGTGTGTGCCAGTGTGCACAGTGTGCGGTGCCCAGTGCTACAGTGGTCACACCATCCTCCCGTCACACGTCACTTCAGTATCGCTCTACAATCGCTATTCGCTATGTATTCCGTTGTTTGAGACGGGCTCCTTTTTCAATTGTTCATTGAATTATTATTTTTTAATTTATTGAATTGTAATACGATGATACTGTGGTGGTTGTTGTATTTGTTGATTTAATTGTTTTTAATTTACTTTATTATACAAGGCACTTAAATTCTCCTACATAACTCTTCTCACAATCTCTACTATAGTAAATAACGTAATTAAACTACCAGCTTATTAAATGAAATTGAATGAAGTTGAATAACTACATTACGTATAATTTTAAAATTTGCTTGCTGTATCTGATTTATTAAAATGAAAAATGCCAAGGTTGTCGGTTCTCAAACGTGTTTGCTCAACGTATCTAATACTGCTTGTGGAAGTCGGCATATAAATATAAATATTGTGTTATGTTTTCATTGATTCTCAATAATGCCGGGAAACGATAACAAGCAAGTTTGAGCAAGTTATTCGAATATATTATGTTTTGTATATAATTAAAGTTGTTAATGGACACAAAAAGGAAATTTTAATGAGTACAGCTTTAAATGAACATGGCTTATGGAGGTCGTTAGCGCTTAGCAGCCATGAATGGGGTTAAAATTTGTACATAAACTTCAGATTTTATGTGCTTTTAATTTTGCATTATGTTTGGTTGAGAATTAAGAAATTATTTCTAACCTGCTAAGCTTAACACAGATAGCAAAGTTAAAAATTTGGTTTTGTTTAGCTTTATAATATCTAGTCCACAAAGGTTGCACAAGGCCGTGGTTTACGTGAAAATGTTAAATGTTTTCATAGTCACATTGGAAAACATAAAAGTAGTGCTACATTGTTAGCTCTATGTGTGTTCTATATGTGGGTTTATTTCTTTTTAATAGCCCCATTGTGTTTGCACGGTCTTATTTTCACTCAGTGTTTCATAGATTTCGGAAAAGAAAAATTTCTTATTGTAGCAGTTCTAATTTAGCGACCGCTCTATATGTTTCCACAATGCAACGGTAACAGTACAATTAGCCGCCAGTTCTGTCAGCGTGTAGTAGAACGCTGGTAACTGGTCGGTCACGTCATGAATATTCACTACACCATCGGCAGTCGACACGTCTTTCTGCGGTGTATAATTTTAGGTAGAGTCGGATTGTTTTGTCATATTATAAAGACCACCGCTGTCTCCGGTAATGACTAGCTCCGGTGTCATTTCCTAATTGATTATTTGTTTGAAAGCGGTGGTAGCGGAGTTGTAGGCGCTGATTGCAAGCCGTTAGTGGCGCAGGCAGTGAAAGTGCCGCGGGCTGCGCCGGCGCGTACGCCATCATGTGTCGCAAGTCCGTCCGTCCGGCTTGTCCGCGAGGTTCTAGAAAGCTATTTGGAATTTTCCATTATGGTAACAACTAAATGCTTTTGTTCCGCTTTGCTTTAGTAGAGGAGATGTCATATTTATTGTTGTCATACATTTTCTTATGGCAAATGTTACCTATCGCCAAAGCTGATTTTGTCACACGCGTGCACCTATCTTTCACGGTTAAAATGAACATTGAGCACAAACCCGTATCGTTAGCCAGAATACCCAGCGATCACCGGGCGCAGATCCGAATAAATTTTGAAACGTGATTGTATCAATCGTAATACATTTCCTATCGTCCGGTTCATAGACAGCGAATGATGTGATACTACGTTTCATGTATCAATCAATCATTCGTAGCACAGTACCGTCGTTGAAGTAATTAATGCTGGCACACGGTGTGCATTTGGCGTGCTATGTCGTCGTGCGCGCGTGCTCCTCCACGTGATGCCGCGATGAGATCGCCATCCGCCACAGACCGCCTACGTTCACTAATCTATAAACCACCAATTACAATTGTCAATGGCACAGTGTAAACAATCGTTGATAGAAATGACCAACTAATGCCGGTAGCGGTAGCAAACGCCACACAATATGCGCTCTCACCACCTGCGGATTGCTTTATGTAATATCTGGTAGTGTTGTCGCATTTTTATCTGCCCGTCGTCAGGTCAAGCTCAAGGCAAAAGAGGTTAATTATTATTATCGTTCATTACTGGTGTTCGTGTTAATACAATTATAGATCCTAGAAAACTTCGGCATTTCACATTAGGGTAATTGACCTCAGATATCAATGGTTATCGAGGTCGTTCTCTTTCTCTATCTGACTTCCATTAATTAGTCCTAAAGTGACAGATTAAAATGTATTTTCCATGAATGAAAATGATGAGTCAGTTGCTTGGCTCGACTGGCACTCGCTTTCATTCAGGCGTGTTGTGACTTGTGAACAATATCTCTCCGAGTCTCGCCAAGGTTGACAACGATGTGCAATTTTCTAAACTGTTTTATTGCCTCTACTGGGCTACAAGGTAACGTTGAGTATTTGAATCAATTTTAAATGTTATAGTTGTTTTAAAAGCGTCGGACCCACGTCGCATCGAATTCGTTCAGGATCGATGCATTTAATTCTGGCAATGTTATATTTGTCTCCAAAGGTGATATAAATATCACATAGGTGTTACGTATTCAATGTCAGGTGTCGAGGTGTGCCCGATATTATGTGAATCACCTCATGTGTATTTCGTCTGGTCGTAATTCCCAGAGAATCGGCCGATTTTACTTTGAGTTTGTTATTGCTAGTTGTTTTGTGTGGCAACTGGCAACAGGTGATATTGATAAATACAGACAATAGCAGACGACACCGGTGGTGGTATTGGTGGATGTATTATTATACTTGGTGTGGACCCGTGTGTGGTGAAGCTACACATGTAATTGTTTATTATTAAGTAGGCGTGGTCCCATCCGGTGCAACGCGCCGCAACCCAGTGACCTACATTTTCGAGTACCAGTCGGTTTCGCCCTTTCCTTTTCTAGGCAATCCCATTTTCCCCTCTGATCTTAATAGTCTTAAAATAACTCGGTGTTATTTTAAATAGCTTTCGGCACATAATATTTTACTACAGTATACAGAAAAAAACTTGAGAGGAGTCAAGGGACACCCGGATGGAACGAAGTTCTTTTCGATTAATTAGTGAAGATATTGTAATAAAATTTTATTTCTTTTAAGTTATAAAAATAATTGTATATTTCATTAAAACGTTACCACATCAATGAAAACATTTACTTCTACCTACACAATAGATATGTCATCGAATCACGATCATCACCTAAGCAAGCATTGACATTAACATTAACATACAACTAACGAAAAAAAAAACTACTCTAAAAAGCATTTAAATTGTCTTTTTTTATTTAAATTTCGAATGTCACTTTTACGGCTAGTTCTTTATTGTTACTGGCTGGTTTCACAGGGCAAGTATAAAAGTGTCGTTCAACTATTCGTGAGATTTTTTTCCGTCTAGCTCCCTTTCACAACGCGCGATAAGGAACTTCGTTCCAATATATAGTTATTCAATTTTGAAACGTTCACAATGCAATGGCTGTGAAATAACATGTGACCCACTTGTTTATGTGCCGGCCTTCAGCTATAAAAAAGACGTATTCAATATTTATAGAACAAAATCTTAGCCTAATACGTCATAACGTGACGTTAACCATAATAATTGTGAGTGATATAAACAAAATGATTCACAGTACATTAATTTTCATATTATTACGTATTTATTTAGGTCTAGTTGTTAACGTTTAGCAATGGTGTTAGCAAATATTATGCATGCATTATATGCATCCTGTCGTAAGCTAAAATGCCATTTTACACTTTAAAACACATGGATTAAACATTCCGCTTATTTCTTATCTTTTTGAAACCAAACAATTCAGTCACTTTTCATATTGTTACTTGCCGCTGCAAATGCAAATCTGCTTGGAAAAGGTTAACTTAAACTTGAATTAACAAATCAATTGTCCGTGCAAGGGAGTTCTCAACGTTGCTTACCAAAATAAACGTATGGAATTCCGCAAATCTCGCGAATTTGTTCCTCTCAGGGTCAAGATATTGCCAAATATAAATACCGGCATACCATTTAGTCCATCAACCTGTATATTATTGCCGTTTTGTTCCCCGCTGAGGGAGCAGTTTGTTTCTCCTACCCAATAAAAGCCAAGAGCTGGGAACCCTGATAATGTACGATTTTAACAGCCCCTTTTTATAATTACTGTACATTTCTGAAATGTCTATTCCAGTCCATTTTATAGGGTTAGTTTAGTTCATATAATATTAAAATTATTTTAAATGATTCATGAATCATGATTTATTGTATTCACATTATTATCATTATTTAAATGCATATATTGGCATAGAGTTTTGAGGTTTAGTTCACTGGGGAAATCCACATGGAACTGAAATATTAATGTATGAAGTGTGCGTAATACTTTATAGACAAATCCGATTAGTCATACCAGAAAGGTGATGGCCCAAACCTTGAGTGCAGTCCACGGCTGCAGACTTACGTACGTACATGAACTCTCATGACATAACTCTTACTCTTGCACAATTTTTGCACGTAAAAATTTGAAAAATAATTTCTCGAAACAATATTAACGATAGCCAAGCGACCTTGCCCCTCGTCTCAGCAGTTCAAATAGTTGGACGTCTCGCTAGTTTGCTTCACATTCGTGTTAGTGCGTAGGTTGCTATATTTTTGCTGGCCATAATGCGTGGCAAATTGCTGTTCGAAATCAAATTTTATCGAGTTTGTCACGGTCATGGTCCTTGATAACAGTTTGGTATTGTGTTTACTGTATATTGTATCAATAACACATTTGTTTATAAAAGCTAGGTATATAGTCAGGACCCCGGTGTGTACTTCAAATGATTGCGAGGACACGTAATTTCTTAAAAATAAACAAACAAATCCATCAAATACAGACATCAATCATGAATGTACAATTTTTATACGTGTGTACGTGGTAATGCGATGGAACACGTAATTAATATTATTACTTTTGTTTTGTTTATAAAAAAATGCTAATATATATTGTTTGCTTTAAAGGTAACAATCTGTAAACGTTCATGATATTTCTACACCTACCTGTGGTCCCTGATAAACAAATAAAATTTAGTAATATTTTTTTCATGATTTAGGCGTAAAAAACATGAGTTAGGTACTGTATTTTCAAGCAGTAAATGTTGAAGGCTACGCAAATGTGGTCTTATTTAGCTAAAAATAGAGTTCATAATATGTGGAAATGTGTCCAGTAAAGACTTTGCATTTTAATAATTGATTTCGCTAGCATCACTTAGATCTTTATATTTGTATAACGACGTTGCATTTCTTAATTGTGCAGATTTCACTTCTGCTATTGTTGAGATCTCTTGGTCTGTTGCTATTTTCGTATTCTTATACATCCCCACTAATATATCTTCGCAAATGATTAATGTATCCCGTGTTCTCCTTGCCGTACCAACAAAATTATGCACGGCTATGCTATGCCATATCTCGGTATTAGAAAGTAAAGTTCATTGATTCCTAGTTACACCACCAATTTGCGAATGGGTTTATTTCTTCTAATCCTACTAATATTATAAAGGAGAAAGTTTGTAAGAATGTATGGATGTCTGGATGTTTGTTCCTCTTTCACGCACTACTGAAAGGATTTCGATGAAACTTGGCACACGGGTAGATCATGTCCTGGATTAACACATAGGCTACTTTTTATCCCGGGGAAATATAAACCGGGACTTTTATCCCGGAAAAACTTTTTAATGCGGCCGGAGCCGCGGGCAAAAGCTAGTATCATTATAATAAAGCGAGTAAAGCGTGAGGTTTACAGTAATAAGCAGACAGATCCTTTTGTTTTGGATTCCTCTAAACATCGCATGCAGTCGGTATCTACTACTTTTAGCGATATGGAGTAAGAGCGTCAATAGTTTTTGCGGTTAACATCAGCAGCCGCTAACCAAATTGATGTTTATAAGTTATATTTTCTTTATTTTAACAAATTCCTATTTGTACCTTTCATTCATGTTTTGTATTGCTTGGCTATGACACGGTAGAACGATTATCGCACAGTAGCTAAAGTCGTTGAAGCGTTATACGTTTGACATATCGCTTATGTCGAAAGAACACATGAGCGGCGCCGCTCATACGTTGGGAACCGGTCTTGGCTGCTTCGGCACATTCACGACCTTATTATCTCGAGTTTCGAACGTTTGCCTCTTGGTACGCTCAAAATTAAAGAAAGCAACGATGTTGACTGATGTAGTCAACGACTCTACATATTATACGTCGCTTATAATTATCAAGAGTCTGAAGGTCTAGTTGATAAAGCACATGTTACGATCGTATCTCAATAAATCAAAATTAAACACTTCGGCTGCAAGGTATATTAGAACAGAATCGTAAAACATAATTTTAGTCACCGGAAACATTTAGTGCCAAAACTATTGTCATTTGTTTGTACTATTCGTGATTTTAAAAGTTTTTTAAGCCTCTATCTTGGCACTTCCCTGTTGTGTTGCGTATCGTGTATGTGCGCTGGTAGCACAGGCCAGTCGGGCCCGGGGCGGGGCACGCGCATCACACCATCACAATAATACACACGGAGCGGTTCCCGGTCGCGAGATCTCGTCTAATTTGGTGACGCCGGTGTTGGCTGGCACTGGTTGGTAAACGACGCGCTCTCGACGGCTAGCCACGCAATCGTTCCGACGCCATAACCGCGAACACTCCAAGCTTCGCGACACCCTCTGCGTCACGGATGTGACTGAAATACACAAAGAAAACTGCGCGTGCCTGTTTACAATGAACGTGAAACATTAATGAGATATTTGTACTCATTACATCTGTCTGTTATTTCTGTACAATATTAAAGGCAATAATAGCGTTTCGGATGCAAATATAGCAACAGCACGAACACGATACGTAAACACAATGCACTAAACCTGCACGTATTTATCGGATACGGGTCTTTAAAATGTCTAGAGGTTAAACGAGTGGTGTGCGCGCCGACCTTTTTGGATTGTTCTCCGGTGCGCCCTTGCCAGTTGCCATGTGGACGTGATGGCCGCGAGCCACACTAAATAAAAAAACTGTCCAATACCGTGCTCGACATTCAAAAGATAGGGCCAGTGACCGTATTTCTCACGGAACTACATCAAACTTGGATAAAAAACATTATTGGGACTTTGCACCAACATTGCACGTCAAAGAGTATTTTTTGGTACCTAATACCTATATCAAAATGTTTTATGTCATACAAACTCTTATTATAACTAATATTACGATAGCGTATCGAGTTTAATACATTTCAAATCGGATCGGTCGTCTCATTGGGATCTGTAAATCGTTATCTAGTGTTCATTACGGATGACTTAAATGAAATTTTCTAAATATCTAGGTTTTCTTCTCCTATTGCGTACGGGATTCTAAAAATATATCTGAACGGTTAATGACTCGACTCACGCATTTACAACCTTTCCGACGCTCCGGTTCCCTGACCCTAGGCGCCAGTCGCCACGACACGGACCCGCACAGGTTTTTCACGCTTCAATCTAGAACCAATCTCTGTTTTGTAATAACTAACGACCCGTAGATTTTTTTCTTTCTGAATTCAAGCTCTATCAAATAAATAGACCTCGGAACATTAGGTCGTTCGTTGAGCACCATTGAACTATTCGATTCAGATAAATGATCGATGCAAAACTGTCTACTTCTTACGTCAGTCCGTTCTCAAAGCGATCATGGTTATAAGGTCATTTTAATTATGCAGCGGTAATCGCGGTCCGTGCGCCGGAGCCTTGTCAGTTGCTATGAGAACGTCAGTTATAATAATTGCCACCTTCGTGTTGTTCATTGTATGAGTTTAATGCACAATTGTGTTGGCTCGTTATCTTCACCTACTGGACTATTTGCCTCATTGTTGTGTTTGGTTGTCTGTATCACTTACAATACGTTTGTTATTATTTGGTTAAAGGCACGCTTTGCAAAGTGTGAACTATCAACGTTATGTAATTGTGTATTTTTGTTTGTATAACCAATAGTCGGTTATGTAATCTTCAACACAAAACATTTCGAAAAATTTAGTTTAGTTAAGAACAAAATATAAATGATTCGTATGCGGATTTGTGCTCGTTACGTTTTTAGAATGTGTTACGTTTGACATGATTGTAGCATTATAGGTAAAAGGGTCACGGCAAAAAACGTATCATCTTTGCATGAGTCACATGAATGTGTTAATGAGTGAATCGTTGATTGAAGGCATGAACTGATGCAAACATTTTATAATTTTCTATTATAGATATGTTCCGATTGTTGCGATGTAATGGTGTTAGTTGTAAGTTAGGTTAAGTGAATAGTATGTATTAATTGTTGAGTAAGGGGTGTATGTATGGTCAGGTGGACAGCGGTGGCGGTGGCTCTGCCGAAGTGATGGTGTACTCTCTTGGCTGGGGCATGGGCGAGCCGGAGCGGCGCGGCGCGGATCGCAAGCGCGCGCAGCCGCCCGCCGCGGTGCACTCGCCTCTCTCTCAGCTCTCCACTCTCTCGCAGCTCTCACAACTCTCGCCAGATGAAGGACACGAGGTCGACGTATTGCCTTTACACAATCAGGTGATTATTCAATCATACTCATTATATTTTCCTCGATAAGTAATAATAGCAGTTAATAATATTGTTATAGTTGGTAATTGTTATCGACCATTGATTTTGCTTTGGAATTTAATCAAAACGCTTATTTTATTCTATACAAACACTAATTTGCTGACAATGTATTATGTATGAATCCATGTTTATAGAGTTCAAGGTTGCGTTTGTGAATCGTAATGACTACAATAATAGATCTTCATATCTTATTGGAACCAATTTCCCAAGGGATTTCATTGTAAATAAATTCAAATATCGGCGACGTGCATTCTGATAACGCAAGGATCACGGTTTTTAATCATGTCCGAGTTATATTATTATTCTATATGTTAACAGAATTAATGGTCTTTATAGACTCACGTATTGCTAAGGTAATTTATAATAAATTGTCACTAAAATCGAAATCGATTGTTTCATCTATCCTGAAAATATTAAATTTGATAGATTAAATATTTCCGTATCGTAGAGCCTCTATATTAGGTTTATAATATTTATTAGTGAAAAATAATTGTAATTATGTTTATGTATATGTATGTACGATCTGCCAAGAGTCGAGACAATCTCTGTAGGTTCAAACCCCAAGGCACACACCCAACCCGCACTAGGTTAGCGTGGTGGACTAAGGCCAACCCCTCTTAGTAGTAGAGGCCCGTGTTCAGCTGTGGGCACTATACAATACAGGGCTGATTGCATTGCATACGTTTTTAGAAAACCTAACCTTCCATTCATAGATTAACAATATGATAAATTCATTATAAACGATATTTTTACTTTTACAATTACGTTTATTAATTATTAATTAAGTTAAAACTGCACTGCGATATGTTATTGACTCTACTTCATCTTGTAGTGAACCTAGAGACTGCTTGGAGCCGGTTATATTTAAATGTTTAATGTCTTGCCCTGTTCGTATAAAGTTTGGCCATTTGTATTCTTTGTTTTTCCTTATTGTGTTTAAAAATACACCTGCAATTTGATTATTTTACTGTTAAGTGATTAGATTAAGGTTACAGAAATTGTTTACTACAGTCTTATTTTCCATGTAAAGTTATAAACAAATTAAGTTGTAAAAATATTATAACGACAACAAGTCTGCCGAGCGCTTGACAAAAATTCACGAAAAGGATGTAGGTATCTAATCTTATCATGTTTTGTTTTTAAATAAATTCTGGCATGTTCTCTGAATTATTTATACTTTTATAACCCTAAATATATTTGACGTTATTTTAATTTTAAAAACGTATTATTATCTTATATTTAGATTATGAAACAGTAACGAAATCGGGTCATAGCTAATACGTAGGCAAAGCCTGTGGCAAAGCTAATTTCTAAAATTAAACTTTTACTATAATACTGTATTTTACTTTCCTCTGTGAATTCTGTATGCGGTGTTGTACCATAAGTTTTGTTGTAACCCAAACCGTTTATTTGTATAGTTGTTTGAATGTATACGTGTATCCGTAACCCAATGGCGGGGTCGGGATTACCGAGTGTCAAGCTGCAGGCACTACGCGGGCGCGTTGAATGTGACCGCGCGGGGCCGGGCGCGGCGATGCACCGCGGTGGCGCGGCGGGTCGTCGTCTGCTCAGGTGGAGCGTGCCGTTCGAGCACGGGTCAACGCCACCACACACGAACGCCTTTTTATTTTGTTTCTTGCAACTGATCCTGCGGTTCAATCGCTCGAATAGTCTCTACGGCTCTACTTCACAAAACATTTCGTGCGTGTATCTTAATTCGACACACGCATCGGACGATTATTTATTTTTACGCTCCACGCTATGTTATCGAAGATAAGCATAATATGATAGATAATGCGTAAAAACAACTTGTTACGTCTGGTAAAATATTTTTGATTAATTTTGCTCAAGGCTAAAGACGTTTAATACTGGTCGCCATATGTGTATACAATTTGCCGATGACGACATTGTAAAAGGAAACGGCACAATAATGATTAGAACATACCTAACATGGCCTTAAGACGACCATGTTTTGTGTAAAAATTCAATGATAAATGTAAATTTGGCATACAACATTAGTAAACTGTAAGGTATGATACAAACTATTAGAACATGCAAAGGGGTTGAATATCGAGGGGTATAGCGCCCGCTAGCTGATTTAGTGAGCCGATTAGTACTCAGTATGTGTGTGTGCATTTGTGTGCAGGTCGGAGGCCACACCAGGCTGCTGGTGCTCAACGACAGCACCGTCATCAAGCCGCTCAATATCCGCGAGTTGCATTTCTACCAGAACATTCCCGAGGATATACAGAACTTCGTACCCCGATACAAAGGTGAGCGTCGTATAATTTTTTCACAATAAAGATTTTAGTTTAATTTGCCCGGTACGCTTTCACGATTCGCTGAATGCATCATGTTCATTCATTGCATCTTACATTTTTTTTGTTATATAATAATGAATTTTTACTTTTTATTTACATGTCGGATTGTGTTGTTTGACGTTGCGTACTGAGCAGTAAGGAAGTGGTGAATCTCGTTATATTTTGAATTTCACAGCTTTGTGTTTGTCGCGTTTATTTTCTGTAATGTTGTAATTAGTGTTTCGAAACGGCGTGCTCGCCGCGTACAGTGTACATTTAATTGATAGTCGATAACGTGTATATTCACGTGTTGCGTCATGGTGCTCGATTTTTTATCTTATCAACGCGTAGCTGATTCATAATAATTAGAGATCAAATATGTAGACAAGTGTATCAACTACAAAGCTTAGTCTTCAAGTCATAACTCACTTAATATGAATTAACATTAACAAACACATTATGTGCAAGAAACCAAATAAAATCTTTTATATGTTATTCCATTATTTCAATATCTTGCGGTTTAACAGGAAAATTTGCATTGGAAAATGTAAGTATTAAGATAATTTTAGGCACTACAGAGGGAAAGTACCTCGTGTAATACCTAATGACTGGTATAATAAGCATAAAGGAGTTTTATCCACCTGTCTTTTTCACGATTACATTCCTTTGTTTACATAATTGATCTCGAATTATGTATCAGGCTATACCACGATGCACAAAGCTGTGAAAAGTAAATAATTTGTATTGATGGAGTGTGGCGCGCGCACTATTGGTATCGTTTCCTTATTGCTCATCCGATCGTGTTCATTGCAAATTGAGTTGTTTGTGTGATTGTGAAGTGTGTATGTTGAATATGTGCAAACCCGCCGACCGCAGATGGATAAAACGCTCACTCTTATTTACTAAAACTTACTAGGAACGTTCAGATCTTGACGTCAATATGAACCAAATGTTTACGATATTTAACCCGTCAAGCCCCGCTTTTATATAGATGTATGGGGAAACCCTATATACTCGGACGCCGGCGTCCGTCGCGGGGCTTGACGAGTCAATTTATATATCTACCGAGAGGCATTTTGTATCATTATGATAATGTAAATAAAGGTGGATATAGAATGTAGGATTAAATAAAAAATGCTTTCTATGGACATACATTTTGAAATACGATATTGAACAATGACGTTAGTTATACAAGGCCTCTGACAGTAGTGGTGTGACAGCGTTAAACCGAATATAAATAGATAAGCATCGATGAGTGAGCGCCGCCGTGTTCTAGGACGTTGAATTACAACTATTATGCTATGGGAAAGTTATTATAATCGAATTATATGAAAACTGACATGTTCGCGATTGCACAACTGCGGTTGCGACAGCGTCAACGCAATAATATGAGGCAAATATTGACAAACCAATACTGTTTTACCGCCATAGAATACCTTTAATAAACGTACGAGAAACAGATTGCCCTTATTGTGCATTTATAACATTGAACTTTTACTGTTGTTTATTTTTTAACGAACAAGTTTTTATAAAAACCGGAAGGGTGGCCGGCGTGCGTATGTATAAAAATGTATCGATTCACCCATGGTATCGGGGGAAACAATCGGTTCTCAACCGCTATATTTGAATTATCGTACGTGTTCCAAGGTTTTCACTGCGGATGAATAAACTTTCGAAGGTTTTTAAATTTTACTGATATATATTTTAAATCTGCGCAGTATGTGGTATAACATACATAAAGTTCTGCGATTCGTTTTTTCTTACCTGTCCTAGAGCTTAGGTCAATGACCATGTACAATCTTAATAAAACGAGTCATATAAAAACATTGTATTATTTTTGAAGTAAACAGGAAGTTATAAAAATATAATTAAACGAAAGTGGTCAATTTAGATTTTGTGTGTAAAATGAGTGAAATGTTTATTTCCGGTAAAAAAGTAAGGAAAAACGAATTATACCTACCTTATTTATAGCGTCAGTGAGTTAGAAGTTTGTGTACTCACGCTCAAGAGTACAGGGATAGAGAAAAAGATATATCACATACAGCTTTTATATTGATTAAGATTGGTAAAAGTTCAATATAGTGGTAAAAACGGTATAAGTTACCGCGGAGGTTGACGATGTACCTCGCGTTAGGGCGCGGCGCGGCGCGGCTCGGACGCGGGCGGAGGGCGGGTTTGAATGCGAGAGCGGGAGCGGCAGCGGGAGCGGGCCTGGGGTCAGGAACACAATATTAGTTTCCTTGTTGTCGCAAGGGCTGCGGCGCTGCGGCGAGCGGAGCGGCGCGGCCGACGCACCACACAACCGCCCCTAATAGCGCCCTAGCGGTAATTTTACATTTTGGGTTTGTAAACCTTTACTTAAAACTACACCCACCTCACACACGCACACACATATACATACATAAACCAACACACGTACTGATATACATTCCAGACGCATATGCAGTACTCACACACACACGTCATGCGCCACTCACGAGGCACATACATTCTGTTCATCTCACGTACGTTACACATCTATAACAACATATACGACATTAGACACCATACCAGATACACACAACAAAAGATATACAAACCCTTTTCAAAAGATAAATTGTAATTTTTCACTACCTCATCAAAATAACGCTGCCAACTTGCACTATAGTAAGTTTATAAAAGATTAAGTTTATATAAGTTTACAACATAGATTTTGCGCGAATCCATTACATGTCTTGGTGACGAGACCACGAAGTGTCGTGGCCACCGCCGGTGTCACAACCGTGTGGACATGTTTTGAAGTTTTTAATATTTTACATCTTGATAACGACCGCTTACTGTTAGAATTTAAAAAAATTTATGAAGTAAAAAGTGCTCAGCTGATAAAAAGTTTTGTGTTTGAATTATTATTTACGTATATGTATCTACCTAAATAAGCTGCGGAGACAGCAGTGGTGCGGTAGCGTTACTCAATCCGCGCTCAACTCCGTGTGCCAGTTAGTGATTGCGAGGCTGTTTGTTTCAGGCGTGATGCAGGCTTCTAACACAGGAAGCACGAAATTGGACAAGCGGTACTCGCCATGTTTCCGTGAGGAGAACGGCCGCAAGCAGTCCCTGGGCGGCAAGCGCAAGCGCGACGACGTGTTCAAGTGCGTATGAGACCTCGCGGCACGCCACACCGCGACATCGGCAAACTCCTCGACACTTGTCATGTGTCCTTTATCATATTTCAGAAGCTTTGACGTACGCCGGACCGGCACCCGACGTCGCCATTAATTCATACGATCGCAATACTTACATGACTATCCCACTAACGCGTGAGCGATGCACGCCCCATTCACACTCTGCGAGCCTCCGATGACTTGCGTCGTGGAGTCGTGGTAATCATATAATTTGATTGCAATGTACAATATAACAGATAACACACCGAAATTGTGTTTCAATTAGTTCCTCACAACTGCTGTTGTATCTTTAGCTAGCTGATAGAAGGCGCGCCGAGCGAACCTTTACAGTGTACCGTTTTCTGTTGCAGGTTCAAAGTGCATCGAAACGGCAATGCTAGTGAGGTGCTCAAAAGCATTGCGCACATGGACAACTCCAACAAGCAATGTAAGTGGGTCCCGTGTCTTATGACACCTTCTTTAATCGTTTGAAAAAGTAAAATTATCGTATAGCATTATTATTTATACTAATACCGTCTCCTTTTTCGTTAGATTTCCTGATGATGGAAAACATCACATCGTCGTACCGGCGGCCGTGCGTGCTCGACCTGAAAATGGGCACCCGGCAGCACGGAGACGACGCCTCCGCCGAGAAGCGCAGCAAGCAGATCGCCAAGTGTGCCGCCAGCACCTCCGCCACGCTCGGCGTGCGTCTCTGCGGCATGCAGGTAACGGTTCAGATTCGCCACTCTACTCAATACTCAGTCGGTTTACAAAAAACAGAGTTGATGAATGTGTCGTCGACAGGTGTACGTGCCAGAGACGGGTGCGTGCATCCGGCGCGACAAGTACTGGGGGCGCGCGCTCACCGAGAGCGGACTGCGCGAGGCGCTGCGGGACTTCTTCGCGGGCGGACACGGCGGACACGGCGGCGCCGGCGCGCTCGCACCGCACTCCCCGCGCGCGCGCGTCGTGCGGCGCGTGCTGCGCGACCTCGACGCGCTGCGCCGCGCCATCGCCAAGCAGACCAGCTACCGGTTCTACTCTTGGTCAGTTTCACCACTACATCACTCACTCATCATTCACTCTCACTTCAACCATTACTTCACATTCATTTGATTGAACGAATGATAACAGTTTTCTTCCTTACAGTTCGTTATTGATAGTGTACGAGGGAGACGTCAGCGGTGCGACGAGCGCGGAGGACGCCGGCGCGACCACCAGCGAGTACGAAGCGGACGCGTCGAGCAGTTCTGCGGAAGCGCCGTCACCGGGACATTTCGACATGTCGACACTACACGACGAGATCTCGTCGGACGGCCGCGAGCCTTTCCGACCGCACTCCGAGGAGACGATGGGCGGGTACGAGGAGGGTGAGGCCGGCGAGGGCGGCGCGCACTCCCTGCGCCGGCACCCGCCGAGCCCCGACTCTGCCGACAGCTGGATGGCGTACTCGTCGACGAGCAGCGAGTCGTGGCGCGGCGAGGCGGAGGCGGAGGCGCCGTCGCCGCCGGAAGGCAGCGGTAAGCGGCCGCGCTGCTCTCGCTGGCCGACCGCGCGCCTGCACGAGCCGGACGAGCGCGTCGACATCCGCATGATCGACTTCGCGCACACGGCGTACGCGGGCGCCGCCGCCGAGTCGCCGCTCGCCACCGCCACGCCGCACCACGGGCCTGACTGCGGCTTCCTCACCGGCATCGACAGCCTCAAGCGTCTTCTCACTGAGATCCTGGCGCCGCCGCCCTACAGTTAATGGGGCTCGAATTGTTTTGCCCGAGTCGTAAGGCCGCTTTTTAGAAAAATATCAAAAATGAACCTCCTTTTCGGATTTCATTCTGGAAGTATCGTTGTGGGCCGCCGGAGCCGTCGTTGCCGCAAGCGCGCGTTCTTTGCGCGGGTGCGTCGGGATTTCTTCCCCGAGGTGAGGTGGACTCGTCGGGATAACAACATGGAACTGTTTTCTCGAAAAATTTTCAATGTTCGACTGATGTAACTTTACGTAGGAAAATTATAACCGGGTCGTGGCGCGATCACATGAAGCGCGGTAATGCAGGGTATGGTGGCGTGAGTGTCGCCCGTGGGTTCGCGCGGTGGTGTCGAGGCGCGGCTTCATGTGGCCGCGCGCGACCTTCGCACCTAGTGAATGTTGGCGGTACGAACTGCGTTAATTTAATCTTACAATTATTATTATAATTTTTAAAGTGGGACCCAGTAGTTACGTTTAAACTGTGTATATGTATAAGTATTATTGTTAAGTTATTCCAGATTGACGTGCTGTTGAGTTGTGCTCTGAGCTTATTTCTTTGACTTTTGGTTTCACTAGATCGTTCGCTTCGAGAGTTTAGTTTACCTAACGTCGAGTAGACATTCCCTGACGTCGCTCATGTGTAGATTATTATTTAGTTGCCGATCAGCTCCACGCTCCTCCTCCGCATTATGTCTAGGTCATATTGGCTTAAATGCCATAATCCATACTTGTTCACATTTAATCCCAGTCATCGAAGCCAAAGTTAACGTAGAATAAACATATAACATAAAACGGGGAGCAAGTAATTATTTGTTCCCTGTATAATAGCCGAATAGGATTATAATGTTTTGCCTACAATTTGTTAAAATTATCTATGTATAACGAAACAATGAATTTATATAGTAAGTGCGGGAGCTGAAAGTGTCTCGTGCGGCGTGTGGCGTGTCGACATCGGCGTATGACACGTGTATTTTGACTAAAGACGCTATTCCATTAAGCAAGTCTTGTGTGCAAGTATGACGTCACATTTCAAGTTACTTAGAAGCATGTTCTCGAGAATGTGCAAATTGCATACAAGTTTTACTTGAATATAAGTGGAGACGTTCAAAATTAAGTAGGAAATGATGTGTGGAAGACGCAACTTAACTTTTCCCGTTAAATTTGTTCGTCACTTGAATGAAAATGTATAAGTTCAAACTACCCACATGCAAGTTGTAGTTTGTATGCAGGTTTGTTCAAGTTGTATGCAATTTGCTTAATGGAATAACGCCTTAAAGAAGTTTATTGTAACTACGCTAACAGTATTATACAGTAATAGGTAAATGTGAAGTATGCATATGACATTAAATATTGTATAAAAACTTTAAAAGTTATTGTGGAAAGGTTTTTGTAAAATATGGCGGCGAGCCCCTTGTAAATAATATGTAATATGAAATTCGCCGTGTGAATACGATTTGAATATTTCCGAAGTGGGTCAGTGTAAACGGCTAGTACCGCACACTAGATGGTGAATGTGTGCCCACTAGCGATAGCCAACATTCCTTTGTGCTGCATTCGTCATTGTCCTTTTACTTTTATTAGTGGGTTAAATTTTGAAAGTACCTGGTTTATTTAGGATGCTAGGTTGTATTGTAAATTATCATTTATGTCTGTTATTTTAAATAACTGTATGACACTATTTTGTTAAATAAATTTTAGGTATTGAAGTCCGTATTTTATTTTCATAATGCATTATCACAAAATACCATCAATGTTTATTCAGCTTACGAAAATAAAAGAACAATAGCTTATTAAAGCCAATGGGGCTTTAATAAGCTATTGTACCTTACCTTACCTTTGCTTAAAAGCAATCGGGGAAGTTGAAAGGACATGTCCAAAAACGGACTTTTATTCGCTGTAAATTGTAACCAAGATACTTGGTATATATTTAGATAGTACCTTCTCTCAAAATCTAGGTATTTGCAATAAATCCAAAGTATTGCTATCTATAAGTATTCTAATTCAGCAGTGTCCTTGAAATAATCACCTACAGCCGCGCGGTACGTAAACACGCCATAGGGCTGCCCGTCTGCAGTATTTTAATTTAATCTAAAATACATGAGTTTCTTTCTAGTTTTGAAATTGTACATACATAAACACTCACGCCTTTTATCCCCGAAGGGGTAGGTAGAGGCGCAACTAGTGCACCCACTTTTCGCCGTACGTATTCCGTCCCATGATGCGATAGGGAGAAAGCCTATCGCCGGCACAAATTCCAGACTCCGGGTTGATCTTGAATAGAAAAATCCAATACCACGGTGCCCGACCCAGGGCCGCGCCGACACAAGACAGCGCCTGTGTGCGAAATTATGAAGCGCCTCTGATTTTTGTCGTCCTGTTTCTACATTGCATTTTTTTAATTTTCAAAGTTGACCTTTCTTGGCTCATTGGAGTGCGCAGATAATTTTTTATAAGTTTTAATTTAGAAAATGACCTTTTGTAAGACGTTTGTAATAAAATATGTAAGTTGGCTATTGTAGCGACTGCGGCAGCTCTTTTCATAAACATTGGGTCAAAATTCAAGTAGTGTAAAGTTATACAGGCTGAGTATCGCCTTTGCAGACTTGTACCTACTGTCTTAGTCACTCACCTATAAAGAATATGGTGGTAGTGTAACAAATATAACATGTCATCCTGATTCCGGCGCCCCTATTGTCTTGGCGTCTCTATGCGCCGGACACTTCGCACATATGGACGCGGCGCCGGCGCGGCTCAGGCCCGACCCGGGGATCGAACCCAAGATCTCAGTATTGCAGTCGTACTGTAATACAACTACACCACCGACGTAGCCAGTTTTGAGGTTGTAAAAGATAGGTATGATTTAAAAAATGAAATTCTTTGAGAATGAGATAAGAAGTGTTCAATTAAAATAATGTGTTTTTTGATAAGTAGATTTAATAAAAAAAGTAAGTACTTGTACTTATTTAATTCAAATATTGACAAAATGGACGCTTACCATACCATACCAGCCCTATATTATGTACTGCCCACTGCGGAGCACGGGCCTTCTCTACAGCTGAGAGGGTTAAGGCCTTAGCCCACCACGCTGGCCTAGTTTGGGTTGGCAGACTTCACATACCTCCGGAATTTAGTGAACTTTTCAGATATGTAGCAGGTTTCCTCACGATGTTTTACTTCACCGGTAAAGCGAGCGAAAATTCACAAAGAATACACACATAGGTATGTTTTTAGAAAAGTCAAAGGTGTGTGCCCTAAGGTTTTGAACCTGCGGATATTCGTCTCGGTAGTCCGTTCCACTCCCATCTAGGGTATTGCCTATCGCCGCTATCTCTATTCTCTTATTACTTACAAAACCAGCACATCGTTCGATCGTCACTGCGGCGCACTCGCGTTTGTTTATGTACTTAATGTGTACCAAACTCGAGGCGCGTAGGTATCATTCGCGTTCCGACCGTTTTTATGAAGATATTCTACTGTATAGATATATTTAAAATTTTACAAGTCCTCCAAGGTGAGATTTATGTAATTTTTACTTAAATGAGCTTTTTTTTTACACAATGTATGAAGCTTCAGGATTTGTGTTACCTATAGGTATTATATTAAAAGATTATCATTTAAGAACTGACTAAAGATACTCAAAGAAAGACTCAGTAAAAATGTCGGTAAAGTGTTTCTTTTTCTTGGTGTATTTTTATATCGATATATTAATGTTCATTTGTTCAGCCTTAAATCTAACATTTAAATTCCATCACCTTCGATGAATCAATGGTAACATCCATGAATAAAACGTAAATACCAACAATATTCCCGTTTTCATTTTTCTTATCGATAAATGGAGGGGACAATTTTTTTTAATATCCATAAAGTTTGAGACTGGTTAGATTTTGAGGCCCGGCACTCATACAAAAAGCGGACGTGTCCTTTAAACTCAATGTTTAAACTCGCGTATTAATTTTTAAAGCAAAATAAAGACTTTTGACCTGGCTGTACAAATTGCAATTTGCACCTTTGCCTGCCGGGGGAGCGTACAGAAATATATTATAGAGAACAAAACGCGCCAAATCAAAGTTAAAATGGCGGAAGAGAGTGAAGTGCAGGCTTTGTCCAAAATTTCCTCTGAAGTCGATGAATCTCAAATAAATGTTATCCTTACTAATCAGTGCATAAAAGGTACTGTTTTTTTTATATATTTACCAACGTACTTATGGGAATACGGCTAAAATATTATACTACAGTCATGTAGACACATGTAGACATATTAGGCATCTACCTACTAAGAATTATTTTATAATTATACCTATGGTATTATTATAGCATAGGGCCCCTATGCTATAGCATACGTCAAGCGGCAAGTGACGTCCTGCCGGGCGTCATTTGCCGTGTGCGGAATCGGTCTCATACAATCTGCATAGTAGTGCCGTCTGCCGTCGCGGCACATGCTGTTGCCGTCTGCAGTCTGCCGCGTTCTGCGGAATCACAGCTTAACACGTGTCTGACGTATTGGTCTCTCGATCAATCGCAAACATCAAAATTAAACGACATTGTCTTACGAGTTGTCTTTTTTTTTTTTTATTGGATCGCCAGTGGATCTTAAAGATAAAGTACATAAATACAAATACACTTAAATCATGCTACCCAGTTACAGGCAACCACATCTAACGCTAGGTATTACTTTAGACTTAATTTAGTTACAAAGAGCAAGAAGAATAAAAATACTTTAATAATTCCAATACAGCAGACGAAAACAATAACACGAGAAGAGCCAAGGACCATGAGAACTTAACACTGTTCAAAACAAATAATAAACTAAATGCCATGTCTTTTAGCGACATTCTAAGCACTGCATACCTGAAAATTCTCTATAATAATTTCGAAAGTATGTGCAGTGAGCTGTCTGTCAACCCGCACCGTGTGGGACCTATAGTCTGCAGCATTTCACTAGTTGAGTAGGCCCATGCTCAGTGGGGCTAGTACCTATACATTATACAATACAGGGCTCGTATTATTTTAATCAACAGGCTAATTAAAATGACACAAATTGATAACCATAATATTGATTACTTTGCAATGTAATTTTAGCGCAAAAGTTTTTACTGGAAAAGTTGAGGAAACGATCTGAACATCACAGAGAAGAATGTGGTTTCATCAGCAGCGCTAATCTGAAATTGGAGTGCGAGATAAAACAAGCAGAATCAGAAATACAAAGGTAATACTATAAGTAGATAATATTGACAATAGGCAACAGCGGGCCCAAAACATAAGCGTCTCGTTTTGTTCTGATATGTACAACCTTTCGTATTTTTATACCGGACCTTTTCTATCCGTCAAATTGGTGGGGCGGCAAATCTTGGGTCCATTTTAGACATAGAACCTCAGAGTAAGTATATACCTATAGAGAGCTAATATCGCATCGTGCGCCCACTACCCAGCGTAGGCAGGTGAACTATAGCTACTTATATAGAAATGTTGGCGACTGCTAGGGATGGGCACGCGAGCAGCACCAACGCAACAGTTATCGATAAGTACAGGTCCGGCGGCGCGGTACATATTGTTGTTAAAAAATTGTGGTTCTACAAAGTATGGCCTTGTGAGTAATTTTAAGCGTATTGCGTTAATATAGATAAAAGCTACGCTGCGAATTGGTGTAGTGCCATGTGGAATGATTTATAAACACGGTACCTCAAGAGCAGTTTTTACAAGCATTAAGAACCAATAATATTAATGGATATCCATTATAATTGAACCAATGGATATAA
This sequence comes from Lapara coniferarum, assembly GCA_949316025.1. NCBI lineage: Eukaryota > Metazoa > Arthropoda > Insecta > Lepidoptera > Sphingidae > Lapara > Lapara coniferarum. Next base: position 34,566,234 of record OX438921.1, on the reverse strand, counting down.
ACCGAGCATCGCACCATGGATTTCTTAGCTAGTCTTCCCAAGCCTAAAATAGTCACGTCTAGTTTTTGAAATATTTATTACCAATGTTAAAAAAATGTCAAAGAAATATATCGACGGCTCCGTAGAACAAAGTCGTATATGGAAAATGAAGCTTTTCAGTAGAGCGCTTTGAAAGTCTAAGTTAATCGTGAAAATCACAAGTTATAGTGAACAAAACATTATATTCTATAGGGTTCAGTAACAACTTTGAACTTAATGTGTGAAAATAGCACTAATTCGCACATGAATACAAACTAACGACTTTCAAAGCGCTCTACTGAAAAGCTAACATTTTGCATATACGACTTTGTTCTACGGAGCCGTCGATATCTTAATGATTGCTAACTTATACTGTCAAGACCCGCGATAGTAGCTATGCAATAGCTTAAAAATATTATCGTAATCAGTCCATTTTAGGAGCAGTAATTATTTCTTTCATTTCATAAACAAAAACGCAATTATTAATTGGCTTAAAAATCACACACAGACAAAAACAGTTACCTAAGCTACATTATATTAAGCATCGTCTTCGATAGTAATAAATACGTATGCTATAATATAAAAATATTACATCGATTCTGGTATCGACGCGTAACATCACTATCGAAAAAGCGGGATGCGGGGCAGTGCGGGGGGTACAAGTGTTCGCCTCCCGAGCGTCTTTCATACCGCGACGCGTGATTTCAATTTTACCTAAAAATATACTGAAATATGGCTTGCCTGTGAAACGTGATATTAGAATTCTGTTTAGTGTGTTTCCGAGTGTCGTTTTTACAACATTCCACAGAACATTTAACCATTTTGCAGTATTAATAATCAAATATTCGCATAGATCTCACTCGCGTGTGCTCACACCGTTCCTACTCGAGTGACTACAAGCGCTTGCGGCCGGCGCACAGTGGAACGTCCCTATAGAAAGGGCGTGACATGAGTATCTCTCTTACATATCTTATGATAACTCAACCACGGAACAACGTAAAGATTTGAATTTTTTTACGTGTATTATTGAATAATAGACCTATCCATTACCAATGTAGTTTATTTGAAAAATACTGATATGACAATGAAAAAAATTACTGAAATATGCCTATATTTCAAGGGAGTTTAAAACCAAATTAAGGATAGATACACAATAATTTGACATAATTGCAATTAAACAAGTGAAATACAATACAGTATAGGGTATATTTTAACCTAATTAATGAAAAATAGACATGTCTTAAAATCGCCTAAATTTACGATCTCAAGGACTTTACTCAAAAGAAATTGTCAGGCGTTTCCTAACACTTTAATAAACTTATTTCGAGTAATATTATTATATTAGGATGGATTGAAATGACACAACAATTGAAAGCATAATTGTTGGGGCTTCGCCGTTGACGGTACCCGATAGTAAATGTGTTGTTGTGTAGGCCAAAATAGTTAACGCCAAACCACTTTTAAGTTGAATAGTTTATTGTAAATAACTGTTTACGTTTAGTTATCTGAGTCGCACGTATGTTTGTATTTGTATAAGGCCTGACGAGTGTTTTGTTACGACTGAATGTACTTAGCACATATCGACTAATATATGCACGAAAATTGCTGTATGAGCGTTATTGGCTCGTACATGCTCCCGGAGGAAAGGTATGCATACTCAAATCACCAAACTTGCGTTACAAGTTAAATAGTTAAAAATGTTACAAATATATCAAAAGCAATAAAAACAGTAAGCACAAAGTAAAGTTTCAGAAAATAATCATCATAGTTGGAATCTTGTCTCAATAGCTGGCTGAGGCTTTGATGTCTTCCGATGTCCATCTTCTATTTCAGCATAAGCGGCAATATCCTTCATTTCTATACTTTCTGTTATCTCTGGAGTCCTAGTTGTTGTCGGAGTATTACTCTTCTTACGCCGTGGAAGATATCTTTTGACTTGCCATACGATGATAGCGACGAGGATTCCTCCCACCAGCAAAGTGCTAATCGTGTAGTTACCGATGTCGTGGATGCTCAAGTCGTTGGGTAAGCTCTCCTGTTCTTTTTGTACGGTTATCTGGTTATCGACCAATCTATGATCCTCTGTTAAGTTTAGTTTAGGTAAAACAATCTTTGTATTTTGAAACGTACTCCACATATCATTTGGTGAGTCGATAGTAGGTACTTCCAAGGACATTCCAATGTTGGTTTTGCTACTAAAAACGTTGTGTGAATATACTGTAGCGTCGTTGTGTCGTATAACACAATCCTGACCTACAGCAATAAGACCCGCCTTTGTTATAATTGTTGTTGTAATTTGATTTTCGCACACAATGCGGGTCGAACACCCACCGATGCAGTTATATAACCATATGTTTGGCCTTTGTAATTTTATCCATTTGTCCGAGCATGGTTGTGTTATCCAATCACATGTGATATTATTTAGATTTTGACTCAGCAGTTTAGCTTCACATGATGCTGTGGCTCCATGCAAGGTTTTTATTGGTGTGTAGGCGTGGCATATGTAATCATCCTCCTTCATTGTCGTACATTGCTGAAGATCCATTTCTTCAATTTGTATATAGGTATTCTTTACGAAGTTCACTCCTATATATTTTGCTGTTAACTGTATCACCTGACATTGGTTTGTAGTGAGCTGTTTGAGTATTGGTATATTGCGATATAATGTATATTCGTCATCGCTTAGCAACGGAATATGCAGCTCGAAAAGTAGGTATTGTTCAGTGAGACGAGCTTTGACGTAAATAACTTTGTAAATATTTTGAATGTTCGCTCCGATTCTGTTTTTAATTGGTAGCGTTAATCTTTTTGATATAATTCCAGCAATGTAATTAAGTTGTTCTGATAGCTGCTCTGGTGTGAATAGTTTCATATCGAGATTTCCATTATAGATGTTTGTCAATGCATCTAGAAACATTTGTTGGTTTCTTCTTAATACGGAGAGTAGTAAACTAGCCGTTATCGCTCCAGCGTTAACGTCGTTCATTGTTTTCATAAGTTGAAATCTGTTTTCTAATACTGCCGTTTTATAGTCCGTTTTGTCCATGAATTGCTGAATCACACCTAACTGTGTTTTTACGAACTCTTCATTTTTCTTCATAATATTGTTTTCAGCTTCGATAATGAGTGTCTGATTTCTTATCAACTGTAACAAATGTTGTTCGTTTGTCTTGATTTTTTGAATGTCTTCAGAGTATTTTTCTGCGAAATCGCTATCAAGGACACCAAACAGAGCTCGCGCAAGGTTTCCTACTCCATTGACGTAGCCGCGTCGTCTTCGTTTTTGATGCTTAGATAGAAGCAACATGTTATATTCATTCAGTTGACTCATTTCGAACTTTAGTTGTTCTATCATGGAGTGACAAGGTTCGTTCGGCATTGTGTCACACAGTTGATCTAGACGATTTACGAATTTCTCGACCCTTTTCGTACTCTGCCAGAATGTTGACAAATTATAGTATACCAGAAGTTTCCATTCATCGTGTATAAGTTGAATACTTCCAACGGGGTCAAAATAAATCGGTTGATTGTCGGTCAATTGCGTTATTTTGAAATGTTGTATAGGCATTGTATTTCCGCATGTCAGCAGTGCACACATTGCTAGTAGGACCACAAGCAAACTGTTGACTCTCTTCGAGGTTTTAATCGGAGATATTTTACTCTTCTTGTTATGCTCAGGTCTAGTTCCAGCTTCCGTGTTATCCTCGTTTATAGGTAGTGGAGCTAGTTTAGTTATGGGTCTTTTGAGTACCCCATTTTGTGTCTTGAGTGTGACCACTCGAACTATGTTATCGCTGCCTGGGTGCACTTCTACGATACGACCCATAGCCCATTTGCAGGGAGGTAAATTACTCTCTTTCACGAGAACTAGTTGTCCCGTTTTTATATTTTCTTTAATATGTTGCCATTTGTTCCGATTTTGTAATAAATGGAGGTATTCTTTAGACCAACGATCCCAATAGTGTCGACGCATAAGTTCAATAAGTTTCCAGTTGTTTCGGATGTCTATAGATTTAAGTTCTTCTGGTTCGTGAAGTGGTAATGTGAGCGTTGGACTTCCTGTGAGGAAATGACCGGGAGTAAGATATTCTAAATCATCTACATCCTCGGATAAAGGACCCAGTGGTCTGCTGTTCATGCACGCTTCGATTTGAGTAAGAAGCGTTGCAAATTGTTCGTAGGTAAGCTTTTGTTGTCCGATTACTCGTTTCAGATGCGCCTTCATGGAACGTACGGCGGCCTCCCATAAGCCCCCAGCCGATGGCCAAGATGGAGCGTTAAAGTGCCACTCAATTCGAAGGTCGTTGATCACTTTAAAGAATTCTGAAGATATCATTGTTTTATACAGTTGAAACTCTTCGTTCAATACTTTTGCTGCACCAACGAAGTTAGTTCCATTATCCGAATAGATATGTTTCGGGGTGCCTCTTCTTGCACACATTCTTTTCAATGCTGCTATAAATGTTTGTGTTGATAGATCCGAAACAAGTTCAATATGTACTGCTTTTGACCACATACATATGAATATGGCTATATAGCCTTTGCTGGTTTTTATTCCGCGGCCTTTATTTATTTTTATATCCACGTGTCCAGTAAAGTCCACTCCCGTATGTGAAAATGGCCTCGATGGGGTGATTCTTTGTTTAGGAAGGTTGCCCATCAACTGCTCCGTTCGAGTAGCAGCGTAACGACGGCATCGGATGCATTGTCGCAGTGTTTTCTTGACGACTCGATTACCGCTAATAATCCAATATTTGTTCCTAGTGAGAGCCAGCGTTAATCTTGCTCCACCATGTAATGTTTGTTTATGTGCCTTTTCAATTATAAGTTGGGTCAGTCTTCCCTCTCCTGGTACGAGGATGGGGTGTTTGATTTCTTCGGGGTAGCTCGAGTTCTCGAGACGACCTCCGACGCGTAATATTCCGCTCGAGTCCAAAAACGGGTTGAGTTTCAAAATTGTGCTTCGGCTGGACAGTTTTCCATCTTTCTTGAGACATTTTAATTCATTTTCGAAATAACTTTCTTGAACTGCTTTGATAACAATACATAGTGCGTTGTTTATTTCAGTTAAAGTCAGTTCATTGCACTCATTTGACCTCCTTTTGTTTTTTAATGCATCAGCGAAACGCAATATCCATGCGAGTATGTTTATTATATGATTTATGTTGCTATGCCGTTCAAGTAACATATCAATTAATTTATTTTTAATTGATACGGGTTCCGTACTTTTCATCGTATAACAATTTGTTGAAATGTCTTCATCTGTAGTATAAGTTTCATTTTTTATATAGACTTCTTTTCCATGTTTTTTAAGCCAGTGAGGTCCTTCCCACCATAGGGAAAAATTAACCAGTTTGTATGGTGTAAGGCCTCTTGTTGCACAGTCGGCAGGGTTTTCGGTAGTTTTCACGTAACCCCAGTTTACCGCAGGCACGATGTTAATTATTTGTGTTGTTCTGTTTGATATGTAGTTTTCATATTTCTTGTGACATCCTTGAAGCCATGCTAAGACCACTTTAGAGTCAGTCCAGCAAGATATTCTTAAATCGTAATCTCCAAGGATCTTGGTTATCTTTTCTAGGAGTTTCGCTAGCAAAACTGCGGCGCATAATTCCAACCTCGGGATCGTTGTTTTCCGTTTAAGTGGTGCTACCTTAGTTTTTGCTGCTAGTAATGTAATGTTGTAACCGCCGGTAGGTGACGTTGTCCGGCTGTAGATGACGCAGGCGTATGCTTGCTCACTCGCGTCACAGAAGCCTTGCAATTCGATCTTTGTGTTTTCGTTATTTATCCATCTTGGTAAACTGATATTGTTTATGTTAGATAGATTGGTTTTAATTTTTAACCATTCTTGTTGTAAGCTATCTGGTACAGTTTCATCCCATCCAATGTTTTGACAGTCTTCGCTCCATAATTTCTGAAAAATCAGTTTGGCTAGGATGGTCATTGGTGCTAACCAACCGAGCGGATCGTATATTTTGCTTATCTCAGACAATAGCTTGCGTTTAGTGTATGCCGCCGTTTTGTTGTTAGACTGCGGTTCGCAAATAAAATGGAATGTATCGCTTGTACCATCCCATGCTAGTCCGAGCGTTTTGCTAAACTCTTGTTGTTTGAAACTGAAGTCTCTGATGGGATCTTTCTGTAGTTCAGGTTGTAGCTCCTCGAGAATAGATGGTTCATTGGTAGACCACTTCCTCAAAATAAAACCACCCTTTTGTAGTAATTCATAAAGTTCTTTTTGTAGAACTTTTGTTGATTCTATGGTATGGTGTCCTGTGATGACGTCATCCATATAAAACTCGTTTTGTAGCGCCTTTTGGGCTAAAGGGTAAGCGTGGCCATCGTCGCTGGCCAGTTGCTGCAGAGTGCGCATCGCAAGGAATGGTGCGGCTTTAGTACCGTAAGTAAGGGTACATAGTTGCATCTCCCTGAGTGGTTCTCTCGTAGAATCCCTCCAAATTATTTTTTGAAGATATTGTTGATCTTGATGAATAAGGATTTGTCGGTACATCTTTGCAATATCCGCCGTTAGGACATATCTATAACTCCGCCATTTGATGATCAGAGATAAGATGTCTTTTTGAAGATTAGGCCCTTTCTCCATCAAATCGTTTAGGCTGTAGCCGGAGTCTGTCTTCATTGATGCGTTGAAAACAGCTCGTAGTTTGGTTGTTGTTGAGCTTTCTCTTAATACACCGTGGTGTGGTAAGTAGATTGGTATTCCACAATCGAGTTCTGTCACGGGTTTCATGTGAAATAAATGAATGAAATAAAATGTGAATAGATTTACATTCGAGTTTAATCATTCCTTTGCTCATGCCCATTATGGTGCCGACGCCAGTGACTGCGGCATTCATTTTGTGTCGAGGTAGGTTCAATCTTTGAGCAGCGTTCTCTGTAATCAATGTTATTTGAGATCCTTGATCAAGTAGCGCCCGAAGGATGACGTAATCTCCTTCTTTGTTCTTGACCTTAAGTTGAAGAGTAGTCAGGAGTATCTCTTGTTCACCGTTTATGTGATTTGATGTTCGTTCAGTTGCCATCGACGATTTTACTTTGAAATTATCATCATGAAGGAGAGAGTGATGTTTGTTATTGCACGTGCGACACCTTTTAGTCGAATTGCATTTATTTCCAGCGTGACTGTACAAACAATTCTTGCACAAGTTCAATTTTGTTGTTGTTTGATTTCGCGTTGCGACATCCATACTCAAAAATGTAGAGCACTGCCTCAGCGCATGTTCGTTTTTGCACAGCGGGCATTTCCTCAGTGATGCATGATATGATTTTGTCCACTTTTCTGAGTCTTTAAAGTTCGTTGACTTGTAATTATAATTATAATTTTTATGTTGGTTATTCATTGAATTGTTTGGTTTCACGTGACTTTTCTTGCCTCGAGATGTTTCCAATGATAAAAATTGCAATTCCAGGAATTCCATAAACTCATCTAAGTCTGGAAGTTCTCTTGCATGTTTTATGTGTTTCCTGTAATCACTGCCAGTGACGTCATCCAGTTTTGACGACAGTAAATATACTAGAAGTGGACCCCATACAGGAATATCGATACCGATATTTTCCAGACCATTTAAACACTCTTTTGTGGTGTCGTATAGCTTCTTTAAATTTGCTGAATTCGGCTTATCGATGGATGGTTGATTGAGAAGTGTTTCTATGTATGAGATGAAAAGTGATCGCTTATTGTCGTAGCGATGTTGAATGATATCCAGACAGGAATCATAGTTGTCAGCGCTCACGGGAAGGTGTTTGATTAACCTTTCCGCTTCTCCTCTCAATTTAGATTTAAGGAACTTCATTTTCTGCGTCTTGTTTAGAGTTGGATTGTTATGTATAGTCTCGATGAATAAATCTCTGAAGCAGATCCAGTTATTAAAATCTCCGTTGAACTCTGGCAATTCTATTCGCGGTGTTTCTTTTTCATAGTGAGATGTTTCAAAGATTTTTCGGTTCAAATCTTCCTTGAGGTCGTCGTAGACTTGCTCCCAATAGTCGTATTTGGCTTCATAATTTTTATCGTTGCCTTGCAGTAAATAGATTATTTCCCAATGAATCTTGTCGATGGACTCCCACTTAGCTTCTAATATGTTCAAATGATCTTTAAGTTGCCACTTCTCCTTTAAGTGACCTTTATTAGTTTTGGAGACCGCTCGCTCCAAGGCACTGAAGTTACACGTTTGATTACGTAACAGCGTTGATAAGCGCTTGTCCGTATCATCTTCTATTCGTTGATGTACTTCAGTTCTGTCAGTTGTTGGTGTTCCGACATTTCCTGGTGTTTTCAGTTTTGATATGCCCAAAAACCCAGTTTCCGTTATTAACTCGTTTCGTAGTTGAGTCATGGATTGCATTGTTTCGTCGAATATTTTTCTCGTTACGTCAAAAACATGTTGCTTAAAGTACTCATGATCCCCTTTGGTGGACTCATACTTCTTCATGATCTCGTGATTTGTTCGAAATTCATCCCAGTGGGATTGTAGAGCTTCGACACGCTTGTTAAGGTAGTCTATGGATTTTCTACTCACAGAATCCTTTTTGTAGTTTGTTTGTAGAGCTTTGATTTGTTCATAGCTGCTTTGTTGTTTATTTATAAGCTCCACGAATTCGATATACTCTTCTTTCGACATTGTAAGTGGTTGACGCGTTTATGTCGTGTATTCACGCAAGTGTAGTAATGGTAGTAACAGTAGACGTTATCTCTGTTAAGTGACTGTTGCACGTAGTTATGATCGCGATGGACGTTATCCTCGCTTAGCAGTAGACGTAATCTCCGCTAGTTGTTTCTTGTTATTTTGACGCAGTAGACGTAATCTCCGCTTGTTGTTTCTTGTTATTTGGAAGCAGTAGACGTAATCTCAGCTTGTAGTTTCTTGTTATTTGGAAGCAGTAGACGTAATCTCCGCTTGTAGTTTCTTGTTATTTGGAAGCAGTAGACGTAATCTCCGCTTGTAGTTTCTTGTTATTTGGAAGCAGTAGACGTAATCTCCACTTGTAGTTTCTTGTTATTTGGAAGCAGTAGACGTAATCTCCGCTGGTTGATTGTTCGTTGGTGCTCAGTGTAGCCCTCCCTCCTCTACGCTATGTGCAACGTCTCAATACTGCTGGGGAAACCCGCTTCTGGGAAGCCAACAGCACCGATTTGCTAACGTAAAATTGGAAGAAACCACCCCAAGCACTCCGATGATAGACTCGCAGGATGAATAGGGATCCCGCAGTCCTTGTCGATACTCGAAGGACCAAAAAGGATCCGGCTCGAAGGACCAAAAAGGATCCGGCTCGAAGGACCAAAAAGGATGTTGGGGCTTCGCCGTTGACGGTACCCGATAGTAAATGTGTTGTTGTGTAGGCCAAAATAGTTAACGCCAAACCACTTTTAAGTTGAATAGTTTATTGTAAATAACTGTTTACGTTTAGTTATCTGAGTCGCACGTATGTTTGTATTTGTATAAGGCCTGACGAGTGTTTTGTTACGACTGAATGTACTTAGCACATATCGACTAATATATGCACGAAAATTGCTGTATGAGCGTTATTGGCTCGTACAATAATGTTAAAAATTATTTACACTTGATTGCTTGATTGCTTTCGTGTAATATCAACACCTGATGAAAGATTCATAATTCCCAAAATGTAGTCAGCTTGATGAAAAATGTAGATGCTCTGACAATTTTATCAGGCGTGTGACCTATTTTGTTAATTTTCTTCGAAAGGGGGACGAGGGGGGGTACATAATGTTCTAGCAAAATTTCCTAATTACTCTGAACTATCAAACACAAGTATCATTAGGTCGGGGTTTCGTGGCGTTTTTATTATATGATAGATTTTATCAAACACTTTGATTACTTTTTTAAACTTTAATTTAACCATGAAATAAAACGTCTTTTTAAAAAGAAACAGTTGCATTTATATAAGTGTATCCTATTAAACCGTTTTATTTATAAAATACTTCTCGAAACTATTGCGAATACCACAAATATCTTTCTTAAACAGTGAGGTCATTTTCGATAGTGTTCGATACTTCAACTTTGATGCTATATATTAGGTAAAATAAAGTGATTAGAGGGGTGAAATTTATAAAACTTGAAAGGTCATATTGTCCCCTTTCCACAATGCATTTCAGTTTCCAGTTATCAGACATTCAGTACTACCGGTACATGTCACGCCCTTTCTATGGGGACGTTCCACAGTGCGGCGCAGGACGATGTTCCCACCCGTGCCTATTGTTCCCACTTGCATACGCGCTCTCTATAGGTATATACTAGGGCTTTCAGTCTCGGTGCATTTACGAGTCTCGGGAAGCAAAAACGAGACTTGGTCCTGTCTCGAAAAAAAACGAGACTTTCGAGACTATTTTAAAAATGGTCGTTATACTCGTAGGCCACGACTCATAGACTTTTTAGGCAGTCAATACAATACAATAAAGTACTTTATAAATCACACTGTTATAAACCCATATGGACGTTAAATTACCAATTACTTATACGAATTTTCCATTTTTATAGTTGTCACGTAAAAGACAAAGAGCGCTGGATAATTACTTTCAGAGCGAGGATTTGATTTTATTACAAACTAGCTTTTGCTCACCGCTTTGACCACGTGCAATAACTTTACCAGGATAAAAAGTAGCCTATAGTCTTTCCAGAGTGTCCAACTATCTTCATACCAAAATTCAACGAAAGCTGTTCGGTAGTATTTGAGTAATTTGGCGTTAAGACATACATACAGACTCAGCGGGGGATTTTGTTTTATAATTTTTAATGAAGTAAACCACATAAAAAAAAACTCTCTAATTCTACGCTAGAAGTATGTATAGATTAGCATTAGTGTTTGGGTCATCTCGTGTCTCAAAGTATCGGGACTTTTTGTATTTTTAACGGTTTCGCGTCGCAGGTTTTTGGGGTCGAAACATGTCACGCTATAGTATGTAAAGACTCCCTTCTCGTAATAGACGTAGAAGAGACTTTCTCCAGCCTCTTTTAAAGCGGGCCTGCAGACGGCGGTTGGGCGATCGGCGACCCGCTACTGTATAAATAAAGTGTATGAGGGTGCCGCGTAGTGTTTCATGCTTATTTGACATTTTATTTTAGTCTCACCTTCAAACAGCGTGAGACTCTGCTCTAGAGCCGACTCCTACGTGAGTTGCGATAGCATGCAGGTGCACTCCGTGACCTTCGATATGCTTAATTATAATGTTATATAATGCTTTGGGTTTTCTCATGGCCTGGGATTTTCGTAACTTTCCAAACCATAATTAGCAGGGATTTAGCAATAGTTTGAGTATTTACCCCTATCGCTACCATTTTCAAAGAGATCTTTCCCAATTTATCATAACATTGATGAACTTAATTATAAACACCCGTATATGTTTCAATAAGGTTATCTTGCGACTTCCGACAGATTATAAAAAAATATTTTTTCTGTGTCGCCACTGACCCGTATTTAAAAAGATCCTGATAGTTTATTATTTTTTTCAGTAATATTAATTATTTGATGCGAGTTTCGAAAGTCTCGTTTTTCCCGAAACTGGAAGCAGCAGTCTCGAGTCTCGAAATTACAAAAAAATCGTCGAGACTCTCGAAATTTTCGAGACCGAGAGTCTCGAAATAAAAGCCCTAGTATATACTTACTCTGAGCATAGAACACTATTACTCTAGGTTTTAGATGGCAAGAAACCACGCTACGCCACTGGTCTAAACTCTAAGCATCATTCTATGCCATGATTAGTAGGTACAGACGATTGGGTATTAATGTTATTTATATTTACTATCTACTAAAAAAAGCTTAGGTTTACCTCATTTACTAATGTGACGATAACAACAATCACGTAGAACTTTACGTGTTACATCCTGAGTTAGCAGTGCTATTATTTTCTTACTTTGTTATAACTTATAAATTATACTTACTACATTGTGTACCTACTACCTACCCTACTTTCCGTCCCTTATTCAAGTGGTCTGTAATATTTACGCATATCTAAGTAACCAAATTATAATTTTAAGTAATTTAACGTGAAATCCTATATCTTTATAGGTTGAAGCCAAGATGATTACATGATCGTTAACGCTAACTTTATGTATGAGAATGACATACCTATACAGTTATCGATTGGATATCGTCGGGGATAGTGCAATACCGCGTAGCTAAAATTGGTAAAGACCGCGTGAATGAAAGAAAAAATATAGTAACATAAGTTTAGTGTCGGAAGTATCAATTTCATTTAAAATTTTTTCGGCGCTTACGCGGTATTTACCAGTGCCAGTTACGCGGATTTGCACTATCCCCGACGATTTATGTCATTCCTCATACATTTTTTTTGTTTTCTATTCGCGTGAACGACTAGAAAGGCATTTTGGCTACTGGCCCTGAATGTTCACCAAAATATAGCTTGAAACAATAAGTCAAATATACCAAGGAATTGCAATTCAATACTTTATATGCATCATAATTTTTAGCCTGCGTCATGCTCTAGAAACTATCAAACATGCAAACATAGAACTTAAAAAAGACTATCTACTGGCTAAAGAAAAGAAGTGTGAAATATCTGAGCGTACTAATGCTGGGGAAAAAAAATATGAGCTTTTGTGGTTAGAGAGCAAAAGTAGATATGAAAGCATTCCATTCGTTAAAAAACTTCTTCAAGCTCAAAATAAAGTTCAAATGTTGTATGATAATTTAGCAAAATATGAAAACCAAACGAAATCTCTCGCCAAAGAAATAGAGATGAAGCGGGATGATTGTAAAGCATTAGACAATAAACGTATCGTGGAACTTGCGGAATTTCTAGTACACGATGTCCCTAAAAACACTCAAAATATTCAAGAAAAGTTAGAGAAAATTAACGATTTATCGAAAGAGATAGAAGCAATTGAAAAGCAAATTAAAGCTAAAGATTCGTTGTCAGATATAGGTACTGAAATGATTCAAAATAATGACGAAGTATCTAAGGAAAATAATGATGCAATAAATGACGATCATTGGGCTAATTTTAACGAAATAAGTGATGATGCGTTGATGGTAAGCAATGTTACATTTTATAAACTTTGTTCTACTACCGAATAATTTTCATGCACTTATTAGAAGTATTGTAGTTTAAATTGAACTAGAAAATCCGGATGGAATTTTAAAATTATGGTATCCATAAATCGTACCTACAAATAAGATAAAAAACGTGCTCTCGTTAACACTGCGCTTTATGTGACTGCCCTAAAAAGAGTCATTATTGTAAATGCGAAAGTTTGTGAAAATTATTTAATGTTAGAAAGTAAACGCAAGATGTACAGTCAGCAGCATAAATATCTGTACAAAATCAAAATTTCAAATCGCCTATATACGCGTTAAGTTAAACTGAAGTTCTTCGCATGAAGTAAAGCAAATCTCTTTTATTTTATTTTTGTGAAGAGAAAAAGAAGATAAGTAAGAACACAAAAGTATGTAGGCAATTTGAAATTTTGAATTATTTCAGCTACTTATGCTGGTGACTATACATTGCCATATATGTTACTTTTTACATAACATATTTTGAATTATATGTAATTTCACCCACGATGATGCGCACTGCCAATATTTAAGCGGGAATTTCGCGAGTAAAGACTTTGATAATATTTAAAATAGTATGCGAGTGTATTTATTGTGTATTTACAGAACTCAAACACAAGTGGAAAGTTGCCCACTTGGACTGTAAGCTATTAGGAAAATTAGTAAAGCGCGTCATTGTGGATGAAATTATCTACAATTTGTAACTAATATTATCTACAAAAAGATTGGTAATAACTAAATAAGTATTTTCCACCAGATACCGAAATTCGACGAAGCCAACAATGATCTTGACATTATAAGCGATAAATTAGATAAGGTAATGATTCACAAACCTAAACCTTCTGTTACTTTTTCCCAATACTTAATGATCCGAATTCTCGTTATTTAGATAAAGAAAACAGATATATTTAATTGCACAACAACTGAAAAAGTGTCTGCTTCGTCATACAATGAAGATGGCATTCGTCATGCAAATAAATATGTTTTAAATGTGGAGCCCTACGTATCTCCGTATTTTAGTAAAAGAATAGATAAAGATGTTGAAAATGAAATACATTTTACGAATAAAAAGTTAATTAATATATTGGACGACGTTAACATCGGGAAACGAGACGCATATAACATCCTATCAAAGGTTGACCCTCAGAATCTTCAAGAAGTGAACATGATAAATTCTAATTTAGAAACATTTACGACGCTCAAACAAAATGTAAGTATTTAACGGAATTTAGATTTAAAGTTATTTGAAAGTGGTGATGTGAATATTTGTATAAATAATTGCGTCATTGTAGGTGGAAGATGAAGTAGTAACAACATGTAACGACAATATAGTGGTACCACCATCACAATTTCTGGACACTTCTCAGGTAGAGATATAAAATTGTATGAGGAAATATTGTATTCTAACTAATAATCTTACTAATATTATAAATGCGAAAGTTTGTGAAAATGTTTGGATGCTTGTTAGAAGTAAACGCAGAAACAAACAGATTTGGATGAAATTTGGGCACACGGGGAGATCGTGAGCCACATTAACACATAGGCTACGTTTTATCCCGGTAATTTGCTCTCATGGGAAGTAATGTATGTTTTAAATCTGATTCTTTAACTGGATGGCGCTAGTGTCGTACTATGTTTTAGGGACTTTATAGCAGGAAAAGCTTTTCACGCGGGCGAAGCGACGAGCAACACCTGGTATATAATATTTATTATGTAGTACGAAAAAAAAATTGTGCTCAAGCACGTAGTACCAACTATTTAGTATTCTGTGACTCAGGTACGAAATGGTTTAAATCACTTGATATTTTATAACTACTGCTCTTAGGAAATTATAATAACGAGTTCTCAACTGCAGGGTGGAACAGATCAGAATACAGCAGCTTCGGCAATAACTGCTAATGAACAAAATGTAAAGGTATTGTTTAAAAAGAAATGTAAAATTCACTATCTACCTATTGTCTGTACGTGCATATACATATTTTACTTTTGTAGATTGGTGCTTTCAACGTAATTTTATTTGTAAATGTTATTAATTCTCAGGAGGCAAAGAGGGTATCGTTTAATTTGTCTTCTCCAATGGAAGTCTCTGAAAATCCTGAAATACTTGAAGATATTGCGGTCAACAACAGTCCAGTACATAACAATACGTTAGACACCAGCACCGTGAGTGACGAAGACTTTGTGAAAATTAAAGATATGGTGTTAAAAAAACATAATTTAGAATGCTCCCCTCCGTTCGTTTACGCAAAGAATACGATACAATCGGTTTGTCAGAATTCCATTATCTTATATTTCTGCAATAACTTTTACCTAACCTTAGAATAAATTGATTTTCGTTTGATGAACTTTCGCAGAATAGTAATCTCTCTGAGAATATTGTGAAGTCTAAATTTTTCGAAGATAAAAATGTTTATATGGAATGTGATGATGCCAATGCAGACGAAGGACAAGACATTACTGGTAATGTCGGTTCAGACAGTAAGTCTGTGAAGGAAAATCCACAAGAAAATGAAGATAAGGTAAAAACACAAGATCAAGAAAAAGAAATAAAGAATGACACTGAGGCTATGGAAGTTGATAATACGATAAATTCCAAACAAAAGGTTGTTACTTTAAGGGATTCATAATAATATGAAATGTTTGTTTCCAATATTAAATATTTGTAACAAACATTTGCCTTAGACGTAAAAATGATTACAATTCAATAACGGAAGTTCGAAATATATTAAAATAGATTATTTGTAGTGCTTATATTGGCTGCCAAGCAACGATGTGGTATTGGGTACTGTTATATGGGTTTTTATAGACACTAGATATTAATTTCTGGGCAATAAAGGACAGATTTACCTTCGCAAACTGACTAGCGTGATGCACTGCTCGTCTACAGTACTGTAACTAACCCTTTATGTAGTCGGTACGAACTTCTATAACTGCACTCATGCATGACCTAAAATTTGGTACTGGTCTGGTCATTTCTACGCCCATCCAGGGTCTGCGCCCTGTGCCTGGGAACCGCCCTAATTAAGGCACTGCTCAGCAATACTTAATAAAAAATCAAAAGCCCGGTGCTCTTAGTACTTAGCGCACGAACGGCTCAACTAGTCATCAAGATTTACTATTTAGGTACATAAAAAATATTTAAAAGTATATTATAATATTTTCGATTCCAACAAAGATTGGATGCTTAGATAGAATACAGAAAAAAAGCTGAACAAATTCAAAATATCAAATCGCCTCTACACACATTCAATCTCCTTAATTGCCCTCCTCATAGCTCTGATTTCTTTCACTCTTCCTTAGCTATCTAATCCATCCTCTGGAACGCACTTCCGCTCGAAACCAGATCGTTTACAGCACGGCTGGCATTTAAAATCAGAGTTCGGCAATTACTCCTCGTATCATTAGCTTATTAGTATACGTATTTATTTATGTCCGCAATTGTTTATGTATATATTTTAAATAATTATATATGTACACAGTTATTTATGTAGTATATGTACGTACTATGTTATATTATGTTGAATGCACTCGCTATTCCTTCACTCTCATAGTCCGGTGAGACGGCAATCCAACATGACCGGGGAGAGATCAGGCACAGGACCAACGGCTTTACGTGCTTTCCGAGGCACGGGGGTATCACACCGCCAACTTCCTGACTCCGAGCTGCGACTGAGTTATTTTTAAGATGGAAAAACCCAATCACAATGTTTTTGGCTCGACCCGGGATTCGAACCCAGGACCTTAGCGCGCAAATCGTACTCGTAACGCGTACGCAATACAACTAAGCCACTGAGGCAAATAGTAACACAATAGTTTTAGTGAAAAAAAAAATGTTGCTCAGTTCCCAAATTTGCACAGGGTAGGCGAAGTTTTGAATGAGTTCAGCAAATTTTGTGGCTGACTGTATAAACCACTTCTAAGTTATCAATATATTTTAGATAAATGAGTCACAGAAGGAAATTGTTAGTGGGCTTTTATTCACCCATGGAGAGAGTGCTATACCTGAATCGCTGGATGTGTCCATTAGTACCACTGGTTATGATGATGGTGAAGCAGATTTTCCTCATTTCATAGGTATGTATATTAACATGTTTTGTATTCTTTTTTGAACACATTTACAAGTAATTATATTTTTTCTAGACTCCAATCTTCTTTTATCTCCAAAAGCTGATATTCAAATGGGAGATGATAGTTCACAGGTAAAATCTCAAGAGGTTCCAAACTTTTTATCAGGTAAATTCAATTATTTAGGTGTTTTTATTCATGGTTAAGCTACTCTCCACATTCCACAACATATTTTAATAAGTTTATGTTACATTTGTCTATACACAATTAGGTTTACGCAAAACAGGACTAAGTCTTTTTGGAAGTCTACCATCATCTACACCTGAGGCTGACAACAACAATCCTAACCAAAATCCTGGAAACAGTTTCATATTTAGCTTTGGTGGAGACGAGAAGAAGAGTAGAGGAGGATTTTTTAACATGTTCAATTAGTTATGTGTTAAACCTAATAGAGAATAAACAGTACAATATTGAAATGAAAAATCTTTTATTATATATAAATATACATTATTGATGTAACTGACAGGCTCTGACTGCTATCAATTGTAATAATATGAAAAGTGGTGCAAACACTTCACTGTATTCTATTGCAGAGTCACCTTGTAACTTTCTGCACAGTAAAAACTTAAATACAAATGTTAAACCTAAGAATATACCACTCCATGAGGCTCTGTAGAGGGACACTTTATACGAACTTTCTAAATTCATTCTAATACAAACAATACAACAGAAATATGCATTCATTGCATCACTTACAAACAATGGTGCAAATATAGTCCACCATGCACTGTTTAGCACATTATCTATCTTGAGTGCTAACAACACAGAAAATATTGTTATTGTTATTAGATTGATCCATATTTCAAACACTGTGAGTCCTATCCACTGCACAATTTCATTTAGCGTGAAGAACATAGTGGTATGGCTATTGATTCTGATAGACACCAAGCATTGCAACTCTGAATATTCTTATGTGTATTGATGATGAATGTCGTACTTGGGTATCAAAATCTAACTCATCTGTCAGCGGCTCTAGGTCATCTAGAAAGACAACAACAATATTAATTACATTAGAGTGATAAAATTTAATATTTCAGAAATATATTATAGTAATGGCAAATGATTGAATTGATTATATTGTCTTTTAGGAGTAACAATATCTTCATTGTTATATATAGTCACAGCATCATAGTACATGTATATGTACTATGAAGCGTCATCAAATTTTTTATTTCTACATTAAAAAACGATAACCTATTCTATATTTAAAATGATGCCCATATATAAATTTAATCAACTGCGCATGCACTATGTGTACCTCTGTTGAAGCTTTGGAGAGATTTGATGTTGTATATATTTTATTTTGCTTGAAATTCCCACTGACAATATCTGTTAAGACTCATGTTTCATGATTTGTAGGGCTGCATGGACTGGCTCAAGGAAGTTTGTCAAGCTACCATAATCAAAGATTACTGTTACTTCATCTGAGTATTGAATTTAGCTCCTATACATTACCTACTGTAGTTTATTGTCCTTTAATGCACATATAGTTAAGTTACTTGATAGCAAAATACCCTAAGAAAATGAGATTTTGACACTTACCGACCAAGTCGACAGTTCCTGTGTTAACTTCTAATTGACAAGTCCCAGCAAACAATATTTCTAACTGCAGTGCCAAGTTGCAACACCTCTGGATGGCGGAACCCAAACCATGAAGAATGATCTCATTTTCACCACCGGTCAAAAGATCGCAACACTTATCCAGTTGGGCCTAAAAATGGTTCACGATTAAAATAATGTAAACGATAATATTACTTATGTACCTGTACTCGTGTACCTTAAAATTGGATTTCTTTGTTATAAATATTACATTGTTGCCGTCAACTGGTCTCAATGGTAAACGTTTTTTTACAGAATAATTTTTATTTGGATATCTTTTTTGTTTTTTCTTCGGTTCTTCTTTCTTTTGCGGAGTGTTTTCATCTGCCATATTTCCAACCAGAGACAAATAAACAAGATTTCCAACGAAAACTCTGACGAAAACCTACTTTGACTTTGACGTCTTTGAGTTGAGCAGTGTTCAGTGTTGCCAGATGTATGACGTTTAACCCTTAAACAAATGCGGTGCTGTCATGCTGTGTAAGACTTATCAAAGATGTTAAAATGGATTCCGCTTACATTTAGAAGTAGTTTTACACACACACACACACACACACACACACACACACACAAACACGCCTATTATCCCCGAAGGGGTAGGCAGAGACGCAACTAGTGCACCCACTTTTCGCCGTTATTCCGTCCCGTGATGTGATAAGGGGGAAGTAGTTGTATGTAAAATTAAATAAAAAAAAAACACAGTATATATGTTTTTTTTGGTGGGATATTATTTCCCTATATCCTTTATTGCAATGCCTAGTTGTGCACGTACAGTCACGAGCATAAATATCTGCACAAAATCAAAATTTCAAATCACCTATATACGCGTTAAGTTAAACTGAATTTTTTTCTTTGTTTGAAGTAAAGCAAATCTCTTTTATTTTATTTTTGTGACGAGAAAAAACAGATTACTAAGAACACAAAAGTATGTAGGCAATTTGAAATTTTAATTTTGTTCATCTACTTACGCTGGTGACTGTACATGTATAAATAATAAAAAACAAAATTAAAGAAATTAAAAGGATATTTATTACACAAAAAGTAATAATCACATAATGGAAACAAATTAATATATCTAATAATAATATATGAACAAAAAGTCAAAATTAAAACAATGGACCGAAAGGGATATAGGTAATTAATTTCCCACTTAGTATTCACCGAAAGGGATATAAGTAATATTCCCGGCAGCTCATCAGATGTTTGACTAATGCACGCCCAATCCTATATATCTGCAGGACATCCACTATAACGTAGGTTTTCTTGCAGGCCTTGGCGGCACGATTGTAAGCTGCTTTGAGGAAATCGTTATTGGGATCCTTCAATGCGCAAGCGCGATACATCGCTTATTTTTCACCAGCAGCATCGGTGCATGTGCGGCTTAGACTAACAATGCACGGTTAAACCCGGACCGTCCACGACCCTTACTAGTGATTTCAGACGAAGGAACGTTATTACATTATGGAATGTTTTTACTATTTCTAACCTAATCGCGCCAACAATAGCGTCGGCACTCGATTAAGGATCTTTTCACTTAAAACAGCACTGCAGCCAAGGGATGGATGCGAAATATTCCTGTATACCATCCCAGTCCACTGACGAGTAATACCAGACCCTTCGCTTGACTAATACGGGTCGTGGAGGCGAAGTGAACGTGAACGCTATTGACGTCCCAACCATGCAGTGATCGGAGGTACCCAAGGAGCATTGACGGTCACTCGATACCTGGTCGGGTGACTCGTCAGCAGAAGGTCCAGCAGTGAAGGCGCATGACTCGTCACATACGTGATCCTCATAGGTTAGCTCACCAGTTGTGTTAAGTCATGTGTCAACCATAAATCATTGTGCAAATCGAAATGCCCCAAAATCCCCATCTCCGTTGACAGAAGCTGTATCTGCGCGGTATACGCCGTCAAGCTAAAATACCTGAACAACCGAGTCGTCTCGTCATCCTCGTCGTGAGACCTGTAAAAAAGGCACACGAAACGCGGCTCAAGGAGCCAAGCACGTGCACCCACAGACCAGAGAAGGAAGGGTCCTCAACATACATACATAGGAACTATAACATAGGAACATACTAATATACCTCGACCTTAAGCCTGAAGTTTTCTTTATATTGACCTTGAACAATAAAATACTATTTCTTTCATAAAAAAAAAATATTATTGTAACTAATTTGGAGTCTGTTCTGACTAGACTTTGACTATATCACCCCTCCCCTACCTGACTTGAAAGCTAGATCCGTCTTTGATTCTGGGTGTATAATCTGGCCAAATTTCACGTGGTCGTTTGTTTTCGCGCGCTATTTCAAATCAACGAAAAAGTATACGGTCGATAAACTAGGCAGGCACAGACCGTGTGCGAGCTCCGAAGAATTTAAAGCCACCTATACACGCTGGCCGAGCGTTGCCGAGTGATGGCCAACGCCATCATGTAGACAGCTTATTTGCCTTGACTGGTCATCGCTCGGTGTCGCTCGCCTAGTTGGCCGAATGAAGCCAAGCACCAACGTGTGTAGAGATCATTTGGCGCAACTTGTGTTCGCTCGCTGTCACTCGTGATCACTTGCCGCACTTCGGATCGGTGTCGGTTTTTGTGCACAAATCAAAGGCGCTCGTCTGCGCTCGGCCAACAGCGTCCACATATTTGTCTACCCGCCATTACACGGTTGATATCTGTCGCTCTCAGACGCCTATAAAACTTCAATGTCGACGTCCATAGTGTTTCAGTGCGTAATAAATACTGACAGTGGCCAACGTGTGGATAGCTCTACAAACTCTCGTCTACATTGGCCGCTTGCATTGTCATTCGACGAACTTGTCGAACGTATGGACGGTGGCACTTGCCTTGTACATATTTGCCGCCGCTCGCGTTGGCTTAGGCTCGGCCAACATGTATAAGGGGCTTTAAGGAATTTTGATATAATGATTCCTTATGTTTTCGCAAATGTAAAGCCGCCTATACACGCTGGCCGAGCGTTGCCGAGCGATGGCCAACGCCATCATGTAGACAGCTTATTTGCCTTGACTGGTCATCGCTCGGTGTCGCTCGCCTAGTTGGCCGAATGAAGCCAAGCACCAACGTGTATAGAGATCATTTGGCGCAACCTGTGTTCGCTCGCTGTCACTCGTGATCACTTGCCTCACTTCGGATCGGTGTCGGTTTTTGTGCACAAATCAAAGGCGCTCGTCTGCGCTCGGCCAACAGCGTCCACATATTTGTCTACCCGCCATTACACGGTTGATATCTGTCGCTCTCAGACGCCTATAAAACTTCAATGTCGACGTCCATAGTGTTTCAATGCGTAATAAATACTGACAGTGGCCAACGTGTGGATAGCTCTATAAACTCTTGTCTACATTGGCCGCTTGCATTGTCATTCGACGAACTTGTCGAACGTAT
Organism: Lapara coniferarum; assembly: GCA_949316025.1. Taxonomy (NCBI): domain Eukaryota; kingdom Metazoa; phylum Arthropoda; class Insecta; order Lepidoptera; family Sphingidae; genus Lapara; species Lapara coniferarum. The sequence goes on along the minus strand of OX438921.1, from coordinate 34,544,037 downwards.
GGACGTTAGCCTTTAGCCCCTTATACATGTTGGCCGAGCGTAAGCCAACGCGAGTGGCGGCAAATATGTACAAGGCAAGGGCTAACGTCCATACGTTCGACAAGTTCGTCGAATGACAATGCAAGCGGCCAATGTAGACGAGAGTTTGTAGAGCTATCCACACGTTGGCCACTGTCAGTATTTATTACGCACTGAAACACTATGGACGTCGACATTGAAGTTTTATAGGCGTCTGAGAGCAACATATATCAACCGTGTAATGGCGGGTAGACAAATATGTGGACGCTGTTGGCCGAGCGCAGACGAGCGCCTTTGATTTGTGCACAAAAACCGACACCGATCCGAAGTGAGGCAAGTGATCACGAGTGACAGCGAGCGAACACAAGTTGCGCCAAATGATCTCTACACACGTTGGTGCTTGGCTTCATTCGGCCAACTAGGCGAGCGACACCGAGCGATGACCAGTCAAGGCAAATAAGCTGTCTACATGATGGTGTTGGCCATCGCTCGGCAACGCTCGGCCAGCGTGTATAGGCGGCTTTTGCCTTGTACATATTTGCCGCCACTCGCGTTGGCTTAGGCTCGGCCAACATGTATAGCCGCCTATACACGCTGGCCGAGCGTTGCCGAGCGATGGCCAACGCCATCATGTAGACAGCTTATTTGCCTTGACTGGTCATCGCTCGGTGTCGCTCGCCTAGTTGGCCGAATGAAGCCAAGCACCAACGTGTATAGAGATCATTTGGCGCAACTTGTGTTCGCTCGCTGTCACTCGTGATCACTTGCCTCACTTCGGATCGGTGTCGGTTTTTGTGCACAAATCAAAGGCGCTCGTCTGCGCTCGGCCAACAGCGTCCACATATTTGTCTACCCGCCATTACACGGTTGATATCTGTCGCTCTCAGACGCCTATAAAACTTCAATGTCGACGTCCATAGTGTTTCAATGCGTAATAAATACTGACAGTGGCCAACGTGTGGATAGCTCTACAAACTCTCGTCTACATTGGCCGCTTGCATTGTCATTCGACGAACTTGTCGAACGTATGGACGTTAGCCCTTGCCTTGTACATATTTGCCGCCACTCGCGTTGGCTTACGCTCGGCCAACATGTATAAGGGGCTTAAAAGGGGCTTTACAATTATACAATTAAGGCAAGTGCTAACGTCCATACGTTCGACAAGTTCGTCGAATGACAATGCAAGCGGCCAATGTAGACGAGAGTTTGTAGAGCTATCCACACGTTGGCCACTGTCAGTATTTATTACGCACTGAAACACTATGGACGTCGACATTGAAGTTTTAAGCCCCTTATACATGTTGGCCGAGCGTAAGCCAATGCGAGTGGCGGCAAATATGTACAAGGCAAGGGCTAACGTCCATACGTTAAGCCACCTATACACGCTGGCCGAGCGTTGCCGAGCGATGGCCAACGCCATCATGTAGGCAGCTTATTTGCCTTGGCTGGTCATCGCTCGGTGTCGCTCGCCTAGTTGGCCGAATGAAGCCAAGCACCAACGTGTGTAGAGATCATTTGGCGCAACTTGTGTTCGCTCGCTGTCACTCGTGATCACTTGCCTCACTTCGGATCGGTGTCGGTTTTTGTGCACAAATCAAAGGCGCTCGTCTGCGCTCGGCCAACAGCGTCCACATATTTGTCTACCCGCCATTACACGGTTGATATCTGTCGCTCTCAGACGCCTATAAAACTTCAATTTCGACGTCCATAGTGTTTCAGTGCGTAATAAATACTGACAGTGGCCAACGTGTGGATAGCTCTACAAACTCTCGTCTACATTGGCCGCTTGCATTGTCATTCGACGAACTTGTCGGAACGTATGGACGTTAGCACTAGCCTTGTACATATTTGCCGCCGCTCGCGTTGGCTTAGGCTCGGCCAACATGTATAAAGCCACCTATACACGCTGGCCGAGCGTTGCCGAGCGATGGCCAACGCCATCATGTAGACAGCTTATTTGCCTTGACTGGTCATCGCTCGGTGTCGCTCGCCTAGTTGGCCGAATGAAGCCAAGCACCAACGTGTGTAGAGATCATTTGGCGCAACTTGTGTTCGCTCGCTGTCACTCGTGATCACTTGCCTCACTTCGGATCGGTGTCGGTTTTTGTGCACAAATCAAAGGCGCTCGTCTGCGCTCGGCCAACAGCGTCCACATATTTGTCTACCCGCCATTACACGGTTGATATATGTTGCTCTCAGACGCCTATAAAACTTCAATGTCGACGTCCATAGTGTTTCAATGCGTAATAAATACTGACAGTGGCCAACGTGTGGATAGCTCTACAAACTCTCGTCTACATTGGCCGCTTGCATTGTCATTCGACGAACTTGTCGAACGTATGGACGTTAGCCCTTGCCTTGTACATATTTGCCGCCACTCGCGTTGGCTTACGCTCGGCCAACATGTATAAGGGGCTTAAAAGGGGCTTTACAATTATACAATTAAGGCAAGTGCTAACGTCCATACGTTCGACAAGTTCGTCGAATGACAATGCAAGCGGCCAATGTAGACGAGAGTTTGTAGAGCTATCCACACGTTGGCCACTGTCAGTATTTATTACGCACTGAAACACTATGGACGTCGACATTGAAGTTTTAAGCCCCTTATACATGTTGGCCGAGCGTAAGCCAATGCGAGTGGCGGCAAATATGTACAAGGCAAGGGCTAACGTCCATACGTTAAGCCACCTATACACGCTGGCCGAGCGTTGCCGAGCGATGGCCAACGCCATCATGTAGGCAGCTTATTTGCCTTGGCTGGTCATCGCTCGGTGTCGCTCGCCTAGTTGGCCGAATGAAGCCAAGCACCAACGTGTGTAGAGATCATTTGGCGCAACTTGTGTTCGCTCGCTGTCACTCGTGATCACTTGCCTCACTTCGGATCGGTGTCGGTTTTTGTGCACAAATCAAAGGCGCTCGTCTGCGCTCGGCCAACAGCGTCCACATATTTGTCTACCCGCCATTACACGGTTGATATCTGTCGCTCTCAGACGCCTATAAAACTTCAATTTCGACGTCCATAGTGTTTCAGTGCGTAATAAATACTGACAGTGGCCAACGTGTGGATAGCTCTACAAACTCTCGTCTACATTGGCCGCTTGCATTGTCATTCGACGAACTTGTCGGAACGTATGGACGTTAGCACTAGCCTTGTACATATTTGCCGCCGCTCGCGTTGGCTTAGGCTCGGCCAACATGTATAAAGCCACCTATACACGCTGGCCGAGCGTTGCCGAGCGATGGCCAACGCCATCATGTAGACAGCTTATTTGCCTTGACTGGTCATCGCTCGGTGTCGCTCGCCTAGTTGGCCGAATGAAGCCAAGCACCAACGTGTGTAGAGATCATTTGGCGCAACTTGTGTTCGCTCGCTGTCACTCGTGATCACTTGCCTCACTTCGGATCGGTGTCGGTTTTTGTGCACAAATCAAAGGCGCTCGTCTGCGCTCGGCCAACAGCGTCCACATATTTGTCTACCCGCCATTACACGGTTGATATATGTTGCTCTCAGACGCCTATAAAACTTCAATGTCGACGTCCATAGTGTTTCAATGCGTAATAAATACTGACAGTGGCCAACGTGTGGATAGCTCTACAAACTCTCGTCTACATTGGCCGCTTGCATTGTCATTCGACGAACTTGTCGAACGTATGGACGTTAGCCCTTGCCTTGTACATATTTGCCGCCACTCGCGTTGGCTTACGCTCGGCCAACATGTATAAGGGGCTTAAAAGGGGCTTTACAATTATACAATTAAGGCAAGTGCTAACGTCCATACGTTCGACAAGTTCGTCGAATGACAATGCAAGCGGCCAATGTAGACGAGAGTTTGTAGAGCTATCCACACGTTGGCCACTGTCAGTATTTATTACGCACTGAAACACTATGGACGTCGACATTGAAGTTTTAAGCCCCTTATACATGTTGGCCGAGCGTAAGCCAATGCGAGTGGCGGCAAATATGTACAAGGCAAGGGCTAACGTCCATACGTTAAGCCACCTATACACGCTGGCCGAGCGTTGCCGAGCGATGGCCAACGCCATCATGTAGGCAGCTTATTTGCCTTGGCTGGTCATCGCTCGGTGTCGCTCGCCTAGTTGGCCGAATGAAGCCAAGCACCAACGTGTGTAGAGATCATTTGGCGCAACTTGTGTTCGCTCGCTGTCACTCGTGATCACTTGCCTCACTTCGGATCGGTGTCGGTTTTTGTGCACAAATCAAAGGCGCTCGTCTGCGCTCGGCCAACAGCGTCCACATATTTGTCTACCCGCCATTACACGGTTGATATCTGTCGCTCTCAGACGCCTATAAAACTTCAATTTCGACGTCCATAGTGTTTCAGTGCGTAATAAATACTGACAGTGGCCAACGTGTGGATAGCTCTACAAACTCTCGTCTACATTGGCCGCTTGCATTGTCATTCGACGAACTTGTCGGAACGTATGGACGTTAGCACTAGCCTTGTACATATTTGCCGCCGCTCGCGTTGGCTTAGGCTCGGCCAACATGTATAAAGCCACCTATACACGCTGGCCGAGCGTTGCCGAGCGATGGCCAACGCCATCATGTAGACAGCTTATTTGCCTTGACTGGTCATCGCTCGGTGTCGCTCGCCTAGTTGGCCGAATGAAGCCAAGCACCAACGTGTGTAGAGATCATTTGGCGCAACTTGTGTTCGCTCGCTGTCACTCGTGATCACTTGCCTCACTTCGGATCAGTGTCGGTTTTTGTGCACAAATCAAAGGCGCTCGTCTGCGCTCGGCCAACAGCGTCCACATATTTGTCTACCCGCCATTACACGGTTGATATCTGTCGCTCTCAGACGCCTATAAAACTTCAATTTCGACGTCCATAGTGTTTCAGTGCGTAATAAATACTGACAGTGGCCAACGTGTGGATAGCTCTACAAACTCTCGCCTACATTGGCCGCTTGCATTGTCATTCGACGAACTTGTCGAATGTATGGACGTTAGCACTAGCCTTGTACATATTTGCCGCCGCTCGCGTTGGCTTAGGCTCGGCCAACATGTATAAGGGGCTTTAGGGGCTTTCGACGAATTCGTCGAATGACAATGCAAGCGGCCAATGTAGACGAGAGTTTGTAGAGCTATCCACACGTTGGCCACTGTCAGTATTTATTACGCATTGAAACACTATGGACGTCGACATTGAAGTTTTATAGGCGTCTGAGAGCGACAGATATCAACCGTGTAATGGCGGGTAGACAAATATGTGGACGCTGTTGGCCGAGCGCAGACGAGCGCCTTTGATTTGTGCACAAAAACCGACACCGATCCGAAGTGAGGCAAGTGATCACGAGTGACAGCGAGCGAACACAAGTTGCGCCAAATGATCTCTACACACGTTGGTGCTTCGCTTCATTCGGCCAACTAGGCGAGCGACACCGAGCGATGACCAGTCAAGGCAAATAAGCTGTCTACATGATGGCGTTGGTCATCGCTCGGCAATGCTCGGCCAGCGTGTATAGGCGGCTTTACAGTATGATTGCAAAGCTGAGGTCTCGGGTTCGATCCCCGGGTCGGGCAAAGTGATATTACGTTTTTCTATTCAGTATCAGCCCGGAGTCTGGAATTTGTGCCCGATATGGCGGTAGGCTCGCCCCCTATCACATCATGAGACGGAATAACGGCGAAAAGTGTGTGCACTAGTTGCGCCTCTGCCTACCCCTTTGGGGATTGTTGATAACATGCGTGAGTGTGTGTGTGTGTGTGTATTTTCTCGTGCCCCACCTAACAGCCATTATGTTTCGATCATTTGTACAGCAAAAGACACCATGTCATTCGTTTGCAATTCGAAACATGCAACTTACCTATGCCCGTTCAATTTGTGCGTCACTTGAATGAAAATTTACAAGTTCAAACTACCCACATGCAAGTTGTAGCTTGTATGCAGGTTTGTTCAAGTTGCATGCAATTTGCAACAACTTTTTTAAACCACTTTTTGCCATGTGTATTCCGTCGCATCATCCCACGTGATAGGGAGCTAGTCTATCGTCATTCAAACCCGAGACCTCAGCTAGTATTCGTACGGAAACACAACTACGCCACCAAGGCTGGCAAATAATAACTTGTTTAAACTTTTTCCTGGAACAGTAGGTACATCATAGGACTTTTCGGGAAAGCACTTGCAAAAAACCTCTCGGATAGCTATCAGTTTTTATTTTTAAGCATTTAAAAAGCCATCCGATATAAATTGATTACAGTGGGGCTAGGACGTGAAACGAAAAACACGATGCGTCTCCGCTTCATTTTATTGTGATTGGTTGAGTGACTGACGTATCGGTATTTTGATGTTTGTGATTGATGGAGAGACCGATATGTCAGTCTCTCGACCAATTACAATAAAAAACGGTGATGCATCGTGTTTTTTTTCACGTCCTAGCTCCACAGTTTCATTTTCCGTAGTATTATAATGCTCTTTGGTTTCATTAATCCTTTTAAGACGTCATACGTGCTGAGTATAAGAACATAGAGAATTCATTGTCGATTGTCATATTATGACAAAGTTTTGACTCTTCGGTTACGACTTTGACGCATAATATATTACGAATAACATTATTTTCAGCAGCGCAGCTAAATCTGATGTAATTAACTATGAATATTGTTTATCCTGAATGCACCCAATTAATCAATCTTTAAGAGATATGTAGCAATTTTATTACAATAATGTGTATTTAAATTATTTGTGTGCCCATAAATGCTGTGTCAAAATGGGTTGTGTTTGTTGCTCGCTGAGTTCCTTCGTTTCTATCCTTTTAGATGCGCTAGAAAGGTAAAACTTATTCACCCTAGGTATATTACTTTTATTTACATTCTTTCTATTTTTTACTAAAAATATAAATGCAAAGATTGTAAAGATTTTTGGATGATCGGGTAATGCAGAAACCTTAGTGTCTGTTTCACAGGTTTCAAAGAAATTGTATTTAAGAGTAATAAATTAAACAACTAATTTAGATAGGTAGTACTTATTTTATTACTAGGTATTCATTTGAGAGCGTAGGTTACATTGTGTCTTCTATTTGGTCGGCTTATACAATAACGTGCCGAGTAGCATTTACTAGCAAGCGGTGGAATCGGCCCTAAATGTAGAAACCACTGAACGGATGATAGGTACGGATACAAATTGCCACAGATAGGCCATGTCTTTTTATCTCGGTAATGTACTCAGTGAATTCTATGAAAAGGTTTTTGACGCGGTCAAAGACGCGAACGATGCCGGTATAGTTCTTTTTTTTTTATTTTTTTTCTTTCTTTTTTAAATTAATAATTACTTATTGGCATTCATTAACCCCTGGAATGCCGGGCTCATTTTGCGTAAAAGACGATTGCGTGTCGCCCATACATTTGTAAAAATCGGATTTAGGATGTAAAGGTGTTCCAACTTTTACACCATAAAAGCATTTTAGTATGAATTTTGAAATTATTTATTTATTATGGATCAATGGTTACCGAAATATTCAGAAACATTGTGAGATTTGGCATAGACGGCCGCCATTTTGAATTTCTTTGTTTTAAGACGAATTGATCTCAAAATCGATATCTGGGTATATCTTTGGTTACAAAAGACGGATCCAACCCAAGAATTGAGAAAAATGGCCGCCATTTTGAATTCGTTGGTTTTAAGCCCAATCGACCTCAAAATCGATATCTGACTATGGCTTTAGGTACTAAGGGCAGGTCCAATGTTAGTATTGAAAAAGTGGCCACCATTTTGAATTTCTTTGTTTTATGGTCAATTGAACTCAAAATCGATATCTGGGTATATCTTTGGTTACAAAAGACGGATCCAACCCAAGAATTGAGAAAAATGGCCGCCATTTTGAATTCGTTGGTTTTAAGCCCAATCGACCTCAAAATCGATATCTGACCATGGCTTTAGGTACTAAGGGCAGGTCCAATGTTAGTATTGAAAAAGTGGCCACCATTTTGAATTTCTTTGTTTTATGGTCAATTGAACTCAAAATCGATATCTGGGCATGGCTTTAGGTACAAAAGGGCAGATCCAATGTTATAATTGAAAAACAAAGAAATTCAAAATGCCGGCAGCTTTTTTCCATTCCGACATTAGATCCGTCTTTTGTAACTAAAGATATACCCAGATATCGATTTTGAGGTCAATTGGCCTTAAACCAAAGAAATTCAAAATGGCGGCCGCTTTTCTCAATTTTAATATTTATGATCAAGATTTGCATCCAATGGAAACCCAAAAATAAGCTAAAAAGAAACAACCTGTAGATGTTCAGTTTTCATACATTTTGCAGAAATCGGCCCGAGCGTAGATATTATACGCTCTCGGCAGAGTTTGACCCTTTTTTGAGCGTAGATACCTACGCTCCTGGCACGCGAGGGCTTTAATATTTCATTGTTCCGTAGAGTATCGCTATGCACAGTGTGTGCAATGCTAACGTGCTGTCTCATGTTGACTATCATCACGGTTATGGTGATGGGAGTCGGCATCGGCTACCATTACTGCTTCGTACAAAGTTCTGTCGATGCTATGGGTACGTAATTAAAATATTATGGCTTATACGAACGGCGTTTTATATAGTTTATACGCACAGACGCGGTTCAAACGGTGGTTGCATTATCTATATACTTTTAAAGACCCTCACTCGTATGCGGATATATAAAAATATGCCACAGGATATATATGTGTTATATTTTTATTTATTTGACTGTCTTGGTGGCGTAGTTGTATTGCGTACGCGTTACGAGTACGATTTGTGTACTGAGGCCCTGGGTTCGAATCCCGGGTCGAGCCATTAATATTATGACTGGGATTTCCATCTTAAAAACTACTCAGTCGCAGCTCGGAGCCAGGAAGTTGGCGGTGTGATACCCCCGTGCCACGGAAAGCACGTAAAGCCGTTGGTCCTGCGCCTGATCTCTCTCCGGTCATGTCGGATTGCCGTCTCACCGGACTATGAAAGTGAAGGAATAACGAGTGCACCTGTGTATTGCGCACACACTTGTGCACTATAATATTTCCTGCTTACCTGGCTGACCTCAGCTCCGTTGAGATTGGCTGCCATGGCCGAAATTGGCTAGGTGGATCACATATTTTTATTTAATTTACTTATTCATTGAGATTAAGGTTTCGGTTTCGATTTCCGGTTCCGGCAGCTTAACGTAATTGACGTGGTGTAGAACAGCTAGCAAATTTAATTCATCCAGCGAAGTTTAAGTGGAGTCACTCGAGAACGAAGCACGCAGAACTGTTCTTAGACAACCAACATCCATTGTGCAACAATATTTCTACGCGATCAGTGCAGAGCCAGTGGAGTAAAACAACAAGAAAATCAGCAGGATCAACAATTTTGAGGTTACAATATTGTCATATTTGCAGTACTACCAACTGTCTACATTGACCGTGAGCTGTCACTGTCAGTATTGCCACCATCATTGATAAATATCGTTCGGAAACGCGTAAATATCAAAGGAAGAAGCGTTTAGTTATTGCAAAACCATGAGCACAGATAATATTATGTCGGATGAAATGGCAAAATTGTTTATATTGATGAAAGCAGAGTTGCAAAAACAAACTGCAATTATTACGGAGACAATTACAACCAACGTAAACCAGAACATAGACAACAAAATTAAACCGTTACTTGAAGAAAATAAAATACTGAAGGCAGAAATACATTCACTCAATAGAAAAATAGAACAATTACAACAGTGTACAAGGAAAAATAATCTGATAATACATGGAGTCGCTGAAGATGAATCCAATAGACAAGAACTTTGCAAAACAATACTGGAAATGTTTAACCAGCTAAAAATAGACTTGGGAACCAATGAAGTGAGTAATCTACATAGAATAGGGAAGATACAAGATGGGAAAACGCGACCTATACTTATTACATTAACAACATTTCACAAAAAAATCCAAATATTAAGAAGCAAGAGAAACATGCCGCCAAACAACTACATCACGGAAGACTTTTCGAAAGAAACGTTAGAAAAACGGAAACAACTACAAAAGGCACTAAAAGAAGAGCAAGAAAAGGGCAACCACGTGTTCCTACGGCGTGATAAAATGGTAACAAAGAAAAGTAATGAATATGAAAAACGTAAGCGTGAAATCTCAACATCACCAAGGTTAGTCCAACCCGAACATCAAAAAAATATAATTGCCCCAGCAAAGCTACAAAAATCAGACGCCTTCACTTACATGCGTGAAAGGTCAATGTCCACATCAGACAGATTGTCAAAGAAAAATAGTAAGGCATAGGATTGCTCAAGCATCGGTAACTGGAAAAAATATAGTATAAAACAACAACCATGTAACAAAACATTCAATATCCCCAATCCGGCTGGTCCCCGTGGGGAGTTAGACCACACCCTCCTAGAACCACTACCACACTCACATCTACAGTCAAGCCATAATGTCAAGAAAGTTAATAGAAACAGCATATATATTGCAACCCTTAATACAAGAACACTCAGGTCTCAAGAATCACTATATGAACTAGAACACGCACTGCAATCAATAAAATGGGATATCATTGGATTAAGTGAAGTTAGAAGAGACGGAGAAAATATTGAAGAGTATGATAATTTCATCTTATACTACAAAAATAACATACCAGGCCTATATGGGGTCGGTTTCATAATAAAAAAATACTTAAGAAAAAACATTGAAAATTTTATTGGAATATCTGACAGACTAGCCCTTCTAAACATTAAACTACCAGGACATGCACAACCTTTATCCATTTTGCAAGCGTATGCACCTACAGAAGTGGCCAAAAAAGAACAAAAAGAATCATTTTATGAAAATCTAAAACTAACATTGGAAACAACACATAAATCAATTATACTAATGGGCGACTTCAACGGCCAAATAGGTAAAACATATTCTAATAAATTTGTGAAACCTGGTAAACCAAACACCTTCAGTACAAATGAGAATGGCCAAATGCTAACAGATTTTACCCGTGCACACAACCTTTATATAATGAATAGAATGTTTATTAAAAAAAAACACAAACAATGGACTTGGATATCTCCTAGTGGATTTACAATGAACGAGATTGATTACATAATTTCAAATAAAAAGCAACTATTTAAGAAAGTTGATATAATCAACAATTTAAACTTCAGTACTGATCATCGAATGGTGCGGGGAAAACTATATACCTCACTACCAAAACAGTCCAGAAAATTTATTAACACAACTTCGACACCTGCGTACCCATCAACTCTACCAGAACATATCTCAAAAACCTTAGAAAAAGCACTGGAAAATTTTAACAAAGAAAATAATATACAACTGAAATATAACTACTTAGAACATCAGATTAAAGACATTAGTAAAAAGATATTAAAAGAAACCACCTTTCAAGACAGAATAGGTCAGGATGCCAGAGAATTAATAGATAGAAGGAAGATTCTACTCCAAGACAGACAAATAAATAAAACATTAATAAGTAGTATCAGCAAAAAAATAAATACATGTATAAGAAAGCATAGACAAAAACAAAGACTAGAGAAGTTTAAATATCATATTGAAAGAACAGGTGGAATAAAGAAAGCTCTAAAACAAATACAAGAGAGCACCAATTGGGTACAAAATATGAGAAATAAATATAAGAAAAAATTATCAAAAAGAGAAGACATTCTGAAAGTAGCTACAGATTTTTACAGACAATTATACTATGATAACAATACCAGCATAAATCCCTCCCAGTTTAGAGCGAAGGAAGAAGAAGAAGTCCCATTAATTTTGGAAAAAGAAGTAAGTAAAGTTATAGAGTCGCAGAAGGACGGCAAAGCTACTGGGGAGGATAACATCACAAGCGAAATCCTGAAATGTATGTTGCCTAACATATCAAATGCAATCACAGACCTGTTTAATAAAATTTTAATTAGTGAGGATATACCTAGACAATGGACAACATCCACAATTATTTTATTACACAAAAAAGGACCTAAAGACATTATTGAAAACTACCGGCCTATTAGCCTTATATCCACTATCTACAAAGTCTTTTCTAAAATATTATTGAAACGCATTACACCAGTGTTGGATGAAAATCAGCCTAAGGAACAGGCTGGATTCCGTAATAACTTTTCTACAGTAGACCACATCTTAGTAGTAAAACAAGTAGTCGAAAAATATAATGAATACAATAAATCTTATTATTTTGCTTTCATTGACTACAACAAAGCTTTTGACTCACTGAAACATGACCGAATATGGAATGCTTTAGAAATGCAAGGTGTACACTGCAAATATATTAGACTAATAAGAAACATTTACATGAACTCTAAAGCAAAAATAAAAACAGAAAGGGAAGGGACAATGTTTGATATAAGAAGAGGGGTGAGACAGGGAGACCCCCTATCCCCCAAACTATTTTTGGCAACTTTAGAGATGATATTCAGAAATTTAAACTGGGAAAACTATGGACTAAAAATAAATGGAGTATATCTGAATCACCTCAGATTTGCCGATGACATTGTCCTATTAAGTGATAACCCATATGATCTTCAAACAATGATGGAACAACTGGACCTGGAAAGCCAAAAAGTAGGACTGACTATGAATGAAACAAAAACTAAAATAATGACTAACAGTCATCACCATCCTATTGTAATAAATGGTAAAAACATAGTATACACAGAGGAATACACCTACCTTGGACAGATCATATCTCCAAATGACCAAAATAAAAAAGAAATAGAGTGCAGAATATCAAACGCATGGAAAAGGTACTGGTCGTTAAAAGAAATAATGAAAAACCCAGAATTACATATAAAAGAAAAAGTTAAGGTATTCAACTCTTGTGTACTACCCTGTCTGACATATGGCTGCCAAACATGGCCCTTGACAAATAAGAATATCAAAAGATTGGAAATCTGCCAACATGATATGGAGAGAAGTTTGTTAGGAATTCAAAGGAAACATAGAATTACATTACAATCAATTCGTAGAAAAACTAAAATAGCAGATGTAGCTTACCGAATAAAAATGCTCAAATGGAACTGGACAGGACACATTGTAAGATGTAAAAAAAGTAAGTGGACTAAAGATGTCATGGAATGGTATCCCAGAGACGGAAAGAGGAAAAGGGGCAGACAGATACAAAGATGGTCAGACGACATAAAAAAATCAGTGGGGAATACATGGATGAGACTGGCACAAGATCGGAACCTGTGGAAGATTCTAGGGGAGGCCTATGCTGTTAAGCAAGACAACCAGACGAGCACCGATGCTGAGTAATTTAATTTAAATATTTAAGTATGTAATTAAGGTTGTAAATAAAGGCTATTATTATTATTATTATTATTATTATTATTCATTGAGATATCATCATATATATATTTATTTTACAGCGAAGGCGGCGAAGTCGGCCGGTGCTCTGCGGTCGCGCCCTGAGCCGGGTCACGTGATGCGGTCAGTGGACCGCGCTGTAAAGAGAGGGTTTGCGCATCGCGTCAGCCGACGCGGGGTAGACGGCATGCCACTAACAAATAACAATAGTGACATATTCGTCGACCAAAATTACACAGGCGGGAATAAAACAAATTTCACAAACTACTGATCACTATTCTAAGAATAATAAAACAAGTTTATACATAACTCCTTATTTTATTCAAGTTCCAATATGGTTTGATAACTAATGGTAAATAATCATTTGAACCATCAAATTTTCATATCCATAATTTTCTTTCAGAATATTGGATGATCAAAATGTTCAAAATCAAAAATAAACCACGGTATATCAAATTGAAAAATTAGGTAAGCTCCAAAGTCAGATTTGGAAACAAAACTTACAAAATTTTACTGTAACCCTATTGTTTAAGACGAGGTCACTTGCCCAGTATATTTGGTGGCTCAGTACTATTCAAAGGTCTCAAGAAAGGCACGTCGGTCGTGGTGTTGTTCCGAGACCGACGGAAGCGGCCGATGAGTCTTCTTGCCAATTCTCTTTCGTGCGGTGACAATTTCGGCTCTTCTGGCGGTCTGGATATAAAAATATGAAATAAAAAGCGTCCCCAATAGTAAGAACATGGTATGGAATAGGATTAGCGAACATTTTGTGCACTATTGGCTTCTTTGGCTACCTCTTCGAGGATTAATGATCGTGACTATCATTTCCAATGTCGAAAATAAAACAATCAAATTACTGCTGAGCTCAGTCTTTGGACCGAATTAAATAACAGCTTCAGTCAGTATTATTCTAAATAATATCACAATTAACCCAGTCGCGCTCTGCACTTGGTAACATATTGTGCTCAAACTGGTTTATGGGATAAAATAACGTACTAACCTTTCAGTTTCTAGAAGTACAACAGGCGTTTCTGTGGCCTCCATGAAGATTTTCTCCACTGGTTTTTGTGTTCGATATACTTCTATAATAGTAAATAAGTATAAAGTATATAAATAAATTCAGACGAATTTGAAATTAGAACAACATGGCCAGGGAAAAATACGGTTGATTATTTCATAGAGTTAAATTTTTCTATTTTTTTTAAATAGATAAACTCACCTAGTAAAGGCTCAGGAGCATGTTCCACTTCTGACCTATTAACAGCCAGCAGTCGCACCACAGGCCTCTCAATGCCCGCTCTTCGCGCCATTGGCGCTTCTGTCGTAGATCTCGACGACACTGTTAATAAAATACATTTATTGTAAACAAAATTCTTATTACTGAAAATGACTGTAAAAAAATTCGAGCTTGTGAGATGTTGCATGAAATAAAGTGGTGACTATAAACCGATGTCATCTGGAATTTTATTAGACCGGGTTTTTCAACTGTAGTTATCTTTTTGTCAGGGTCTTATTAAGCTGGACGCGCTCGCAGGGCTTCGAGTTCTCCAGGTGCTGCGAGCGCGTCCAGCGTAATAAAACCGATGATTACCCTAACTACAGTTGAAAAATCCGATCTTAGTGTCGGACCTCACAATTAATAATTCACTAGCTTTTGCTCGCGGCTCCACCCGCGTGAAAATGTTTTTCCGGCATAAAAGTCTCGCTCTATATTTTCCTGGGATAAAAGTATGTGTGCCTATATGTTAACGCAGGACATGATCTAACCGTGTGCCAAATTTCAACGAAATCCGTTCAGTAGTTTCGGAGACGTGCAGTAAGTAACAAACAGAAAAATAAAAATCGCTGAATTGTCATCCACTACTCTTCTTTAGTCACACCCTTACTTCGTTATCACATTTCTTTAAATGTACAGACACACCGGTTCCACTGTTTTATTATATGTACAGATTAAAGGCATTAATAGCAGCGGAATTGTCATTTTGATAGACTATAAGTTTACTCGGAGCTCGCGCGCGGACTGTATGCTGTAGTACCTCGTGGCAAAAAATCTAGTGGCATTCGTTAAAAAAGAACAGAATTGATCGATGTCTAGACTCGTAATGAAGGACTACGTACTATTTAAATATAACTTACTAGCAAAAGAAGCAAGCTCCTTCTGCGCGTAGTGGTACCCAACTGAAATGCCGTAAACCATCAGCAATACGACGGTGAACATCATTAACATCAGAACGAAGGCGCAACAGGTCCATGTTAGTACCCTGCACAGATAGTATCATTACGTATTTTCTAATTGGTCCCCTTTAATTAGTTATATACCTAGATGGAGTGACGCGCTGCAATGAAACTTAAACAAATAGGCCAACTTTTCTTAAGCTAGTATGCGCGACAGTTGTGTCATACGCTATCGCTGGATCATTCTGCGTATCCTTGTATGCGCGCATAATGATACCAGTTATTACATGGTTTCTATTAAAACGGATAGAAAATTATATCCATGAAAAGCAGCAAAAAATTATTCACTCGAACTCATTTAGTGGGGAACAGTTTGCCTCTATTTTTTTACGTGTTTCAGTCATTTAGTGTCCATCTAGGTATATAATTAGTCAAAGTTGGTCCCATCTCACTCCAATGTGGGGGCTGCACATTTTTTAAAGAATTTTCCAGTAAGAATTTAACTTATTTTATGAGCAACCGCCTACTTGATGCCGACCTCGATGGATACACTCGGTTAAATCGTGTTTTTATTTTATTTTTATTTTTATTTTATTTATTTGGGAAAAATAACATTGTTACAATAAGATATATCTTAACGGTAAAAATAAAATATGAACAAAATTAGCCAAAGTAACAACCACAGCATTTTCCACATATTATGTAAAGAAAATTAAAAAATACATATAACCATAGCTATGTTTAAAACGTGTCTTGTACTAACACATTATGTGATCTGATTAAGCTTGTTTATTATTTGTTTTTTATATGTACATTTAGGTCCGATGAAGATATCTACATCTGTGAAGTTATTGTTGTAAAGTCTACTGATTCGCTGTAGGGGTGCACGTTCACCAGCGTTCGTACGGCATGAGGCCGTCGCGAACAATGGATAATCGCGCTGCCCACGGCGGTGATTAATACGAGGAACCACAAAACCCATTTTGTTGGTTAGGTTCATACAATCCAAATTATTGTGACATAAGTCGTATAGGGTCATCATCTGAAGAAGCATTCGTCTTTTTTCTAAAGGAAGTAAATTATATTCAGTCGAAAGCTGCGCATGCGGCACGTATGCACGATGACATCTAAATAGCATGACACGGAGGAATTTACGCTGGACTCTCTCCAGCGCCAACTTGTACTTATCGTAGAAGGGGTCCCAAATCAGGCAGGCGTATTCCAATTGAGAGCGAATCAACGACTGGTATAAGTATATATATGTAGAAGCACGAGAGAAGTCTACAGTGGTTCGAGTAACGAAGCCGAGCAATTGAAACGCTTTAGTTATTACCTTCTCTATGTGTAAGTCTAGGTGCAGCTTCGAGTCAAGTAAAATACCTAGGTCTTTTATATTGAACACTCTTGTTAATATATTATTACATAGCGAGTAGTCAAATTTTACTATGTTTTTGTTTTTAGTAAAACTTATAACATTACACTTAGGGATGCTAAGGTTCAATTTATTACGTATGCAAAACTCAGAGAGTCTATTTAGGTCACTTTGAAATTTGGAGCAGTCATTAGTATCTTTAACAACCTTATAAATTTTTAGGTCATCAGCATAAAGTAAGAAATGTGTGTTTTTAAAACATGTATTTATATCATTGATAAATAAATTGAATAGAAGCGGACCCAAAATCGAACCTTGAGGAATTAGAAAGGTGTTAGAAAATAACATAAAATGTTGCTTTATCTGGTATTCAACTCCAGGACCTCATGGTCCCAGCAAATATATGTTAGATACCGTATGGTCAGGAGGCGGGAAATATCATTACGTAAACTCTACATTCTTTTTGACGGCAATTGTGTGATCATTTTGCCAATTTCAATTTAGGTAAACTCTAATATTATTAAAACTTACGCGAGCCATATTAAATTAATTATCAGAAAAACAACGGTTTCACTCACGTATATTATTGGTCAGAATCGCCGACCAGTTTCGACCTGTTACGAAGGTCATCTTCAAAGGCGAGTGCCGAGAGGACGTCGCGTCGCGGAGGCCTCTTGATCACTGTCAGCCGCCCGCGCCCGCGCCGCCGCTCGCCTTGCGAAACGTAAAGCACGGCTCGAAGGGTGGAGTGGGGGAGGTTCGGAGGGTTCTGAAGAAGGCGCAGCTGATAGACCATCATCCTCAAACACTACCGGTGCATGTAGAACACTTGTGTGTACTGAGCTAACTGTGTCGACTCCTCGAGTAGGGTTGTTACTGGTCTTATGTGTGGTTTGAAGT
Source organism: Lapara coniferarum (assembly GCA_949316025.1). Lineage (NCBI taxonomy): Eukaryota > Metazoa > Arthropoda > Insecta > Lepidoptera > Sphingidae > Lapara > Lapara coniferarum. The sequence continues at coordinate 34,526,272 of OX438921.1, read as the reverse complement.
ATCGGTTTCCAAGTAGTCGGCAACGTCCAGCCTACGTCACGGTTGAAATTCGGGCGCTTACTTATTTCTATGGCTTCACGTATTTTACGCGGGCCGTAAGATTTTTCACGGGCCAATACTTTGGCCTTATCGAAGCGGATATAGTGTGAAACGTCCGAATCCAACGCGTGCTCAGCGACCGCCGAACCATTCCTGTCCAATTTCTTCAAACACCTAATATGTTCAGTCAGCCTAGTAGCCACGTTGCGTCCCGTCTCACCAATGTAGCTTTTGCCGCAGTCGCATGGCACCATGTATACCCCAGGCACATTCAGTGGATCACTGTCCTTGGGAGAGCGCATTAAATTCCTTATCTTTGTTAAGGGCCGGAAAATGGTCTTAATGTTGTATTGCCGGCGTAGCAAGTGACCTATTTTGTCTGTAATACCTTTAACAAAGGGTAGAAACGCTGGCGCTCTATCCACAGACGTGCGGCGCTCCGCTGTCATTTCACTCACTCGCAGACTCTGTCTCCAGCTATAGCCATTTGACTCCAACACTCGCTTGACGTGCATCAGCTCGTCATTTACGTATTGGGGATCACATATACGCAGGGCTCTATTGATCAAGGTCCGAGGAACTGAAGCCAAATGAGCCGGATGATGGTGCGAGTCAGCCCTTAGGTATCGGTCTGTGTGTGTGGGTTTACGATAAACCGTATGCGTGAGATTCCCGTCGGGTTTTCGCATAACCAATACGTCAAGGAAAGCTAGAGCGCCATCCTTTTCTTGCTCGATGGTAAAAGAGATTTTTGGGTGTATTGCATTCAAGTGAGCAAGGAAGGACATCACACAATTCTTGTGCAAGATGGCAAATACGTCATCTACATATCGCCACCAGAATCTGGGCCTATCTCCCGCCGTACTGAGCGCTCTCTCCTCAAACCATTCCATGAAAATGTTTGCCACCACTGGAGCTATGGGAGACCCCATCGCTACTCCATCCAACTGCATGTAGTACTCGCCATGCCAAACGAAGAAACCGCTCTTCAGACAGTACTCTATGATACTCATGTACACGGTAGGTAAGCCTGCATTCTCAATCAAGTCCTCTATTATATGAATTGTGTCCTCCACCGGTACATTTGTAAACAACGAAGTAACGTCGAAACTCACCATTAGTTCTTCATCGGCTAGCCTTACATTATCTAACCGTTGGATACTGGACGTGGACGTGGACGTAGGCTGGACGTTGCCGACTACTTGGAAACCGATACTTCAAACCACACATAAGACCAGTAACAACCCTACTCGAGGAGTCGACACAGTTAGCTCAGTACACACAAGTGTTCTACATGCACCGGTAGTGTTTGAGGATGATGGTCTATCAGCTGCGCCTTCTTCAGAACCCTCCGAACCTCCCCCACTCCACCCTTCGAGCCGTGCTTTACGTTTCGCAAGGCGAGCGGCGGCGCGGGCGCGGGCGGCTGACAGTGATCAAGAGGCCTCCGCGACGCGACGTCCTCTCGGCACTCGCCTTTGAAGATGACCTTCGTAACAGGTCGAAACTGGTCGGCGATTCTGACCAATAATATACGTGAGTGAAACCGTTGTTTTTCTGATAATTAGGTAAACTCTACTTATTATAGATAAAAAAAATTGTAGAGCATTGTTGGGTACTCACCGTTCGATGCAAAATGTCATAGAACAGAAAACGGACTGAATTAAACCCATTTCTGCTGATTGCCACAATATCTGTAACATTGAAGTATTTAAAACTATGTGGCTCAATAAAAGAAAACATTTAAAACTAGCTATTCAAGCCTTGCAGCGTTATTGGTACTTATAGGTACCTCTAAATATGTAGATATAATTAGGTAGGTACCTCGAAACAAGTACGTGTGTATCCCAAAAAACAGATGTAAGCTTTTAGTAGCGCCAAATTCAACAAAGCGACCGAGTGTTTCTAGTATATTAAATTGACATACTTACTTTTTATAAGATAATGCAATAAACAATCAAAGTTTCGAGATTCAGCAACATAATATTTATTGGTAAAACATGATTTTAAATAAATCACTACAAATCCTATACATCTGCACAGTGCATTATTTTTTGTGTGACACTGTCAAAATGACAAAATAATATAGCAGGATATTGAGAACGAGAATTTAACCAGTACCGACTTCGAGTTTTTTATTCTTTTTGATAATTTACTAGGAGTTGGTCGCGGCTTCGCTTGCGTGAATAGAATAGCCTTTCCCGCTACAAAAGTCCCTTAAACCCAGTACGATGCCGCGCCATTTGCTTACAGAATCAGCTTATAAATATACATTATTTCCCACGAGAGCAAATTAATAATACCAGCCTTGTATTATATACTGTCCCACTGCTGGGCACGGGCCTCCTCTACTACTGAGAGGGTTTAGGCCTTAGTCCACCACGCTGGCCTAGTGCGGGTTGGTAGACTTCACATACTTTCGAAATTCTTATAAAGAACTTCTTAGGTATGTAGGTTTCCTCACGATGTTTTCCTTCACCGTTAAAGCGAACGATAATTGATAAACAATACACACGTAACTTTGAAAAGTCAGAGGTGTGTGCCTTGGGTTTTGAACTTCCGGACATTGTCTCGGCAGACCGTTCCATTCTCAACTAGGCTATCGTCCACCATTCAAATCGAGAACAACCATCGAGAGCAAATTACTGGGATAAAAAGTAGCCTATGTGTTAATACACGACACGGTCAACCTGTATACAAAATTACATCCAAAGCCGTTCAGTAGCTTCTGCGTTTACCTACTTCTAACAAACATACAAACATTTTCTCAAACTTTCGCATTTAGAATATTAGTAAGATAAGAGAGTAAGAAAGTAAGAATAAGATTTTAGAGTTAGGGTTTTGCATATTGTGTCATTAACAATCCATGGCATGATTTAGCTTGTTTGTCATTGTCACAGACAGTGTTGCCAGATGTGTGATGGTTGAAGTCGCCGAAAATTCATTGTGAAGTAGCTTAAAGTCGCCTCATCGTATATGGAGATGTAAACAACTCGGCAAAAAATCGAAGTAGCCTAAAGTCGCCCAATTGTGTGGAGACGCGAAGAGCTAAAAATGTGATCTGAGTACATGTTTTGTACCTTAGTGTATGTATAACTGCGTAGTTATACATACTAACACTATGTACACCCTACCCCGGCATACCAACCAAAACCCGCGGTGGCCTTATTCGGCGCATACGGGACGGCCTCGGGTTATCTTGTTGCACGGAACCGCCCCTGCGGGGTGCCGCATTGCAGTCCCATGCCTTTGGCGTCTACGACTGGGACCTACATGCAAACTTTTCAGGCCGACTGGTGGAAGCGGGCTACACCTAGCGAGTTCCTGCTACCTTCTTCATGCATATATGTCAGTGTATCGTTTAACCTTTGGGAATTTGTGATATATTAGGCAGAACAACCACAATCAGCCAATCAAAAAAGAAACAAATGATAAATTCAACCAATTTATTTAACAAGTTGTATAATAAAATACAAATACAACAGTCTATCGAGTTGCAGCGCACACACAACCAGTTAACATAAATAGTTACCGACATTGCATTTAGCTTAAAATAATGAACAATATTTATGAATATCTTTTTACGTTGTAATATCGCTACGTGGACGTATAATAGGGAACGTGCACGAACTATAGAGGGCAGCACAAAATCGACACAAGAGCCACATGCGGATAAAAAAGAAACGATAACTAGAACAATAATTTGTTTATATATTCTTTTAATATGACAAAAATTATAAAATGTGTGTACCGGTCGAATGTTATTGATACCCAGCGTGTCTAGAATATGCTTTCTTTTTAAATGGGAGCTAGTTATTTAGGTAAATTAGGGAGGTTATGTTCCTTGAATTACAGATTTTTTTTGTATTGAATATTATCTTCAACACATCTTAATTTTTATAAATTACCTAATGAGACATTTCTAAATGCTTTTGGAACTCATAAATATGTATGTTTTTTATAGATTTTATTATTTTTGTCGATTTTCACATTACCATGGAATGTACGTACATTTAGGTACTATATTTAGGTACTATTCTTGGGTACATAATACAATTTCACACCATTCTGTTTGTTTATTTCTATGTTTTGGAGCATTTAGACAATGAAAACAACAATACATCATCAACAAATTAAATGTTATTTTTCATCCTTTTAATGAATATTTTACGTGAATGCCAAGTAACAACGTGCTGAAACATAGATTGCGCTACCAGACAGCAGTGCTTACGATGTGCACGTTCCCTGTAGTCAAAACCATTTCATAAGAGAATGTTAAAAATAAAATTGTGTCAATAAATTTATGGCTGATCGCGAAAATAGACCAATCAGAATTTACTTTGTTTGCTTCCAGATTACTCATGCACGGTGTTTCATCCGTGTTCAAGTCAAGTTAAGGATCCTATCACACCGGAGAATTACAAGTGATTTACAGCGAGACGAAGGCGTTGCGCGTTCGTCCAGTGTAGGGTTCCCGACACCAAATTTCAAAAACTAGGATTTGAAGTTGGAAGGCCAGGACATTCATTTTAAAACGCAGTAATAGAGTAGCAAAAGTTCAACTTTTTAATATGCTTTTATTTTATAATTTATTTATTTAATGAATATGTTATGAAAATAGGCTAACTTAAATTAGATTTTTAAAATTCGTGACTTTATTAGGGTGCCTTAAAAGCTTAGGACGCATAAAAAGAACCCAAGACATATCAGGACAGTGCAAAACCCAGGACATGTCCTGTGAGAACAGGACGGTTGACAACCCTAGTCCAGTATGATAAGACCGTTAACTTTAATGATTCCTTACGTTTACTGTTAACTACTTGACCATGGAAGAAAAACGGGCGCATTTTGAATGGTATACTTTCGAGATCGATCCAATTATAGCGATTAGGATAGCTTATTGGTTTAAGCCACTATTTAAAACAAGATACCGTTTACTAGATCACAGACAACATGAAAATATTTATTGTAATTTTATCAAAATTGTTTGTTCAGTAATCCTGGTTGAATTAATTGATATGAATAACTGTATAACATTTTTATCATGGTTTCGACCGATTTTCATACGTTTAATAAGGTAACAAAAGATTGCTGTAAAATACAGCCATTTGCGCAATAACCGAGTCATATATTGTATCTCATGAAATATAATAATATTGCTTGCGAAACATAAATAATAATTGCCTACATAATAAAACACTAAGTGATGTTATATAATATTGTCTCACAACGAGAGTTCCATATTCCCAAAAAGTTTTCGACAATTTCAAACAATGTTTACATACAATTTTATTCGGACGAAATACTTTTAATACACCAATATGTACAAATAATCTTAAAAATAGTCACATTCAATAAAATAATGTACTTTTATAGCAAAAGCATTTAATATAATATTAATAAATTGCTTTCTAATATCGATAAGTTACTACGAGAGTGAATAAAGAACATAAAAAAGCGTCAATAGGAAAAAAATAACAAATAGAATAAGAAATGCAAGTTGTATATGAGAAAAAAAGAATAATAAAGTAAATAGAAAACGCGTTGTTATTGAAGCGTAGACGATAGTTGTGTCGTCAAAGTCAGGGCAGCTCTGAATGTAGACCACTCTAGGATAGAAAAATAAACTATATAAAGAAAGTATACTAAATAGATAATTATTAATAAAAATATATATGACCACAAATTATATTTCCGGTGGGTAGTATTAACAGTTCTGCGCGACTTTTGTCTTAATCCTTAGTATTATTATAACTGATCAGACAGTGTTAATGAGTTGACGGTATGCAAATAAATTAGTTACTTAGTATCTAGGATGGAAAGAAGACTGATCGCCACACGTTTGTTTCCTAACACGTGTAGCGATCTCGGCCACCAGTGCGTTAGCATGCGCTACGCGTGTAAAAATGAGCGCTACGAACATACAACCAGCACTTCACGTGAGTTATATAAAACACTGCATGTGTTTTTGCTGCACTGCCGCGCCGTAGCGCTTACTATTACACGCTAGGTGTGTGATCGAGCTCGCTTGAGTTTTTTTAAACACGCTTGTCGTGTGCCTCTCTTTAGCGTAGTATTACGCGACTAAAAACAACAGACATGTGCACCGTAGTCAATGTATTAATTGTAAAGATCATTGTGATTCATGTAATACAAAATGTATCGGTATAGCAATACTCACGTTTGCATTTGAGAATATAATCAAATTATTAAAAGTAGTTTGTCATCATGGCACCAAGTTGACTTATAGAAAAACTCATAAAATATATATTAGGGTACGTATAAAGAAGGCTGCGTACGCGCACTGCTGGGTCTGTTAGCGTGTTTCTTTACTTTATGACTTGCATGCGATGTGATGTTTTATTTCACTTTAATAACATTGTCGTAAGATCGCTTTTCATTGTCACATTAGCTTCGCTAAGACACAAACGTGCATATATCAGATTCGTAGGTTATGTTATGAAACGCAGCAGCATACCTGCAGGGTGGTGCGGTCACCGCTCGGTGAGTTCGTCCCAGAGCGGCAGACGCGCCAGCCCCGCGAGCGCGGCGTGCAGCTCGTGGTGCAGCTGTGCGAGCGCGGCCGGCGCACCCACCAGCGAGCCCGCGCCGCACACCCAGCCACGCGCACCACTCCCACCACCACCACCACCACCGCCGATCACACCGCTCAGCGCGCCCAGCCCCGGCATGTGCAGCTCCGTGCACCTGCGGTGTCAGGGTTGGGGCTAACAAACACTGAATGTAACTTTTAGAATTTTTGTCTATGAATCAACTTATTATCGTTTATTCGTTTAGGACAGGTGTGGCAAACCAATGTGTGCCACCGGTGGCGCGAAAAAATAATTCGTGCACGCCCATAATAAATGAAAATGTACATACATATACACTCACGCCCTTTATCCCAAAAGGGGTAGGCAGAAGCGCAACTAATGCACCCACTTTTCGCCATTATTCCGTCCCATGATGTGATAGGGGGCGAGCTTATCGCCATATCGGGCACAACTTCCAGACTCCGAGCTGATACTGAATAGAAAAACTCAATATCACTTTACCCGACCCGGGGATCAAACCCGAGACCTCAGCATTGTAGTCGTACCATAATACAATTACGCCACCGAGGCAGTACAGTCAGTAAATGAAAATGTATGCCAACAAAAGTACAGTTGAGAGGTAAAAGGCCCTGGATGGCACGCTACAGGCCCATTTTGTTTCTTTTTCACTAATTGCAACACGTTAACCAATAAAGGTTTGGTATATAGGTGTTGTACTAACTCCATCCGCTGCAGCCGCAGGTCGTCGAGCTGTGCGTACGGCTCCCACTGCGCGAGGCCGACGGTGACGGCCATGTGTAGCGCGTTGTCGTTGAACGCCGCCACTAGCCGCCCGCTGCACGACACGCCCATCGCTTTGATGCGGTACTCGTCGTAGCCAATCTGTAATAAACACGTGAAATTCTGCCTCTTAAAATTAAATTACGTTTATATCATCCAGGATCTCAGCGCGCTAATCGTACTCGTTACGCGTACGCAATACAACTACGCCAACGAGGCAGTCCTTATAAGCTAGCGTAACAGGTAACTTAATTATAGCAACGAACCATTGCAACAAATATGTAGTAAACTACATATAGCTGAACATTAAAAAACTTCAAAACTTCAATCGAAATATTTGTTTATCTAAGACTAGCTTATGCCCGCGGCACCGCCCGCGTTAAAAAGTTTTTCCGGGATAAAAGTCCAGCTTTATGTTTTCCCAGGATAAAAAGTATTCTATGTGTTAATCCAGGACATGATCTACCCGTGTGCCAAATTTCATCGAAATCTGTTCAGTAGTTTTTGCGTGAAAGAGGAACAAACATCCATACATCCATACATTCTTACAAACTTTCGCCTTTATAATATTAGTAGGATTAGAAATTTTGAATTTGTTCAGCTAATTTTGTAGCTGTACATAGTGCCATATTTACAAATAGGTGGCGCTGACGTCTAACTATCAACATATTTCATTAATTACGGCTAATAGATTACATTACTGTCGCTTACCTGTAAATCTTTTATCCTAAGTGTAACTCGGAAGGTGGTTTTCGTGGGGTCAACCCTACTGATGCTCACGTCGTTTATCCTATTAATAGTGGCCAAGTTCTTCACCCATCCCGTGTCCGTCTCGAACCTACCCACGAACGATGTTGAACCTAACTGGAAAATAGTTTCATCACTCAACATTTTGTGCTACAAGAAAATTACGAAATAATTTATTTAATTTGAACATTAATTTTATGTTGATAATTTAGAAGCCTTTCTAAAAAAAACTTAGGTTGATAGTTTTAAGACGATGTAATTAAAAAAAACCACTAGATTTAACAATTCAAGATAATGACCGATATAGTCAGCACAATTTCAGTATTCTTAACACGCTTCAAAAAAAACAAGTTCAGGCCCAAATGAAGTCGTTCTATGTACAGTCAGCAGCATAAGTAGCTGAAAAATTCAAAATGTCAAATCGCCTGTATACTTTTGTGTTCTTACTAATATTTTTTCTTCACAAAAGTAAAGTGAAAGAGATTTCCTTTACTTCAAACGAAGAAAAAAACAGTTTAATTTAATGCCTATATGTATAGGCAATTTGAAATTTTGAATTTGTCAGATACGTATGCTATTGACTGTACATAGAACGACTTCATTTGGGTCTGAACTTGTTTTTTTAAGCGTGTTAAGAATACTGAAATAGTGCTGACTATATCAGTCATTATCTTGAATTCTTGAATCTTGTGTTTTTTTTTATTAAATTATCTTAAAATTATCAACCTAAGATTTTTTTACAACTACACTTGGTGATTTGTCTTTACCCTAGTATACATACATTGTATCACAAAAAGTCATTCTAATGTATAAAAAATCACCTTGTGCATAAACGTGGCATGTAGCGGCGGTAATTCCAACACCTCCCGACATGTCTGTAGAAGTGTTCGTCTCATGTTGATTAGGATTATGTCTATAACTTTATTGCCGTTCTGAGCCAAGCAGTCTACCATTGAACTGTAAAAAAAAATATAACAGAGACAGGGAACCTCGAGGGTTAACATACATAACAGGGCATAACTATACCGGCTTACACCGGCATGCTGATCGAAAGCCACGGTGGCCTTATTTGGCGCGTACAGGACGGCCCCGGAATGCAACCTCACTCATTATCTACTTATCCAATATTGTAGGAAGAGAACTTGTATGGCAATTTCCTTTACATATTAGATTTTTTTTTTGTTAATGGCCCTACTGCCAGTAGCCTGACGCGAGTCGGCTTGTCTGGCCACACCGGTCTTTAGGGTGAACGCAGAAGGCGCTCGCAACCCTTTGAATTAAGTGACCATGCTGAGGGCAACCCACTTACGAGTTACGAACCTCGGCTCAGGAGCAGATTAGTGGTGCATCAAATAATAAGGAGTCGTAGTGGCAAGTGGTCATTATAGGCAAAAAATATTATTCTATAAATTTTAATTTTAACGAACTTTTGTTCGCGGCTTCGCTGGAGTGAAATAGTGTTTTTGGGTTAAAACTATCCCATATCATTCTCAGAGTTTCAAAATATCTCCATACCAAATAGCGAAATTTGTTCGGTAGTTTTCGGGTTTATCGCGTTCAGACAGACACAGTTCGGGGACTTTGTTTTATAATATGTGATAAGGATATTTTCGTTACCTATAAGCCTCATATAGGTTTGGGTTGCACGACACAACCTCGGATATGCTCGTCGCTTGTCGTAAGCACAGCGCCAGATGCCTTTGTAATTTATCCCTCAACAATGCGTAAAGGGGCAAAGATATCGCTGCAGTTAGTGGTAAGTCATCTGAAAAGAGGCACAAACTTATGAATCTACTTATTATATAAATAATGATATTAAGACACCAATTCTCTATAATAATAGATGAAAAAAGAATATTAACAATAAAATTACAAAAATAATAACTATTATAAACAACATTTTTTATTTTTTAACAGTTTCTCGCACTCTTCTAGGTTGTCGTGCCCTGCAGGGTCCACGATTATGTACTTTCCTTAATTTGAAACCTATTTAACAATTGTGGTGTGCAATAAATTGAATTGAAAATTAATTACTAAAACCCAGCAGATTTTCTTTTTATTAAAGGCACGGAATAGTGTCTTCACTGTATCTGGTTTTAAGTGAAATTAAACCCAAGAAAAACGTCGATCGGCAAGAGATGAAAGCATCTCTTGAAGCTCGGTACAATCTTGCCGGCCTGCTTGATTGTTTCTCAACAGTCCGGTAACTAGATTAACCCTCCGTGACAACCAAAACTGTAACTCCTTTAAGCCGGGGTTAAGTGGCACAGAGCGGCGAAGCTCGGCGTCTCTGGGTGCATTAATCTGTTTTTCTACAGTTTGGTTTGTGGGGCTGACCCTAAATTTGCCCCAACAAAAAAAGTAATTTAAACGCGTCCCCCCAGTCATCAAAAGTAAAAAAAATTTTTTTTTCATTTTACGCATTTTTTCGGGCCCCCTCCTAAAAGTGCCGCCCGGGGTGGACCGCCCCAACCACGCTACGCCATTGCTTTGGTGGTAACTAAGATATTTATTTTAATGAAGCTATGTTCATATTTTAAACACCTACCCATTCGATATTGGCCCAATAACCGATGAAGCGGTGGAGCCATTTTTAAAAGATGAGTGTATCTGTTGATACTTGATAGTATTGTAGTTACTTCAGAGCTATTGACTTTAAAGTCTTTAAGTATATCTACCAATGGAGATGCGATGACTGGGCGAACCCCTCGGTTGGCCATACATGCGCAGGTGGCTATAACTTTTATTAAAACCTATGTGACTTGCGATCGCCGTCATTACATTCTACGATAGTGACATTAAGCGGTGTTCCACAGAAATTGTGTGTTATTGTGTAAAAAGCGACCTTATATTCAGCCCTGCACGTGTGGATTTTTTTGTTAAATGTGTGCTATCCGTGTCTACCTCGCCCCCCGTCAGGATTGGCAGAAAAATTGTTTGCGCATTATTGCCTAATGGTGTCAATTAGTAAATTAGTCTAAGTTTAAACTTTAAAGTAGGTGGAATAGGTATTGTATATTAATCGTATCGTTTGCCAACAGGTGAGAGACTCGCACGACCGACAAATAATCACCAAACAACTCTATCATCGAATAATATATTATTCATGAACAGATAAAGTCCATTTTAGGAATTGTGCTTGCTTGAATATATATTCAACTTAAAGACTTAATATAACCAGTTCAGTGGGCTTAGAATGTACAAAAAAAACACGATGCGTCTCCGCTTCGTTTTATTGTGATTGGTTGAGTGACTGACGTACCGGTATTTTGATGTTTGTGATTGATCGAGAGACCGACACGTCAGTCATTCAACCAATCACAATAAAACGAAGCGGACACGCATCGTGTTTTTTTTTCACGTCCTAGCGCCACTGTTTACTTCCTAATCATTTTAAGTTACGTTTTTAGATGATCATTCTAAAATACTGACTGCCTCGGTGGCGTAGTTGTATTACAGTACGACTGCAAAGCTGAGGTCTCGGGTTCGATCCCCGGGTCGGGCAAAGTGATATTGAGTTGTTCAAATCAGTATCAGCCCGGAGTCTGGAATTTGTGGCCGATATTTATTTATTTATATGATATGGCGATAGGCTCGCCCCCTATCACATCATGGGACGGAATAACGGCGAAAAGTGGGTGCACTAGTTGCGCCTCTGCCTACCCCTTCGGGGATAAACGGCGTGAGTGTGTGTGTGATTCTAAAATATTATACGGTTCTCTCATAGTAGTTCTCTTGTTTACAGGGTCCCTTGCGGGATGCGTAGGTACTACAATAATGTTTACTATTGCTGTCAAGAAACATTGTGTTAGGAGGTACTATATTACTGTATGATGTATGCAATGTGATAACCAGATATCACAATATCTGGTTAAGTCTCTTAGGACTTAACATTTTATATCTCAGATTGAAGATCGTATTACAATGCTGTATTATATTCAAAATTCAGATGGTGTTGTTTAAGGGCAGTCCCAACTCTCAAAATTTACCATTACATTGACAGTGCAATACGAATAGTCAAACCGTATTGTGTCGATATGAACGCACACAGAAATAAATATCAACGCTTGTCCGTTTTACGCACACTAATATGATTCTATAAACGTCTAGATGATAATTAATTGATCTTACATCTTTGGCAGAGAGAAAGGTCACACAAGCGGCGTCCTTTATATATTGTCTAAGCTTAATAAACAAACATTGCTTTGTTTGAAGTGTAGTATAGATGAGTGAACTTACCTATATGTTTGGCTAACTGCTCGGTGGTTGTGAAGTCGTAACCGCCGTTTCTTTGAGGCGAAGGCCACGATAACTGCGGAGTATAGCAATATTATTGACAAATATTAATTCAAATACAGCAAAATTATGGATTTAAATCTTCAAATACTTGTGTACCTATGTTAAGTACGTGTTTTATTTAGCAGACAATTTGAAAAAAAAATTTTTTTTCCAGATTTTCTACAATTACATCTGCATCGAAATTCGGCCAGCCATAATTCTATCCAAGATTTATCTATTTCTTGCCTCTTTAATATCAGTAAAGTTTGAGCCTGTTTAGATTTTGAGGCCAAGCTCCTATACAAAAAGTAGACATCTCCTTTATTGTTCTTGCTATGCGTCTGCTATTTTTTTTGCGGGAAAAACTCGCTTTTTCAAGTTTTGCTACCACCGCTGGGGCGAGTCGAACGGTTATGTTAGCCTCACCGGTCGTAGCACAATATGAAAAAAAAAACCATAAACAATTTACCTTTACTAAGACCTCGTCGTGCGTGAACTCTATGCCGGGATTGATGAAGGCGAAAGCGTCGTCTTCCAGCACCAGGCCCACATTCACATCTGCAGTCATGTTTGATAACGATATGCTAGAAGTAGTGCACCGATACATTGCATTTTTATATACAAATCATACATAAATATTTTTGGTGTTTTAAGTTATAATATAGTATGATCGGCTTAAGTTATGTAGTTGATAACTTATAATGTGGGAAATATGTAATGCATATATTTTTAATATGTTTTCTTTAAACTGAGGATTAATTTAATTTGTTAACTATAGCAAAATGAACATTAACTTATAAAATTGTGTTTCTTATATCCAAAGAAAAAATGTCCAGCAGAGGTAAATGGATAATAAATATTACTTAAGTACTTAACAATTATAATTGCAGAATTACCAAGCCAAATTATTACCTTTCTAATGTAGCATTGAAATTATCTGAAATAATACATTACCTCGACCATTGTGAACAGACCTATTGATTACAACAACTTATTGATTACAAATATTTACTGTGATAAATCTAGAGTAAGCAGACATTGCCTATAACTACCACAATTTTAATGTAACAAGTTACTTTTTGTTTGTATATGAGGTACTAGTAGTGCTCGCGGCTTCGACCGCGTGAAAAAGTTTTTCCGGGATAAAAAGTAGCCTATAGCACTCAGGAGTAAAGTAGCTTCCTATTAGTGAAAGAATTTTCAAAATCGGTTCGGTAGTTCCTGAGATTAGCGCGTTCAAACAAACAAACTCTTCAGCTTTATAATATTAGTATAGACTAGCTTTTGCCCACGGCTTCGCCCGCGTTAATACATTTTTCCGGGCTAAAAGTACATAAAAACCTTCCCGTCGAAACGCTCTATCCAACACATTTATTTGGATAAAGATTAATATTATGAAGTTGATACAACTCTTAACAAATAATGCATTAATTTCGACCAAATTTGATTACTATAAAAACGGTTCTAGTTAGTTAATCTTAAAAGATAGACAATACTGTAGCGGACATTTTTTTAGACCATTTCAAGAGGAATAATTCTTTATTACATATATTTCTGGTATCTTGAACCGTTTTCACAGTGCGTGCAATGGAAGCCCTCAAGGATGAATAATTTTCCCCGTGTTTTTCACATTTTCCATTATTTCTTCGCTCCTAATAGTTGCATCGTTATGTTGTATAGCCCAAAACCTTCCTTGATAAATGGTCTATTCAACAAAAAAATAATTTTTCAATTCGAACCAGTAGTTCCTGAGATTAGCGCATTCAAACAAACAAACAAACTCTTCAGCTTTATAATTAGTATAGATTATAATTTATACTCAATTTTTGTAATAATCTGAATTATTGTCATAATTAACTGGTAGTATGCGAGGGGCTGACTGAGTAGGTACCACTGAAATTTCTATGCCTACGGCCAAACAGCCGTGTGCATGCACTATTGTGTTCTGATTTGAAGGTCATCATAGCCAGTGTAATTACTGTGTATTATGACACTCAATATCTTCTGTATAGTGTTGCTACTGTTTATGGGCATTCATATTACATATCATCAGGTGAGTGGCCTATCTCGGCCATTTAAATATTATGATAAAAAAAAACTGTATATAAAAATACTTACACAACATGCCCCTCTGCCATGACGGGTATCAAATTGAACAAGTTTTCATTGTAAGCGCTGTATATTCCTCTCACATTGACCTCTCCTAAAGAACATCTCAGACTAAGAGCCATAGACTTGAGATCCAGTGATAGATTTTGTACATGGAATGTCGGAGGCTTTACTAGCTCCAGTCTTGTCAGATTTCTAGAATAAGATTGTAATATTCATGTTTTGAAACATAAAATATTATCATGCATCTTATCTTTTTTAAGGGTGGGCAGAGGTGGCACATCCACATTTTGCAGTGTACATTAGGCTCCCTATATTAGGGGTTGAGAATGCTATTTAAAAGGTTATATTTTGCAGATAAACAGATATATATACATATATCACAATGAAATATATAAAGATTTGAACTGCTGGAGACCAAACAATCTCTGCAACTCCTTTTTTATTGGAGGTTGGTGTTTACATACCTTCAGTTAAAGAGACAGTATAACAAAATTAAAGAATAATTCGAATAGTAATGGTTGGACTTATTTAAATACTGTAGGGTTTCTTCTTCTTCTTCTTCTTCTTTTAATTATGGCTTCCAACTGTAGGGTTTTTATCAAGATATCTCATAAGTCATATAGTTGCCTTTCAGATCTGTGGGTATATTACTTTGTTTATTTTACAGTACATAAATAAATCGTTACTTACACTTGAGTGTTTTTGGCAAAATATGAAGTGTCTCCGAGCACATCTGACTTCACCTGTTCACCATTCTTTGTTTGTTGCAGCGCCACATTTGTGAAGCTCTAAAAATGTTTGTGCTTTGAAAACCAATAGCTAAAATTATTTCAAATAACAGACACTAGTAATATAAATATCTAGAGAATACAACCAGACACAAATACATTACATGGATAAAGTACAGGGTTATTAAAGTGTCAAATCAAGTTTTCAAGGTGATGAACAGTGTATTTTTATGTATATTATATAATTTACTATTAGTTCATTGTAATTGTAAATTATTTTAAGATATGCAAATAAGAACTATATATGTTTAAGTATAAATTCTTATAATTGGTAAAGCTAAAATAATCTCCATAAGTTATTGATTTATTTGGAATGTTTACAATATACAGCGTTACAATTCTATATATTTATAATAATAACAATGCAAAACAATAACAAATTATAGCAATTAACATAAATAATCACCCGTTTGATAACATCTTGCAAGTTAGGTTGGACTTTTGTTAATAACTCGTTCAACTCTTGTTCGATATCAACACTTTCCTCCTCAGACATTTTGATTGCTCATTACGTTCTATATTAGTGAGGCACAAGAATTTGTTTTACATAAATTAATTAATATTATCACTAAAATTCTAACATATTGCATGGACTGAGCTGATAGGAAATTGTTGTGTTGTCAACTGTCACTGTCAGCTGTCTTTTTTTTTATAATTTACTCTCATAGGGAAGGCAAAGGGTTCAAGCCCATACAGCCTCGTCTCGTGATATTTTTGGTTGTATTTTTTTTACTATATAGCATGTCGTAGTGAAGCAGTGGCTACCTTACCAAGACTTTATCGAAGAATTTATGCGGCAACGAAAAAACACTTGATTGGCACATTTATTTCAATTCTCTTCATTTGAGCCCGTTAATAGAACTATATTTGATACTATACCACCATCATTATGCAATATAACACAAGTATCACCAAAATGATGAATTAAAACAAGAGCACCTCATGACACTTCCACATTCCCGCCAAACCTCCTGTCATCTGTCAATGTTATATTTTTAAAGTGTGGGACACCGTATTTTTGCTTCGTTGATGAGTTCAAAATTAATATTGTGGAGCTTTTACCGAAATATATAGTGTTTGCAGGGTGAATCGCCTCGGCGCGGCGAGATTCTACTCCCATTATACATAAATACTCGTTATAATAGTGTTTTCTTTAATGGCACCACAATATCATAAAGGTGGCGGGAACAAACCCAAACCCAAGCCCAAACACAAACCCTAACCCGAACCCGAACCCGAACCCGAATACAAACCCAAACCCAATCCCAATCCCAAACCTTCCTTCCTTTCCAAGCCTAAAATAAAAGAAGAACTGCATGCAGGCTCCCAGCACGCGAGGGCAAGGAAGTGTGGAAGGCTAAGGCTTCGAATATAAATTAGACGAGGTTCAAATCAATCAAAGTCAGTGCCACGTAACTATATCATCGGGGGCCCGTGGCAAATTCATAGTAAAAATTGTCATGGCCCATGATATTCAACAAATAAGTCACGTATACACCCCCCCGTATCCGCGGCCTGTCGGGTCGGGGGCCCCTACGGGCCCGGGGCCCGTGGCATTTTGCCACCTCTGCCACCCTGTAGTTACGCCACTGTAATCAAAATGTAAGTTACTTACACACATACATACATACGTCTGAAGCTAATAAAAGCGTGTTAAAAAAGACAACGTTACATAAATTCATTTAATATGCCTTTTTATCAAGTAAATAATTCATAGTTTTTTTTAATAATTTTCATGCGTTCTTATTTCTCGAGATAAGTTTTTTTATCTCTTTTGCTGCAATTTTATGATGTCTTCTAATATTGTTACCATTGCTTGTTTCATCGTCAGAAGTCTCCGGAGGTGTTCCGGTAAATTCCCTGTGATCTGGCATGGTAATACTATCAATGTGAGTTGGTGGACTGGGGCTATTAGATTGACCGTCATCGTCTGTGTCTTGCTCATCACCATGTAAGAATTGTGGATTATCAGCAACATCATTACTGGGGACTATTTTAACAATATCGCCAGGTTCACTTCTATTTAGTATTACATTATGTTCTTTCATGTCTTTAAGTTCAATGTATTGGAAGAGTTGAGGTTCTAAAATATAGAATGATTAGGTGTTATATTAGGTACAGTTGAAATACTTGTAAAATCAAAATTAGTATCCAAATTAAGATCTTGTTGATGGCATAGAATGTTTAATGACCGCTGCGTCGAATCTAAGATTATGCAATACACATTTTTTTATTGCACAGATCATTTTTTTGCTGTAAGCTATTACAAGGGACAAATTTAGTAAAATAAAAAAAAAAGGATTCGAGAGCCATTTACCGCATTTAGGTAAACTTCTCAGCTTTTTAATACTGTGAATTAAAGTATTTGACATAATGGCAATAATGTGATGTTCCAGCAAATGTTTAAAGTTCGCAATCATTCTGTTAGCTGGGCCTTCCACAGTCAATGATTCTGGCCTATGAAAGAAACAAATTGTATTAAAAAGCAGTATAACAGTGCGAATTGAATAATGGTAATGGTAATATAAAACACCTGATTAGCGACCATCGTTACTAAAAAATAATAAAAGAACGTGCTTGGTTGGCACTTGGGACATAAGAGAACGTGCAAAGAGCATTATAATACTACGGAAAGTATATTTTGTCATTCAAAGACAACCAGACAGTAGTCAACAAAGGTTACAAGCACAGTGAGCACAATTAACATGATTCACGCAAGATGGCTTTAAACACTAAATATTATTTTGATATCATCACAAAAAAAATGCGTGCATGTACTTATGTATGCGCGTGAGAAGTTATACTTCTCTGGCATCATTAAATAATTTAATAATATTTAGTATTAATTATGTTAAACTAGGGGGTTAAGGGTCGAAAGTGGGTGTGGGGGTCAAGGGGGTCAGGGTTCAAAAATGAGTGTGGGGGGTCAAGTGGAGTCAAAAGGAGTTAGGGGATCAAGGGTCGAAAATGAGTTTGGGGGGTCAAGAGGGTCAATTTGGGTTGGGGGGTCAAGGGGGTCAAAATGGGTTTGGCGGTCAAGGTGGGTCAAAATAGGTTGGGGGGTCAAGGGGGTGTGGGTGGCAGGTGCACAGTACAGTAGACCCTCCACACTAGAAGCCCTACCCTATCCTCTAAGGTAAAGTTCCTGATAGAAAAAGTGAGGATATTAAGAACCTCCTATATTGAAGTCGGCATTAAAACTGAATTACAGTGTTGCGCGCGCATATCCTGTGACTTTTGTTTACAGTATGCGCGCTTCTTATAATATGACTCTCACCATTTTTTGATAACGCGTCTAAAGAACAACAGTCAACTTCAATTATCTTGAGTCTAAAATATTTAAAACATTACTCGGCTCTTATATGTACTGTTAGGTATACTCCTATTATGTAAGGGTTCTTGATGTGACAGCCCTAAAGCTATCACCGTCAGCAACCTTAAACAGTATATACACCTGCTGGGACCTAGGGCCCAGCAGTCTGTCCTATTCTCCCTCGCGTGACGGTTGCCTTCGGACTTCCTATAACCAGTGTATTTCTCGTGTGTAATAAATGTTTATTAAAAAAAGTGTTTTTTGGGGGTCCCCGTAACAGTACGCTTATACGCCGGTGAAATAATAACGACAAGAACGTCCGTTAGTAAGTTCAACGTTTTTTATGCTTTGGATCTGTTGACAGATTCTAAAAGCACCTTTACAAAACCACTATATAAACAAGTTCTGCCGTTCTTTACTTACTTCATTTGCTGTATGAAGTCAATGTCTATGTCTACAGCTTCTGGATCTTCGACCAACGAGATTCCCAGATGAGCTGTCAGTTCATCAGCTGATAATATCAAAAGTCCAGATACGGGCGGAGTATCTGTAGCCATTACTGCTTCGTATTTGTAAACCACCTGTAAAATATCTATTTACAACTTTCCTGAACTTAAACGATATGAAGATCCTATCTTAACATCTCTTATAATAAGCTCTTTATTTACATAAAAAAAAATGTGTACCTAAGACTAAAATCTTTTTATAAGTATGCCACTACCATTTCCCTTAGACAGGTCCACTCGTGGACTTAAATATCATTTTAGTTTCATACTCCTATAGGTATATTACTATTGTAAATAGTACAACTGTAGATTTACCTTCAAATTACTGAAGCCCACAATGAAGTCTACTTTTCGAACCACGCCTGCATTACGGGCCGTAGCGACTGAGCGCCGATACAAACTATCCAGGCCTCGCAGGTAGCCTTCCTTCAACCTTATTAGCTAGAAATAACATACTTGAATTCACACACTTTCATATTTTTTGGTACTAAATTAAAATACTAAAATTGTAAAATTAAATCAATTAACAAACTTACCATTCGTGTTGCTCCATAAATTGTGAAGGTAGGTATTTTGATCAAGTTTCCGCTAAATCTTAGGATTCTGTTTTTAATTACATTTAATGCCCCATCTGCGTATTCGTTGAGAAGCATCGTTCGTTCTTTTTCGCCTTCTCTGAAAGAATATCCTATGCTAATCGCTTTTAACTGCCTATATATCAAAATAAACAATTACAAACGATATAATATATCAACATAACTGTCTCTGGTGTCTACTTGCATGCAGTTTAACACGCAATTTAAATTTTGTTAATCTATTTCTTTGTTCAGACAAATTTCTAAATTGGCTGTAAGTAAAGTACATAATATAAGGTCTTCCAGAAGTAATATTATTAAGAAAAGGTTTACAAGGACGGAACCGCGAGAAGGGGTTAGTTACGTTTGATTTTAAAATTTCTTTAAAATGATACTTGCTAAAGTCGGAGCTACCTTATTCTTACGTCCATATTTTCTTATGTTGGTACTCATCATCATTGCGTATGGCTTATTATCCTGTATGGATCAAATTTTGAATGATAAAATTTTCACTCAAAGTTTTTAGACTGCCTCGGTGGCGTAGTTGTATTACAGTACGGCTGCAAAGCTGAGGTCTCGGGTTCGATCCGCGGGTCGGGCAAAGTGATATTGAGTTTTTCTATTCAGTATCAGCTCGGAGTCTGGAATTTGTGCCCGATATGTCGATAGGCTCGCCCTCTATCACATCATGGGACGGAATAATGACTAAAAGTGGGTGAACTAGTTGCGCCTCTGCCTACCCCTTCGGGGTTAACAGGCATGGGTGTATATGTATGTATGTATGATAATATTTATCAATAGTATGTTATAGTTAATTACTCTTACTAACAAAAAGCGTTGATTAGGCGTGCTCAAAATAGTGGAATACATTAGATAATCGTTGAAATAATCTTTTAACCATTTGTCAAGATCGGTCTTCAATCTGTCTAGAAAATCCTCTGAAACAAATGAAATATAAAATTGTAGGACTTTGCAACATCATAATTCATAGGTAGAGTAAGAGGCATTTGTAATCTAAACACTTAATCTTATCTTACTAATATTATAAAGGCAAAAGTCTGTATGTATGGAAGTATGGATGTCTGGATGTATGGATGTTTCTTACTCTTTCACGCAAAAACTGCTGAACGGATTTTGACGAAATTTGGCACTCGGGTAGATCTTGTCCTGGATTAACACATAGGCTACTTTTGATCCCGGGAAAATATAAAACGGGACTTTTATCCCAGAAAAACTCATTCACGCGGGCGGAGCCGCGGGAAAAAGCTAGTTTTGTAATAATTATTACTTGAGAAAAAGAAGGTACATACATAGATTCACGCCTCTATCCCATAGGGGTAGGCAGAGACTATGGATTTTCACTTTGCTCGATTCTGACCCACTACTTTCGTTTCCGCTACCTTCATCAATCTTTTCATGCACTCACACCGGTTCAGGGTACTTTTGACCTGGCTTTTTCTCAGAATGTTAGATATCTGACATTCGAAAGTTCGGTGTATTCGACCCCTGCCGGCCCTTCCATTCACATTTCACACTCGTCTTATAATATCCTCTTTGTCAATCTCCTATAATCCATCCTCTCCAATTGCTCAAGCCACCTTAGCATACCCTTCTCAATTTTGGTGACTACATCCTATGTCACTCCATTTATGTCCATAAACATAGTATTCTGCGCTCTATCACACACAGTCACCCCACAGATGCTTTTTATCGCTCTCATTTCCACTGCTATAATCTTACTTTCGTGCTTTGTCTGCCATACTCAGCTTTCACTACCATACATTAGAGTTGGTAATAACACTCTATAGACAGCCAGTCGTGCCTATTTGGACTCCTTCCGGCTATCCATAAAGGTGTGCAACGCTCCATTCAGCCGATTACTGCACTCACTCCTCTCAATACCACAAGAGAAAGTATTAGGCAATATATAAAAGCGACATTACCCAAATTCTCCTTGCGAAGCCTTAGTGGTTTTCCAGGAAGTTCTTTATTCAAGTACTGAAAAGAAAATAATATTTTTATTGAAGTAAGATATAAATTGAATTACTTATTAATAATTTATTATAAATTCTGATAAAATCGATGTTGTAGAAACTATTGCGAATTTACCTTTTAAATTAATTATATAATTTATAAAAACGTACCCTTAGATATAGGGGTAAGGAGACTTTTTTAAACTTATGTGTTCATTTTATCAAAGGATGTATGATTGATGGTTTAAAAATATTTACTGTCATCAGGATGTCCTCAATTATCAATTCGGAAATCACCAATTCAATAATCAATCTGTCTTTTAGCAAGCGTAGCCGACCTTCCATTTTATAATTCACGTTTTTCAGCAAGAATCTATAAAACAAGGGATATATAAAATTTATAGTGAGGAAGCATCCCACACGTTATGTCATTCAAATATTTTGGGATCGGAAATTACACGCATCATACGCTTCGACACGTTCAAGCTATTATTAATAAATTGTAAAATAGCACAGGATACTGTTTTTAGGTTTTTTACCAGTCTTATAAAAATATAAATAATATTATGATGATAAATTTACTATATTCGTTATAAATATAATATTGTCGATTAGTTGCAGTATTTATATTGTTCCAATGCCTTACTTTTTTAAATCGTCTTTTGATTATAATTAGAAAATTTAAAAATAGAATTTCTTAAATTCGTAGTCATGTAAGTCTAGGGTGTAGGCTTTTGTTTTCACACTGGCGAGTTCACAGCAAGGCGAAGGCACTCATGCTCGTCCAGTGTATTAAAACCGTTAACTTTACTACGGATGAAACATGGGCTAGATAGAGCTCTTTGTAATTTTCTTGATAGTATATTATTAATCCAAGGTTATATAGTAATAGTAAAAAAAACTTACTCAATTTCTCCATAAGAGGGCGCGTAGAACAGGATGGAAGGGTCTTTATCTGTCGGTGACCTCTCGTAAGCGCCCACTAAATGGAGGTCATGCAGGGAAAGGCGCACTGTTAGCGACATGTCGTGTAAATCGTTTTGCAGGAAGTTTACACGGAAACGCGTATCGTTACGTAGTTTCATTCGATGGAAGAAGCTGGAATGAATGTTTTTCCTGTTAGGAATATGCTTGGCTGTCACGAACAAAGCCGTGTGTTAACAAGTGGAAAATGGTAAGATGCAGCCTCGTAAACTCATTTTTTATATTTTATTTCTAGATTCGTATCAGAAGCTATAATTAATAAATCTAGCTTTATTGAAGGCGCAAAATTTATAGGACTTTTATCGATTTCAATCAATGCAGTAATCAATTGAAACAACTGCGCAACAAATAATTGGACTTCAAATGCGAAAGGTCAATAGCTTGGTTAGGTATAATTCGACAGCTATTTTATCTTTAAAAAGCAGGTACAAAAATGTATCCCCATTATTAAACTTAGCAAAAGGCAACCGAGCAACCGCATAATGCTTTACAAATTTCACACTGGAATAATAGTGCTGCACAGTGATCCTGATGACAGAAATAGGCAATACTGATAATACTAATATAATACGTTCCCAGCCAGACTTTAGCATTATATACAGTATGTGTTTATGTAAGGTAAGTCGAGAGTCTGTTTATGGAGGCTATTCAGATTTAGATTCTCATCCCCAATATAATATATAAAACTGGCCATAGCCCGGGGTTCCGGGCTCGTGAAAAAAAATCTGGGATATAAGTACCGCTTTATGTTTTCTCGGAATAAAAAAGTAGTTATACTCAGGAGTAATTTAAGAGCACTCAGGAGTAATGTTACCTACAGTGAACAGTAACCTATTAGTGAAAGAATTTTCAATATCAGTTCAGTAGTTCTAGAGATTACTCCTTACAAACCTACAAATAAACTCACAAACATTTTTTCAATTTGACGTGTAATATTTTGGGGCGGAGGGGGTTATGTTCCCTGTGACCCATCTTCGGACCGCGCCTGGGCAGAGGCGCAACTAGTGCACCCACTTTTCGCCGTGCGCATTTCATCCCATGATTTGAATCTCTGTCATTTATCTTTTTTTATGTGTATTTATCGGCGCAAGAATTCCATCTGACAACTTCCAAGAAGAAAATCAAGTTCTACAATTATTTTTAAATACGGCGGTAGTATGATTTTAAAATTGTTTGTCACAGCCTATAAAAGCATCGCTTGCTGTCATCGGGGGCATTGTATAGACAGAGCTCGAACCGTCAGCATCTCTGTCCCCCTCGTTATTTTAAATTCCGTTGCATTGAATTAGTTGCTGTTGTTATTTAAATTATCGATTAGTTGAGATTAAAGTAGATGTTTAATAAGCAATTAGAAAATAATGAGATGACACTGGATTGATTATAATAATTGTAATTGATAAAATGAATAATTATAATTATAATTGATTGATTATAATAGTATTTATTACTGTTGAATAATGAAAGTAAAAAGATAACATTTACTCATTAATAAAATGAGTAATGAGCAACAAATGAATAATGGTGGTTTTCATAATGATTCCTTATGTTTACGCGAATGTTAGACATTGAAATTAAACAATTATCACGGATTTTATCGCGGGTTTTTTATTTTATTTTCTCCCGACGTTTCGAAGGCTTTTCAGCACTTCGTGGTCACGGGGCGGACTGAGGTGTAGGTGGTCCGAAAAGTTAATGTTACAAATCTACCTTCAATTTATAATTATACAATATTAAGGTGTTAGTACATTGTTTGCGGTCCGGTCTACGCAGTAAGAGCTCACAATGTCTTGAGGTCTGGCAGTAGGTTGTATGGGGCCCGATTTGATTAGATGTATTACCGGGTCCCAGGCTTGTGCAAGTTTCCAACCATCTTCTTTATTAAAATTGGGATGTTTTTTAATTTCAATAGCCTCGCGAATCATCCTAGGTAGGAATCGGTGTTCTTTGGCAAGGATTTGTGGCTTGTCGAATCTAAGGTAATGGTTGGAGCCTTCTTCTGAGTGTTCAGCTACTGCAGACTTCGTAGAGCGTCGGTGTTTAACGTCAGCTATATGTTCTTTTACGCGGGTCCCTATATGTCTTTTTGTTTGGCCGATATAAGAGAGGCCACAGTCACAATCTATCTTGTATACGCCCGGTTCTTGTAGAGGTATATGGCACTTGACAGGTGGTAAAAATTGACTTATCTTCTTAGGCGGCTTAAAATAAGTTTTTATGGAAGCACGCTTCAGGACGTAGCCAATCTTGTCGGTGACTCCTCTTACATAAGGTAATACAACTGGGACACGATCAACTGTGGCTGGTTTCACTCGGTGGACATATAGGGACCCGCGTAAAAGAACATATAGCTGACGTTAAACACCGACGCTCTACGAAGTCTGCAGTAGCTGAACACTCAGAAGAAGGCTCCAACCATTACCTTAGATTCGACAAGCCACAAATCCTTGCCAAAGAACACCGATTCCTACCTAGGATGATTCGCGAGGCTATTGAAATTAAAAAACATCCCAATTTTAATAGAGAAGATGGTTGGAAACTTGCACAAGCCTGGGACCCGGTAATACATCTAATCAAATCGGGCCCCATACAACCTACTGCCAGACCTCAAGACATTGTGAGCTCTTACTGCGTAGACCGGACCGCAAACAATGTACTAACACCTTAATATTGTATAATTATAAATTGAAGGTAGATTTGTAACATTAACTTTTCGGACCACCTACACCTCAGTCCGCCCCGTGACCACGAAGTGCTGAAAAGCCTTCGAAACGTCGGGAGAAAATAAAATAAAAAACCCGCGATAAAATCCGTGATAATTGTTTAATTTCAATGGTGGTTTTAATGAGCAAAGTACCCCTCCTCTTACATCAGAAGAGGGGACGAGCCGACGCCAAAATTCATCGGCCACCACATCAGAAAATTTGACTATGGCTCTTCTGGCACATAACACGCATAACGTGAACGCGAAATCTCACCCACTTTAGTGCGTTTTGGTGCTCTAAAAAAGAATGCTGTTTCTTGAAGATGTTTCAAGGCACTGGATTAACTTTTTCTTTTTGAATGTTGCAGGATAACGGGTATCGTGTGTGCGTCTGTTGCTACGGAGACGTGTTCCTTTTGACTGGCAGTTCCGCTGGTATGGAACGGTTTTGGTATTATTTCTGTGGCAAATGGGCGGTTTTGTGTGGCACCTGATGTTCCCTTCATCGTCTTGCAAACAATGTTTGGTGGAGTATCGGACAGTTGAACTCGTTTTGGGAGACCAAAGTTGTCTTTAAGTCGAGCTAACGTCTTTTCCTATCCCACGTGTTTGGAAGCATCGTGGTGGGTGTTGATTGGGCTCCACTGTCCACAAGTAGGACTGGGTAACTCCCTTTTTAAAAGAAACCTCTATTTTCCATTGGATTTATCCTTGAAATTCGATGTGTTGCCTTTGATTTTGTATTTTGGGTATTCTGATTGTTGTGCATTTTTTTATGATTTTATTTAGCTTGGGATCACGATGTTGCTTAATTATTGGCCAGTCAGCCTTGGTTATTGTATTCTTGGTCATTGTTTACCCAAAGTGGGTTCCGAGTGGAAAAGTCTGCATGTTTTAGTGTCTCTCCTCATCGGTGCTCTGCCTCGAATTCAAAATTTTGCGAGAGGGCCCACCATCTGTAAATTCTTATGAGCTCATGTTTGCAACGCGAAACTGATTGCGCTGCAGCACGTTACTGCCGTGAAGTTTCTAACGTATTGGGGGTGACGAGAATATTTTATTGCTCTAGCGATGGGTAAAGTTTTAAGCTTCATAGCTGTGATGTTTCGATTCGGCTGAAATGGTTCTCATGTTGAATTATCCTACAGCATGCTGAACACTATTTTTCTTCAGTATTGGAATTGCTTCACATCCACATGGGCTTGCATCTGTGTAAGGTTCTGTTGAATCTCTTTCAAGAAAAATAGTTCGCCAGGTGTGCTGATTTCAAAGAATCAAAGATCTAGGAACGCACGACTTCGTTTTCGATGGTCCAATAGGTCACTAATTATACTTGCCTGACTGCCTCGGTGGCGTAGTGGTATTGCGTACGCCTCACGAGTACGATTTGCGCGCTGAGGTCCTGGGTTTGAATCGCGGGTCGAGCCAAAAAAAATTGTGACTGGGTTTTTCCATCTTAAAATTTACTCAGTCGCAGCTCGGAGTCAGGAAGTTGGCGGTGTGATACCCCCGTGCCTCGGAAAGCACGTAAAGCCGTTGGTCCTGCGCCTGATCTCTCTCCGGTCATGTCGGATTGCCGTCTCACCGGACTATGAGAGTGAAGGAATAGCGAGTGCACCTGTGTATTGTGCACACACTTGTACACTATAATATCTCCTGCGTACCTGGCTGATCTCCGTTGAGATTGGCCACCGTGGCCGAAACTGGCTAGGAGGATTTCAATTATACTTGCACCATTTCGCTTTCAATTGGCGATGGTGTGTGTGTGTGGTTTACCGTTTTGTCGGTGTTTTCAATCGTATATTTGATTCATCCGTTGGTCTGGATCCCGATATTTTACAATCGTCTGAGTCTTCCTTCTTTTCTATGTATGATTATATCAAATGTCTTTCTCTTCCTCTTATTCATTATTGCGGTGATGCCGCTATTTGTGCGTGTCGTTTCTTCTCCTCGAATGATTGAGATATCTCTTCTATTCAAAATATATGTAGGCAGCTCGTGGTCTAAAACTATGTGTGGATTTGATCCCTTGTGAACAACATTAATTTTAAAAATGGAGCTCAGCTTGATGAGTGATGTGATTGCTGTGGGTCCAGCGCCTTTAAGACGAGTAGTTTTGGTTTTGCGTGGCCCTGATATTTGCATAGCTTTGGGTATTTGGGTTCTTTAATTAATGAGCCGTTGTAGCCACTATCGAATGCAGCTGAGAAGATTTTGTTGTCTGCGGTGATTGATGAAATGTTCGAAATTAACTTCCTCCTTTGGCGTAAATTAACATTTTTCGTGGCATTCGCTGCCCTGAGAACATTTTATAAGTGTTTCCCGGAATGAAGCAATGGGAGCATTTTTTATTCTTGGGTTTTAGTTGTTTCGATGTTGACGCCCCATTTCAATTTGCTTGAATACTTCTGGACTGCGCAATTGGATTCTTATTGCACCAATGAGCTTTATGGCCTTTGCCACAGACAAACGAGGTGAGTTCTTGATCCGGTCTATTATTTTGGATCCTGGGTCTTTTGATATATTGATGTTGTCCTGCAGTTTTTCATTTGCGTCTTGTCTTCGAAATCGAGATGAGTTCGTGCGCTGTTTTGGATTTATTGTTTGGAGGTTCTGTGCGGAGGGAGTCATCAAAGTAGTGCTTACAATTGCGTGTTCAGCAGTATCTTGTTCCATGAGATTCGACTTGGCAGTTTTCTTGAACATCTTCCACATGTTGGATATGTGTTTTGATGTGAAATCGGCATTGTCTATATTATGCGAGCGAAGTTTGAGAATTTCAAAAAAATATTTGGATTCCGGTTTAAATGTTGCATCATATCTTCTCTCATTTCGGATATTTCGATATTTCGGCCCATGTTGTGGTTCTCAGTAGGCGTTCATCGGCCCGGGATTGTACTTTTGCTTTCAATACACCGGTTGCCTTGAGCCGTACTTCATGGCCTTTTAGTTCGTGCTTCTTGTGTACTGGTTGTTCGATTTGCCCGTTCTTTGACGTCCAACCCTTTATTGAGGTTATAGCGTATAAAATGAGAGTCGGATATACGAGCGGCACGTGTTTAGTTTGACCGAGGTATCTTCATCATCACTTCTAGAGATGCCTGATTTTCCTGTGACATATTCATAATTATTTCGCGCATTGTACTTTTGAAGGTAATCCTATAAAAAAAAAAACTTATTGTGAAGATATGGGATTAAACTTTACTAATGTGCTGCATATGCGTAGAAGCAACGGCTGAGTCGAAAGAGTAATGAAAATAAAAAAAAAAATAATAATGGGCAAGTGCGAGTTGAACTCGCGTACCGGGGGTTCCGACAAACTTGTGGGTGGGTATCTAAGTGTTCGGTAGTTGTCCAAAATTAATTAATGAATTGGCTAAATTTGAAAAGTTTGTGAATTGTATTTTTTTAAGTACACATATTTGCGGTTCTCAGATTTTTTTTTCCTTTGAATGTGCTGTAGGACTTTTCTTCTTGCCAAGTTTCGTGATTCTGGGTCAAGCGGGAGGTATGCTATGGGTTTTGATTCCCTTGCAAATTTTTAACAAAAACGTGTACTACATAGACGGTTGATAGATCTTTTGATCGCGTTGGCTTAAAAGTTTGATTTTTTTTTTTTATTTGTGAAAGGCGAATATGTTACCTCTATTAGGGACTAAAAATACAACGGGCCCTATAGAATACACTTGCTGCACTTTGAGTATCTATTGGTTAAATAGTTTAAGTTGCCGTACGATAGATATGAAAGTCGTAGGAGTTATCGACGTAGACGTTCGAAAAAAAAAAAGTTTGCTATACGAATTTACGGAGTGCTTCTAAATTCAAAATACAAAGTAACGTGGCCGTCTTTGCGTGGCCGTATCGGCGATGAGTAGAAATTATGAACATGAGTCCGACGAGGTTGAAGCAGATTAAACTCCCTACGAGAAACCAACTTTGTTGGTTATGTGTTATGGGATGATTTTCAACGATGATGATGATCAATGTTATGTGGTGTTGAGCGCTGAAGCTCTATGATGTTACGAGATCTTTTACGTGAATTTTTGCCCGAAATTAGCGCTGAGGCTATAGGGCCGTACGAGAATTTAACAAGTCGTTTAGACCGTAAATTAGCTTTTATGCTATGAGGTCAAAACACTTGCGATGAGTGTAATATTTGAAATTTCCTTTAGAAAGCATGGCGGTGTAGTCGCAGGGACGCGCCTATTGTCAGTATGGCCGTATCGGCGCAAGAATTCCATCTGACAACTTCCAAGAAGAAAATCAAGTTCTACAATTATTTTTAAATACGGTGGTAGTATGATTTTAAAATTGTTTGTCACAGCCTATAAAAGCATCGCTTGCTGTCATCGGGGGCATTGTATAGACAGAGCTCGAACCGTCAGCATCTCTGTCCCCCTCGTTATTTTAAATTCCGTTGCATTGAATTAGTTGCTGTTGTTATTTAAATTATCGATTAGTTGAGATTAAAGTAGATGTTTAATTAAGCAATTAGAAAATAATGAGATGACACTGGATTGATTATAATAATTGTAATTGATAAAATGAATAATTATAATTATAATTGATTGATTATAATAGTATTTATTACTGTTGAATAATGAAAGTAAAAAGATAACATTTACTCATTAATAAAATGAGTAATGAGCAACAAATGAATAATGGTGGTTTTAATGAGCAAAGTACCCCTCCTCTTACATATTTTTATTATTTAGTTACATAAAAGCACGAACTATCGTGTTTTTAAATAAGCCCCTCGAGTAACCATACATACTGTATATTGGCCAAAGAAAAAACCTAAGTACATACATTTTCCTGACATACCTTATTTTATTGCATACAATTCTGCAAAGTAGCTTAATAATAGTGATATTACGGCCCTCTATAATACGATTAATGTCTGCTTAGAAATTTTGTGTGGTACGCCATAAATAAATGGGTCAATGTCGGGCCGTAAGTTGTTATTTTTAGTATGTGATGTGACCTATGATTCATGATTATTAGCTCGTGATATTTTCCTTCACCGTTAAAGCGAACGATAATTGATAAACAATACACACGTAACTTTGAAAAGTCAGAGGTGTGTGCCTTGGGTTTTGAACCTCCGGACATTGTCTCGGCAGACCGTTCCATTCCCACCTAGGCTATCGTCCACTTGAGTAATATGAGTCCTCCGATAATATGTTCGATCGTGTTATGCAGTGAGAGTGACAACATATACTACTTACAGTATAGAGTCTTTCATCCTCATCATACAGTAGCCGCCTAAGTTAAGCCCAGCTGGTATTAGATTTATGTTTCCTTTTGCTCTGTGAATCTCGCGTTCTGCCAGACCTCTGATAGCCAACATGGCCTGCACATAAACGTTATAAGATAAATGTGATAGATAGAGATATTAGGTCGTAGTAAATACTTAAATCCTTGAATAATTTTGGCACACAGTAATCAAAACAAATATTCTGGAAGAATGCAGTCAGTTTTTAATCAAAGAAAGGTTATCAAACGAACAGAGTTGCGAATAAAAGCTATTGCAGTAATAAAAAGAAATCAATACTTACTTCAAGCATTTGCTTATCAAGCTTCGCCCCTACTTGTTTTTGATAGTTACTTCTAATTTTCTCATAGTGCTCTGAAATTGTGTTAAAACTGTGAAGAACATCACAGTGGTACGGTAGCTAGTTTTATAGAAACAAAAAAAGGATAAGGTAACAGTGGGGCTAGGACATGAAAAAAAAAACACGATGCGTCTCCGCTTCGTTTTATTGTGATTGGTTGAGAGACTGACGTATCGGTTTCTCGATCAATCACAAACATCAAAATACCAATACGTCAGTCTCTCAACCAATCACAATAAAACGAAGCGGAGACGCATCGTGTTTTTTTTTTCACGTTCTAGCCCCAGTGACGTGTATCAATATTTCAACAAATGAACTTCATTTTCGGTGAGACAATATTATCATATGGAGCAGGTTCGTCTGTTAGATGTTTGGTAGTAGTTTGCTCGTATGTGGGTAAGTACTACCACTATGCTTGTTCCTGCTGCTGAGTAGCATTATGCAAACATTGTTGTCTTCCGAAGTTGACACGATAGCGTAATTAATGGGTATTATTAGATATAATCTAATTTTATGGAGTAACGAGCACAGGGAATTTGAAATCAAATGTTTGTGTTATATACTCACGCCTTTTATCCCCGGAGTTGTAGGCAGAGGCGCAACTAGTGCACCCACTTTTTGCCGTGCGTATTCCGTCCCATGATGTGATAAGGGGCGAGCCTATCGCCATATAGGGCACAAATTCCAGACTCGGAGCTGATACTGATTAGAAAAATCAAATATCACTTTGCCCGAACCGGGGATCGAACCTGAGACCTCAGCATTGCAGTCGTACCGTAATACAACTACAGCACCGAGGTATCCTACTAATATTATAAAGGCGAAAGTTTGTAAGAATGTATGGATGTTTGTCCCTCTTTCACGCAAAAACTACTGGACAGATTTCGATGAAATTTGGTACACTGGTAGATCATGTTCTGGATTAACACAAAGGCTATTTTTTATCCCGGGAAAACATAAAGCGGGACTTTTATCCCGGAAAAACTTTTTAACGCAGGCGGAGCCGCGGGCAAAAGCTAGTTGGGTGATATTGCTGCTGCTTTAATAGGTACTCGAGATGCTTATCATCAAGTCACTGGCTTGCCTCGTTATTCGTTAAAAATGCCGTAAAGCAAACTGGCTACAGTTCGTCTCTATCATTTACATTACCAGGTTATGCCTTGTATTATGCCTTGCATTTTATCATGTTAAGCTATTTATATCTGATTAATGGTAGTCGAAGTTTGTAGTTCATACCGTCAAATTCACCCATGATGTCAAAATATCGTTTAGCATTTAGTGACATCCAGCAGTTATGTTCATCCTTTTGCGTATAAGATAGTTTCATACTATTATCATTGATATCCGAGTCGTCTGGTTCATTGACATAGTTCCCTTCGACATTGTTTACTGTATCTACAATAAAAATATCACTTCATAATTACTATAGATACTATTCATCATCATGTTCATCACCAGCCACATAAAGTCCACTGCTGAAAATAGGCTTCTCTTAAAGATCAGATCCACTTCTAGATCCATCGAATTCCTAACCGTAATTATGCCAATTAACTCACCACTCTCATAATTTTTTTGTGATACAGATATGTTTTTACCACCGACAGCGACTAAAAAGCTAAAAACCTGAAATATTATTTTGTATTTACTCATAATGTTAAGCCGTTTTCTTGCTTGAGTTCTTGATATTTATTAACTTCGGTAACTTTTTCTTATCTAAACTAACAATTAAAAAAGTAGAAATAATTGATTTTTCATATTAACGAATATCCTGGATTATTATTTTTCTGATTTATGCGTTTCCGTTATTTGATAAATGTTATGGAAGCGTTGTGATTGAGCCAAGTTCATTAACTCTGAAGAAATGGAAATATACATCGCTTGGTTTATGGCTCTTATGCTATCTGGAATAGAGGCCCTAATAATTAAGAGTAACATTACTGAATATTTTACTAGTGGTAAGATTTACGATTTTGCATAATATTTTATTGTTAGCTAAGACCTGATAGGCGCTTTATAGAAGTTTAGTCGACTTCTTAAACCCTAAGTAGCGGACGTAGCGGCGCATTCAAAATTTCATCTATTTTGGTCACAATCTTTTGCTTTCATTTTTAGATGTTGTTCAATCTTTTAAAAACAATTGGGAAAAATACAAGAGTCCATTAGAAAATGCTATTTTACGGGTAAGTTTTACATCCTATTAGCTAATAATAAATTATGCTGTAGTGATCTACGTGAGTGTCGCATTCTAGGATCCGCCTGTGTTACATTTCAATAAAGCCGGCATAATTGCATCGACTGGCGAGGGCTTATCTGATACAATTTTAATTAGCAGTACGTAGAACTAATTCTGCACCGTACGTGCGCGTGGGAGAAGTTGGGTAGAGGTGCATGACACCCACTCCGAAAAAAGGCGAGCCTATCTCCATTTTTCGGGTACATTTCCAAACTCCAAGCTGATACTAAGACAGATATACTCAGGTTAATTTTCTTTATACAGGCATTGAAAGAAAATTTTGGATATAAAGCCATGAACGTTTATGTTAGACGAATGCAAGACCCTTATAAACTTTCAAAGGGCTATTACCATTCGGATAATCAAGTACAAATGTGAGTCTGAATTACATAGTATTCCGATCAAATTGGTTGTAATATTAATATTGGAACTAACATTGGAAAGTGAAAATATTCAAATCACTATAGCAGATATGCTATTTATTTTTAAACCACACTATGTTATTTTTAAGATTTTAATACATTTGCATAAAAAGGAATTTGCAGCTAAGATTTCTAGCTTAGATAGTTTTAGTAACTTAATTATAATTACTTTTAGCGTCCTAGCAGATTTGGAATTAGATGATCTGCCTTACTTAATGATGCCAGAAGTGAATTTCTTGTTACCTTCAAACTTACTGCAAATAGGTGCTAGTTTAAGCAAAATAATCGTCCGCGGCAACTACGTGGTGTTCAGAAATAATTCCGACATTATCTACGACGTCAAAGACCAAAACTTTTATGCAAATTCACCGTTTAGATTCCAACAAGTGCAAAACATGGGACAGTTGGGGTAAGTTTCATGCAGATCCCTTTCAAACATAAAAATCATTAATTCTGTCCAGTCAATTTCAAATTAAGTAGCCTAGTAGGTGCTTAATTTTACTAACCTCAGGCGTTTCCATCACTCGATATTACTATCGTTTTGAACGTGCTGCTCAAGGGAAAAGTTGGAGAGAAATTTGAAATTCTCCGTCAAATCGTGCACCGTCGACTGCCTTATATTTCGTCAGTATTATTCAGTTTAAAAGTTAGCCCTATTTCAGACAGACGTGAATGACGGCGATCTACTAACCCAGTTGAATTTAGCATCGCTACCTAATGTTATTTATAGCTGAATGTGGTTCGCCCTTAATGTTGCCTTTAGGCTTTACGTGATGAATGAAAAGTGTTGTTGACTGACTTTTATAGGCGTCTGAATAAATTTGATAAAGGAATTGATCAAAAACTGCGAAGGAGAGAAATTGATATGAGATATTTTGCTTTATGAGATATTACAAATATAAATAATATTATCATGCATGTATTCCATAGGGGTAGAGAATATAGATTACCACTTTGTACGATCTTGACGTAATACTTTGTTTCGTATATTTTCATTAATACCCTCATCGTATCGTGTCGTGTGTGGGATCGATTGATTCATTGTGGATGTTGATAGTTGATACGAACAATTGTAGAGGTGACGTTGTTTTTTCTAATTTATTTTAAGACTTTTATGTTAATAATATACATCATGATTACAACTTATACTACAAGGGCTTGGTTGGGCTACAACTTAAGAAGCATTTTTATTTTCAAAATTCGAAGTTGCGTGTAAAGTCAAAATTGTGTTAGTGAACACACACGGAAAACTCTTGGTTATAAAGATTTACACGTTTTCTTAAATTATGTTTGTAGGTATATTTATGTGCTTGTTTCAGTATAACTATCGAAGGATGTATTATGACGGGCATGGTGATAGCTACACTCAGCGATTCATCTGTCAATTTAGGATTCAATAATTTTAAACTTTCTAAATGCCAATACACCTTTGAGGTAAGTAGCATGTCTTTTTAAAAACGTTCTATATATGTTAATGATAAGGCAGTATCCAGAACTACTTTTAAACTGTATTAATCAAGTAAAATAAATATATCCAACAGCTAATCCTGTCGTCATTTTAAGCTGAGAGTTTGAGAGTTAGAAATCTAGAGGTTAGGCCACGATAATATTTAAACTTAATATTTTCGCATCACTTAAGCATACTTTTGTCTTAATGTGAGGAACGAACCAGTAGGCTCACTTCCCACTACGCTACAGAGGTTGGCGAAATAAATAAACGATAAAAGAACGTTATGCAAGGCAAATTCATCGTAGTATACCATTTCACACATTTTTCATATCGACGACGCAATAAAAGAGGGCATTTGCGTCCGCTACGCAAGAGCACATTATTGCTTAGAGAAAGTGTTTTTGTTTAAATATCAGCTTTATTGGAAATATTTCTGTTACACATTACACGCGTTGGGTTTATTGCCATATCTTTTCGACACATGTGGGTTTTGGTGCTAAATTGGAAAAACGAATGACACGGGCTCGGTGGGGTTGCGTAACGTGGGTTAGAATTTCTCAGATATTTGGGAATGTTGCTCTTGAGTTACTGGGTATTTTATATCTTTAAAATCTTTTAATTGCGTTAAAGCTGTTTTATTAATCCTTCTAATAAAAGGATTTCGTTTTTGCTGCTAGGATTAAATAAATTTATTATTTTCTTTATTTTTTTTTCCTATCAAAATGTTTTGAAAACTTTGTAGATATCAACACCAGGGTCGGGGTCGCCGCCCGTTGTAGCGAAGTATCATCCAATGGGAAATGGTGAGCGAAATTACTCCGTGCTACTTAAAATTTTTAGAGTTCAGCAGAATTATTTCAATTTTCCAAGTCACCACAACCATCACACTACTCGAGGATTTGTCTCGCATTAATCTTAATTCTAGATTTATCCCGGTTGGTGTTACCCGCGGCGCCATAAGTATTATGTTGGTTCATTTCATAAATATAATGAGATTTATTGCTGCGTCGGTGACTTATTTGTTTTATAGTACGACTGCAATGGTAAGGTCTCGGGTTCGATCTCCGGGTCGGGCAAAGTGATATTGGATTTTTCTATCCATATCAGCCCGGAATCTGAAATTAGTGGCCGATAAGGCGATAGGCCCGGCCCGGGAATCGAACCGAAGACCTCAGCATTGCAGTCATACCGTAACACAATTAAGCCACCGAGCCAGTTCAGCGCTCATGGTAGTGTAATCGATAAGCTGCACAGTACAATGCGAATCAAATAAGAATAGGAACGACTTTTCGTCATATTATGGCGTCTGAATAATTAAATATAATATTAAGCTAATTTAGTAATAGCGTTTTAATATGAATTCAATATAAGAGTCAATTAGACAAACTAAAATAAACCGTTATTGATATGCTAATCAGTTTTCTATGCGAATTTTGTACTTTTCAAGTGACTTTTGACACATAAAGGTAATTGACGTTCCTATTCTTATTTGAATTGCATTGTAAACTACCTTTCCATTTGACGGACATAAATTTTCGGGAATAATCCTTGGAATCTTTAAAAACCAAACGTTCTGGCTTTAGGTTTGACCATAGAGAATTTACTCATAAGGTCTCTACGAGAGGAACTGATGCCGAAGTTACAAGCAACTATGTTTAGTTTTGTCAATACGTCTGTTTTATTGGGCGATACTCTTACCACACTTCGGTGAGTAAAGTTTGTTTTTGGCAACTGTTTTGTATCATGTCGTAGTAAATATTATTTATAGCACGATTAATTTCGCTCTATTGGAAGACTGCTATTGACTAAGCTTTGTTGCGTAGTGTCTC
The DNA here is from genome assembly GCA_949316025.1 of Lapara coniferarum. Classification (NCBI taxonomy): domain Eukaryota; kingdom Metazoa; phylum Arthropoda; class Insecta; order Lepidoptera; family Sphingidae; genus Lapara; species Lapara coniferarum. The sequence continues at coordinate 34,489,373 of OX438921.1, read as the reverse complement.
ACAGTTTGCAAATCACTCTCCGTAATTTTCAATTCCTTATTTATTGATTTTTTACGTTCATAATATCATCTTACCAATATCATAAATGCGAAAGATTGTGATAATGTTTGGATGTTTGTATGTTAGAAGTAAACGCAGAAACAACTAAACGGCTTTGCATGAAATTTGGCACATGTGTAGGCCATGTTTAACACATAGGGTACTTTTTATCCCGGTAATTTGCTCCCGTGGGAAATAATAGATATTATTAATCTGATTCTTTAAGTAGATGGTTCCAGCGTCGTGCATTGTTTTAGGATTTTTTGTAGCGAGAAAGGCTTTTAGCAACACCTAGTTATAATGTAAAAATTGATAATTTGAAAGCGGTATGAAACGATTCGGATCAAAATCTACACTCTATTTAAATTATATAAATCGTCGATTGCTTTAAAGTGTTATAAAATAATTTTCAGACAAAAACAACAAGAGATATTCTATTTCACATCAACATACGTGAGCTTTGTTGTTAGAAATTTAAATAGGATTGCTATTGAAAAGAATTCAGGAGTCGTTGACATCGAAGATTTTCATTTGTATTGGAATGATACGGTGAGTATTTTGAACTTTAATTTCCCACATTTTGACGACGATGAAGTTTATGATTGATGCCCAGGCGGTCATGCGCAGTCTAATATTACATTTAATGTGTAATATGCACCGGACTAGGATACTGTAGTATTATAATTAGATGTATTTACTAGGTGGTAGGCCCCATATATATGAGAGTTTTTCTGTACCGTCTCTATTTTTGCCAATGATCATTGGTATGCCAACACCACTGTTGTTTGAATGAGTATATAGCCAGCGATATACCGTATTTTGCAGTTGAATATTTTGCGTTACCAATATTTATGGGCAGGCATTGTACTACAGCCAAGCAACTTGCCTCCGCATCAGTCAGTAGTTTAAAATTCAGAGTATGGCTTGATATTTCTCTATATTGCGATGCAGCTGCATCATCTGCAACTGTAATTTAATGAGAGTTCTTAATTTGTAATTCAGTAGTTTCATCTTCGTAAAAACTACTTGGATTATAATCAACAAATTGGTTTCCAATAAGATTAAAGTTTGAATTAGGTTTGGCGTTTATTAATATTTTATGGCGGCACCACACTTCGTTATGTGTTATTTGATAAGCGGCTACGCTATATTCGCCCAAATATTTGTTATGTGAGTGAACAACAAACATGCCATCCACACTTGGTGCCGGCGGGCCAAACATGCCAAATATATTCGTACATGTGGCTTGAGTACAAAACCGAATGAGTGAACGAAGTGTGGGCAGTCGACACACATATTCGGCTTATTCGTGTCCTTTGAAGTGTGTCAAAAACCGACAAGTGAACGGATAAGCTTATTTGCTATTCGCGCTTATGCGTTATTCGTGCGAATAAAGCAAATATAGACGAATGAGCCCTCCACACTTCGTCACATGCGGGACAATAACGCGCATAACAAATAGCACATAGCGAAGTGTGGTGCCGCCTTCACTTATCAAAGTGCCGTTCAAAAATTGTTTCTAGTTTGAGGGTAAGCCAGCCCAAAGTGAAGTTTCTTTAACAAAAATGGTTATGAGTGGTTTGGAGACGGCGTATTCGTCCAATATAGGTGGTCCGTACCAAAAGCATCAGCCACAGCTCAGTGAGGAGATAAGGTTCAGCACTTTAAGGGTGAGTTATGACTTCTCACGAATATTACACTGAAGATCCATAAGTTAAAAAAGAGATACGATCTCAAAGTTTTGCGACAAAAATTACGCAATAGGAGTACTACTAGATATGACTAAAGCATATGATAAAGTATCTCACACTATTCTACTTGACAAACTAAACGGCATTGGCATCCACGGTACAGTACTAATAAATATAAGTAAAAATAAAAATTGATGAAGTCTTACCTATACAATAGACAGCAGTACTTCCAAAAGGCGAAAATATAATTTAATATTAACCAGAGACAAAAATTACTATGTACAGAACTAGTCCATACTACAGAGCGGCACACATCCTACTAATATTATAAAGGCGAAAGTTTGTAAGAATGTATGGATGTTTGGATGTATGGATGTTTGTTACTCTTTCACGCAAAAACTACTGAACAGATTTCGATGAAATTTAGCACACGGGTAGATCATGTCCTGGATTAACACATAGGCTACTTTTTATCCCGGGAAAATATAAAGTGGGACTTTTATCCCGGAAAAACTTTTTAAAGCGGGCGGAGCCGCGGGCAAAAGCTAATTTATAATACCTATCGCAGAAAAATCAGAACTGAAAATAATATATTTAAAAACATATTAAAAACATTTTTACTTCAAAAAACTTACTACAGCATACAGGAATATATAAACAGTTAAACTTAGGTAATAATTTTTTGTTCTTTTCAATTCTATTAAAAGTAATACATTTATAATTTTGTACTTATATATTTTAATTTATGTCATCAATGGCAATATTAGCAATTAATTTATAAATTTTTACACTCAGTTATTAGAATTAATGCCGACAATTTAGGGCTATATTGTTGAATAAATAAATAAAACACTAAAATAAAAATACTGCCTCGGTGCATGGACTAATAAGAGTATAGACTGACGATCCCCATACATTGAAGCGTTCACCTGAAAAAGTGCAAAATCCCGGCTTATTGCTAGATGGCGCTGATAATTAGCCTGGAAACTTCAACATCTGCCGGGTTTCAAAAATGTCCCGTTAGGTGGCATTGTACCGTAAAACAAAATAGTTTAGCACTAGAATGGACATACAACAGATGGCAGTAAGGCGCTTCACACACTGCCCCGCACCACGCGCGCGGGTGCCGGGCGAGACGCTAGGTATGGGCACAGCGAGTTCTGATGTGCGTGATTTCTTCTAATTTGAATATACAAAAACCAAACAGATAATATCACAGTGGGTAAAATTTCGCATGGTCAATATCTCGGAACCTATTGAGGAGGCTCAGATACTTTTTCACCTAAATCAGGGGCGCCTCAGGGACGATGTCAGAGCCACAAGCTATTTTATCAAGGTTCACTTTTTTAGCGACAACCGGGGATCAACGTGATTTTGTTGATTTTTTACCAAATATTTTGCATGTGCGGTGCATCAGCTTACAAAAGTCAGTTGGTTATGTTAAGTTTACATGATTATTATAGTATTTTTTTAGGCTTAAAGGGCAGATCCAATGTTAGAATTGAAAGAAGTGGCCGCCATTTTGAATTTCTTTATTTTAAGGCCAATCGACCGCAAAATCAATATCTGCGCATATCTTTAGTTACAAAAGATGGATCCAATGTCGGAATTGTAAAAAGAGGCCGCCATTTTGAGTTTCTTTGTTTAAAGGCCAATTGACCTCAAAATCGATAGCTGGGTACATCTTTGGTTACAAAAGACGGATCCAAGGCTAGAATTGATAAAAGTGGCCGCCATTTTGAATTTCTTTGTTTTAAGGCCAATCGACCTCAAAATCGATATCTGGGCATGGTTTTAGACACAAAGGGCAGATCCAATGTTAGAATTGAAAACAGTGGCCACCATTTTGAATTTCTTTGTTTTAAGGCTAATTGACCACAAAATTGATAGCTGGGTATATCTTTGATTATAAAAGACAGATCCAATGTCGGAATCGAAAAAGTGGCCGGCATTTTGAATTTCTTCGTTTTAAGGCCAATTGACCTCAAAATCGATATCTAGTTATTTTTTAGCTTTTATCTATAAAAGGCAGATCCAATGTTAGAAATGAGAAGGCACCGCCATTTTGAACTTGTTTTAGGGCCCATTAGCTTTAAAATCGATATTTGGGCATGCCTTTAACCACAATATAATGATTCGTTTTAATTGTGATAAAAATGAGCACCATGTTGGATTAATTATTTGTTTTCAAAGTCTTCCATCAACCATACAGCCTGTAAAGTGTAGAAGTTTCATAGAAGATTGACTTCCAGAAACAGATTTGTTTGAAATAGCAACGGTAGCTTACTATTCAATATTTTCAAGTTAGTTGAGACCACAACTGTGAGCTGTTAACACTTCTTCATGTGCATTTTAATAATTTATTATAACCGCCCGTTGCAGAAACCAGTGTTATTGTAAAATCAAGCAAACTTCTGACTTTCAGAAGTGTAGGATATTGAAAATTAAAAAAAAAATCTTTCTTGCTTGGCTCACTTCTGTTCATCCCACATTATGTTAATAATTTCAAAGTTATGTCAATAGTTTGACTTTATTCAACTACATTTTACACTATTTTAATGGCTTAGTTTTTAAAAATTAAATGAGAATGAATACTTAGAATAGCAATAGATGGTGTAATAACAGATGCTACATAGCAGCGACACCAAACTGTATCCCCTGAATTTATAACATACATTTTTTGGATTGCCTTCCATTATAGAAAAAATTGAAATATATTTTCACATAAAAATTAAATACTTTTAAAAATCCATAAGGTAATCAACCTAAGTAGCCTTTTAAGTCTGGTGAAAAGGGGTAAGTTAAAAGGGATACAATAATTAAATGGTCACCTAACAAGGCAAAACGATATGGGAGACGAAAAATATGGTAAGATCATTTCTACTACGCGGTTACTTATGCTTATAGCAATATTTCAAATGAAGGTTAACGACTCCCTAATTTTGTTACCAATTTTGATGCTTTCACAGAACCATTTACTTTATTTCCTGTTTGCTGCCACAGGCCACGAAGACTTCGAACTTCGTCTTCTAAAATTCGAAGACAATTTATTTATTTTGCGATATAGCAAAGCTGTGATATCGTTATTGAAGAGAATTGAACAAGCTTTGATAGTGGCCATATTACCTACTATAGTTTATAGTCATGTCCAGCGTATTTTTATTTTAAAACCAATAGCCCTTAAACAAAAAAAATTAACATGAAATGCAATTTTTAAAATTCCAACCTCGATTAATTATTCTATTTGGCTAAAGACAAGCCCAAATATGTATCTAAATCCAATCAGTCTTAAAACAATGAAGTTCAAAATGGCGACCACTTTTCTTATGCTCAAGTATCGATTTTGACGTTAATTGGCCTAAAAATAAAGAAGCCTAAATATTGGCCACTTTTTTCAATTATAATATAGGATATGCCCTTTGTGCCCAAAGCCATTTCAGAGGTCGATTATGAGGTCGATTGGTCTTAAAACAAATAAATTCAAAATGGCGGCCTCATATTTCAGTTCTGACATCGGATCCGTCTATTTTAACTAAAGATATGTCGAGATACCGATTTTGAGGTCAATTGGCCTTAAAACAAAGAAATTCAAAATGGCGGCCACTTTTTCAATTCTAACTTTGGATCTGTCCTTTGTACCTAAAACCATTTCCAGGTATCGATTTTGAGGTTGGTTGGCCTTAAAACAAAGAAATCCAAAATAGCGGCCACTTTTTCAATACACATTTTTTTTAAATATCTAGTATCCTTTTTGGTGCAAAAAGATATCTAGACACGCGGTAGCGTGTCAAGCCAAGTTCAAGCAAAGTAACTGGCTAGCCAGCGCCGAGTGTAATATTACATGAACAGAACGTAATTGTGTTTAACCGTAGGAAAAAATTTAAAAATAAAAAAAAGTTTAAAAATAGGGGGAGTCCCCATACAAAAAAAAAAATTTTTTTGTAGCGTTGGAACCGTTACAAGCAGATATTTGAAACTATCCCAATATATTATGTATTATTATATTAGCTATATAACAAAAATATAAAAATAAAGTTCAGTCAAAAAAGAAGTGGTGTCCCCATATAAAAAACTTGTAATACGCGCTAAACAACCGGCCAACGATGTGTCGTCGGCGGCGCGTGGCACCACATAACTTAATACCTGCCTAGTTTTCTTTACAAAAAGTAATGATATATTTAAGTGCCAATGCAGTCCATAAATACTCAAAATAATTGTAGTAGTCTGTGAGCTAAACAGTTTATAGCGCCATCTAGGCGTAATAATAACTATCGGATAAACCGATAGTTGTTTATTTTATCCATCCTCTCATTTGCGCCATTGAAATAACCATTTCAAATGATTTTATGGATCTTAGTGCCATCTAGTTGAATTCAATGTACTAAACAGCGAAGTACGCTTCAATGTATGGGGATCGTTAGTCTATACTCTTATTAGTCCATGCTCGGTGGCGTAGTTGTACTACAGTACGACTGCAAAGCTGAGGTCTTGGGTTCGATCCCCGGGTCGGGCAAAGTGATATTGAGTTTTTCTATTCAGTATCAGCCCGGAGTCTGGAATTTGTGCCCGATATGGCGATAGGCTCGGCCCCTATCACATCATGGGACGGAATAACGGCGAAAAGTGGGTGCACTAGTTGCGCCTCTGCCTACCCCTTCGGGGATAACAAGCGTGAGTGTATATGTATGTACTAAAATAAAAAATACCACCTAGCTGTCATGGAAATATGGATTGATCAATTAGCTCAGCGTCAGGAAAGCAACTGCATAATATATATTATTAATTTATGTTGATATAGGTGCGTGGTACTATGGTTTATCAAAGCAACCGTAAATATGAATATAATTTCGTCGCTGAAATAGAGGACGTTGCAGTCGAAGTACTATTTAACGTAGATATACCAGAATTACGAAAGCAAGTGATAAAATTAAAACCAAACACTCATCAAGAACGATTTTACGTCACTGGATGGAGGTAAGATAAAAATAATAATTGACGCTGATCTTGGCGTTGGTTACTAGTGTCGATGCAAGTAACGACATTTTTTATTTATTTTATGGCCCTGGAAATTCTCTATTGAGCCTAATTTAAGAGGAGGTTAGTGCGACCATAGTAAACATATTGTGAGACCACGCGTAAAGCGCGGTTAATGTGATCAGTGACTAACTTCATGTTATTCATAAACATTGGCGTTAAATGTGATTGTATTTTATAATTGTTTTTGATCATTATTTTTGTTTTTTAGACGGCTGGAGTTATCAATACCACGTGTGCATTTTATTTATGCTGACGCTTTAGTGACTGGTTTTCTATTGAACTCGATACCAAAATATATATTGGAACATTTAAATGAGAATTTTGTTAAAGCATTAGAACAAACTGATAGCAGCAAATCGAAAAAATTGTGTTTTGGTCCTTGTGGTGGTTCTTTTGGTGGTCGCAACCCGGACGCTACTTATGTTTTTAATAATACTATGTTCTTTAATCACAACCAATTTATAAATGGTACTTTTATAGGTTAAAATTAAGGTTATATCCAGATTTTGAGGTCAAACGTGATTGCAATTAGTAAAATTAATGTTCTCTGAAGTCTGATATTTTACCACTTTTAAATTTCGTGTACAAAGAGGAGTGTCACGCTTGAATATTTATTTCTGGCGCTCGCTCGGCCTGCACAATGACATGTAACCTAACTTGAGGACATCTGCAACATAACTTTTTTATGATAAGCTAGTGTTACACATAGGAACAATATATTCACGCAATAGTAAAAATGGCCCGAGTTTCATTGACATTATGTTACTGCGGTATTTTTGTATCTAAAAATTTAATATAAAGCCTTTGCATTTCGGAAAGTGAAAATTGGCGCAAAGAAAGTTTTGCCAACCAAACATTACTTTCTCTTTCGCGTAATATTTACGTACGTAATGAAAATTAAAATAGTTTTAAATATTTTCCGAAAATGTATGTATGTATTATTTATGTATGTTCTAGCTTTGGAAATGGTCTTGCTATAAGTAAAGACAAAAACTAAACCAATGAATGCCATTTTTGACCTAGAAATCCGTTTAGGATAACTAATATATGTACCTAATGTGTTTTTAAAATTAGAACTCATCTACATTGGATCTGCAGTTACGTTGAACTCCAAGTTTTGATTCAACAGTCAAATTGTGGTTTTGTGTAACATGCTCAGGTCATATGTTTTTATACAGGAATAATTAAGTAGGGTTATGCGACTACCGTAGTTAGAATGACATATTCAGCTTTGAAACTTATTAGTTTATTACATTTTATAACCATTAATTGTGTATTTAGAAGGGTAACGTTTTATGTAATGTGTTAAATAAAATCACTCGGAAAGCAATAGTACCTACCTTAAAAGATTCAGCGTTGATAAGGATTGGCCACGAAGATGATATAACGAGTGATGAAGTATCCAGAAATGACCCGAAACCAATTTCTATGGCAACAGAATAAGGAAACACGATAGAGTGGAACATAATAGTCTCTGCAACATCCTCCCATAAGTTCTGATAAATAAATTTCGATTGAACAACAAGATAATACGTTATTTTATACTAGCCTATCTTTTTCTTCAGCTTTTAGAAGACCACTGCTGAGCATAGGCCTCCCCCAAAGATTTCCAGACCAACCTGTCCGAAGACTAGCATATATTCATTAATTATTATTTCTAATCCCATCCTAGCCGAATTGCAGTCACAGTGGCCAATCACAGTGGTACTTGAGCAAGATTTGCATACATGTTGATGCGAGCCTCGAACAAATCGTTGTCAAAGAGCATTATAATACTACGCAAATATTATAGTCAAAGAGCATTATAATACTACGGAAATTATAATACTCTTTGATACTACGGAAATCGTTCTATTGATTTTGTACGAGACTCGCCATTCCAAATTTAAATTGCGGGACTCGTGCCATTTGTTTACACACGCGGTGACCAAGGAGAATTTATAGGAAGATACACGGGAAGATTCTTGCTTTCAAGAGATGACATTCGCACAGTTTGTTTACACTAGGCGATAGATTATCGCATAGCAAGAAACTGTCGGTCGTATGCATTGATGTATTAAAAAACCTTTAATACATCAATGGTCGTATGCGAAAAACTCTCCTTGTGTAACTTCGGCTTAAGTCTTAATCGCGGATTCGCGCGCGATACAAACCTTCCACTCTACAAATGTACCTAAATCACTATAGCTGTCCATAGCGCCATGTTTACATGCCAGCGCAATCTATTTGAAAAAAAAAATATATTCCACGAACGCAAATTATGGGGATAAAAAGCAGTGTATCCGTGCGCCAAATTTTATCAAAATCCACTTAGCGGTTACTGCGTTTACGAACAACATCCAAGCATTTGTAATGTTAAGTAATAAGATTACATAATCGACATAGCTGGCTGGCATAGCATTCACCACTGTCTGGAGGAGTGTCAATAAGGAGGCTTCGCTTTGGCAATGCGGCGCGTTGGCTGCTATACCATTCGATACAAATTACACTTGTACAGCGCGCTCTACCCAACAAGACAACCACGTTTGGATTGGTGTTTAAAAACTGATATCGGCGTAGCAGAAGTATTTACCCAGACGAATTGTCGCAAATGAAAAATCTATCACCTACTACTACACAATCTTCTTTACATACATACATAAACTCACGCCTTTCTCCCATTGGGGTAGGCAGAGACTATGGAGCGCCAAGTGCTACGATACAAGCATACCTCTTTCGCTTCTTCCACAGCCTTCAGTCTCTTAAGACATGCTCGCCGGTTACGAGAACTCCTTATTTGACCCTTCCTTAAGAGATCGTCAATTTGGTTCATGAAGCTACGTCTAGGACGTCCCCGTCCGACACTACCACTCACCTTCGCGACATACATTTCTTTCGTTACTCTCCTTTCATTCATCCTTTCCTTATGGCCAAACCACCGAAGCATTCCTTTCTCAATCTAATGTTGTGTAATGTAATTATTGTAATCTGTTATGCATCTTAAATAAATAAATAAATAAATCTTAGTCACAAAATTTTCTTTCAATCCACATTTTTCTTTTATCACGCTATTGAAGTACGCCGTAATAATGAAAGAAAGACAATCTATCAGTCTTAACAGTACTTGAGTAAAATCCCATCAACATACCTACATCTATGTCTGTCCGTATACACTCAGTTCTTTATTGGTGCTCAAGGTTATTTAAGGGGGTTTGCCCAAGTGGATTGCCCAACTCGAGCATTAATAGGTTTCCAAAAAATATATATATAGAAAAATCACGATATGTTTAATTGAAATGTTTACACAGGCTTGTACACTATATTGTCTTCTTCAGTGTCCTCGGTTGGGTAGTCCGTAACAATGGGATGACTATTAGTGGTGCTCATTGGGGCGTAATTACTGGAACAAAAAGAAAAAAAGAGTGGTATTTATTTATAGGATAGTCAAAGTAATGTACAGTTAGCCACATAAGAAGCTGAACAAATTCAAAATTTCAAATCGCCTAAACGAGTTAAGTTTAATTGAAACATGTTTTCTCGTGTGCGTAAAATAAAGTTAATCCTCTTTATTTTATTTTTGTGAAGAAAGCTAAAATTGAAACGAACACAAAAGTGTAGAGTAAATTTGAAGTTTTGAATTTGTTCAGCTACTTATGTGGCTGACTGTACATTCAATTATTATAATACTTACATGAAGATAAAATAATAATGTATCTATTATATAAAAATGAATCCCATTTTCCTTGGTCACGGCATCACGCGTGAACGGCTGGACTGATTTCGTTATTTCTTTTTTTGATGTGTTTATTATTGTCAGGAGAAGGTTCTTATGAAAGAAAAAATTAAGAAAATTGCGCGGAAAAACGGCTGGACCGATTTGAATGAAATTTTTTTGTGTGTCTCCAAGAGGATTCGAGAATGGTTTAGATTACAATTCTATCCGATTTTATTTCCTTTTTAGGACAGGACAACGTCTGTCGGGGCCGCTAGTATCGAATAAAGATAAGTATTAAAATCTAACAAAGTTTTTATCTAGACAGAAAGTCCTTTCCAATATTTTTTTTCTTTACGTAGAGTCTTGCACCGCTTAGTATGAATTATACCTTATTTCTCAATCTATAAGATTATCAATATTATTACTGGACATTTTTTAATTCATGTAATAACTATTTATATAGTATAGTTTTATGTATTATTTATAGTAAATAATGGATACTACGTTGTCTATAGTCTACACTCTATATACGCATTCTACAAAAATGTATCATTACATTGTTAAATAATTCCACAGTAAAAAAAATAATTACCTCGTACTATCCATTTCTGTTTCAACGTCGTTCGTGCCCGCTCCAGTGGCCTGTTCACTAGCCTCGGATTTTGCCTTTTCGCTCTTATCAAAATTAACGTAATCATAGTCTCTGTCGGCAGGATTCGAAGTTAGCTGCTCAACGGGCCGGAATTCTCTCATGATTATTTCCGACGAGCCACTTTGTACCATAACGGTTGGCCTTTCATGGTTTGGTAGGATCGAAATCCGCCGTGGTGGTGGTGTTGTTAATTTATAATACAGGTTGTCGGCTCTCATCTGATGATGATGGAAAGATCAATGACTAGTGAAATGAACATAATAGAGTCCGTCTGGGTGGGTCGCAATGTCGTTTTGCTACCGCCAAGCAGCAGTGTGCATACTGCATGCACAGTTGTGTTTCCGTTTGAAGGACATTGTAGCCAGTGTAACTACTGGACATAACGAGATGAACATCTTATGTCTCAGGATGACGAGCGCAATGGATATCACACAGTACTTTGTAATTCAAGGTGCTGAATGGTGTTTCTACTGTTTATGGGTAGTAGTATCACTTACCATCAGGCGAACGGTATGCTCGTCTCGTCATTCTATGGAAAAAAAAACTTATGATAAGATAGAGTTGCATTAATGAAATCTTGAACTGTAACTTACATGACGATTTTTTAACTCTCGTCTTACGTTATAAACGGTGAATTATAAATGCTGGTACATTTATGGATAATTTTAAGAATTTTGTGAATAGAATTTTAATATTTAATTAAGACGAGTACCTACAGAGTATTTGAATAAATTATATGAACGGGACTTATCTGGACAAATAAATGTTATTAATTTAATGCAACAGTACATAGCCTTAGAATATTTGTATCACATACCACTGGTTCCAACAGGTTTTCTTTGATTCTATACTTTGAGGAGTATTTTGTGAGTTTTTCTGCATATCTTCTAGTGTCTTCGGCTTTTAGCCATGTGTTGGACAATGGGTTTGTGTCTTCGGGAGCGCTTTCCTCTTGATAGTCAGAAGTAATATTTGAAGATAATACTGCAACGAATATCAAATATATTTTCGTCCCTTTTTCTATTTCAATATTTGGAATTACATATAATGTGTAGGTTTATTTGATTATTTTACTTCTAGTACTTAAATCATAATCTGAATAATAGCCTTTCTAGTCAATTGAATTTTCGCATATAATATATTCAAATCAATGTTCATACGATTTTCATATTGAGCATTATAGATTTCAACAAACCATTTTGTTGATAGCTTGTTTTGAGAAGACTAGCAAACTATTCGCCTGGTAATCCGATTCAACAAAATTATTCTCAAAAACATTCATGCTTTGGAGCCAAAATATTTTTTTAAATCGACTACCTACTTAATCTAAATAATTTGTTTCTATTTTATCTCTACCACAATTTACTTAAACAATGCAAATGCAAGAGAGGAGGTTTATAGCACAAACTTGGCCGGGGTTGAATTCATAACGACCAATTATGTTTTAGGCGGAAATATTTGAGAGTTTATAATTTCCAACACAAAAGCGTGGGTCATCGATGCACGTAAGCTTCTTATTCTGAACCAAATGAAATGCGAACAATGAATTTGTTTACAAAATCCCTTTCCTATTCAAGATGATTTCAGATGAATTTTAAAATAATATCACCCTTATATACTGACCCAAGGCTGCGCACGGGCCTCCTATACTACTGAGGGAGTTTAGGTCTTAGCCCACCACGATGGACTACGGGTTGGCAGTTTGCACATTCCTTCGGAATACTTACAAACTTTATTCTAAAACATTAACTTACAATCATAAGTTTCATCGCCAGATCTTCTTGAGGGTTGAAGGTCTGGTTTATCCAAAAATTGTCCTCGCCGCATATACACCGTAATGTCATACCCTGTTTAATAATATTAGATTTATATAAGCCATATAAGTTTACATTCTACGCAATGCTTTTCTTATTTTTAGCTGCCACACAAAACAACAATGTGCAAATGTGATGGCGGATGGTAGCTGGTACGAACCACACACGAACACATAGTGCTAAAGCAATTGTCAAATTGTCGATATTTAAGTTAGATTTTTGTTAACTCTAATAAATTCATATTATAACGCCGAAAAACAACTGCACAGTAATACAGGCCAAGCTGTCTTATTGGTCATAAAAAGTGCCTGTCACGTGACTCCACATCATCATCTGCTTATGGTAGGATGTATCTTGTATCCGATCTGATATTAACCAATACACAAGGTGATGAAACCACTATAGTCTTTACAATCAGCTACAGTGTGGTATATTTGTCGCCCCGTATGAATAAAAAACATCAACTTCACGAGGTCCACTTCTGAACAAAAGCCTCCACTAAAATTTCAGAACCGGTCTGTTAAAAGCCTGCTTACGCTAGCGAACTTTACATGGAATACTCGGAATATCCGAATATGTTTTTAAAAAGAACCATACAAATAGTACGACTACAAATCAGACATAAAGTACTTTGCACAAAAATTGAAAATATACAGAGCATACTATTTGAAGACATAGTATTGCAAATGAATTAGTAACTCGTAATCATCTCAAAATAGGCTCAGGGTTTACGTAAGTGTCCGGCTCGACTCAGTTGTTTTAATACTCGGGGCACGACGCAATGCGTTGGGTAACATAGGGTAGCGTTAGGTAACATGAGGTAGTGAGACGTAGCATGAGGTAGGGTGGGGTAACATGGGGTAGCTTACGTGAAAAGGTGAGGAATTCCGCCAGAGAATAGTTGTAACCGTAGGCGATACCGGCCACGATCGCCACCGTCATGCCGCAGCATATAGCCAGAGCCATCACACATCCTAGCGCGAATGTGATGAATCTGGAAGTTCATACATCCAAACAAAATAAGATATCAAATATAAAAGTGTCTACGCTTCTGAAATAAAGACTCTTCCAGAGCACATAATTCTTTGGCTAACATATAATATACTAGTTGTTTGCACGTCACTAAAATGCGAGGTTTAATTTTTTCGTCTGTTCGTTTGTTTTTCATGAACAATTAGTTAGTGCCTTAGAATATTTTTGCATTGCTGGATACTCAAAGATGGATTTATTAATATTAATTTTTAATCTCGGGAAAAAGTGATCACGCTAACTGCGAGCAAGTTGGTTATTTATTACAACAGAAAAAATATAATATTATAACGATGAATTCCATTGCTGCGTAAAGAATTGAACAAAAATATTTGGTAATAATTCGATTACCGGGCCGTCGCAAAATGTTTATGAAATTACAGTCTATGAAATTAGTTGTTGACGATAGGCTGTTTGTCTAGCGTTAATTCTTATTGGAATTTTTGTAGGTGGTGACTAGTGAACAAATGCTTGTCATCAAATACGTAGTCGGGTATTATATAATAATATCACATTAATTTCCGTACATTTTTAATAGTCTTTACAATTTTTCGCAACTTGTTTCTACGCTCCAATTTAACGAGTACCAAGGAAAAATTGATATTCACACTAAGCTTCTAGAAAATATAAACGGTATATTACCTAAAGTGGTACACGACTATTCATTTTAGCATTGCTGTCGAGTTCTAAAATTCTACTACTTTAATATTCAAGCGGTGTTAGGTCAATCCGATATGGTATCGATTTGTGTTCCGTTTATGAACATCAACAGCTGAAAACCTGCCTTTATCTCCCTGTTTTTTCACCGGTTACTTTAAGATGAAATTGAATATTTTTGGCCGTTGTTTCATTTACTCGGCCAGTACAATCACTCCTTCGTAAACAATGACTGAAAAATAATGGAGGAAAATAGTGACTGAGTATTTTCAATCTAGTACAGGAATTTTTCGATTTCGTGAGGGGTTCATGATGTTTTTTTACAAAAAATTAAATCGTTTCAAAAACCACTAAAAAGTGTATCCTACTAATCCTACTAAAGGCGAAAGTTTGTAAGAATGTATGGATGTTTGGATGTTTGTTCCTCTTTCACGCAAAAACTACTGAACGGATTTCGATGAAATTTGGCACACGGGTAGATCATGTTCTGGATTAACACATAGGCTATTTTTTATCCCGGGAAAACATAAAGCGGGACTTTAATCCCGGAAATCTTTTTAACGCGGGCGAAGCTGCGGGCAAAAGCTAGTATGAAATAGACCGAACAAAAATGGAAGCAAAATTACCACAAACAGTCATAGGAAAGCAAAATACGCAATTTCACTTACTTGATCGACATAGGTATTTTGATTTAAAAAGCAAACTACTGAACTGATTTTGAAAAAAACCTATAGGACTAATCAGTAGGTAAGTAAATTATAAATAAAAAAAAATCCAAATCATTCAATAGATTATATTATTGTATTCACGTTAAATAGAAGATCGTGCTTTCATAAACTTTTTAAACCGATTATAATTATCGACGAGAACCGAACATTTTATTTTTAGCAAACTTGCTAAAAATAAAATCAAAAGAAAACGATTAGCAACTTTACTAAGACGAATATATTCAATAGACATATTTACGTACATATGCTAAATATTGTTATGGTTAAGCAATTAGCGTTTTTCATGATAAGAACTCGTTAAATACTTAAGATGTTTTAATCCCCTTTTAATTGAAAACAAAACACAGTAAAAAAATTAAAGGATAATAATTGGAAATATTGATCAATGGCGATAAGCCAGTACCGAGATAGTACAAAATGCTTATGAAGAGTTTGTAGGCTCCCGTACACATGACTTCTTCAAGAAAGACATTGAAGTTTCCACTGCGCTTGTAGAGATGCATCGATTGTGTGGGTACATATTTTGATTGATTTAAATAAAAGATATTTGTAAATAAATGACTAACTTTCTGTATACTAAACGGTAATTTTTAAGTAAGTAAAGACCTAATATATTTTTATGTTGTAGGTTAAGACATTTTCGGCGCTTGATGGAATTAAATTATTAAAAACTAGCTTATCGTCCGCACCTCCGCTCGCGTAGAATTATACTTAACCAAAATTTTAATTAGCAAAAATCATAATGTGAATATTGTTACCTGTACAAAATAAACGGTAAACTGGTAAAGTAAACCAACCTTTGCACCAAATCGAGAGTCCACGCGAAACAATTGCAAATGTAGCACATAACGATGCGTCCAATCACATCCTTCGGGACATCGTCAGAATTGAATTAGCCAGATTAGTACTGGGGTATTCTCGATGTCCACTGTAAAAACCTGATAAAAACATACCTAGCATATTAAACTGATACTCAGTATAAAAATAATATCAGCCCTGTGTTAAATGCTGTCTCAATACTGGGCACGGGCCTCCTGTATTACCGACAGGGTTTAGGCCTTAGTCCTTCAAACCAGCCTAGTGCAGGTTGGCAGATGTCACATACCTTATTCTTATAGAATAATTTTAAGGTATGCAGTTTTCCTTCAATGTTAAAGCAAGCAATATAAATCTGACTAGAATTTTATAAACGTGAGAGTTTTTGAAGATGTTTTTTGAAGAAGTTTGATGTTTTCTGGCAAAGAAAGGTCTTTTACGTGGAGGGATCCATTAAGCCTAGTAATTTTTTTTGCTACGTCAAGTAACTACATTTATCTGATGGTAAATCATGCATTCCAAATAAAACTATGACATGACAAAATTTAATGATTGCAATTTTCAAATTATTGGACAGTTAAGTTATGACATCTTTTAGATATCAAGATGTAGTGACCCGCGTAGGCTTCACTAGCACTAATTGTCTTTAGTCAATGATGGCACAAAATTACCAAAAAGCAAAAAACCTCAAAAAGAAAAAAAAGGTATATAAATAATAAATCGCCTTTATTGTAAAGTAATGGTTTCAAAATAGTTTAAGCTATCGAAAGACCCCCAGAGTTGTGTACGATAGGTGGAATAAATATTGCTGCGGCTCTAATGTTGCTTCTTGGACTAGAACGTTGTATTCCTTTTATCGGTAATAAAATCATATTTAAATGAATGATGTGGACGATAGCCTAGTTGGGAATAGAACGGTACTGCCGAGACAATGTCCGGAGATTCAAAACTCGACGGACACACCTCTGACTTTTCAAAGTTACGTGTGTATTGTTTATCAATTATCGTTCGCTTTAACGGTGAAGGAAAACATCGTGAGGAAACCTGAATACCTAAGAAGTTCTTTATAAGAAGTTCGAAGATATGTGAAGTCTACCAATCCGCACTAGGCCAGCTTGGTGGACTAAGGCCTAAACCCTCTCAGTAGAAGAGGAGGCCTGTGCCCAGCAGTGGGACTGTAAATTAAGCAAGGCTGGTATTATAATTTTTTTTATTAATGAACAGCGTATTTAGTTGTTTAAGAGCCAAAACTATATAAATAATAAAGTTTAAATATGTAGAAATATGTATATAATACGTAGAAATTAAAATTGGCTTAGCGAGAAAACTATGGAGCATTATTGTTAACTCTTAATTTTGGTAATTCTGTAAGGTTACTAATAATACCTGGAAGGTTAAATAATTATTTTAGTAAAAAAGCATCATATACATTTTAAAATTGCACAAAAGAGTAGCAAAGTTCTTTTGTTTAAAAGCCTTTTATCTCCCAATGTGCAGTGATGCAAAAAGAATGTCCCAAAGGCATACAGACGAAATATACGCTAGATACTGTTTTTGAAGCCCGTTGCTTAGTAAAACAATGTTATCCGCTTCGTAGATAGTTCTATAATATATGGGTCCCTTGAGCCGCTTTAGGATAATAATTTAAATAAATCATTCAAAGAGACCTTTCGTATTATACAAACCACGCACGTGCCACTAACGCACATAACTCGAAAATATCGAAAAGAAAACGTAGTCAGGTCGAGGGTTATAAAAAGAAATAAAAATTATCTTAGAAAACTGGAAGTGACAATACGAGAAGTATTTTTCCAGATAAAATGTGAATATCAAAAAAATCAGTTCATGAATGTACTCTTAGGTAGTTAGGTATATTCAGTTTTTTTCATTGCATTCTTTCATTGATATAGGTATGAATACTTTAAAGTGGACACTAAAATATTTTAACATTCTCTTAGTATGTTGATTTGCTTCAATTTTGAGACTAGCATGTTGCGTTCTAGGCTCTTCTTACTCTCAATAGCTTTGTTCATCTGTTAGTTTATTTTCATCGCGTAACTTATTTTCATAACTAACCTGTAGTGTGGTGTGTGTGTCTAGTATATAAGTAGCTGTAAGATGTATTGTGAGTTGTTAACCAGTATAATAAAGAACCTTAAACCAACAACACGTCTACAATCAATCCTTCCATTACATGGCGACCCTGCCAGTCGCGTCGGCGCCGCCCTGCGCTAGCGCGCGGCGCGCTATAAAAGCTAATTAATCATTTTAAAGAAAAAAAAATCTGAAGATTCATAAATTGAAGTAAGAAAATAATAAATGTGGAATAAAAATAGGAAGAAAGAAGGCGAAAATTAAATAATAAGAAAAATGAATGAACAAGATGAAGAATGAAATATAATGAAAATGAAGGGACAATTTTAATTAATTATGGAAGAAATAAAATAAGATGAATGAAAAGTGAAAAAATTAAGAAAACAAAGTAAGGAAGAAATATGCGTAGAAATAAGAAAATAATTAAGAAGAAATATTAAGTAAGAAAAATTTAAGAAAATGAAGATGTTCGAGCGGTGTCCAGGGTAATACCGGCCCAGGAGTCCAGGGTATAGCCCGGCCCACCCAGTAAGCAGCACTAGGTAGCAGCTCAGCCGCATCGTCGAGTTACGAGCGAGTCCTCGAGTTGCCTACTTGATGAAGATGGATTTAGTATCCTTTTACATATCATTTAAATAAATTTTATTATACATCTGATAGGCTTAATACACATTAGACAGAATACCCTTAAAAGCTATTATTATTAAGTTATTTTTTTAAATTGTTTTTAATTATTTCTTTTTAAATCAGGACATTATATTTAGATTTAACAATGGCAGAAAACTTTGATTTAGAGACAGCTCTAGAATTTTTACCAGCTATGACAGGGGATGAAAAAATTACAAGACAATTAATTGATAATATTGAGTTTTACGGTAGCATGATAAATGACGTTTCTAAACCACTGCTAATTAATTTCATATTAAAAACTAGGTTATCAGGACACGCAAAATTTTCTTTAAAACAAACCTATTCCGATGTAGAATCATTATTAGAAGACATGAGAAATAATTTATTACCAAAGAAATCATTTATTTCGTTACAAAATCAACTAATTAATTGCAAACAAGGGAATAGATCTATAAAGAGTTTTGGTTCCGAGATAGAAAATTTATTTACAGAACTAACTTTTGCGCAATGTGAGGGAGATCACTCAAAATTACAAATACTTCGCCCTATAAATGAAAATCTTGCAATATATTGTTTTAGACGTGGTCTTAACAACCATAGAATATGAATTATAATAGCAGCTAGACAGTTTAATTCATTATCACAAGCCATCCAGACTGCGATAGATGAAGATACAATTTTTCGTAGTAATAGATTTTGCCATTACTTTAAGCAGCCTAAATATTGTTCTAAAAGTCAGCCCATATTACACAATAGTTATAATAATTTCTATAAAGCAGCACCTCACACCAAATTAGTCACTGATCATCCGCGCACCATATTAGCGCATCAATACGAGGTGTCCAATAGCGTGTGCATTCCGCAAGATCAGCAATTATCGCAGCGCGACTTGTCGGAGTGCACCGATTTGAACAATTATAATAACATCGTAATGAAATTTGATTCCGATGTTAGCTCCCTTAGTAACAACTTAGGGTCTGACACCCGAGAAAACACATACAGTGAAATTGATATAAGTAACGATATGATAGAGCTGTTTAAATCTGATAAGGAATTAGTTGAGCCTTGTGTAGAAATAGAAAAATGTGATAACATTTTAATTACCCAGGAGCCTCAAACAGCAAATATTATATTACAAAAAGGGATAGTAAAAAAGTCGAGGCATACAGAATTAATTTTAGAAAATAATGTAGAGAATAGTGTTAAAAGTAGAAAGATAGTTAAATCAAAGGAAGGGTTTTATAATTATGTGCCTTCTGAGAAGAAATTATATTTAGACCCGAAGTTTTTAGAGATAGGTAAGATTTTTATGAAGGATTTAGGAATATTTTGTAGGAATAGAAATATAAAGGAATTAAAAATGAATAAGAATAAGAATAGTAGAAAAGATATTAAGAAGTTTATAAGATTAATAAGAAAATGTAATGTAGGATATCCTAGAATAAGAATTAATAATGAATTTATAGCTGTTGTGAAAATAAAGGAAGTAAATAGTAAATACAGAAAAATAAATGGGAATAAATGTAATAATATTAATAGTATGTCGCCAAGTATTGAAACGATGAACAATAACAGACAAATATTAAAGAATATAGTTATAAGGTCAAATATGAACCTTGGAGATGATTATAAGGGTAATAAAAATATTGTAATTAATAATTCTAAAATAGGAAGTGAGGGAAAAAATGATGTGTGTTTAGGAGTTTTTTTTTTTTTTCTCTTTATTTACAGAGCTTAGTCAAATATGACTATGTCGCTCTATTGGACTTTTTCTTATTCCTACTACAATATTTTACAATACAATGCAATACGTTACAATGTCTCACCTTACAAAATAATGCCTTATTATATATTATAACTAACGTCGACGGATACCGGTTAAAACAATTTTATATAGTAGCTTAGCTATTTCAGAAAGCGGATACATTAAAATCTTATTACACCCTGCAATGTCCTTAAAGTCTGGAGTTTTTCTCACTAATTCGCACCTTACGTCTTCGTTACGTACACATTCCACCATAATATGATATGCATCTTCTATAATTCCGCATTCCGAACAGAGTGGAGATAATACTTTCTTCATTAAGTAAGCAAATTTATTAAGTGGAATGTGGCCAGATCGAAGTCTAAAGGCGATAACTAACGTACATCTGTTTAAAGAGGAATCTCCAAACCATGGTGATTTCCAAGGTTCATTCTGAAGTGTTTTGTACCATATACCCCTTTCCACTGATCTTTCATCGAAGTGAACTTTCCATAATTCATTACAGTGCTGTTTTACTGATTCAATATAATATGTGTAGTAGGGTACAATATCACAAGGTACACCATCGAAAGAAGCTTCTTTTGCTAAAGTATCCACTTTTTCATTCCCTTCCAAACCAATATGGGAAGGGATCCATTGTAGGATGATTTCTTTTGAACTGGTTTTCAGCTCGAATATAGTTTTGATAATACTATAGGCGATCGGTGTACCTCTTAAACAAGAGGTGCACCGAGCCACATGCTGTAGGGAACTTTTTGAATCTGTTAAAATCACAAATTTATCGTAATCAATAGTTTTGATGTAGGACAGTGCTTTAGCAATAGCAATTAGCTCTAAGTGCATAATAGAAGTATTTCTACAAATTTTGAATTTCATGAACCTGTCTAACTGGGGATCATAAAAAGCCACACCAGTAGATCCCTGATTATTACTGACTGTTGTATCTTTTGAGGCGTCAGTATACACTTTGTAATGTGTTGAAAATAATTTATCCAGATATGAAGTACAAGTGCGTCTGAGTTTTATTATATTATATTCTCTTTTAGCTAGATTTACGTCGTTAATTTGGTGTTTTATTATATTAGTTAGATCATACCAATTCATCCAATAGTCCATTGTGTACATGTCCAACAATTCCGTAACATGTAAATTGACATCTTTAAATTTTGAATATATTTGGAGTATAGTCGGGATTTGTTTACGTCTCCAGTATCTTTGCGAAGTAAGCGAGTTTAGATCTGTTATGACTTTTAATGTAGGATTATCCTCGGTTGACATTGATTTTAAGTAAAATTTCCCAGCTAAAAATAATCGTCGAATGCCTAAAGGCTGTAAACAGAGCTCACTTTCCATGACATGGATAGGCGTGCTTTTAATAAAACCGCCGATTATGCGCATGGCTTGGTTCTGTAGTTTATCCAGTTTAACTAAGTTTGACCGACAACTATTGCCGTATAAGAAACAACCATAATCCAGTCTACTTCTAATTATTGAAATGTAAAGTCTTCTTAAATGTTTTGGGTGTATACCCCAACCGGAACCGGCCAATACTCTAAATATATTCAAAAATTTATGCGTTTTCTCTACTAAAATATTAATGTGTTTGGTCCATCTTAATGAACGGTCGAACCACATACCTAGATACTTTACAGTGGAAACTTCTTGCAATGGCGTATTATTAATCGAGATACAAACATTATTACTAAAAACGCCCTTTTTGAACAAGCATACTTTACTTTTTGTAGAGGATACATTAAGACCTAATTTATCTAATATCATTATTAAAGTGTCGAGTGCTCCTTGAAGAGAGCTTCGGGCACATTCTATATTTTTATTTGACACGTACAACACGAAATCATCGGCATACTGTGAAATATATACATCATTAATCACATTGCAAATATTGTAAGTCGCGACATTGAATAATAAGGGCGACAATGGGTCACCCTGTGCTAGACCTAAACCAGTATTACGACTGAGGAAAAAATGCTCATCCCTAATTATTAAATTTCTTCTGCTTAAGAAATTCCACAGGTAGTCGCATATTTTATGGCCCACACCTGAATGATCTAGGATTTTAATCAGTGTTTCGATATTAATGTTGTTGTATGCGTTATCAATGTCCAGGAAACACGCCAGAGTGACCAAATCTTTAGAAAAACCTGATTGGATTCTTGTTACCATTCTAGTTAAACCATCTAGGCAAGATTTAGATTTTCTAAATCCTACCATATCAGTTGAGAAAAGATTTTTATTCTCAAAATACCACTCCAGTCTCCTATTAACAACTGAATGAAATATTTTGCAAACGCATGACATTAAGCTGATAGGTCGAAATGATGAGACCTGCGAGGGATCACGTCCTGGTTTAGGGATTGGGATTACGCATATATTTCGCCATTGAATAGGTACAAATCCTGTAGACAGAGAAACGTTAAATAACGATAGTAAAATAGACTTGCCATTTTTTGGCAAACGTTTAATCATAGAAAATGATATGTTATCTAGCCCTGGTGAAGTGTCACTAGCTTTGATACAAGAATTCAATTCATGTATAGTTATAGGAGCCTCTAATTTTGATGGCCAGGAGTTAAAATTTGGTTTAGGAGGAGAGACATATGCGGGGCACAAATTTACTAAAAGTGACTCGCATTTGTTTCTGTCTAAAAGGGAATTCTGAATTTTGTTTCCTTTTAACCATTTCATCTTCTTCCACATTTCACTTGCCGATGAAACTTCGTCCAAAGAGTTACAAAATGTGTGCCAACTGTCAGCAGCTGCTCTTCTAATAAGTTTTTGGGTGTCACTGATGCGTTCTTTAAGAATTTTTAAATTTGAAGGGGTGGGGTTTTTCCTAAATTGTGTTAGGGCTAGTCTTCTTTTGGCAACCGAATGAGATATATTAGGATTCCAATAAGATTTGGGAACAAAATTATTTGTTGGATTTAAATTAAATTTGATTAAAGGGATGTGGTAGTCAGCAGCTTTATCAATATGACTAATAAAATTATTATAACTAAGTTGTGGGTCTCCGGATAAACTAAAATTAGAAAGCGCATCTTCTAGATACGTTTCATAAGCTACCCAGTCAGCTGACTTAAAATTGCGTTTGTTTGACCAATTAGATATGGATTATTATTACGCTATATGGATTCTTATTAGAAATATTAATTATAAGATGGTCACTTCCCAGGGATTCATTCGTAACACTCCAGTTAAAATAACAAGCTATATCTGAAGTAGAGAAAGAGATATCAGGGGAACTTTGTTGTACGTTACCCGCTACTAATTTAATACGAGTAGGGCTGCCATCATTCAGGGAGACTATATTACATTCGGCTATACTATTATATATTTGAACTCCCCTAGTGTCCGTTTTATACGACCATGTAGAATGATGTGCGTTGAAGTCGCCTAAAAATAAGGTTTTGCTATTAAATAGATTGAAAATACCATCCCAGTCGGTTCGACGAGTATGAACCCACTGCGGGCAATAAATAGCAACTATGTTATTGATATGTGCACAATTTAAAATAGTTATTTTTAGTATTTGTATATCCCTATTTGGACTAACTATCTGGCATAATTGAGCCTTAATAGATTTTTGAGTAAGAATGCATATTCCCCCATAACTATCCTCTCGGTCATTCCTAAATATGTTGTAGTTGTTAATTTTGAAATGGGAATCAGGTTCCAACCAGGTTTCACTAATCACTGCTATATGAATTTTGTTTTGGTTTAATAATTGATCGAATATTAATCGTTTAGATCTTATGCTTTGTGCATTCCATTGTAACAAATTAATTACGACATCAGAATTATAATTACAATTAGCCATTTTCAGAGTTAAATATCATGTCATAAGTTTTTTTAAATAAGGAGAGATCTTTAAAATTTTCCATAATTGCTGATACACACCATTCTACAATAATTACAACAGTACTTTTAAGTTTTTGCGTAAAATTATATCTTTTAGAAAATATTATCTGTTTAATTTTGTTGATTAGTGATTGAAACCACTCATTCCTAGGTCGCGGTTCATCACTCGGTTGTTCTGTACAATCTTCTGTACCGGACTCGTTTGTTTTACTCTCGGTTCGCCGATCAATGCGACGGCGGTGGCTCTCAGTAGCTGTGCGACCATCGGCAATAGTGCATGTCTCTTTATTTGTTGTGTGCGGCTCGGACGACGATGAGTCATTATCTTCATATGCCAATTGTTCCGATGAGCTACGCTGCTTGCGTTTGGTGGCTTCTCGTTTATAATATTCGCTTTGTGTACTATTTGCAGATTTTTGCTTGCTTGTCACAACTCTTGCGTATGAGTTAGGTGCTGATGGTGAATTAGACACATATTCTGGCATAATTATGTTCCCATTAGTATGGCTTTGTCCAGCATGTTGAGGCGAAAATGGGGGGACATACATAGTAATTGCTCTTTGATATGTACAGTTAAATTCCGACATGAGCGACCTAATTTTCTTTTCTTTTATGTACTTCGGACAAGATTTAACAAGAGACATATGATTTCCGGCACAATTCACGCATTTAAATGTTGTAGTCTCGCAGTTCGCGTGATGTTTACCACATTTAGGGCAAATAATTTTATTGGATGGACAAAATTTTATTTTGTGGCCAAAGCGCCAACACCGAGAGCATTGCGTTACTGGAAATACATATGGTTCCACAGCAACTCTTAAATTAAATATTTTAATAAACCGCGGTAGGGAACTGCCTTTAAAACATATGCGTACAGTTTCGCTTTGTGCCCATCCTGATTCAGAAGTTCTCCGGTTAAGTCGTTTGATTGATATAATTTCTAAATCATTGCATTTTTTAATGCATTCTAAAAGTTCCGGTTCCGATAGTTCAATATCCATATCCCTTATGATGCCGTAAGATGCGTTAACTTCCCATGCCTTCAATATTCTCCATCCCTTTTCTTTAAAATTTTTACATGAAATTAATTTTTCCGCTCTAGTTTCATCATCAAAAGAAACAATCACTTTAAAAGAATTAAGGAATTTAACACGGTTAATAATGTTTTGGTAATTTATCTAAGCTGGAAATACAAACATCTATCTTTTCCGTTTTCCTTCTTTTGTCTCTTCCGACTAATGTCCAATTTTCATAATCATTGTAGTCTTGTTGTACTGTATTATGTAAACTCTCATCTATGTTGTATTGTTGCACTGATAAAATTTCTGCCTCCATGTTATTTTCTTCGATATCTATGTCCTCATGGTCCTCGTCATTCTCAATTACGCCTTCACTCATACTCAATACGGTTCAATATCCCGATCGCGAGGTGACGACCGAACGCGCTCGGCGAGCGCGTTCGTCGATAACCGGTTATTGTGTAGTAGACAACTTTTAAAATAATTATAATTTATTAAACACGTCCTAATCGCTCGACGGCAGAACGGACACTCCGTTTAGGAGTTAAAAAGAAAAAGAACCTTTTTATTGATGTTTGTGAAATCTATGACAAACGATCTGTAGGTATAACGTAGATATAGAATAAAATAAGGACTAATGAGATTTTATTTAAAAACAAAACAATGCTTTTATAAAACGGTTTAAAGTATATTTAATTTTTTTAAGTACTTTACATTATTTTACATAAATATTATATTATACAACAATTTAATTTTATAGTATAAGTTAAAAAAAATGTACCTATTGTAACATTTTATTTTTTTCCCAAAGGGGGAAGGTGTAGTGTGGTGTGTGTGTCTAGTATATAAGTAGCTGTAAGATGTATTGTGAGTTGTTAACCAGTATAATAAAGAACCTTAAACCAACAACACGTCTACAATCAATCCTTCCATTACAAACCGTAGGCCTCCTCTAAAGATTTCCAAATGGACCGGTCAAAAGCGGTCTGTATCAAGCGTGTAACTTATATTATAGTAAAATTTACATCTTCATCATCAGCGCCCGTCATAGGATGGCCACTGTTGAATACAGGCTTGCCATCAAAGATTTCCAGAGAGACCTGATAGAAGCAGCCAGCATTCAGCGACATTTTCACAAGTATAATATTAGCAATTTCAAACTCGGTCTCAAACAACCGTAACGTCTACATTAGCACACAAGTTGTACATAACCTTTACTGTTATGTATGAATCTGTTTTTAATGTACCTATTCTGTGCACCGTAGCTGTGTGTAGTACTCTGTAAAAATGTTATATGCTCTGAGACATGGAGGAATCTGCTTTGGGTTAAAAATTTAATTTAGTAATGAGTTGTATAAGTGACTTACTGAAAAATGTTTGTTCGCATGACTCTCAACTAAGATGTTTTCATAATTTTTTAATAGCCAATAATTGACGTGCTTATATCGCTTACTATTTATCGCCTGACGCTTGATCTAGCATACAAACATTGGCGTTTTTGCTAAATCTTTGTGCCACAATGTTGCCCATGTACACAATTATTATTTAATATAAATGAAACTAAATCATAATTATTACCGGTGGCCAAAATGTTACGTTTTTTTTTATACAGGAAGCAAGTGGATTATCTGAACAAATAGTAATATAGCTTTACATGGTTGTAAAATGTTGGTAAGTGCTTTTACGACGAACGTACTGCCTAAAGTAAATCCTTGTATCAAATTAGCTCGCCGACAACCAAATTGATCGCAAGTGACAGCTGCCTAAGAGATTGCAGCTTTGCCCTATTCGATGTTATGGTATTGATGGGAAATATCGAAGCTTTTCCAACCAGACGAATGGAATGAATATTAAAATGTTACTTGTACAAAAAAATTAAAGAGTGATATTCCTCTGTTTTGTAAGTTATTAGCAATGCATAGCGCGTTTCGAATATGTAAAACGACACATTTCGGTGATGGCATGAATAAGACCATACGATGAAAAAGATTAAATTCAATTTGCATCGCAAAAAAAAAACCAACATGATGAAAACATGCATTTAATTGAACGCAGCGGTTGTTATTCCACCTGGCGTTTTACAAATGTGCTTTGTAGTTCCTATTAACAGTATGTTAAAGTAGGTCCAGTTGTTTGAAAACTAAATGAACCGGGTCATTTGATCGTATTTTTTTATGGCATTGAGTGACGAGACGAACATGCCGTTTGCCTGATGGTAAGCGATACGACCACATATAAACAGTAGCAACACCATCCAGCATTACCTTGAATTAGGTAAAAAGTACTGTGTGGCATTCCACTGCGCTCGTCATCCTGAGACATAAGATGTTAAGTCTCACATAAACAGTAGCAACACCCTCCAGCATTAGCTTGAATTAGGTACAAAGTACTGTGTGGCATTCTACTGCGCTCGTTATCCTGAGACATAAGATGTTAAGTCTCATTATGTTCAGTACAATGTCCTCCAAACCGAAATACAACAGTGTATGTGCACTGCTACTTGGCGGTAGAAATAGACATTGCGGTGGTATCCACCCAGACGAACTTACATATGAGAGACCTACCACCACTTAATGCAAATGTACCTAGCAAATGCTACTAATAAATCCTACTAATATTATAAAGGCGAAAGTTTGTAAGTATGTATGGATGTATGGATGCATGGATGTATGGATGTATGGATGTATGGATGTATGGATGTATGGATGTATGTCTGGATGTTTGGATGTCTGGATGTATGGATGTTTGTTACTCTTTCACGCAAAAACTACTGAACGGCTTTCAATTAAATTTGGCACATGGGTAGATCATGTCCTGGATTAACACATAGGCTACATTTTATCCCGGGAAAATAAAAAGCGGGGCTTTTATCCCGGAAAAACTTTTTAACGCGGGCGGAGCCGCGGGCAAAAGCTAGTAAAGTATAATTTACACTTGCGAAATTTGAAAGCCAAACGATAATGGACAAAAGTATTGCGGATTGTTGCCCCATTTTCTATATTTAGTCCTGGTAGGAACGAGAATTTTATTTTCCCAAGAGGCAATTCGTGGTAACTACCGGGCTACACCGCTTGCAACGAAATGTGATTACAAAGTAGAAGATATTTAGTTCTAATTGTATTGAAACTCTTATAAAGTACATCTATATTTACCTACCTACCTTTTAGTATATGTATGCGTTTATGAACATGTTTGGATGTTTGTTGTAATTATATGCAAAAAAGTTCGGCCATATCATCAAGGATTTACATATAGATAAAATTTTATTCTGTGAAAGTTCTTTCACGCGGTTAGCAGCATATCTATACTAATATTATAAGGCTGAAGAGTTTTCTTGTTTGTTTGTTTGGTTGAACGCACTACTCTTAGGAACTACTGAACCGATTTGAAGCTACAGGCTACATTACTTTTTATCCCGGAAAAACCATTTCACGCGGGTGGAGCCGCGAACATCACCTAGTAGTATTTATAGTTATACATAATTGATTGATTGAGTTGCATTTTATAATTTATTTTAATTTCTAGCAATGAAGGAACATTGGGGAACAACATTGGGAACAAGCGAAAAGTGGGTGCACTAGTTGCGCCTCTGCCTACCCCTTCGGGGATAACAGGCGTGAGTGTATATGTATATATATAAGGAACATTGCTAGAATTTGTTTTGTCTAGAAATTATACTGTAATATTAAAATAGGCTCGTTATATTGTGTTATGAAAAAGAAATAGGTACACCGTTGGTAAATAATGTCCTTTTCAACTAGTTATAATAATATGAGCCTTTATTGCAGTTAAGAAACATAATAATGAAGCATCCCATTATGCCAATGTAGTGCACAAGTTAAAACTATATTTACATTACATATATATATACATATACACTCACGCCTGTTATCCCCGAAGGGGTAGGCAGAGGCACAACTAGTGCACCCACTTTTCGCCGACATTCCGTCCCATGATGTGTTAGGGGGCGAGCCTATCACCATATCGGGCACAAATTCCAGACTCCGGGCTGATACTGAATAGAAAAACTCAATATCACTTTGCCCGACCCGGGGATCGAACCCGAGACCTCAGCTTTGCAGTCGTACCGTAATACAACTACGCCACCGAGGCAGTCTATTAACAGTATATTTACATTAATTATTTATTTATTTATTACCACTTAACAACTACTTTTACAGGGTTAGCCCTAATACAGTAGTGTTGATCTACTTATGTTCATACGACTTATACACTAATATTAAACTTAAATCTATGTTATTTATCTTTAAAACTACTATAACAAATTATATTTGATGATATTTTAGTGAAATTACTCAGAGAGCACCGAAATATGAATCTAAATCATAAAATATAAATCGTATTATAAGAAAGTACTATCGGCAAGTGGTTATTAATATTATACAGGTTGTTTTTAATATTATACAGGTTGTTTTCCGACAAAGGCCTCCTCTAAATATTTACATTTTATTTTGCCTTTTGCTATTCGAGTCTACATTGGCCCCGCAACTTTTTTCACCTTCCCATCTTTTTGACTGTCTACCTCTACGTCTTTTCTCTATAAATAAATTAGGTACTCACCTGCAAATAATATGTGTAAATATAAAACCATTTATAAGTAACAAAAGCGAAGGTGCAATTAAACGTAAATAAAGCCAATTAAAAATTTCTACTCAATCGCATCTGCGTCAAACTAAATTGAATTACAGCATAGTGTTATATTGCTCTTTGAATTCCAGCAAAGAGTTTTGCTATTTATTATACTATGCTTTGTCATATGAGACGAACCATAGAGTCTTAATAGCAGTCATTAGCCAAGGAAGATTTCCCTTTAATAAAAAGGAAGAAAGGTTCCCGTTATATTAGAAATATGATGCTGCGTTAAAAATAGAAGATTTTCGGATGAGATAAGGAACATTTCTGTATAAGCATTAAAGAGTGCGCCTGTACAAAGATTATGAATAACATTATGAACAAGTATTAAATTTATATATTAAACTCTATTTCTTTGCTTTATTGGATACCTATAACTGTTGCTGTTATTTAAAAATGTGAGATCTTAAAGTAGGTTAGATTTGACTTGGCCACTTTTTGTCAGAATAAAAAAAATTATAATATTATATATTATTAATAACTTTATAAAATTACTGATGTAATGAAAACTGGCCAAGTCAAATCTAACTTTCTTTAAGATCTCACATTTCTAAATAATATCAATTGTTATAGGTATCCAATAAAAGCAAAGAAATAGTTTATACTTGTTCATAATGTTATTATTTCCTATAAATACATATTTGGATTTTGCATAGAACTTGGCACTCATTTATATCTCCATTCTTTTTGCGGCGAAGCCCACAGCCAAGCATAATTTTTGTATTGAACTTGGCTCTCCTTTTTTACATTTATGTTTTGGGTAGGATATATTATTACCGTATATATTTACATCTTATGTCTCAGGATGACGAGCGCAGTGGAATGCCACACAGTATCTATTTAGAAAGTCAAGATGCTGGATGTTATTGCTACTGTTTAAGGGTGATCGTATCGCTTGCCATCAGGTGAACAGCAGGCTCGTCTCGTCATTCAATGCTATAAAAAAATAATAATTAAAGTGTGACTTTTGTATTTGATCCTTCGGCTTACACATTTATGTGACGAATAGCATTTATTAGCAAGCGATGAAGTCAGTTCTAAAAAATTATAAAGGAAAGCACTAAACAAAGTGTTTATTAGAAAATGTCTTTATAAAATGATGATCATCATCATTAGCTACATGACGTCCACTGCTGAACATAGCTCTAAAGATTTCCAGACGGACCTGTCAAAAGCGGCCTGCATCCAGTATGTTCTTACGACCTTTATCAAGTCGTCTTGGTAGTCATGGGCGGGCTCCATCATGAAGGCTGTAAGGTCTTCGAAACGTCGGGAGAAAATATGAATAAGAAAACCGCGATAAAATCATAAGTCATAAGTAGTCAGACGGTGAATCCCATACATTATAATTATGCTTCTTGGTGACTCCTTTTCATGTTATCTATATATATAAAAGAAAGTGGTGTTAGTTACACCACTTATAACTCAAGAATGGCTGAACGGATTTACCTGAAAATTGGTGGGGAGGTAGCTTAGAACCAGGAGACGGACATAGGATACTTTTTATCCCGGGAAAATATAAACCGGGACTTTTATCCCGGATAATTGTTTTCTGCCAGTGGAACCGCAAGAAAACAAGTATAGAGATATTTCGAGATCCAGTTGAGGACATAATTACTCTTATCCCGCTGGGAATTATATCCCGGATTTTGATTTCTCGCGAGTGGAGCCGCCACGACTAAACCACTGAACCGATAGCGATGCAATTTGGCAGGGAGATAGTTTTAAACCCTGGGAAGAATCTAGGCTACTTCATATCCCGGGAAAATATAAACCGGGGCCTTAATCTCGGAAAATAGTTTTTTGCCAGTGGAACCGTATGAAAATAAGTATGGAGATAGTTTGTGATCCAAAGGAAATCAATCTCAAGTTTGAGTTACATCTCAAGTAGACATAATGTATGAACAGTTCAATACATTATGTCTACTTGAAATGTAACTCAAACTTGAGATTGACCTATTAATACCGCCCATAGGCTACTATTATCCCGGAAAACAGACACCGGGAATTTTATTCGGGATTTTTTTCCGGAAAAAGATATGGTTAGGTATTATTTACGGGGGGGTGGGGGTGTTTAGCTATTTTAAAATTTCGTTAAATAAGGACTCATTTGGTGGCAGGGAGGTTTTTTGCAAGAAAATTACGCGGAAAATTTGAAAATTTAAGAATACTTAACCGCCATATTAAACGTGTATGTCACTGAATTCCTCCTAAGCGGCTGGACCGATTTTAATGATTTTTTTGTGTCCTCAGGTGGGTTTGAGAATAGTTTCGATTAACAATTAGATTCGGTAGGTGGCGCTGTACTCGGGTTCTAGGATTTCATTTCCTTTTTAGGGCAGGACAACGTCTGTCGGGGCCGCTAGTTACTTTATAAATCGTACCCAATGCGGTGTCACGTGTGGTGTGTCTCAGAAGGGGTAAATTTGTGATAACGCAATCATTGTTTGTACAACTTATTTCCGTCCTATAGTGTGATTGGGGCGTTTTGTTTAACAGATATGATAATTTTGAATCACAGGCAATCGATGTTTTTCCTGAAATCAAATATTTATATTGCTTCATAGGAGATCGAACGTTGGTCTTCGTCGCTTTCCTATCTCAAGTAAAAAAGACGCAGTCTTACTTTGGCATTTAATTCACAACATTGTAGACTTGATATGTTTCTAAACCTGTGTTACAATAATTAATATAGAAGTACATTTTTTATTAATAAAAATACCTGTAGAGTAGTATAAGTATGCAATTATTTTTTTATTTATATAGGTAATACATTCAATAACATAAAATATAGGCATATTTTATTACGATACTGTGAGGAAAGGTCAAACTACGACGGGATTTTATACAAAGAAAACAGGTGGACACCAAAAATATATACTGAAAAAAAAACACACAATCATTAGCCCTTCAAAATTATTTTTAGTATCTAATTTAATTCCCAACAATTTATTGTTCAAAAGATTTTGAAATGAGTTGCGAACGTAGTTGAGTCACTCAGTAGACCGTAGAGTGTCAGCTTGGGCGGTCGCGCCGCCCGCCCTGCCACGCACCGCGAGTGTACGAACTTGAAAAACGAAAACATTAGCACAGTTTAGTTGTTAAGTTTGGATAATCAGTGAGGTTTAAAGTGTTAATCTCGGATTAAATTCTTAAGGTAATCTTTCAATTTTCTTTTCTAGGAATGATTTTGATAAGTTTCATCATTAAGCGTTAATAATAAATTACTTCGCAGATATTGTAGTGTTCGTGCGATAGTTAATACTTGAAGGAATTTGATGTTTAATAATTTTGACTTTCATATTGTTCTTTTGTTTACGATTTAAGAGTACCGGATGGGTATCGTTGGATTATTTAAAATTAGCTGCATCATATAAAATGATTGTAAAATAAAAGTGCGATTATTAAAGTTAAAAAAAAAACCCATCTGTTCTTGTGTATAACATATTCAAGGTGTTTTACATAGAAGCTTATCAATATTTACATTTTAAATCTAATAGTTACACCGTAATCAGAACAAAATGAAACACTACATTGAATAGAATCCTACTAATATTATAAAGGCGAAAGTTTGTAAGAATGTATGGATGTTTGGATGTTTGGATGTATGGATGTAACGATGTTTGTTCCTCTTTCACGCAAAAACTACTGAACGGATTTCGATGAAATTTGGCACACGGGTAGATCATGTTCTGGATTAACACATAGGCTACTTTTTATCCCGGGAAAATATAAACCGGGACTTTTATCCCGGAAAAACTTTTTAATGCGGGCGGAGCCGCGGGCAAAAGCTAGTTTAAAATATTAGTTCAATAAATCTTTGAAATGTTCTTACACCAAGAACTATATTTTTATTTACAGTACATCTTAGACTGCATACAATGACGTAGATTGAATTAACGATTGATTTATTTCAGTTGTTTAATCCGCTTTGGACAGAAATATTTGTACTGTCAGCAACCACATATCTTACCATCTCGAGTTTATACAAATTGCTTTTCTATATATAAATTCTGTCTAAAATGCATGCAGTTAATGTTTGCATCGATATGTAAATATTATTATTGGCGTAGACCAAGTGGGCAGATCCTTTAAAAAGGTTACTGGTTATATTTCAGTTTTTTAGTGGTTTTAATATTTTTTGTGTTATTTTTGTTTTATTTTACTCATCCAGTGGTTGAAATTCTTCTAAATTTTATTTATCTGCACACTTCTATATAGACTTTAATTATTACAAATCTCACACGGCCTCGTGCGTGTAATGTGCTTAAAAAGTGTTCAAAGATTTTTCTTCACGTATTAAAACAAATATAACGTTAAAAATGAGAACCATAAATGATTTTCCAGATTACTTTTTAACATCAGTATTACCTGCACATATTTTTACATGCAATTGTACTTTTAAATTGTATATAATAATAATACCAGCCCAGTATTATAATACTGCCCACTGCTGAGCACGGGCCTCCTCTACTACTGAGAGGGTTCTAGGCCTTAGTCTTACACGTTGGCCTAGTGCGGATTGGCAGACTTCACATACCCTCGAAATTCTTATGAAGAATTCTCAGGCATGTAGATTTCCTCACG
This sequence comes from Lapara coniferarum, assembly GCA_949316025.1. Classification (NCBI taxonomy): domain Eukaryota; kingdom Metazoa; phylum Arthropoda; class Insecta; order Lepidoptera; family Sphingidae; genus Lapara; species Lapara coniferarum. Next base: position 34,454,589 of record OX438921.1, on the reverse strand, counting down.
ATGTTTTCCTTCACCGTTAAAGGGAACGATAATTGATAAAGAATACATATATAACTTCGAAAAGTCAGAGGTGTGTGCCTTGGGTATGTATATAATAAGTATGTCTTAATTATACAGTATTTAGAGATAGATTATTAATTTTCCGGTGCGTAAATACTCAACATTGTCTAGGACCGTCAACAATGCCAAAGGTTTCGTGGGCATCAGACCCTTAAGAAATTTAAAGGAATTTTGGACCTGGTAATTCGCTTTAACCGTAGAATAGTTCTCTATAAAACAATAGTATGTACGAACTTCGAAGCTGTGACGCTTAATTCATATTGAATACGCAGCTCTACCATCCAAACTATTCTTTATAAAAAGTCCCGCTATACATTTTCCTGGGATAAAAAGTAATGAAACCTTTGCAGGGTGTTGAAATATCTCAAAACCAAGTTTTTGAGTTTATCGCGTACAAAATTTGTCATCCATTTTATACCCCCCTAGGCATTGAATTTTGCAAAAGCCCGCCTTAACACCTACGTCCTAAGAGGGAAACCCATCCAAAATTTTGTCTCCTAGCACTTGTAGTTTCTGAGATTTCGTGATGAGTGAGTGAGTGACCTTTCGCTTTTATATATATCGCACCTTTAGAACGAAAACGAGACAATTCAAAAAATTTAAAATTGAGTTGTCATTTTTAAATGACTAAAAACTAGTCCATTATTTATAAAAATATAATAAAAAAGGCCCGATATAACAGTTTTGTCCTTTCCCTGCTTGAATATGGCTGTGTTTGAACTATTGTTGTATTTAGTACTTCGTTTTAAGTAATTTTATGACGATAACCCAATTTTCTGTCATTTTGAATTGTGTCGTTTTCATCCTAAAGGTGCGATATATGTATAGATTGAAAGGTTGTATCATCATCCCCAACCATTTCAGTTATGTATGTTGCAGCGGGATACGTAAGTCGGAGTGGCTCAGTTCTCACCGTATCTCACCGATTTTCTGAAGCACACATTTTGTTTGAAATTCCGTTGATATCTGATACTAATGATTTAAAATAATTAGTATATTTTTTTTAAATAAAAGGCAAAAGTAATACCTTAGGTACCTTTTTAAAGGCTTAAAGGCGAAGGGAGGTCTGTGGGCTTCTTAGAGTATTTATCAATGCTCTAAAGTGGGCTTAGAATGTGGCAAAAAAAAACAAAGCTCGCAAGACGGTGTCGTATGATTTTGATGTTTGTGATTGATCGAGAGACCAATACGTCAGTCACGTGTTAGTGTCTCAACCAATCCCACTAAACGAAACGGATACGTGTCATGCTTTTTGCCCGTTCTAAGTCGTGCCACGAGTTTTCTCAATACCAGTTTTTAGAGACCTTTGTAACCCTTGGACATTTGTAACACATGTTCCACGGATCTCGTGCATATCGAATGGTTCTTGAATTGTAATGCCATGCTTTTACTGACATATACGATAATGGTTAGTGGTCCTGATGGTAATAAGTAAAATCTTAATAGGGAGATAAGAAAAAGGGATTCAGTGTTATACAATACGCTCATTAAAGTTATACGAGTGTATTTTCGTTGAGATTCAAAGTGATCACTGCTTATGAGTGTGCAAGTCTAGCGATTGCGCCGAGCTAGTATTAATTGTAAAGTTCATAAATCGGATTTATTTCACTGATGCTCTATCAAGTTTATTATGACTACTGACTTTACTGTAGCAATAAGAAAAGTATTTAACTTGCCTATTAAATAAAGTTCAATCAGTTCAATAAGTAAAATTCCTCGCAGTAGGTATCACACGCTTATGTAGTTTTGAGTAATTTCAAGTGTAGGAACACGCATTCGTTCCGCGTGCCGCGCCGCGCTGTCTGCCAGCCTGCGTTTACGTCTAAAGTACTGAACCACGACCTTTGGCCGGGACATTTGTTTCAGATGGTTTCAGACTTATCATCGAGGTTAAACGTACCTCAATATATAAGTGAGCTTTATCCTTGAGGTGGCAGAGGCGCTACTAATTCATGCACACGAGTCGTCGCGATTATTTCAAAATGCAAACTTATTTATACAAGACATAAATTCCAATATCAAGTTGAAGTGTTTACTTATTTTGGTTAAATAAATGTTGGTTATCAGTCCTAGGTTTCGATCAATACTGTTAACAGTCGAATCACGGCCACTGGTCCAAAATAAAAGTAATTAGTATCATATAGAATTGATTGTTATTTTGTCACTTTTGAGAGGCCGTACACACGAAGTTGTTACGTTTAGCCCTCATCGGGCATCGAACCAAGCATTTCACTACTCACCTGCCATATCACGTAGGATAGTTTTACCACTAAGCGTCAATACTATTTTTTTGTTTACGCGGAGAAAGTGAATTATTACTACCGCCCAGTGTTTAAGGGGAACGACTGAGCGGTTATGTTGGGTTCACCGTGCCTTACGACCCGACGTTGAGCCGCCCGGAGAGATGGAAAACGTCGGGCGACCGCCGGGCTGAGTCCCTAACCTATGTACACCGCACGGCATACCAACCAAAACTCCGCGGTGGCTATCTTCGGCGCATTAGGGACGGCAGCGGGCTTTCTCCGACTCACGTCTAAGTTGTCGTCCGCAACCGCCCCTGCGCGTTCCGCTATTGCGGTCCGTCTCCTGTTGTTGGGGGGGCTCAGAACCCGCGACCCCTGGAGGCCCCTATTAGTCGCTTTTTACGACAGGCAGGGGATACCGTGGTGGAATTCTCCAAACGCCCCCAATCCACAGGGCGGGAGACGTCGGTCAGTCGTCCACCCGACGCCTCCTACGTCTCGTCTGGCGGTGGGAGGGATCACCACTGCGCTGGCGATCCCTCTCGGCACTCTCCTTCAGCGAGAGGACCACCTCGCAGAAGTGGGCCACCGCCTGCCAGGCCTCCCGGCCGCCAACCATGGAAGCGACCACGGCCGGCAGCGAGAGGTCTTCTCCGACGACTGCTCTGAGAGCGCTGCGTTCTTCATCCCAGGCTGGGCAAAACTCCAACGTGTGTTGGGCCGTGTCCAGCGGGAAGCGTCAGTACTATAAGCCAGATACAAAAGTTCGAACAATTGTAAGTTAGGTAGGCCTTTGTCTCCCGAACTGTTAGAAGTTGTACAATGAAGTGTCAAAAGGGTACATGAGTGCAGAGATGCATCGTATTAGTAGCCATCTTTGTTATTATAAGTACGAAAGATTTGCCGGGGTGTTTTAAAGTAGCAAATAAGACATACTGGACAGTGATCATAGATATTGTGTTTTATCTATACTACTATTATAAAGAGGAAAGATTTGTATTTTTGTAACGAATAAACTTAAAAAAAGTATTGGACCGATTTAAAAAATTCTTTCACCAATAAAAAGCCACATTGTCAGCAAGTAACATAGGCTACTTTTTATCCTGGGAAAAATATGAATCGGGACTTTTATCCCGGAAAAACTCATTCACGTGGGGAGCCGCGGGCAAAAGTGTAGTAAAATATAAAATGATAAAATTACATCGATTATCATTAATATTAATGATTTTATCAAACATATAATAATTTCAGAGGAAGCAAATAATTGCATAAAACTAATATTTTTTTTTATAAAAATGATTGATCATTTCCTTATCTCCTCTTTCCTGCCAGACCGAGCTTGGCTTCTTTATTTATTTTTTATTGATTTTACTCTATAAAAATGTCTGTAGTTATATAAGTGGCTTTTTAATAATTAATTAATTAAATATATCATGACTTATCATCAGTGCAACTATGTTCGCCTACGTGATGAATAAATTTTTTTAATTTTTATTTAATGCTCTAAATTTAGAAATTACCCACAGAATGAGGAAACTAGCTGAAATTTAAAACGCATTAAATATTTAAAGGATGGTTGTTGGGTAAATGTGCGATCTATATCAAAGCAAACGAAACGGGCACATGAAAGCGCAAATGGACGTTGTTCCATTGTTTTCGGCCATTTTGTAAGTTAGTGCTGAGGGCCAGGGTCCTTGAAACTCCATTGGTCATGCTGTGTTTCGCTCAGGCAAACTATCGTTGCTTGTTCCAACTTTGTGTGAATAGCGTGAATTTTTCATTACTCTCGCCCATTTCAGTAGTTTATAGTGGAAGTTTTTTAATTGAAGTTTATATAATTTAAAATAGGCTCGGCTGTTACAGGGTTGGGTTTGGGCTTTGGGCATTATGTCATCACCGATTGGATTATTTGCTAATTTGTAGAACGATGCGGGTATTTGTGTTGTCGTTCGCCGTAGTGATAGATTTGATAAGAAGTAACGTAGATCCGGAATTCTGTTTTATAATCCATTAGATTTCTGCCGTCGACTGCAGCTCTTTCGCAGGCCCGTAGAACAACGCCTTTAAGGCGCGAAAATACCTGAAGCGTTACTACTTTATTATAAACATTAGTTCCTCTCATTGATGTATTAAAAATACATCAATGGTTACTCTCCTCCCAGCATTAACTTTTAGCTCACTATGTAGTACTTGCTAACTCGTGATTTTTTTGTAGTTCTGTTTTATTTTTTTATTTATGTCAAATACTAAATTTGCTTGCAACTAAAATAAAATGTGGACTGTATTTTATCGTAGATTTTACACCATAAGAATTCATCACGTCAACAAACTATTGTACATTCTATATAAATAAGTTTATTATTTCATCCGTATTTCAAGGGAGCACAAATTTCGCTATACAACTATCGTCTGAAACAAGTTTAGGATTCAAGCTTGTTTAAACTTTAAACGATATCGGATCATGTCTTATAGTTACAATTCTTAGATTTGAATTAAGGGTTTGAGAGTAAGTACTTACAGTAATCGAGTAATTTATAGTCGGACAAGTTTGTAAAATTAGATTTTGTTTCGGGATAACGACGAAGTATTTATTAGTTCTAGACATATCGTCATCTTTTGCATTAAATTAATTAATAATATTTTTTTTTATTAAAACTTTTTAACGAAAAATGCGTACTTACGCCTTCGAAACCACTAAAAAGGGATAAATATTTTGCAATGCAATGCAATCGGCCGTGTATTATATACTGCCCACTACTGAGTGGGGTTAGGCCTTAGTCCATCAAGCTGGCCTAGTGCGGGTTGGCATACTTCACATACCCTCGAAATTCTTATAGGGAATTCTCGGGTATGTAGATTTCCTCACGATGTTTTCCTTCACCGTTAAAGCGACCGATAATTGATAAACGATACACACGTTACTTCGAAAAGTCTGAAGTGTGCGCCTCGGGGTCCGTACCCCCCCCCCACCCCCGTAGCATACAACAAAAACAAGATCCAACGCAAAAACACCACTGAAACTGCGTAAAATTAAAGCTTTTAAATTAAAAAAAAAAGGAAGATAGCCTAGTTGAGAATGGAAGGGTCTGCCGAGACAATGTCCGGAAGTTCAAAACCCAAGGCACACACCTCTGACTTTTCAAAGTAACGTGTGTATTATTTATCAATTAATTACCGTTCGCTTTAACGGTGAAGGAAAACATCGTGAGGAAACCTGCATACCTAAGAAGCACTTTATAAGAATTTCAAAGGTATGTGAAGTCTACCAACCCGCACTAAGCCAGCGTGGTGGACTAAGGCCTAAACCCTCTCAGTAGTAGAGGAGGCCCGTGCCCAGCAGTGGGGCAGTATTTAATACACGGCTGGTATTGTTTTTTATAAAATTTTGGTGACAGAGGAGGCGTATACGTGCAATTTTGGATCAAGAACCCGCGCTACGCCATTAACATTTTGGTATCCTCGGACCCCCTTATGTGAAAACTATAGCTGCGTCCGTGGGTCGTTGTGCAAGCGAGACGATACACTAATAATACGGTACATTACAAATTTGAACTGAAAGATATATTGTGAATGTCATATCAGTGGCATCGTGCCAGAAGGGTAAGTAATAATAAAATCTATGCTAGTGTTCGCAAGCTGTTTAAAAGGAGGTCATATAATCAAAAAATAGGAATTGTAAAACTCGGGAACAATGAGAGTACATTCACAGTTAATGTATTTTCCTAAGCGAACGATTGCGTTGTTAGGAGCTCGCAGTGCAGAGTGGGTTGTTGGAAAGTTAATTTGTAACGTTTTTAAAGAACCTAATCAAGATAATAAAATAAAATCTGACAGAATATTCTAATCCGAGACAAATAGTTCTCGACAGATAACTAATTCATTTAACTTTTTTATTTTCTAATATCCAAGCCTTTGAGTATTTAACAACAGGAGATGGCATGCCCAGGCGAACCCTTCGTTGGTCATACATGCGCAGTTGATCATGTTCTTTATTAAAACCTATGTGACTTGCGATCGCTGCCATTACATTATACGAAAATGACATTAAGCGGTACTCCGCAGAAATTGTCATTTTTGCTGTGTTATTGTGTAAAAGGCGACCAGTGCAGCTTTAAATTTACAATAACATGGTCTTTCCTACCATGTATAAGCATTGTTTTTGTGAATTGTGATCGTAACTTTATACAGGGTGAAATTGAATTCATGGGCATTAAGTAAACCTTATATTAACCTACTTAATAGGAATACTTAGAAGTCATCTAGTATGAATAGAACCATGTTATTTTACAGACGGCTTTGTTCCACGCCGCGCAAAACAGCGCAAAATGCTTCTTGACTTTGATATTTGAAGATTTATTGGCGCTTATTAAGTGTTTTGATTGATTTTTTTTGGTATATTTATTTGCAGTAGTAAATAATATATTGCAATAAGCTTTAAGTCACTTCTGGGATTTTTACCCGACTGTGAAAGAAGGAGGGTTATGTTTTTGAATGTATGTATGTATGTATATTTCTTTGGCACGCCCTAGAGCCTAAACGGCTTGTCGTATTTTTATGTGAGTGGTGTTAATAGTTTCGTCGTATCCTTGAGAGTGACGCTGGGTGAGTCAAAATTAAAAAATCTTAATTAATGATTTTTGGCGGCAAAAAGTGATCTCAAACTGCCCACTGCTGAGCACGGGCCTCCTCTATAACGACATAGACGGATTAGGCCTTGCTTCACCACGCTGGTCTAGTGCGGATTGGCAGCCTTCACATACTCTCGAGATTCTTAAGGAGAATTCTCAGGTTTTCTCGCGATGTTTTCCTTCACCGTTAAAGAGAACGATAAGTGACAAACAATACACACGTAACTTGGAAGTCAGAGGTGTGTGCCTTGGGTTTTGAACCTCCGGACATTGTCTCGGTAGATCGTTCCATTCCCAACTAGGCTATCGTCCACTTCGAACTATATCGAAGATATTTTCATATGATCGATTATATGTATATTAAAAACCCTTTCATCATTTGCGTTTTACATTCAAAATAAGAATATTGCCATCAGAAAACGTGACTTAGCGAAGAATCGATGACACCTATCAATGAAACTCAAAATCTGCCTCTATTTTACAAAATCAAAATGTGTAGACTAGGGTAACAAAACAAAATTAGTACCTACCTACTTTAGAAGAGATTTAAAAAATTATTAATAGGCAAAGGAGAACAAGTATTGGAGTAACAAATGACTGACGCCAGTGAATTATCTTCAGAACCAAGGTCTTTCTTGGCTTTGAAATGTCTCAATTTGATCTCCTAAATTATTACCGTATCCTAACACCTTCGTTGTTATTTATTATACTACGAGGGTGTAATCTAATTGACGTCATAATAAGTTCATTTTGTTCTAATTGAATAAACCAACGGAGTCACTAATGTGCCGCGGCCAGACTACTAGTGGTCATTTGATTTGCTTCATCTACAGCTAATTACATCTTGTTATCTCCTAATAAATTACTAGTATCTAATAAATAATTTGGAAAGGATCCTATGCATATTACTAGGTGGATAAGTATTTCGTCGGCTAGAATCTGGCTTAGGAAATACTCGCGCAACGACTATTTTGATGGGTGCAAATATTACACAGTGAGTTTACAGATATGAAACATAAATACTAACTATAGTTCAGATAATTATTAAGGAGGATTCGTCACAAATGGTCATCACTAGAACTTTTATTTTCATGTACGTCTAAAGAATGTGTAGTGACCTGTGAGCATTTATGTATTAGGGTTTTTAATACATCAATGCCTGAGAGACTACATTTAATAAATGTCTGCGTGTTACGAATTGGTGTTCCGGGGAATGTCACAGAGTGCGTTCGTATGCACTATATTCAGCCTTGCACGTGTGGATTTTTTTTGTTAAATGTGTGCTATCCGTGTTTACCTCGCCCCCCGTCAGGGTTGACAAAAAAATTGGTTGCGTATTATTGCCATAACATCTCCATTGGTTAAATACTCAAGGATCATCGTGATCATCATCATCATCAGCCACATGATCCAAACAGCTAATTAAAAAGAACGAACTCTGATTCCTATTCTTAAAATTCGTAATTCGAATGATCAAAAAAGCAATGACAACGCGAATGTGAACGGACGAGAATGCCTAGACAATGTCGCGAGGAAATAACTGTAGTCACCGGTCGGAAACTAAAAAGCATCGGCATTACAAGAATAAAAGCAGACTACGAACGGGATGAGAAAAATCCCCTTAATCATTTCGCTTGTTCTCTGTAATGTGGCCTGATTTTGCTGTTATTGTTCGGAATGGAAAGTTCGCTGTTAAAGATTAAAAAATATTTGAAGTGGAGTGAAATTGGCAAAAAACATATTCATATTATTTATAAATTATTACAATTTCTTGATTTTACCCATGTAATAGGTAAGTACCAGGCCTATGTTCAGCAGTGGACATCATGTGGCTGATGATGATGATGAAGACTACTAAATAAGTAGTACTACTGCTGCTGCTACTTTGCAAGGAGAAAGGTGAATGTCATATCAACACACCAGAAACATTACATACATATACATATATATATACACTCACGCCTGTTATCCCCGAAGGGGTAGACAGAGGCGCAACTAGTGCACCCACTTTTCGCCATTATTCCGTCCCATGATGTGATAGGGGGCGAGCCTATCGCCATATCGGCCACAAATTCCAGACTCCGAGCTGATACTGAATAGAAACTCAATATCACTTTGCCCGATCCGGGGATCGAACCCGAGACCTCAGCTTTGCAGTCGTACTGTAATACAACTACGCCACCGAGGCAGTCACATTAGGTGAGAAATAAGCCCAATGTTGTCTTAAAGAGATATGCTAAACATTTTACAATCCATACTGATTTTGGTAAACGACAAACCTAAGCAAATTAATCCGCTGCACACTCAGCAAATCCAAAACGATTCCATACGATTTAAGGAAAGCTATTGTTGCGGGTATATCCATTAACAAGAGGTTTATCTTGAGATGTTTATATACTATGTTTAATAACTGGCAATCTCGTGTTACGCCTACGGTAAGCTTCTCAAATCTCCAGAACAAAGGGCCCACATCGTTTTATGTCAAATATTTCAAATTTTTCTTATTTCGTTGTACATTTTTGAGCGTTACAAAGAATCAACGTTTTTGGCTATTTGTGTTTATGCGAACAGGGACTGGTTTGTCAAAGTAAATTAGTCTAATCTCGTAAATTAAAACCAATAATGTTTCTATTGTTTGTACTCAGAAACACAATTGCCTAACTGAGTCACATCCAATATGGAAATTAGGGTCAAAATTGAATTTGCGAATAGAAATTAAATACTTGAAATATGAAACACGTGTTTTGAAGGACATTGTACTTAGCGTAATTGGTAATTTTCTGGACATTATGGGACTTTACACTTAATGTCTTGGGGTCACGATCGTTGGGCAATACCACGCAGTATTGCTACTTTATAGGCAGTAGTGACTAGTAATGCTTCTAATATGGCGAGCGGTTCGTTTGATTCGTTAAAAAAACCTGCAGATTTGTTTAATATACACACCTATATATATAGTCTTATTGCAAACAATGCACCCACATACGGTATTTCTACGCTATCATGTGATTGGCGGGAGCCCATCGCTATGTCAACCTCAAACCTATGTATATCTAAGTCGTATTCCTAGAACATTACTTCGAAGAGAAGTTCGCAAAACTCGCAAACCGAAGTGCATCTTTCAAATAACCTGCATAGACAATTGATTTAATATAATTTATATAACGCACGACACAAAAAGCCTATAAACAGTTAAAAAATAAATGTGTCTTTGTTTAACGCGAGGACGCTTGGTTCAATGTATTACTAGGTATTTAAACGATAAAGACACTTTTATTTTTTTTACTTTTTGGAGTTTTTTTTGTGTCGGGGGTTACTTATTAAAATTCAATTTTTATATCTAACTTTTTAAATTACTATATCCTCCACCTTGGGGTCTTCAATCAACAGCTATCTAACAACTATTCATTGTTACAATTCTTATAAGCCCACACACGCTGTATCTACTATAAGTTGCTAAAGAGTTGAATATCCTGCAGACTACTTGATGGTGCAGTATCCGTTCAAGGTTAACATGTCTCATAAATATTTCCGAAGTCACAGTAAACATTTAAATCAATCTTCAAACGCCTGAACAGATCTTCATAAATTATAGTTAAGATCCACCTCGATCACATCAGCTTTCAAACCAAATAAAAGCGCATCAAAATCGCTCCATTCGCTTGAGAGCTACGATGTCACAGACATACAGATAAACAAATACACACCCTAAACTTATAACTCCCCTCTTTTTCTGTCGGGAGTCAAAAATAAGATTTAATAAACCTCTTATAAAAGGTTTTATTGGTTTTCTATCGTCTATTCTTCGTATTGTGCTAGCTCGCGTGAATCTTTTCCCTTATTCGGTTGTTCATTAAATCAACGGGGAAGAGGGATGATACTGGTGAGTGAGCCCTAAAGTACGTCTTTTATTCCTCAAGTGGCAGCGGTTAATGGTGGGAATATATCTTTGCAATTTTTAATGGAACGAGGAAATAACTTGGGGCCTATTATTGCGCTTATGGTGTCGAGATTATTTATATGGATAATAATTGTTTCGGTTCAAACTAGAGGAACGTTTTAGTTGTAGGAGTGTTAAGTCTCTTGTAATAGAGGGCGAGCCTGATGGGACAGTTCATATTTACTCTATTATTTTATTGGCTGCCTCGGTGGCGTAGTGGTATTATGGTACGACTGCAAGAGGTCTCGGGTTCGATCCCCGGGTCGGGCAAAGTGATATTGAGTTTTTCAATTTAGTATCAGCTCGGAGTCTGGAATTTGTGCCCGATATGGCGATAGGCTCGCCCCCTATCACATCATGGGACGGAATAATGGCGAAAAGTGGGTGCACTAGTTGCGCCTTTGCCTACCCCTTCGGGGATAAAAGGCGTGAGTGTATATATATGTATATGTATTTTATTTTAGGTACAGTCAGCCATATAAGTAGCTGAACAAGTTCAAAACTTCAAATCGCGTCTACACTTTCGTGTTCTTACCAACTTTTGTTTACGTTTATTTATAGATGGTTGAAAGTTAGCTACGCGCTTTTCCTAGGTTTGGTACCTCAAGAATAGTTGACGATAAGCAGGAAATTGATCATAAAATCTTTAAACACGTCATTGAACATAAAAGTGCGTTCATCCACGTCATGAAAGCAGGTATAAGATTCATTTTGATGACGAATTTAATAGAACAAGTGAATGTTCTTAACATGGTTTTCTTTTAGGGTCGCCATAATTACTTAAAGTCAAACCAGGACATTAGACTCGATGGCCAAGATACGACTCACGGGAAAATTGCATAAGTTTTTTTTTCAGAATTGGTGCATATAATATAACAGTTCTCGTCACCTTGTGTATATTTGTGGCTTATATATCTTAAGTATGTCACAAACCAACTTGGAAGGCAGAGTTGCTGATGGGGGGCGAAACAAGGAGAAAATTTAAAGGTTTCGCCAGGAAAACAATATTTAAAGCAGGAAGGCAGAACGGCAGCACGGTAGCCTGGGACTAGCGCTCGGGAGGAAATGTTTTGGCAAATTTGGACCGTCTGCTTCGGTCTCTGTAATTTAATTGTTATTATTATTATTTATTTTTTTTAATTTGTTACTTTAAGGATAGCTAAATTTATTTATAACAATCAATATGCAATTGTAACGCAGCCGCTGAATGAAAATCAGGGAAGATGTGGTCTTTCTTAAATAACAAAAAAAAAAAACCAACTTGGAAATTATGAAGGTAAACAGAGATGACTGAGACAGAAGAACTGACATGTCCCTGTAAACCGGAACAGATGGCGACTATAATATCTTCTCTATGTGTATGGATAAAGTACTATGTACCTGTAATCATTGTGTGGCTATTATCGATTAGTAAGTTGTAGTTGCAGTAAGGTAGCAGCAATCACCAATTGTTAGCTAGAAGGGTTTCGTATAGAAATTGTGGGGGAAAACTAATAAAGGAAATGTGTTGGAAAGGCTTTGGAAAAACATGAACAGTATTCCTAATAGGGTCTATTATAAGCTGAACTAAGTAATTTGTTTAATTGTATACATTAATAGCAAGGACCTGTGAAAGTGAATCTGTTTCCTTAAAATTCAAACTAAATAAAATAATACAGACATTAAACTGTTATTTACGATTTAAGCAGCTTTACGTTTCATGCTTGCCTAGTTATTACGATATATACGGTAATATCACCTGAACATATAATATATATTCTCGTTTCTGCTGATCAATTCAACAATAGTGTACATCAAACAGTGAAACATGAAAAAAAATGAAACGGTATAAGTTTCATTGTATAATTGACATAATAAATTGTGTGTAAGCCGTAAGTTATGAGGTCTCAGTTGAGCAGGTTTTTATATATATTAATGGTTGAACACCATAAAACTTATAGTGATTCGAAGATTTTAAATGCAATGCTCAAACGTAACGTTTTACTAGCTAGTATGATGTAACATACTAGCTTTTGCTCGCGGCTTCGCCCGCGTGAGAGAATTTTTCGGGGGCAAAGTCCCACTTTTTATTTTCCTCGGATGAAAAGTATTGTATTGATCCAGGACGTGATCTACCCGTGTGCCAAATTTCAGCGAAATCCGTTCAGTAGTTTCGGAGATGTGCAGTAACAAACAAACAAACAGAATAGAATTATCAAAATCGCTTATTTGTTTTCCATTACTTTTCCGTAGCCCCCTTTCTTTGTTTTCACATTTCTTTCACACACCGGTTCTACTGCTTTATTATATGTATAGATTTTTTTACTAAATTCCGACATGTCAGCGATCTTTGACCATCAGGCCGGCCCAAAACAATTTTGACAAAATGAAGGTTTGGTCGCTGTTCTGCTTTACAATTTAAAATGGCAGCATTTTAACATAGAGGACAGATGTTGTCATTGTTCTGTGATTTTTGATCACCGAGACGCCTCAGCCTAAATATAAATTATGGGTAAAACTGAATTTATGTTGTAGACGATTGATTATTGGAATATAAATGAGTCAAAGTGAACAGAAGTTCTTACGTTTAACATTGCCTGAGAAAGCGCAACCTTCATACTGTTATAATGAGGTAAACTTATTGATTGATTTATGTCTTCTACGTTTATGCGCGAACACTGTTGAGAGATTCCTTATGAAACATAAATCATAAGAATGTAAAAATATTCCGCATAATTTCCAACTTGTTACGTGTACGTGTGGTGTGTCCATAACTTCTCATCTGGTTTACTTTTATAAGAATATTTCAAGATACTATTTTATTATTTGTCTATAGTTTGTTTTTTAGAAGTAGAATTTTCTGTGCATTGTATAATTTTAGCCTTTTTACAGAAATGACTTCATTCTTCGAAAGGTCAGGAGTAAAATTTAAACAATTTTACCGCGGAAAAAATCGTAAAATCAATACTTCAAATGTCTGTCATAAAGCGGATATAAAGTGAAGCGGCTTGTTATAAATCAATGAGTATTCTAAAGTGCAGTTCGCCTAAGCCTTTTCGATAAAGCCTTGCTGGAGCGGCTTAAGCCTCCCTAGGGATGATGTAAAGAGTTTTGAGACCAATAACCCATTTGAGAGACTTAAATATAGAGAAGTCATTCGTAATAAAATTCTATTTTTATTCTGATTTGTGACTGAGAAGTGGGAACGTTCCGGTAGAAATGTCGCACAAAAGGGTTTTTAATACATCAATGCACAAAATGGATAATAATGTGAGCACATTATGGTAACTTGCAGAATTAGATGTGTATTATGCATAAATAGAGGATCGTTGTGTACTTAGTTAGTGGCTATTTAAGTAGGATAAATGTCGTAGGTATTGTGTAGGGAGACATATCGAAAATCATTACTAAACTAGTCTACGAAAATAGAAGAGTTGATGTATTGAGTTCTTTGTAGGCCAGCACAGCAACATATAAGTCTGTCATCTATTGTTAACTGCGTTGCGTAGTCATATTATAACATTAATACATTGATATAATGTATTAAAAAACCGTACATCAATGTATTAATAGCACAAATTAAATTAGGCGAAGTTTCTTGAATACAAGTTCACTTATTTTCACAATTGTCAGATAAATTTCATTCAAACCTCAAAATGCGTCCAGGCTAAAATCATAGTATCTGGACATACAAAATCTTAACATACCTACACTTTCAATGTGTTAGTAGTATACTGTAAATAATCAATACATAATTAGTATGTCGGTGGACGTAATGCCTAAGGCATTCGCTACTCTTAGACTAACATCTCTACTACCATACCAGCATAAGTTATCGATAAAGTCGATCTATGCGATTACATAATAAACGGTAAAAGTTAAGATCGAATTGAAAGTTAAATTTGGATCAGTAGGACTTAACGATCATTAATTTACGTCGATACTACCGCCCCAGTCTACCCGCGAGTGTATACCCCAGTTGATATTGATGTCGTGCATTGGTATGACCTTGGCGCTATGACATCGATTTGCCTGTACGGCGGCCATTTCTCTTCCACCATATTTTCCAAACCACATCATAATACGTTTATGTTTGTTTACTTTTTAAAATTATAAACTGCAACTGAAGGCCATTCATTTTGCAACAAGAAAAGATCTTTAATTCAGTTGCGTAGCGTTTATATTTGTTTATAGCGTATGAAATTAATGTTCAGACGGTTTCAGAGTGACTTTTTTAATGAAGTTGTGGTTTTGTGACTTGGCAATGGCAGCTAATATTATAAGAAAATGTGGGTTTTGGACATTCTTAACTACTACTAAATTTCAGCTAGTTTCAGTGTTAAAGCTGTTATTGTAGGAATGCTGTGATAATCCATAAAAAAAAACAATTCTTTGCCCACTTTAAATTTGTAGGATCGAAGCTCAATATGAGTTGGTAAACATGCCCCCCCCCCCTTCTAAGGCCGCCACTCTTGAGAGGTATAATAAAACATTGATTTACCACCTTCTGACAAAATGACTAAGGGCCTACGCATGAGACGCTTTACTTTATTTATAATAAGGGTGTTTTTAAACACCCACTAAGATTACTGTTTGTAGTTCCGAAACTTCAACGGGTTTTGTATTTTCTCGCATTTTATCAGTAGAATTCTTGCGGCGGGTCGTACGAGGCAAACATTTCGCGTTGCTAGGGAAATCTTGAATACGGAGCTAAGATTTCTCAAGTACGTGCTTTCGTTCTAAATTTAGTTTTGTTGAATACCTGCATATATTATACAATTTGAGTTTGTATTCGTGGTTAAAGACGATAAAACGGGTAATTTACTGCAGTACAGCAGGTTTGAAACTTAACATTGAGTTTTTTTTAATTGCATCGAATGACGAGACGAGCATGCCGTTCGCCTGATGGTAAGCGATACGACCACCCATAAACAGTAGAAACACCATCCAGCACCTTGAGTTACAAAGTATTGTGTGGTATTCCACTGCGGTCGTCATCCTGAGACATAAGATGTTATGTCTCATTATGTCCTATAGTTACACTGGCTACAATTCCCTTCAAACCGAAACAGTGCATGCACACTGCTGCTTGGCAGTAGAAATAGACATTGTGGTGGTACCCACCCAGACGGACTCTTACATATGAGAGTCCTACCACCAGTAAAGTTTGCTAAATATAATTCCATTTTAACGTACTGAATTAAAAAACACTAAACACTATCGACGTTTTTTTTAAATAAGTAACGGGATAAAAAATTCTGTGTTCACAGTTTCATTGGTTTTATGTTTCTAAAACAATACTTAGTGGTCCTCCAATAAATGATTTTTTTAAATACTATTAACATTAAACAAGTCTAAACAAATAAAAAAGGATGTCTCAAAATAAAAAGAAAAATGAAATAAGTCCGTCACCTCATGATACGTTTTAAGCGAAGGAATTATGGGTTTAATTATGTTTGGGCTCCTGTTATCTGTGTGATGGCTCAAAACTATCAGCCAGGCTTTTACTGCACATTAGTGTTCCTTAAAATGGTGATACCACCGATCAAACATTTGTAATGTTCCTTGGATAGGTAAACTTCATTTCCATACCTTAAGAATAGTTCAATGCTTTGGAAGGCCAAGTGTAAGTAAAAGTGTTTCGACTCATGTGGCCTTAGGTCACGCCTGTGGTCTGTACAGCTCACCATGCTATATTCAATTCCTATTGTCACGCGATACTGAAACCGAAAGCTAAAAATGGATGAGGCATTTGCTTTTCTATTTTGATTACGATTCAAGTTGTATTAACGGAATTCCATTTTTGAATTTTTGTTGTTTACTGCAAGATCCCAGAACCCCGGACCTACGTTACGCAAGCACCTTAAATTTTGGTGTTAAAAGCTTATAAAAAAAATAATGTAATATTATTTTTATTATTATGAAACTTATTAAGTAATATTAGTTGACTGCCTTAGTTTCGTAGTTGTATTACGGTACGACTGCAATGCAGAAATCTCGGGTTCGATCCCCGGGTCGGACAAAGTGAAATTGGGTTTTTCTAAACCGTATCAGCTTAAAGTCTAGAATTTGTGCTCGATATGGCGATAGGCTCGCCCTCTATCACATCATGGGAATACGCGCGTCGAAAAGTGGGTGCACTGGTTGCGCTCCTTCCTATTTCTTCGGGGATAAAAGGCGTTAGTACCTATGCGTACCTAGTATCATAGAATAATAGCGTTATTTCTGTCGTAGCGAAGCCCTTGAAAGAGAATTAGAAGAAAAAATCTTGCCGTTATAATTACGTATGCCGCATTGTTTTTTCTAATTCAATTTAGTAAATTCATGTGCATTCATATAATTGTTATTTTTTAATGAGGAAACGTTTGGCGTTTAATTTAATTCTGGTGTAAGTATTAGTTATAGCGCTTTTTGTTTTAAATTAGCCGCCACGTAACCTTTCCATGGCGCAGTTTAAATTATTTAGTGATGTGAGCTTGTTGGTCGCTATTCGGTACATAAAAGATTACCGCATGAACATTCTAGCGGCTATAATTTTAGAACCTGCTTATATTCCAAATTATTTACGGCAGTAGGTCAATGTAGCAAAGGGCGTACATTTACAGTTTACGAAAAAAAATACGCAGAGCACAAAAATATATCTCGCGCAAGATATTTCTGCTTGAGTAATGATTCATTAAGTAATGTATCCCGACCTCAGCGCCCACTTGTAACAGTTTTTCTTGTCTCCTATAACAAAACATTAGTTATGCCAACGTTTACGAACATAATAAAATGTTGTGCTAATTCACACTGACGCTGATATAATGTCGGTTCGTATTTCTCAAATGTCAGAGTCCTCAAACCAGTCTGTGATTTTCAATAATAGTGAGTTATTATAGATCTTAAAATGTCACATATCAATTTTATCTATTCAGAAGAAATAAGGCACTTATAACATATTAATATAATAGTGTCTTGATATTTTGGTACCAAACTCAATGGTAACTTGGTAACTCTGACCTGTTGCAAACACAGTGTTTAAAAATACAGGTTTTTGAAATAAAACAACACAACATTAAACATTATTATAACAAAAAATTAATAACTTTGTTTTGTTATCAATTATATTAATGGATAACATTTATGAGGTAATTGTTGTTTAGACGTGGACACTTTACGAATTATTGAAGTAGTATTGGTGTCATGGAAAAGATAACTTAATGGATAACATAATTATTTAAAGGGCGTACATTTTTATTGTGTACACAATGTATTGTAAAATGCGGCTTTTAAATACAATCCCTTAATTGCAAAGAAGAATGAAAAAAGGGAGCTTTTCATTCATTAAAGTTTCTTGTGACTAGCAACGTTTGTGGACTAAGCTGTACGAACACAGACTTTGTATTGTACACTCAAAGATTGTTTTGAATTTAAAAATGCAAGACCTGTAACTGCATTTTTAATGTTTACAGCGTTATTCTTATACTTCGAAACAGAAAAAACAATTTACTTGATTTATCTTCTTACTTATTTTTTGTTTTTATTACATACCTACTGACATTCCATTTTAGTGTTATCCTAAATATAAATGTAGGATTTGCTTCGAGGTCTGCATTGTTTGTCGTATAATAAACGAATACTCAAAGGAGCATGACCCACTTTTCTATTTTGGTTGGATTTATGCGATTTTGTGAGCAATAAGTGTCACGGTGACATGTTCCATGCTGATCGTAAAATCAACTGGGACTTAAGTCGCTTCCTCCTTTTAATATTATATTTTACTAGCTTTTGCCCACGGCTTCGCCCGCGTTAATAAGTTTTTCCGGGCTAAAAGTACATACATAAAAACCTTCCCGTTGAATCACTCTATCCAATACATTTATTTGGATAACGATTAATATTATGACGTTGATACAACTCTTAACAAATAATGCATTAATTTCTACCAAATTTGATTACCATAAAAACGGTTCTAGAGAGTTAATCTTAAAAGATAGACATATACTGTCGTGGACATTTTTTTAGATCATTTCAAGAGGAATAATTCTTTCATACATATATTTTTGATATCTTGGACCGTTTTCGCAGCGCACGCAATGGAAGCCCTCAAGGATGAATAATTTTCCCCGTTTTTTTTCACATTTTCCATTATTTCTTCGCTCTTAATAGTTGCATCGTGATGTTATATAGCCTAAAGCCTTCCTCGATAAATGGTCTATTCAACACAAAAAGAATTTTTCAATTCGAACCAGCAGTTCCTGAGATTAGCGCGTTCAAACGAACTCTACAGCTTTATAATATTAGTATAGATATGTTAGACTTATTCTAATACCTATACAAACGTATTTTTATTGATGGGTAGCCTTTGTTATTCGTATGACAATTACTGTGGAGTAGCGTGCCCTAGACGGCCCAGAATCAACTTTTTCTAGGGAGCCCTTCAGAAGCGTAGAATAGATACAGGCCGATTACTCGGTAGCCTAACATTATATATATGAAGACTCCTAAAGCCCGAGGGGCCTGTATCATTAATACACCCGATACGGCGGTAACTATGCCCCTAGCCAATTATCAACAGAATCTAATAATTAAAATTAACACTAACATTCTGACGTCAAAGTACTTACCATAGTTTACGCCGGATATTTCTAAAGATACACGATATTAGGCATAATCTATTATTTCAATATTTATCGCAGTTTTGTTAGAGATGTTACCGATTTGGGTCAATTTTAGGTCGTATACGTTTCAGGTAGTCGGTCGTTAATCTTCCTAACAGGAAAAATTCAATCAAGCTCAGTCGAATTCGCTTGGCGTAAACAACTCTCGCGAAAGAAATTCTCGCATATTTTTTGTATCTTTCCGTTAAAAGCCGTTTTTAATTAATATCTGTTTTAATTTCCATTGTTTTTGTTCATTCCATTCCATGAATATCAGATACGACAATAACAGTATTCCTTTTTTTCCTTTTCGAGCAGTATGTGTTATTCATATTTTACTGAATGTTGAAATATTTTAATTTACGCTCGAATTTTAACCGACGTCAACAGAAGGTTACGTGTTATGTCTCATTTTTTATAGTTGTTCGGCGATAATTTTTTATATTGTACGATTTAATGATTATTTTTCATTGGATTTCGTACAGCTTCTGAATCTTCTCACTTAAATTTCATTGGTATGAAACCTTGTACTTTAAAGATGCTGTAGGAAAATCCTCAAAATCAAATAGGATGAGAGGGGTTATTTTTGTATTGAGTTGAATTTGTTGTATTTTTCAACGAACAAAAAAGCTCAAATTAAATGTATCAAAAATTAAACCCGACTTGAAACCACTACAAACTAAAAAGTAAAATATTAATTTAATTTAATCTTTCCGTGTTTTCATGTTTATATTATGCATATTATGTACTTTTTTCGAGTCAATGCCGAATCTAAATTCCCAGCTAAGCACAGTAAAAACAAAACAAAATACGTACGATTTTCCGTAGCGATAAAAATTTAATCAAACATTTCAACGGTAACACAAAAAATCTGTAAAAGTCTAAATTCTCCGACTAGAGAAATGAGCTAGAGAACACAAAAATACAGACAATTTGTACACAATATTAGAAGGTTAGCGCGGAGCTGTTAAGACTCATCACGGGATATAGTTTGTTTTATCTTGGCTGGCCAGACTTGAAAGTTCATTTGTTACGAAGTATTTTATTTAGTTGCGACACTATTTTTGAGTAGGAAAATTTAATACTTGTGTAGCGTCCCTCGTTGTAAAATCCTTTCATTTATTCATAATGAAATCGTTTATAGTATGCAATAATATTTCTACAGTTATAAATGAATCTTCTTGTAGCAGCTTTTTTTAAGTAAAAATAAATAGAGCAGCAAGAAGTTCCACCACGATTATTTATTTTGTGTGTTCATGTGTACTGAGACAAAATGGCTTTCACGTTTAATATTTTATGGGCCCGACCCGAAATAGTAAAACTATGGACACGACATATTGATTTTCTAAATGTCGATATCGTACATACATCCCTAAAGAGATAGGTAGACGCGCCAGACACTTAGTTTTGGTTATGGGTTTTCCGTCTCATGATGTGATAGAGGCGAGCCGATCGTCATATCAAGACGAAATTCCAGACAGCTCAGAGAGGCTACTGCGAAAAACGAAATCCGTAGTTTCGGGTGACGGATCGCACGTTTTCTTACTACGAAGTGTTACGGATCCTTCTTTATGAAGAGTTGTTGCGTGAAGAAAGTGTTGAGCGAAGTCGCAAGCGTCGCAAACTGCGTGAAACCTTCGTTCAACGGTGACGGATCCGAAGTAATTTGGTAGTAAGGTTAAATCCAAAGTTCGTCGTTTCTTCGTTTCGGACCGACGTTTCGGATTTCGTTTTTCGCAGTAGCCTCTCAGGACCGATACTGAGTAGTAAAATCCAACATCAGACTTCAGAGAGGTGGTTCTACCAATGCATGGATGCACTAGCATTTTGCCTGCCTTCCGAGCATAGATGCTTTGATATACTTATTCTTACTATCAGCCCGGAATCCGGAATTTGTGCCCGCTATGTCGATTGGCGAGCCAATAACTATCATGGGACGGATAATATGATAGTTGGAATACACTTGGCTAAAAGTCTGAGTAATTCATATTTCTGCCGCACCATTAAGCTGTGGAACAGTTTGCCAGCGTACGTGTTCCCTCCTTCCTACGACTTAGGGTCCTTCAAGCGGGGCGTGAAGAAGCAATTAAGCAGGCCGGCATAACTGTGCCGATCGACCAGGGATGTTTATCTCTTGCCGGTCGACATAACTTTTTGGGCTTCACTACATTTACCATCAGATGCAGGGAAGCCACTTTGTCGAGCCTTCGATAAAAAAAAGTGCTTTAGTTGCATCTCTGCATACCCCATCGGGGACAAAGTCGGGATGTGTGTTGGTTTGTTTTCGTATTTATTCGACAGTGTAGTATTAATCGATTACGTTACTTCACCTGATGTATAGCATTTGCTCCGGCATGATGAAAAAAAGTGGAAAGATTAAATAATCTAAACACTCACTACACCGAACATCAATCGTTGCGATTGCTTCCACAATTTATATAAAATGTTTAAATCAAAGCAAATGTTTTAGAAAATTCCACTAATGAAATTGAACAGACAATTGTGTGTTTATTATGCGAGATGCAATGGAGTAATCGATTTCATTAAAACTATCGACACAGTTATACAAATAATAAGGATGAGCGCAAATTGACCAGAACTCGGCGATGAGTTTCATTTGGTACTCAATAAATAATTGTATTTCAATTTTGTTGGAGCACAATATTGCTTGAACAAAGAAATGGACATAAAGCGTTTTCTCACAACGTTTTATGCAATTTTGTATCTATAACAATTTGCAAATATGATTGGCGTGCAAAGAATTTTTACGTTTATGTTTTCGTTGCTCCGTTGGATAGGTATTATCTAGATTTGTCTTCTCTGGAAAATGTCGAAAGTAATTTTTTTTATTATTATACAGCAATCAACATAGTCGAAGAGCAACGCGGATCTGGTGCTTGCCCGAATCATTTACAAGGTACCACTATCTTGGTAAATCTACGATATGTCATTTGTCATACAATTGACGTTAATTCTAAGCTTACTGGGGGCTTACAATGTGAAAAAAAAAACACGATGCGTCTCCGCTTCGTTTTATTGTGATTGGTTGAGAGACTGACGTATCGGTATTTTGATGTTTGTGATTGGTTGAGAGACTGACGTATCAGTCAATGAACAACGAACGAATGACAATAAAACGAAGCGGAAACGCATCGTGTTGTTTTTCACATTCTAAGCCCACTGTAGAATTTTGAGTGATGATTCACATTATTGGAGACACAAAGTTGCTTCTTTTTTAATATATCCATATTAGTCTCGTTCAAGGCCAGTAGCGCATTCATAATTATTCTAGAATTGTAGGTGTTTTTGGTGCAGGAGATATCATCAGATGATCCACATCACACACGCTTATTTGCCGGTCTACCCTACAAAAAATACTTCCAGGCATGTTGATCACCAAACATATGTAACAGGCTATTAAAACAAGGGAGCTCCGCGCACAACAACGCAATTAAAAAACAAAGTAAACAGTGCCGTATCAACTAAAGCGAAATTTAATTTGCATGCAAATGTTAAAACGAAATGTAGGTGGACATTGGAGATGTAAACTTGTTATGTCCACTTAGGACATAATGTGTTGGGTAAAGGGTCACTCTGACAGCTGGACTTACTAAAATTAAAGTTGTACCCGAAATCTGCTGCTTTCTTTGACCGTGTTCAAAGGACTAAACAAACGTTTTACTTTGAAGCTTATGAAAATGACTATTTACCTTTGAATTAGTTGAGTAGTTGTTAAATTAAGTTTGTGCTATGAAAATTAAGGTTTAGATGTATTTTTTTGAAGTGGAACTTTGTTTAATATGAGTTTTAATCAGTGGTTTCCGATATTATGTTTGAAGCTTAACCAGTAGGTAAACGTTTTAACTAGTGATGAATAAAACTTAATTTGTTTATTGTCTCTGTCTAATTACGGACGTAGTTACAGCTTTTACATGGGGGCAGGGTCCTACGATATAAATTTTGCCTTGCATGTCAGCGGTCAGTGGCGTAGCGTGATTTATTGTTAGCTAAGGGGGGGGGGGGGTACGGACTCCTGACCCCCTCCCCTTATATACGCCCATGTGTCAAATAATTATTTGCCTTAAAAAAGAAAATGTCAACGTACCTACCTGAAGTTCACTGGTAAGAGGGTATCATAAATAGGAGCAGAATACCAGTAATTATTTGTATACATATACACTCACGCCTGTTATCCCCGAAGGGGTAGGCAGAGGCGCAACTAGTGCACCCACTTTTCGCCATTATTCCGTCACGTGATGTAATAGGGGGCGAGCCTATCGCCATATCGGGCAAAAATTCCAGACTCCGAGCTGATACTGAATAGAAAAACTCAATATCACTTTACCCGACCCGGGGATCGAACCCGAGACCTCGGCTTTGCAGTCGTATTGTAATACAACTACGCCACCGAGGCAGTCTGTTTTTTTTTGTATGTAATTATTATTTGTATGTAGTGTATTATGTAACTTATATAATACTTGGTCTTGCACGCGGCTTTACCCGAGTGAAAAACTTCCCGCAACAAAAGTGCTTAAACACTGTACGACGCAGGCGCTATCTACTTAAGCAATTATATTTAAAATATCCAATATAAATAAATAAATAAACAAACGTCCAAACATGCAGACATCCAGACATTTTCACAAACTTTCGCATTTATAATATTGGTAAGAAAAGATAGTTATATGTTAGTCTATTCGATCCTGTCTAGTTTTCATACCACAAAAACAGGTATACGCAAATATAATAAGAATATTTAAAAGAACATTTCCCTTTCTCTATGTAAATACCACGTTTGTGAAACCAATACAGAAAATAACATCGTTTCGTTCACCTGTTTGAATATTTAGATGCTTTTTTCAATTTTATCCCGATATTGGGATTTTGCCATACTTTTCCTTGGAATGGCACTAAAGGGATATAGAATGTATCCTCACCAATTTGTGATTTAAGTGAGTTAAAGGCAAAGACATTCAAAAGTATCGTTAGTTATAGACCGGACATCAGGCCCAAAACTTTCGTCCAAGTTATTAGCAAGTGGTAATAAGACACTGTCTTATCTGACACATCCATGTGACAAGACGTCTCGGTGTGCACAAAGGAGATGTCCGCTTTTTGTATGGATGCTGAGCCTCAAAATCTAAACAGGCTCAAACTTTAGGGATATTAAAGGGGCAACATATGGAACTTAGATCCATTAAAAATATATTTTTAGACCCCTCCATTCATAATAAACTTATTTAAAAACGTTCATACTATGTGTAGTTTTCAAGCCAAATATAATTACATAAATCTCAAAATCGGAGGTCTTTAAAATTAAACGATTTATTGTAAAAGGCTAGTTTTTAGGTGTTCTATCCAAATATATATAAACTGTCTTGTTTAGATTTTCAGGCCCATTTTTGGACATGTCCTCTATAAAGAAAGCAATATTTTGGAAGAAAATATACAAATTTACGCATTACTATCATGTCAAAGTATTTTCTAATGCACTTTACATAGGTGTTTTTCGATTACACTGTAGATTGAGTTATTTACAAACAGGCTCATTTTTTTGTATGAAAATTTTCCCAACGTCCTCTCTAAATAATCTTAGAACTCTTCGGTTAAGAGTGTCGTAAATCAAAAAGGTTTCGCTGATTATATTGGTTCACGCTGTCTCGTATTTCGACATAAATATGACGTAGTGCCTGTCGACCTTTATTTACCAGATAATTTCTATTGATATTTGAAAACAATGGTATATTCCGTAGAATTGTTATCGTAACTTTATAAGTAACATGGGGACTAGATAAAAACACGTTATTGTTTCTTTGTAAGTGGTTCTCTTCGATGTTGTATGAGTGTCACGTGAGTAAAGCAACGTTGGAACAAAGGTATGGCTGAAAACCCAGACCCGTTAGAGCGAATTGCGATCCGGGGTTAGTAGTGTCCAAACAGCTGGTGACCTCGGTACATCTCACCTCCTTGCTTTTTTTTATTGCATCGAATGACGAGCTAAGTTCATCTGATGATAAGCGATACGACCACCCATAAACAGTAGAAACACCATCCAGCACTTTAAGTTACAAAGTACTGTGTGGCATTCCACTGCGCTCGTCATCCTGAGACATAAGATGTTAAGTCTCATTATGTCCAGTAGTTACACTGGCTACAATGCCCTTCAAACTGAAACACAACAGTGCATGCACACTGCTGCTTGGCGTTAGAAAAAGACATTGCGGAGGTACCCACCCAGGTACCAGGTACCGCCCTTGCTGGTGGTAGGGTCTATTTGTATCCTACCCTATACGAACTAGACATGATTGTAATGACTGCTTGTCCTTGAAAATGTGGTGCTTACACCATGAATGCTATAGCTATATTTCATTGGCTCACCACTACACTCAGCTTCGAGTGCAGGCGCGCATCCAATCCCACCGTGCTTCTATTGAGTTCCCCAATTGACAGCCACGATTGACAAATTGACGGCAACCCCCTCTACTGGTGTACGTGAGGCAGTGTATAGTATCTAATAAATAGATACAAACCAAAGAGTTCTATAACTATACTATTTAATGACTTTGATACAAACACTACAGTGATGATAGAAGATGGTGGAAAGTGTTAAAACGCGCTAGTGTGCCGCATTCTGGGATCAGCCCATGTATAATCGGTTCAAATAGGCCGGCATAATTCTGTCAACTGACAAGGGATAATCATCGCTCGTCAGACACTATCTGGAACCCTTTCCGCTTACTATCACAAAAACCATAAAAAAAATCTCACGTTGTTCTATTGACCATTTGAACTGTACTTCTACCATTCTGTGCAGTGACATTAGTCATTACTCATTACTTTTACTCAGTTTGAGTTTAAGGGCAGTATTAATGAATCAATCTCAAGTTTCAGTTACATCTCAAGTAGACATCATGTATTGAACTATTCATACATTATGTCTAGTTGAGATGTAAATCAATCTTGAGATTGATTTAACAGACATATATTATTATCGTGGAATAACGCAATATATTACAGACTTGACTTAAATAATTCAGATGATATTCAGTTGTTTTGATGTCAAAACTTTAGGCCAACATATTCTCTATATGCATTGTTGATCAGGGGATCGTTACATGAAGCATTATGTTTCAAAAGTCAGAGCCAAAAGTTCATTACAATTTTCATTCGATATCAAAGTGTTTGAGAATCCGTGAGGGAATCCTTCGTTCGTGCTTCCAATTATTGCTGCAGGATTGTTGTTTTTTCATTGTCATTTCTCATTTCAATTGAATAATGCCAACAAAGGAAATCGGTTTATTTTGCTGTATAAGCAATTGTAATGTTATGTAGACGACGCCTACATCGATTTGCTGGAGGGCACATCCTTTTTGTCTACACTGCGTGGGTTTTATATCATTAGAGGAAGAAGGTGAAATATTTTTTGCTTTGATTACATTACTTTAATGCTAAATTATGGATTGCGTTTTGAATCAAACGATACATTGTTAAACTGAATATAATCACGACTATGTTCCCGAGGGAGCTGGCAGAAGTGTAATTACTACCCCTATTGACTTAACTTATTCATCACGATTTCCCGCTTCAGGTATCTCGCGTGTATTGTGTCGAAAACCTCAATTTCCTTTGTTAACTGTTTATAATTCAACTTAGAATATCATAGATGAGACAAATACCGGCACTAGATGACATTACCAGACAGCGGTCAATAACATAAAGTTCAGGTCGTTATCAAAGACAAGCCCCTGTAATAAAATGATTGTAAATAAGCCATTATTTCAGAAAGGCAATATTTTTATGGAAACCGAGATTAGCCGAGTATTTTGAATGGAAACGGGCGTCAGTATCGCGTTTGCTAATAAATATTGTATTTTAGTCGATATCGATGTTCCAATAGAATTTAGTCGCGCAGTTTTGCTATTTCTGAAGATCTAGCTTGATTGGGATGTTCATTGAACCGTGCTATGGTTTCATAGCTAGGATTTTGAAGTTAATATAATGCAATAGTTATTTGGAAACTTTTAAAACGGACAATATAAATCTAGTAACTTTTAAGATGGAAATCCCAGAACCTCAGCGCGCAGCGCCCGTATCGTACTGATAACGCGTATGCTATACAACAACGCTACGAGGGAGTCGGTTTTAGGTAATATCATAAATGAAATTCAATTAATGTATTTATCGTTGGGAAGGTAAATATAACTCAATCTATAAATTTTGATTTACAATTTGTCGATCGTTAGACGCGCATTAAAATGATTTATGAGACATAACATAAAATAATAACCATGAAATTTATATCATAGGAAGACATATGGCTCGACGAAAAGTAAACTGCCTCGCGGGTCATTTACAAACATAATGATGGATGCGACGACATACCACGTCTATTTATAATCTGTATTACTTTGAGTTAAATCTATTTGTTTTGTATGCGCCTTTTATCATTCATAATAGTCCTTCCCAGATCTCTTCTTTTATTGGATCTCTGGTTGTGACGGCATGTCAATGGGCAACGGTGTTCTCTATAGATTTTTTATGCTTGTACCATATTATTAGATTTGTTTTTTTTTTAATTAATACGAGTCTATTAATTTAATAGTACTGCAAGTATCGTTAGAAAAATATCAGTAGGTCATCATTTAAAAATAGAATAATATGGCATGAGAAATAATTATAAGCAACGTGTTCGAGTCACATTATTCAGCGGAATGATTTCATTACATTGTTATGAAGGAAAGTAATTTCTTTGCTTTTAAAAAATTAAAATATTATAAATATGTGATGTGAAAAAGAATGTAATAAATTTTAAGTTCCATAAGTTTTTTAATTTCTTTTCGATGTGATTTGCATATGTCAATTTGTAAATGCCTTTTTGATACTTTGAAATATCGTTATTTCACAGTTAAGTATTTGATTTTCAAATAACTGAAAATATTAACAGTAATTTGCAAATATTAGAAATGTGTTAATATACACGATTAACTTTATAAACTCTGAAAGACTTGCGCATTATAATATCATCTAGGTGAGTTTTACGGCTCGAAAAGGCACAAGTACCTAGAAATTTTAATTTAATTTCGTAAGTTGTAAATTTTAGAATCCGTAAATGTTATCGGATTCATTACGTGGAGTTCGGAAAACCTTTTAGCTTCCTGACACGTTTCGTCGATAAATAGAGGATGCGGTAGGGAGCATACTCTTACGTCAGTCAGTACTCTACTATAGAGACGAATGACCGGTATTGACCCAATAGAAAGAAAGAAGAAAGAAAGAAAAGATTTATCGTTTGGACAATAACAGTATGACATGTGCAGTCACCAGCATAAGTAGCTGAACAAACTCAAAATTTCAAATTGCCTACATACTTTTGTGTTCTTACTAATCTTTTTTTTCTCTTCACAAAAATAAAATAATAGAGATTTGCTTTACTTCATACAAAGCTTTTTTTTCAGTTTAACTTAACGCGTATATAGGCGATTTGAAATTTTGATTTGGTACAGATATTTATGCTGCTAACTGTACAATTAAATTTGAGAAAACGAAATATATAAAAGAATATAACACAGTTATACTCATTGTGCCAACAACGGGAACCCTCATCCAGCTCCTTGCCGCAGTACCAGCCTGACTGATACTGCAGCGCTGATTAATTGCGAATGATATCTATGTGAAAATACTCCTCCAAGATTAATTTAGTTTGATGTTATGACCTATGTATGCTTTTAAGTGACGTCAAGCGTGCACTGATATGTCACGACGCACGTGTTTACTTAATATAAAGTGAGTAAATAATTAATTGAATGAATGATGCATTCATAATGATTGAGTGAACGAATGATATAAAGTTAATAACCGCGTGACTATAATTTTTATATTATTACGTACTATTTTTTCTCTTGGTTAGTTCGTAATTTAGGCATTAAGTCCGCCTATACTATACCATTGTACAAAGTGTTTAAATAAATAAATAATTTCTTTTAGGTCTGGTTTACATGAAATTTCGAAATGTGAGAGAATGTTTTATTTCATTTTTACTTCTAAGGGCAGGGTTCTAAAAAGGTTTTTATTTATTACGATATCTTGGGTCGAGCATAAGAGCCAATTCACTCCCCTTAGGTCCAAAAGTACTCTTAGGTGTTTTGTTACTTCAAGTTAATACATTTATTTATGAACTTTCAATGCCTGCAATGGTTTACGACTAACAAGTAGGTACATATAGTAGTAATATTTTAAAATAATGTTACATTTAGCCCAATGTAATGTAACTGATGTTAAATAATAACAAATTAAAGATTGTCAACTATTTATAAACCATTATTGTTTTTTTTTTGGAAAATAATTATTACTATGATAAAAAAAATGAGCTGCATTAACTAGTGTGTAATTTGGTTCTGAAATATTTAACGACAGGAAGAATACTTTTAACAGAGATTAAAAAATAAAATAAATATTCAGTTAGTTAACTGCCTCGGTGGCGTAGTTGTATTGCGGTACGACCGCGATGCTGAGGTCTCGGGTTCGATCCCGGGGTCGGGCAAATTGGTATTGATTTTTCTATTCATTATCAGCCCGGAGTCTGGAATCTGTGGCCGATATGGCTATAAACTCACCCCCTATCACATCGTGGGACGTAATACGCACGATGAAAAGTGGGTGCTTAAGTTGCGCCTCTGCCTACGCCTTCGGGGATAAAAGGCGTGAGTGTGCATGCACTATGTATGTATTCAGTTATAGAATTAATAAGCCAGACGCTAGGTGACAAAATATTCACATTTGAACAACAGCAACACAATAAGGTTCTATCAAAAAATCAAGTATTAGTTTCTCAGAAACTTCGATCATAACTCATGGTCGTATTGAGCTAACGACCCATAACGAGGTGATTTGATTAGTTAACTTTTTGTTTATTTCGTGAAATTCAAGCTTAATTGGGGATCAAAACCTTCAATAGGCGAGACATCCTCATGCAATTTAGGCTTTATTGCATTCGAGTTGGGTTAGATTTAAGTCTGTTGTTTCTAATATTTACGTTCTCAGTTTTCCACATAATCATTTTTTTTTTAATAATTCATTGGTTATATTGGAACGCTAAAGTGGCACCAAGACGCCCGTTTAGCACATTTCACCCATAATTGGCAGTGTCATTATAGTAGTGTAGTGTTTCTCAAACGCGGCGTCTAATTCTTCTCAAGCTATATTTTAATTATTATTTGTATACTTTGTAGGCGGCGATAGCCTAGTTGGGAGTGGAACGGACTGCCGAGACGAATGTCCGCTGGATCAAAACCCAAGGGCACACACCTCTGACTTTTCTAAAAATAGTTGTGTGTGAATTCTTTGTAAATTATTGCTCGCTTTAACGGTGAAGGAAAACATCGTGAGGAAACCTGCATACCTGAGAAGTTCTCTGAATTTCGAAGGTATGTGGAGTCTGCCAACCCAAACCCACCCCAGCGTGGTGGACTAAGGCCCCTCTCAGTAGTAGAGGAGGCCCGTGCTCAGCAGTGGGCGGTATATAATACTGGGCTCGTATGGTTATGGCTATGGATGTAGGAAATTGAGAAATTAATATATCGTATCTTAAATCTTAAAATTTTTATAATTCGTTGCTTTTCCAATAATCATCATTTTAATCTATTTCAGGTACGAAGCACAGAGCTTTGGAAGCATAGTAATTCTGGACTAGAACTATCGTCAGGCATCAGTCCATTTTTGTTTAAGGTATAATGATATAGATGAAAGAAATATTAAACACTTCAAGCCCGATGACAGTTGGGACGAACTGTGAAGGGATTATTCACCATCCTTAAGGGCAAGCGCACACTGACCGCAATTTAAACTCAGTGGTTTCATAGCATGCCAATGCTCCTCGCTATTGAGCGGGCTTTACGCGTAGTCTTGAAACTAATTACAAATTAAGAAGTTTCTATTCACTGTCGGGCACCCAATGTAATTGTTCTAATTAAATAATGGAAGAGGTTTTGTGTTAAATTCCGCATTTAAAACCAAGTCACGCCCGTGGAGAAAAGCTTGCTTAATAGAGCAATGACTATAACTTTACTGGAAATATGCTTCAAGATATAACTTTACACGATTTTTTAATGAACATGCTAAATGAAATATGGCTTTAAGAAATTATGGACGATTTCATTGATCCTAATCACTACCTTGGGATCAGCGATAAGAACGAACCAATCTCATTAGTTTGTTTGACATGCTTACATCAGTATGCTAACTTCGACATAGCCCAGTGGATTAGCAACCTAAAGTGGCAGTAGGTAGGGCGCATAGTTCGCAGCAGTGACGGCAGATGAGACAAAAATGTTCTAAAATGGTGAGCACGTACTGGCAGGCGTAGCGTTAGACTTCCTCCTGCAAGGTGGACAGGAGAATTGACAAAGGTCACAGGAACACGCTGGATGCAGGCTGCTTTTGACAGGTCCATCTAGAAATATTTAGGGGAAGCTATGTTCAACAGTGGACGTCATCTGGCTAATGATGATGATAGTCTGTAAAAGGCATATTTTGATCGGTTAATTCTTACCATTGATCCGTAGTTTGGGATTGGGATCGACCGATAATTATAGGTTTGGAGACACTTCTCGCCGTGACCTTGTTTGTCATGATTGGATTATATAAAATAAATTGGGCTCTAACATTCTTTTCTTTTTTTAAACTTGGCACACGTAATACAAAGATGTGCTTGTCATTTAGTTTACGATAGAAAATGTTGTGTTCTACAGATAAATACTAGGAAAACGTTTATTTTTAGTTTTTTTGTAACCTATGTCCTTCGTACGGTCAAAACTATTACCATAACAATTTCATCGTTCGGTGGTTTTTCAGTTTATTGTGTGCAGACAGACAGACAAACGCGGCTGGAGAGTTTGTTTAATAATAATATGTAAATGATAATGAAGGATGATAAACTATAGCCTTTACTAACGACCCGATGGAATATTTTTTCCCAGGATAAAAGCAACCAAATCAAAATAAAAATATCCCTTTCTAGACGATTTCGGCCACGGTGGCCAATCTCAAAAGGGATCAGCCAGGTACGCAGGATATATTATAGTGCACAAGTGTGTGCGCAATACACAGGTGCACTCGCTATTCCTTCGCTCTCATAGTCCGACATGACCGGAGAAAGAGAACGGCGCAGGACTAACAGCTTTACGTTTTTTTTTAAATAAAAATGGCGTGTTACACGTGCATAGCGTATAATAGGGATAATTTCGCTCACTATAAGTGAAAGACATCAATGGTTCTTGATATAGGCCTATAATTAAAATATGAAATTTACAAACTTACCTCATGTCTTTACTAGATTGAAGGCTTTAGGCTAGATTGAAGTTGTTACAAACTTTGTTAATTCGTATCTTTCTTTTTCATCCTGCTGCCTGTACTGGATTGCATTTTGACCGTAAAAATATGCGTTCTTATAACGCAGTTGCCGATTGTAAAGCCGACATAGCGAAAACGATTAACGTCGCATTCTGTCGGTCGCGTACGTGTTACGCTAAACAAACTATAATGTCAGTGTTTTATCAGTGTTTGAAAAACAGTGACATTGAAAGATATATCTATTTGATGAACAAAGTGTTTGTAATTGAAATGTATAAATGGCTAATGGAATGAAGTAAGCGACTGATATATATGTTAATTGATATTTTTAATAGCTAAATTATGACATCGCGTAAAACTATTTATGTTAACTATGCCTGTTTACAGTTTTATTACTAAGTAGATAATTCGTTTTTTAACATACAACTAGTGAAGCTGTCGTTAATAAGCAGACTAATTATGATATTTCTCTTTCCAGAGCTTGTCCAACCTATACTGATACTATAAACAGAAAAGATTTGTATGTTTGTAGCTAATACACTCAAAAGCTACTGGACCGATTTTACTAATTTTTTCACCAATATAAAAGCTAGCTGGGATAATATAAAGCAGGACATTTATCCCGGTAAAACTCAATCACGCGGGTGGAACAGCGAGCAAAATTCTAGTTGTTCCCGCAGGAAAGATACAACATAATAATAATAATAAAATTGTTTATTTGCACCATTGATTTGCACAGTAAAACACATGACATTATAGAAGGGTTTTACCCTAGCCCATGAACTAGCGTTAGCTGTGTCTCAGGAACCAGTGTCTTCCCCCAGCAATACACATATTATTGGTATTACAAATAAACGCGCCTTAGGCAATTTAAACATAACATATTATAAATACAGAAGATATTAATATGTATTTTCAACAAACACAATTTAATAAACTTACATCAGCTGTTTTTTTTTATTAGAAAAATGTGTGTGTTTGAGTGTGCGTGAGTGAGTGTGTGTGTGTGTGTGTGAGTGTGTATGCGTGCGTGTGTGTGTATGTGTGTGTGTGTGTGTGTGTGTGTGTGTGTGTGTGTGTGTGTGTGTGTGTGTGTGTGTGTGTGTGTGTGTGTGTGTGTGTGTGTGTGTGAGTTTGTGTGTGTGTGTGTGTGTGTGTGTGTTCGAACATACAGCATATTTATTTCTCTCTTACTATTCACTTAAAGTAGCATGCTTTCTATGTCATCATAACTGTGTTGGTTAAGCCATTGTAATAGTATTTTTTGAACTGGTTATTAGTGTACTGTTTTACCGTAATATTCTTATGTAATATGTTGTAAATGTTAGGAGCTAGAGCATCAAAGTATTTTTTTGCAAAGGAAGTGTTGACCCTAGGGACTGGACATTGATGTATACATCTATTATAAAGCGATTCTTACTAATTGCAAACTTTATATTATTGCTTATTACCTAATTGTTAGCCCCGTATTAAGGCTAGGATCTCCGACGTTTAGGTGTGCGTCAGGCTGGTTCAGCCCCTCTGGTTTTTGGTAGATATATTTTAAATCACTCGAATGTAGGTACTACTTATAAAGGTATATTATGTATTGCCTTTATTTAAAAAGTGCCGTTTTTAATTATGTACAAAGCATTTTTTGGCGGACAGTCCTACCCGACATTTTCAGTTCGATCCCTTCCGTATCACTATTACTACAAAATGTAGCAACTATGTGTAACTACAAAAATAAGTGTGTTCACTGTTCTGTAACGAATGCACATATACGGCTTAATATAATACAAAACACGCATAAAACAGGTGTCGGCTGTAGTCTAAAGCTGTGTTTCCGCAGGACGCAGCAGACGGCAGACGGCAACGCCAGACGGCAACAGCAGGTGACGTCCTGCCGGGCGTCATTTGCCGTCGTGTGCGGAATCGGTCTCATACATTTTAATACTGCATAGAAGTGCCGTCTGCCGCCGCGGTACATGCTGTTGCCGTCTGCCGTCTGCCACGTCCTGCGGAATCACAGCTTAAGGTGTTGGCCCAACCTAATGTAAAAGTGTGTGAGTCGAGTCAAACGTTATGTTCCCTTGCACGAGTTTTCGCGCTATCGTATAGTTAACGTAAAGATAAGTTTAGACTAGCAAGTTCTCTCAGCAATTTATTGCGCAAGAACTTCCAGATGCGTTTACACTAGCAGCAATATTTCTTTAGCAACAAGCTTTTGCAAGAGACCATGAAGTTAACTTGCGCAAGTTCTTGCAAAGCTGTTTACATTACTCGAGGAATATTTATTGCTTGCCATGTTTTTTCATAAAACTGAATGACAGTGCACGGAATCCTTTTGCCTGATTTTTTGAATCTAATATTTAATGCTCTTTAGATGATGATTGTAAACAAAATAATCGTCAGGAATTTTAAATTACAAATCACTAAGTATCATTTCACTACACTCGTTTCATTTCTCTGTTTTCCTACTTTTTTATGACTGAGAGTTGTAAGTATCGTGATTTTGAATCATAGAAAAATAAAAAATGATTATTATAAACTTATGTTTTTTCTCATCAAAATAATGATTATTTCGTTGTTTAAAAATGTGTCAAAAAGAGTATGTTTTGAAAAATCCTAGCCTTAACTGGACAATAATTCGCTGACCAAGTTATCAAAAGTATTAAAAGCTTTCCACTGAGTAGATTACCTACCACAATTTCCAAGAACAATTAAGTCATTATAAATGAATCCTCGTGATTGTTTGCGTGATAACTAGCTGTGCATAATGTCTGCATAAAGAACAGTATTAGAGTATTAAAAGAATAAATTATCAAGATTTATTTTACTGCCAATCCGGACAAATGGTTTTCTATTTCATTCGATTGCGAATGCGGTGCTAACTGGCTGTTTCAATTGAATTATGTTTATTGTGAATGGTTTTTAAAATGAGTTTTGTTTCTTTCGGTTTTGGAGTGCCAGTGATTAAAGGAGGGTTTATATCAGACCTCAAATAAGGTCACATTCAAGGTTTGTAGGCGTACAGTCTAGTAAACATAGCCACATTTAGTTTGTGTTCATCATAAATGGCAGACATTGTCAAAGTTACTGAACACATACATGATTATATTATGTAGCTTGTGCATTCTAGCCACAGGGCAAGGACGGATCCAATTTCAGATAGGGGGGGGGGGGGGGTCATTGGTCAAGGTCTAGTCAGGACAGACTCCAAATCGATTAGTAATTATAATAATCATAAAGCCTTTATTTTCTTTAACCTATATACATTTTAACAACCTAATATACATTTATTATGATTTAAATATAAAATCATTAACCAGCCACTACATGGCCATTGACATGTATAAAAAATCATAATGTACATTTATTATATTTATATTTGTTAAGACCCCTTTCGGGTATAGGCCACCTCCAACAAATTCCAAAGTTTTCTTTCTTTAGCTTTTGTTATCCAGTTGTCTCCTACTAGCTTTTTGATATCATCTGTCCATCGTTCCTTTGGTCTTCCTCTCGTTCTTTTGCCAGCAGGGCACTGCCAGGACGTTACCTTCTTTGTCCATCTTTCATCTGTCATCCTGGCCACATGTCCGGTCCACTTCCATTTTAGGCGCATTGTATGGTGGAGTGCGTCCAGAACATTAGTTTTCTTACCTATATTTTCACTTCTTTGCTTGTCTTTTAGTCTAAAGTTAAGAATACTCATTTCGATTGCTCGTTGGCCCTTTATTATTCTACCAAATCGATTACAATAATGCATTTAATTACAAAAGAAATAATAGCGGGGGGGGGGGCGTCGTGACCCCAATGACAACCCCTCTGGATCCACTCTTGCCACAGAGTCTTTATAAGAGTTTCAGATACTTTCAATTGGGCTTATCATCCTCCTATTATCGCATCGCACTTTAACACGACACAATACCATGGACTATCTAAACGTTTTTCCATTAAACACTAACCTTGAAAATACGTCTTCCATTTCAAACACGTACATACAAATACGTGTAAATTGCAAGAGCAAACGCAATTATGTTTCGTGTCACGTTACAACTCCGAATACAGGATCCTTTAATTCAATTTCCTGCTGGGTCGCTTAAATAATTTGTCCGTGCATTAGCAAAGGTGTTCGCAAATTCTGCCAAAACTGCAATATTCAAATTGTAAGGCGTTAGATGTTAAATTGTTTATAGACTGCTTGAAGGGTCCTTTGTAATCAATTCAATATTTGAAACCATAATCTCAATTATGGTACCGATATTACTGACGCTGCAATTCACAAATGGCCGTCCCTGCTAACCAATATGGCTATTTTATAGGTTAATAGTTTAAGGAAGATTACTTACTAGTACTTTAGATCCGTTTACGATGTAATATGCATATTGCTTAGTATCACGTAGGTATCTTGCGATATAAGATGGGTCAATAATGCGGATATAAATTATGGCGTGTGTGTTTAGGGTTTATTTACATCGATGATGTTAAGGTATTTACTGGTGGTAGGTCTCTCATATGTAAGAGTCCGTACGGGTGGGTACCACCGCAATGTCTATTTCTACCGCCAAGCAGCAGTGTGCATGCACTGTTGTGTTTCGGTTTGAAAGATATTGTAGCCAGTGTAACTACTGTTCATAATGACAATTAACATCTTATGTCTCAGTATGACGAGCGCAGTGAATTACCACACATAGGGCGGTATTAATAAATCAATCTCTCTCAATGTTTACTAACTCAATGTTTGAGTTACATCTCAAGTAGACATAATGTATTGAACTCTTCATACATTATGTCTACTTGAGATGTAACTCAAACTTGAGATTCATTTATTAATACCGGCCATAGTACTTTGTAGCTCAAGGTGCTGAATGGTGTTGCTACTGTTTATGGGTGGTCGTATCGCTTACCATCAGGCGAACGGCATACTCGTCTCGTCATTCGATGCCATAAAAAATATTTTTAATTTCATTCTTTAAGTAGATTGCACTGGCGTCGTATTCTGTTTTAGGGAATATTGTAGTGGGAAAGGTGTTTCAGGCGGGTAAACCCGCGGGTAACACCTATGGATCATAAACACTGATGGATAAGAATGTTTGTACTTGTAAAATTGTCTGACACACGGAGTCTGACTTGAGAGATGTGCGTCAGTGACAATGGAAGTTCGCCATGTTTATAGGCATAGAAATGTTATTTGTATAAGCGCAAGTAAATTTCAATTTCAAGATTTTAATTAATAATTATTTATATAGATTCAAACGTAAGAATCTTTGTTTTTCATCAAATATTTTTAAATTGGCGTTAATCTATAGAAAGGAAGACATATTGACAAGCAGCTGCCGCTAATGCGATATAATTAGACATTTTATAGCTATTCAACGCATGAAATCTGTCGCATGTGTTCATAATAATATTATGTTGAATGAAAAGCTGATAATCGTGTCTTTACACCAGTAAGCGTAATAATACAGTTTTATTTTCAAATCGGTAATGGCGGTGCATTCTGATTCAATTTACGTCAACAGCATTGTCCCTCAGAATCTTGGGGTAAGTAATTATTATGAATTCATATCGCGTGCAAACAGAATGCTGGATTGATGAAAAACAAGTCCAACTTCGGAAACGAAGGTGTAAGAAAACAACGCGGGGAAATTTGCATACCTGATTATTCTCTATGTTAAGTTTCAAGTTTACCAACACCTAATAACCCCTAAGAAGTGACTGCCTCGGTGGTGTAGTTGTATTATGGTACAACTGCAAAGCTGAGGTCTCGGGTTCGATCCCCGGGTCGGGCAAAGTGATATTGAGCTTTTGTAATCAGTATCAGCTCGGAGAAGTATGGAGAGGAGTATTATGAAAGTAAGAAGACTCCAGAAAATACCCCACCGAAACATAAGGGAAAAGACAAAAATTATCGACGCGCTATGCCACTCAAAGAAACTAAAGTGGCGTTGGGCTGGTCATGTGGCCAGGCTGACTGACGATCGATGGACTCAAAGACTGACTTCTTGGATCGGACCATCAGGCACTAGAAAGAGAGGAAGACCGATGGCCCGGGCAGATGACATAGTGCAGGTGGCGGGTAAGCAGTGGCTGAACATAGCTAAAGATAGGGATAAATGGAAAACTCTAGAGGAGGCCTTCACCTTCAAATAAACGAGGGGTTCTTATTAGTTATTAATTATTATATAGGTATAGTGTTAAGAATAAGTTCAAAGTATCTTATCAAAATTGTTAATTAATTAGTTAATAAGAAATAAAAGGCTTTTTTTTTTTTTTTTTTTTATTTTTTATTATTTATTTATCAGCTCGGAGTCTGGAATTTGTGCCCGATATGGCGATAGGCTCGCCCCCTATTACATCATGGGACAGAATAACGGCGAAAAGTGGGTGCACTAGTTGCGCCTCTGCCTACCCCTTCGGAGATAAACGGCGTGAGTGTGTGTGTGTGTGTGTGTGTGTGTGTGTACTGTGTGTGTGTGTGTGTGAGTGTGTGAGTGTGTGTGTGTGTACTAAGGAACATTTCCAAATAAAAATACATAAAATACGTAATCCTAGTCAGTTTCGGGCACGGCGGCCAATCTCAACGGAAATCAGCCCTGTACGCAGGAGATATTATAGTGCACAAGTGTGTGCGCAATACACAGGTGCACTCGCTATTCCTTCACTCTCATAGTCGGGCGAGAACGCAACCGACATGACCGGAGAGAGATCAGGCGCAGGATCCACGGCTTTACGTGCTTCTCGAGGCCCGGCGTATCACACCGCCAATTTCCTGTCTCCGAGCTGCGACTGAGTAATTAAGATGGAAAAACCTAGTCACAACATTTTTGGCTCGACCCGGGATTCGAACCCAAGACCTTAGCGCGCAAATCGTACTCGTAACGCGCACGCAATACAACTACGCCACCGAGGCAGTCAAAAATACATATTATGTAGGTAAGAACAGCTAATAGCTATTTATCGTTAAGTACCTATCAATTTAGGTAATGAAGATGTATTAGAATTAGGTGTAGTTATAGATAAAAATCAACCCACGTCCTTTATTAACGAGGTACTTTCTGAACATCTTAATTATAATTAGACGGCAAATAATGGACCACTTTCATTTGCTTTTAAGACTCCGTTAGCAAAAATACCTTAATATTTGGAGTCCGAACACGTATCTTTTAGTTTATTACTTTTTTCGAGTGCTGAAGATGACTTTTATGAAAGTTGCAGTTTCTGCGTTGAATTTTCTAACGTATTTCATTATTCAAATTTTTACAGACAATAGATTGACTTTTACAAAATGTTTATCAATGGAAATTTATGTGAATTTATTAGAACGTTGGACTTTTTTAGGTTCCTTTAATTGGTCTTCGCTATGTCATTGTTCTTTTCCATACTTCATAATTTAAATCATTTTTTATTTATCATTAAAACGAAAGCAGTTGAGACGTATAAACAGAGACCAAAAACATTTTTAACGTGATTGTCAACTAATATTATAATTTTTACTCCCAACGTTTCAAAGACTTTACAGCCTTCATGGTCACGGGGCGGACTGAGGTGTTGGTTGTTCGAAAAGTTAATGTTATAATATACCTTAATAATTTATTTATTATACAATGTTAAAAAAAAATGTTGTGACTAACGGTCCAGGAGCTCCCAGTATCGTGAGGCCTTGCAGTTGGTAATTTGGGATCCGATATAATAAGATGTATAACTGGATCCCAGGCCTGTGCAAGCTTCCAACCGTCTTCTCCATTGAACATTCGCGTAGACATAAGAAATTTTATTTGGATTCCAGTTTGGCATGGTTTGCGAATATAGCACGTTCGCACTGTTGGAATTTACATTGGAGTGTCCTTATAACATTTTATTAGCCCAGTCTGAGCAGTAAAGGGGAAAGGCACTTTTATTGGGCAGTTATTGTGATTCAATAAGAAATATTGGACCGTTTAATAACACCATATCGCGCGGTGTTATCCTTATCGTGGATTTTCCTTGATTAAATATGGTAGCAAGTGGAGATCTGTTTCGATAGACTGCAAAATTATTGTATGTAAATGTATGTTACCTATTTATTCGAATTGCTACTATGAAACGTTTGGAATTAAAGCAATTTGATGCATTTTTATTATAAACTACATCAATCCATTTTAAATATAAAACCTAATGACATTTAAATCATTTACTATTTACAACCACGGTTTAGAAAACGCGTTCTAAAATTATATTTAAATTTTTCACTTGTCTAAAGGACGAACGGACGATAAAATTAATTCTACGAAGTTCAATGTAGGTGTGTTTATCTTGCTTTAATCACCATTGCACCATTTTATTAACTCGGGGTAATCAAATGATAGGTATAAGACATATTTTAATTTAAAAAATATCTAAACTAAATAGGCCGAAAGCCATGTATGATTAACTACAATAGATCTCTACATTAGGAACCATTGCTACAACATAAAAAAGTTGAGAGGTATTTTATTATAAAAAAGGACTGTATTAATGCTCCCAATATTAGAAATGAGCTACCACTATGAACAATGGTCACAATGCTTACATTAAAGCCAAAGTCAAAATTATGTTTTCCTTCACCTTCAAGTGAACTATTATTATTGATAATTTACACGTAGATAAGTAGAAAAGTCAGAGGTGTGTGCCTTGGATTTTGAACCTGCAGACAGGCTTAGGCTAGCGAGACAATTGTTTGAAAAACGTGGCGACGCGACGCGTCGGTAGCTCTCTAATTTGTGTATATTCACAGATATTTCATAATATTCAGTTTTCATCAACCAGCCGGATTTAAATTTACCCATATTTGAATACATAAAACGACAACAAGGTTCAAATTTGTATCGTCTTTTTATAGTTAATTAGGTCAAAGAAGCTGTTAAATATTCTCCGCCATTAGCGTGTAATGAGACCTTCATAGTGCATCGCGCTGTAGGGCTGTCGTCTCTAAATTTTACAATTAAAAAATAATAGGCCGTTAAAATCTAAATATAGAACAACCTGTATAATATTTTATTTTTATTTATGGGTATTTTTGCCAGCTGTACTTGAAGTTGTTTTAATAAACTTCCATGTACCTTACTTGGAATAGGCAAAATGTCGCACCTTTAGGATGAAAACGACACAATTCAAAAAAATTGAAAATTGCGTTGTCATTTTTAAATGGCTAAAAACTAGTCGCTTATTTATAAAAATATAATAAAAATGGGACTGATATAACAGTTTTGTCCTTTTCCTGCTTG
Source organism: Lapara coniferarum (assembly GCA_949316025.1). Lineage (NCBI taxonomy): Eukaryota > Metazoa > Arthropoda > Insecta > Lepidoptera > Sphingidae > Lapara > Lapara coniferarum. Next base: position 34,412,523 of record OX438921.1, on the reverse strand, counting down.
AATATGGCTGTGTTTGAACTGTTATTGTATTGAGAACTTAGTTTTAAGTAATTTTATGACGATAACTCAATTTTCTATCTTTTTGAATTGTGTCGTTTTCATCCTAAAGGTGCGATGTATAAAGAAAAGTGTTATTTAGTAATTTATTTTTTATTTGGTTCAGATGAAGGTATTTCTAGCCACCACGACAATTTGCTTGCCTTTAAAAGTTTATCTAAAACATATGAGTATTAAAGTTCTTAATTATTCGTGTGTGATATCCGTACGGTATTTAATAATATATTTTGGTAATATTCGCTCGTAAATCATTGGTATACATGCTGTGCTTTACACAGTTACGACAAACAGACGCCACTGCAACTGATCGTAAGTGGAATACGGTGCAATCGAGTATCGACCGACGAAAACAGCTTACCTCTCGTCCTCTGCCGGTTACGAATTAGATGCCTTTATACAGGAATGTATTTAGACATTTATCATAAGAGAGTACAAAATGTGAACACACTACATGGTCGACTGCGGTTTTGAGGCTAAAGTTAGAAACAAAGTACTTTATGGGCCGTTTAAATCCTCCCTAGCGACTGGTTTTAATGCTGGAGCCTCAGGCTTGTGTTGTAAGCTTTAATTTAGGTAATTTTATCTTAAACGGGCAAAATTCCAACAAGGACTTACACAGCTTTGCCAAAAATTATATTTAAATAAAACAAAATATAAGCACACCGACCAAACTTTTTTGTTATTATATTTTAGACGATGTTGTATGGTGAAAGTGAACTTGTATTTTGAGTTTCCTAGCTTTCTAAATAGGTACTGACGGGCTTTGTGTTTTTTGAGGGGTCTCGTTCTTACACGATGTGCCTCGCGCGGTGCCTTAACATTTTAAAATGAGGAGGTTATCAATTCCAAGTGTATTTTTTAATGTTTGTTAGCATAGAACCCAGTAATTTCTAAATCGATTTAGAAAATTCTTTTTTTTTTTAAAGAATGGAATTCCAGATTGGTCCCAAAGATTTTTTCAAAATTGGTTCAGTAGTTTGGTTTTTAAATCAAAACTGAAAAAAGTATGTCGTCCAAGTAAAAGAGTAACAAAAAAAGCAAAAAATTAAATCTCCTTCAAAAACCATTAAAAAACCGAGACCTGTATTTTGGTTTTGGTTTTCGTAACCACCCTGTTAACTTAGCAAAAAAATTGTTGAAATCCTTTTAGATCCCACCAGGAGCTTCGCGCCGACTTAAGCTGCCACCGTAGATAAGTTTGAGTTATTACATCTGGTTGAGCTTAGTTTTAATTTTTTGCCAATTTTCATTGGAATCATGAAAATAACTGAACATTTTTTGTAGTAAACTGCGTAATATAAATTATAACAGTCGGAATTAACATGGAGTGATTAAGAATAAGTTTATTTGTACTTTATTTCGTGAATTATACTTTTTACATGTATTTTGATCAGATGTGTCCCGTAAAATTAGCTGAGTCGTTATTCTTTAAGTTCATATGTTAAGATGTCTGATTCAGATCAATAATTCCAGATATAACAATACAATAAAATCTGAAAAACCATTCAATAATATTGCCGGCCTTATCAAAACAACGTATTACGTAAGATATTTTCAGAATTAGCAAAACGAAATCTATCAAGATCAATCACTTAATTTTTTGTATCTTTTATCTTACAAATATTATAAATGCAAAAGATTTGTAGAAATGTTTGGCCGTTTGTGTGTTAAAAGTAAACGCAGAAACAACTCCAGGATTTAGATAAAGTTGGGCACACGAGTAGATCATGTCCGGGATTAACACATAGGCTACTTTTTATCCGATCATTTGCTCCCATGAGAAATAATGGATATTTTTTATCCGATTATTGAAGCAGATGGCGCTGCGATTGAATTGTGTTTTAGATACTTTTGTAGCGGGCAAGGTTTTTCACTCGCGCAAAGCGAAGACCAACACCTAGTAGTTCTGTTTTTCAAACTTAATACTAGTTTCGACATATTCGTTATCATGATAGTGTATTCATATTGTGTACTTTTTATATTTATACTTTTTTTCCTTGCTCATTTTATGCTATATCATTATTTATTACACCTACCTATATTGTTTATCTCTGCATCACCCTAATAGAGTAAGATCCCAGAGCGTTCTGACATAACTTATTTTCACATGGATGAAACCTTCACGAATTAGTAGCGTCTAGTATACTTTAAATACCTGCCTACTTGTGGAGCTTGCCCTGTGACACCTGGGCAGGTACCAGGTGAGAAAGGTAACTAAAAATATGAGTTATCTAACTTAAATTTGTATCGCTGTTTTTTATATATATTTTGTAGAATATTATTCTAAACTAGAATTATAAAGTGTCAGACACTTTTCATGGACCAGAGCTTTTGTCAGACGCTTTAAAGCTCGACAAAAAATTAATGAACTTTACTTATTTTTTCATGTCTGACTTTTAAATAAGAGTCCGTCTGGGTGGGTACCACCGCAATGTCTATTTCTATCGCCAAATAGCAGTGTGGTATTCACTGTTGTGTTTCGGTTTGAACGACATTTTAGCCAGTGTACCTACTGAACATAATGAGAGTTAACATCTTATATCTCTAGATGACGAGCGCAGTGGAATGCCACACAGTATTGACATTACTCATGGTGCTTTAGGTATGGTGTTACTACTGTTTATGGGTGGTCGTATCGCTTACCATCAGGCGAACGGCATGCTCGTCTCGTCATTCAATGCAATAAAAAATATGCACTTTTATGTAACCGAAGCCCTGAGTATAAGCTTGTTATTAATATTCAGATTACTCATACCGCATACGCTAATGTTATATGACAATGCGGTGATGGATGGAATACACATGGAATTTTATGTTATGAAAAACCAGCGTTGAACAAACATCTGTAATGATGAATCAATACACGATTCCAATTGTTCAATATTTGATGTAATAACATTTTGTTTTTGTAAACGCTACGAGTCTTGTTTGGAACGAAGTGATACAAGTTTTGGATTCATAATTGTTATCAATCTAGTAAGTAGATTTAATTTTTTTTTGTTCATTATGAGGTATTTAATTTCAACTTAGTCAATTTGTATATTTTTTATAGAACTGATTATAAAACCAAGGACTACTTTTAACACACCGTTTTCCATGTAAGTGAGATTTACAATGAGTTAATATAGAATAACAATGAGTAATTGTGTCAGTTAGGTACGTAAAACAAACAACAGAAATAGATACGATAAACACCATAACAGAAAAAGAAACACAACATGGAGAAATAGAAAAAAAAAAGCTGTTACACACAACAATTATGACATTAATGATTCACAGCTGTTGTACAATTAAATGTTTGAATGCTATGCCTACCTTTGTCGCGTCGAGTGAAAAAACAGCTGTTCCCACGAAAATAAGCAATCTTAGCAACCTAACTCCATTTACATAATTTTAGTGTAAGAATTTGAAGTTCATACTTCTGATTGTTTTTTGTTAATTTATCCTTGTCCATGGATACGAGTCCTTCAGACACGTACTTGTTTCTTTTTTATCCTCAGTAGTATGTCGAAGTAAAGTAGTGGCTACTTTACCAAGAGTCAAGACTATCGAGGAGTTTTGGCGGCAACAAAGAAAACACTTGATTAGCACAGTTATTTCAATTCATTTCATTTGAATTCAATTGGATTATATACCACCATAATTATGCAATATAACACTAAGTATCACCAAAATGATGAAATCAGACGAGAGCACCTCATGTCACTTCCAAATTTCCGCCAAAAACTCATTTTTGATTTAGATTCTTAGAGAGTATTCCCTTCCATTTTAATTTTTAGTATTTATCAACAGTTTCAAAGTCTGGATATCTAACTTAAAACAAAGCTCATAATAAAGAAATGGTTGGAGAATGATATTGATTTATGGAACATAATATAGGTTATAAATTATAATCATGTTAAATTCTACAACTATCCTAACTAATGAAAATAAACAATGTATTGTCTTTCTCCCTATCATACGTTTGGCATCAATGCTCCGCGATTTCGCCAATCAGATTGCTTACATTCGCTAATGTGGTCTGATTAAGATTTATAATTTGCGAGATGAGCAGCAGGTACATAACGTAAACAGATTCATTATAATTATCTCGTTTTATCCATATTTAGATCTCAATAAATTTTATTTACCTACTTTATACCTTACTAGGTAAGCTTCGACATGATATATTTTGATGTCAACCTTTACAATCATTTTCAATGATTATCTAATTACGCCAACATGGTTATAGTTATTATTGCAGGCATCTCATAAATCTACGCCTCATTTTGATTATATTCGTAATTCATATTTCTATGAAGATTTTTACTAAATTTAACTTCAATATTATGAATGTAGTGGAACGACATGTCGCGTGACAATACGTGACCTCAGAGCATGTCGCCGAGGGTGCAATTTATATCGATTTATCTAAAAATATCAGAATAAACCTGGTTTTGCATACGAGTGATTGAGGCGTGTGACATTATGTATAACAATTATTATACTAGCCCTGTATTATATACTGCCCACTGCTGAGCACGGGCCTCCTCTACTGAGAGGGTTTTAGGCCTTAGTTTACCACGCTGGTCTGGTGTGGATTGGCAGACGTCACATACCCTCGAAATTCTTATGGAGAATTCTCAGATATACAGGTTTCCTCACGATGTTTTTCTTAACCGTTAAAGCGAACGATAATTGATAAAAAATACACATAACTTCGAAAAGTCAGAGGTGTGTGCCTTGGGTTTCGAACCTTCGGACATTGTATCGGCAGACCATTCTAATCCCCACTAGGCTAGCGGTGACATGCTTGAAAAAATTCTATATAGTTGCTATCATTTGACATTCGGTTACTTTTTATTGTGATAAAATATTATAAAACGGTTATTGATCCTTAAAATCGAAGGTTAGCTAGGCTAGGGCCTGTAGTGTTCTCACCGGTGAGGATCGCGACGCGTTCCTCCCATTATTTTTAATAAAATTAATTCTTAGTTTTTTTTTAACATCTCTGTCCTGCCCGCCCGAGCTTGGCTTCTTCCCTTCTTTGCTCCCTATGAGAATGACAGTAGTTATATAAGTGATTTTTTGTAATAATAATTATTAGTAATTGAATGTATCTTGACTTATCATAAGTGCAACTATGTTCGCCTACGTGATGAATAAAGTATTTTATTTTATTTATTTTATATAATATATATTACTCGGTGGACTGCCTCGGTGGCGTAGTGGTATTGCGTACGCATTACGAGTACGATTTGCGCGCTGAGGTCCTGGGTTCGAATCCCGGGTCGAGCCAAAAAAATTGTGACTGGGTTTTTCCATCTTAAAATTTACTCAGTCGCAGCTCGGAGTCAGGAAGTTGGCGGTGTGATACCCCCGTGCCTCGGAAAGCACGTAAAGCCGTTGGTCCTGCGCCTGATCTCTCTCCGGTCATGTCGGATTGCCGTCTCACCGGACTATGAGAGTGAAGGAATAGCGAGTGCACCTGTGTATTGCGCACACACTTGTGCACTATAATATCTCCTGCGTACCTGGCTGATCTCCGTTGAGATTGGCCGCCGTGGCCGAAACTGGCTAGGAGGATTTCATAATATATATTATATAGATGTATGGGAAAACCCTATATACTCGGACGCCGGCGTCCGTAGCGGGACTTGACAACTCAAATTAGTTTTATTTTTAGAAAATAAGCCAAAATTTATGTGAATAGGGTATATAATTTATTAGGTATTCAACTTTAGTCATATATACAGAACTTACGGTACGAATTTGCTCATATTTTACTATAAGCAAGTACGGTAATACGTATTTACTAGTTTTTAAAGTTAACTAGAAATTTAAATAACTTAAAAGGGGCTATATACTACCATAGCCGTTAATATTATGTAGCAAGTAAACTTTGAAATCATTAATTTAGCGTAATCCCTAGACAATCCACTTAACACATTAAGAGCTTACTTGAGTATTTATACTAAAAATATCTAAGACGATTAACGTGGCTTATATTTATTATAAAATACTAGGATCATGTAAAAATATACTCAGTTACTACTGATATACTTACTTTTACTCAGTTACTACTGATATACTTACTTTATTGTGTATCAAAATACCGTTTTAATTTAAGATGTATATCCGTGCATTATGATAAATAAACAGCCAAGTACAAAATATCAGATACTTATTTGAAGAGCAATGAGTATATTTTTGTCAAAATCGGTGGTTTGTAAACGATTTTATGTTATTAACTTTTCAAATTATCTTTATACTGTCAAGTAGGTAGTAATTGTAGTTTGGAACTGCCTCGGTGGCGTAGTGGTATTGCGTACGCATTACGAGTACGATTTGCGCGCTGAGGTCCTGGGTTCGAATCCCGGGTCGAGCCAAACAAAATTGTGACTGGGTTTTTCCATCTTAAAATTTACTCAGTTGCAGCTCGGAGTCAGGAAGTTGGCGGTGTGATACCCCCGTGCCTCGGAAAGCACGTAAAGCCGTTGGTCCTGCGCCTGACCTCTCTCCGGTCATGTCGGATTGCCGTCTCACCGGACTATGAGAGTGAAGGAATAGCGAGTGCACCTGTGTATTGCGCACACACTTGTGCACTATAATATCTCCTGCGTACCTGGCTGATCTCCGTCGAGATTGGCCGCCGTGGCCGAAACTGGCTAGGAGGATTTCATTTCAATTGTAGTTTACTGGCTATAAACAATATGTATCCGAACATTACAAAACAGTAGTTGAATAATATTTATCAAGGACATGATATTGAGTGGGGTCGTGAATTAACAACTGTTGTGAGGAAGACAATAGAATACGCCCATATCGATCATCATTTTTGCATGAAAGTGTATTGAGTAGGTAAAGTTCTATAATATAGTTTGAATATCATCATGTTTAAATGTAATTAACAGTAATAACGATATAACTTACGGCGTCGAGTACACGTCCCGAATAAAAAATCTAATTTGTAACATTTTGATATCACAATTTCATTAAGAAAAGAACTTCACATTTGATTATGTTGAACAGTACCTAATGGTTTTGCGGCTAGTTGTCACGCGGATTTTGGCACCGGTCCATTTCGGTCTAATAACTAAAGATATGTTTGTCTTATTTACTGTTATATTGCAGTGAGTTGTGTACATTAATTTGATGTGATGATTTGTATATTTAGCTTGTGATATTAAATGTAAATGGAGATGAATTGTGTACGTGTCTGCAAGTCACAATTAGTATGTCTTTGTTTTATTATAATAGCTTTCCGGGTTGCATGATTACTGTAGTGTAGTGCTTTTGTTTTGTTCTTGAAGACAATAAACAACAAGCTATATTCCATAATACTGAAGCGGCTAGGTGATCAATTTTCAGGTCTAGATTTTGGTACATCTTTTTTAGGCATTTCACACCAATAAGTCGCATCTAGATTAATCCTGCTAGAATTTGAATCTATGAAAGATTCACTAACAAACCATTCAGTGAATTTAGATAATACATACATACACACTCACGTCTTTAATCCCCGAAGGAGTAGGTAGAGGCGCAACTAGTGCAACAACTTTTCACCGTTCATATTCCGTTTCATGATGTGACAGGGGGCAAGCCTATCGCCATTTCGAGCACAAATTCCCGACTCCGGGCTGATACTAAATAGAAAAATCCAATACCACTGTGACCGACCTGAGGATCGAAGCATAGACCTCAGCATTGCAGTCGTACCGTAATTCAACTACACCACCAAGGCAGTCGATTTCGATAATATTTTCTACAAAGAGAGGCCATGTCATGGACTAACACAAAAATAAATTTACGGCATCCAATTCCTTACTAACGAAGCTGTAATATCTCCTGGACATAATATGCGTAAGGTAACGATCACTACATAAATAAACGCGGACCACGATTCGGACAAAAGCTAGACAAAACAAAAAAAGATGGGTGGATTTTAGCTGGCGCGTGGCTCGTCGGCCATGTCATGTAATCAGTTTATAACGGAGCCGTACACTATTTATTTTTTATAAGTAATAGTGACGTTGGGTGTGCGACGCTAATGTACGAGTTAACGCATTTTGTTAATGGAACCTCTGTGTTGCTCCTACAGCGGTCTTAAGGCCAGGAATATACGGTCGTTTCTTATTTTTACTTATTTCAGCTTTTACTACTACTACTTGGGTGGATTATCTCGGCTAAGAGTGTCTTTTGCCTTTGCATGTGCGTTGTCGTCTTCAGAGAGATAAACTTTTGATTTTAGTGAACTGAATTTAATTAAAATTTTCTCTTTCTTTTATGCCCGATAGGCTCGTTCTTTAAACCTTAATAGGAGTAAATTTATTAAGAGATCTAACCTAATTAAACGCTTACTAAACTCAAACATATATTGAACTTATTTTCTGTTTTATTTAGAATCCTTGTAAAGATAAACGAAATATATTTATAAACGAAGCATAATGGGAATCGAACACAGTGCGATTATAAGTCAATAAACCCAGCCACTGAATGAGGCAATGAAATAATAAATTCAGCAAAAAAACTTTCTTACTATCTCGTCGTATCGTAGTAACTTTATACGAACTATCTTGTTGATTTGCAGTTTAGTGTAAATGTTGTGTAATTTTAACTTTTACCTCGTATCGACAGCTGTGCACAGGGCCGTAGTGTGTTATTTTTGTTTTATTCAGTTACAGTGACTGTTTTTTATGACTTAGGAATTAATGTGTATAGCTTAGTAATTTGTTATTCCATAAATAAATAAAAAATAGAAATAATACTGACTGGTACTGACATAACTTTATTTTAAGATGGTGTAAACAATGAAGATATTAAGCGAATATGCCTTTCTACAGATGGTTATAAAATAACAACAAAGTTCCATATTCAAATAGAAAATCCTCATTATATCTTAATCTTAACATATGGTAAAACAAAGAAGCTTCCCGCTATCTGTCCCCATGTCCTTATGTATGCTTAGATAGAAAACTACGCAACGGATTTGGAAGCGTATTTGTTGAATAGATAGAGTGATTCAAGAGGAAGTTTTATATGTATAACACATGTATAATATACTAGAGAAATAGTTTATATGTTCTATTGTGACTGCAAGTGCCTTTCTGACAAAAGTCGGGGATCTACTTATACTGGACGTCAAGGCGTTTTATACCAATGTCGTTGACCGACCATATTGCAAGATCTCTCGAACTGTATCAGTTTATTATCGGCTGGTACTTGCAATTATAACGGATACCGTTAAAATCTATAGTTTGTATATAAAGTGACTTTTATACAGGAAAATCTTTAATTCGTGTGAAGCCGCGAGCAAAAGCCCGTATAGCAATAAAATAAATATCTCAATTGTACGCGTCGTCAAAATATATACTTTAATAACGAACGAAATTGTAAAATGAATGGCACTTTCCCAAATATAAAAGGTAAGAAGCCGGTACGAAAGGCAAAACAGGCCACGTTAAAGACGATCTGACAGAAATGTCTTGAAGGTTTGACGTCAGACCGTAAAAGTTTAAAACGACAATACTTTTTACGACCCCCTTGCTACCGAAATTATACTATAAAACGTTTGGAAAATAAACATACGTTACAAAGCAATTTGCAGCGTCAAGCTATAAAGTCTCAAAGGGTGTTAATATTTCGAGATGTTGCGATTCAGTGGCTTTATACAATTTGCCTCCTAAGAATACTTTTCGTGCATAACTCTGGTTCGCCCCTGTTTATTATTCAGCTGGATAGTGAAAAGTTAAGAAGTGAAATGACTTTAGTTCACTGTTTGTTGTGACGAGAGTTTAAATTAATGTTGAATTATAAAACCATTTATACTTCGCAAATGTTTAGTTTGTTGTTAGGGATGCTGTTCAGATATTATTATATAAAACTAGGTGTTCCTCGCAGCTTCTTCCATGCGAAATTCCTTTCACGAAATAGAAGTCCCACTGTGTACTATGCTGGAATTGTTAGGCTATATATTAAACCAGGATATAATCTACATGCATTAGCTTAACTATAAGATGGTGTGACGGCAAAATGCCACGGATCCTCGGCTTCAGAGGCTTGGGGACCCCATACCTGGACCATTCAGGAGCATCCTTTAAAAAATAAGATCGCCACATTTTACGTTAGCGATTCCATGAACGGGCCTTCACGGGTGTAGTTCGGCCACTGTAAATATGTTTGCCAACTTTATCCAAACCCGTGAGCACTCCGTTTACTTCTAACAAACATCCAAACTTCCCAACGTCTAATTTCGCATATTAGTAAGATTGCTCGTTTTATTCACAACAAAACATATTCTCTTTGTGAGTTACGACCTTTGATCGTGGCAAAGGGCTTGTAATTCTTCGAGGTTCTCTGTCTGAAATTTCGCATTTTTATATATTTTTTTGTTTTCTTTATCGGCATCGTTAATTGTGTTTTTAAGAGAATGATAAACGAATTTAGCTCTCTTTGTTATATTGTAACTGATACGGTAATTACGTCCATTCATTTTTATGTCTATTTTCCTAATCTTGTCTCTAAATCTCTAATTAAGTCCGCCTTTATACTCGTTGTATAAAAAGTGTAAATAAATAAATATAAAAGGTTTCCGGCTGAAAAACCCCAGAGCGGAACAAATATTTGTCTCGCTGCAAATTGGCTGCAGCTTTTCCTTTACAATTTTAACTGTATACTTTGTATCATGGAGGCTTACCAAACGTTTTGACACATTGACTTGGAGCGGCAGATTAAGACATTGTAATATTAGTTTTTACTTTGATGCTCAGTGAACAAATTAAGTTTAATAATACGGTTTATTTTCCACTTAAAAACTACATTGCTGAACGTCTCCATTCTACTATTATTTACGTAGGTAATACCAGAACGATGTCATAACCGGCAATCAAAAGTACAAAAGATTTTTCTTTGCGTCATCGATTTCGCGGGCGTAAATAGGATTGGACAAATATTATGTAAGCTACTTATAAAATATGATACAAGGGTTCTCGTTACATCGCATATGGTCCATGGCGAAGATAGCTGTTTGCCAATTACTTCCAAATCTAATCAGAGGATTCTGTGTTTCAAACATCCAAAAATCTTCACCGATTTTTACATTTGTGATTATATAATATTTAATTACACTCCGCACATCTTTTATACGGCAAAGTGACCAACCAAGTACCAATTGACCGTTAATGTTGCAAGATATTTTTGGTAGCCTTATTTATTTATTATTTCATTTTAAGTTCTATATAAAACTTATTCTTTAGCATTAATTTTAAGTTAACGAAGCTACTTAACGTTTAAAATGCGTCATCAAGAAAATTGTCGCTAATAGCTACTCTCAGCGGTTTTAACGCCCCAAATGCTCAACTTGGTACAACTTTATATTTCTTATCACGTTTATTCACAGAATATTCCGTTTAATCTGCCATTTCACTTAACTTGATAATATAAATCTTACTTTCTATCCATTCAGATGCAAATTATTTACTACAAAATTCACAAAGGATATCTCGTATTGTGAATAGAAATGAACCTTTGTGTCTCTTAACTTTGTTTACTTATCTCTGGATTTAAAGGAAGAAAAAGAAAGAAAGAAGAAAGAAACATTTATTCGCACAATATACTGGGACGCACACAAACAATTAACAAAAAAGGACTTAATACATATTACATAAAGCACGTGGGCAACGTGCATCCCTTGATACTGTCGAAAAGGATCCAGTTCAGCATAAAATGCCAGGCAAGGTGTACCTGGCGCTGGTTTTCAACTGGAACCCTCACTTAGTGGATAGTGACTCACAAAGATAAAATAAGAATAAATAGATAAACAAAATAGTGGGAAAAGGAAGCAAATAAATACTATAAATAAATAAATAGTTAGTTAAGAGTTAAGTATGAATAATAATACTTATATATAGGCATACGGTGCGCCTCTGCTACGCCGCAAATATTCACGATACCGAATACCGATATCTTCTTTAAGAATACAAAATATGTCATTGTTTGTACCTTTCTTCATACAAAAACACACCCGTGTTGCGCGGTATCGGAAGATAACTCCTCATATGACGAAGCCCACCATAATGACACCATGGAACGGATATAAGTAAGTATTGCGGAAATTCGGCTGTACTAGTTGTGCGTTTGCCATCTTTGAAGATTAAGGCGAAAGTTTAGGTTAATTATTTTTATATACTAGCTTTTGCCCGCGGCTACGCCCGCGTTAAAAATGTTTTCCGGGATAAAAGTCCCGCTTTATATTTTCCCGGGATAAAAAGTAGCCTATATGTTAATCCAAGATATGTTAATCTACCCGTGTGCCAAATTTCATCGCAATCCGTTAAAGTAGTATTTGCGTGAAAGAGTAACAAACATCCATACATCCACACATCTATATATTCTTACAGACTTTCGCGTTTATAATATTAGTAGGATTTTATGAAAATTTTACTCAACTTTATTGCTTTAGAAGGCAACGGAGCAAGCAGCCCGCCTGATGATAAACGGTCTCCGCCGCCCATATACTGTAGCAATACCAGAGGCACAGCCAAGCCGATGCCTACCTTATTATCATACATACATATACACTCACGCCTTTTTATTCCCGAAGGGGTAAGCAGAGGTGCAGCTAGTGCACCCACTTTTCGCCATTATTCCGTCCCATGATGTGATAGGGGGCGAGTCTATCGCCATGTCGAGCACAAATTCCAGACTCCGAGCTGATACTGAATAGAAAAACTCAATATCACTTTGCCCGACCCGGGGATCGAACCCGAGACCTCAGCTCTGCAGTCGTACCATAATACAACTATGCCACCGGCGCAGTCACCTTAGTATCGTATCCTATTATTCTGTTTGGATGCACCACTTAAAGTTTCCCATGTGGCGTAGCATAACCAAGTTGAACTAAATCGAACTTGCTAATAACTTATAATGGCATTAATACAGGAAATACCTACGAGCTATTATTTGGACCGTAACTTGATGTAGCTCCAAAACTTCAGTCCTTTGAGTCAGAACCTCTAGCACCTTTGGGAAATTCTCAAATATTTGCAATTGGTAAACAATGGCCGAACTTTTTTCCCTCGGTAATTTAGAGGTTCCATTTTGCTTGTAATTAGTTTTGGGGAGTTTCAAGTGTTTCATCAAGTTTCTATTTTCTGTGTAACCTTGAATCACGGAGGTAATGGATTGACGTTATAAATGTGCACTAATTCCATAGAGAATTCAGCTAAAGTGCTGTTAAATGAATCAAGGTCAAACATATGTGATATTGGGGAGGTTAAAGCGATATTTATAGACCATGACAGCGTTTTCAAATGGCAATAGCATTATCGTGTTCGGCCCAATAGACCATCTTTTTTTTTATAGTACTTGTCTGTATCAGAAGCCATAAATAAAACAAAACAGCATGCATAGTGACCGCTGAAAAAATAAATTCTGCTTATAAGTGGACTATAAAATGTGGCTCACGGTTAGGTAATTTTTTCATATTACTTTGTCAACTTTCCATTCTTAGGTGGATTAGGACAGATCGCATATCGGTGATTTGGTGATTAGGGTTTTATTTATTATATGGGTAAGGGTGTATTCTGTGAAGAGTAAAATATGTAATCTCCTTTCTATAATATTGCTTTACATATGAATAAGATAATAAACGTCACATATCGTATTTACAATGCGATTCAAATTAGAATAGGATCGACTTTGCGCCATATTGTGACGTCTAAATAATTAAATATTATGCTAGGAAAGGAGATGTCCGCTTTTTGTATGGGTGCTGGGCCTCTAAATCTAAACAGGCTCAAACTTTAGGGATATTAAAGGGGCAACATAATATGGAACTTAGATCCATTAAAAAATATTTTTAGACCCCTCCATTCATAACCAACTTTTTTGAAAACATTCATATTAAATGTAGTTTTCAAGCCAAACAAAATTACATGCGTCTCAAAATCGGAGGTCTTTAAAATTAAACGATTTATTGCAAAATGCTAGTTTTTAGGAGTTCTATGCAAATATATATAAACTGTCTTTTTTAGATTTTCAGGCCCATTTTTGGACATATCCTTTGATGTAAAAGTCAATAATTAGACAAAATGCTAATGACATTTGGCACATGAAGATCATTGACGTTCCTATTCTTATTTGAATCGCATTGTATGCCTGTAAAGCTAACAACAACATTTTTACCTTGTTTTGGTTGACGGCAAATACCACATCATCATCATCATCAGCCATATGACGTCCACTGCTGAACATAGGCCTCCCCAAAGATTTCCAGATGGACCTGTCAAAAGCGGCCCGCATCCAGCGCGTTCCTGCGGCCTTTACCAAGTCATCGGTCCACCTTGCAGGTGGACGGCCGACGCTGCGCTTGCCAGTACGTGGTCTCCACTCGAGAACTTTTTTGCCCCATCTGCCGTCAGTTCTTCGAACTATGTGCCCTGCCCATTGCCACTTCAGCTTGCTTATCCGTTGGGCTATGTCAGTGACTTTCATTCTTCTACGGATCTCCTCATTTCTGATTCGATCGTAGGGAAACACCTAGCATACCACATAAATAAAATATGAAATAAATAATAATAAGTGGACGTTAGCCTCGTTGCGAATGGAACGGTCTGCCGAGACAATGTTCGGAGGTTCAAAACCCAAGGCACATACCTCTGACTTTTCCAAGTTACGTGTGTGTTATTTATCAATTATTGTTCGCTTTAACGGGACGGAAAACATCGTGAAGAAACCTACATACATAAGAATTCTTCATAAGAATCTCGCGGGTATGTGAAGTCTGCCAACCACAGTAGGCCAGCGTGGTCGACTAAGGCCTAAACCCTCTCAGTTGTAGAGGAGGGCCGTGCCCAGCAGTGGGTAGTATATAGATATACAATGTTTAGATGACACCGCTTGCTGATAAACGGCATTTGTCACATAAATGTACAAGCAGACCAAAAACAAAAGTCCACAGTGCGACATTTGTAGTCTAGTAATAAGGCGTATACATTTTTAGTTAAGTAATGTAAAGGTCATAATTGTAGCAAATGTAAACCGACGAATGTTCTGAATAAATCATAAAGATTATGTTATTCACTGTTTACCTACCAGTGGGTCATGGAATCTTAATAAAGTACTAAACAAAGTGAATATAGAAATAAACCGTCCAACTTCGTAATATTATATTTAGGATTAAAACTGCGACCTCGGCCGTGAAGATTGTCAAACTAGTTAGGAAAGTTATCCAAGTTTAGTCACAGGCAAAGAAAAAAAAACGAAGTCGCAGGAAGAAAATAATTGTTTGGTGGATTTTGGACGCAAGATGTGTGGCTGTTTTATTTCTCGTATACTTTTTACCGGTGGCAGGACTCTCATAATTAATTATGTAAGAGTCTGTCTGGGTGGGTACCACCGCAATGTCTATTTCTACCGCCAAGCAACAGTGTGCATGCACTGTTGTGTTTCGGTTTGAAGGTCATTGTACCCAGTGTAACTACTGGTCATAATGAGACTTAACATCTTATGTCTCAGGATGATGAGCTCAGTGGAATGCCACACAGTACCTACCTACCTACTTTGTAACTCAAGGTGCTGGATGGTATTGCTACTGTTTATGGGCGGTCGTATCGCTTACCACCAGGCGAATGGCACGCTCGTCTCGTCATTCAATGCAATAAAAAAAATACTTCATATAGGTACAGACGGCTACATAAGTAGCTAAACTAATTCAAGACTTGAAAACGTCTATACACTTTTGTTATCTTACGTTATTTTTCTTTTCACAAAAGAATTATAAAGTAATATACATGACGTAAGGACAAGAATAAAAATGTTTCAATTAAACTCAACGCGTATAGGCAATTTAAAAAATTTAATTCGTTCGGCTACTTACGTGAGCGACTGTACATTTATAGAGCTTCAATATACGGTAAGATATTACGCCTTTTGGTCTGTACTTTTTTTTTTAATTTTGATACATACGCAGCACAAATTCCATAGTAAAATATGAATATCATGTCCTGGAGCTAGAATACATTCTCGGTGTTTCATCCTCGAACCCGAAACAAATATTTGTGAAGAATAATCCGATAATAGCAATATCGAACGTAACATACATCAACCAACCTCGAAACCATACTATGTTCGACATTTTCTCAATATGAAAGTTCCTGTAACACAAAGACAATAAAAACCGGGATATGCGAAGAATAATAAGCCGGGAACGCGTCCTCAAGGGTAAAGTTACAATGGGTCAGGTACAAAGAATGATTCAGGGTTAGGGCTGGCGTGTTACATTGGAGTAATCTCATATGCATAATGTTTAAACTTTAGCAGTTTAGACACTCTTTTACGTTATTCAGAAAACATGAGACAAGTATGTAAAATCCGAAAATTCTTTGTAAACTTGGAGTATTAAAGAGTATCAAAGAACAAAGAATTGACGTTATTTCGAAGTATGTAGTTGCGTTAGTATCTCATCAAACGTAAATAAATAGAAAATGAGAGTAATATTACGAACAAGAATAATAACATAATGAATTATGAGATGAGAAGGTTTAGGCCTAGTGTGGTTGTAAACCTCACATATCTTCGAACGAACTTCTCAGGTATGCAGGTTTCCTCACGATGTTTTCCTTCGCCGTTAAAGCGAGCGATAATTCACTAAGAATACACACATATTTTCTTAAAAAAGTCAAAGGTGAGGTAATAAATACAAATATAAAGAAATCATAGTAGCTACTTTTATAGTTTTTTACAGTAAAAATTACTTTTATTATTGTAATTCTGGCGGCCCTAGTGTAAAACGCGTAACGTACGACAGCATGTATTGTGTAGGAGGTGAATGTACTCAAAGAATCAGTTCAGAGTTCATAGTGGACAGAGAACTGTTGGCGGTTTCGGAGTAGCGTTGACGTGAGTGATACTTAATAATACGTTATAGAACACTGACTATAATAAATGCTGGAATTGTGTGGTGCGAAGTTTGGATTGTTGGCATAAATCTAGCGTTAGTTTATTGGTACTGTCACACATCCTAAAAACTAGTTTTTAATATTACTAGGTTGGATACCATACCATACCAGCCCTGTATATTATACTGCCCACTGCTGGGCACGGGCCTCCTCTACTACTGAGAGGGTTAAGGCCTTAGTCCACCACGCTGGCCTAGTGCGGGTTGGCAGACTTCACATACCTTCGAAGTAGTAAGGGATTCGACGGTTCTAGAGCACGTTCGGGGGTCGGTTGGCGCCACCCTGGCCTAGTTCGTCAATAATTTCGATTGCTCCAATTTCGGCGCGTACGATCCGCGAATTAACCCGCGGATTAAATTGATACCTACCGCGAATTGATCCGCGGATTTAATTAATACCAACCGCGAATAAATCCGCGGATTAATTTGATCCGCGGAATCCATTTCATATCGCCCGCGAGATAGATATAAACCGCGAAGCGAATTAGAGTTGCATGGTTTACGGTCCCCTCAAGCTTGTACCTTTTCCCTCTGTTTCGTTGTGCTTTTGTATTTCTACTTTCTAACAGCGACCCTTTTTCTTTGAAGAATACAAATGTCTTTGTTCCATATTCCTGTGGGCTCGTGTTTCTACGTAAAAGCCATTTACAATTACCCATCACTCACCCTTTATGCATTACGGGCATTATTTATGATCCATAAAGCAATCGTTACAATACACCATACATTACTCAAATTCTAAGTAAAACCCTTCGGGTCTTCTCATTGTCAATGATTAACTGCATGTCCATTATTTTAAACAACAGTTACGGATCCTATTATTCCCATTTCCTGATGCTATGTATTCAATGGAACGTTCAAAGTGAAAGTTGAACATGTTGGATCCTGTCTGCAAGGAAATAATACTCGCTCTCCATATAAAAGCCAAACTCAAAATCACATGGTATCGTATTCCACTCTGTGCTCTCTTCGAAGTGTGATCTCCAGTTGTTTGTAATAGTGAAGTGATAGTAAAACAGTGTAATAGTAAATACTGAAGCTGATATAAAATGAATGTAAGTACCTTCTTATACTTTGATCTAAAATTGTTATAACCAGATGTTTTATTAATTGTATATGTTATGTGTTGTTCACTGGGTTAATGCATTTTAGTTGTATTTGATCTCTTATTTAATTTATCAAAGTTACTGTAGTGCATTTTATTTCACATACCTATAAGTGTTTATCATACAATACTTCCTTAACCAATTTGTTTTATTTACAGTTTTATTTTCGTTACATTTGATCTCTTATTAAATTATCAATGTTACTTTAGTGTACATTTATACTTCGCATACCTATAAGTATTTATCATATAATACTTCCTTAACCGATTTGTTTTATTAACAGTTTTATTTCATTTTATTACAGTTTTCGGAAAATACTTTCAAAAATTACTATTATGCTGAAGATATAGATGAACCTAGTGATGAAGAAGGTACACTCGCCTTTAAAGTCAAAAAAGCGATAATAGCAAACAAAAGATCCATGGAATGCAACAACATTGACGAATTTTTCGAAAAACCTAAGAAAAGGAAGACAACGACAAAAAAATCATCTAGTGTTGGTCGAGCGACGAGTGGTGGTGTTTCATACATAAAAACAAACAGCGATGACAGCAGTTCTGCATCACACCTCATAAAAATTGAGGTGTATGATGTTAATAAAATAAAAAACATCGCACCGACGGAACAATGGAAACATGCTGATGTGCGGGTTAAATATTACGCGGAAAACGAGAGTGACAAAAACTTGCAATCTATCAAGGACACGGTATACAATATAACCAAACACTTAGCGAGTAAGGACGATTGTGTTAAATATTTTATAGACAACGAGAAATGAACAAAGTGCCAGTGCGTATCAGTGTTTTAAAATCATAATTTTAGTCATATACTTTATTCTAAGAAACTATTATTGTAATAACTATACCTATTTTAATTTAATTTACATTGTATTGTATTTTAACTTTGTACTATTTTAAGTTACATGCTTAACAGATTACTTCGTTTTTGATTCTAGAACTCTTTGTGTTGTTGCTAAGTATTAATGTAAATAGTAATAAGTCTTTTTAGTGTTTTTCATGCTCATGCTTACGATTGTAAAGTTATTACGAACATTCATTAATTGTTTGGAAGAATTATAAGTTTGTATGGGGTTATTAATTCTCAATAAAGAAAAATCATTCATTCATTTTCATATTTCATTTATTCTCCTCAAAACATGATTTAAATAAACCAGTTAAAAACACATCATTGCCTATTGTATTATCACTAAATAATACTTGAAAATCTTTAAGACTCTGACCATAATATTTATAGTACAGATACATTAAACAGTACTCTCCACAAACTATAGTAAAGTCATTTTGAATTCGGTTTGTATTGTAATTCCACATTCTAGAATTCCTCGCTAAAAACATTCGGTGGTATCCTTGAGGTGGTCGACCGTATGAATCAAAGTACTGTCCAAAACCATTCTGATCTATGTGTATGGCAACCCAGTGAGAACCTGGTTTGTTATCAGAGTCTAAGTTGCTAACTACATATGTAGGAGTTACTACATGTATTGGTAGGCGATTGGCTGCATATACATTATATTCAATACATGGATCAATTTTCTTTAAGTAATTCTGTATTTCTATTGTATTCATTTTTATTTATCGAATCGCTGCAGAATCTTATCAAGTCGAATGATAAAGTGGTAATGCCGTATATAAGGTTAAGAAGACACTATTATGGTACTTATGTGGTAAGTTTTCTATTTTTTGTGGGGTTGCAAGGATTATGATAAAACAAAAAACTTAATATTTTTTAATTCATTTTATTCGTAACTTACATCTAACAGAAAATCTGAATTAAATTATTCATACTTAATCTAATCTTAAACAGTTAATTTTGTTTTCTTAACTACTATAATCTACTGAAATGTTGCGGTTTTTATCTATTTCAATAACATTATCAAACTCCGCATAAACAATACAATTAATAGTTTGTGACAAAGCTGTTTCAAAACGCACTTCTAATCTCACACTACCATGCTTTACAAGATTCCAATGACTTGAAGAGTTTGCTGATAAATCAGGTGTCAAATCAAATGCCAACATACAATACCCTTGAGCGTATTGTTCTCGGGATATCCCATTACCTTCATTTAGAAAGTGTATACCTGTTCCCGAAAACAATGTATGATATACTGAAGTAAAAATATTGTTCTCAAATGAGGGTTGTAAAGCCTTTGATGGTATTTGTTGGCCGTCTATATATAAACTAAAAGTATTAATGTCATAATTTTGAAAGTTAAATGGGTTCTTAGTGAGGTTTCCATTGAAAGCAGCGTTATTTACAAATCCTACTATACACCTTTTAGGTAATTGCCCTAAGAAAATGTTATCTAGAGTTTTTCCTTGAACACCTGATGGAATTGTTAAAACTTTAACTTCAGCTCGAGTAATGGGGTATTTGGCTGTGGTAGAAGCTAAGACCTTTTGATGAGCAAGTAACACGCTGGGATTGATTCGTGCTCTACGAATTATCAAAGATGCATCCGTAATAGATACCTTTAATTTAAGGTCACCTGTAGAGGCCATTAGATTGAAATTTTCTCTAGAACGAACTAACTTAACACAAATATCAACACCATTGATTAAAAATTTTTCTTGATTGAATAAATCGCCATGCAAGTGACCAATCATTTCCAATTCTTTGCTTTCACTGGCTAGTTCTTGTCTCTTAGTAAATCCTTTATTAGTATCATCGGTGGAATCCATTTTTCCAGCTGTATCTTCATACCATAAGCCACAGGTGAGGTGAGAATTTTTTGCCGCAGGAGCATAGTTCAATAAGTTTTCTATGTACGCACGATAAGCATATGTGTTATTGGGTGGTGATACAAGTTTTTGATTTAAGTACACATCAAGTTGACTGAAGAGTGAGTGCAACCAATTGTTCACCGGAGCAACGACCGTAGATGCGGTGAGTTTGGTGTTATCTTGATTTACTATTTTCGCTTTCAAGTGAATTAACGTATGAGATAAATCTATGTAGTCATCTCCTGCCCCAGGAATTTGAAATTCTATAGGACCATCATCGGCAAGAGATGAAATTGGTTTATAATGGATCCAATTTCCACTTTCAATGCTAGTTTGAGTCGATGGCAATGCAAACAAATCCAATTCGGACTTAATACATTCACAGGAATGACTATGTAAAAAAGACATTTTAATTAATTGTTAGAAAAAATGTCTTTAATTTGTTTTGAAGTAATTTTTGATTTTTTTAGAGCTTTCACCTTCGCGGTCAACGACGGAATGACTCCAGGTAGACGTTTTCGTTTTGTTATATATCCTGATCCAGACATATTGATTTTATTTATTTTTTCATCGGCCTTGCGTTTCAAGTTGGTACCAACTTCTTTAAGACGTGCTTTTATTGAATCTTCCATAGGTCGCGCACTAACCATATCTGTCAATAGCCCAACACCAGCACTTAATGCCTCTTTACCAACAGCTCGAACACCGCTAGATAGTAATGGTAAAACTGACCTAAACAGTCCCCCAAGAAAACTACCGATTCCATGTCCTTTTTGATAAGGCGCCCCTTTATATACCACCCCTATACCTGAACCAGCCTGATGAGAATAATACCGTTGATAAGGGCATGATATGTCGGAGCGTTCAAAATGCATTATAATTTTTTAAAATGTAGTTTAACACACACCGTTCCAAACTGAAATGGTATCTTTTGTCCGGTGCTCGACCTTATATCTATTTCGATGGTATCGAATTCTCTTCGCATTACTGATAAGTAATGTGGAGGTGAAAATACATGCATTTTATTCGCACCATAGATGTATTTTGAGGGATCTAATGGTATAACTCTTAGAAGAGGTGTCATTACATCACCTACAATTTGAGGTTCAACTATATCGCAGTAAACGAATAGTTGAGATGGTAACCCTAAATGTAAATTAGCTGGACATTTTGCTAAATTCTTTTCAACGAGATTTCTGTTTGGTTCAAATCCCAACTGTAAGCCTAGTTTAGGAGATAATGTCACAGATTTAATTGTTTCGTCTAATACAGAAACAGACACAAATTTGGATATATTATCGTAGCGGAATTTGATTTTTTCCCTTATATTATTTAATGCTGATAAAATATGGTTAATATTATCATAGTTTGTGGCAGGTATATGAGTCTTATAATATACTGTGGATAGTTTGTCTTCATGGGGCATTTTCATGATTTTTGTTATGTAAATAACATTCTCATGATCTTGAACAGTAAACATGGTGCATGGATATTGGAATTCAACGATTCCTACACACCATTCTCCTTCCAATATTATGGGTTTGGGTAATTTTGTTGAAAAAATTGATGTTTTGTTCTCAGGAAAGTATTCCATTGAACTATTGCTAAGTAAAGTTAAATAAAAATCCTTAATCATATTTTTTTCAAACTGGAAGCTAAAATCCAACTATTAAATTTGTTCGGATAACCTTTCCACTTAACTAACACTTGTTGTCTGCTGCCAGAGTAACGAGAACGAATTATTTTATCGATCTTGTGTTCAATGGTGGGGTCATAAATGACCTTTTGTAATTCTCGTTCATAAAACGTTCCTACTATCTCTTCACCATCTAAATCTTTAATAGTATAAACAGGCCACGGAGTACGTTCTATTATAGAAGAAATCACAAATATTTCATCGCTCCAATTAGATTCATAACCTTTTTGGAATACATGTTTATATTTGGTTATTCTAACATGATCACCGAGATGAAACATAGGTAGTATATTTTTTGATGATTTTCCAGATTTTTCATATAAATTACTCCAAACTGTCATTATATTATTAGAATTAACATCTGAAGGACACATTTTAAGACTAGAATGAAAACTGTGATTGTAAGAGTGTATCAAATTCTGCAAAATATCAATATATTTATGTGTATTCTTGTGTGTAAAATAGCGCCACATCTTCATTTTTAGCGTTCTTTGAAATCTTTCTACAATACTTGCTTTGATGTCTGGATTATTTGTAGTATAGTAATTAATGTTTTTTGTTTTAAAATATCTTTGAACATCTTTTGATACGAATTCAGTGCCTTTATCAGATTGAATGTGTGTAGGTGTGGTACTAGCTTCATTAAATATACTATCGAAACACTTTTTTACGGTTTCAGAATTTTTCTTTTGCAAGGGTCTGGCATATGCATATTTGCTAAAAACATCAATAACACAAAGAATGTAATTGAAACCTTTATTATCTTTAGAATAAGTTCGCATGTCACTTAAATCGGCTTGCCAAAGTTCATTGAGATTAGAGAGAACGTATTTGTTTCGAGCGAATCTTCTATGTACTGGTTTATGGAGTGTATACGTAGATTGAGATTGCAACCAGTTTTTAACTTCTTCCTTTTTCATTTTACCTTTTATAGCTTTTGATAATTTGTCGATATTACTATATCCAGCGGGGTGTGATACATCATAATAAATTTGATTTATTTCTAATAAGGGGTCCATTTTTCCCAATCAATCTTTTTCTTAATTTTATTTGCGTGTTTAATTTCACTAGTTGGTGTCAAATATACCTCTGTGTTTTGTGACAGTTGTTCTTCGATGTCTTTTTGAAGTTGAGCTATGTACTCACGTCTTTTTGGGTTGCCAATATATGTTAAAGGTATTTTCAAATCTTTTAACGCTTTAGCAAATTTTTCCCAACCGGGTGGGTCGTTGTTTTTCAATGGTCGCAGTGTATCGCTTATTAAATCGATAATGTTACTGTTAGGAATTACTTCATTATCCACAATCACTGTGCCAGCATCATTCCAATAAATTTTGTTTTTATTTAGCGACACCGAATTCAATAATAACTCACCTTTTTTTACATATGTTTTTGGTATTAAATTTAAAATTTGTTCTGTTGAATAGAAAGGTTTTTTTTCGAGTGTAAAATGTTCTTGTTGCTTCTGTTCATCACTCAGTGTCTGACTGACAACTACATCTTTATTCTTGATATCATTATTTATATTAAAATTTTTCCAGCTTTCAGATGAGGGTTTATTGTTATCGTCATTTGAAGTTATTATAGGGAGTTCAATGGGACGACGATCTTCTTCCATAAAGTGGAGATATCTTTGTAAAATTTGTAAGTATAATTTACACTTTTTTCGATCATCCATATTACTGCTGAGTATTTTTTCCATTTCGCTATCTAAACGAGAGGTAGGATTTTCATTTCTTTTTTGATTTAACTTATCTATTAAACTTGGGTCAACTAACAGCATTTTTTTGGCGTGTTCCATTTTAAATCAGTCCACTTATCAATCCACTCAAAATAGAACCCAATATGATCGGAAGAAATGCACCACCTTTTTGAACTATTATATTCTTTCTTATTTTATTTGTACTTTTACGTACTAATTTTCGTAATAAGTTTTTGTATTTTTTTAGTTTATTCTTCGATTTTTCTTCAAGATTTATATTTCCTTGTAAAACATTATGAATACATTCACAAATAAAATTAATTTCGTTTTCGTTACACACTTTTAAAAGAGCTTGTTGATGTTTAGGTTTAAGCTTATAAAGAGCATTTAATAAGTGTTCATGCGTCTTTAAGCGTCGATCCATCATTTGCAAATGACGGGTATTTGTTGGTTTTTGACATATTTAAACTCTTTTGTGGGAATGTACACTGTAGGATGACCATCAGAAGGAAAGATCTTTGATTTAATTCGACACATATCAAAAGTATCTTGTTTTAGATCTATCATCAAATAGCCATGTGCTTTTTTTGTAGCATCTCTGTATGAATCTTCTATGAATTTGCTATTTTCTGGTGATACTTGTCGCGCTAAGTAACGTATTTGAGTTTTATCACGTGGGTTTTTGAAATAAATGATGTAGTTTGAATTCAAAGAAATGTCTCTTTGTCCTTTACCTTGATGAAATAAATTTTGAGTAATGTAAAATACACTCAAGTTCCTATGATGACTACCTTTAGTAAATATGTCGACAATGCGACCATCAGATTCCCTCATAAGATCATCGATAATGATAAGGTTAGCTTCCTTTCCATCAAACATATTCATATCTGGTATACCCTGATAATAGTTTACATTTGGTACATCATATAAGGGTTGCATCTCATCAAAACACCAAGTAATTTGATGAAAAGTGGTGTTACACATATCATTAATGTATTTAATAAAGTTTGTTACAAAATTAGACTTTCCACACCCACTTGGACCTGCAACTATGGCAGTAAAAGGATGATAAAAGTGAAACATTTTTAAATGCACGTGTGAACTCGAAAAGCGCTTCGGATTGAATAAAACAAGAAGATACCGATTGAATGTATTATATTGAATTTTTTTGTTTTACATACAAAGATTACATAATATTCAAATAGTTTGAAAAATGATCACATACAATTCAAAGATGTTTTCAAAAATATTACTGTAATAAAATTAATATAAATTAAAGTTAAATCAGATATAAGAATAAACTTCCTACAGACATTCAAATTTGCATCTTATTTTTCATGATACACAAAATAGTTGTCATAGTATCACAATAAAAAAAAAAGAAAGTACATAATAAAGACAGAACATTAAAATAACAAACATACACACACACACATTAACATACATATTTTCGTTGTACAGAATTCATTGATAAAATCAAATGTCCTTTATTTTATAATGACCCCATGCAAGAGTATCTGTTGAATTCTCTATTAAATAACGTTTTGTGTCATTGTGTGATAAAGATATCTTATTGATTTTTTGTGTAAATATAGCATGTTTAATTGATTTGAATCTTATCATTTCACTGTATTGCGTTTTCTTTTCATATAAACATGATTTATAATCGCTGAGACAAAATTTTTTTGTGACACTTTTATTAATCCCTTTTGCTTTACATATACATTTATTTTGCACATCCATTGCATACATTTTAGAGCGAAGACCTACAAACTCTTTAAGAATTTTTCCGTTATTTTCGTCTTTAAAAAATCCTAACCGTTTTTTATTCAATAATGGTAAACCATATTCATTATTTGGTGGATAGTCTGACGTATCAAAGTAGTTGGCTAAATCAAGTTTTATATCAGCATAATAATTTTGCGTAAATATTTGATATATTAAACTATCGGTATCAGTATATAGTAATTTAATATTATCTTGATATTTCAATTTCATATAATCGTAATGGAAATCGTATAGTAATGTTTTCGATATATCTAAAATACAAAAACCGAGGTAAATTGGTTTATTATATAAAACGTTAGTTTTGTGTAATTGTATTGCAACTAAGCTCTCTGAGAATATAGATAAACTATGGAATTCTGGTCTTGCTATCAAAGATTGAGCACCTTGAGTTTTGCCACGATTTAACCAATGATTTATTAATTTGACATGAACTCGCTTTCTTACATTTTCCATTGTTTTACCAAAAACAGAATTATTCATAAGTTTAAAAAAATCTTTCTCAAAATCTGAAGTAGCTAATGATCGCATATGAGTGTTTAAGTCTATGTAACTTTTCAACCATGCAGATTGTTCAAATTTTAAAATTCTATGAATTTTAACTAATCTGAGACCATTTTTTAAACATTGTTTGAGGTTTCTATAATGAATGACGTAATTTTTTTTATCTTTTAAATTTGGAATCAGTTTCTTGTCTTTGCTGCTTCCTAAACATACGTTTTCTGGACAAAATGGAAAATCTGAATGAAAATCATGTAAAGTTTTTGAATATTCTAAATCTACTTCCAATATAAACCCATTTTTTGCATCATCGGCTATATTAAAATCTGTATCTATGTCGACCCATTCAAATTTGCCTGTCGGGAGACATTGGGACATAGCCCAACCATAAAGGTTATTTGCGTCTAAGTACATCAAAAATGAAGATGGTTTATTTGAATTGTATTCCGACATAAATATGTTATTTGCCACTGCATGTCTATTGCTGCATTGTGATATACCACCCCGAATATTATTTGCTATAAACGTAACCTTGTCGATATCTGTTAAGAGTTCCAAATTTATCTTGGTAAAATTTAACATAGCATCCCAACTTAAACCAGGTGCTGTATAATAGTGGGCAGGATCTAAACCGTATGTATTAAGACAGACATCCCTAAAATTTTCAAATATATCTGCTAACAACAATACATCTGTTTTTAAATACAGGTCTGAATATTCACCCATATTCTTACAATTAAAATGTTTCCACACGTCTTGGGCATGATGGTATTCACTTTCTGTAATGTGACTATCATTTAAAGAACTATAAAACTGATTGCGAGTGGGAAGAGAAGTTATTTTTAAAGAATCAAATGTTGTCATGTATTCGTATGGATATACACCTTTTCTTATTAAACGTTTAAAATCTTCTTCACATGGATATTTTAACTTGAGTTCACGAAATTGTTCAGGTAGTAAGTTCTGAGCTAATTTGTTAAGGCTACTTGACATAAATTTAAAAGAATCAAGAAATCGTAATTTTACAACTCTATTGTTGATTTGTAAAACTTTAGAAAAAGAAATGTATTTTTCCTTGTTCTCAGGAATAAGTTCAATGTCACCTTTCTCGAAATCAAGACCATGCACTATGAAATGAGCGTCATAATTACTTAAATTATGTAAAAACACTGGTACAAAATTAGGAGCTTTGTATTTCTGAGAGCATACTCTATGAGCTACACCTTCATATACTCCAGTATGCCAATTGTAAGATACTGTGCTATCATTGTTTAATTTAGTAGCACAAATGTAACACGAATCACTTTGACTGATATTTATTTCATTTTCTTCAGTTAACGGTAAAGGTGATTTTACAAAAGAATTTTTTTTACAGATATTTTCTAAATCTGTGTTAATGAATTGCATAAATTTTAGTGCGCAATCTTGTCCTGTATAAGACCTATATACTGAAAGATTATCATCATACGAACATTTAACATAATACCCAAAACTATACGTTTCATGTTTTTGAATATTAACAGTTGAAGATTGATTTGGATTGTTAGAACAACTCTCTATTGGATTTAAAAATGCTTCAAAGTCAGCATACACAACGAATGGAACTCTTAATTTACGTTCATAGTTATTAAATGAAATTTGGTTTGATGGTATTAATTCATTAAACCAGTTTCTTTTGCTATCGCTTTCCGATGGTAAATTTGTGCACACATTGAAACAGTCGTTTTCTTGGTGTCGTTTTAAATTATGTAATGATGGAAAACTTAATAAACACCCATCACAAATATGAACTGCATGTTCAGAAGTCGATAACTGTTTAGATAATAATCTCGAGAGGTTTTTAATAAAACAGTAATGACCTTTAGAACCTTGAGATATATACAATAAGTTCAAGTGAGTAGTTTTTCGGCGTTTTGTAAAGTGTAATGGACCTACAACTTTATTTGATTTGCTTATTGAATCATATTGTAATCCAAAAACATTAATACTCATACTGTTCAATTCTTCAAACTTATGGATGTCGTTAATTTTTATAGGAAACGATAGGTTATCAAATTTTAACTTATTTTTGTGTATTATATAAGATGATACCCTATTGGAACTATGAGTGACTGGAAATAATCCTGACAAAACTGCCCAACGAAAGCATTCGTGATCGTTATTTTGAACATTGATTATAGCTTTCTTGTGTTTTATATCTAACGGTAGGTCTATGTATGAAGATCCACGCAATGGGTTAAATTTGTTGATATTCATATCCAAGTGATTTATTTTAACTAAACTCCATCCACTACCTTTTTTTTGAAAATTTGTCATTTTGTTTGTGATTTCGGTAATTATAGATGAGAAAATAATATCTTTATCATCACCTTGACAAACAAGATAGTTTGAAATTTGAAAATCAAAAATATTTTGTAGATTTTTAGTTTCTTGTGTGAAATCCGCATTGAGAATAAAATTAACTTTTACAACAGAATATTCTAAAATAGATCGTTCTAGTAATGTGTATATTATATTTTTAATATTTTGTAAAAATAATTCAGGTGATTCAAACTGCGTATCAGAAACTAAATTAGATTTCACTCGATATGTAATAATTCTATTACCAAAAGCAGTATCAATGATTTGAACATTAGGTAGATTATTATCTCTTCTAATTAAATTATTTTTATGTTTATTGCTCTTATAGTGACTGGTCATATATTTTTTTGACACATGTATGTGACACTCAGGACATTCAATTTTATCATTATGCTGTTCTGTACTTACATTTACAACGGTACCCAGCGATGATGTAGATGTTGAAGGAGCTTCAAGACGAATATTTTTTCTTCTATTTAACGGATCCTCTTCAAACAACTCAGTTGTCGCTAATCTTTTCCTTTTTCTGCTACCTTCTCCATTCTGCATAGATCTGATGAATAAGAAAACTGTTAAAAATTGTGATCTCACGTAATAAGCTTCTTACTATATTTCTATTCTTTAAATAGATACTAACATGTTTTGTTATTTACACTGAAAACAATATGCTTTCATTGATAATACACCATCAATATCATCCTCATCGGTATGAGTTTGCTGTAAGGTTCTATGACCACTACATGGTGTAAAATAAGGAGAAATATCAGGATCTCCCAACATTGACACTGGCAAAACATTTTGTATATACCAAAACCGTATGAAACGATGATATTTATTTAGAATAATATTTTTATCGAAACTAGCAATCTCACTCTGCGATAAACTAGAAATATCAAACGAGTGGTACATTTCGGTTGCACACTAATGTTAAAAATATAAACGGGAGAAACAAGTGGAATGATTGTGCAAAGATGTCCCAACCATTATAAATACTTGAATTGTATCCCCTCTTCGTGGATTCCCAAAACATGTTGCAACAAGTCTTAACATAATAAAAAATGTTATACTTACGTTTCAACTTGTCTTTGTTCCATTTTATCACAGAGCTCGTAAAGTTCTTTGTCGTATTGTGATGACATCAGGTCCATAGATTCAATGTTCTCGAGAAGTGCGACGAGTTCCATGTTGTGTAAATCACAGCTTGATATTGCATCCATCGTGAGCAATGTCTTCGTAGTCAAGGGCGGATCCAGGGGGGGGGTCATGGGGGTCATGACCCCCCCCTGGACGGAGGCCAGAACCTAGGTGGACCACTAATTAAAATTATTAAACATAATGTTTTTATATATTTTTTGTCACAATGTAGATTTTATTTAAGTACTTTAAATATTTAATTAATCTATTCATATAAAAGGCTTAGTCCTGACTGACTGATGGATCAACGCACAGCCTAAACCGCTGATCGTAGAGACCTGAAAATTGGAGGGTGTGTTCCTTGTATGACGTAGGCTTCCGATAAGAAAGGATTTTCCGAAATTCTACCCCTAAGGAGATGAAGAAGGGGGGCAAAGTTTGTATGGGGCAACGCGATTCCTTGGTCCAATCTAATTCAAATTTAGTGTAAACTTTTTTAACACAATTGATGGAAGACATGTTTCGTATTTTATTGAAATTCCTTCCCTAATGGGGTTAAATAGTCTAATCAATAAATTCAAAAACGTGAAAAATAGAGATAAAGGACCTAAAAATATGAGCGATGGCTCATTCGATTTGTAATCACCTCTAGAAAAATGTTTTTGAAGGATTTTGGTGCAGGTTAAAAATTGCAATTGTTATTAACAAATCACATTTTATGTTATAAATAAAGTATTTTTATTGCTGAACTCTCTTTAGCGGCAGCGCGCGCATGCCGTAACTGCCGCGCGGAGCCTTATTTTCAACGTCTAATTAAAATTATAAATAACGGAGATAGAATTCCAGGAGTTAGGATTTTTTATTGGAAATTTCCTCCTCTTTAACGAGCTTTTTTCAAAATTGCTTAAATGTTAATATTTTTCGAGTTATTAACAAAAAACGAAATATCTTTTTTTTTTCATCGTATTTTGTTAATAACAATTGCAAATTTTTAACCTGCACCAAAATCCTTCAAAAACATTTTTCTAGAGGTGATTACAAATCGAATGAGCCATCGCTCATATTTTTAGGCCCTTTATCTCTATTTTTCACGTTTTTGAACATGTTGATTAGACTAAAAAAGGCGTAGAAAGTTATTTTGGCATTGATTTGCTTCGAAGTATCAGTAAGATATCAATACTCCTCATAGGTCGGATAGTGTGTAGGGAAGAGAACAAAAAATCGGTTGCAACAAATAATCGATTTTTGAATGCAATTGATTTTATATTCAAGGATTTTGTTATCGTATGTAAATAGAGTTAGATTATTATCAAATCTTACACATTACAATCAAGAGGTTTTTTTATTATAATAGTTTTTGTTAGTCGTTCATTTTGATTTATCGATAGAATTTCACGATTATCCTTTCATAACATTTAAATTGGTTATTGGACATTACAAAGAAATAATGTGTGTACTGAAACTTAAATCACAAATTTAGTGGTACGGTAAATTATTTACTTTGGAGATCTTCATTTTCAGTCTTCAATATCTAAATTTAAATATCTAACTCATTGTTCAAATATGTTTGTAAAACATACTTACAACATAATTTTTAAATATACAGCTGTGTTTTATTTGCATCCAAAATTTAGATTTTTTAAATTAATCGTTTACGTTTTGTTACCAAGCGATTTAAAACTTTCGGAACATTACGCTCATAAACTGAAAAATACAACACTGTAAAAGCGTTGATATAAGAGTCAAGATGTTATTCTTTATTTCAGTATATTTATACAATTTTTAATCAAATATGTTAAATAAGTATGATACTATTTCTTAAAATGTATAGAAAACATGATAAATATTTGTAATTATGTAGCCGACTTTGGAATTTTTGGTTAGACGTTCTCACAAAGCTTTCGCGTCGCGAAACATTTGAATTGTCATACCAGCCAGCTAAAATTGTATAGTACTATACTAAGTGTATTTAATAAAGCAGTAGAATCAGTATGTCCGTACATTTAAAGAAATATGATAAAAAAGAAAGGCAGTGACTACAGAAGAGTAATGGAACACAAATCAGTGATTATTGTAATTCTTTTCTCTTTGTCTGTGTGTTTTTCTGTTTTTTTCTTACTGCACATCTCCTAAATTACTGAACGCATTTCAATAAAATTTGGCACGTGGGTAGATCATGTCCTGGATTAATACATAGGCTATTTTATATTCCCTGAAAATATAAAGCGGGACTTTTATACCGGAAAATCTTTTTCACGCGGGCGGTGCTGCGACCAAAAGCTAGTTTAATATAATACTTTGATGGCAAACGTATTATTCGGGAACGAACGCATCGAAAAGAATTTTGTCGCGCCACCGCCACGGCCGCTACCATTCATATTACGTATGTCAAATTTCGTGTGACACTTGTGCGCGCTTTTTTTCGACTAACGCGTAATGTCTAACTAGAACTAACGTCTAATGGAACGTTTAAAAGAACGAACGCATTAAAACAAAAAGCATTATAGTAATACGGAAACATTAGGTAACGCGTTTCGGGAGAAGACTTAAAAAAAATTGTTATTTAAATATAGGTAGGTATTTTTAAGTACCTACAGTAATTACATTTATTAATAGAATACCTACTTTTTACTTTTCAAAATTAAATTATAACTTCTTGTGACTTGACCACGACTATATGACCCCCCCCTGGCGCCAAAGCTGGATCCGCCCTTGTTCGTAGTACCTTCTTACTTTAATAAACACTACCCTAAACAATGCAATTTAACTTTAAACTATCCAAACAATTAATGAATGTTCGTAATAACTTTACAATCGTAAGCATGAGCATGAAAAACACTAAAAAGACTTATTACTATTTACATTAATACTTAGCAACAACACAAAGAGTTCTAGAATCAAAAACGAAGTAATCTGTTAAGCATGTAACTTAAAATAGTACAAAGTTAAAATACAATACAATGTAAATTAAATTAAAATAGGTATAGTTATTACAATAATAGTTTCTTAGAATAAAGTATATGACTAAAATTATGATTTTAAAACACTGATACGCACTGGCACTTTGTTCATTTCTCGTTGTCTATAAAATATTTAACACAATCGTCCTTACTCGCTAAGTGTTTGGTTATATTGTATACCGTGTCCTTGATAGATTGCAAGTTTTTGTCACTCTCGTTTTCCGCGTAATATTTAACCCGCACATCAGCATGTTTCCATTGTTCCGTCGGTGCGATGTTTTTTATTTTATTAACATCATACACCTCAATTTTTATGAGGTGTGATGCAGAACTGCTGTCATCGCTGTTTGTTTTTATGTATGAAACACCACCACTCGTCGCTCGACCAACACTAGATGATTTTTTTGTCGTTGTCTTCCTTTTCTTAGGTTTTTCGAAAAATTCGTCAATGTTGTTGCATTCCATGGATCTTTTGTTTGCTATTATCGCTTTTTTGACTTTAAAGGCGAGTGTACCTTCTTCATCACTAGGTTCATCTATATCTTCAGCATAATAGTAATTTTTGAAAGTATTTTCCGAAAACTGTAATAAAATGAAATAAAACTGTTAATAAAACAAATCGGTTAAGGAAGTATTATATGATAAATACTTATAGGTATGCGAAGTATAAATGTACACTAAAGTAACATTGATAATTTAATAAGAGATCAAATGTAACGAAAATAAAACTGTAAATAAAACAAATTGGTTAAGGAAGTATTGTATGATAAACACTTATAGGTATGTGAAATAAAATGCACTACAGTAACTTTGATAAATTAAATAAGAGATCAAATACAACTAAAATGCATTAACCCAGTGAACAACACATAACAAATACAATTAATAAAACATCTGGTTATAACAATTTTAGATCAAAGTATAAGAAGGTACTTACATTCATTTTATATCAGCTTCAGTATTTACTATTACACTGTTTTACTATCACTTCACTATTACCAACAACTGGAGATCACACTTCGAAGAGAGCACAGAGTGGAATACGATATCATGTGATTTTGAGTTTGGCTTTTATATGGAGAGCGAGTATTGTTTCCTTGCAGACAGGATCCAACATGTTCAACTTTCACTTTGAACGTTCCATTGAATACGTAACATCAGGAAATGGGAATAATAGGATCCGTAACTGTTGTTAAAAATAATGGACAGGCAATTAATCATTGACAATGAGAAGACCCGAAGGGTGTTACTTAGAATTTGAGAAACGTATGGTGTATTGTAACAATTGATTTATGTATTATAAACACTGTCCGTAATGCATAAAGGGTGAGTAATGGGTAATTGTAAACGGTTTTTAACTAGAAACACGAGTCCATAGGAATATGGAACAAAGACATTTGTATTCTTCAAATAAAAAGTAAAAAAGGGTCGCTGTAGAAATACAAAAGCACAACGAAACAAAGGGAAAAGGTACAAGCTTGAGAGGACCGTAAACCATGCAACTCCAATTCGCGGTTTATATCTATCTCGCGGGCGATATTTCGCGGTTGGTATTAATGAAATCCGCGGAAAAATTCGCGGTAGGTATAAATCCGCGGAAAAATTCGCGGTAGGTATAAATCCGCGGAAAAATTCGCGGTAGGTATAAATTTAATCCGCGGGTTAATTCGCGGATTGTACTTGTATTGCGCCGAAATTGGAGCAATCGAAATTATTGACGAACTAGGCCAGTGTGGCGCCAACCGGCCCCCGAACGTGCTCCAGAACCGTCGAATCCCTTACTACTCTTCGAAATTGGCCTAGTGCGGGTTGGCAATCTTCTCATAGGTACCTTCGAAATTCAGAGAACTTCTCAGGTATGCGGGTTTCTTCACGATAATACCATGGATAAAACCACATAATAGGTTGGACAATATCATGTTATTTCGTAAATACTTTTTTAATTTTAAAACACAAGTATTGGGTTATAATTGTTTTGTGTGTTGTTTTAATTCGACTCTGCCAGGGTAAATGTTATTTTCCGATATAAAAGTGTCTTATGTTAATTGATGATTTGATTGTTGAAGATGTTAATTTAGGACGTGATATATTTGTTTGCCAAATTTCATCGAAATTAATTTAGAGTTCTTACATAAACGCATCTTCATAAATATATGTTAGTAGAATTATGTGTACTTTTTTTGCTACACTAAAAAGTTATATAAGTTTTACATTTGTTCATTTACTAATTGCCTAGTTATATTGCAAGAACGATCCGAGGCGTACAACAAGGTTGTTAAAAACATTCTGTCTTCGTTTTACATTTTCAGGCCAAGAGTTACCTTCATTAGTTGGATTGGCGTCTGCCTTGTTCAAAACTTTCCTATGAGAAGTAGACAATTAATGGAATATCTCATTTAAATTTTAAACGCCATGTTATTTCATACCGGATAGCGTAGACTAGGCTAATAAATTGAATCCAGTCTCATTTATTTGTGTTCACTTACTGCTTATGAAAGTGCGTCTATTGAGAATGCGCCGCGAAAAACATATTATTATCTTAATATATTATCTTATCTTAGTCTGCCTCGGTGGCGTAGTGGTATTGCGTACGCATTACGAGTACGATTTGCGCGCTGAGGTCCTGGGTTCGAATCCCGGGTCGAGCCAAAAAAATTGTGACTGGGTTTTTTCATCTTAAAATTTACTCAGTCGCAGCTCGGAGTCAGGAAGTTGGCGGTGTGATACCCCCGTGCCTCGGAAAGCACGTAAAGCCGTTGGTCCTGCGCCTGATCTCTCTCCGGTCATGTCGGATTGCCGTCTCACCGGACTATGAGAGTGAAGGAATAGCGAGTGCACCTGTGTATTGCGCACACACTTGTGCACTATAATATCTCCTGCGTACCTGGCTGATCTCCGTTGAGAATGGCCACCGTGGCCGAAACTGGCTAGGAGGATTTCATCTTAGGCGATAGGCTCAACCCCTATCACATCATGGGACGGAATAATGGCGAAAAGTGGGTGCACTAGTTGCGTCTCTGCCTACCCCTTCGGGGATAAAAGGCGTGAGTGTATATGTATATGTTTGTAGAACTAAAGTCCAAGTCTTTAATTAACCCGGAGTGATTAGAAAGCGGAGATAGGATTTTTTTTGCTGAGACATGCTGTCGCTTCGCCGCCGTTTACGGTTTAAGCAGCGTATGCCCTGTAATTAAACTGCTTGACGTTAATTTTCCTTGCAGATTTCCGTTTAGAACAGTATTTTCGGTTGTTTTTATTCCAACAGAATGTACGTACAATAAAAAACAGACCAATTGAGAGCCTCCTCCTTTTTTGGAAGTCGGTTAATAATGTGGCGATTATATTTATAACATAAATATAATCTAAAAAGCATAGTACTATTATAAACTGAATAACAGTACCTACATAAGAATATAATCAATCATGAGCCAAGGTTATAATGATAACAATCAATAATGTAATATTTCTTAATAACATATTTTTGTACAAAAATAATCAATACTGCTGATCGCATCAGTAGTAAATTACATATGAGCAACATAGAAGTATTCAAAATTATTTATTATAGCATTGTTCATGAAAATACTTTTGTTACACGGTTGTCAATGTCGACTGTCGTAAATTATTTTTGGATGTTTGACGTTCACGGCCGCGTATTTAGCATGTTTTATACATTTTTATGTGTCTTTTTCCGACGTTTTATTGGTATTGAATTATAGTAGTTTCCATTAGAATAGACTTTCCAATCGTAAATTGTAATTATATAATATAGGTAGAAAGGGGTGTTTTACTCTTTCTCAGATACAGCTATAAATTCTGTACTTT
Organism: Lapara coniferarum; assembly: GCA_949316025.1. Lineage (NCBI taxonomy): Eukaryota > Metazoa > Arthropoda > Insecta > Lepidoptera > Sphingidae > Lapara > Lapara coniferarum. The sequence goes on along the minus strand of OX438921.1, from coordinate 34,375,716 downwards.
GATTAGAACGCCTGTAATGGCAAAAATCCGGATAATATATAATCCGGTTTGAATAACTGGCCAATATATTAGAAATACCCGCACAAAATGTTTCAGTGCTAACAGTATATTCATGCTGCAGGCATGCCACTTTTGACAGGTCCGTCTGGAATTTTTTGGGACAGGCCTATGTTCAGCAGTGGACGTCGTGTGGCTGATGAGTATATAGTAATTTCTCCTAGCCAGTTTCGGCCACGGCGGCCAATGTCAACGGAGATCAGCCAGGTACGCAGGAGATATTATAGTGCACAAGTGTGTGCGCAATACACAGGTGCACTCGCTATTCCTTCACTCTCATAGTCCGGTGAGACGGCAATCCGACATGACCGGAGAGAGATCAGGCGCAGGACCAACGGCTTTACGTGCTTTCCGAGGCACGGGGGTATCACACCGCCAACTTCCTGACTCCGAGCTGCGACTGAGTAAATTTTAAGATGGAAAAACCCAGTCACAATGTAAATGATAATGATGTGAATGATGAGTATATATAATCATAGTAAACCTAACTAAGTGTATTATTCGGATTTACACAAGCCGATCCCGACACACTTAAGGGGCGTAGCGGCTCACTATTGCGGGTACGATGGTTGCTATCCGGGCGGATATATCCTACAATATTCAGTGTTTTTAGCAGACACATATTTTATACTTATATGCATAAAAGTACAGAGGTTCCGACTGCATCGCATAGCGAAATAGGTAATATGTCGTGAAATAAAATTATTTATTTAGAAGTTATAACTATTAGAATCATTTTTGTTTACTTTTACGAACCATTTGTTATCACAACTACGATCGAAAACACTTAGTAGAGTAATGGACTAAAAAAGGTTTGGTTTTTACGAGAACGTTGTAATGTGATATAGCAAAACGATCTGTTGGTCGCACCATGCTAATGGGACCCACTTTTCATACATTTCCCGCATAATTTATGCTTTCAAAATTTGCTCACTTTACAAAAATCACGTAAATGTTTCGTTAATTACTGTAAGGACGATTTTGTGAATATTTGTCAAATTCTAATTCCAATTCAAATCATTTATTAAGTAATTAGGTCTCTAAGGGCATTTTTAACAATGTTTTTTTACTAAAAGATTCTACCAATGTTTCTGAAAGGCCCACTGACCTGAGAAGAAGTACCAAGAACCTCAGCATAGGTCTTTTATTGTTATTATAATTTTTGAAATGTACCTATATATTTTACAATTTGCAAATAACAATACAAATTGAATTTTAAGGATGGATAAATGCGAAAATTAACGGAGAGTACCCAAGTCAAACAACCACCTACATGTTTAAATTTAAGTAAACAATTGAATCAACCATCAAAAAGAGCAGACCAGTCCACGGCCAGTACCAAGCAGCACTAGGTAAGCACCATTGTTTTGGCCTAAGGAGCATTGAAATCGGTGTAATTACATACTGGCCATGATATCCATTGGATATTACTAGCAAACTTAGAACTGTAAAAAGTCTGGGTAAGAAATTTCGAGTCGGCAACGCTAACCAGGCAGCCCGCGTGCACTTCTCCGTATTTAGTTTTACCTTAAACGTGCATGTTTCTGTTTTCCTAATTTTGTAGTTAACGGCTAGAAATGAACATGAATTTCTTCAAGAACTTTAAGCATTTGCCAATTCTCCACATTAACAGATTAGTGATCCTTAAAATATGAAATTCGCCAATTCGCCACAATTAACAAATTAGTGACCTGTAATTCTATACCCCGATATGGCGATAGGCTCGCCCCCTATCACATCGTGGGACGGAACACACAGACGAAAAGTTGTTGTTCTGGTTGTGTCTCTGCCTATACCTTCAGATATAAGACCTTGGGTTGCTAATTGACTCCAACTTAAGCTGACGACCTCAGGTGAATTACATCTGCCAAAAGGTAACCGGTACCCTGAGTGCGCTATCGTCTGAAGAACTTCCTCCCGATCAAAACCAAGACTATGCTTGTGCAATCCCTTATCCTCCCTATTATCGACTATGCTGATGTGTGCTATTTTGACCTGAATGCAGATCTTCTCAACAAATTAGACCGACTTCTCAATAACTGCATTCGATTCGTCTTTAACCTTCGTAAATATAATCATGTCTCTGCTTGTCGTTCTGATCTCAAATGGTTACCCATTCGCGAGCGGCGTAACTTGCGTGCTCTTACTACTCTCTATTCTTTACTTATGTCGTCCACTACGCCTTCCTACTTAACCGCATACTTTTAATACCTGAACTCAAATCATGAGAGAAATCTACGTTCTTCAAATAATCTTTTACTACTTTGTCCCTCTCACACCTCTGACTTCGTTCATTCTTCTTTTCCGGTCCAAAATGTCCTACTCTGGAATGCACTCCCCCTAGAAATGAGAACATCTACAAATCGCTATGTGTTCAAAAAGAAGGTCCGAGAACTATTTTCGGCAAAATTGGCGTGATTATCATCACTTATTTAATATTATTTAATATATATTATATAATATTTATTAATATGTTATTTATTATCTATGAATACGTATATTTATTAGTATTTTGTTGTATTATTTTATTAGTATTTTTCATTATTATTCATAGGTTTATTCAGTAGCATATATACTTTGAAGACATATTATTCTTTACTTAATTCTCCCTTATTTACGCACCTGCCTTCTTGTATCTCTGCACCACTTTAGGTTGACTGGTAGAGAATGCCTATGGCATTAAGTCCGCCTTTACTCCATGTATAAAGTGTAAATAAATAAATAAATAAATATAAAGGCGGAATGTGTGTGTGTAATTCTATACTTAGCTCTGTGTAGCGAAACTTTATTATAATTATACCACTAGCTACCTAAACAAGCTATAAATACGTATAGAAACGTGACCACGTGTTAATCCGAAGCAGCGAAGCGACATTGCACGGTATGTGCCAGATGGTCCTACAATGACCAAAGCATTCCACCGATTAGATTCAGTATGCTGTATTTGCTATTGTGTCTCTTCGTCGGTTTCTACAAATTAATGTGTCAGTTGTAGTAGTTATTTACTTATATTATTGTAGGCTTCAGCCGATATGAATGCCTGCCTATCTATACTAATATTATAAAGCTGAAGAGTTTGTTTGTTTGAACGCGCTAATCTTAGGAACTACTGAACCGATATTGAAAATTCTTTCACTAATAGGAAGCTACATAACTCCTGAGTGCTATAGGCTACTTTTTATCCCGGGAAAATATTTTTGTCCCGGAAAAACTTTTTCACGCAAGCGGAGCCGCGAGCACTACTAGTCTTTAATAAAATTTGTATTAACTATACATACTTTTTTCATACTGTTGTGGCTTATTACTTTTTATAGTTGGTAACTTCCTAATTTAGACCTGGCTATACCTATTAATATTATGAAAAATTACATAACGCTAAAATAAAATAGCATCTTCGTAGATCAATAATACTTATACCTACATCTCTTCATAAGCAACAACTCTATATTAATTAATATCATGTTTATAACAGGAAACAGTTCTAGAAATTATTAATCACAGGTAATATGCGCTGACGAACTTTACGCCTAAGCAAAGTTTGTCGAGAAACATAACCTACTAGTAATAACTAATGCGTAGTTATCCGGGGCATTAATAATTAAACTGTGTCCAATAATAATACAGGTTAAATTATAAGTAGGCGTGGGTGGTCAAAATCCGTAACTATAGGAAAAAGGGAAAACTGGTCGAAATTAACCTTTATCCAATGGAGACGATATGGCAATAATGTGTGAACATTTTTTTCTGTCAATCCTAACGGGGGGCGAGGTTGACACGGATAGACATTTAACAAAAAAAACCACACGTGCAGGGCTGAATATAAGGTCGCTTTTTACAGAATAACACAGCAAAAATCACAATTGCTGTGGAGCACCGCTTAATGTCACTATCGTAGAATGTAATGACAGCGATCGCAAGTCACATAGGTTTTAATAAAAGTTTATGACCAGCTGCGCATTTATGACCAACGAAGGGTTCGCCTGCTTATTCCATCCCCTTGTGAAATGTTCTAAGAAATTAACAACTCGCGTTCGGTACACCGAACTGCGCTCCAAAACCAAATTGCCGATGTAGCTTAGAAAGCCGCTAAACATACATAAACTGGGGCTGTAGCCAAAATACTTTTAAGAAGGGTAAACGCTAATAGAATACAAAAATAAATATGCGAATGACATGATCGATAAGTCTTTCGGACAGACATGTCATTCCCATGCATTTTCTATTTTATGACGTTAACGCTTGTAGAAATAGCATCTTGGCTATGGGATCTGGTCATGTCAGTCGAATGCCTGATGCGCTATACGCCAGGATTATTTGTGGACTCCTGACACCGCTCGTAAGCAAAGGTAGAGCAAAGAAGAGATGGAGGGATGAACTGAATTGAGTCTTAGAGCCGATTTTATGTTTAGTAGATGTTTCATTGAGGTCCAATGCTTGAGATTCACATTTTGACCCGTCAAGCCCCTCTACGGACGCCAGCGTCCGAGTATATAGGGTTTCTTCATACATCTATATAAGCGGGGTTTGACGGGTTGATAATGAGCCTGTGGGCTTCGAATATGGCAAAAAAACACGACATGGCTCCGTTTCGATTTATTGGGATTGGTTGAGAGATTAAAGCTGGGATTCCGCTGAACGCGGCAGATGGCAGACGGCAACAGCATATACCGCGACGGCAACGGCATTACTGTGCACTATTAAATACTAGCTTTTGCCCGCGGCTCCACCCACATTAAAAGGTTTTTCCGGGATAAAAGTCCCGGTTTATATTTTCCCGGGATAAAAAGTAGCCTATGTGTCCTATGTATCCAGGACATGATCTACCCGTGTGCCAAATTTCATCGAAATCCGTTCAGTAGTTTTTGCGTGAAAGAGGAACAAACATCCTTACATCCATACATCCAAACATCCATACATTCTTACAAACTTTCGCCTTTATAATATTAGTAGGATTATGAGATAGATTCCGCACACGACGGCAAGTGACACACATGACATTGTACACATTATGACACGTTATGATCTCTGCGTCAATAAAACATCAAAATGAAACGATAATGTTTTACGAGTTACGTTTTTTTGCCACATTCTAAACCCACAAGTTGGTTCGATAATCAAGCCAAAAATAATGATTTTCAAAATGAACAATGTCAGGGCTAAACTGTCAATATGTAACGATTCTTTCGCGTGTGTACTACCCACTTCCGTGTAATTTCTATTCATAAGGCCCAATTTGATGTCACGAACTTGTAAGAGACCTTGTTGTGATCTTCGCGAAAACCAACATACTAACATTTTGTGGGCTTTTCTTGTAGCTATACATAACTAGGCTTTGCTCGCGGCTTCACCTGCGTGAAAAACATTTTCCGAGATTAAAAGTGGCCTATGTTCTTCCCAGGTTTTCCTTTTTTTTATGACACTGAATGACGAGACGAGCATGCCGTTCACCTGATGGTAAGCGATCCAACCGCCCATAAACAGTAGTAACACCATCCAGCACCGTGAGTTACAAAGTACTGTGTGGCATTCCACTGCGCTCGTCATCCTGAGACATAACATGTTAATTCTCATTATGTTCAGTAGTTACACTAGCTACAATGCCCTTCAAACCGAAACACCGCCAAGCAACAGTGTGCATGCATTGTTGTATTGCATGCACACTGTTGCTTTATGGTAGAAATAGCCATTGCGGTGGTATCCACCCAGACGGACTCTTTCATATTATGAGATACCTACCACCAGTAAAAAAGGTTCCCAAACTATCTCCATACCAAATTTCGAAATCCGTTAGGTAGTTTTTGAGTTTATCGTATTCAGATTGACAGACATACAGACGCGGCGGGCGCTTTGTTTTTTTTTATTTGAGGAAGATTTAGCCAACTCTCACATATTATTTATTTATTTTGAATCAAATACTTTTTGTTTTAATAGTAAAATACAGATATAATTATTTTACTTAGTAGGAAACTTAAGATCGATCATGTAATTTTTGTAATTGCAATTTGATTGGTTTCAATTAGCAGAGAATGTAAAGGCCCGTGCTCAGCTATGGGCAACATACAGGGGTGGTATGGAATGGTACAAAATTTATAATTTCTAAGCTATTATTGATATATGAAGATATATTATCTTGACATCACACTCTGTTACACTCAAACCCGAAAATAGATTTGATTACAAGTTCATTCAAGCCTCGGTTTCAGTAAATCAAGTTAGAGTAATTTTATGAAGATGCCTTCATGATTGTTTTCATTAATTTGATGAACTTGGAGAAGTTGTACAAACAATTAAATTTAAATTAATTAACAATGAATGTAATTGTGTTCTCAATTCTGTATATTAGACTATGCGCTAGCTATACGTAAAATCTTATGTTCTGTGTTCTAGACTACAATGTCATATTATTATGTGGTACATAATATATGGCCCTAGATTTATGAAAAGATTTTTTTATAAATTAATTAATATGGCATACATCACACCCAAGATAGATGTTTGCGTACAACACAAATTTAAAAATACAAATAAAGCGCCTATAACGAAGATATACTAAAAAGCTAAAATGTTGCCTCATGTTAAAATCAAACACAACTGCTTCAGTAGCTTCGAGTTCCTGCGTCGCAGAGGACGTAGGTATTCAAAAAGTAATTTGCATTATCTTTATTTGAACACAAACGTCGCATTGGTAAGATTTAAGACCACACTACCTTTAATATGGTGTAATAACTCAATGTGATTTGTTTTTATCACATAAAGCTAAGTTACTGCTGCGCTGACCTCCTAATTGATTCAATAAAGAGTCCCTTTCAGTGTTATTCCATTTGACTTCTGGTTATTTTTACTTTTGTGTGGAGCAAGCATTGAGGGTGTCCATATTTCCATATCTATTTGGCATTTTTCTTATTGATCACGCTCTGACGCCTTTTATCCCCGAAGGGGTAGGCAGAGGCGCAACTAGTGCACCTAGTTTTCGTCGTGCATATTATTTATTAATTGATCGCAATATCCAACTTCATCTTAACCTTCTTATATTTTTCTATATCGTCATGTTTATTAGTAACTAGCTTTTGCCCACGGCTTCGCCCGCGTTAATAAGTTTTTCCGGGCTAAAAGTACATAAAAACCTTCCCGTTGAATCACTCTATGACTATGACGTTGATACAACTCTTAACGAATAATGCATTAATTTCGACCAAATTTGATTACCATAAAAACGGTTCTAGTAAGTTAATCTTAAAAGATAGACATATACTGTTGCGGACATTTTTTTAGATAATTTTAAGAGGAATAATTCTTTCATACATATATTTTTGATATCTTGAACCGTTTTCGCAGCGCACGCAATGGAAGCCCTCAAGGATGAATAATTTTCCCCGCTTTTTTCACATTTTTCATTATTTCTTCGCTCCTAATAGTTGCATCGTGATGTTATATAGCCTATAGCCTTCCTCGATAAATGGTCTATTCAACACAAAAAGAATTTTTCAATTCGACCCAGTAGTTCCTGAGATTAGCGCGTTCAAACAAACAAACAAACTCTTCAGCTTTATATTAGTATAGATTTGACAAAGATTTTTCTCCTGAGAAAACATGCGGAGGATGTTCTTGCTATTTATTACGTTGGATATTAGGATCATCTAGATTATCATAAACCCGAAATAGAAAATGATTAAGAGACGAGCCTGCCGTTCGCCTGATGGTAAGCGATACGACCACCCATAAATAGTAGAATCATCATCCAGCACCTTGAGTTAAAAAGTACTGTGTGGCATTCCACTGCGCTCGTCATCCTGTGGCATAAGGTGTTAAGTCTCTTTATATCCTGTAGCTACACTGTCTACAATGTATTTCAAACCGACACAATAGTGCATGCACACTGCTGCTTGGCGGTAGCAATAGACATTGCGGTGGTACCCACCCAGACGGACTCTTACATATGAGAGTCCTACCACTAGCATAAGTTTATATAGGTACACATATATTTATTGCATACGATTAGAGGTATTTATATTAGTAGTACATCGTCATCCTTTACGTATCATAGTATATACTTCATCTTTCTATATCAGTCGACACCCCTATATTTAATTTCTTATCTTCTCCAATCCATCCAAAGGTTGTCCGTAAGATATTGCGGAATGCGATAAGACCGCCAATTGTACTTGTGTTTTTATCATCTTAGTTTTATTTTAAGTTTATACATTCATCTTACAATGATATACAATAAACTGTTAAATAAATAAATAAGTGGTCTTTTTATTGGAATATTTTAACGATACTTTTATTCACTAAATTAATACATAATCCTGAAATTTTATTATGATGCTAAATATTTCGAATTTAAAAGCGCCATTAACTTGGCTATACATTTTCAGCGCATCATCTTATTACAATTTACATTTCAATTTGAATCGTCTTTATTTACTAAGTATTTCTTTAGATCATTGCTGATAATGGAAATTCAAGTTCAATTAAGACTTACACATTTTTGCCACAATGACAATGTTAAAAAAAAATGTCATCGAGAAATTTTGTATTTCAAAACTACATCGTTAAAAGTCAAAACATCGTGAGAATGTGTTACATTATTTATTCTTAACAGGAGATTTAGAAAATACATAACTTTTTCCAATGCCTTTGTATGAAATAAAATGAAGAAATTAAGTATAATTAGTAAATAAGTTCACGCTCGTTTCTTATGCCTTGATGTCCCGTGCACTTCGTCGTTCTTTATTCTTTTTCCACACTTCGTTAGCCCCCGGCGCGGCGGTCACCACAATATTGGTATAATAAAATACAATTTGGGAACCGTAGTTCATAATCATAAGGTGGCTTTTGATTCGTTGGTAAAAATAAATAAACTTAATTACGTATACAGTCAATAGTCATGTAGTATTCAGTTGATTGTATTGATTGACTTGTTACTACACTTCAGTCTCAAATACAGATAAAAACCTTTATAATCGAACAAACACTCCCTCTCTCTCACACACAACACACACACACACACACACACACACACACACACACACACACACACGCGCACACACACACACCCACACACCTACGCCTTTCATCCCCGAAGGGGTAGGCAGATGCGCCACTAGTGCACCCACTTTTCACTGTGTGTATTCCGTCCCACGCTGTGATAGGGGCGAGCCTATCGGGCACGACTTCAGGCTGATACTGAATAGTAAAACCCAATATCACTTTGCCCGACCCGGGGATTGACCCTGAGACTTCAGCACTGCAGTCATATCGTAATAAAACTACGCCACCGAGGCAGTCATTATAATCTTTTATAATCATTGCCTTATTAATGCATCAATACATTAGAATATTCACCTTTATATTTGACTATGAGAATATGTATTTCTACTCATCTTAATTCTGACACAGCTGACAGTCGGAATCTCGTATTCTAAATATGAGTTTCAATTTGAAATGTAAACATGCTAGTGTACAAGTTAACGAGATTTATTCACGGGTTATATTATAAGCTTCTCGGTTGCAGTGCACTAGATTGCATTACTACGAATTGAAGTGATGTCTTAAGTTATTTCTTATAAATATATTATAAGTAGCATACAAATGGTATCTTGTCATAAATTCTTTTGTTCTTGGAAGAGGTTGATGCAATTCATGTCATTGAGCTTAATATATTTATGAATGAAAATTTTACTTTGTTTTACAGAAAAACTAGGGCTTGCTCGCCGTTTCGCTACAAACGTACCTAAAATGCCAACGCTATCTCTTCAAAAGAATCTGATTAAATTTCTCTATTATTTGCCATGGGAGCAAACTACTGGGATCAAAAGTGAAGTGAAAGCGTATGTGTTAATCCAGGACATGGTCTATCCGTGTGCCAAATTTCATCCAAGTCCATTCAGCTGTTTCTCCGTTTACTTCTAACAAATATCCAAATATTTCGCAAACTTTCGCATTTATAATATTAGTTAGGAGGCGGTCTTGAATTGGTATTTGCTCAATAATTACATTTATTGTCGTTGCCTTTATAAAACTGATTTCAATTAAGCAAATTGCTATAATTGTTCGTGGTGTTCGTATAGCAATAAATACAAATATAAAATATTTTTTTATATACACATAATCTAAGCCAGTTTATTTAAGACATTACAGTGACTTATAATAATATAACTAAGCCCGTGTTGTTTCATCCATGCAAGTAACCCGCTTATATATAGATGTATGAGAAAACCCTATGCATATGGACACCGGTGTCCGTCGCGGGCCTTGACAGATTACCGGTCTTATTACACTGAACAAGCGCAGTGCCATCGCCTCGTTACGAATTCGCTTGCAATTCGCCAGTGTGACAAGAGTGTTAACTTTACCTGACCACCGATGGGATGTGATGAGGCCTATGTTCAGCAGTGGACTTCTAGAAGAAGAAGAAGACCACGGATGAAATAACTCGACCGTAGTGTCACACTCTACCTGACGTTGACGATCAATACGAGGTTTTACTCGGAATGTTTGTCTAGATGCAGTCTAGTCTTTCCAATTCTCCCGAAGATTCAGTTCTCCCAGTTAACGACACCAGCTACATTATTAATAAAGCCGTAAAGATCAAAACCCTATCTGCAACCCAATATATCGCGGGTTAAGAATCAATATCGTAATGCAAAAAAGTGAACTTTACGCCAGAGAAAAAAAATATTTAACAAGTGTTTAAATATGGCAAATAAAAAGTCTGAAATACGATAGCTATGGTATTATTTCCCAAAATTAACCAGAATAAAGATATAAATATCTAAGCACCTAAAATTCTTCAAAAATTTAGGTAGATGTATTGGTTCTCCACCTGTGTTATTGTGACCACTATGATATGCACCAGTGTGTATCCACAAGACAAGACAGCTAAAATATGTTAAAAGCTTTTACCGAGTGTAGTAAAAGCCTGTATCCACTTTGGAAAAATATCCTTAGAACTACTCCGGATTTTAAAGCGCGTAAATCGATTGAAAAGATGTGGTTAAGAATAGAAAGCTTTCAGAAAAGTGGTTTGTGGACTACTCGTTCAATTGCATTATTATTTTTAAAGCAGGTCAGAGACAATGCATCCGTACGACCATAAAGATGGATGTTCGTGACATCCTACTAATATTATAAAGGCGAAAGTTTGTAAGAATGTATGGATGTTTGGATGTTTGGATGTTTGGATGTATGGATGTAAGGATGTTTGTTCCTCTTTCACGCAAAAACTACTGAACGGATTTCGATGAAATTTGGCACACGGGTAGATCATGTCCTGGTATAACACATAGGCTAATTTTTATCCCGGGAAAATATAGACCGGGACTTTTATCCCGGAAAAACTTTTTAATACGGGCGGAGCCGCGGGCAAAAGCTAGTATTTTATAATGTAATTTGACAAAATGGCGCGAATCATGTTATTAGTACAGTTACTGGAAAGTTTATTTCTAAAATCCATTTTTTTTTCATTAAATTTTTTTAAGAAAGGATACCTATATAAACGAATAGAAAAAACAGATCAAAATGCTTCTTAGAAAAGTAGTTTTAATATCACATCCTCCACACAAATATTTATATTCCACCAGTGAAGGTTCATCTTTATCGCATATCTTTCAATATCCGGATCTGGAACGTAGTTTTACGATTATAATCTACCTTATGGCTTTACAATATTATTCATTCGATCAGAAATTCTTCCATTAAGTAAATTTCTTAGGGTTGACTGCCTCATAGAATAATGCACACACTCAGTCCACAATTCTAGAAAATAAAATTTTAAACACAGGTTCTTCGATAACGTTGACGAGTGGTATTCAAGGGTGTTTGGTAATTCGTTCCCTAAGAGGGTTAAATCCCATCAGGCACATGGAATTAAGTATAGGTAAATTAGAGGCATTCATAAATCCTACTAATATTATAAAGGCGAAAGTTTGTAAGAATGTATGGATGTTTGGATGTATGGATGTTTGTTACTCTTCCACACAAAAACTACGAAACGGATTTCGATGAAATTTGGGACACGGGTAGATCATGTCCTGGATTAACACATAGGCTACTTTTTATCCCGGGAAAATATAAAACGGGACTTTTATCCCGGAAAAACAATAAGTTTTTCCGGGCTAAAAGTACATAAAAACCTTCCCGTTGAATCACTCTATGACTATGACGTTGATACAACTCTTAACAAATAATGCATTAATTTCGACCAAATTTGATTACCATAAAAACGGTTCTAGTGAGTTAATCTTAAAAGATAGACATATACTGTCGCGGACATTTTTTTAGATAATTTCAAGAGAAATAATTCTTTCATACATATATTTTTGGTATCTTGGACCGTTTTCGCAGCGCACGCAATGGAAGCCCTCAAGGATGAATAATTTTCCCCGCTTTTTTCACATTTTCCATTATTTCTTCGCTCTTAATAGTTGCATTAAGAGCGAAGTTGCATATAGCCTAAAGCCTTCCTCGATAAATGGTCTATTCAACACAAAAAGAATTTTTCAATTCGACCCAGTAGTTCCTGAGATTAGCGCGTTCAAACAAACAAACAAACAAACAAACTCTTCAGCTTTATAATATTAGTATAGATTTATAACTTTATTGTACATCACAACGTAATATAGAATTTCACATAATATAGGCAAAATATTTGAAAGCTATATAGATAAAGACTAGGTTGACGATCAATACGGAGCAAAATATGCTTATTATGATGCCGACCAGCTTATAAACACTAATGAACAATATGAGAGAAATTGTTTCTAATAATTTTGCTTTACATGTTCCCCTTTTTGCTCAACATGCTCGTTCACATGTTTAGTCAAATATTGCACGTCATTGTTGCCAAGTGAATATGGCTTTAAGTGCTCTTTCAATTTATATGACGGTGTCGTTGGATAAACGAGCGAATGCTTTTAATAAATTTATTTTATGTGTAATGAAGTGTGATTGCAGAAACACTTGATCTTGTGCAAACAAAATTATTAAGATTAAAAGTGATGGCAATTAACCAGCTAATATTATAATTAAGATGCACGGCGGGTTGTCCGCCAAGATCGCATATGTTTTAATTTAGTAATATGTGTTATTGAATCAGACTGCGTCGGTGGCGTTGTTGTATTGTGTGCGCGAAACGATTTTGGCTCTGAGATCTCTGGTTCAAGTCCCAGATCGGGCAAAGGATATTGGGTTTTTCTTATCCGAAGTCTTTATTTTGTGTCCGATATGGCTCGCCCCCTATCATATCATGGGGTTGAACACACACGGCGAAAATTGGGTGCCCTAATTGGACCTCTGCCTACCCCTTCGGCGATTAAGGCGTGACGTGTGTTTGTTTTTTAACAAGATCTTGGTCGTGATCTACGTGAATAAATTTATATGATCATAGAGGACTTGGTCTACCCAAAAAACATTCATAACAATTCCACGGTTTATACGTTAATTTCTAACCAATACCTATCCTTGAAATATGTAAGAAATATATATCTTCACAAAATTTGTCATTTATAGTATTGGTAGGATATTACAATAAATCTTAAAGTTGACACGAAAAAGCCACTAGCCTGATGGTAAACATAAAGATATGAGGGTTTTTCCGTACGCTTTCCTCGTAAGTTCGATTGGGGAACGTGACATGACTAATATTATTACACACTGCACCTCCTACAAAAATGTAAGTTATGCTAATATAAATATAGTTCTTTTTCGTGTCTATGTTCGAGCAGGTCGCAAATATAACTAGATTTTGTGTAACAAGTACACGTCTACAATATTAATAGGGTACGAACGGCCCGCAATCAAAATTTCATAAAGGGTTAGGTTACCGTTTTAATAAATGTACATGAACGCATTTTGATTGGAATCTGTTTTATAGTTTTTAAATAAATAGCTCTATGGCTTTAGCTTAGTTCCAGTAAAGAATACTTTGTATTTGTTCACTGCATTTTATATAGTGTATCGTGATTTAGGTACTGGATATTCAACGGGTAAGTAATAATGTTTCCTCGAGTTTAATTTCAATAAAAAATACGTTGTATCCATATGGAATGTTTTTTTTTTTAACTGGGATAGTATGGGGGAAAGCAAAACCAAAGGAGCTACAAGGAAACTGTCTTAGGAATCATAGGGTCTGTTCTTCTGTAAAGCATTTTTTTATTTAAATGCGAATTGTCCATAAAAATTATTGATATCGGTAATTTTTTTATACGTATGGTCTCATATTTATGTAAGGACCATTTCATTGTATGGGAAGAAAAACATCTGGGCAGCAGAATTTGGTCAAATTTAATGAAATGTTTTACCATACAGTTTATGAACTTAATCTGGTTCCCATGTTATTGCATCTAAAGTAAAAGATGTTTAATGTGGCCTATATCATGCTGTTTGCTGGTACGGGCACTTTCAGCACACGTCTAGTTAGTCCATTGAGAAGTTGCATTTGGGGTTGCATATTTTGTCAGACGATGAAATTATATTTTTTAGTTGTCAAGGGGGACTTATATAGAGTATCTATATTAATACGTGACTAGAAAAGACTTTGTACCCCTTTTTAAGCACATTGCGCGCACGGACGTGTGTGAGATGGCATGATTAACGTTCATATAGAGAAGGAATACAGGAAACTAAAATTTATGTATAATATGTGTTAGGAATATATTAAATTCGGTAGTTTAATTTTAATCACTGGACGGCCACTATTTTAATGATACGTCTACTTTACGTAGGTCTCTCATATGTAAGAGACCGTCTGGGTGGGTACCACCGCAATGTCTATTTCTACCGCAATGTGCATGCACTGTTGTATTTCAGTTAGAAGGTCATTATAGCCAGTGTAACTACTGGACATAATGAGACTTAACATCTTAAGTCTCAGGATGACGAGCGCAGTGGAATGCTACTCAGTACTTTGTACTTAAGTTGCTGAATGGTGTTGCTACTGTTTATGGGTGGTCGTATCTCTTACCATCAGAACGGCAGGCTCGTCTCGTCATTCAATGCCATAAAAAATGTACATTATGTTTTTGGATATTATCTTATCCAGTACTATTAATGTTACATGTTACCTAATCTTATTTCGTCCCATGCGACTACCAGTAAGAAACTCTATCTCAATACAATCAATATTATTACCGATGATTTGATATTAAAATTAATAATCGAGTTGAACACCTGAAGCTATCCGATATAAAATAACCATACGTCGAGAACGGCGCCCAAGCGACTATTAAAATCTAAATCGATTTGCGTGAAAACTTGCTTGTCCCATACCTTGGGAAACTATACGATTTTATCGTCAAGATCATTGAATTCAATATAGAATGTGCAGTAACTGAGGATAGTTTGGTATTTATAGAACAACATGCATCTATAGCTTATTAAATACTAGTTTCTGCTTGCAGTGACGCCCGTGGTTAGCCAGACCAACTGTGAAACTTTGGAATAAAAAAATATACCTAGGTCTTGCTTTGATGGTAACATATGCTTTGTGGACTCATGTCACCCGTTCGATTCATGGGTTTGGATTAACGGATCCATGAATTGGCCTAATTCTGTAAATCTATATAAAGCATTGGCTGTAAGCAGGTCCTTAGATGATCTAAATGCATTCTTCTATATTATGTTAAGGTAGCAAAAATGTGTTGCGACCATATTACTAACACTGGATCGGACGACTTGAGGAGGAAAATGATAAGAAAGCGAGACTATGACATGACAAACAAACATAGATTAAAATCAATTTAATTTATACTTTCAGTATATGTACTGGAAATAACATAAATGCCCCACAAAAAGCAAAGGCAAATGTCCCTACGTATGGGGGCGTCCATAAATTACGTGAGGTTCTTTTTTAAATTTTCTGTTCCTCCCTCCCTCCCTGGTGAGATGTCGTGAGATTTTATTCCACCCCCTCCCACATCCCTCAATATCACGTGAGATTTTCAAAATGTGGGTTTCTTACGTAAACGCGTTAGATAGTTATTGTAAAAAAAAAATGCTTCATGCTTTTATTCACGACTAGTTAAGACTAGTTATCAATATTGCTGAGAGTTTAATTTTTTTTTATTTTATTATACAAAAGGCATAATACAGAATACAATCATTATCACTTAAGCACTAAACTATATTAAGTCTAGATTGCCTTCCTTAGACCTATGCCCTAATTGAATTTAATCAGCGGAAGTGAAATCTGTAAAAAAAAAAAATTAACTGAGTTTACAAAGTTTACATCTGATTTTACTTAAGAGAGTTGTATAACAAAATTTATATGGAAACTAATTGTACTACCTATATACTACTTAGTTTTCTAATACTACGTAAAAACGATCCAGGCCTGCTGTTCATTATGTCAATGGTACCAAGTTTGACATAAAGTTCATTATATAATCATCCTGATAATGGGATTATAATAGGACGTATTATTTACGAACACACGAAGCGCAAAGATGTTTGGATTACGGATTCTATAATTCGTATTAAAATTTATCAATGAAAGTAGTTCGGGTGAGTCTATTTGTGCATGAATTATCTTGTATAGACACATTAAATCCGCCATTTTCCGCCTTTGGTCAAGTCTCCATACTTTAAACTTAGACAACCTCTCTTCATTAGACGATAAGGTACGGCCAATTCCGCTCCGGCAAAAAATGACCTTAAGACATTTATTTTGTATGTTTTCAATGCATTCGGAATGAATGGAATAAAAAGGAGACCATATGACCGACGCATATTCAAGTACAGACCTGACCAGGCTGAAGTATAGCAGAAGTAAGCTATTCGATTTTTTAAACAGTTGCGTAGTCCTGAAAATGAATCCAAGTAGTATGTTTGCTTTCGAACATATGTAATTATAATGGTCGTGAAAACTTAGTTTCTCGTCAAATATTACGCCAAGGTCCCTAAAGGCAGTTTTGTAGTTTTTGTTTAATTATAAGTGTAATAAAAATTTAACAATAGAATACTTAAATCGTAACTACTGTGATTAAAAAAAGATTATCTACTCTAATTCAGTCCATGGAGAATCATGCGCGGTCTCAAGAGAGACTATTGGAATCAACATGTCCATATGATTATCAGTAAAATCGCCTGCTCCTTCAACTTCGTTTTGATCTAGCCACTCTAAGCCGTTGGCGCTTGCACACAGTAACTCATTAGCTCGTCTTGTGACAATCAGTGACAAATTAAATGGACCAAAATAGTATAATTTTATTTTGTTTCAATCAGAAAAAAAATTGCGTGATATTTGCCGGGACCCCCCCCCCCTCTCCAACGTAAGATTAGATGAGATTTGACTCAAACCCCTCCCCCCTTAAACATCTCACGTATTTTATGAACGCCCCCTATCAGATTTAATCGAGTGCGAAACTGAAGTGCTTTCAAAAGGGAGAAGGTAAACGTCCTCCCACAGGTTTCTTATTCAAACTCAGTAAAAGTCCGGCATCCCACAAACTTATCCAAGTAGGGTAGCCATGTTTTTCTATTTAATAATATGGAGACATAAAACAACGTTAAAAATTAGATGTTCAATTTTTTTTCTTAATTTTAGTTCTTGGTTACTGGTTAAACACATCCTATTATCCTATTAATATTATAAAGGCGAAAGTTTGTAAGAATGTATGGATGTTTGGATGTTTGTTCCTCTTTCACGCAAAAACTACTGAACGGATTTCGATGAAATTTAGCACACGGGTAAATCATGTCCTGGATTAACACATAGGCTACTTTTTATCCCGGGAAAACATAAAGTGGGACTTTTATCCCGGAAAACCTTTTTAACGCGGGCGGAGCCGCGGGCAAAAGCTAGTCTAATATGATATTAAGAAACCTTGTTATTTTTTAACTAGCTTTTGCCTGCGGCTCTGCCCGCATTAAAAAGTTTTTCCGGGATAAAAGTCCCGGTTTATATTTTCCCGGGATAAAACGTAGCCTATGTGTTAATCCAGGACATGATCTACCCGTGTGCCAAATTTCATCGAAATCCGTTTAGTAGTTTTTGCGTGAAAGAGGAACAAACATCCAAACATCCATACATTCTTACAAACTTTCGCCTTTATAATATTAGTAGGAAGATACCTTACATATATATAAAAACAAAAACTATAAACTCCTAAAAAAACATGAAAAATAACCACTAACAGTATAAATAATTTTAGCCACTCTTAATAAAACCTCCTTTCTTTGTACAAGTAAGTAAGCACCCGATATTCCTTTTAAATCTAAAATCATGGTCCCCCGGATATTTTTTAACCGAGACGGTCGTCTGGAAAAACACGGGACAGGAAGAATCGCAAGTAATTACATCACAAAGTAATTTGTAGTAATGAAATCATAACAGCGAGAACTTTGCTCCTTTTTTACACCTTGTAATTAATTTAATTGTTTGAATTTTATGAGATTGAAATCTGAAAGTTGGGAACGAAGAATTAATTAATAAAACGTGTTTTGCATCTGTTATGTGACTGAATAAGCAAATGAAACACAGAATTATATTGGTTTTCTTGTTTGAAAATGCTTAGTAGAAGGTAGGGCATAGTAAAATTAAATGTTTTATTTGATAATTTTTTTACTAGTCCACCATCCTGTAAAAGTATAAAAAAATGCAATAAAACGACGATTATTCTCAATCTAAATAATTCATTCATACAATGTGGGTTGTAAACGTAAATGTTAGAAATATTGCCTTTGTTTTACTGTGCCTTGCATGTTTCTCTACGGCAAGTATTTGATTGTGTTCCATCTTATCCTACTTTGAACTACAAAAGTAAAGATACAATTTATTTTTTGTGGAATGACCGAGTATTAAATCAATACAAGGAGTTATTACATAAATGATATGAATAACTACCACGAAAAACGCAAAGGCTTATTGTTCTTCCCGTTTTTCGTGACGCAAGAACAGCCCGGACGAGCTGGCCCATTTAAGCATTTCGTGTCTACCATATTAAGTTCAAAATTACGTAACAATATTGACCTGAAAACTATCTCTCAAAGTGCGACTCATTAACCTGGTAAATTGTAGCGAAGTAACTAATGTAGGAAGGGCTGGCGGAATTCCAATTTATTTGTAAACAGGTGGCAAAATGGGCCGTGCCGTGACATTGACAACACACGGAGAAGAAAATAGTTTTCAGTTTGATTGTATGTTTTTTTGTCCTAAAAAGTAATTATACGTTGGGCAAACTTTTTTTATGGGATTGAATGACGAGACGAGCATGTCGTTCGCCTGGTGGTAAGCGATACGAGCACCCATAAACAGTAGAAACACCATACAGCACCTTGAGCTACAAAGTACTGTTTGGCATTCCATTGCGCTCGTCATTCTTAGACATAAGATGTTAAGTCTCAACTCTCATTATGTCCAGTAGTTACACTGGCTATAATGTCCTTCAAACCGAAACACAACAGTGCTGCACACTGCTGCTTGGCGGTAGAAATAGACATTGCGGTGGTACCCCCCCCCCCCCCCCTCCCCAGACGGACTCCTACATATGAGAAACCTACTACAGTAAATAAAACTACTGAACTTGTAAGAAATCTTTAGCTAGATTCCGAAATATATAAATTCTAATATCCGATAAATTATCAGAATAGTATATTTATGCTTCGCCGTTTTATTAGATTTAGAAGCACAAATCCAATATTATCCAACGAATTAAAAGAAATAATAGCTATATTAATGATCATAATTCATTTCACTGGATGTATCATTGAAATATAACTACTTATGGTCACGGAGTGGACTGACTATAAAGGCCGCAGAGAATTATAAATGTACATATGGAAAATAAAGATTGAAACGTTGGGTAGAAATTAAACGAATAATCGCAAAAAAACCGTTAACTGTAAATATTTCAATGTCAAAAATTTGCGTAAACATAAGTCATTATAAATTAATCATTGTCTTATTTATAGCCATTTTTTTTAAGTTTACTAGGGCGAATGTTAGTCTGTAGACATATATCTAAGTGGACGTATGGAGCGACTTAGCCCTAACATAGGACAAAGCTCCTTAAAATAAAAAAAGAATATCCATTACTAGACCAATTACGGTCCCATCACCTATACATTGAC
Source organism: Lapara coniferarum (assembly GCA_949316025.1). NCBI lineage: Eukaryota > Metazoa > Arthropoda > Insecta > Lepidoptera > Sphingidae > Lapara > Lapara coniferarum. The sequence goes on along the minus strand of OX438921.1, from coordinate 34,355,592 downwards.
AGTAATTGATGAGTTCCGATCTGAAGAGTGGAAGGTGAACCTTGTCCGTATTGACTGGGACGTAAATAGTTCCCGTGACACTAATTGTTGCGGGAAATTATTTGAAGGACGACTTACGTCGCGGGCTTCATAATTTTATTGTGCTTACTGAAGGTTGAAGTGGCTACTGAATACTGATGTTTCTATTTCAAAGCGATTTTTAAGTTGTAGCTAAACTTAATATAAAGCAATGAAGAGTTTTATAGAGCTATTATTAGTATTATTATAAGTGTTTTGTCTTTCAAGGTATTAGATGTTAGGAATAAAGTGACAAAGTGATAAGGTCTATAAGTGATATGGTAAGGTCTGCTGCCTCGGCGTAGATCGAAATTGTTAAAAATAAAATAGATGAAGATTAGCTTGGCTAGATACAACACACCCCCAATTTCTAAACTTGGAATATAAAAATGAGGTGTTAAAATACTCAAAGGGAATAAAGTGATTATTTTACATGGATTTGATACATTTATAATCATTTGTTATCCGAATATTTCACATTACTAAATAATATAATATCTAAGTAAAATAAAATTGCGGCGAAAATAGATTTTGACTACAAAAAAAAACAAAGAAATAGTCACAACCTTTCGTCACGTAGCGTTTAGGGCTATCCAGATTCCAGATTGGTCAAGGCGAGACGTGACAGGCGAGACCTAGGCAACTTTTGTGCGCTTACCTTTGTATTTTAGCCAATACATTGCACAAAGGTGCAATGTATTGGCAGATGAAAATTGATTTCGGCCATCGATTATACGGGCAAATGGAATTGAAACTTATAGACAAATTGCAAATAGAAAGCAGCAAATACGTAGTACGTACTGATTTTCCGTAACAATATACTCCTGCACTTATTTGTGTAGTCGATGTATCACTATCCAATGTCGCTAAAATATTCGTAAAATAATCTTAAAGTATTATTCAATATCCATGAATATTAAATTCTCATTGTAGCTTAACACACTTAAATTTCCAGTTATTTACGTAAAATAATAAGTTGCCTATATTTTTCTCTATATTAAACGCTACAGTAAATTACAAACTACTTAAGCAAACGTCAATTCCCATTAAATTTTCACACAGCACACCTAAATAAATGCAATTTTGCAGAATGTGGCGTTTCGTGTTAAAGAAACTTAATTCTCTAAGGCCCATATCGCTGATATTGCACCGAGCATGTCGTCGCGTTATTGGCATACATGTCTTGATGCTATTTCTGATTTTTAATACGGATTTAATGTACGTGCATTTGTACACTTCGGAATATAGAAGTTCATCTTTCACCTATTGCAATCAAACGTCACATTCACATATTTTAGAATTATGTTAGGCGAAAGTTTGTAAGTATGTTTGGTTGTAAGGATGTTTGTTACTCTTTCACGCAAAAACTACTGAACGGATTTCGATGTAATTTGACACACGAGTAGATGATCTACTCGTCCTAGATTAACACATAGGCCACATTTTATCCCAGGGAAATAAAAAGCGAAACTTTTATCCCGGAAAAACTATGAAACGCGGGCGGAGCCGCGGGCAAAATCTAGTTTCAAATAATGTTGGATTTACGACCTTCCATTTTATGGTGTAATTGACTCATCAATATACAGGGTGTTACATAACTACCCGTAAAGGCGAAAGGACCTTAAATGGGGCCTTATAACGAGTTCATTTACAATATTCAAGAGCCGTAGTAACGCTGTATAATAATCCAAAAAAAATTAAAAATGTTATTCTTTTCACTGATGTGCGAACCCTATTTCAGTAAATTTAAAGATTAAACTAAGCTGAATGTACCTACATTTCAACCTGATTCGCGGAACGATCAAAAATTTAAAAGAACCTAACGAAACAACCTAAACGAACACTTACGTTTTCATTATAAACGTAACATTTACAGAAACGGCTCAAAGTATGCTCTGCCTTGCTCAATACACAATCTCGCTCGTCGGCATATGGATTGTGTGGCATTTCGCACCATCGTCGGTGTTATTGATGCGAAAACCGATCTAACATGCTGTTCCATCTCGGCAATCATTGGGAAATCGCAGAAATACATTCTGTCCTTCACATATGGAGAAATCGGAAAAAAAAATCGAAAATAATCTGTTTCCCTGACATGACAGCTTACTAAGTTTGATAATATTTTTGGCTTAGATAATTAATCATATTTTTTACGGGGTATTTTGTAACACGTTGTATATGAACAAAAAACAAGAATAAGCAGTAAGAAGAACAATCCTATCGAACATTTATACTTTGTTTTTACCCACAGATAATATATCTGTGCACTTTTTTTATGGTCCTCCCAGCATCATGGGATCCAAACTTATTCCGCATACATAGTGCGAGCTGCTGGCCAATGATCGGCGCATTAAAAACCCTTCGTTTACTATCGGGCCAAGATGAAAAGGTTAACTTCCACAACCACGTTACCATGTAATAAGGAAAGTGCAGAACAATGGAACAATTTACTCCAAATAAGTATTACATCCAGTTTCCGTTCTTCTTAGAGACAAAGGCTAAGAGCATACAATGAATCCACTCAGGGATTAGCTGAAGTCCGTCGACAATTTTGACTAGAACAGTTTGTGGCTAACTTCAGAACTTGGTCGGGTCGAGCACCGTTACAGCTCGCACTTCACTATTGTCAATGCTAACAATTTGCAGCATGTCGCGATGTATTTCCGTATTGCATTACTTATTGCGGTGTATTATTCTGTCGATATGTTGGTGTGAGTAAATTATTTGTGCACACTAATGTCACCGTGTTTTGGTTTCGACCAATAATTCTGTCCAATGAGGTTCCTGGTTTCTTGGGTAATTCTTGCTATGAATCGTAGCGTTTCCAGAAATTCTTATTTAGCTATAATTCAACCGTTTTTTTGCGTGTTTAGATTGAAATTTTGTTATCCAAAATGTTCATAGTTATTATAGATAATCCCGTAATGAATGTACTTCGTATTAAATATTTATTACTTGTTTCAGATATTGAGCATTGCGATGCTATGGAACGCAGCTGCTGCGGTGAGGTGACGAATCCGAAGACTATGGGTCCGTGCACACGAAAAGGGTAATGGTGTGAGGTGCGAAAGGGACAGACAGAGCAATCCGACATGGAGATGAACGGGACGGAAGCGCGCGGCGAGGAGGCGGCGGTGACGCTCGCGCTCAGCGTCGCCGTCACCGTCATCTCCGCCATCGGACTACTGCTCAACGCTTACATACTCTTCGTTATCGTCATCACCAAACAGGTGAGCATCAACATCATTTTTATCATTATTATACCGTATTGTGCAAACTTTAGCCAACCGGCAACTGATTAAAATAGAAGTATTAATTGTTAAGTATCGTAAATGATTCATATAATTTTTTTTTATTACATTACTCATGTAACCTACTGTAGGTGGTGATAAACGACCATTGTTTTTCGTTCCCACAGGTCGTATTTTGAATATAAACAGTGAGACATATTCTATCATAGACGGTCTTGAACGGTCTTCTAAGAGATCGGACCGTAGAATGATATAAATACTTCACGGTATCAAAATTACGGAATACATTGTAAACCATATTGGCTTAAAAATCGTGTCTTATAGTGATTGAATGATGAATGAATTAGGTAATTTGGTTATTGGTACTTATAAGTTCTGTCGGTACATTAACTCTACCTAGAACTCTGTATGTAAGGCGCTTTTCATTGAGACATCAAATGCAAATCTCATAAACATATTACTGTCTAATAATGACAATAATAACCGTTTTAGAGTGAAAAATAACAGTGCCTTTAAATTGATACTGGGCGTGGAAACATTTAATGGAATAGTATCAATGAGACTGGGATACTGGAAACTCAAGTTTTTTTTATTATGTTATGTAATAAACAAAAGATTATTCTCTTGATTATTTTACTGAGGTAAATAATTTAATGGAGTTCTTTCTAAGGCTTTAATTACGGCCTATCTATCTGAATTTTTAATGTTGACGTTTTCAAATACCATTAGTCGAAAATATAGGCCAATTAAAAATGTCTACGTGTCGCAGTTATATAATACAGTGATGCTTAAAATGTCTATTTTAATAAATATGTTATCTTAAAAAAACAGATAATTTATTTGGTCCAAAAATGTTTACTTTGAAACTATTTAGTATTTTGAATTAATTACCTTTATCGTTACCAAATATACTACCTCGGTGGCGTAGTTGTATTACGGTACGTTTTCAATGCTAGAGTCTCGGGTTCTATCGGGTCGGGCAAAATGATATTGGATTTTTCTATTCAGTATCAGCCCGGAGTCTAGAATTTGTGTCCGATATGGCGATAGACTCGCCACCTATCACAATGGGACGAAATACGCACGGTGAAAAGTGGGTGCATTAGTTGCGCCCCTGCTTAGAAAAAGATAAAAGGCGTAAGTGTGCGTTACCAATTCATATAATTCACTTACCTACTACTGACAATTAGAAATGTATCAGTAATAAGCAAAGTTGTTAGAATATTATAATACTACATACACTTGGCATTGCTTGAGTCTCTGCCACGGAAATATTTTTAAAACACATACATTATTTATATTATCTTCTTAAATTTAATTTCACTGCGAGTAGGTACTAGAACGTAAAAGTATAGCAAAACTACTCTACACTTATCTACAATTAAAAAGTATCTCGGACCTTTTCCTAAACATCTAATTCTGTTTTACAGGTTCATAATATCATCATTTGTCAATGTTTAAATTTCCATTACGAAGGATACAACAGCTTAACCGATGAATTTTACATTAGCAGTAGAATACAAACATCTGGATGTAATTAATGACAATTTACAGACAATACATATACCTTGTCTCCGTAACGTATGAGCTATTTGGAATCTCACTAGTTAAACATATTCTAATTGAAAATGATTGTTAATCAAGTACAGAGTCTCTTTTCTATGATGAAATAGATTCCGCTCTAATTCGTCAACGTCATCACATTTATCTATTAAAAACACCGCATCAAAATCCGTTGCGTAGTTTAAAGATTTAAGCATACATAGGGGCAGAGAGAAAGCGGGAAGCGACTTTGTTTTATACTATGTAGTGATATCATAGTAGATTTAAACAATTAGTACAATAGAAGTAAAAGAGGTAGCGTAAATATAGCTTCAGCTAACAAACTCGCTGCATTTATTCTGCAATAAAGCATTTCATTTATTTGCAAGAATCAACAGTTTCGTTTTCTAGTTTAAAGCGAGCTACACTCAATTGAGAGTAAATTATTTTTTCTTTTTGATGGCTGTTCATTTTATTTAAGCAATATTTATAACTCGTTAAAACGAATTTTTGAACAGGTTTTTGTTTAACGAATTTGTTGGCTTTTCAAATTATGGCGAGTGGATTGAAAATGTGCGGAAGAAATTAGAATAATGGCATACAAACGAGTCGTAATGTGTCCATACATTGTCTTACTTATACATGCTATTGAGCTCCAAGTCCTTATTATAGTGGTAAACGTCGAAAAATCTGAGACATCAAATTTCAATTGCCTCGACTGCCTCGGTGGCGTAGTTGTATTACGGTACGTCTGCAATGCTGAGGGCTCAGATTCGATCCCCAGGTCGGGCAAAGAGGCTAGCCCCCTATCACATCATGGGACGGAATACGATACGCACGGCGAGAAGTGCGTACACTAGTTGCGCCTCCGCCTACCTCTTTGTGGATAAAAAGCACGTGTGTGTATCAAATCCACATTAAGTAGCAACGTTTGAAATTCCCAGTAAAAGAGTTAAGTATTTAAGTAAAAATGCCGGAATCTCAGTAGCAGAGGTTTCTCGCATACCCTACGCCCACTTAACCAGGTTACATTCTACATTTTTCAGTAAAACAAGAACATAAATAAATTTATAAAGAAAAGCAACAATCTTTTCACTTGACGGAGGCTCTGATTCTAGTTAATTCTTTAAGAAAACAATATACATGGCCACTACAGCGCACAATCCACTTAACCTTGTTAAAAGCAATGCATAAATCCCTAGTGACGGTATATTCTGGATTTCAATGTATTATGCTCGTGCTAGGCGTTTCTTCATTTACACCTGATACATATGTACGTGTGTTAGTTAAACGTGCCTCGGTGGCGTAGTTGTATACTTGTGTGCGGTACGACCATCGCTCTGAGGTCCCAGGTTCGAATCTCAGGTCAGGCAAAGTGATATCAGGTTTTGCTGCTCAATATTAGCCGGGTGTCAAGAATTTGTGGTCAGTGCGGGTTGGCAGACTTCACATGCCCTCGTATTTTTTATAAAGAATCCTCAGGTATGAATCCTCACGATGTTTTCCGCGAACAATAATTGATAAACAATACACACGTTACATTAAAAATTCAGGTGTGTGTGTCTTGGATTTGAACCTGCGGACATTCCTCTCGGCAGACCGTTCTATTCCCAACTAGGCTATCGAGCACTCTGACGATTTTTTGATATGAATAAAAATCAAGCATCCTTTAGACATTACGATATGGTAGATACATATAAGTCGGAAACAAAAGTTAAACTAAACAATGGAAATGTGACCTGATATATATCCATTTTCACTATCCCGCGTCTGTGACGATTCCAGAAACTCATCAGCAAGCCGGAAGTACGCAGGCGAGAAACAACATCTGTGATAATACTCTTCATTTGCTAGAATAAACGCGTTCTCTATAAACGTTAACGTTTCGTGTGAGCTTAAGCTGTCATTACGTTGACGTCATAACATAATATATTCGGATATGGGTTTATGTTCCGAGTTATGTACAGTCGGCCACATAAGTAGCTGAACGAATTCAACATTACAAATCACCTATACGCGTTAAGTTGTGTTGAAACGATTCATTTTCTTTGTATATAGTAAAGTAAATCCTTTTTATATTATTACTAGCCTTTGCCCGCGGCTCCGCCCGCGTTAAAAAATTTCCGGGATAAAAGTCCCGGTTTATGTTTTCCCGGGATAAAAGTAGCCTATGTGTTAATCCAGGACATGATATACCCGTGTGCCAAATTTCATCAAAATTCGTTCAGTAGTTTTTGCGTGAAAGAGTAACAAACATCCATACATCCAGACATTCTTACAAACTTTCGCCTTTGTAATATTAGTAGGATTTTGAAGACAAAACGAAAAACAGTAAGAACACTAAAGTGTTTGGGCGATTTTAATTTTTGAATTCGTTTAGTTACTTATTTTGCTGATTGTACAGTCACCAGAATAAGTAGCTGCACAAACTCAACATTTCAAATTGCCTACATACTTTTGTGTTCTTACTAATATTTTTTTCTCTTCTCAAAAATAACATATAATAGTTTTACTTTACTTCAAACGAAGGAAAAAATGTTTCAGTTTAACTTAACGCGTATACAGGCGATTTGAAATTTTGATTTTGTACAGATACTTTGTGCTAATGACTGTACATACGACCAGTTGCTACGATTATATAATTCAAATTGCAATTTGGCTTTAGCGCCGTTTGATAAAGTATGATGTTACGTTACGATTTCATAATTCGGCTTGAATTATAGGGTTCGTTTAATAATTAATTATATATCTATATATATAAAAATGAATCCCTATTTTCCTTGGTTACGGCATCACACGTGAACGGCTGGACTGATTTCGTTATTTCTTTTTTTTGATGTGTTTGGTATTATCAGGAGAAAGTTCTTATGAAAGAAAAAAATAAGAAAATTGCGCGGAAAATTAGAAAAATTAATAATACTTAACCACCATATTAAACGTGCATGTCACTGATCTCCTAAACGGGTGGACCGATTTTAATGAAATTTTTGTGTGTCTTCAGGTGGATTCCAGAATGGTTTAGATTACAATTCTATCCGGTAGGTAGCGCTGTACTCGGGTTCTAGGATTTTATTTCCTTTTTAGGGCAGGACAACGTCTGTCGGGGCCGCTAGTTAGATTATATTTATATGTACAAAATATATGAATTGAAGCAAAATTAGATAGTGCATTCTTAATGAAATATTTCCTTTTATAGATTATCGTAATATAGGTGTATAGGATAATAGTAGAGTGCATTGGCAAAGTATATTGTGTAATTGACAAGCTACTCTTAAGCTGTGATTCCGCAGGACGCAGCAGAAGGCAGACGGCAACGACAGACGGCAGACGGCATTTGCCGCGACGGCAGGCTGTACTACTATGCATTATTAAATTCTATGAGGCCGATCCCGCACACGACGGCAAATGACGCGCGGCAGGTGACGTCCTGACGGCAAATGACGCCCGGCTGCCGTTGCTGTCTGCCGTCTGCCTCTTCCTGCGGAATCCCAGCTTTAGAAGCGTGAAGTCTTTTATGTACCTTTAGTGATTCACTTACTCACTAACGCCCCTTTTGTTTCCGAAGGGGTTGGCATTTTTCGCCATATAAATTCCGTCGCATCATGTGACTGGGAGTTTATTGTCATATCGGTCACACATTCCGGAGTCCGACTTTGTCGGTTATGGAACAAATATTACCGAAAATTGAACAATAAGACTGACATATTCAGTTTAGTAGTACCTAATTACTATAATTCTTATTATGTTAAAACAATTATGCATTTATGTAGCTGTTCTTGGTACAAATGTAGTTAATATTTGTGAAAGCCTGTAATTGGCTAATGAACTGTTAATTACAATATCATATTCATTAAGTTATTAGTCTGTAAGCTTTCCTTATAATAAATAAATAAATAAAATGAATTAATGAGCGGTCATTCCACAAGTCATACAGCCGTGAATATAAATCTTTTTCTATCATCCTTTACCGCGTTCCATTGTGAAGTCGATACTTCATCGTCATCATCATCAGCTACAGACGTCCACTGCTGAACATAGGCCTCCCCACAGATTTCAAGACGGACCTGACAAAAGCGGTCTGCATCTAGCGCGCTCCTGCGATAATAGTCGATACCTACCTGTATTAAGTAATAGCTAGTAAAAAGCTATTATCTAATTATGGGGCTTGAAACTAACTTGAATAGTTGTGACATGTCTACAAACTTAGGGACTAATTTCTCAGTACACAATACAAAAATATTATGCCCCCAATGCTATAACATCTACAACAACAATAAGTCATGTCTAAACATCGCCTACAAATATTATGAACCTTATTGATTGTGTGTTATTTATCGTCAATGAATTTGAAGTGCTCCCGATTCGCACATGATGCCGATGATTTTAAAATGATGATGGATCGTGAATGGTAATGAATTTTAAACGCTTTTGAACCGGTGTTTTAAATTTAAAACCGTATTCGTCCAATATACCCAACCAAAGCAGTTTAAAATAATATTATGTTAGAGTAAACACAGTGAAATATTATAATATAAATAATTATGCTACCAGAAAATTATTACTACTTTTCAAATTTACTAGCTACTACCCTTTTCTGTTCTTTTGTAAATTATTTCATATTAAATTATGTCTAGAATGTAGGTAGATGTTAAGATATGGATTATATTTAATATTAAGTATGCGTAGTAACGATACTTTTACTTTAAAAATATTCCGCTTACTTAAGTTTTTTTCGTTATCAATGCTCAATATGAAAATTATTTATTATTGCTCCCTTACGAAATACAGGGATGTCTTTGACGTATCCATGTTTTATTATTTCCACACGAATGGAGATTGTGATATTGGAACAAATTGTATAAGATATCCGTTGATATACAAAATCCCTGTTTTGAATGGAGATATCAAAGATATCTTTCAATCCGATATTATTCATGTGACGGTGTTTTATGATTTTCGAGCTTCTCGATAAATTGCTTTCGACGTAGATTATTTTAATGCGATTTACGGTGATATTGAGCAAAAAAATTCAATATCACATGGCCCGACATAGGCATCGAACCCGAGACTTCAGCAATGCTGTCATACCGTAATACAACAACGCCACCGAGGCAGTAGTTCAGATATCTATTTAACTTAAAATACCCCGATACAGGTCAAAATACACATTTTTCCTTCTTACTTATCTGGCCTACTTGGATGAACTCCAGTTCACCAAATTTAGGCAATCCAACATCTTTGACTCAGCCCTAAGCGCTCACAATTGTACGACTATACGCTAGCTATTGAATAGTGACTGTTGCCAACGTGTCCTCATTCATGCCAGTCATCGCTGGCTCATTCCCATTTCGGGTGACATAAATATGAGAATATGAGATTTTGCCCGCGGCTCTGCCCGCGTTAAATAGTTTTTCCTGTATAAAATTCCCGCTTTTTATTTTCCCGGGATAAAATGTAGCCTATGTGGATTAACATAATCCAGGACATGGTCTACCCGTGTGCCAAATTTCACCGAAATCCGTTCAATAGTTTTTGCGTGAAAGAGTAACAAACATTCATACATCCAGACATCCATACTTACTTACAAACTTTCGCCTTTATAATATTAGTAGGATTCACGAAATATCTAGGTTATTTTGGATACATGTTCCTCTTTCTTTACATTTAAATAAAAGCAGAGAATTTAAATCTAGATCTAAAGGCCTAGGCACGTGATGTTTTTTAAAGGAACTGAAAATGTGTGGTTTCATAAACACGTTGGTTGCGCGTCCGGTCTTGAGCGCGTACATAACATGTAATACCTATCACTAAAAATAAATAAGTACGCAAGGTACCAACTGTATCACATTTACTATGCATGTTAGTTGCGTTTGAAATACGTTCACGTTGTTTAATAAACGCCGTGGTAAGATGTTCAAATACATTATCAGACAAGACATTAAAAAAATGTATAAAATTAATCAACCAATGCTTAAATTGTTCAGACAATTGCAGTGGATCAAAAGGATAGTAGAAAATCTATTTTTAAAAGATGAAGATTAATCAAGATGATCTTTAGCCAATTTTCAGTTTATTAAAACTGTGTGTTCCTCGTTGCTTCTAGCTGCATATTAATTTCGTGGTTTAATTTTCTTAGACTTAATTAATTCGTATGTGTAAACTCGGGTTTGTGGTAATACGATTGAATTTCATATAATTATGGTGCTGGCTTCGTAGCTTGGTTAATATTAATGCTGAATTGAGTTGATTATTTAGTATTCTAGATTTGTTTGCATTCTTAACATACGTTATAAAACGCGAACCAAGTCTAGTTTCAAATATTACTTTGCACACAATTTTCAATGTACTATGTAGTTGATATTTTTTCTTACTTGTAACCCAAAAGTTTTAGAAGTGGATTTGCTATCAAATGATTGGCCACCAACATTGGGTAACTTTCAACTATGTTTATGTTTGCTCAATAAAAACTTGTTCTACTTACTGTGTATGTGGAAACTAATTTGGATAGGCAACATTTGGCTTTTCGGTCTTATCAGCAAGTGTTAAATTGGCCGAACAATTCGTAAATAAAGTGGATTGAGTAATATCATTAATTTGAAACGTCACTTCAAATGTACAAAAAGTTCTATAATTCAAAGAATCCTTTACGGCGAGAGACTGAATCAGAAATTACATTTCATTAGACTTTGGTACTTTTTAATTAAAAGAATCCTGCAGTTCTGAATTTAAATTAGTTTCGTGAAATGTCTACCCGAACAGCACTTAAAGGAAGGTTATCAGGCACCTAATTTATATTTGTGTTTTAAAGGGTTTCAGTAACTTTGGAGCCATATTGCTTATGAAAGCTGTATAATTCACACACGCACACACACACTCACGCCTTTTATCCCCGAAGGGGTAGGCAGAGGCGCAACTAGTGCACCTACTTTTCGCCGTTATTCCATTACAATATGATGCAATAGGGGGCGAGCCTGTATAATTCAAGGTTCTTATAATTATTCTTCTAACTATTCTTATAATATAATTCAAGGACTTCGACATTATAAACAAATAAAAATCCTACACAAGATTGTGGGTAAGCTTTGGAGTGCTTCAATTACCAGATTATAATTTGTTTTAAAGCTAACCATTCATTTTAAGCGAACAAGCATAGCAAAAAATACACTTACAACAAATAAATATTAACAAAATCATTTAAATGAATTCATTATATTTACTTTAGAGCTAGGATAGAAAGTACATAAATTGTTGATGTTAATTACTCCTTCGTTTAATTTTCATATTATTACAGTAACGTAGCTGCATACCGTAGTGTTCACTATTTTCTTTGTCTGAAATGAGTCTACCTTCTATTTGATTTTTAAACCCGCCAAAGAACGTTCGTTTATTTGTATTTCATTTAGTTTGCTACCTTTATACATCAAAAAGATTTTATTAGCATAGGAATAGTGATGATATAAAGAAAATGTTATGTATTCTGTCATGTAATAAGATTTTGTTTTAAATGTTTGTACAAAAACAAGCAAAAGCCAATTATTAATGTACTACAACATAAGTTATTTACATCTTCCTTTTAACAGGTATTGTACCTATAATAATAAAAAATTCCAGCCCTGTATTATGTACTCTCCCATTCCTGAGCACGCGCCTCCTCTACTACAGTGAGGTTTAGGCCTTAGTCCACCACACTGACCTTGTGCGAGTTGGCAGACTTCACATACCCTCAAAATTCTTATGGAGAACTCTCAGCTAGATAAGTTTCCTCACGATAATTTCCTATACTGTTAAGTGAACGACAATTGAGAAACAATACGCAGGTAACTTTGAAAATTCAGACTAGTGATTTGGGTTTTGAGACAAATCTCAGCAGACCGTTCCATTCCCAGCTAGGCTATTGTTGGTAGCTACCTATATCTATTGCAATATTCAATATCACCTTATCACATCTACGTTGTTAAACATACGAGATCGCAAGGAAGATTGTCATAAGCCAGCGTGTTGTATCAATGCCATCAGAACACTTGAGCTCACCTACCTTTGCACTCCATGAGCGTATCTCTTCACTTCTGCTGGTATTGACCTTGATTTCAGAGTTTGTTAAGTTTTTAATATCGTATCTACTTTCATGTCCTCTTATTTTACATGCTATTTACTATGTAGTGTCAATTGATATATTTGGCAATGTTTTACGATCGCGTTTAGGACTTATAAGTTTTTGATGGGACTAATCACGAAGAAAAGAAGAAGAGCGGAGGTGCCGCAAGGCGATTAGGTCATGTCACCATCAACTAAGGTCATGACGTCACAGTAGGCGGGGCCTAAAACTGTAGTCCCGAGTGAGTCGTCAGTGCGTTCGGATCGGATTCATCTGACGTTTAAATAGGTATAATTTTTTTTAACCATGAAGTGCGCTGTTGCTGGGTGTAGAAATTGCTCAGGATCACAAATCAAACAAGATGGCATAACATTTCATTTGTAAGTCGTTTAAATTTATGATTATTTGCATTTTAAAACACATTTTATTGTTTTATTACAAAGTGACATCTGTCGTCAAAAGTTTGGTTCTTTAGATTTCTCATTGATATCATGATTTTAACGTTATAAACGCATGTCATACGAATTTTCGGCAGAAATTAGTAAATTTAGCTTATTCTGCCTGCTAATATATTAATTATTTCAAAGATTTATTACTTAGTTACATAAAATGTGAAAAAATATATTAAAACATGTAGTGACATCTGTGGGTAAGTATTCAGAAATAACGGATAGCGAAAAACATGTGCGTCATGCGAGCGACACCCAACATCGAATATAATTCGACGCTTGAAAGGCAATAATATCTAAGCGACAAATATACCGAAAATGAGTTATATACATATTTGGAATCGCCAAATTTTTTTGCGTCGATTGATCCGGGTTTCGTAGCTCTAGGACAACTTTTTAGGCGGTTAGATATTAGATGATTCCGGTAAATTTCACAACTTTTTTCTCGTTTACCGACAAGAAATTCACGACTTTTCGGATTTATAGTAGTTGGTACACTTAAGGAAATTGATTTTGAACTTATCGTGTCTCACTTGAAATCGTGATATTACTGCTTTGCATTAATATATGTTTACTTGAAATAAAAAAAAATGCTCACTATTTAATGAGTTGTTTATTACCTACACAACAAAATTATAGCATCGGCGTAGATATATATTTGCCTGCACCCATACTCACCATATTGATGTGCTTAGATATTTTCAGCTTAATAAAATATTTTGTTAATAGTACATATATACAACTTTACATAAAACAAAATAAAAAGAGATTAATCGGTTAGATAGTTTTACCTGAATAATATAAGTTCTATTTTTTATGCTTAGATATTTTTACATGTCAACCTTTAACTGCAATGATGTCGCATAGTTAATTTTACCGGGTATGTTCAGGTGGTTATACTTATTGTTAGGAGATATTCACCTGTTCGTAATAAAGAAAATACACCCGCTTGCGAATCACCTAGTGTTTTGAAAGTGTCGTTGGCTATTCTCATCTAGCCATGTACTTTTCTTATATTCCATGGCCTCTTTTATATCGTCCCACATTCTTTCTCGTGTTTGCAAAGTACTATAAAATCCTTTGTGGAAGACGTATGTCAAAATCGTAGAATGTGGTGCTCCATAGTCTCTGACTACCCGTATGGGATAAGGGCGTGAGGTTGTATGTGTGTGCTTTCAGCAAAAATAAAATTTGAGTGAAAATTACGAGTTTCCAACACAATGAATAAATGATAATATTATTGTTTTCTAGTTCTGCTTGAGGCGAGAACCTCCCTCCAACGAAATTAGTTAACTATTAACAAATTCTATATCAATATGCTATATTTTGGATGTAAGTATGTTTATCTAACAATAAAATTTGATTTTCATTAAAGTTTGCTGTTTATTAAATAGTTTAATGTTGGTGCGAATAACAATATTTACAATATTGTGCACGTATTTATGTTTTTCTACTTTCGTGCGACCCAATAATTTAGCTATAGATATTTTTAATTGATTTTATTAATATGTTTAGTTATCCTTATACGATTCTTACCAACTGCGCATTTTTAAATATTTGATATTTCTTTAAATTTACTTGTTACGGTATCCATAAAATTATCCATTTAGATGATTTTACCTGTTTGTAAATTAAGGTAATTTTTAACTAAGCGACAGTAACTTTTTAAGTTATAATCGTCAAGGCTGTTGATTTAGGTCAAAAAATGACAAAAATTAAGAAGTTCCTAAAACAGTTACAATTATTTTTGTGCAGCAAATAGTTTAGTTATGATTTTTTTTGTCAAAATCAAAACTTTAAAACGCTCTACCTAAAAAATTAGCTAAATGTCGCTTAGATATGATTGCCTTTCAAGCGTCGATATTATTTTTATTAATTTCGTTGTATTTGTAAGTTTTTTTCGTGTTATTGATTTATTTGTTATCATTTTAGATTCCCCATTTTTTTTTTTTTTGCGGAGAAAGTAACTTATTACTACCGATGCTGTAAATACAGAAAATAGAAATGCATGAATACGTGTTATGAATAGACGCAACAACTGGACACCAACAAAATATTCGAAAACATAAAATAATGCTTGAAATATAGTAAAAACAACAATTTCGCTTTTCTTTAGAAAATATTCCTACCTGTCAAACATTTGATGTTCGTCCCGTCGTCTAGAAATCAATTAAATTTACAAGTTAAAATATTACTAAAAGTGGAGTTTTATTCTTCTTGTTTTGGTTTTGAATGTCAAACGTTTAATATTCGTCCCATCGTTTAGAAATAAATTAAATTTAAAAGAATACTTTAGTTTTTTTATTTGTTTTTGACATTTGACGTTGACAACTAACAATTTCTGATCGCAACTATAATACGGACTTTGGCGGGAACCTGGGCGTAAAGGTTGCGTTGTTTCGGTTGAATTTGATTTTTATGTGCATGATGCGGTTTGTTCAGTGGCCAATAAGGAATACATTCATTTTTATCATAATACTAGGTGTTTCTTGCGGCTTCATCCGCATGTAAAGCCTTTCCGCTAAAAAAAAGTCCCTACGAAGAGATTAAAAATATGCATTATTTCCATGGGGGTAAATTACCGGGATAACAAGTAGACTATGTGTTAATCTAAGACATGATCTACTCGCGTGCCATTTCATCTAAATCCGTTTTGTTGTTTCTGTGTTTCCTTCTAACACACATGTAAATATCCAAATATTTTTATGAACTTTCGCATTTATAATATCATCACAGGATACTGAAGTAGATATTAGTAAGATTATCGTAATTATTAATTTTAATCAATAAAGATTTTTTATCAACAACTTTAACAACTTATTTTATTTTGTTTATTCCCTAATTTTCCTGTACGTATGATAAAATAATTATAGACATATATAATTATTTTATCATATATGTGTCACCTATGTAATGTACCTATATGCTGAAAAAACGGCTAAGCGCCAGTAGAATAATAAATAATGTGGTCCGCCATACTAACGCACATAGAATCGTCTGGAACAAACACTTTTGCTTGTTACGCCATAGGGGTGAAAAGACGAACTAAATTATTGACAAGTTAGCTCTGTTACGCTGTAATAATGCCATTCACCGCTTGATGGATTTTGATTGGGGGGAGGAGCTATCGTTATATTTCATCCCCCGACCCCCTGCATTTAGCGACGCTACGTTCTAAAGAGATTTTGGCTTGACACACCTCCGCTCTTCTTCTTTTCTTCGTGGGACTAATACTACGTAGTACAATTCAGTATTCTGTGGTTAAGGTGGGATTGTCCCATAGTCTACTCTGAAAGCAATAATATAACCTACTAGCTTTTGCCCGCGGCTCCTCCCGCGTTAAAAAGTTTTTTCGGGATAAAAGTCCCGTTTTATGTTTTCCCGTGATAAAAAGTAGCCTATATGTTAATCCAGGATATGATGTATCTGTATGCCAAATTTCATCGAAATCCGTTCAGTAGTTTTTGCGTGAAAGAGGAACAAACATCCATACATGCAAACATACATACATTCTTACAAACTTTCGCCTTTATAATATTAAGCAGGATACATTATGATTTAAATATACTTCATTACGAGTAGTTTAGGTTATTACAATATTTTTAGAGGAAATCATAGTGACAAGACATAATATAAGTGATAGAAAATATTTTTGTATAAAATTTTCTTCATTATCCTGTTTCATAAAAGATTCAAATGGACCGTTTTTCATCTCCCCTCTGTTCGTCGAAACGTTTAATTTTTCCATTAGCATGAGTGGATTCTGGTATGTCTCAAGTACCAATTGTTTTCGACTCATTAGCACGAGCTAATGCTTGTTTATCAAGAAAAGATTTCAAGTTCGTTTAGCTAAATTGTTGTAGTACTTTATAGAGATTATCTTATTCGAGAAAACGTTGAAGTAATATTCTAATGTATTAGTTTCTGATACTGACATTTATTTATTTATTAAAAATCTAATCTAAGCTTACAGTGAATAGTACACCAAAACGCATATATTATGATAGTTATAGGTAATACAATAAAAAAATTAAATTACTGTGGGTGCAGTTGACTCACTATCTATACTAATATTATAAAGCTGAAGAGTTTGTTTGTTTGTTTGAACGCGCTAATCTGGGGAACTACTGAACCGATTTTCAAAATTATTTCACTAATAGGAAGCTACTTTACTCCTGAGTATACTAGGCTACTTTTTATGCCGTGAAAATATTTTTATCCCGGAAAAGCTTCTTCACGCGGGCGGAGCCGCGAGCACTACTAGTAATTCATATTACTTAGGAACAAGTACACATTTTCACTAATAGTATGAACTCCATCAGCAAATATGTCGGAAAATCTATACTAATATTATAAAGCTGAAGAGTTTGTTTGTTTGTTTGTTTGTTGAACGCGCTAATCTCAGGAACTACTGAACCGATTTTGAAAATTCATGGAGCCGCTAGCACTACTAGTATATGATATGTCGAAGCCTGCGTGTTGCTGTCAGTTTGCTAACTGCTATGTGCTAACCAATGAGGGCAAATAATTCTAAGTTTTTTTTTTATGCGCACTGCAAAATGTCCCCACTGCATTAGAGTTTCTAGAGTTTCTTGCCCGTTCTTCTCTAGTGAGAACTGCTTTCCGAACTGGTGGTAGAGTTAATATTGACTGAATCTAAATAATGTATAACATTTTATGGGTTCGAATAAATTTATTTTATTTCATTTCATTTCATTTGTTGGTAAGCGGAGAAGGGTCCAGATAGAGTGTCGACAAACGAGCGATTACTATCCTTTTTCAGCTTTGAGTATCTAGCAATGCAAAGGAGATGCGATGACCAGGCGGACCCTTCGTTGGTCATACATGCGCAGCTGGCCACAAACTTTTATTAAAACCTATGTGATTTGCGATCGCTGTCATTACATTCTACGATAATGACATTAAGCGGTGCTGCACAGAAATTGTGATTTTTGCTGTTTTATCGTGTAAAAAGCGACCGTATTCACCCCTGCACGTGTTTTTTTTTGTTAAATGTGTGCTACCTCGCACCTCGTCAGAATTGGCAAAATTTGAAAAAAATGTTTGCGCATTATTGCCATATCGTGTCCATTGGTTAAATAGTGTAAGTTTATCAGTCGACACCTCAAGTAAGTTCATCAAATGTCACACGGAGTAAAGGGTGTGGGTGTGTGAACCAGAATGGTGGTATCAGTGATTTTATCCATCTCCGTCTCACTAGTAATTTAATCAAAACAAAAGCTAACGACTAAAAAAGTGAGTATGGCGCCACACTGGTGGTAGAAAAATGTGGAATAATCATTAAGTAAACAGTTTTTTAAATAAGAACTCAGTTGTGGCATAAACACGGTCTTTCTTCAAAAAAATTATTCTCTTCATAATGATTTCGATGAATTCTTGATCGGGATCTTTCTCAGAAATAATAAGTGTAGTTATTGATGTAGGGTTTTTAATACATCAATGGTTGTAGTGCATTGTTTCCAATTTATAGAGCTTAACTTAATAAGTTTAACGATTTCAATTAAGCTTCTCATTCAGAACTAAACTTTGCAGCATTTTTTAAATGAAAATTATTTTTAATTCCTTTAATTTAACTAGGGTTTAATCATTTTGTCATATCATACTATTCAATATTTTGGATTACGAATTTCCAACACAAAGTATCAAATTAAGTTATTAAAATGATATAGTTCACTCTTTTAGAAAACTCTTTAAACTAATCTACCTGTTTCCGCAACTTACAACTTCCGTTTCAAGTTTGGTTTGATAAAACAAAACTTCTGAGTGACTTAGATTGATTCTTGTGTGTTCAAAGTTTGTTTCCCTAGTCCAACGGTATACACTGAAGGCGCTGTTTTACTTGACTTTCATTAGCAAGAATAGATTTAGATTTCTATACAATTTTGTGACTGTGAATAATATGAAAATAAATTCTTCTGTGGAAATAACACCAGCTCGACCACCAGTGTGGTGTAGAACTATCTCGCTATCTCTATCTTGCGTCTAATCCCTAATGTCTGATGATATCATACGTGCCTCTCTTTTCTGTCATTGGCCGGTTATCTCTTCAGCTATTTTTTTTTACTGGATTTTAGTTAACGTAATTTTTTGATAAAAAAATGAATTATCTACGCTGTTGAAGTCTGTATTAGATGGATGATTGTAAGTCTACGGTAACTATAAGAGACTATACTGGATATATTGAAACAAAAGGTTTTTTATAACTGTAAGCAAATGTTATATTATATTTCTTAAAGACTAACGGCCGATCTCAATAACTTACAATACATAATGAATATGGAAGTACAAAACCGACACAAGAGCCACATGTGAATAAAAAAGAAAACTTTTACAACCTATAATTTAATTAGTTATAATATGGTAAAAAATATAAAATATGGCTTCCAGTCGTTTATTTTTTAAATCAGCGTGGCAGAATATGCTTTATTTTTAGATGATATTTGGAGTTTTTGTATATTATAATTGAAGCAAAGTTATGAGGTTATGTTCCCTGAATTTTATATTTGTTTCTATTGAATATTAACTTCAAACCTTGTTTAATTTTATAAATTATTCAATGAGATATTTCTAAGTTCTTTTGGACCTTATACTTATGTGTGTTTTTATAGCTAGCACAAAAATGTTGCGTTACATTACTATTTTGAATAATCATAAAATGGTTTTGTAAGAATACTTTCTTCTTCTTCTTTTTAAAAATGGCTTCACCGTTTTATATAGTATTGCATGAGAGATGTCAAGTGGCGTCGTGTACAAAATGTATGAGAAATTAAATTATCTTCATAATTTTTATTTTCGTGAACTCTTCAAATCTTTTATAGTTATTCTGCTATTTGGGACTTAGACAAGTTATAAAGGGTTTAACTAACACGACTTTGTCATATCCTTACACTAGTTTTTGCCCGCGGCTTCGCCCGCATTAAAGAGGTTTCCTGTATAGAAATCACTTTGTATACAAAAACTATAATTTTTTTAACAGTATTCGTTACACATACAGATCGAGAGATCTTGCAATATAGTCGGTCAGCGACACTTTGGTACGAAACGCCTTTCCGTCTAGTATAAGTAGTTCCCCGACTTTTGTCAGAAAGGCACTCGCGGTCACAATAGAACATACAAATTATTTCTCTACTATATTATGCATCTATTATACATATAAACCTTCCTCTGGAATCACTCTATATATAAAAAAAAATGTATGAAAAATCCGTTACGTAATTTTAAAGACCTAAGCATACATAGGGGCATAGGTGTTACAAATATTAATATTGTGTAAACTAAACGTAATTTTAAATGTCATTGTCAAATGTGCCGTTTCTCTCTCTCTGTTCTGCCTCTTTCCCCGTCAACATGTAACGTTGGATATTTAATTGTTTTTTCTAATATAAGCAAGTTAAATCCTCTATGGCCGTAATTATTTCACCAACATAACCTACAATAGGGACAGACAGAGGAAAGCGACTTTGTTTTATACTGTTAAGATATTATAAAATAAAGTCCCCCGCCACACACTAAACTGTAACCCCCGATTTTATAACATTAGTTTTTGAATCGTCTTCCATTACGGAAAAAAAATTAAATACGAATTAACATGAAAAATAAAATATTTTGAAAACCAATAAAGTAATTATGCTGCATAGCCTTGTAAAGTAAAGTAATGTAAAGGGGCTAAATATTAAATAAAAATAAGCGATAAAATAACTGAATAGTGACCTAATAACATGGTATTACGATGAGGGGAAAGAAAAAAATATAGCAAGGTGACTTAAAGCAATATTTGAAATGTTAATTATTCCATATTTTTTTAAACAATTTTGATATTTTCACAGATGAATTTATTTCATTTGCTGTTAGTCGCCACATGCCACTTCTTAAATATCTTTGCAAAATAAAGCTCCGATATAGTTATTGAATTGAATGAACATTGATGATGGCCATATTTTGAAGTTCTAAAATTTATGCCTATTACCTACTACAGTTTGTGGCCAGTCATGCCCAGCGGTTTTTCATTTTGAAGCCCTTAAAACGAGCAAAATCTAAGTCGTAGCAGCTTTGTTATTTTTTGACATTGGATATAACTTATGTACCTACACAAAACAGTGTCCAGATATCAAATTTGAGGTCAATTGGACTTAAAACAAGGAAATTAAAAATCGCGGCCACTTTTTCCATTCTGACATTAGTTCAGTCTTTTATAACCAAAGTTATCCCAGATGTCGATTTTGAGGTCAATTGGCCTTAAAACAAAGAAATTCTAAATGGCGGCCACCTTTTTAAATTCTGACATTGGTTCAGTCTTAGACAACTTAAGTTATATTCAGATATCTATTTTAATGTCAATTGAGCTTATAACGAAGAAAGTCAAAATGGCGGCTACTTTTAAAATTCTAACATTACCTGCGTCAAGATCTTGTAATCAACGGCAAGCCTAAAGTAGCGAAAGAAAAACAATCTGTAAATGTTCAGTTTTCACACATTTTGCAGAAATAGGCCCGAGCTATATTATGTACACTCTTGGCAGAGTATGAACACTTTTTTGAACGTACATGTACGCTCCTTGCACGCGAGAGCGTAAATGACAAATGAAATAATGACTCTTAATAAATCGTGTTTTTTTTTAAGAATATGCGTACTCAATACTCATTTGCCGCATCCATTATGTCATAGAGCCCAGACAGCGAAAACAGGAATTTCGTGGCATGACAACATGTCAATGTAAAACTAACTATAATGATTACTTATTATTCTACAAATAACCGAGAGAATCAATGTGGCAAAAATGTGGATAATATTATTTTAATACTTATTTCAGTCATTATTTTGTTCAAATAGAATATTTTATTGACGTAAACACGACAAAAAAATTGCGTACGTTCATTCCTTGGAACGGCGCTCGCCGTACTCCCCCTGTCGCCCGGCAGAGACCCGCTTCAATAGTCCGAGCGGAAACTCGAAAAATGTAAATAAATGACTTAAAATTATCGTATATCAAAAAAACATTTCTGCAATATCGACAATAAATGTGTTCTCTATTAATAAATGTAAGTTTCATATTCATAAATACATTGATGGAAAAGTTGATACCCAATTTAAGTGAAAGTACTAGTTTTTTATTTCGTTTATATTTTTCTTAACAAATGATAAATAGAAAATCTAATTCTGCAAAATTAAAGTTAATGAATCAAATTATTGTATATATTTTCCATGTCATGTTGTTCAGTCATTTTAAGGTAGTAGTTAGGAATTGTAAAACATGTATTTTCGCAGATTTGGAACGGGAGCCCCTTAAAGGCTTGTTCCGTTGCCATTTATCGCGGTCGCGTTTCCTAAATTCTAAACAATGCAATCTAAATATGCAACGTTTCAACGAGTGCGCGAACTCTGAATATACAAACAATAAGCCTTTATTTAACATTTATATCGTGTAGTGATTATGGAGATGAGCTTCGTGCGTATTCGCTTTTCCGCATGTTTAGTGTTTACATATGGTAAATATGCGTGCTTTAGTAAATGAAATGCATACAGGTAAAAAGGATGTTGTGTTGTTCAAATAAATGTTTAATTAAAGATGTGTATGGCGATTTTCTTCCTGAGTTAATTATTTGCCTATCGTTACCAATTAAATCGTATTCGGTGTATTTATTTTCTTGCCGCCGTCCATTCAAAAATCGTTTTAGTTTCAATTAATCGCAAATATTGTGTTGCGTTTTGAAATGAAATAAAAATAATACATAGGTATATATATTATATTAAAATAGGGTTTCCAATCATAAGTAACTGATGGGAAAGCTTTGGAAAAATTCTTGCTGTTATATTTCCCTCTAAGAGACACGTCTTGTAACATGTTTGAGCACTGATAATTGAGTCGTTAAGCTCAAAACATTGAAACCCAAAGTTTATCGATATCGTCATGTCACACATAACATCAACACCATAAAACATTAACTGAATATTTAGTGGAATTTTAAACAAACTAGGTATGTAGAAAAATGAAAAATTACATTAAACAATGGTTTTTAATTTATAATAATAATAATAATAATGTTATGTATTAATGTTTTTTTTATATATAAAAATGTAAAAAAATAAAATAAAGAGGAATATAATAATACCAGCCCTTTATTATTATACTGCCCACTGCTGAGCACGGGCCTCCTCTACTGAGGGGGTTTAGGCCTTAGTCCACCACGCTGGCCTAGTGCGGTTGGCAGACTTCACATACCTTCGAAATTCTTATAAGGAACTTCTCAGGTATGCAAGTTTCCTCACGATGTTTTCCTTCACCTTTAAAGCGAACGATAATTGAGAAACAATACACACATAACTTCGAAAAGTCAGAGGTGTGTGCCTTGGGTTTCGAACCTCCGGACATTGTCTCGACAGACTGTTCCATTCCTAACTAGGCTATCGACCACTTAATTTAATATTAATATCAATGGTTTATCGTCCTAGAAATAATGGCGACTAGTTTAACTTTTCACCACACCCATCTGTGGTCGGGAATTACAGATAATGTCAACATTATCATTTCTGTTTCCATTTGTTGGCTGAGTAATTTATACGTAACTGAACTTTATGCAATAGAAAGTTCGAGTTGATTATTTTCCTTAACATTGTAATTCGAATTGATTTGTAATTTAAATGTTAATATGATGCTATATGATATATCCTAGATGATTTTGGTACTACAAGAGTGAAGAGCTCGAATTTCTCAATTCATATTCAAAATAGTTAATTAATTTATAAACTCTTTATTGATCAGCAATGAAAAATAATATTATTAAGATTTCATTATATCTATTGTAAATGTCATTTAAACCTGGTAATTCTTTTTGAAATACGATTTTATTATTGTATCGTAAATATTGAATTCTACAACTACTATCTGAAATAAAAAACCTTAGACCCAACATCTTAGCAGACGCGGTTTTGAGCCAGTTATATAAATTTAAAAACATGGGGGAGACCGGGGAAATAATTGTTCCGTGGGCAAATAATAACCCACAGTTTCCAATTTAAACAACGTAATAATTGGATTTTATACAATGTTTGGATTCCGTGATGTAACATCTGTTGGCGTTGTAATTAGAATGCGGGAACGTTGGATTTATGAGTAACAATCGAATTCAAACTGAACGGAGCTTAGACTATTTAACCAATAGACACGATATGGCAATAATGCGCAAACAATTTTTTCTGTCAATCCTGACGGGGGGCGAGGTAGACACGGATTTAGCAAAAAAATCCACACGAGCAGGGCTGAATATAAAGTCGTTTTTACACAATAACGCCGCAAAAATCATAATTTCTGTGTAGCACCGCTTAATGTCATTATCGTAGAATGTAATGACAGCGATCGCAAGTCACATAGCTTTTAATAAAAGTTTGTGACCAGCTGCGCATTTATGACCAACGAAGGGTTCGCTTGGTCATTCCATCTCCGTCTTAAACGAATGCTCTAAGGAACGAAGACATAAGTATTCTGTGGTGTTTATTTTGTGCTTTAAAAAATGTCGCGTAGTATTCCACTGCCTCGGTGGCATAGTTGTATTGCGTGTGTGACATAACACCGGTCTAAGGTCCCAGGTTCGAATCCCGGGTCAGGTAGAGTGGATGCTCTAGTTGCACCACTGCATATCCCGTCGAGGATAAAGCCGGGATTCGAACTTGAGACATCAGCATGACAGTCGTACGGCGTAGCGCACGTAATACAACTCCACCCAGACAGTCAAATATCAATTACGAGATGTTGCTCTCGACTTTGCTCGCGCGAAAAGCTTTTCCTGCTAAAAAAAATCCCCTTCAACAATATACGATCAATTAAAAAATCAGATTTAAACATCCATTATTTCTCCTTGGAGCAAATTACTAGGATAACAAGTAAAGTGTTAATTCAGGACATGGTCTACCTGTGTGCCAAATTTCATCCAAATCCGTTCAGTTGTTTCTGTGTTTACTTCCAACAAACAAACATCCAAACATTTTCACATACTTTCGCATTTATAATATCAGTAGGAAGTAAGATTAGTAAGACTGCAAGTGAATGAATAAAACTTTGAATGCGCTTAAATTCCATTTTTATTCTACAAATTAATACAAATAAAACAGACGAATATCACAAAAAGACTACGTTCAAACTAACACTTCACGCTGTTGTTATTTGCAATAAATTCAGAAAAATATTTTCCGGAGACGGTAATTTTCCTAACGTAATGTCATTTAAACTTACACTCTTATCAGAACCAGCTTCTTGTCTTGAATTTAAAGTATTTTTTGATGTTGTTACGTCTACTGATATTTGTGCTACTTTACTTGATATTATTAGAAATTTGTTTATGAAAGTATTCTTAAAACCTTTCTCTCTATTTTGCGTGGTTTCTTTTAGATTCAAAACCTTATCTTTTATTGCTGACATTGTTTCATCTTTATGAATATTTAGTACATTGACATGACGTCGTCTTCTCACTGGTAGACCTTTGATATCTTCATCGTAATCTTCTTCTGTCTTAACTGGACGTTCTTTCGGCATTCTTAGGTCTTCATCTTTTACTCTATATAAAAAAAACATACAATATAAAATTGACTATATCTGTCGCTTTTAAAATACTATCTAAATATCGAAACAAATTATGTCTTTTTATCGTGCTCCTTTTTTCACATAATAATATTACATTGATAAAAAACAATCCAATTTTCTTAGAAATAAATAAATTACTTACCCCGGGCCTTCATATTTGTCCAAAGTAAGCCTCTCCTTAAATTCATCAAGTTGTCGATCGATAGACTTTGGAATAGGCACGTCTATTTGTTTCCGCGTCGTCTCCACCTTCTTCGTGGTTTGTGTGGGCCTGACTCTAAACACTGTTGGCGTTGGTTTTGGAGGCCTCAATGGACCAACCCTTGGAGTCACCGGAGGCGGGTATGTGTAGCTCTTGTCGTAATCTCCATACATGACCTTGTTCATGTCCTCAGGAGACAGTTTTGGATAGAACCATTTAGCTGATTCTTTTATGGAGTTATCTGGGACAGCGTATCTCGCAGAATTGGGTGTTGATGGAGGACCGACTATAACATTTTCGGGCATTCTACGCCTCCCACCAGCCATTGGGTCTGGGAACGCTGGAAAGTGTGGAAGATATCGTTCGTCGAATCCATAGGTAGAAGACTGCAAAGAAAAATGCTAGGAATTTTACGAATGCAAAACAATGAATATACCTAATAATAATTTAATCTCAAGATTTCCTATTGTAATTGATGAAAATATTTTATTTAATAGCATATAAACACAAATTCTAAATTATTTTTCAAACCACCAACAAATAAATCTTCAATTATCCTCTCAAAGCACTACTTCAAAAACACTTTCATTCTCGGATTGCTATTTTTATCTAAAATTTTCACTACAACCAGTTGTATTAATACTTAACGCCATTTGTACCTTGGGCACATCCTTGGCAGTGGTGTCACGTGCATCCCCCGACTTTCTCATGTTAATGAGGCTCTGGATGGCTTTCAACTGATCGATAGAGCCTAGTGGGTATTTCGAAATTATCTGAAAAGCAATTTTCTTAATGTTATTGCTTTAAAATGGCATTGAGATAACGAGTCGCTGGAAAGGATTGAAGATTGGTATATAAATATGATTGCATATTTTGATACGGCTATTTTGTTTTAACAAAAGTTATATGTAGGAGCGCTTCGACATTTTGAGTTGAAATCAGTAATGTTTTCTGAAATTTTAGCTATTGCGGCTCATACTTTGATTATGACCATGCATGATGTTTTGTAAAGAATATAAAACTGTCTACTAGTGATTAAATGTATGATAATAATATTATAATGGTAAATAAAGTACATTCTCGCCCAGATTTCAGAAGCAAATGATGTTATTATTCAACAATGCCTCGGTGATAAAAATAATATAACTTTGACCATGTTATTTCCGACTCTGTCATTTTAGTTTAAACGCATTATAATAACATTATTTGTAAATAAGCGACGTGGTATCCGTTGCTTTGTAAGCTTAAATGTGCGATGATTAAGTAAATGAAAACTATAAGGCGTTGTGCATACAAAGTTACTGAAACAACTCTATGTTCTAGTAGTTTCATCGGATTGTTCTGTTTGTCAACAACAAGTTGGTACTGTGGTGTCGTCACACCACTTGGAAACGACACAGTTTACATTCCACATACCAGACGCCGGCCGTGGGAAACTTAAGAGCTGGCAAACAATACAGCACTCAACGTACAAGTGATCTAAGAGCTTAGCTGGCAGCCCCATCATAATCAACAATCAACTTGTGTATTTATATATAAGCTTCAGCATTTTATTTCACTCTCTCACAAACTGTCTTCATAACCACTCGCATACTCTGTACTCGGTTTAATACATCGTCCTGAATCCGTCACTGAATTTCATTTCTAAGTAGGACGCAATACCCTACAGTACTGTCTACGTGAGTGAAGTCTAAAATACATTCAATGCATAGATCTGTGCCATTAAGATAGATATGTTCTCATGATTATTAGTATCTACAAGGCACTGTCAGTTCCACTACTGTCAAATGAGATTCGCATGTAATTTTATTTAGTAATCTATACAATAGTTTGTCTCAGTGTTGTCCGAATCTTTCGGATCTTATCGAGTTCATTGCTCGAAGTTAATCAGGGGTTGTGGAATTCTATGGGTAATTTTGCTAATAACTACTTTACAACTTGTTTCTCACATCAGACATTTCCTGATCACTTGTGACCTCCTTTGTCGTGGTAGTAGCGTACGGCACTTTAGCTGTCAACTTCATCAGGGAGCCTTCGAATTTATTATGATCGTCTGATTCAAACATGGAGTCGTCTAATCTCCGGCCGGAGCGTAACGCAGCTGCATCGTCTTCTGGTGGCGCCGCCGTCATTACTAAAACATGTATTAAATGTTTTTCAAAGGTATCTCAGTAGGCTTAGATTATTATAATTAAAATACTGGCTATTAAATTTATTGTATATTTGACTGAATAATCCTTACTGTTATCGCCTTAGCGTAGTCTCCGAATAAGGTTCCACATTACTTGTTTTTTAGTTATTTGAGCTACAGAAACACTCAAAATACAATTTGTTGGTCCAGAATTCCTAAAGTTTCTACGATAACAAATAAAACCATCTTACGATTTTTTTCTCCTATGTGTCCAGCGATGGGCAGATGTCCACTTCGTCGCCAGTCCATGTCGTCA
Organism: Lapara coniferarum; assembly: GCA_949316025.1. Lineage (NCBI taxonomy): Eukaryota > Metazoa > Arthropoda > Insecta > Lepidoptera > Sphingidae > Lapara > Lapara coniferarum. Next base: position 34,326,954 of record OX438921.1, on the reverse strand, counting down.
GCGATCTCGTCATCAAACACACCACGCTTTATGTACACGGATACGTTGGTCTCTGTAAAACGATAACATAATTTAGATACAGTTATAGGTACTTCATTACAACACTATTCACAACAATACTTTTATGTGTTAGAGATTATGCCAACATTATGCGACTAGGTAATTCATGGAAAAATAATCTTAGGTTGATTTCAATAGGCAGGTCTTCAAATTACATGAAAAAAATAAGAAACTATAATGGTATGGCGACAGGCTCGCCTTCTATCACATCACATCATGGGAGGGAATACATATGGCCAAAAATGAGTGCACTAGTTATGCTTTTGCTTACGCTTTCAGGGATAAAAGCGTGAGAGAGTGTATGTAAATAAGAGAACTCTCAAAACAATCACAACATAAAAAAATCCCTGCACAAAAAAAGGAAGAAAACATTTTAAATACCTTTCAAATCAATATACTCTGCTAGCGAGTAGTTATATCCTAGTGCTATGCCCGACATGGATGCCGTCACAAAAGAACAGCACACTGCCGAGCTGATGCAGCACGACATTGTGAACGTCCATAATCTGGCATAGAAAGTTTAATAAACAAATAAACTATGAACATGGTTTGGATATTAGTCGCTAATCTGGATTAGGCAAGCTCAATAAACTGTGATCCTAAATGGGATTAAGCGGAGGATAAATCTGGGTCTGATGGCTTCCTTATATTGCAACAATATTTCATTATTACAGCTAGCAAGCATAGTTAGTTAGTAGTTAGTTTGAAAACTAATAGATATTTAAAAACGACATAATAATGAATTGGACACAAGCCAACAATAGCTCGGTTTTAAAATCGGAGAACACTCAACTTTAGATACAAGAGTACTCAATAAGTTGGCTTGTTAGAACTTGAGCTTATTGGAATAATAATTATGGTTTTAAAATCGGCTGTAACTGCACTTCTAAGTACGCATATTGAAATTTCGATCTTCGCGGTAAGCGTCTGCGTTTATGGCGATTACGCGAAGAGTTCTCAAGAGCCTCATTTGTAAGTCTCTTTGAAGCAGCGCTTGCAATTAAATAGTATTTGAATATTAAACGGGTAGTTAGTGGTTTCCAACCGTTTATTTCCTTGGTTGATCGTGAAATTTTATATGATCAAAGTAATTGAATTTTTGTGTGTTATGTATAGCTATGAATACTGAATTGAATCAAAATTTATATTATCTATGGAAAATTACTGTTCTCGAAACACTTATATAAAGCTGGACGTAGGTACATAAACTGTAGGTACTAAACATTAATTATCACAAACTAGGTGTAACAAGATCAGTCATATTGATGAAAGTACACAATTACCTTTGAACAAGATCGATCACCCATCCGCAACAAGTGAAGATGCAACACATTGTGATTCACAAACAATCCCATTTATGAATAGAATCCAAGGCTGAAACAGACAATGTACCTTAACTGTGTAAGTACTCGTGCACACTGACGACCAAAGAGCATTATAATACTACGGCTGACGACAATTTGTCGTTTCAAATAATCCTACTAACATTATAAGCGCGAAAGTTTATAAGAATATATAGGTGTATGTATGTTACTCTTTCACGCAAAAAATACTGAACGCATTTCGATGAAATTTGGTATACGGGTAGATCATGTCCTAGATTAACACCTAGACTATTTTTTATTACGGGAAAATATAAAGTAGGACTTTTATCCCGAGAAAAACTTTTAACGCGGGTGGAGCTAAGGGCAAAAGCTAGTCTATTATAATATCGAGTACCGGTAACTATATAGTCGTGATGTTTTTTTTTTAATTAGCCAAAACCGTTATCTTTTTTAAACGGGTAATGGAAAAAATAAGACACATTTTGTTTTTTATTTTTACCTGTTGATTGCTATGTCTCAATCTAACGTTCAAAATGTAAAACTATGATTTTAAGACTCCTCAGAGATGAATTGTGATCAAATTAAATTATAAATAAATACTGGTGTGGTGGAAAGTGTGGCCTGGAAAGGCTTCTAATTGCTAGTTCAGAACGCAGATAGAAAAAGAAACACAAAATATTAGCGCGCAACTCGTCAAAAAAACTTAATTAGGAAACAAAAAATTAGCGCGATTAATAGTCGGTCGTGTAGCTGTAGCACAACAAGCACTCCAGTACTCTTCAAGTGCCCGCAGTACGAGAGTGGCCAAGTGGTCTCTCTGATAAAGGTGGACAGAGACCTATCTTCCCCGAATATATTTGTCACACGAATGTATTTTCCTCGATTCTTTTCCCATTGGAAGACTTTTATATCTGTCTCTTGATTACAAATTGAAAACAGGATATCGTAAGCCATCGGGAATTCTTTGTTGGAATGAAGATGAAAATGAAAAAATGTGGTGAATTTCTTGTTATTGTCGTGAAACTGTCTTATTCCGTAGATATGTAACCTAACCTGCTCAATTTTTGCTGAGATATTTAAACAATTATCAAATTTGAAAGTAAACATACTATACAGCTATTAATTTTAAAATTCTAAATAACTTAATACGTACAATGAATTTTCCACCAGTGTAAAATTTAATTAGAATTTTCTGCTTTAATAACTTTTTCCTTATAAAATTTACATTCATAATGTAATATTTTGATTGTAATTTATTTATTGTCTCTTTGTACACAGAAAGATAATAGCATATTTTTTTTTTGTTGAGTGTAATTAAATGTCGACTGCCTCGGTGGCGTAGTTGTATTATGGTACGACTGCAACGCTGAGGTCTCGGGTTCGATCCCCGGGTCGGGCAAAGTGATATTGAGTTTTTCTATTCAGTATCAGCTCGGGGTCTGGACTTTGTGCCCGATATGGCGATAGGCTCGCCGCCTATCACATCATGGGACGGAATAATGGCGAAAAGTGAGTGCACTAGTTGCGCCTCTGCCTACCCCTTCAGGGATAAAAGGCGTGTGTGTGTTTGTGTGCGTGTGTGTGTAATTAAATGTGCTAAGTTACACTTACAATATTTGTTTCTTTTTTATCTTAATGTTTACGAATTTCTCTGCTCTCAAACAAGCTTCCTGATTAATCTCGTTACTGGGAAAAGCATTAGATATTCTAAATATTTACAGAAGAAATGGAGCCCCACGCCCGCTGAGATGGGCTCAGTTGAGTGCAAAAATGCTCTTGATTTTCTTGCTTTCATACATTTTGTATGAGGCTTCAATGGGCTATAGCGCCACGTAACGGCAGATTGCTTTCCAACTGCATTTTTTATTAGGCTTGGATTGAAAAAGTAAACATTGTCAAATTATTATTTGTTAATGATTCTGCATTTTTTTTTTAGGTTTAGTTTTATGTTTAAAATGGTTTATTATTATTGCAGGTATTTCAAACAAGCGACTATTTTACAGTAATTTACAAATATTTTATGATACCCATCTTAATAAGTAGAGGCCAAACCGATTAGAGTCTTTATATTGGCGGTATGAGACTAATACCTTTACCTAATGAATAACTTTTTACCCCGGGGATTATAGGGCGAATCTCTTACCAAGTATAAGATTACGTTTTTAAACTTGAATGGGAACCTGTATATTATATTACTCATTCTTCGCAAAGATATGTCCACAGTAGGATAGAATACAATCCATGAGGCTAACAACATATGTATAAATTCCAATTCATGGAAACACAAATGGTTTGTAGACTTCACGATGTTATTAGCGATTATTGAGATATATACTTACGTTCACGTAATGGAGTAGAAGTCAAACCGATGTTACGTCGGCTTCCTCCTCATTCTACATCTGTGTCGTAAACACATACCGTATACAAAGAGCTATTTCACGAGAATTTCATCACACAACAATTTCTGACATTGTCCACATGACAGCGCAAATTAAAAAGAGAAGTTTGCTGTCATAAGTTTTTGTAAACATTATTGCGGTTATATCAAAGAGCATTATACAAATCATTATTATGTTTGTAAACACGTTGTAAACGTTGAAAAATGTTAAAATATTAGAAGACATTGAATTGCTAATATTTTATTTAAAATTATACTCAGCTTTTTAATTGACAAAAGGTTCTATAAAACGCATAATCTATAGGTAAGTAGGTAAAATTATTTTCTTAATGAGTTTTTAAACTGCTCTTTCTACGTATTAAGTATCCGTAATATCAATAAAATCTAGCGCAGTTCGCTTTATAAAGACTATGCGATTTGTTGACAACGCCTAAACAATCGCATGCTCATAACATTAAAGTACAAAATTGTATGCATTACACACATATATCTACTATATTCTGTTCTATGCAAAGCGCTTTATAGATTCAGGATGCGTGGCAAAACGCCGCGCAGACTGCCAAATCCCAATACATCGACAATATGCAGAACTTAATGGGAGACTGTATGACGCCTAGTAGGGTTACTTAACCTTACTTACGAACTTAAATTCTTATCCGTTAGCGTTAAAGTTGAATATCAAATAAAATATTTCACTAAGTCACTTACATAGCCCGGCGGATTAGCAAGCTGAAGTGGCAACGTGCAGGGCACATAATTCAAAGAACTGACGGCAGATGGGGCACAATAGTTCTCGAGTGGAGACCACGTACTGGCAAGCGCAGCGTCGGCCGTCCACCTGCACGGTGGACCGATGACTGGATAAAGGTCGCAGGAACACGCTGGATGCGGGCCGTTTCTGACAGGTCCATCTGGAAATCTTTGGCCTATGTTCAACAGTGGACGTCATGTGGCTGATGATGATGATGAACCGTGATTCATTTGTTAATGTTTTATTGATATTAAAAGTCCATAAAGATCATCAGGCCGGCTTTAGCTGAGGCTGAAAGGGGTGCGTGGCACACGGGCGCAGAGCCCAAGGGGGTTCAATCGAACGCCCGCCAATAGTAAAGGTCCAGATAGGGGAGTGCGCAAAGTTCTTCTGCCCGACCAGTAATTTTTTTTTTGTCTAACGTGTGTAACCTAGTTTTCGCCTTCCGGCGCCCATACGGTTAAGATAACCCTAGCGTACATTATTGCTCAAAAACGCTTAAGTATAAAACTAGAAGAATCGTGTGCATGTAGCAGAACTTTGATTTAAAGAATTTTGATTTTTTTTTATTTCTACTACATAATATTTTCCATATAAACGTATATAATACATACGTTTTTAATTAAGCGTGTAGTAGAAAAGATTTAGCGTACCTAATATCTATGACCGTCTGACGATAGTGCTATGCAAATAAATTGCAGGCGCAAAACTTGTTAGTGCAGCTGCGGCCTAATAGACCGTGGGCCAGTAGCAAAATTTCGTCAGTCATTTTCTCCCGAACGATAATTGGTGAGATGCATCAGAGACGTGTATCATAAAGCCTCGTGAACGTCAGCTTCGGCTCCGTGGGTGCCATGAGCGGTGGTAGCCTCCCAAAGATGTAGAAAAAAATATATTATTCAGTCATTTCCTCCCAACTAAGAATCATTTTAAATTGTAGCTAACCCGATACCTTGAAGAAAAAAAATAATCAGCTGACTGTAACTTGGGGCATTATGCGTCAGCTGGTCAATCAAACATGTAAAAAAAATATATCATTTCAGTGATTTCCTCTCAACTACAAATTTACCTGATGATAGCTTATACGCAACTATGAATAAATATGTATGTCAGCTGGCTGTATGCCGGGGCAAAAACCGTCAGCTGATGCCTTGAAAGTTATAACGCAGGTGTTAGGCGAGAGCTTCTATTACATAATTACATGCATCAGCTGACAATGTTTCCCTCCAATTAATGATAGTAGATTCTCTTTATTAATTACAGCGTTGTATTATCAATCTATACATGTAAAATGCCTTGTCCTGAATGACTGACTGACGCACAGCCTAAAGCTCTGACCGTAGAGACCTGAAACTTGCAGGGTGTGTTCTTTGTATGCCATAGGCATCTAATGAGATTGAATTTTCCGAAAGTCTACCCCTAAGAGGGTGAAAAAGGGGGGCAAAGTTTGTATGGGCCAACGTGATTCCTTGGTCCAACCTACTTCAAATATTGCTTAAACTTATTTTTAACAGAACTGATAGAAGACATGTTTCATGTTTTATTGAAATTCATCCCGTAATATATAATATGTATAAAAACGAAAGGTCATTAACTCACTCATCACGAAATCTGAGAAACTACACGTGCTAGGAGTCTCAAATTTTGTGGAGGTTCCTTTTAGGACGTTGGAGCTCACTAAGACGGGATTTTGCGAAATTCAACCCCTAATGGGGTAAAAAGATTGTACGCGATAAACTCAAAGACTATCAAACGGATTTTGATTAAATTTGGTATGGAGATAATTCGAGCATCTGGGAAACTGGAAAGTTTTAGGCTACTTCTTATCCCGTGAAAATGTATAAGTGGGACCTTTATAAAAAAAAACTCTTTCGTACGACCGCGGCTGCGGGCAAAAGCTAGTCAGCTTATAAATTTTCATCTGGGAAGATATAATGTATCTTAAATGTTTGACTTTACGCTCAGATATGAGTTTTCCGATGAAATGTATAAATACTTTATGACTAATACGTATATAATTAAATAACTGAAGAAATATTAAGAACAGTGATTATGAATTTATAGTTTATTGTACTCTCCGGAGTAAGATAAAGTGGTCAGCAGAAGACTTTTCAGATTAACACAACCTACTGCAGGTACCACCTTTGCAACACGTTTCTAATCTAAGGGTTAGAAAAGTGTTGCATGCCTACATCGCGTCATACAAGGAACACACCCTGCAAGTTTCAGATCTCTACGGTCAGAGGTTTGGGCTGTGCGTTTAACTGTCAGTCAGTCATTCAGGACAAAGCATTTTACATGTATAGATTGATAATACAATGCTGTAATTAATAAAGAGAATCTACTATCATTAATTCGAGGGAAACATTGTCAGCTGATGCATGTAATTATGTAATAGAAGCTCTTGCCTAACACCTGCGTTATAACTTTCAAGGCATCAGCTGACGGTTTTTGCCCCGGCATACAGCCAGCTGACATATATATTTATTCATAGTTGCGTATAAGCTATCATCAGGTAAATTTGTAGTTGAGAGGAAATCACTGAAATGATATATTTTTTTTACATGTTTGATTGACCAGCTGACGCATAATGCCCCAAGTTACAGTCAGCTGATTATTTTTTTTCTTCAAGGTATCGGGTTAGCTACAATTTAAAATGATTCTTAGTTGGGAGGAAATGACTGAATAATATATTTTATTCTACATCTTTGGGAGGCTACCACCGCTCATGGCACCCACGGAGCCGAAGCTGACGTTCACGAGGCTTTATGATACACGTCTCTGATGCGTCTCACCAATTATCGTTTGAGAGAAACTTGGTCACCGAAATCTGTCACTGGCCCACGGACCATAAAGCTGTGATTCCGCAGGACGCGGCAGACGGCAGACGGCATGTGCCGCGACTGCAGACGGCACTACTATGCACTATTACTGTTACTGTTACTGTACTGCAACGTTAAGTTGGTGAATGCTGTGTATACCTATAATTTGGCATACATACTAGAATTCAGTTTAAGTATTGCTAAATCTGTAATGTTTTATATGTGTGCTGTTGGTATACCTTTTCATAAATAAATAAATTAAATTGTATGATACCGACTCGCGGCAAGTGACGTCCTGTCGGGCGTCATTTGCCGTCGTGTGCGGAATCAGTCCGTCGCGGCACATGCTGTTGCCGTCTGCCGCCTGCCGCGTTCTGCGGAATCACAGCTTTAGATTCTATCCTGCATGTTATTCCTATGAGCCTATTTGTCACAAAATCCTTACTAACGAAGTTGCGGGATATTGTTGTTGCTAAATACTTTGGTTTCTGTCCCAACTTAGTGCTTCGTTAAATGATGGATAAGCCATGAGCCAACCTAACTCCCGGATTAAAATTGTCTGTCTTACAACTGGGCTCTATGTGTATTACCATAAGGTTTAAATTCACTTGCATTGCCACAGTTTTACTGCGCTGGAAAATGTTATGCGGCAGTAGGTACTCGGTAGCAATATTCAAATGTATTTTTTAATACCAATGTAATTTATGAGAAGTCCCATTTCAACCTACTTCTTTTGGGCTTTTATACACTTACAGTTTTTACACAATATAAGCGGAATCTTATAGAGTGAAGTAGTATAAAGAATGATTTGGTTCAATCTTTAAAGAGAATAGAAGTACCTATAACCTAATGAACTAGCTTTGGGTACTTGCAGCCCTGTCCCCGTGAAAATTGTTTCTCGAAATAAAACCTATACTCTTCCAAAAATAATTATAATACAAGTTACAATGTCATAACAGCGCTCCCATTGTCTTTCGTAATGCTACTGATATAGCATTTGTGTTGGCCCCTTTACAAAAAGATTCAATAATAATGATTAGTGACACACAACACTTATAGTTTGTATGGATTATTTGGTATTATAACTATAAGAAAAAGTTTTATGCTGAAGGAAACCATCGTATTAAAGCGTTGCGTCACACTATTGACCTCAGCGTCACGCATCTTTAGATTCGCACTTAGTTGCATTGATAGAAAATCATGAAGACATTTATGTATATACGGTATTTATGTATTTACGGTAAATATTATATTTATTATACATATTACATACCTATTAAATTACTTACACATTTATTTATTTAATGACACATAAAAATCATCCATTAATTATTAACTTACGCACGAGGAATTTGTTACAGGACAACATTATAATATGTATACCTATTATAACTTATGTTCTTTCTTAAAATATAACGGATTAGGGGTTACTCTTTTCTTCGCCCGGGTGAAAAACCTTCCCCGCAACAATAGTCCCTAAAACACTAACGAAGAAATTTCATTATTACCCATGGTGGCAAATTACCCGGATAAAAAGCCTTTATGTTAATCCAAGAAATGATGTACACGTGTACTAAATTTCATTCAAATAATTCACCAGTTTCTGCGTTTACTTCTAAATCACACACACACACACTCACTCACGCCTTTTATCCCCGAAGGGGTAGGCAGAGGCGCAACTAGTGCACCCACTTTTCGCCGTTATTCCGTCCCATGATGTGATAGCCTATCGCTATATCGAGCACAAATTCCAGACTCCGAGCTGGTACTGGATAGAAAAGCTCAATATCACTTTGCCGGACCCGGGGATCGAATCCGAGACCTCAGCATTGCAGTTGTACTATATTACAACTACGCCACCGAGGCAGTACTTCTGAATATCCAAACATTTTCACAAACTTTCGCATTTATAATATTAGTAAGGTAAAAATTTTATCCAGATCTATCAACACATTAAACTCCAAAATAGATATTAACATTCTCCAAAAAGAGGCAGCAATTCATACGTCTGTAATATTGAACAAAGTGTTAGGGGATCCACTTTTCATATATGGGGAATAACGGGGAGACTGAACCATCTTTTCCCTGAGGGTTTCAGGGCGGGTGGTCGGTTAATCCGAGCAAAAAGCTCGAGTTAGAGAAAACTCTGGAAATAGTAAGGTTCTATAAGTATAACATTTTAACTTAATAGTCGTGTCGTAAAATATGACTATAATGTAGTATGTATGTATGTATGCAATGCAATCAGCCCTGTACTATGCTACCCACTGCTGAGCACGGGCCTCCTCTGCTACTGAGAGGGGTAGACCTTACCACACTGGCCTACTACGGGTTGGCAGACTTCACATACCCTCGAAATTCTTATGGAGAATTCTCAGGTATGTAGGTTTCCTCACGATGTTTGATCTCACCGTTAAAACGAACGATAATTGATATATATTTAACGTACTGCGAAACATTAAAATATCCTAGAAAATGTATAAACACCTTTAAAACTCTAGATAGCATTCGCTTTGAGGCCACACAACCAGAGTCGGTGTGAAAAGGAAACGGTTCCTTTCATTCCACTTGTTGCTAACTTTGCACCGGAAGTACCCGACAAGGCGTGGGGTTAGCGGAAACTGCGCCCGACCCCACATCCGCACGCGAACAAAACGTTGCTGTTTTAATTCATCAATTTATAACTATAGCGTGCCTAATATTGTGGGTAAAATGGTTAAATTCAAGTGACTGCGAATGGATATCATTGTGCAAAATATTAAATACTAGATTTTGCCCGCGGCTCTGCCCGCGTTAAAAAGTTTTTCTGGGACAAAAGTCCCGCTTTTTATTTTCCCGGGATAAAATGTAGCCTATGTGTTAGTCCAAGACATGATCTACCCGTGTGCCAAATTTCATCAAAATCCGTTAAGTAGTTTTTGCGTGAAAGAGTAACAAACATCCATAGCCCGGAGCCTGAAATTTGAGCCCGATATGTCCATCACATCATGGGACGGAATAGGCACGGCGAAAAATGGGTACACCCGTTGCGCCTCTGGCTACCCCTTTGGGGATAAAAGGCGTGAGTATATATGTATAGGATTTGAAGAGACACATGTAGGCAGCTTTCCTACAATGTTGTGTTTTAAATTTCATGTTATACAATTTACATAAAAAATATATATTTACATTTTATTAATTATTTATTTACACTTATACTAAACTTAACACTAACTATTACATAAATCTTAATATTATATTTCAACTACAAGCATAGTACTTCGATGCGTAACGGTTTGTCGATGTCGATACCGATATCATATTATCGACCAGTGCAACGTCCCTTGCGCACAGATTTACCGTTAGGTACAAGGAGTCAGCGGGGTGAAGTGCGGTGCGGTGCGCCCGCGCAGCATCGGCACATGACATTGCCAGCTGACCCGACAGTCGAGACTTGCTTTTGACGCGAAGCGCACGCTACTCGCTTACCCTGCTTACGCTACGCTATATTGTCTATACGCTAGTGCTTATTTATTCTGTCTTCATTTCTACGCTGTACTCTTGAACTGTCTATCGCTTCTTCACTCTAGACTGTATACTGTGCTTGTGCCTTCTGTTTAATTGTGCCTTCTGTGTTGTGTCTAGAATTAAACTCTGAACTATACCGTGAGTGTTTTACTTCCACATCTGGACACATAAAATGGTGATACATTGACTGTCACCAGCATTTGTTGCACTGGTGACATCCTGTGCCCTTTTATACCATATTGGTGACCTCCAAACGAACAAAATGGAGAAAGCACATGGCGCATCGTCGACGGCTAGTGAGGAGAAAGTGTCGATAGATCGTGAAGGCGAGTTGTATAAGGTGAGCGTGCGCATTCCACCTTTTTGGCCTGAAGAACCGGAGATTTGGTTCGCCCAAGTGGAAGGGCAATTTGCTATTAATAGAATAATCAGCGATCAGACCAAATTTAACCACGTCATCAACCAACTGGACAATCAGTATTCCAAGGAGGTAAAAGATATTATTGTAAGACCACCAGTCGAAAATAAATATGAGACATTAAAAGCACTGCTCATTAAGCGATTGACTGAGTCCAATGAGAAGAAGCTCAAACAACTGCTCATGCATGAAGAGCTCGGCGACCGAAAACCATCTCGCTTCCTTCGCCATTTGCAGAGTCTCGCTGGGTCTGATGTTCCGGACGATTTTCTGAAGACCATCTGGATCAGTCGTCTCCCGTATGGCATCCAGACAGTTCTCGCGGGTCAACCAGGTACGGCTACACTTGAAGATTTGGCTGATTTGGCGGATCGAGTGAACGACTTGGCTACGGCAACTCCAGTGGTGGCCTCCGTGAGTCACGACAGTCCCGGTTCTGTACTCAGCGACTTGACAAAGGAAGTAGCTGAACTCCGGAGGCAATTTCAGAAGCTCGCGTCGCAGAGGAGTGGAAGATTGAGATCCCGGACTGCTCGACCCCGGAGTCGGTCATCTTCAAAACAACGGTCGCAGTCCAATTATCGGAAATACCCACTCTGCTGTTATCACGCCAGATTTGGAGAGAAGGCCAGTAAATGCATCCGCCCGTGCGACTACAAGGCGGAAAACTTGAAGGGCAGTCGGTAATAGCGACTGACGATTGCCCATCTTCTGCTGGTCGCCTTTTTGTCACTGACCGATTCTCGAAGATGCAATTCTTGGTCGACACGGGCAGCGACCTCTGCGTCTTCCCACGTTCGGTACTGCGTGATCGTCGTGCTCCAACGGGTTTCCAACTGTGCGCTGCCAACGGTTCCAGCATTTCGACGTATGGTTATGTACACGTTGACTTAAATTTTGGCTTACGTAGAACTTTTACTTGGCGTTTTGTAGTAGCAGAGGTATCAAAGCCTATCATAGGCGTAGATTTTCTTAATTTTTACAACCTTATGGTAGACTGTAGAAATAAGCGTCTAGTTGATAATACAACCTCTGTAACTACTGTAGCTAGCCTTGTAGTTGATAGTAATAGTAGCCTGTACTCTGTAAAAGTCTCAACTGGCGATACTCCATTTCATAAGATACTTTGTGAGTTCCCAGAAATTACTCGACCAGCTGGTACGCATCGCACAATTCCTCACAATACCGTACACCACATTCGCACGACACCCGGGCCTCCAGTTTCCTCATCGCCTCGTCGTCTCGCTCCTGACAAACTCAAAATAGCTCGGCAGGAATTCCAATCCATGCTTGCTAGTGGGATTGCCAGACCTTCGGAAAGTCCATGGTCCTCGCCGTTACATCTCGCGCCGAAAAAGGACAATGGTTGGCGTCCGTGTGGTGACTACCGCATGTTGAATGCCCGGACTGTGCCTGACAGGTACCCGATTAGGCATATTCACGATTTTGCCCATTCTATAGCTGGTTGCAAAATCTTTAGCACATTAGATCTGGTAAAAGCCTACCATCAGATACCTGTCAGCCCGGAGGACATTCCTAAAACGGCGATCACCACACCGTTCGGGTTATACGAATTCCCTTTTATGACCTTCGGTCTTCGTAACGCGGGCCAGACTTTCCAAAGGTTCGTGGACGAGATGACCAGGGGACTGGATTTTGTATATTGTTACCTGGACGATTTTTTAGTGTTCTCACGGGATCCCAAACAGCATGAGGAGCACCTCCGTATCATCTTTGGCAGATTGAGGGACTACGGCATGGTGATAAACACGTCAAAGTGCGTTTTTGGGGCAGAGGAGGTAACTTTTTTAGGTTATAGCATCTCCGAACGAGGCTCCCGACCACTTGACGCTAAGGTTCAGACGATTAAGGATTTCCCTGTCCCCACAAACGTGCGACAGTTGAGGGCATTTTTGGGCATGCTAAATTTTTATAGGAGATTTCTTCCACACGCTGCCCAAGTTCAAGCCCCTCTGCACGCGCTATTGACTGGGTCAGTCAAGGGATCACATCCGATCGAATTGTCAGGTGACGCCCTAGTAGCTTTCGAGGCCTGTAAGGAGAGCCTTTCTAATGCTGCTCTTTTAGCTCACCCGGACTGCACTGCAAAGCTCGCCCTGGTGACTGATGCATCAGACAAGGCGATCGGTGCGGTTCTCCAACAGCTGAAGGATGACTCATGGCAGCCTTTAGCCTTCTTTTCTCGGAAGGTAAGTCCTTCGCAGGTAAAGTACTCGCCTTATGATAGGGAACTGCTTGCCATATATGAAGCGGTTAAACACTTCCGGCATATGCTCGAGGCACGGCATTTTATTATATATACTGACCACAAGCCGATAAGTTTTGCCTTCCACGAAAGGAAGAAAAACTGTTCGCCAAGGCAGTATAGGCACTTAGATTTTATCTCCCAGTTCACGACCGACATCCGTCACATATCAGGGAAAGACAATGTCGTGGCTGATACACTGTCTCGGATTGAAGAACTGGGAGTACCGGTAGACCTCGAGACATTAGCCAAGAGTCAAGCTTCGGACCCTGAACTCTCTAAATTATTAGATGAGGGTTCATCACTGCGTCTGGAGAAACTTCAAGTACCTGGAAGTCGAGTACCCCTGTACTGCGACGTCAGTACGCCAACTTCCAGACCTTTTGTCCCAAAGTTTTTCCGGAAGCAGGTCTTCGATAGCCTGCATTCATATAGTCATCCTGGCGCCAATGCTTCGGCTAAGTTAATTGCCGAACGCTTCGTGTGGCCAGGAGTACGCAAGGATTGTAGAGATTGGGCGCGATCCTGTATTCCATGTCAACGTGCCAAGGTAAGCCGTCATGTGACCGCTCCACTAGGCACGTTCAATTTACCTCGGGCGCGCTTTAAACATATCCACATTGACCTTGTGGGACCCCTGCCTCTCTCATGTGGATATCGGTATTGCCTGACGGCGGTAGATCGATTCACTCGATGGCCGGAAGCAATACCGATTGAAGACATCACAGCGGAGACAGTTGCCAAAGCTTTGCTGTCAGGTTGGATAGCTCGATTCGGCTGTCCTACAAACATTACAACTGACCGCGGCCGCCAGTTCGAGTCGGCCCTCTTTCAAAGTTTGTCTAAGATAGCCGGATTCGAGCATAAAAAGACGACAGCTTACCACCCGGCATGCAACGGCCTGGTGGAGCGGTTCCATCGGCAACTCAAAGCCGCTATCGTGTGTCATGGGAATGACAAATGGACCGAGTCTTTGCCGTGGGTGCTGTTGGGTATTCGAACTGCCGTCAAAGAAGACCTCCAGTCTTCCTCGGCGGAATTGGTTTACGGAGAGCCATTAAGATTACCAGGCGAATTTTTCGACCCCAATACGGCGGTTACCACTGACACGTCAGAGTTTATTGCCCGTATTAGGAATTTTGCCCGGAAGTTGCAACCGACACCTACAACTCATCACGGAAAGCCGAAAACTTTTATTTTTAAGGATCTCGCTACTTGTGATCACGTTTTCCTTCGTGAAGACGCATCACATGGCTCACTTCAACCGGCTTATTCGGGTCCACATAAAGTCCTATCTAGAGGTAGTAAAATTTTTAAAATTCTTTTAAAAAACAAGGAGGTCACAGTATCGATAGACCGAGTTAAGCCGGCCTTCATACTGTCTGACCATAACGACGAGCCCTCCCCAGATATTCCAAAAGAGTATATCACTCGTTCTGGACGTCGGGTAAAATTTACCGATTTGTATCGCCCTTGACGGTCTCTGGAGGGGGGTGGTGTAGGCAGCTTTCCTACAATGTTGTGTTTTAAATTTCATGTTATACAATTTACATAAAAAATATATATTTACATTTTATTAATTATTTATTTACACTTATACTAAACTTAACACTAACTATTACATAAATCTTAATATTATATTTCAACTACAAGCATAGTACTTCGATGCGTAACGGTTTGTCGATGTCGATACCGATATCATATTATCGACCAGTGCAACGTCCCTTGCGCACAGATTTACCGTTAGGTACAAGGAGTCAGCGGGGTGAAGTGCGGTGCGGTGCGCCCGCGCAGCATCGGCACATGACATTGCCAGCTGACCCGACAGTCGAGACTTGCTTTTGACGCGAAGCGCACGCTACTCGCTTACCCTGCTTACGCTACGCTATATTGTCTATACGCTAGTGCTTATTTATTCTGTCTTCATTTCTACGCTGTACTCTTGAACTGTCTATCGCTTCTTCACTCTAGACTGTATACTGTGCTTGTGCCTTCTGTTTAATTGTGCCTTCTGTGTTGTGTCTAGAATTAAACTCTGAACTATACCGTGAGTGTTTTACTTCCACATCTGGACACATAAAATGGTGATACATTGACTGTCACCAGCATTTGTTGCACTGGTGACATCCTGTGCCCTTTTATACCATACACATAATATTGTATTTCGTTTTCTTTATTAAGTTCTCATTTTTAGGTATTTAATGTAATGTGCCTTGGTGCCAAAGAATATAATTTGTAAAGCAACTATATTTTAGTTTGACAGCTTCTGGGAGTCTTCTGGGGACATTGCACTAAAGGCATAACAAATGGACACGTTTCATAAATTATACAGGAAAAGTTTATTGTCAATAATATATTTAACAAAGATTTAAATTATAAGACTGCCTCGGTGGCGTAGTTGTATTACAGTACGACTGCAAAACTGAGGTCTCGGGTTCAATCCCCGGGTCGGGCAAAGTGATATTGAATCTTTCTACTCAGTATCAGCCCGGAGTCTGGAATTTGTGCCCGATATGGCGATAGGCTCGCCCCCTATCACATCATGGGACGGATTAACGGCGAAAAGTGGGTGCACTAGGTGCGCCTCTGCCTACCCCTTCGGGGATAACAGGCGTGAGTGTGTGTGTTAAATTATAAGACTTTAAATCCAGTTACCTTTCTTAGACCAGGTTTTTTCAACTGTAGATATATTTTTGTCAGGGTCGTATTAAGCTGGACGCGCTCGCAGAGCTTCGAGTGCTCCAGGTTAATAACACCCTGACGAAAAGATAACTAACAACAGTTGAAAACACGGGGCTTTATGTATAAGTTATATACAACTTCTATATTTAGTTGTAAACAATATCTATACAAATATTATAAAGCTGAAAAGTTTGTTTGGTTGAACGCGCTAATATCAGGAACTACTGAACCGATTTTGAAAATTCTTTCACCGAAAGGAAGCTACATTACTCCTGAATGCTATAGACTAACTTTTTCACGTGGGCAGAGCCGCGAACACTAGTAAAATATACAACTTATATATTTTACAATAAACGTCCCGAGTCTGCGTTCCCAGGTTCGAATCCCAGTTCGGGCAGTGATAAGTAATATTCAGGTTTCTGCTCAGTATCAGCCCAAAGTTTGAAATTTGTAATCGATATGGGGGTAGTCTCGATCTATCTAATCAAGAGATATAATACACATGGCGACAAGGTGACATCTCTCTCTACCCCTTCACGGATAAAGACGTGATTGATGATTGCTTCATTATAATAAAATAGGTATGTATATGAAAATGTTTTTCAGTAATCGCTCGGAAACTAACATCGTATAGATAAGTAAATGGACCCTAGCCTTATATTGGCGCACGTACAACTTTGTTACTTTACTTCTACCAACATTGACTTGAAGACATATTACAGCATTTTAGTTAGATTACTGTTGCTGGTTAGTGGGTCATACCATAAGGGTATTGATTGCTCCTTTGTCCAGTCGTCTATGACTGAAACGTTGGCTGTCAGTCAAAGCTGATTGGACGACGCGCCTCGTCGCTTGCATCAATCCGATGGAACTTATCAATTTTATTCCCAACATAAAATGTTTGTAGTTATGTGTTTCCATTGTAATAGTAGCTATTGGAAATTATTCTCATGAAGTAGATAATATCATAAGTGCAATTTCATACGTAGTAATATTTTTTTTATATTTAGAGAGTAGTATTGCTTGCGGCTTCGCTCGCGTGTAAAAGTTTTTCCGGGATAAAAATATTTTCCCTGGACATAAAGTAGCCTAAGTACTCAGGAGTAATGTAGTTTACCATTAGTGTTTTTTTTAATTAGTTCAGTAGTTTCTAATTAGCGCGTTCAACCAAACAATCATACAAACAAGCAAGCAAACTCTTCAGCTCTATAATATTAGCAAGTATGGATTATAATAAAATGTACCTATGCTACATTTGGTTCGTAGCTTCGCCCGCAAACTCTTATCCATGAACTAGACTTCTGCTCGTGATACGCCCGGGTGTTAAAGTTTTTTCGGGATAAAAATATTTTCCCGGGATATAAAGGAGCCTATAGCACACAGAAGTAATG
The DNA here is from genome assembly GCA_949316025.1 of Lapara coniferarum. Classification (NCBI taxonomy): domain Eukaryota; kingdom Metazoa; phylum Arthropoda; class Insecta; order Lepidoptera; family Sphingidae; genus Lapara; species Lapara coniferarum. Next base: position 34,309,334 of record OX438921.1, on the reverse strand, counting down.
TTCCTATTAATTAAAGAATTTTAAGAGCCTATGTAAAAATACTTAAGTACTTTTAAAATCGATTATCTCGTAAATTGCTAACACCAGAAGTCTGATTATTGGATATGTGTAACTTGAACATGTAACTCAATGATGTTTCAACTCCAAAACACAATTACTAAACATTTTCTCGATAGAAAAAAAATCCAAAGTTACCTCGGATATTTTCTATAATCACGGTTTATATCCAAATGGTGTAATATATACATTCGTACCTTGATTGAAATACAAGAAATCAATATTTTCTGGTGTTATATGAGCGCACAATTAAACTGAATTAAATAGTATAATCACAATTAAAAGAAAACTGTTTTGGCGTTTACGCCATATTATTTTGGCGTGTGCGCGCGCCTCCATCACGCTCTCTCATACACTACAGCTAAATACGCCATCGCTGTTGTGGGAGTGGTGCGTGCCGGCCTCAGTCGCCCGGAATCTTTGCTTGCGACGGATGTGCGCCTGATTTTATTTTTATTTATTGCCGTACGGTTTTTCTAGATCGTAAATATAAAATAGTTATTTAACATAGTTATTCGTATAAATTGTCAATTAACATAGGTGTATATTAGATAGGTAAATTTATTAGTTAGTTTAAAATAGGTGTTCAATAGATAAGTAGTGTAGCCGTTTCCTTTATTTTGCAATGGGCAACAAAAGGAAAAAAAAACTGAGCAATAAACAAAATTTGAACCGTTTGCGGGACCTTGCCAGCAATATGAGGGCAACGAAAAGGTAAGTTACATGTATATTATTATTTACCTGGTTTATAATTATTGCCTCGGTGGCGTAGTTGTATTACAGTACGACTGCAAAGCTGAGGTCTCGGGTTTGATCCCCGGGTCGGGCAAAGTGATATTCAGTTTTTCTATTCAGTATCAACCCGGAGTCCGGAATTTGTGCCCGATATGGCGATAGGCTCGCCCCCTATCACATCATGGGACGGAATAACGGCGAAATGTGGGTGCCCTAGTTGCGCCTCTGCCTACCCCTTCGGAGATAACAGGCGTAAGTGTGTGTGTACAAACTAAATTTGATAAAAGGCGTATGCGTATGTGTGTGCTGCGCCGTACTGAGGTCTTGGGTCGATTTCCTGGTCGGGTACTATAAATTAGTTCTTCAGTTTAGTATCAGGCTAGTGTCTGGAAAGATGACATACACATCGGACGTAGCAAATGAAATAGGGATGTGTTACGCCTATACATACCCTTGATGAAAAAAATGCGTGATTCTATTTTCATGTTTCGTTTTAGGGCAAAGCTATCGTCATCAGAACCGACGCTTATTACCAAAACGGATTTCCAGACCTTGTCTTCACCAGAACAACATAGGGAGTCGCCGGTTTTTATAATGAATTTAGATATTCCATCTTCTTCGACTTCAAATAATTGTGGGAGGTGAGTGTGTTTCCTTGTAAAATCTAAAATAAAGTCCCATCCACTATTATTATTATTACTCATATCTACCTAACGACTGCCTCGGTGGCGTAGTTGTACTATGGTATGACTGCAATGCTGAGGTCTCGGGTTCGATTCCCGGGTCGGGCAAAGTGATATTGAGTTTTCTATTCAATATCAGCTCGGAGTCTGGAATTTGTGCGCGATATGGCGATAGGCTCGCCCCCTATCACATCATGGGACGGAATAACGGCGAAAAGTGGGTGCACTAGTTGCGCCTCGGCCTACCCCTTCGGGGATAACAGGCGTGAGTGTATATGTATATGTATGTAATAATATTATTATTTTGAGTCAAAAATGGTACACTAGCAATATAATTTGGACCTTGTATTTGTTGGTGTAGTTGTTGACTTGAGCATTTTGAAATTTGTAGGTATCCGTTATACTCCAACAAACATAGATTTTTCATATTATTAGGTATAGTTTATTATTCACTTACATACATATCTATTACCTAAACACAAAGTAAGGTTTTTTCAGTTGGAATAAGATTGCTCACCAATTACAACACGTAAATATTGTTTTTTTTTGCCCACGTAAGAGTACCTGCCTGCCCACACTTCCCTTATCACACGTTATTATGCTCAAGTTGTTTACTGGCTATAACATGAAATAATGTGCACCAGTTTTGTTTTCTTTTGTAGTCCAAGAGCCAGGCAACGGTAAATTTTCGTAATCGTAAATGGTTACAGTCTTCAATTTGATAACGTCCTAACAATGCCTAATAGTTTCCGAGAAGCATTCTTTTAGTAGCGAGTTCTTTTCAAACTAGTTAATGTCGGGACGTACTTACGGTTGTCATGGCATTATTTATTGTTTTTAAATAATTTTATTCTTTTACAGGCCTACAAACATTTTCAATTCTAACCTACAAGAAGAAAGTGTAATGAAAACGTCATTTCAACATGTAGAAAATATCACTCCTCAAACTTCGCCCTTACCCTATCATTTAGTGGTCAATGACGTAAGTGCCGGCTTACTCGACTCATTTTTATTGGATATTGGAAAAAATATTAAACTGTTTTGATTCTAATAGTTGTTTGGATTTTTTCAGACTACATCTTTAAACAACGACGAAATCAAAGGCCACAGGATAATTGATGTTAATCATTTTATAAAAGAGCTCATTAATATATCTGGACATGATTCTTTATTTAATTGCGGTTTGCATTCAATAACCCTTAAGGAAGTAATCCAGAAAGGGTTGACGTCTAAATTTAAAGCACATTGTAATATGTGTAATAAAGAATTTGAAATTAAGAATTCTACATATGATTTAAATAAAAATGCTGTAGCTGGATCAATGGCTGCAGGATGTGGTCATGCACAGTTAAAGCAAATCACAGCAGCTTTGGATTTACCCATTATTTCATCACATCAGTATAAAACTAGCCAAGATGAGGTGTGCGATGAATGGGAGGTGACAGCATGAGAAGAAATGAAAAAGGCTGGTAAACGCGAAAGAGAAGCTGCTGTAAAAGAAGGAAATCTTGATAAAGACGGCATTCCCCTCATTGACGTTATCGTAGACGGTTCATGGTGTAAAAGGTCATATAGAACGAATTATTCTGCTTTATCAGGTACCGCCGCCATAATAGGAAAACGATTTGGTCAAGTTTTATTCTTAGCAGTGAAAAACAAATACTGTTGTATATGTGCTAGAGCGGAAAATCGGAATGACGTCATAAAACAACATGAATGCTTCAAAAATTTTTCAGGTTCCTCGACATCAATGGAGAGTACCATTATAAGTGAGGGTTTCAAACAGTCAATTGCAATGCATGGCGTAATTTATGCCCGATTCATTGCTGATGGAGATAGTAGTACTTACGCAAAGATTCTGGAAACTCGGCCGTACACTTCTATAACTGTAGAAAAAATTGGATGCAGGAATCATATATTAAGAAATTTTTGTACCAAGTTACAACTGTTAAAAATAAGTACAAAATTCGCAATAAAAGAAAGAAAAATATTAACGAACAGTTTAATTTTAAAAGGGCGGAAGTATATTACTGACTCCATAAAAAAACATAATGCATCTAATGATCCAAAATCCGATAGAATTAAAAAGTTGCACTATGATATTGGCAATGCAATGTGCCATGCATATGGCTACCACGAAAATTGCAATAGAGATATTTGCACGGAAGTAACAGAATCGTTAGATGTTAAAAATAATTTAAACACACATTTGTTTAGACAAATTCGATACTTAGTTAGTCAAGTCGCATCGCAAGCAAGAAGCCTGATTGAAAATGTGGATAGCAATGTTGTAGAAAGGTTTAATGGGGTGATCGCAAAATTGATCGGTGGGAAAAGAATAAATTATTCTCTCAAACGCTCATATCAGGCTAGATGTGCCGGGGCTATCGTTTCCTTTAACTCAGGAAAAATACTCACAACCGTGCACCAGAATATTTACAACGAAAGCCCTTTATCACAAATAAGGAGCTATGAAGAAAATGTACTCCAACAAAGACTATACAACCGAGGAAAACACAAGAAAAAGAATCGTAGACTGATGCGTCGTAAGATCGATTTTACATACGGTGCAAATGTTTACGAGCCTGATATGGACATGGAGACTTTTGAATTAGCAAAAAAATCATTTTTAAAATCTCTGGAGAAGACAAAAGAAGAGCGGCATGCAATAGAACAAAGAACCATTCTTCAGAGTGAAAGTGGCGAATGGCTTGAGTTAAGAAGAAATTTATTAACCGCTTCGAATTTCGGCAAAGTTATAAAAAGAAGATCAAACAATACGTGCACTAATATTGTGAAGAGTATGCTGTACAGGCCTAATCTCGAACATGTTGCTTCAATAACCCACGGGAAAAAGTATGAAAAAGTAGCTTTAGAACAGCTGTCCAGTCTAAATAATATAAATATCAGGCAATGTGGTATTTTTCTCGATGAACGTTATCCTTTTCTTGGCGCTACACCCGATGGGGTTGCTGATGAAACACTTATAGAAATAAAATGCCCTATAGCACCATATAAAATTGGCATTGATGCTGCAATAAAAGCAAATAAAATGCATTTTTGGAAACAAAACAAATCAGGAGAAATTTATGTTAATAAGAACTCAGATTGGTATTTTCAAGCCCAAGGTCAAATGCATATTTGTAAATTTTCTAAGTGTTTGTTAGCTGTATGGTATGGAGAGAATAAATTTAAAATAGAAATACTGCAGAAAGATGACCAATTTTGGAAAGAAAAAATGGAACCAAAATTGTTATCTTTTTATTACGACTGTATACTACCAGAGCTTGTCGATCCTCGGCATACAAGAAATATGACAATTCGAGATCCAGTTTATGTTACTCAGACAGTTGCTGACAAAGAAAATAAAAATAATGCAAAAGATAAAAGAAGCAGACGATGAAAATAAAGAGTTTTATAGTAATGCCAAAGAAAATAGAGGTGGTAATACAAAAGAAACAAATATGCAGAGATGTGTGTAATAATATTTCGTGATACATTTTTTTTTATTGATATTTTGGCAATTATTTACTTACTTGCTACTGATAGTAAGCGTCTTTTAGATGCTGTAACTTCCGTATTTTGAAAAATACAATATGGCTAGGATGTCCATTTTTATATGATAAGGTTTAGATAGGAATTTTGGATTGGATTAGACACTGATTTCATTTCACTCAATGACTGTAAAAATAAACAAAACTGTTATCTATTTTAATTCAACTACCTTCGCTTACGTGTCTAATAAAGTATTTTTATTTTATATAAAACTAGCTTTTGCCCGCGGCTCCGCCCGCATTAAAAAGTTTTTTTGGGATAAAAGTCCCGGTTTATATTTTCCCGGGATAAAAAGTAGCCTATGTGTTAATCCAGGACATGATCGACCCGTGTGCCAAATTTTATCGAAATCTGTTCAGTAGTTTTTGCGTGAAAGAGGAACAAACATCCTTACATCCATACATTCTTACAAACTTTCGCCTTTATAATATTAGTAGGATGTAATGAAAAGCTTTGTTTATGCTCTGCATTTTTTTAAAAGTGTCTATATTGGTAGCGTTATGAGAATTTATGTTAATTTTGATTGTAATCTCCGTCGATAGTACCAAATAAATAAATCAGTAACTGTCATATATGCGTTTTATTAGATACTAGCTTTTGCCCGCGGCTCCGCCCCCGTTAAAAAGTTTTTCCGGGATAAAAGTCCCGCTTTATGTTTTCCTGGGATAAAAAGTAGCCTATGTGTTAATCCAGGACATGATCTACTCGTGTGCCAAATTTCATCGAAATCCGTTCAGTAGTTTTTGCGTGAAAGAAGAACAAACATCCATACATTCTTACAAACTTTCGCCTTTATAATATTAGTAGGATTCGTAAATCGTAATATAATACTAATTTTACTTCAACCTAAAAAAATATTTCCAAAAAAAATGGACAACACCAAAAGTCATTTTCATGTTAGGTACCTTAAAGTAAAGATTACCTTACCTCAAAAGTAAAGATTTACAAAATATTTTGTCATAAAACAAACAAACTCAATTAACTTACAGTAACGTGATTCTATAAATATTAAAAGTAGAAAATAGAGAAACGCTTAAAATTGGATTGACAGAATTTATCCTATGTATGTGTATGTGTGTGTATTTGTCTATGTGGGTTCGTATGCAATGCAATGCAATCAGTCCTGTGGCAATCAGTATGTAATATTAAAAAAATGTATATATACTTATCAGTTAAGAAATAATTCTAAGAATATTTTCAGTATCATACATGAAACTTAGTAATAGCTGTTTTATTTGCAGTTCGTTTCTTGGAATGTCCATGAGGTGATATTATTTTGTGGTAATCACAAAGACTCTTAGTTTGCGACCAGCAGCACCTTTTGTGATTTGATTTCATTACACTATATTATACTGACATAAAGTTATCAAACGCTGCCAAGCTCTTGGACTATAAAATCACTTGTGTAAGTAGGAAAGTACGAAATCCAAAAATGGTCGCTTTATTTTCATTTCAGATATTGATAAATAAATAAATGGAGAATAAATTACAATAATATATTACAAAAATTAATTACTCTCCGATGGCGAGGTAACTATGTACAAATATGTAAAAAAAGGAAGGACAAAATAAAGAGAATAATGTACTAATAAAAATATTTGTACTTCATAATGATACCTATAATATGATGTAGTTTGTGATATTACGATATATGATAACATTAAAAATAACTAGCTGTCACAATTAACAATTATATATTATTGTTATCTCACAATGACGCCTATTCTGTATTTCGAGTGATAATAGTTTGGCGGGCTTGGGCGTAAACACCCGACGCAACGCCAGGATGCTCGCGATGTTTGGCAGCGGGGGCCGCGCGCCGGTGCGGCGCTTCGTACTTTGTACACGTTAAACCACGCCCATCGCGGTCCAAAATGTTATTCTCATAGCCCCTTAAAAATCGGTCCAGTAGTTTAGTTCAAACAAACAAATCTTTCCTCTTTATATTAGTATAGATAATAGCACCGTTGTGTATTGTTTTGTCAATAATAATGTAACTTAGCAGTTAGCACACAGATAGACCATGCCTGCTATACCATAATTACAGGCATTTTTTTCCTTAAAACGTACGATGTTTATTGAAAGGTTTTTGAAAAGTGCAGTGTCGCGAACAATACATATTAAAACATTCATCTCTTCATAAGAATCACTCTACTGTAAGTGATATTTGCAATGTAGAAAGAAAATTACATGTTGTTGCAATTCTCTTGCACTCAGCCAATTGGACGAATTACTTCGTCGTTGTTTTCAAGAGCGTTTGTATTTAAACGTCACGAGGCAGCTTTTGTTATTCTTTTCTTTTGATTTGATTAGAGGAAAACGGTGGAAAATTTCTTCTAACCAAGTCTGTTGGCAATTAACACTAACAATTTATTCTATTTACTCATTTACATGTAAAAAAAAAACATTTTACTTCATATTGTTTTATTTCATACCAGCCTTTGGCCGCGGCTTCGCCCGCGTGTGAAAGTTTTTCCGGGATAGATATTTTTCCTTGGATAAAAAGTAGCCTATGTGACAGTGTAGCTTTTTTGAGTTTATCCATTACAAACAAACAATCATAAAAACAAATCTTTCATCTTTATATAATTAGTATCCAGGCATCCAGCTTAATAACACCGATGATTACAGCTGAAAAAACCCGGTCTAAGCTTTATTTAGTTAACAAAACAACATAATATCACGTCAAAATAACGAAAGTTCGCTGGTCCATTGTGTATTCAATGTAAATAACATTGGAATTTAGAAATCAAAACTCATGCTATTAATTCTAGTTAGAGAAAACAAACAAAATAATTATTGATTCTTAATAATAAATAGTTGATACTTAGTAACTTATCGCAGAAAAGAGTTATTTACTTACTTTGAGACACAAAATAATAATACAAAGTTGGAAAGTACATAAATTGGAATGAGTAAGTTTCGAGGAAAATCGTTAAATTCCATTATTGTTATTTCAAAGGAATTTTGTTTACTAAAGCCTTACAGATTTTGCTATGTTTATTGTTGACAATTTTATTTTATGTTATTTTATACCTATACCTACCTAAGATTTTATTTCTGACTAAAAGCGGGCTATGGAGTGAACTGTGTTTGGTGTTTCTCTACGTAATTAAATCGGAAATGAGAAAATCCGTAGAAGAACGAGAGTCAGTCATATCCCAGCGGATTAGCAAGTTAAATTGGCAATGGACACTGAACTGGGCACATAGTTCGCAGAACTGACTGCAGATGGGGCGAAGAAATTCTCTAGCCGGCAAACGCAAGGTAGAATTCCTCCTGCAATGTGGTCCGCAATGTCCATTTCTACTGCTAAGCAGCAGTGTGCATGTACGACTGTGTTTCGAATTGAAGGACATTGTAGCCAGTGTACTCTTATGTCTCAGGATGTCGAGCACAATGGAATGCCACACAGTACTTTATAACTCAAGGTGCTGAATGGTGTGTTGCTACTGTTATGGGTGGCCGTATCGCTTACCATCAGGCAAACGACATGCTCGTCTCGTCATTCGATTACAATAAAAAAAAAAGATGGACAGACAACTTGATAAAGGTCGCAGGAACACGTGGACGTTTATTGTCCGCAGTGGACTTCGTGTATATAATATTCTCCTCAAGACAAGACTAAACAAATTTTAGGACGCCCCATTCAAAATTAGAGCGTGTTTGTAATAATAACATACATAAACTGCCTTCCTCCCATTGGGGTAGGTAGAGACTATGGAGCCCTAAGTGCTACGATCCAAGCATAGCTACCTCTTTCGCTTCATCCTCAGACATCAGTCTCTTCATACATGCTCGTCGGTTACGGGAACTTGTTATATATTATGTTTGTAATATATTATTACTACTGCGTTACACACAAAGTTACAGAACAAATGAATTTTACTCATCGTATAAATTATTTCTTGATGAAAATATTGTGATGATCGATTTACACTCTCGCCTTGTATCTCACCTCGTGGCTAGTATCGTGTTCGCCTCGCAGCTCGCGTGATTACGAGTTTCTGTTTATAATTTCGCAGTGGGTTAATTTGTTTCAGGCTATTGCCGCTAGGCGAGTTGCGAGCGCACTGTTTACACTCTCATCTCGTGGTTCGCCCCGCGGCTCGTCTCACCATTCGCGCGAGAGTGTAAACGAGCCATGACAAATGAAATGAAATGAATTTACATTATAAAAAGTTTAGAGCATTTAAAATACTCAAAGATAAAAAGTCATGACTTTAACAACATAACTTTGTTTTTTGAACGTTTTGATAACATGATTCCTAAAGGATGAGAGATATTTACTGTCATTAAATAAATATAACCACTTTCATTACCATTTTATTATATGTATATTATAACGCTACTATATCAACGTATATTTATTAATTCAGTATTTCTTTTATCAGGTATTCATTACTTCTATGAAATAGCAAAATATATTATTACAATATCAGAGAAGAAACGATATGTATCATTACCATTTTTTGCGACATAGAATTGTATTAAGAAACTAATAGGACAACCTGTTATTGGCATAGTCTTTCAGTTATACAGGTCCCAGTATCCTAAGTAAATTTTACATTACAATAAGAAAATTGAATGGGTTGCTATTTACGACCTTTGAGTTTGGTTAAATCCTCAAAGTTTACGACTTGCGAAAGGTATAACTAGTAATCTTTAAAACAATAATACAAACAAACACATTTAACAGTATAGTTAGTTATAGACCGGGCATTGGGACCAAATTTTGGGTCCAAAAGTGATTACCAATTGGTGATTAGTAGCTGTCTTATCTGACACGTTCGCGTAACAAGACGTCTCGGTATTTGCAAATTTTGTAAAGACAACAATATTTTGGAAGGAAATATGCAATTCACGCATTACGACCATGTCAAAGTATGATATATTGAAATTAATTTAACATAGGTACATTGTTATTTCACGGTGGTTTTTGTATTACAATTTTCCCAATGTCCGCTCTATATAATCTTAGAAAATAATTGAGCAAGTTTATTTTAGCGTAAGACGCGACTACGGTCTCCTTAAATAAATAAAATTATGAAACAAAGCATTACTACTCGGTGAATTTATTTATTTGAAGAATATTTGTTTTCGACAGCTCCGAATAGCTTCTGAGTTCAGACTTCCACAAAATCTGGAATCTAATTTTATAGTATCCACATACGATGTGATTTTGTATCATGCGACCAATTCGTCACGCGGTACAGTCTTCACGCCACACGATCGAACCGTACCATGCGACGTCCAGTTGTATCCAACCAAGTTTGATGGACAAGCCATCGAACCAGCCGTACCAACAATAATAATAATAATGTCCATCGAACCGTGCCCCACACGATGCGATATGGTTCGATTGCATACCATTTTAATGGTTCAGCTGTACCAAATCGCATCGTATGTGCCCACTTTAATACGCGGCGTACAAAGGGGCAAAGCTCTATTCCCTGTTATTATTATCAGAGAAGACCCGTGTCCGGCGATGTGACAATTTATGAATTATTATAATTGATGTTTGTTATTGAAAAACTATGCCAGTACTAGGGAGGCCTATGTTCAGCAGTGGACGTCGTGTGGCTGAGAATGATGATGATTGAAAAACTTACAGATAAAACAATATTATTCACAAACCCAGAATATAGATAATTACTAAAACTTATTAGGTTTATACATAATATGTAATGAGCATTAGTTATTTTCTCTATGATTCTATCTTTATTAGAGAGGATACGAATCTGGTATGATTCAATCAACTTAATTATCCCTGCCTTTCAATCTAGGAGAGCCTGTGTGATAATACAGACCTAGAATTATTAGTAATTTAACTGTTCATTTTGCTAGAGTTTAATAAAGAATTTCTTGTTTACAGCCAGCATCAGCATCGTCGGTGTTGCTAGTGCACCTCGGAGCTGTGGGTGCGCTGGCCAGCGGGGCGGCGCTGTGCGGCGGGGGAGGCGCGTGCGCATGCGGAGCCTTGCTCCATGCTCTGCATCCTTTGCAACTGTGGACTGTGTGCGGATTGCATGCTGACCGCGCTGCCGCCATCGCAGCACCTCTACATTATGCTGCGATTGTATCTGCAAGGAAGGTAGGTTGAATAGCATACGCTCATACATTAAGTTTGTAGATTCTAATAAACCACTGATGAATTAACATCATTACCGATATATTGTTTTGAAATTCTAGAGTTAAATATTAGCGGCATTATACTTCTTGAATAGCCTGTACTTTTGTTACTTGCAGGTAATGATTTGCGTAGCTAGTGGTTGGGTGGCAACAGCAGCGCTGCTCGCACCTCTCGTCGCTGCACAACCACCGCTAGCTTACAGTCCCGGGCTCGGAGGCTGTGCACCCGACTGCGGCGCGGGACCAACTGCACTCGGATTCTGTTTACTATACGCATTGATAACGTTATTGATTCCCGCCGCCTTGGTCTTATTGTGTAGTCTGAAGATTCTACGGATCGCTCGGTATCACCGGCATAGAATCGCGGCAGCTATTTACGAGGTAACACTATCAGCACAAGTTACTGTCACTCACCAAAGAAATCCATTCTCACCACCGCCGCCACCTCGCCGTCGAGCTTTATCAGCGGTGTTGCAACCTCTTGGATCATTGGCCATTTTGTATTTCCCATACTATTGTATTTTAATATGGCCGGCTGTAGCAGTCCCTCCACAACCCCTGGCGGCACTGGCTGCAGCTCTGCTAGCGGCAGCACCACCTGTTAACGGCATTTTATACGGCATTCGAAGTCGAGCACTTCGAGACTCGCTACGAAACTACAGACGGAAAAGAATGACCAAAAGTGAGGTGACGCAAGAAATACAAGCACGGACTCCTAGTGCATGCGGGTCACGGCGGCCATCTTTATCGGCAGGCTCGGGGTGTATACGACCACCGACAACGAGGCGACTATCTGATGCAGCGGCTATAGGATCGCGTGGATCAGAGAGGCCTGCACAGCGCGCGGCTTCGTGCCACTTGCTGCAAGACTCACAAGAAGAAGAGGTCCCGCGACCTCGAACTTCAGCTATACCTTTAATACGTGCTCCACCGCACGTTGTGTTAGGACGAGCGCTCGGTCTAGAAGAAAACGGGACTAGAGACCGTCGGCGACGTCAATCACCTCGTATCACAGTGACCAGAGCGATGTCGGACGAGAGCGACTCGCCGACACGTCGTCCGCTATGTAGACAGCAATCTCGTTCTAGTGGCGCTCTTCTCGGCGGCCTAAACTATTCTCCAGTCATATCTGAACACATGCATTTAGACAATCCCGCAGATGAGCAACTCCTTCTCTCGTGGCCGCAACGCAAACCCAACGAGAAACACGAAGTTTTATAAAACGGGTATGATTAATTTAGAGTAGTTGTTGATAGATGTGCATATAAAGACAATAAATGAGTGTGCGGTTCGGAGTCGAGTCAGCTTCGGTGTTTATGAATAATGTTATTTTTTAATCGCTTTGTATACTCGTCTCTACTCGGCCTTTCTTGCCGAATGGTGACTAAATAGAAAGTTTCCTATGAACATTTACTATATTGTAGGCGTTACGATTCTCCTACAGGGTTCCTCCATATCGTTAGCTTTACCTACTGAAGTATTACTTTAGTGTATCGTAAAATTTCCAATAAATTCCATAGGTTTACGAAGAGATTATATTTTTGTTTGGTTCTTATTTTAAGAATTGTTATTTTCTTATTAATTATGAAACTTGTTAATAGTGTTGAAAGTTCTTTATACATAATAATGTATGGAAACTGCATTTGGCATTTGTAAAATCCAGCCCCTAATATTAAAATGAGTGTTTGTGCTGCAACAAAGGCAAATTTTCATGCATTTATGTATTCTTTTAAACACTAATTCCTTTGACAGCATCCCACACAGCTTTGTGAGGTATTTTACGGCACGCGACGGGTAGTTGCTTTATCTTTCAACTTTATAGCCACGCTTTTAATTTGCGGCTGCTTCATGAAGGTCCTGGGTTTCTACAACTGACGAATGATGTTTCCAATGCATGGGTACGTAAAACTGTAGTTTTACGTTATGTATAATATGTATAAAAATATGGCTCTTCTAGTGTCACATGTATGTAAAATTATTTGCACGCATCTAATTTAAGGCATAGATGTTATTTGTACGAAACCAAAGCTTTTTCACTTTACAGCCGTCCAAAATCGAAGCTCTTTTACAATGTTAGTGAAATGTATCAAATTTTAGACGACGATAACGAAAATCAAATATTGATCAATTCTTTGAAACTTTATTTATGTTTGACTTTATTTATCTTTAACTTTGTTTATGTATTATTGTATTATTATTTTAAGTTTATTATTAGTTTACTGGCACAATGGCCCAAGGACTGGGTGGACCCCGGTTCCATTCTGAGTTCGGGGAAAAATGCAAGAGTTTCTAACATAATTCACCTGGGTTTAATAAATGCAGAGACCAAAATGGAGCCTAATCCTTTCTGCAAGACATGTTGTGTCAACCCCACGTTTGGTTGACAAAACTTTGATATCGATGGAATATGAGTCTAATATGTGTTTATATTATTTAGTGTTCTTTTATAAGTGTACACAGTTATATTAATGATTGTAACTACAGGTGTTCGTCCAAAATGTATCCTTAAGTGAAACATGGACGATGTTTGCACCAGTAGCATAATATTAATTTTGGACTTAATTTTACCATATTTATTGAATATAGCTTTGATACATTCCACTATTTGTTAGTCTGCTTAGTTCTTTGGCAGTTACGACTTATGAGGGCAGTGCTAAGCACAAAAATATACCCTCTATAACAGATATTACAGTATCTATTTCCGAATTTCTTGATAGATATTGCAGTACTGGCAGTTTATTTGTTATTCAATTTCCAGTAAAAAGGTTTTAATAAAAGTTTAATGGTTTGTTAAAATTAGAAAATGTTGGCTGAATTTTGTTTTTGCGATGTATAAGGCTTATTTTAAACATAGCGACAGAATCAAGAGATTAAAGTAAATTATGTTAAAATGTCTATAAAAAGCTGCTCGCCCTAGATAATTAAGTATGTAATTACTTATTTTTGTTGAATAATTAAGCATAACAGAAACGAAATATTATGCCAAGAGTGTATACACTTTAATTACTTAATTTAGAGATTTATCTACTAAAGAGCCTCGTTTGTTAACCGTCACGACAGCGAATAATGAGTGGTCGCAGTCCCTGATTCATCGCCGTCGTTCTTGAAGTACCCTGAACTTTTCGGGGAGTATATTTTGCGAACCCTGTCGACCGCGTGAAAATATTCATTTACCCTTTATGCAAAATTAGTTTCAGAAACTTTTATTGCCAGATGTGGCCTACGAATTTTTCACTTTGAAAATGTTCACTGTCGCTATGTTATAAATAAGCCTTTAGTGTAAATTAGATTGGATGTAGTATATAAAATGATTTGAAAGTAAATAAAAAAAGGTTTTAATGTCGTTGTTCTATAATAAATGTTTAAGCAGATGTAATACGAATTGTTATTCTAGTCAATGGGCTGTTGTTTTATTGTCTGTGTTAATTTAAAATATGTAATTATTAATTAAACGACACAATCGTAAAATATGTTTTTTTTATCTTCCTGACCGAGATCATAATGGTTTAACCAAATGAAAAGGTTGTTGAGAAGACCAGCTATCCATCTAACCTGGTTAACAGGTTCTTGGATCCTGACAATCAGGTCTAAAATAACTCTTAATTGTAATGCAGTAAAATATAAAAACTTGTGTAAAAGTAATGATGACATTTAGAATTTTGTCACTAGGTCGACTAGACATATTTTTTATACAACTGAATCAGAATCACGTGGTTTTGTCGAATGGCCTTCGCCCCAAGTGGCTTATGACATAAAGTTTATATGTCACAAACAATAGCAGCTGTCAGTACAGTCCAAACTTTGGTTTACGAAGCGTCATATCACGCTCGTTGATTTAATACACGACTTTCATAATGATCACTTAAATTACACTGACTAAAATGTCTTGCAATCTGGAACACAAAACTGCTTGCACAATGCTGCTTGGCGGCATAAATAGACAATGCGGTGGCATAATAAACCTATACAATTTCAAATTCAAATTCAAATCATTTATTCAGTAATTAGGCCCCTAAGGGCACTTTTACACGTCATTTTTTATTTTTCACAGTGTTGTTATACTAAAAGATTCTACCGGTGCTTCGAAAAAGCCCACTGACCTGAGAAGAAGCACCAAGAAACTCAGCGTAGGTCTTTTATCATTATTTTTTTAAATATGTATATTTTACAATTACAGTCGCACACACCTAGTAAAACCCGGTAATAATGCAATTATACCAAATAATTTTCAACTATTTCGGACATTAACATAGTAAAGTACTTCGTATAACATCAGGGTATTTATATTGAGCTTGAAAATGCAATTACGGTGACGTGACGGTATTCAATATTTAGCGTTTACATGTTACTGTATGTTGACGTGAAAGCAATGAAGTATGAAAAAATGTACGACAGATCCCGTAATTTGTGCCTATATTAGTCTCTTATGTAAGCGCCCTAAGCTTGTATATATATCGCACCTTTAGAACGAAAACGACATAATTCAAAAAAATCGAACGTTGAGTTTTCGTTATAAAATTAAATAAACAAAGTTCTCTCAATACAACAATAGTACAAACACAGCTATATTCAAGCAGGGATAGGACCAAAACTGTTATATAAGTCATTTTTAATTATATTTTTTATAAAGAAAGGACCCATTTCATTTTTATCACCATAACTTCGACTTTTTGAATTATGTCGTTTTTATTCTTATGGTGCGATATATGACCTGATTGGTTTCTCGGAACGGTATGCTCGTCTCGTCATTCGATGACATAAAAAAAAATAACCAGTGATAGATACAAATTAAGGCTTACATAAATCAAATAGTTGAGCAAACTAAATTGCACCTAATATGCTCGTAATTTAACATCAAATTTGACCGAGGTGTAATGACGTCGTAAATTTTTTTATTGCGCAAAATTTCTCTTAATCAAAATGTCTTTCTTATTATCTATCAAATGGCTGCCTAGTAAAACTTATAGGGACTATTAAACAATAAAAATAAAAGAAAGAAAGGCTTACGATAAATATTGGGTGAGTATTTGAGTAGTTTTCTGATGATAACAGCTCATCCAGTGGACATTCCCGTTAGTTTACAGACAGGTCATGATATATTTTTATTGAATATTTCTTATCGTAATACGGTAATAATCAATCTAAAATTTAAATCTCAGAAATTGTTTTTAATTCAAAGAATCTTTAATAATAAGCCTTTATTGACAACGCTCATAATGTTAATTTTACGGCCCAATTTTAAATAATTCGAGAAAGTTATTCAACTTATGAACATAGGCCTGCTTACTGCTAAAAAAGAAAAACAAATACCCTATATATTCATAGTTTTATATTTGTTCATATTTTATCGTGTGAATAACTTTAATATGAAAATTAGGACTCTGGTCTTAGTATCTCCTATCACTGTTCTGTGTTAGTACCCTTCCCCATATGTATAGCAAAACGTCCACGGTATTCAATATTCATGGATCGTAGTCATAAATTATTCAACTAAAATCCACGTTTATTAAACTTACACAAATTAAAACTACATAAAAGACACTTCAAACAGGCACAAAACATAAAAACGGTGTAGAGATCCGAGAAAAATCCAAGCCATACTTTTGAATTAAAAATGCCATAATAAAATCTAAACTACTCTGTACATAGACTCTGTAATAACTGAAACATTAAAAAAGGAAAAATACAGGTTCATAAAAGAATTTAATTAATTTACCTACTTAAGCTTTTAACACAGAATACTGAATTCAACATTCATTTCATTCAAAGTACTTTTACGCACATTCTTGGCGAAAGTTTTTAATTATAACGACGGAATAAAAGTGCAGTGAGACAGTATTTAATTCTAGGTAGTTAAAAGATATATAATTTTAAATTCTTTAACACACACACTCACGCCTATTATCCCCAAAGGGTTAGGCAGAGGCATAACTAGTGTACCCACCTTTCGCCGTGCGTATTCCGTCCCATGATGTGATAGGGTGCGAGCCCATCGCCATATCGGGCACAAATTCTCCGGGCTGATACTGAATAGAAAAACCCAATATCACTTTACCCAGGGATCGAACCCGAGAACTCAGCTTTGCATTCGTACCGTAATACAAATACGCCACCGAGGCAGTTCAAATTCATTAAATCTGAGAATATACCATTCTGAATCAGCTAACAGTGAAAGCACTTAAATAAACACTTGCGTTCTCTATTTTATCCAGGTACAATGTAACTTCTCTTGTGTTCAATATATTAAGCAAAAATATAATGTAAACAATTGTAAACGAAACGTGAATTGAAAATAATTTGACTGTTGAGGTGGTAAGTATAAAATAAAATAATGTTAAAAGTAGGAAAAAAAGGTTACGCCTTTGTTTTTGCTCTAAATGAATCACAAAAATGTTTGTACGAAAGAATTTCTGCGTACCTAATGTCGTAAGGGTCGCAAAGGTTCTTTTGTAAGCCATTATAATTCAGAACTCGAAACTTGTAACACGAGTTTTAGGGTTAACGGCGGGCCCTTTTCTTACTTGTACGTTTGGGAGCAAGTATTTCCAGTTGCAGCAGTTAAGTGACTGTTAACTGTCGCCTTACCTCTCCTTTGCGAAATTGGATAGTGTAGTTCTAGCATACGATGCTTAAACCTGGTATTTACCTGAACTATTTTGTACTTTCTATCCAATATACCTAATCGACTTCACATCATCTTCCTCGTGTGAGGCCAATTATGGTAAAGACTAATTAGTGCTCCCAGAGACTCGCCGAGCTTCATCGCTTGTTGTCATAAAATGCGTGTCACTGTTGATCCTGACTTATAGGAGTTGCAGTGGTGGGTGTGAAGGCGGGATAGTCTCGTAATCTTCGTCGTGTCATCAAGCTTGCAGTTGCAATGGCGCGCAAATTTTTGTACATTTAAATCTCCTAAGCCAACGGTGAAGCAGTTATTATGAATTGAGTGTTAAAATCAATAGCATTTCAATAAAATTGTGGAATACATCCATACCAAATACTCTATTAAATTTGCGCAGTCACCAATATAGGTAAGTGACACGATCCATTAATGTGATGAATATATCGCCCCATTTTCATGAAATGATATGAAATAATTTATTCGAACCCATAAAATGTTATACATTATTTAGATTCCGGTAATATTAACTCTACCACCAGTTCAGAAAGCAATTCTCATCAGAGAAGACCGGGCAAGAAACTCTAATATTGCTCTTTTCAAAATCCAGTTCAAGTTACAACGTACAACGCATGATACAGGAAAAAAGAATACAACTATTTGTTTATTTTGTTTAGAGCAGTTCATTTATATACTCGCAATAGTAATAAATTTTAAATTTACGTCCGAGTGCACAACCCTCACAGGAATCATGAACCTACTTAATAATTTGATCTGAAATTCTTCAAGATAAACCCCTAATATTAGATATAGTAAGCGAAAAGGGCAGAACAGTCCACACAAGCAGCACCAGTTCACGAGTATGACGCATGTGCCAGCCATCGGCGTCCTCAACCATATTACAGGGAAGTGGCCAACCTGGCAAACGACACCGCCACAGGTACAGACAGTTAAGGAGTATGTCATACCCAAGCCGCTCACAGATGGGAAAGAAAATAAACTTTATTGAAACGAATAACATGATTCCCAAGAAAATCACACGAAAAAACTTAATCCCAGGCCTTTCTATCCTCTATCTATACTGAAATCTTGTAATAAGCTTTACTGCATAACTTTCGCTTAATAGTTGTTTGATGTTTATCCATGTTCAACCACTTAATTTTAGTGGGATCATTATTATAAAAGTCTTGTAGGAACCATCAAAAGATTTGCTGATTTTTTGGAGCCTGGTTTTGCTTTTACTATTTTAGCCATGGATATTGCAAGCTTTCGGAAGGTTTTCTATATTCTTATCTACGTCCATTAAATTACAATATAAATGCTACTGTCATTATAATTGTTTCTTTGAATTTTTCTCATAGAGAACATCTAGAACTTAAGGAGTAGATGGATCTTATAGCTCGCTTTTAAAGAACAAATATAGTATTAATGTCAGCAGCACCACCCCACAGCAAAATTTCATAACTCATCAAACTATGAAAGTAAGCAAAATAGACCAATCTAGCTGTTTGAATACACTTCTACTATTTCAACATTTTCAAATATCGAATTTAATCGTTCTCACATTCGGCACACGTTTAATATTCAGTTCACACGAGAAATGTATAAATTGTTATGGACGAAGATCGAAGGAATATCGGGATTACTTTTATTTTGAAAAATTACGCAATCACGGTTAAACGGATGTCCCGAGTTATATTTGGACTCAAATGGACCAATTGATGCAAACGTATCGAACAGTATATATGTAGAAAACCTTACTTATTTGTTTGTAACATAGACGTATAGTCTACCGAGCTTGTAACCTTTCTTTGTAATTTTTCCTCCATTTTTACTATAAACCTTGAACCCCTAATACAGATGAAATTAGGCAAAGATAGGAGATATAGGAGGATAGGAGATATAGAGTTAGGAGAAGTTTTATGAACGTGGGTATTCTAACGACTTCTGAGAAGATAAAAAGACTCTCTGTTCGATCGCATTTATAAGTTGGGCTAAATCATTATGACAATGAAATTATGAAATTAGCAGAAGGTCTAAGCTTTTAAGCTCTTAATTGGGTTTTTCAATGCAATTTAGAGTTAATTAAATGGGAATTATTTAAACACACTTGACACCAAACATGGCTATATTAAGCAAGCTCGTGACCCAAAAACAAATGTGGTTCGATACTGCATCCGTAGTATATTTTTCGCAACAGATAGTTACCGGGAATCAACCCCAATACGTAGCCTAAATGACAATTCCACGCCGCGCCGCGTCGCGAAATGGGTAAAGTTTAATTCAATTCATATATTTGCGGTGAATACTACTTTGTATTTTGAAATTCCATTGTATTACTAACTTCAAAAACAATGTCTTCCTCTTTTCGAATAATCCATATTCTACAGATGGAAACATTGTATCACAAATTATTTGTATTATAATTTTCCCCCAAGAATTATTTAAATTCCTCAAAGCATGCATGTGCACATGGGCGTAGCTACGGTGGGGCAGGGTGATGCAAGCGCCCCACCCTGACTCTGACCTGAAGGTACCTAATCAAACCAAAAAAAAATCTAAGAAAAAATTTACCGGGATAAGACTTCGGGTATAGTTTGCTAGTTACATATTATTTTATACTGCTGCCCTAGTCTGAGCCCATCGCTAGCTACGCCCATGTGTGCACTTACCAATAAAAGTGTGTTTACTCGTAAAAACATAAAACCAACTTATTTGACATTGCAATAGAATTTTCAATTTGAACGAGACAGGGTTAACAACTGTTCAATTGCTACAGCGATTTCATCTACATTGAATTTTATGGGTCCGATATGAGTAGCCTTAAGGGTTGGCTATTGATTGGAATCTTTGTGCTGAGATTGCTGATCGTGGATCGGGACACGTTATCGTTGATTACAACGGTTTTTCACCTGAGACGTTATTCAGACTCGACTTGATTTTGTGCTGAAGAGTGAATAGATATACATATAATGTATTTGTGACCCAGTTTTAATCGCCTGACAATCGCTACGTTTATAAATTAATTGGCTTTTGCCAGCGACTCCGCCCGTGTTAAAAAGTATTTCCGGGATAAAAGTCCCGCTTTATACTTTCCCGGGATAAAAGTAGCGTATGTGTTAATCCAGGACATGATCTACCCGTGTGTCAAATTTCATCGAAATCCGTACAGTAGTTTTTGCGTGAAAGAGTATCAAACATACATAAGTACATACATACATCCATACATCCATTCTTACAAACTCACGTTTATTCTTACAAACTTTCACGTTTATAATATTAAGTAGGATATCATTTGGTAAGGCATGTAAATTCCGAATAAGAATAATCTATACTAATATTATAAAGCTGAAGAGTTTGTTTGTTTTTTTGAACGCGCTAATCTCAGCAACTACTGGTTCGAATAGAAAAAATATTTTTGTGTTGAATAGACCATTTATCGAGGAAGGCTTTAGGCTATATAACATCACGATGCAACCATTAGGAGCGAAGAAATAATGGAAAATGTAAAAAAAACGGGGAAAATCATTCATCCTTGAGGGCTTCCATTGCGTGCTCTGCGAAAACGGTTCAAGATACAAAAATATATGTATGAAAGAATTATTCCTCTTGAAATGATCTAAAAAAATGTCCGCGACAGTATATGTCTATCTATTAAGATTAACTCACTAGAATCGTTTTTATGGTATTCAAATTTGGTCGAAATTAATAACTCTGTCTGTCGCGCTTTCACGCCAATACTACAGAACCGATTTAAATGAAATTTGGTACACAGATATTTTAGAACCTGAAAAAGGACATAGGCTACTTTTTATCCCCGTGTAATATAAAACGGGACTCTTATCCCGGAAAAACTCTTTCACGCGGGCGGAGCCGCTGGCAAAAGCTAGTCATTAATATGTAGGTGGTAGAGGAATATCAGTGATGAAAAAATTTCTCTTTGTGCTATGCAATTTTAGGCCTGGTACTGTCTTAAGATGATAATATTTAATTAATTAATCATATAGGTATGTAGGTACTTAGTTTTCGTTAAGTGAGGTTAAAATGGTGCAGGGGCATCTAATTTTAATTGAAATTTTCTTATAAAAAATTGATTACAATTCTTTTTGATTATTTTTCTTCATGTATAGTAACGCTTTTTATGACGTGTAGGTACAGTTAAGTATGTATATCTATATTATCATTACGGAGAAACTTTAAACATAAGCTCGCAAATTGAGTATAATTTTAAATTCACATTATTAACCTTTTTTGGTTTGAGGTATCAACTCATTCTGCCGTTTCATTTTATTTATTAGCTTTCACGGCTTTTATAAATTGGTTTAAACTAATTACCCAACAAATAAATCCCACGTTATCAAAGGTAACACCAGAAAACAATAAAAAATAAATGCTATCAATGATTTAGCGATAAAAAGCGAGAAAACCTTTCACCAACAAGGGCCGTAAATCCTTACAAGTCGATGTAATGACGATCATCAATTTTTCTTAAAAAATATTTACCTCGTTTTTTCGTTGAACGTTTCCACTAATAAAAATGATGCTGATTTACTAAAGTGGATGAATTCGAATATTATATGTAGCGAAATGGATTTTTTATAGATAGCAGACGAGCATATACGACTGCAAAGCTGAGGTCTCGGGTTCGATCCCCGGGTCGGGCAAAGTGATATTGAGTTTTTCTATTCAGTATCAGCCCGGAGTCTGGAATTTGTGCCCGATATGGCGATAGGCTCGCCCCCTATCACACCATGGGACGGAATGACGGCGAAAAGTGGGCGCACTAGTTGCGCCTCTGCCTACCCTTTCGGGGATAACAGGCGTGAGTGTATATGTATGTATAGCAGACGAGGTAACAGTCCATCTGTTGGTAAGTGGTCACCGACGCCGATAGACGTTATCTATGCTAGGACCATAAACAATACACTGTGCAACGCGAATTTATTTTTCATGTCGTTTGACGTACGTTAATACGTACGTCATTCATTCATACATAAATAGGGTCAGGAAATTTCATTTCATTCATCATACATATGAGAGTGTTACCACCACCACCATAATTACGCGGGCGAAATCACAAGTCATGGCTAGTAACATAAGAGCCAGAAAAAACAGTTCATACAAAATGTGTGGTGATTTCCTACCTTCCTAATGGACGATATTTCTCAAATTTATAAAATTTCTATTTGTGTACTTTCGTAAAAGTTACTATGTAGGTACCATTTACGAAAATTTACCATCAAGAGTTGACAAAGTTTTAGTAAATATTACCTAACTCATTAGGTGTTGCTTGTGGCTCTGTCCGCCTATAAGACCTCGCTTAATATAAAGGTCCATAAAAATAGAAGCATATAGGTAATATATCGACGGCTCCGAAGAACAAAGTCGTATATGCAAAATGTTAGCTTTTCAGTAGAGCGCTTTGAAAGTCGTTAGTTTGTATTCATGTGCGAATTAGTGCTATTTTCACACATTAAGTTCTAAGTTGTTACTGAACCCTATAAAATATAATGTTTTGTTCACTATAACTTGTGATTTTCACAATTAACTTAGTTTTTCAAAGCGCTCTACTGAAAAGCTTCATTTTGCACATACGACTTTGTTCTTCGGAGCCGTCGATATAGCTGCCTCGGTGGCGTAGTTGTATTACGTCACGACTGCAATGCTGAGGTCCTGGGATCGATTCCCGGGTCGGGCAAAGTGATTTTGGATTTTTCTACTCAGTATCAGCCCGGAGTCTGGAAATGTGCCCTGTAAAGGGCAATAGGTTTCCTCCCTATTACATGAGACCTAACATAGCTGTCGAAAAGTGGGTGTGATACACCTCTGCCTACCCCTGTAAAGGGAATAAGGCGTGATGGTATGTATGTATCTATACGTAATATGTTATGTATCTGTGCACCAAATTTCATCCAAAGATGATTTTGCATTTATTTTTGACAAACACTCAAACATCTTGATTCTTGACCCACATTCCCATGTATAATATTTGAAGTGAGAAGTAAAAAGTAAGACTTATTACAACATTTATTCATTTGGTGGTCTGCGACGTACACAACTATTTGGAATTATATTATCTACGCTGGGAAGTTTATTAGGGACCAATACTGGAGGAATGTATCAATATTATGTCGAGTTTGTGATATTGCTGAAGTAATATATATTTTCCAAAGTGTAGATAATATTATTATCTAATAATAACATAGAAATAGCACAAAACAATGGTTTTCTATGAATTTGTTCTTCCCAATTAGGTAGATAGCTTACGTTTAATATATCTTTTCAACTAAGTACAAGATTGTTTAAGGTATGTATAGTGTGTACAAGTAATACTCAGCAGAAAACCATAATGCATTTAAAAACATGGCACTTCGTAATTCGATTTTTAATGCATAATTTTATGGGTAATAAATAAGAAAAATGTTATAATTACACCTATGTATTATTTTAATACATCAATTTCCGTAATAATTACATATTACGAAAAAGGACTTAGAACAGAGTTCTATGATTATAAACTATACCTGCTGTTAAATGTTTGTGGCCTAGAGCCATCTGAGATACATGAAGTTGTCCTTATTTTCAAAGCAAGCGGGAAAAATAACATCGCCATATTACTCCCGTAGTGACACGCGTTTATTAGTTTTCGGAAACATACCGTCTTCAACAAATCCCTACGGCGAACTCTTCGCGGTGACCCGAAAATTATTTTCAGAGTGACCTTTGAATTATAGGTATGTACATACAAAACATTGGCAATAAATCAGAGAATTTAATTCCATTGATGTTCGCTGAAAACGTCTCTGCGGAATTTTAATTATTAAATTATATTAAATTTTGTGATCTGAGATTTATAAGATGTTTTCAGAGTCATAGGATTTCTTGCTAAAATAAATAATTCTATTCGTTTAGTACAGATTTCGTTCTTTCGCATCACAAAAGATAGGTAGTTAAGAAATGAACTGATTGCTACAAACATAGAATAATATGTGTTATTATTCTAAGGCTACAAAGAGCTTTGCACCGAAAGCGATTTTAGCCTCCAGAGAATTTTGTGCGGTTTTCAACAATCTCCGGGGATTATCCGGTGAATCTCCGGCAAAGTACTAATGTAGAGAGTACGTTGCAGCAATTTTGTCGATTCCTTAAGATTCCTCAAAGCACGCGGACTGTATAATATTATTGTGACCTAGAAAAAGGTCACCAAAAGCGGCGTCAAATATTATTAGCCTATTTTAGTTTATAAATAAGTGTCTGGAGATTTATAAAAATTAAAACTTTTCTTCGCAAAATTTATGGTCTCCGGAGATATTTTATTTGTGTTCTTGCCTCCGGAGCAAAACTTTTGCCAATCTTCGATAAATAGAGAGGTACTAAGCGTGGTGTTATCTAGAGAGTGGAGATGTCTATGAAAGGCAACACAAAAACAATGTTTCTCATTGTGCCGTGGTATCATACGTCAACGGATAAAGAAACCAAATATTTGATCCTTCATATTCTTACGCGAGAATTAAACCATCTCTCCTGACCATTACCATATCAGCATATTAATGGTCCCAAAACATCCTTGCGCTTCAAAAACTTCGGCATAATGCCTAATTTATATAAACAACGCAATTAAAGTGCTAATTACAACCTTACACGCCCCGTAGTCGCCTCGTCTATATGCTAATGCTGTGGTGCCGTTTTACTTTTTGTTCCACATAAAATTTTACTGACACTCGCACATATTGCTACGTAGAGTTTCCAGGCGGTGAGGATTATGTTAGCCGTTGAAGTTACAGCAGTGTGTACTATGTATTATTTCATTTTACTGCGTTTGCTCACGATTTCGCTTGCGTAATAGTTTTTCCGGGATAAAAGTAGCCTATGTCCTACCCAGGGTTTTAAAGTATCTCCATACCAAATTTCATAGAAATCCTTTCGGTAGTTTTTGAGTTTATTGCGTTAAGGCAGACAGACAGACGCAGCTGGGGACTTCGTGTGGAGTGTAAACGTTAGTCGCTGTTCGCTACCCAAGTGGATATAATATATCCTATTACCACCAATTATCTAGCAAATGGGTAGTAAATTTATTGCTCATAGTTTTATTTACGTATTCCGTTCGGTGCAGCCATCTTTATGGTTACTAATTTTCTTATAATATAATAAATAATACGAGCTCTGTATTAAATACTGTCCCACTGCTGGGCACGGGCCTCTTCTACTACTGAGAGGGTTTAGGCCTTAGTCCACCACGCTGGCCTAGTGTCAGTTGGTCGTCTGGCCAACAACTTTTCTTACACTGTCTTAAACTATGAGTCATAAATGAGTTCTTTATATAATAATTCCATCCAACTGATCAAATAATGCTTGTCGTGGGATCGCGCCTTTACGTAATGCGACTAATTGAGATACCGAACCCTCGTGCCGCAACGCTTCCTGCCATTATCTTATTATCTCGTTAGAGCGATCAGGGTACATATTGCAGAAAAGCGATACAATTATAAGAGAGACTATCCCATTACCTACACCTGTCATTACTTCAGTAAGCTAGGTTTGACAGTGGCACGCAGGTTGAATCTAGACGAGAAGCCATAAGTCCACACCGACCAAACTACTACCCCTTGGATGATATGATACGGGAAGCTTATGCCCATGACGGAACTCAACCTCTGGTAATTCGTTATTTTTGTAATGTAAAACTCTTTTTTTTGCTTATCCTGTGAATGGAACTTTAAACCCACGGTTTACAGCCCAAGTAAGGCACTAGGCCAACGCAGGGATTCTCTCACAATAATCTTAGAATATACCTCCGCAATTCCATCATGAAAATATATATTTTTTGTGTAAACAAAAATAATTCGTACGCATTATTATATACGAATGACCGTCCTTTGACTGAGTTTATTTATTCTATGATTACATTACCCAAAAAGAGCCCTCGGTTGCGTACAGGAATTATGAGACGAGGCGACGGCGCGTAACAGCTTCGTCGGACAAATACGTCATTTCGGATTCCGAGGGTCTCAGCTTAAATGGTATATAAATATGTCTACTGAAACAGTCGGAATCCAAAAATGATATGTTGAATAATGCCTGTTTATGATTGGTGGCCTCGTTGGCATGTTATGTGCACGATACGTCTTTCGCTCTGGGTTCGAATCCTGGTTCCAGCATGGTGATATTAGGTTTTTCTTCTCATTATCAATCAGTAGTCTGGCATTTGTGGCAGATATGGCGATAGGCCTATCACATCATGGGACGGAATACAGACGGCAACCCCTGGTGCACCTCTGCCAAAATTTCGGGGATAGAGGTGCGATTGTTTTTTTTTTATAATTTTTCTGATTGGTCGCACTCAAGAGATGGCTTAACTATACTTTATAAATTATCACAATCGAATATGATATTTGTTGCTTTATTATTGCATGTTATTCTGCTGAATATTATTATACTGGCTTTAATCTCTCCAACCGGTCCACGATATTCGCACATTGTATGCCGTGAAAAAAAGAACTTAGTTGGCTTAGAATCTGACAAAAAAACGACACGACTCCATTTCGATTTATTGGGATTGGTTGAGAGACTAACACGTGACTTGCGTATCGGTCTCTCGATCAATCACAAACATCAAAATTAATCAACATCGCCTTACGAGTTGCGTTTTTTTGCCACATTCTAATATGCTTTGACGCCTACATCTGAATTGTGAATCTAATCTATCATTTTAACTGTGACTCACGTCTTTATTCATTAGTAAATTAGCTGATTTTCAAGTTTGTACTGAAATAAAAGATGAAACTACTTATCTAGCACCCAGTCATAGTTATTTTAAACGATATACCCGTTTTAACGGTTATGTGCCTTAAACTTCGCCACGCAATATGTTTTTGTTCTAAACAAATTATCACCGATTCAAATTGCTGTCGTAAATTTTATATATCAATAAGAAAACATTTTTATTAAAAACTAAGAATAACAACTAAGTATAAATCATATACATTTATAACAACTGTAATAAAACTAGTTATAAAATACATTTCTCAAGCGCCGTGTCCCACATTTCATCCTTACGTTATGATGCATCTCTGCTGTAGCTATTCTTCACTTATGAATTATAAAATTTCTATGTAGATCTTGATAGTCTGAAATATGAAAACTGTCAAACACAAAGACTATTTTCCTTTAGATAGCTTGCATGAAGGCACTTAATAACTATAAATTAGAGTTGATTTTTGTAGCTTTTAAAATACACACACTAATACTTTTAATTAAAAAAGGAATACTTAATTTTTTTTATGAGTTTATAACCCTATCATAATCAACATAGAAGTATGATAATAAGACGTGTGTATGCATAATACGTATGCTGTTGGTGCTTCTTAAGGCCCTAAATGAATAAAGAATTTCTTTTTACTAATTATTTGAAAGAATCTAGTCAAGTAAGTATCTATGTAGTCAAGTGCCCACTTAGTATCAGAAGTATCAGGCTGCCGGCGACATCCATTCAACAACTTATAAAAGATATGGCCAATATGTCTTCGGGATATTATTTCAGAAACACGAAACTAAAACGATACTTCGCGTAAAGGAAACTGACAGTAATTGGTTGGCAAATAGCAATTTAGTAATAATCATCAAGCTTTATTTTAGACTACCGCTGGACATAGGCTTCCTCCCATAAGGCCGTTTCACCCGGTTTTCGGCTTTTAGTACAATATTAAACGTAAAATAATAATTTAATACACACGCGGTCTCACACCTTTTATCTCCGAAGGGGTAGGCAGATGCGCAACTAGTGCACCCACATTTCGCCGTGCGTATTCCATCCCATGATGTGATAGGGGCGGAGCCTATCGCCATATCGTGTTCAAATTCCATACTCCGGGCTGATACTGAGTAGAAACACCCAATATCACTTTGCCCGACCCAGAGATCGAAGCCGAGACCTCAGCACTGCAGTAGTACCGTAATACAACTACGCCACCGAGGCAGTCAATAAGTTAATAATAACAATTTTATTCTAAGATAACTTCTCTAGTGATTCCTTACGTTTACGCGAATCTTAGACGCTGAAAATAAACCATTTTTACGGATTTTATGACGGTTATTTATTTTATTTTCTCCCGATGTTTCAAAGGGTTGGTACCACACAAATAAAAAACCGCAATAAAATCCGTAAAAGTAGTTTAATTTCAACTTCTCTAACTTTAGGTTGCTGTTATAACACATTTTAACATTCAATAAACTAAGCATACCTACTCAATTGTTATATACTCACACACACTCACTCACTCACGCCTATTTCCCCGAAGGGGTAGGCAGAGGCGCAACTAGTGCTATAACAATTGTTATAGCATGCTTTATTTAGCACCATATTGTTTTTCCTTCTGCGTTTAAAGCTCTTAATTTCTATGGTTCCTAAGTAACAAATAATTAGTAGCTCAACAAAAAAAACTATTGAGGGAAATCTTATTCTTAGCGAAAGCTTACTTAGAGAAAAATAAAAGTGCTACATTCCCTGTGACCTAAAAAAGGATCATTAGAATTATAGCACTAACCTCGAGTGTAGTTCAAGGCAATCCGTGAACGTTCTTCTTTAGTAAATTATATAACATGACACCGACCATTACCACCAACACAAGTGGTATGAGAAAACATAGCAGCTTGCTTAGAATACACATGCATAAACTGGAAAATAATAAACATTTAAACCTTCTATTTGGTTTCAGCTATAATATTGCATTGCCATATTTAAGCACTGTTTCACAATGTTCAAGTTTTATTCGACAGATATCGTATTAAGTAGCTAATGTAGATATACTCCTTTGATTACCATTTCAGAGCATATATTAAAGTGTGACTTATATTTGGTCGGATTATATGCGACGGATAGCATTTAGAAGTCGTGAAACAAACTCTTAGTCTAAGAACGCCTCTACAGCTTTTTATATCAAAAGCCACGTGAAGTAATATTGGAAACAGTGCAAATGAACCGCTATAGGAAATAGATATGTTGCTTGTGGGTTATACAGGTTGTGATAAATCATTTCCCTTTCTTAAACAAACATATTACAATTATATCATTAAATTGTCTTAATAATTATGTAGGAACTTCACCTAAGCAATACTTATGTATTGCTTAGAAGAATGAAGAATTCTTTATTTTCGTTTCGAGCGAATAATACACCAAACAACTATCTCAATAAGTTGTTTTTCTTTCATTAATATAATTTGAATGGTTTACCACATTTCTGTAATCTAACTAGCCACTCATCTAGTATTTTTAATTGTTTGCATCTTGAAAGGTTTGCACAGATTTTTTGTGTTACATTTGTCATCGGTATTGTTGCCATAAAAACTTAACCATAAACATAATAATATTTTTATCATAACATCCAAAATAACAACTAATCATCAACTATAATTTTTGGAAAGAGATTTTATAAATCTCTTAAATATGTCAAGACTTGTTTGCAGAAGAATCCAGTTCTTACAATAGGACAAGATAGGGTAGTTGACTTATTATTTTTTAAATATAATTATGAAAAATGTATGCTATCCAAAATATAACGGAAAAAGATTTTGCAAAATTTAAGTAAGTCAGCCTTAAACCTTTGAAATTTGGTTAAAGGGGCATCCGTCAAATAACAGTAATATCAGACTGTGACGTCACCGAGCGTCACCAGCCATAACGCGGTGTGTGTGCGAAAGAGATAGCGCGATACCCCCGCCACGCCCCCAATTTGGCTCACACCAACATTGTAAAAAGAAATAAATACTTTATTTTTCAACCTATTTTGATGCTCATGTCACAGAAGAATTTCTTTTTCGTATTATTTTCTGGTAGTCTGGCAATCCCCGCGACGAACACCGGTGTCCATATATATATAGGGTTCAAAAAGCATTGATAGGGTTTTTCCATACATCTACATATGTATAAGCGGGGATTGACGGGTTAATCAAATATAGGTAACTACCCTATTCCCTGAGGTTCAATACGCCGGTAAAAGAAAATATCTATCATTAGTGGCTTTACATCTAACGTTATAATATAAATCTTGTTTTAGACGTAGAAATTATGGCTAGTAATTATCGTCTACTCAATTATTAGGTATTAGCAATCATTAGCCGTTACTAGGTTTCGCTCGCAGCTCTGCTGAAAAAGTTTTTCCGGGATAAAAGTTCCGCTATATAGTTTTTCAGGATATAAAGTCATATCCTATGTGAGGCTCTATGCTATTCCAGACTTTGATCTATAAACACACACACACACTCACGAATTTTATCTCCGAAGGGGCAGGTAGAGGCGCAACTAGTGCTCCTACTATTCGCAGTGCGTATTCCGTCCCATGATGTGATAGGGGGCGAGCCTATCGCTACATCGTGCACAAATTTCAGACTCCGGGCTGATACTGAATTTAAAACCCGAAATACGACTACGCCACCGAGCCAGTCTTTCTATCTTTGTGCCAAATTCCATCTAGATGCGTTCAGCTATTCTAGCGTGATTGAGTAACAAACATCCAAACTTTTGCACTTACAATATTAGTATAAAAAGCAAATTATGTTATTCTACATATATTAAAAATCATCTGGCCCAGCATTAGTATTTGTGCCTAAAATGAGACTGCACGAGCGTTTCAAAATTTTCCTCTTTCGTTCTGTAACAGAGAGACGAAACGAAACGACGAACTTCGGATTTAACCTTACTACCAAATTACTTCGGATCCGTCACCGTTGAACGAAGGTTTCACGCAGTTTGCGACGCTTCCGACTTCGCTCAACACTTTCGTCACGAAACAACTCTTCATAAAGAAGGATCCGTAACACTTCGTAGTAAGAAAACGTGCGATCCGTCACCCGAAACTACGGATTTCGTTTTTCGCAGTAGCCTCTCAGGACATTTGATCCAAATAGGCAATATTTAAAGCAATATTGATACTTAAATAAACATTAAATACAAAAATATATTGAGAACTCTGTTGCAAAAACTTGTTTATTGTTTTAAAAAGACAACGACTTGCACAATATAAACATTGTTTTTTACATGCACGTAACTTCACTTCATTTTTCAACACGCACGTACAGAACTGGAAAACATCGCTTTTAGTCCGTTCCATAATTTTTGATATATCTTGGATTTTATTTGTAAATTCTTTGATTGAGAAAACACTCTTCCTTTTACTGATCATCGTGTTCTATAAAAAATTAACATGGTCAAGTGGAGAAAGAAAATACTTATCTATACTAATATTATAAAGCTGAAGAGATTGTTTGTTTGTTTGAACGCGCTAATCTCAGGAACTACTGAACCGATTTTGAAAATTCTTTCACTAATAGGAAGCTACATAACTCCTGAGTACTATAGGCTACTTTTTATGCCGGGAAAATATTTTTGTCCCGGAAAAACTTTTTCACGCGGGCGGAGCCGCGAGCACTACTATCTGTTATAAGAGGAATAAATATGTACAGTCAGCCACATAAGTACCTGAACAAATTCAAAATTTCAAATAGCCTATATGCGTTAAGTTTGTTTTTTTATGAACTTAAATAAATCCCTTCTATTTTATGTTTATGAAGAGAAAAAAGTATTTTGCAAGAGCATAAATTTGTATAGGCTATTTTTAGTTTTAAATTTGTTCATTTACTTATGAGGCTGACTGTACACAAAGATCTATAAACACATTTATTAAATTAAATCAGGCCGGGGATGCGCACAGCTATTATATTACGTTACATACATAAGATGTACTAAAAAGATTTCAAAGCTGAACGCTAGAATTAGATTACATACATATACATATACACTCACGCCTGTTATCCCCGAAGGGGTAGGCAGAGGCGCAACTAGTGCACCCACTTTTCGCCGTTATTCCGTCCCATGATGTGATAGGGGGCGAGCCTATCGCCATATCGGGCACAAGTTCCAGACTCCGGGCTGATACTGAATAGAAAAACTCAATATCACTTTGCCCGACCCGGGGATCGAACCCGAGACGTCAGCTTTGCATTCGTACTGTAGTACAACTACGCCACCGAGGCAGTCCTTAATTAGAATTAGATTAATAACAATAATTCTCGTTGCCTTACCAATGGTTCACTTATAGGTGGATTCATCAGGTGAAGATAGAACAAACAGCACCACAACGACTCCGATGATACACAACACGATCCAGAGAATAATTTGTGCGCCGATATTCAATGCGTCTGAACTCACAAACACATTATGATAACTGGAAAAGGAAAATAGGTTTTAGATGATAAAACAAACAGTTTAAAATGCTATAAACGATTGCCTCTCCATTAAGAGGCAAGATAATTTTTATTTACGAAATAGACGTTTATCTAAACAATAAACCCGCGACTCGGAGATGGATTTAACATTCAATGTCTCAGGGTGACAAACTAAGAGGTATTTGTTTGAAAAAAAAATGGAACGTTAACAATTTATTTTGCGTCGTATATAATAAGTCTTTACAGCTTAGTACAGATAGATAGGTAAATTCCAGAATACCTTTGTATATTTTTTAAAGTCTAGGTACAGTCCGCCACAAAAGTAGCTTAACACATTCAGAATTACAAACCTTTTGTCTCCTTATAAACAGTAGTTTTTTATTCACTAAAATAAACTTCGAAGGGTTTATGTTAATTTAGATAAACAAAAATAATATTTCGATTGAGATACATGTGTAAGAGCGTTGTTGAAGTTTTAAATTTGTACAGCTAATTTTGTGGCTGACTATACATTCTATCCACCAACTCATATACAATTCAGTTGGGACTCGATTTTCCTGATTTATACATATTTAATTTAACCTAACAAACAAGGTACAAAAATATCGTATACCCAACATTGCAAAGGCATAATATCTCTGAACAAACACACCATAACAAAGCAGGGATTTTCCTTTACAGATTTGTTTGCATCCGTGTTTTTTCCTTTGCGTGTCACAAACAATATGTAAATATAATGATACACATGTTATCATTTTACACAACGAATTTGCGACACAAATGTGTTAATACAAAGCGTTTTTTGTAAAGGTACTACTGCAAGATTGACAGACTGCTCTGTCCCATTTTTAAAACTATAGTCTAGTTTCTTTATCTGTGTTATACAAAAATATTACAAACTAGCAATATTGTCTAAAAAAACGACGACAGCTTATTTGGGAATGGAACGAACTGCCTACACGAAGGACCGCAGGTTCAAAACCCAAAGGCACACACTCCTTACTTTTCTAAAGACATGTGTGTATTGTGAATTATCGCGTGCTTTAACGGTGAAGGAAAACATCGTGAGGAAAACTGCATACCTGAGAAGTTCTCCAAGAATTACGAAAGTATGTGAAATCTATAAACTAAGGCCTAAACGCTCAGTAGTAAAGGAGGCCCGGGCACACCAGTGGGATAGTATACAACAGGGCTGGTATTATAATAATATTATCTATGTTACCTTAAATGATAAGCCGATCACAAATCAGTAGACAGTAGTGTTTGCTGTTGCGATCGTCTTAGGAATATTTACTACAGTAAAATTATCTACGTACCACATTCCCAATTTCAATGTATCAATTATAATTTTTATTAATTTTACACTTGGTATTAAATTTAATTTATTTATTATGACAAATGCTTTTTTTCATTTCATTGTGACATCTAGAATAACCTATATAACGAGGTGTACTTACGTCTCCGGATAGACTACGTTTCATCTTCTGAACCTGATAAAAAAATCAAGAAACTATTGAATACGGATGAAATTAAAACAGATTTACCAACGTCGAATAAAATTAATCTAAAATACCAAAATAACTACGAACGAAGGGACGATTCCAAATTTATACCTGTACACAATGGCTGTACTATAATAAATGAATATCAATTTCCGGTACTGGATGGATTTCAAAATGGATATCATTTATAAGCGGAGAATCAATATGACAAAAAACTAGCATTATTGCTGTTAGGTACGTGCGATCACTTCAACCGTTTTAAAACTTCTAAAGTAATTGATCTCACAGTACCATTAAATTTCAATGCACCTTATTTATCTTTGCACCACCCTAACGTTGACGACGGTTAGAATGCCTACTGCATTATGTCCGCCTATGTACGTTGATTGTATATCATCATCATCATCAGCCACATGACATCCACAGCTGAACCTAAGCCTCCTCCAAAGATTTCCAGGCGGACCTGTCAAAAGCGGCATTCATCCAGCGTCTTCCTGCGATCTTTATCAAGTCGTCTGTACACCTTGCAAGTGGACGTCCGATGCTGCGCTTGCTAGTACGTGATATTGATGGTATATATAGTGCATAAATAAATAAATAATATTAATGACTATAGTGCGTTCTAACTTCCAAATAACATTGCAAAAGAATGCATTCAACCCTCACAACCAAAACACCCGAGCGACGCGACGACGCGAAAGAGACACGCATTTGTTCCCGAAATGAATGAATATAAAGCATCTCTTTTGCTACTCTATCGTAACGCTGTACTAGTCGGCTAGAATTTTTTTTGGAAACCTTTACAACGATGCGTAGCGATATCTGTTTGCGTAAGAGATTAATGAATTAGCGATAAAGAATACGAATTGTGATATCTGGGTGAAAGTCGGGCAATGAACGCTTTTGCCATGCATGCACTATACTATACCTTTTGGTATTGTCTTTTATATCCAACTTACAAAGAAACGCTTCAGCAAGAAAATAAAGCGCCACAAGGACTCCTCCAATGGTAATAATGCAGCACATCAACTTGCAGATCATCTGACAACAGCATTGGTAACAACACTCGCAAGGTATACAACAAAAACCGCAACCACCGCTGCCTATCAACACGTTACGAAAACTGGAAAAGCATACTATAATTATAATAGGTAGGTAGGTACAGCAAAGATCTAGTTCGCGGACTGCAAATAAGTTACTTACTTATAGATAAGGTAGCACTACTAAGATAGATAGCACTACTAGATAAGCTAACTGCAAACAAAGATACAGATATTTGTCGACAGAAGCAAGAGGATTATAAGCTGTAGAGTGTGTAAGGTTAGTCGACCCTGTTTATTCAGTTATGGATTCTCGTCCCAAAAATATATAAAATAGGTATATGACTTTATTTATCATGGTAATTTTAGTACTTAGGTATAACCGTTCCACTCACGCCCCAGTGGTGGTAGCGATAACGCGTTTTTCCCCGCGATAAAAAAAAGGTATTTTTGCCTTCGCAAGCCGTATTTGATGTAGTTTTAATACATATTCTTAATGTGATCCTTTAAGAACCTTCTAAAAACTACTTAGCAAAAAGCAATTAGACTCTTAAAATCTCTAAGCCATTCTAATAAACAATAAAAGGTACCGAATGTTCTAATAGCCTGAATAGATAGACCATAAAATGAAGATACTATATTATTTCCTATGAAAGTTATTTGAAACCGAATAGTATATTAAACATTCTTGATAGATATAAAATGAGAATTAATTACTATTGTTTTAAAAGATAATTATTATGACATACCACATAATTTAATTAAATAAATCCACAGGACAGCGTTTCGTGAATGCATGTCCGTGGAAGCTTGATGGCAAGAATTTACCATTTGAATGCATTACAGGATATTATATAAACTCATTTGCAAAAAAAACGGGCGGTTTGGATTTTAATTCTTTTTAAAAAAAATACGGTACCAAAATGATTTCAATCATTTGTACATGTTAATGGCCGGTTTTAAAAATGCCGTGGTGTTTAAAACAGTACGTTCTAAATTAAAATTTTCGTTTGATGCTCGTTTTTACAGAAAACCACTTTTTATCCTACATTTTTGGTGCGAAGTTCCAAAAGATAATATCGGTTTTTATAACTTTAGTCAATTTTTATGAATTTATTTCATATTCTTAATTGTCAAAGCTTCATTTATTGCTGTTTAGCTGTCTCAATAATGTTAGAGAAAGTGGTTAAAGCTACCAAAATTATTGCGCTGCTCGAAGAGGGCTGCAGCCAATGCTTCGTGGCTCAGAGGCTAAGTGTGAGTCGCTCGACGGTTCAAAGGACCTGGCAGCGGTATCAAGACACCGGTTCCGTCGAGAGAAGGCCTGGTTCTGGAAGAAAACCATGTACCCAACCACGGGATGATCGTTTTCTTGTGAGTCGCGCATTGAGAAATCGCAAGTCTTCGTATGTGGACCTTAAGAACAACCTCGAAGAAGTAAGAAATGTGCATATTAGTCTATGGACGGTCAGGAGGAGGCTGCTCGCGGCCAATATACGCAGTCATCGCCCGGCCTGCGGCCCTAAGTTACTCCGTGAGCACAGAGTTGCCAGGCTTAGGTTTGCTCGAAATTGTGAGTCATGGACTCAAGAAGACTGGAATAGGGTATTGTTCTCCGATGAAGCCAGGATATCTCTGTTCGGTGAAGATCGACGTCGGCGAGTGCTACGAAGACGAGGAGAACGCTTTGCAGAGGCTTGTTTTGAAGAAATCACACCTTATGTTGGGGGCTCTATTATGTTTTGGGCAGAAATAAATTCAATGGATCGTACAGAGTTAGTCTTCATTGAAAACGGCTCACTGACTGGACATCGATACATAACGGAAGTTCTTATTCCTCATGCACAACCCGCATTGGCCGCTTTAGGCGAAGACTCAATTTTTATGGACGACAACGCTCGCGCCCACCGGTCTGGCGATGTGGAAGCGTATGTGCAAGAGGTCGGCATTCGTCGTTTGGATTGGCCAGCTCGAAGTCCCGACCTAAATCCTATAGAGTATGTCTGGGACGTTCTGAAACGACGCGTGAGATCAGTACAACCGGCTCCGCAAACCATCAGAGAGCTGAAGAATGTGTTTACCGCGGAGTGGGAACGTATTCCGCAAGCAAGTATCCGGGATATCCTCGCTAGCATACCCAGACGAATTCAAGCTGTGATTTCAGCTAGAGGGGGTCACACTCGATACTAAACATTTATCTGCTTTTACTTTATTAAAGAAAAAACAAACAAAAATCTTTGTTAACTTTTACTTCACGAGCATATGCACTACTAGCGAGCATACACTACTAGTGAACTTTAGCATTAAAACCCATAAATTTTATCAAAATTTTATGATAATACTGACGAAAACGATTATTTGCTTATTAATTTACAAAATTGTGAAAGTAAAACTACATATATTTATCAAACAAACCAATAGTAACATTTGAAATGGTTCATTGCTTAGGTGCCCGTTTTTTTTGCAAATGAGTTTATTATACAAGTGTTGCGTATGCTGAATTGTCCATTGTCACCAAAGAGCATTATATGAAGAGCATTATAATACTACGGAAAATTGACATACCGGGTAGAAAGGAAACGCTCTCGGAAACGAATACAGGTGATAGTATTGGTGATTCCTGACGTGATGGCACTAACAAAATCGCGATCGCATTGTTACAATTTTAGTAGAATTTTCTCAAATTTCTGTACAGCTTCACGTATGGATAGATAAATCAAATGATTATTCTGAAAAACATAGTAAAAAAGGTCAATATTTCAAAAAAATCGTAATGAAACACGTACATCAGCTGACGGGTTAACGACCGCGGGCCGGTCACGGCGCAGCGCGGCGGCCGCCCAGTTCTTTGTACGCTTTACATTGCGCGCGCATGAATTACGGAAATACTAAAATCGTAAGTATTATCGCTTAGCTTTGCAAATGAATATAGTTTTTCGTTAATGTTATGGTTCTTCTCTCTTACCGTTCCGGTATAGAGAGCGTTTCCCTTCCACCCGGTATTGATAACAATTCGTTCCCATGGACTTCTGTCATGTTTGAAGCAAATGCCAAAATTGAATTTCATGTGAATCTTTTTCGTTGGAAATCGGAAAAAACGTGCATAAAATCTTCGATCTCGAATACAAAACAATGTTCAAAGCTCATACTATCACTTCATTATGTCTACAAAGTACTGTATTCGCATTTTGTTTAACAGTTTACGCTACCAGTTAACCGAGAGATATTAATTCGTATTCCTTAAGTCCCTACCCTAAATTATGCAAAATTCTCATGCTCTCAATATTTCCCTAAATGCTATTCGGAGTAAGTATTTTACGTAAGTTATAAAGTAATTGTTTCTTAAAATGAGATCTTTGATCTCCATTCAGTGGGCTCATTTATTCGATATCTACGGTAAACATTACTTATTTAATTTCACGATAACAGATTCCACTTTACTCACAAAGAAATACAAAAGACAAAATACTATTAAAACACAGTTTATTAAAATTTATCATAAAAGCAAAACATCTCAATACAAAATAATCTATCAAACTTCTTAAAACACTTAATAAATAATTGTGTGGTTACAATTTGTAACGAGTGTGAAGGTAAAGAGTATGCACTTTTTATAATACTCTTTACTCTTCCCATAGTTGCTACTGGCAGCTAAAGTTTGTTATTCTTTTTTACTATTGTTTTTAATGTTTGAATTATAGAAATATATAAAATTCCCGTAGTATTACAATGCTCTTTGATGTAAAATGTATTCAATGTAATACCACAATAAACGTATTTTAACTTATTCTCTATAACATTAATTCTTTGCCTAGCTTCCACATTGTATATGTCGGAGCGGCAGGTATTTTGAAATAATAATCGTGCAAAAAACTAGCCGAGATGTCAAATCGTTGGTATAAATAGGGTGCCTCGCATTTGAAAAAGCAGTCTCTTGTGAGACTCCCAACTGTTCGGAGCTCCAAAAATAAGTTTGGAAAGTATCCAGAAATAAAGGATGCAGAACAATTTAGAATTTCACTCTCACATCATGGGTTATGATGATAAGGTGGAACCCTGTGACGTCGGCAGAGCTGACGTCACCTCTTTTTAAAGAGTTCTAGACCTTCTCCTCCGTCATATAATTTAATATGGTAGCAGAGCGTGCAGTGTGAGGCATAAATTATTTAAAATGTCAAGTACAAAAATCGATCCCCTCACAAAAGAAAATTATGACACATGGGTCATACAAGCGGAAGCTGTACTGGTAAAAAGGAAACTTTGGCAATACATGGAGACTGATGCTGTAGCGGAAGATAAAGAAGGAGATAGACAGGCAAAGTCTGAATTAATTCTAATAATTGCTCCTTCTGAGCTTAAACAAATTAAAAATTGCTCAACTGCTAAAGCATTATGGAATAAGTTAAAGCAAACATACGCTAGTAAAGGACCTGCTTGAAAGGCATTCTTATTAAAACAACTAATCCTGACCAAACTTGAAGGACATGATGTTCGTGGTCATATCAATAATTTCATGGATGTAGTCATCAATGAGGACTTATTAACAGTCACGATGTATAGTCTTTCACCTGAATACGAAAACTTCAGAGTCGCTATTGAAACGCGTGATACCCTTCCGAAGCCAGATGAGCTTAAAACCAATATTATAGAAGAGTCTGATGCACGACATAGCCAAAACATGATAAATAATGACTTACCTGAATTATCTGTTCAAGAAGAGGCACTATACGCGTCCTGCAGAATTTGCAAACAAAGAGGTAACATCTTTAAACGCAAAAATCATAAAATATGTACAAATTGTTGGAAGAAAAATCATGAGAAACCTCACAAACATGACAAAGGTTCTCATAAGAATAATTATGCCACACAATGTCTTCTTACACGTAATGAGAAGTCTCAAAACAGCGTTTGGGGCTTAGACAGTGGCTGTACCTCTCATATAACTTATCAAAGAGACCTCTTAGAGACAATAGAGAGTACATCCAGAACACTCAATTTCGCAACTGAAGGATACACTGCAGAGATTAAAGGAAAAGGTACTGTTTCTTTTGAATCAAAAAATGGTAATGGCATAGCACTTACATACCTGAAAGACACGTTATATGTATCTAGTCTTTGCACCAACTTGATGTCCGTCGGTAAAATTACTGATGCTGGCTGCTCTGTCCTGTTTACTAAGAATAAAGCGACAGTCAGTAACACTAAACGTGGCATTACTTTAAATGCATACAAACAAAAAGATGGACTATATTACTTCAAACCTGATAAATATAGTGAACGCAATAATTTGGTAGACGAAGTTCGATCTAGTTCAAAGAACTCGCCAAACATCAACGATTGGCACAAAAAGCTTGGACATATGAATGCCAAAGATCTCAAACTTGCCCTCACAAACAACACACTTCTTGGCTTAAACTTTAATAACTCAGAAAGTTTAGATGAGTGTGAAGCTTGTATTCAAGCAAAACTACACAAAGTTCCTGCCCCCCGAGAGAAACACGAGAGAACATCTCAGCTCCTAGAAATCGTTCATAGCGATGTCTGTGGACCCATCAGAACTCCTATACCAAGCGGTAACAGATATTTTGTCACATTTATTGACGACTATAGCCTATACTAACCTATACTTCATTAAAACTAAGAACGTAGTCTTAGATAAATTTAAACAATACAAGGAGTTAGTGGAGAGGCAAACGGGAAACAAAATTAAATACCTACAATCAGACAATGGTACTGAGTACATAAACAAAGAATTCAACACTTACTTAAAACTATGTGGTATAGAGCGAAGTCTTACCGCACCTTATACGCCGAACCAAAATGGAGTGGCTGAAAGAAAGAATCGCACACTGGTAGAAAAAGCAAGAGCTCTAATGATAGATGCAAGGGCACCACTTAAATGCTAGGGCGAGGCAGTGTTCACTGCTAACTACTTATGCAATAGAAGTATTAAAATGGTGCTGTCATTCAGCATCAAACACCATTCGAACGATGGGTTGGCAGAAATCCATGCATCAATCATCTATTTGTTTTCGGCTGTAAGACTTACGTTTTGTTGAAAGATACTAAAGGTCACAAATTTGCACCAAAAGCAATACCTGGAATGTTTGTGGGTTATTCTGAAACATCTAAAGCATCCAGAATATACATACCATCGAAAAATTATATTATGGTATCAAAAGATGTTAGAGTCATCAAAACAATGTTCTACAATGAACAGAACATAACTGAACGCTCTAAACTATTAAATGATTTAGGGTTTACACAAAACCAATTTAAGCAAACATCTCACAAGCAAGTTGAGATTATGCTTGATGATAATAATGATGAAGGAGCTCAGACAAATCATAGCGATAGTGGTACAGATGATCATGACGAAATGGAAATCACTAGAATAGAAAATGTTCATCAGGAATCAACAAACATTGAGAGTGATAACGATTACCAATCTCTGATACTGAGGAAAACACTACACAAGGAAGATCGTTGAGAAATAGATTAAATATCACTGCTCCTAAGCGCTACGATGATTTTATTTTGGCGGCTGCAGAAGAAATAGAAAACTTGCACAAGCCAATAGAACCTGTCACCTTCAAAGAAGCCATAGAATCTACGGAAAAAGAAAAATGGCGAGAGGCCATGGACATT
The DNA here is from genome assembly GCA_949316025.1 of Lapara coniferarum. Classification (NCBI taxonomy): domain Eukaryota; kingdom Metazoa; phylum Arthropoda; class Insecta; order Lepidoptera; family Sphingidae; genus Lapara; species Lapara coniferarum. Next base: position 34,267,144 of record OX438921.1, on the reverse strand, counting down.
GAGATGGCGCCGATCAACTCGACCGACGCTCCGTTGCCCAGGGTGCACCACGTGGAGGTTTCCTGACTTCGCACCCCAATCAACGTGTGTACCAAACCCTTCTATATTAACAAAAGAAAAGTCAAAGGTTTCTGTAGTACATATCTTTGGACAAGGGCAGTGAGACTAAGGACCCCAATTACAAGTTTCAAGTTTTTGTTTGACAGTTAAAGCGCGATTCCATTAGGCAAGTCTTGTATGCAAGTATGACGTCACATTTGCATACAAGTTGCGTACGTTGGAGACATGTTCTCGAGAGTGTGCAAATTGCATGGAAGTTTTAATTGAATACAAGTGTGGAAGGCACTCGTTTCTGGCACACTCCTCAATAAACATAACTATTTTCTCGTGCACCCACCTAACAGCCATTATGTTTCGATAATTTGTACAGCAAAAGACACCATGTCACTCGTTTCCAATTCAAAACATGCAACATAACTACATTGATATCTAAAAACCCATTAGCTGCTGTCTAGGAGTACCTACTATCTAGTAGGTACTCATTTTATTAACATTGACGAGCAGAATTCACTTAGAGGTTGTAAAACAGGCTTTAATAGTTGTAAAATGTAATGATGTATTAGATTATTATTAATAATACAACATACTTATTTAGTATGTTTTACAAGTAAAAAAACGTAGGACAAGAGCCATAATTATAAACTGAACGTTCAGGTTTGAAACATTTATTATTCGATTATAATTTTACCACTAGAGGACTACACAGAATGCTAAATGAAAACGTGACTTGAAACTTTATGAAATAAAGATGCAGATATTTAATCACAATAAATCAATTAAATGTTTATATCCACAAACTTACTCTATATTCCGGATAAGAAACGATTACATGTCCAAAATGACGTTTGACTGTTCACGCTACCAATTCAAGTGTGACGTTTTTCTTGTATCCTCGTAGTTTAGCCAACAGTAGCGGAATATCTTCGCCCTTGTTTAGAGAAATTATCATTGTTGGTTTCACTGGTTGTTTGGGTGTTCTATGACGAAGTTTGTACAGGTCTTGTTCGGGTTTAATCGGTCCATCAAATGGGTTATCATAATCCATCATCCTTCTCAATGGAAAATTTGTTGTTGTGGGATAACCTAGAATATGTCACAGTAATAGGGAGGCATAATTATCGCGACCATCGAGGGACACAAAGCCCTTTGTTGGTACACATTTTTTGGACTTCAGTAAGCTTAATAAGCTTACCTACTTTTGCCGTACCATTAAGCTGTGGAACAGTTTGCCGGCACACGTGTTCCGTTCGGCTTATAACATGGGGTTCAAGCGGAGCGTGAAGAAGCGGCCGGCATAATCTTGTCCCTTGACGGTCGTCATTTTTTTTTGACTTCACTTCACTTAACAGGTGCAGTGAAGTCACTTTGCCGAGCCAAGAATAAAAACAATGCTTAAGATCTGATGTAGTAGTTTCGCTTTTTTGAGTCATTCAACGTTTGCACACCAGTTATTGAGTTGGTTCTTGGTGGGAGCATTTGTTTGCTACTTAGGCAATATCACTTTTTGTGATATCACAAAAATGTATAGACTCTTTGCTCGGACAATATCAACTGTTTGTTGTGATAAAATTAACATAAAATGAAATCTAAATTGTAGTTATAAAGTATATTTTTACTTGCTAGCTTCATATCAACGAAACAGTAGTTGTAACCCAGTCCGACGCCCACACCGAGCATGATCGTCAGCGTTGTGACGATACATGATATGACTGCTGTCATGGCGCAGCACGATGCTATCCTGAACAAAAAAATGGAAATACAATCAATATTTATTTATTTAATACATCTTGTATTAAATCCTCCTAGCCAGTTTCGGCCACGGCGGCCAATCTCAACGGAGATCAGCCAGGTACGCAGGAGATATTATAGTGCACAAGTGTGTGCGCAATACACAGGTGCACTCGCTATTCCTTCACTCTCATAGTCCGGTGAGACGGCAATCCGACATGACCGGAGAGAGATCAGGCGCAGGACCAACGGCTTTACGTGCTTTACATCTTGTATACAGGTTATACAGGCGAGCATTCTCTCCCAGTCAACTTTAAGTTGGTGAAGAAATTAACGGTGGACAATATGGTGACACACCAATGCTTCCATTAGGTTTCGAATGGTGGTGGCAGTTGCTATCAGGTATTATTCTTGATTGCCGATTTACGTAAAAAATACGTTGCTCTTACTTCCTATGCTGATAGTTTTTTAACGTAGGTATTCATAATACCTTGAATAATAAAGCCATCATAGATGAGTTTAAAACAAGGAAGTAACTGCAAGGACTGAGGTGAGATGGGCATGCCGCATTATTGACATGAAAACACATTTTGTAGCACGACTTGCGATCAGTATAAACTATCTCTAACGTAGTGTTATATTCTCTTTGAAACTGTCCTTCTAGAAAGTCGGAAGAAGCAGTCTTCGTTATCATCATTACCAGCGCTTATAGCCTTAATAGCTTTTTTGAGTGCTATGTCAACTGGATTTCGCGTTCCATTCTAATTTAAGTATAATATTGTAAAAAAAAATACCTTTCTAGTATATAAGTCACTGTTCCTATCGCAAAGCATGGTTCTGAGCATGTGCAACCCATTTTGTTAGTAGTAAATAAATTATAAATTAAAAATCAATAAACGTGTAAAATGTTATAAAATAAAACTAATAACAAAACTAATAATGTCATATCCACGTGACATTATATTATTTACAATAAAAAAGAAGAAAATAAAATGTTAGGCCGAGTGTCCATTGTTATAATATTTTTTTTAATTAGGTGCATTATCTACTCTAATCTGTGAGTAGTTGTAACTACTCAAAGACTCTAATAAACTCTTGAAATAATTATATCTAGATTGCTCAAATGCATTATTTTTTTGTAGATTTTATGCGAGTCTAGACGTTTAAGAAGCAATTTGAATTAAACGTCTACACGTACCGATATAAAGTAAATGTAAAATTATAAAATTCGGCTTATATATGGACCTTCTAAATATTTTATTACTGTGTGAGTTCCTCATAATACCTACTACATCTAAAACGTCGCAAAAGTAAAAAAAAGTTGGCTGTATAGTTTTGTCAGTGCACTAAATACTCTATTTTGCATATTTCTACTCTTTATCACGTCATATGTCCACGTGGCCTCCACTCAAGAACTTTCTGCCCCATCTGCCGTCAGTTCTTCGAACTATATGACCTGCCCACCAGACTGCCCACTGCACTTCAGCTGAAGGCGCTGGATGCGGGCCGCTTTTGACTGGTCCCTCTGGAAATCTTTGGGGGAGGCCTATGTTCAGCAGTGAAGGCCGTGTAGCTGATGATGATGATGATGGTATTTCTACTCAAAAATATTTTTGTACTTTAATCTTTAAACAACAACAGCTGTTGTTATTCTGTACTATGCCTATGTTCATTAGTATCGTACCTTTAAAAACTTTAAAGTACGTAACAAAAAAGGTAAAAACAAAAAGTGTTTCATAATTTTCATAACATTTCGCACTCTATACATTTTATCTGAATTAAAAAATATAACTCAAGGATAATAAAAAAAAAATATCTGGCTATTTATTCTCGATGTTATATAAAAATCATTATTTTTCTCAATTATTCATATGATTATTTTATAGTGTCATTTAATTTATACATTTTATTTTTGATACAACGTTTATTGCTGGGAATGATGGGATACACGATTCTTGAAACGGACAAATTGCCTAAGGTTCTTAAAAAGTAAGTTTATCTCTTAAAGTTTCAATTAATCACAATATTTTTTACATAGCAATATAAATACCTTAATTCATAGTCGGCTTGTTGCAATAACTCATAAAAAGAAAAAAAATTACAAAAGTTGTCTATATATTCATTCGTGGTCTTTCCTAAGTCAATACATTGGGCTAACAGTTAGGTGTCTTTTTAATTATTCATCTGCTTGAGGTCAAATAATGATAACTCAAAAACGATACATACCATACTTTTATGGGACCTAAATACTTGGTTTACTGGTGGTAGGTCTCATATGTAAGAGTCCGTCTGGGTGGGTACCACCGCAATGTCTATTTCTACTGCAAAACAGCAGTGTGCATGCACTATTGAGTTTCGGTTTGAAGGACATTGTAGCCAGTGTAACTACTGGACATAATAAGACTTAATATTTTATGTCTCAGGAGGACGAGCGCAGTGGAATGCCACACAGTACTTTGTAACTCAAGGTGCTGGATGGTGTTGCTACTGTTTATGGGTGGTCGTATCGCTTACCATCAGGCGAACGGCATGCTCGTCTCGTCATTAAATGCCATAAAAAACTAATAACATCAGACTTAGGTATAGTAGTTTTATCAACCTTCTTAAATTACCTACAGTTGCAACAAATAATAGTGTTCTGTAGTTAAGACCATAATGATATTTTAGCAGATAGGTAGGCTGAAAACGTAATATTCGATAAGGTTTCTAACACAGAACACAGGAATATAGTTCGCATGTTTTTTGGTTTGAAGACAATGAAAACATTCACAATTTATTAGTAACTTTTAACAAGCAGCTATATTTAAAACGTATACACACAAATATAGGGAAAACACATTGATAAATAAGAAGCATAGAATAATACATTTCAATAAACTTATGCAAACTGCGTTACGTGTGGATTTGCTTCATAGAGTTTTTTACCTATACCTAATCGCTAAACAGTTCACAGGTACAGGAAAAACATGCAAAAAGTTCGCAGAATCACTTCACAGCTACATTAAAATTCAATGAAACAAAAATTCGTGCACTTAAACATAAGACATATAAAAACCAAACAACCGCACGTGAACAAATTAGACCAAATTATAGAGAACAACTACAGTCTAGACAAAGCTCCTCATAACATCTCTCATACGTTTTTTATCTCAATCGTGACTAGAAAATTTCATTACTTAATTTCAATTTCTAAACCACTATCAAGAACCATTTCGATAGTACGAATCGTGTAGTTCCAATAAATCACCTACATCGGAGACAGCAATCATGCAAGTCTTACAATTTTTTACCAGCAAGCCGCGTTGGGTGACCTGTCTAGTGTTCACTACCGGGATCCTCATGATAACTGTATCAGCAATTTCCATAGGCGTGTTCATCGGGTACACATACTGCTACATCGAGCATCGGACCGCGATCAGGACAGGTGACTTTCCACTCCTTAAACGGACATGATGTAGTGTTGTGTGCTAGATTTGAGATTACTGACTGGAAGGAATAACTCGGAGTTTTTTATATTTAGGCTCGATTTCACAGCCTGCTTATTCGCCGTTCGTCACATAGATGTATAAGCGGACTAAATGTAAAAGCTGTACTAATCTATGGCCTGAAGTCCAAATTGTTACTTTTAATTGATCAGGCAATATTTATATTGACACATTAGCAAAACAGATCAAGCAATATTGATGTAGAAAACTACATAGATTATTTTAAGTCATTAATAAATAGTGACTGCCGACACACATACATACTTACATACTTGTAGGTATTGCGTTGCGACTGCTATTTTGATGGTAGGTCTCTCGTATGTTAGGGACTGTCTAGGTAGGTACCACCACAATGTCTGTTTCTACCGCCAAGCAGCAGTGTGCACGCATTGTGGTGTTCCGGTTTGAAAGACATTATAGCCAGCAGGCTGTAATGTAATGCTGGCTATAATTATGCTTAATTACTGGGCATTATGGGACTTACCTAACATCTAATGTCTCGAGGTGACCAGCGCAGCGGAGTGTAGAAAAGCTCTATTTACTCCCTAAAAAGAATAAAGGCAAAAGACGTGATGCTAGGTATGTATGTAAATAAATAATATTCTTGTGCAGGTAACATTACGAAAACAAAAAATTACCAATTACTTCAAGTGCCGGTCGACGAATCAGACGAAGCTAGCTACAACAGAACAATTAACGGTGCTCTACTGTCCAGTGTGATCGTCTCCAAGATCCTCAAGATCGGCCACGTTCTGATGGAAGAAGAGACCGGGTGCCTACCCTGGTCTCGCGACGGACAAGTTTTGGATAACGTTTTATATTATAGATGAATGCCTGAACGCTCTTTCACTGATAAACAGGTTTGCCAGATCAGAAAAAAATTGGTAAAATTATATTGTAGTTATATAAATTGATTATAATATAAACGAAATGAATATGGAAATTAAATTTCTTAGTGTCTATACATTTCGTTTTTGTTTACAATGAAGAACAGAGTGAAAATACCTTCTTTGAGTCTAGGTCTGCTCGTGACGTACCCTGCAATATCTAGAAGAATTATTGGGGTCATTGTAACTATTAACAAAGATGAACAAAATACAATGTTATGTAAAGGAGATGTCCGCTTTTTTATGGGAGCTGGAACTCAAAATCTAACCAGGCTCAAACTTTAGGGATATTAAAGGGACAAAGTATGAAACTTCGGTCCATTAAAAATATTATTTTAGACCCTTCTATTTATAAGTAACTTTTAAAAATAGTTTATATACATAAATCTCAAAATCGAAGGATAAAATTAAACGACTTTTGTGAAAGGCTAGTTTTTAGGAGTTCTGTCTAAATATATACCAACTGTCTTGGATAGAATATTAGGCCCGTTTTTGAACATGTCTTTTGTCGTATTTAGAACATAAAACTTGAAACGAAACGCTTTAATAAGATATGCAATAATTACAGACGCGAGCATAATGTACACTGAGCAACATAAGCAGCTGAACAAATTCAAAAATTGAAAATGTTCCACATCTGTGTTCTTACCCATATTTGTTTTCTCTTCACAAAAATAAAATTAAAGGAATTTACATACTTCACTTCGTTTAAATTAAAACATTTATTATTTAAAATAAAATAAAAATTAAACTTACGCTTATAAGCAATTTGAAATTTTGAAAATTTCTGCTATTTGTATGTCTGACTGGGCGGACTGTGTACGTGGGCTCTATTTAACGACTTTGATTTTATATTCATAGTACATATTGAATCAGGGTAACTTATTAACAGGAGGCTATATTAATATGCTAGTTACGCATTGTAGTATTGTACGTATCTATATTATAGTGCAACTGTTTTGCAGTCAAGACTTCTGGTTGGAATAAAATTATTAAAACCGACTTCCAAAAAAGGAGGACGTTCGCAAATAGTGTACTTATTTGTATTTTTTTATGTACGTACACAAATTTATCTGAAAATTATGGATCTATTTCCTTGATTCCTTTTTTTGTAGTGGTAGCTAACTAATTTTAACCAAACATACCATGAAATCATTTTGGTAAGTACAACTATTTAAATAAACCTTTTTGTGAAACACTCGTACCAGTGGTCACTGTCCACACACATACTATTATCGTGAGTACGAAAAAGTACTTAATAGATGCAACTCAATTACGCTTTCTAGTGCAATATCAGTTGGGACGCTGTCAAATGAAGGCTAGCATCGATAATATTGCTATTAAATAAACCGCTATTAACATCAGCTCAAATTACATCTTTAGCGTATGTATGTTTTGTGGAGACGTATGCAGTCGCATAGACGGGTGATCAGTTCGCTTTATTGCTACTATTTCACCCTTAGTCCCAGTTGGGAGGCGCTTGTTTGCTCGTGACAGCTTCCCCCCTAGAGCACTGGTTTTACTGGTGCTCCTGCAGTACGCCCCCTTCTAATCCTACAAACCTTTTCGTTGCCCTACTGGACCTAATTATGTCGCCTAACCTTACCTCATGTAGCTGTGCTACCTCCAATCTGTCTGTTCCCAGTATCTCCCATCTTGGCAGAGAGTACATCGGGCACTCTGCCAGGAAGTGGATGCTGGTCTCTTCTTCGCCACATTCTGGGCACGAGGCGTCTACGGTCTTACCTATTATTTTTAAGTGCCTATTCAGCGTACCGTGTCCAGTCATGATTCCTATCGTGGTCCTTATGTCCTCCTTCCTACATTGGAGTAGGTTTTTTGTTATCTTCTGGTCAAGCGTCTTGATGAAGATTTTCGATTGGCGGCAGCCCTTCATGTCTCTCCATCTAACATTTGTTTCTGTGACTTTTTTTTTATAGAAGGCTCGACAAAGTGGCTTCACTGCATCTGATGGTAAATGTAGTGAAGCCCAAAAAGTTATGTCGACCGGCAAGAGATAAACATCCCTGGTCGGTCGGCACAGTTATGCCGGCCTGCTTAATTGCTTCTTCACGCTCCGCTTGAAGGACCCTAAGTCGTAGGATATGATATATATGACAATCTTCCTCCTGTTGACTCCCTTCGTGATCTTTGCCGATATAGGTAAGCACGGCTCCCGTCCTATGAATGTTTCATCAGCTCCCTTTCTCGCTAACTCATCAGCCTTCTCGTTTCCTGTGGTACCTTGGTGGCCTGGTACCCAGGAGAAGGTTACTTCTCTGACTGTTGCTAGCGTGTTCAGTTTGAGTTTGCATTCATTCACTAGCGCCGACGTTGTTTCTGGTTTGTCGATTGCCTTTAGGACTGCTTGACTCTTGACCTTTAGCGTAACGTGTAAGTGTGTTAGTTTACTGGTGGTAGGTCTCATAATTATGTAAGAGTCCGTCTGGGTGGCTACCACCACAATGTCTATTTCTACCGCCAAGAAGCAGTGTGCATGCACTGTTGTGATTCGGCTTGAAGGACATTATAGCCCGTGTAACTATGTCTCAGGATGACGAGCGCTATGGAATGCCACACAGTATTTTGTAAGTCAAGATGCTGGACGGTGTTGCTACTGTTTATGGGTGGTCGTATCGCTTACCATCAGGCGAACGGCATGCTCGTCTCGTCATCCAATGCAATAAAAAAAACTGATTTTGACAGCTAAGTTTGTGTAAAATCGCTTACTCAATTGAGAACAGACTCTAAAATGACAGCTTAATCTTAACATGAGATTGATTTATTAATACTACCCTACGAGGACGCGGTCTCAGACTACGCCGGTCTCAAATTTTCAAGGATCACATGAACATAATATCTACTTGCATGCGAATCCCTGCATCTTTACCCACAGCTGGTTCATCGCTCGGCGCTATTCTATAATGTTTTTCATACATCATGCCTACGTGACTTCACTGCACCAAATGTTAAAAGAAATGGAGCTGAAGGAAAATGTCGACAAGCACAGGATGTGATTGTATCTCTTGATAATATAATCGGAATAATTATGGCGGCCCGCAACTTGCGTCATGTCTGATTCACTCATCCGGATTAACCATGTAGGTCCTTAACTAAATTAAATGGCGGATTAAAGCGATTTAAAGTCTCCTGACCCCATTTAAAATTAATCATAGGTCCATTATTAGAATTATTCAATCGTAATCGACCTAAATAACTTTAAACTGTCTAGTATCTTGCATAACATGTTTTCGGCAATTGTATGACAATTCATTTGTCACTTATTGGTACGGTGACTATTAAAATTTTATTACTCGGAATATGCGTGAGTCTGGTGGTTTTTTTTAAACTGACAGTGCCGGATTAAGACAACTTGATGCCCTAAGCAATTCACGCCTGTGGGGCCCCCCTACCATAAGTAAACTAACATCAGTCTTTAATCGCGCGGATTTTCAAACAGCTTTACTTTTATGTGCTAGCATTTTTTTGTGCTGTTTCTGGTGCCCCCCAAGACGTGATGCCCTAAGCAATTGCTTAATGCTTATGGGCTAATCCGGCACTGCTGACAGTAGATACCTACCATTTTACAAAAACTGTATTGAAAGGATATATCTGCTTTTTGTATGGGCGCTGGGCCTCAAAACCTAATTAGCCTTAAACTTTATGGATATTAAAGGAGCAAAAATATGGTTCATGGATCCATTAATAAATATTTTTAGACCACTCCATTTATAACTAACTTTTTTAATAACTTTTTTTGTAGGTGTAGTTTTAAGCAAAAAAAATTACATAAATCTCAAAGTCGAACGACTTTAAAATTATTCGATACTAGCTTTTGCCCGCGGCTCCGCCCGCGTTAAAAAGTTTTTCCGGGATAAAAGACCCGCTTCATGTTTTCCCGGGATAAAAAGTAGCCTATGTGTTAATCCAGGACATAATCTACCCGTGTGTCAAATTTCATCAAAAGTCGTTCAGTAGTTTTTGCGTGAAAGAGGAACAAACATCCACACATCCATACATCCAGACATTCTTACAAACTTTCGCCTTTATAGTATTAGTAGGATATTACAAAGGCCTAGTTTTAGGCCGTTTTTTTGACATGTCCTTTTTAGCCAAAATAATCAACAGCTAACAGCTTTAGCATATAATAATGTTAGTGCCTTCGTTGATCTGATCACCTGTCTAATAGAAGAATTTGATTGAGATGCAAAGACACGTTGGGTTTTAATAAATGACCTTTTCCACACAATATTTTTTGAATAGTCGGATTTAATGACAGGTAGACAGATAGTCGTAAAGCTAAAGATGAAGGTTCTGTGATTATTCATTGGGTCCTGTCAGAATTTAAGATATATCCTGCAAAATATATGGCTAACTTAGCCACTAGAAAGGTTCATAATTTGTACTTCAATTTGATCCGGTCGAACTATGCCGTTTACTGCCAATTAAAGTCGATCTCATAAGAATATAATTGCAATAAGAATTTAGAATAATTTGTTACGATATTCGCTTATTAACTATTAGAATATCATAACATGAAAGGTACCTACTAATGGCCTGTTTAAAAGTTTAAAGTAATACATTAGTTTATAGATAGTCCTGAGATACTTCATCATCACTTCATAGTATAAAATCATAGTATAAAACAAAGTCGCTTCTCTCTGTCTGTCCCTAAGGCCGGTATTAATAAATGAATCTCAAGTTTGAGTTACATCTCAAGTAGACATAATGTATAAAGAGTTCAATACATTATGTCTACTTGAGATGTAACTCAAACTTGAGATTCATTTATTAATACCGTCCTAAGTATGCTTAGATCTTTAAAACTACGCAAGCGATTTTGATGCGGTTTTTTTTAATAGAGTGAATCAAGAGGAAGGTTTATATGTATAATTTATCACGAGGAAATATAAAGTGGGACTTTTATCCCGGAAAAACTTATTCACGCGGGCGAGCAGAAGTCTAGTATAGTTTAATTGAGGAACATAATTAAAAGTGTGTATCATTTTGCCGTTTTTTCAAAGAGCAGAATTTACTCACACGAATTTCTTGGACTTATACAAGTGATTTATGTGCGGTAGTAAGATCAATTAAAAAAAAAAAGAAAAATAGAGATTAAGACTGAGTTCACTAGGCCGTCGCCCCGCGGTTTGTAATGGCTCGCAAATTACCGTAGACACATTCTAAGTTGATGCAATCGGCTAATATTATCTCCTACGGTTTGTTCCAAGGTCACGACTAAAGATTATTAAGATAATTCTTGGAACAACTATGACATCATACACTTCAATTCTGCTTAAAATTTTTAAGTAAATGGTTACCTATGGAGGTACAACAAATTATGCCAAGTGCCAACCTACTAGGTGTATAATAACTCACTTATTCACATAATAATTATAATTATCCTAATAACTGTAAATGAAAACACAAAAAATCCAACATGATATTAAACCCATACTCTACGAAAGTCCTTTAAATAGGTGAGTAAACTGCGAAGTTGAGTAACTATTTTCCACTAGTTTCACTCGCTTGTACTACAAACTCCTTAGATTACTGGTTTTAAACTAAAGCAATTACCTCCATTCGTAGCCAAGAAGAGTTATCGCAGTTCTTCTTTATATAAAATTTGCCCGCGGCTCCGCCCGCGTTAAAAAGTTTTTCCGGGACAAAAGTCCCGCTTTTTATTTACCTTGGGTAAAATGTAGCCTATGTGTTAATCCAAGACATGATCTACCCGTGTGCCAAATTTCATTGAAATCCGTTCAGTAGTTTTTGCGTGAAAGAGTAACAAACATCCATACATCCAAACATCCATACATTCTTACAAACTTTCGCCGTTATAATATTAGTAGGATTGTAATTGACAGCAAAAGTTGAAAGCCTGGCGTGAGATCGCTGCTCTACCAAGCTAAGAGTTTGTTGCTTATAGTTTGCTTCAGTAAGACTACTTGTAGACATCGCATCATGCATACGCCATTTACAGAGTAAATCAGACCGATTTACTACCTAAATATTGTGTAATATATAAAATTATGTGAATAAAATTATATACAGGAACATCTGCAAAATTTTCGTTGTAGAGTTTTATAAGTGCTAAAACTAGGCGTCGTTTACGAGCCGTGATTAGGGTCACAACTATTATAAACAGATCGCACGCGACTCGCAAAATGGGTGTGACCGTGACCCTTGTATCGCACCTCCGGCATTTAATAAAACTGCTGAATGAATGGCGTTTTTCAAATCAGCCACTCGTTGAATTAATCGACGAGAAATACGTTCTTAGATACATACATACACACTCACGCCTGTTATCCCCGAAGGGGTAGGCAGAGGCGCAACTAGTGCGCCCGCTTTTCGCCGTCATTCCGTCCCATGATGTGATAGGGGGCGAGCCTATCGCCATATCGGGCACAAATTCCAGACTCCGGGCTGATACTGAATAGAAAAACTCAATATCACTTTGCCCGATCTGGGGATCGAACCCGAGACCTCAGCTTTGCAGTCGTACTGTAATACAACTACGCCACCGAGGCAGTCTTCGGTGGCAGTCAAATACGTTCTTAATAAAGTATACTATTAAAAATATATTATTTAAAAAAGAAATCAGTACCAGCCAGCATAGTTTTGGACGTCCACCACAACAAGTGAATAGTCGATGATAAAAGTGGCACGAAGTCGCTGAATGCAGCCCGCTTCCTACAGGTCGGTCTAGAAATCTTTGCCTTTGTTTAGCAATGGACATCCTGGGGCTGATGTAATGTAATGCTTTATCAAAACGAACAGTCTCTTCAATTTTTTCTTCTTCTCAACTAGTGCATCGCGTCAGTTCCTTAAATTAATTAATAATTAAAGATCCTTAATATTTAATAACAAAAAATTCAAAGAATTTTTCGAAGATCTTTTTGGAAAGGGAGCTAGACGGAAAAAATTCTCACGAAAAGTTGTAACGACACTTTTATACTTGCCCTGTGAAACCAGCCAGTAACAATAAAGAACTGGCCGTAAAAGTGACATTCGAAATTTAAATAAAAAAAAAACAATTTAAATGCTTTTTAGAGTGGTTTTTTTTTTTCATTAGTTGTATGTTAATTTTTTATGTCAATGCTTGCTTAGGTAATGATAGTGATTCGATGATATATCTATTGTGTAGGTAGAAGTAAATGTTTCCATTGATGTGGTAACGTTTTAATGAAATATGCAGTTGTTATTGTAACTTGAAAGAAATAAAATTTTTATTACAATATCTTCACTAATTAATCGAAAAGAACTTCGTTCCATCCGGGTGTCCCTTGACACCTCTCAAGTTTTTTTACCTCTACGTTGCACATAAATACAACAATATAACACTGAAACAGATCACAAGATATGCGAATCATTGTTCAGTTAGTTACGACCTGCAACTGACAATTCCGTAAAACCAGATACGAACCATGGTTTCGAGAAATGGTGGCATGTTGCAACTGACAATAATAATTATGTATATACCTTTACCTACAGAATCGTACAGAATTTATTAAAAGTTAGATCTCGCTGCATTTTTTGTAGTCTTTTTCCTTATCCGACTCGTTTGTTTGATTGCTTAATAATATATTCTTAAAACTGTCAGGTTGTCAATTCATGCGATTCAAGGATCACCTTTGCCACGTAAGCGAGGACAAATTATGCGAACGCATGCCTTTTTATATGTATGTAACTAGCTTTGGCTGGCAGGTCCGCCTTCCTAAGTATTTCCCGGAGGACACAGGATCCATTTCCTCGAACTAAAAATAGGCTATATCTATTGCTCTCCGGACTGTCATATTGCAAAAAACATACAAATTTATAGCTCTCTAAGGTCCTAGTTCTAAACTGCATAAAAACAACTAAACTAATAGTATCCACATACTATGCGATTTGATATCATGCGACCAATTCGTCACGCGGTACAGTCTTCACGCCACACGATCGAACCGTACCATGCGACGTCCAGTTGTATCCAACCAAGTTTGATGGACAAGCCATCGAACCAGCCGTACCAACAATAATAATAATAATGTCCATCGAACCGTGCCCCACACGATGCGATATGGTTCGATGGCATACCATTTTAATGGTTCGGCTGTACCAAATCGCATCGTATGTGCCCACTTTAACGATCACACCTTCGCTTTATTAGTAAAGATACCGTTTATAGACCTCCTCATTGGCGCCTATGTGTCATACTGCATTTTAGAAGTGACACAGTCGGATGCAATTACGAATGCATAAGGTTTTTTTATTATATGGGCTATCGCTGCGTAGGCCGATGTGTCTGACAAATCGTTGTAATTGTGGGGTCTGTATCATAGTATAATTGTTTGAGAGTAAAAGAATTTGGGTGAAATTTGGCACTAGGGTATTATATAAAACTAGCTTTTGCCCGCGGCTCCACCCGCGTTAAAAAGTTTTTCCGGGATAAAAGCACCGCTTTATGTTTTCCCGGGATACAAAGTAGCCTATGTGTTAATCCAGAATATGATCTACCCGTGTGCCAAATTTCATCGAAATCCGTTCAGTAGTTTTTGCGTGAAAGAGTAACAATCAACCATACATCCAAACATCCAAACATCCATAGATTCTTACAAACTTTCGCCTTTATAATATTAATAGGATAATAGGATATATACGCTTAAATCAAGAAAGGTCTTCGTCAAGAGTGAAGTTGCCAACAACATAAACTAAATTTAAAGAAAAACCCATGTTGATTTTCATCTTTATCTGTCCGTCCAAATGTTGATCTTCGTGTCTGTTCGTTTATTCTTTCGTCAGTCCGTCTTTCTAATTTGAAAGTATGTAAATGAAACATTCCAACAAAAATTATAGTTACGAGATGATATAATTCGTTATCAAGATTATGCCTTAGCTGATTATGAAATAATTTCAAGGGCACCAGATGTTGTCTAGTGTGAAGGATCATACATTGATTTTATTTATAACTAGCTTTTGCCCGCGGCTCCGCCCGCGTGAATGAGTTTTTCCGGGATAAAAGTCCCGTTTTATATTTTCCCGGGATAAAAAGTAGCCTATGTGTTAATCCAGGACATGATCTACCCGTGTGCAAAATTTTATCGAAATCCATTCAGTAGTTTTTGCGTGAAAGAGTAACAAACATCCATACATCCAAACATCCATACATTCTTACAAACTTTCGCCTTTATAATATTAGTAGGATTTCATTTGTGTGAACTATTATTAAAAACTAGGTAAGAGCATTTATAATACTTGTAAGTGTTGCTTTCGGCCACGCCCACGTGGAAGATATTTTCAAGATATAATTGGCATAAGTTGCTATTCCACAATAAAAAGGAGGTACATCAATCCAGGGTATCGTCTGTCTGTCGTCTGTGTGCCACATTCAATCAAAGCCTTTCAGATGATTTTGTGTTTGTATTCTAAAAATCTTTGACACATGTTCACATTTTTTTGAATGTTGATATATTTATAAGAAACGCGACCAAATACCTTGACAATAAAAAATAGGTAATCTGGCTTAGAATGTAAAAAAAAACACGATGCGTCACCGCTTCGTTTTATTGTGATTAGTTGAGAGACTGCCGTATCGGTCTCGCGATCAATCACAAACATCAAAATACCGATACGTCAGTCTCTCAACCAATCACAATAAAACGAAGCGGATACGCATCGTGTTTTTTTTTTTTACATTCTAAGCCCCCTGTAGCGTGTCAATCTACGACACGGTGGCGCCACTCTACTGACAAAAAAATGTAACCCTTATTGCAGGTCATTTAACTTTGTTTAATATTTGCAAAATTTCGATTCCAATGTAACTCAACACCATGTTGCTGATGCAATTTATTATATTGTTATTTATAAACAGTTGTAAGCCACGATGGACGGCGACGATGAAACCTGTGAGTATATAGTTTTTTTTTTTTTTATATGTTTTATTTATATTTATTGGATAATGGATTACGATTTTAGATTAATAAAATGTAATTTAAGTAAATTTTAATTACTTAAGGGTGTGTTTGCTTTAGATTTTAAACTAGTGGACTTTGGGTTCCGTAGCATCTAGCTAGTAAATTAAATTGTACTTTAAAAACCATGACAGATATGAGTAAACGATTTTGTATCAAATCTATTATGACAATAATTTTTATTATTTATCTTAGAAATGATATCATATTTAACCGTTGTTCCATGCTAGAAATTCCTCATGTGCGCAATCGCTATTTTGCAATTTTGATGTCAACGGGAAACCCGTGACCAACATTTATTTTTTCGTGAAGCGACAAATAATAGTTTAACAAGTATAGAAATAGTAACAATTGAGTTCTTAATAATAGGTTCCCATGATTAAACTACGTATTACATATGAGATGTGAGCAGTCACAGTTTGCCGTTAATTATAACTTTTATAATAGGAATACAAAAAGAATGTGTAAACAATAGCAGATTTCATAAAGGCTTGTTGTTTTTTGTAATAAAGAAAATATATTTCTTTAAATGTTGCTGTTACTGATGTACAAAAAATATTAATATCCATGCGCCTGCTCAGCTTGTTGAAGTTGTCACTTGCTCGCTACAAAAAGTAGTTCTGCCTATATTAGTTGCTGCAGCAGGAAGATACAATGGGGGCATTCCATCGATTTTTAATATCAGTGCTTATGAGTACCTACGAGATATTAATAATATATCCTACAATAAGCACCCATATATCCATGTAAAATTGCATAAAGCTAGCAAGCTGTAGCGAGGGTAAATGACCTCCACTGTTCATCCATAATTTCAGAAGAATTATAATGGACCCACTACCAGTCTTAAAGTATAGATAGACGGATAAGGGGAGAGAGATAAAGGATATATGGATCTCCTACGGCCGTAAAGAAGATGCCTTTCTACAATCACTAACGCTAATAAAAAAAAAACAAAAAAAAATTGGAAATGACATGATTGCTATACATGCTACGGTCCACCGGAGCGGTCTATCTGTGCAAGTAGACCGGAGTCCGGAACGTTTGTGGGAATAGACCTGTGAATTTTTTTGGAGCTACGCAAGCGACCGGCGCAAGATTGAAAATTAATTCTTTCAAGTGACACACCGCGATGTACCTGTGCATGTTGTTGTAGCGTAGTTGTCTTCTAGCTTCTGTCTCGGTCACACGTGATACTGATGATCCTTCAACGCCCGATAAAGTCAGAATAAAAAAATTCGTCCATATGAACAAACAGTGCAATAATGTAAGTGTATTGACATTCCGCACTCCTCTTTCTTTGTTTTGTAAATTTTTTTGGTCTCAGACAGACCGTAGCGTGTATAGCTTACATTGCTAGGATACGTCATTCGCATTAATTCATTTACTTATGACAAATACTCCAAAACGCAACACAAAATCCCATTTGACATCGGTTTTCTGTAATTACCCGGTCGAGCCAGCCAATTCGTGCTATAAAGTTGCCTATCCAATCATTATTAAAACAAAAACGTCCATAATCCTTGATATTAGAAGTCCATTAGCATATTTAAGGCTCAGCGCATCTTTACCACGAACTGATCATCGATAAAACGTACTGCTTCTCACAATAGTCTCGAACAATGGATGCAGAATAAACAAACTGACCTGCCTGGCGTCGATGTGGAACTATTTTAGTTCAGTAGACAATTAACTTTTTTATGTTAGCTTAAGGCATTTTTGGCATATTTTTTTTTTGATAATCACGTTTGCGGTCTAATAAAACCGCGAGTGTACGCGACTCTAAATAAAATTAAATAAGTATGTATATTACTATTTTTTTATTATTTCTTCTTACGAATTATAAATTAAAAAATGTCTTATTTTGTTAACGTTAAATTAAAAAATACAACGGTCCTCATACACGCACGTCAAACACTTGATATTACGCCAGTAAGATTTATAATCGTCTTCTCGCGTCCCGTTGAACCCTAAAAAGGATGTGTCTATAAAAAAGGTTTAGCTACGGGTTTGTAGTTGGACCAATGGACGCTGTACCGTTCCGACTCATCGCTTGCGCAGACGCCGGTTTGTAACCGCTCCGAGGCGTGACAATTGATTCGAAATTTAAAATTTAAATAAGTAACACTTGATTTTTTTTAAGTACAAAAGTCTTACCAGCGAGTATAAACAATATATTCAACAATGCCTAAAATGAATGTGTTGGTTTTTAAATCGTAAGCGAAATCGACTCGTGCGTTCAAGGTTATTTTATGAGTGAAATTTGTGTGTGAACCGCCTTTGCATTCATTGATCGGACGCAGTGGCCGACTGGAGTGATAAGGAAAACGTATGTTTTTTGTTTTCGTTTTTTTTTGTAACCTATTCTAATACAAAAGGCTTCTTATAAAAAAATTTAATGTACGTTTACTTATGTACCTAACAAGAAATATTAGGTACAGTATGACAGACATTCTGTTTTTTACATAAACAAAAAAAATCTAGGTTTTTTTTTTCAATAAACTAATAAATAATTTGCCGTTATCATACTACATACATATTATTAGTATTAATTAAAAGTAAGTACCAGTGTTAATAAAAAATATATGTAATTCATTCAATGCATATTGCATAGGTGTTATTGATGCTCGTATTTAAAAAGTGTTTAATATTTCTTATTTCATAACTTCGTTAATTTTTAATTAATGGAATAAATCCACTCGTAAGTTACAACTTATACGACTAGTTTGATACGTCAAGCGTAGGCAAATAGGGACCAACGAAAACAGTAATTAAAACCATCGGTAATTTTTATTACGTATGCAAGAATAGTTTTGCGAAAAGGTGAAAGTATAAAATATCTTTAATAAAAATTAAATGTTCGTATATATCAATAAAAATAAAAATATTTGCAAAAAACAAACAAGGCCTTTATTTTAAAAGTTATTGAAGCCATATTACCTACCACAGTAGTCTGTCAAGGCTCGCGACGGACACCGGTGTCCATATCTATAGGGTTTTTCCGTACATCTATATATATGAATGAAAAATTAAATCCTTCAAGCCAGTTTCGGCCACGGCGGCCAATCTCAACGGAGATCAGCCAGGTACGCAGGAGATATTATAGTGCACAAGTGTGTGCGCAATACACAGGTGCACTCGCTATTCCTTCACTCTCATAGTCCCGTGAGACGGCAATCCGACATGACCGGAGAGAGATCAGGCGCAGGACCAACGGCTTTACGTGCTTTCCGAGGCACGGGGGTATCACACCGCCAACTTCCTGACTCCGAGCTGCGACTGAGAATTTTTTTTAAGATGGAAAAACCCAGTCACAAAGCTTTTTGGCCCGACCCGGGATTTGAACCCAGGACCTCAGCGCGCAAATCGTACTCGTAACGCATACGCAATACAACTACGCCACCGAGGCAGTAATCTATATATATAAGCGAGGCTTAACGGGAATTAGGACCATATAAATTTTGAACAACACTTTTTTTTTTTTCTTTTCGCCGGAGTCCCGCAAGGCTCCGCCCTGTCCCCTTTTCTTTTCTCGCTTTACACGAGCGACATCCCTAGACCACAAAACGCCCATCTGGCACTATTCGCGGATGATACCGCAATCTACGCTTCACGTAGAGACCCCGACGAAGTGGTGCGCACTTTGCAAACCGCCGCCGACGAACTCGGCGAGTGGTTCCGCAAATGGCGAATCACCGTCAATCCCACCAAAAGTCAGGCCATCCTTTTCACTCGGAAAAGGAAAGTCCATGTCCCCCACTTTTCAGTCCGCATGTCCGACCAGGTTATCCCCTGGAAGGGCCAAACCAAATATTTAGGAGTAACCCTTGATCAGAGGTTGACCTTCATCCCACACGTAAATGCGGTACGCGCGCGAGCCGCATTCGCGATGAGCCAGCTCCACTGGCTCTTAAATAAAAATAGTAAAATGTCAATCCGCAACAAGATTAGGATCTTTAAAACATGCATCCGTCCGATAATGACATACGCGTCGCCCGTATTCGCTTATTTACCGCCCCGTCGCCTTCAGCGAATGCAGGTGCTTCAAAACCGATTCTTACGACATGCACTTGGTGCCCCGTGGTACGTTCGCAATCGCAACCTCCACGTGGACACCAATATGCCGACCATCAGGCACTTTATGCAGTGCGCCAGCAGACGCTATTTCGACAGGGCGGTAAACCACCCGAACACGCTTATCCGTAAAGCGTCTATATACACTCCATTTGATCGCGCCAAATGGAGACGACCGCGTTCAGTTCTTACAGATCCAGAGGACGAAATCACTCTGGCGTTACGTGAAAAGACCGAGCATCTAAAGCTCCTACACTCAACAAGACCGCTGTACCGTCCTCGCCGTCGAGGACCTCGTCGCGTTCCCCAAACCCCTGCCCTCTCTTAGCAGTTCCGGCCCGCGTGCCGAAGACTACGATCAACACGTTAAATAGGATTAGGTTAAAAACCATCTTCCCCAAACGCTGATGTCTTATCCTCTCAGTGGCCGCCCTGAGCCGAGGTCGTGACCCATTAGTGGGTCGCCCTCAGCGTGGTCGCTTACATTTAAGGGTTGCGAGCGCCTTCTGCGCTCACCCACAAGACCGGTGTTCTAAAGCTGAAGAGTTTGTTTGTTTAGTTAAACTCGCTAATCTCAGGAACTACTGAATCGTTTTTGAAAATTCTTGCACTAATAGAAATCTACATGACCCCTCCTAGAGTGCTATAGACTACTTTTTATCCCGGGAAAATATTTTTATCCCGGAAAAACTTTTTCTCGCGGGCGGAGCCGCGAGCATCACTTAGTAAGTGTTATATAGTAAACTAATGATAAATGTAATTCAAATTGTATTTGCTTGGACACACAAACATTGTATATACGTAGTAACATCTCAATATAAATGTAGGTAGTTGGTTCATCGGTATGAGCCAACTACCCCACTAGCTTACAAATTGTACAGGCATTCTGTGATTAAATAGTGAACGTAACGGCTGTGTTTCATTTACCGTATATCGTAATACATACTAATTGGCGACGAGGATAAAAAGTTAAAATTGTGCACACAATTAATAATAAAAGTTTGAAGTGAAATGTCGGAAAAAATGTCGATTGGTGTAATAAAAGAATTTGATCTTGCTCAGGGTAATTGGAGGTCATACGTCGATCGGATAAAAATGTATTTTAAAGCGAATGACATCAAAGAAGATGTGCAGTTGGCCACTCTGATAGCGGTTGTGGGTGATCAAACATACGAATTGTTTGTTAACTTGGCGAGTCCCAAAAAACCCGGAGATTTAAAATTCGATGAGTTGACTAGTCTGGTTGCGGATCATTTGCAACCCAAACCTTCAGTAATGGCTGAGCGGTATAAATTTAGACAACGAAGACAACAGCCAGGTGAATCTATAACGCAATTTGTAGCTGAACTGAAGCGATTGTCATGCCAATGTGAGTTCAAAGAAACGTTAAATGATAATCTTCGTGATCAGTTTGTGTGCGGGTTAGCCAGTGACGTCATCCGACAGAGGTTGTTCGCTGAGCCGGACTTATCGTATTCGAATGCAGTTACTTTGGCAATGTCATTAGAGGCAGCTGAACGGGATTCTGCGGCGGTGGAAAGTAACAAGATGAGCACATCACAAGGTGCGAGTGGATTATACGACATAGCGGTAGCGAATTATAAATACGGTGGCAGTGGTGCAACGAAACAAAATGTGGGTAGTTGCCCTATATGTGGCAATTTCGGACATCGTGCAATGCGTTGTCGTTACAGACATTTCAAGTGCAATGAGTGTGGCAAGGTGGGCCACCTGCAGCGTATGTGTCCCCGACGCCAACGGGGGACTGAAGAGAGTGCGCCTCATACACGCAAACTGCGTCGGGAGCCTGCAAATTTTGTTGCTGAGGTGAACAATACACGTCGCACGTCGGAGTCGGAAGGAGAAGTGGAGGCGATGCACCAAATGTCCTTAAGGAAGTATCCAGCGGTAAACATGTCAATTTTTATAGAAAGTATACCAATTTCAATGGAAATAGATTCAGGTAGTCCTTGTTCATGCATTAGTAAAGACACATATGTAAAATATTTTAATCAGTTACCCTTACGTAGTTGTAATTTGACTTTAAGTTACTACACAGGGAAAATTGTTAAGCCTCTCGGTTTCATCACACCGCAAGTTCAATATGGCAATATATCCAGACATTTAGACCTTTATGTATTTGATAATGGTAAAATCCCACTTTTAGGCCGCCAGTGGCTTGCCGAATTAAAAATTAAACTGCCTATGTTTCATGTGAACAACTTATCGGTTGATGCGTGTATGCACAATAATAAGGAGGTTGCAATACTTGTTAACAGATACAGTGAGTTATTCGATGGTGTGCTGGGCCGGTTCACGGGCGGGCGAGCGACGCTTCACGTGCGGGATGGCGCCGTGCCGGTGTTCTGCCGCGCGCGCCCTGTACCGTATGCGCTGCGCGACCGAGTCGACAAAGAGTTAGACAGCATGTTGGAGAATGGTACCATTGAGCCTGTGAAACATTCTGAGTGGGCTACCCCTTTAGTGTTAGTGAACAAATCTGACGGGAAGCTACGAGTATGTGCTGATTTTAAAGTAACGTTGAACCCCATGTTGTTGGTTGACAAATATCCTTTACCTCGAATAGAGGATCTTTTGTCCAATCTTAGTGGGGGTATTCATTTTTCAAAAATCGATTTATCACAGGCCTATAACCAAATTCTACTAGATGATAACTCAAAGCAATACACAGTAATTAGTACGCATCGTGGTCTCTTTAAATATAATAGATTAGTGTATGGGCTGGCTTCAAGTCCGGGGATTTTCTCTAGAATTACCACCAACCTCTTGTCCGATATCCCAGGTGTATCAGTATTTTGTGATGATGTATTAGTGACGGCACCTACAAGTCAGGGACATTTACAGGCCCTTCAGGAGGTTTTTGAAAGATTAAAGTGTAGTGGTCTTAAATTAAATAAGAACAAATGCGTATTTTTTGCTGATTCCGTCAGCTATTTAGGTCATATTATAGATAAAAATGGTATTCGAACAGATCCAGATAAAGTAAAAGCCATTCTGGATTTGCCCAAGCCAACCAATATTACTGAACTTCGATCTTTTATAGGCATGGTAAATTTTTATGGCAAGTTTATTAAGAATCTTAGTGCACATTTAGCTCCGTTATTTAAGTTATTAAGAAAATCGTCGCTGTGGTCATGGAATAGCAACTGTGACCATGCGTTTGAACAAGTAAAAGGGTTTCTCACAAGTGCAGAGGTACTATCACATTATAGTCTCGATAAACCAATAATAGTTACTTGTGATGCCAGTTCATGTGGTGTTGGGGCTGTCTTGTCCACAATAGATTCAATAGGAGAGCGGCCCATTTGTTATGCGTCGCGCACCTTGTCAGAAGCCGAAAAACAGTACAGTCAAATACAGCGCGAAGCTTTGGCCATTGTTTTTGCTACAAAAAAATTTCACCAGTATATTTACGGGAGAAAATTTATTTTAAGAACCGATCATAAACCTCTTTTAGCGATTTTTGGGCCTAAGTGTGGTATACCTTTAATGGCCGCCAGTCGTCTGCAAAGATGGGCGGTAACCTTATCTGGTTATGATTTTGAAATGGAATATGTTAAAACTGACAATAATGCCGCTGATGCACTATCAAGACTTCCATTAAAATATGAGTCATCACAGAACCTACCTGAGCAGACTTATCTGCATTTTGCTCGGGATGCTTTTTTACTAGACCATAGGGCTTTGCAACTGGAAACAAAAAAGGATCCAATGTTAGGACGTGTTAATAGCTATATAAGTGATGGTTGGCCAGATAGAACAGACATTAAACAACTGCAGCCCTATTTTAACCGCAAACATGAAATTTATGTAGAATCGGACTGCCTAATGTGGGGGCATAGAGTTATTATACCAGATAAATATAGAAAACAAGTTTTGCGCGAATTACACGAAACACATTTAGGAATGATGAAAATGAAAAGTTTAGCTAGGAGTTATGTGTGGTGGCCGGGCATTGATGAAATGATTGAAGCTGAGTGTCGGGCGTGTGGAACCTGCGCATCGCAGGCTTCTTCACCACCGGCTCACACGCCGTGCCCATGGCCATGGTTAGGTCGACCCTGGAGAAGAATACATTTAGACTTTTTGGGTCCTATAGTAGGAAGTACTTTCTTTGTGGTCACAGATTCCACCTCCAAATGGATAGAAGTTTTTAAAATGAAGGTCACATCGGCCACAGAAGTTATAAAAATATTAAGACAGTTATTTAGTCAGTTTGGGTTGCCCACGTTAGTGGTGTCCGATAACGGTCCTCCATTTTCCAGTATGGAGTTTAAGTCATTTTTGACAAATAACGGTATAGCTCAAACATTTTCGGCTCCCTATCACCCGTCATCAAATGGAGCTGCTGAAAATGCCGTAAAAATTTGTAAAAGGGTTATAAAGAAAGCTATATGTGATAATATAGATATTGAGGTAGCGCTTCATCGGTTTTTATTGCTTTATCGTAACACGGAACATGCAACCACGGGAGAAAGTCCCGCCCGCGTTTTGCAAGGGAGGTCTTTAAGAACACGGTTGGATGCGTTGCGAAAGGATAGGAGTGAGACAATAAGGATGGTAAGGGCGTCTGAAAAACTAGAACAGCGAGGGTCGAGTCGCGAGTTACAAGTCGGTGACGACATTTATTTAAAAGATTATAGTAAGAGGGGAGAATGGACAGAGGGTCAAGTGGTAGATCGTCTTGGTAGGACAAATTATCGAGTATGTTCATCTGATGGGAAGTATTCTCATCGTCACGTAGATCAGCTAAATCGTAGATCCAGTGTAGTTGCAGCTAACTCGTTACCGTCAGATTCGTTAAGGCAAGGGGATGGTATCTTGGATGTCACCGATGACAACTTCACTGCTAATGAGGGTCAACCTGCACCCTCTTCAATTAATTCAGAAAATGACATGAAGCAGTCGCATCAGACTGCGTCTGATACGCATGTAAAACCTAGTTCTGTAGCACATACGGTACAATCTCCTGAGCGTCGCTCACCCAGCCCTCTTATACGAACCCACTCCAAACGTGTCCGCGTTCCAGTGAAGCGCTATGGATATGATTTCGACTAAAAATATATTATACGGTACTTTATTATGTAATGTTTATTTTTGATGTTAGTAAGATTACCTATTGTCATCAGTAGCATAAAATGTGTTGTGTCTAGAATAAGTGGTGAGGTGTTATATAGTAAACTAATGATAAATGTAATTCAAATTGTATTTGCTTGGACACACAAACATTGTATATACGTAGTAACATCTCAATATAAATGTAGGTAGTTGGTTCATCGGTATGAGCCAACTACCCCACTAGCTTACAAATTGTACAGGCATTCTGTGATTAAATAGTGAACGTAACGGCTGTGTTTCATTTACCGTATATCGTAATACATACTAGTAAGTAAATGCTGCTGAAATTTGAAGACAAATAGAAATTGTAAGCAGGTATATAGGTACTCACAGGTATAAATATGAACTTACGTGTAATTGAAATAGTTAAAAACATAAGTAAGTACTTACGTAAACTTAAGAGATGTTATATTTCTAAACAAAACTATTAAATAAGTAATTCTGAACGTATATTGTAACCATTCTCCATAAAAAGGGCATAAAAAATCCGTTTTAGATTGTGCTGACATTGTAATAAAATGTAACATCGTTAACGTTCGATTGTTGAGCATTTACGACCTGAAACTAACCAAGCCCAAAACAGATTACCCAAGATTGACATTTTGATTTAAAAATCTACATTTTCCATTTCTGTCGTAGCAATGCTGTAACAGCAAGAATTTTTTTTATTTTGCAACGAATGACGAGACAAGCATGCCGTTCGCCTGATGGTGAGCGATACGACCACCCATAAACAGTAGCAACACCATCCAGCACCTTGAGTAACAAAGTACTGTGTGGCATTGCACTGCGCTGGTTGCACCCCGAGACATAATATGTACAGTCTCATTATGTCCAGTAGTTACACTAGCTATAATGTCCTTCAAACCGAAACACAACAGTGCATTCAAACTACTTGGCGGTAGAAATAGACATTGCGGTGGTACCTACCCAGATTGACTCTTACATATGAGAGACCTACCACGTTTAAGTTTAGTCTAAGTTTATATTGGTGTGGTTTCGCCAATAATGTTAAGTACCATTGTCTGTATTTTAAATTTTAAATGTAGATCAATAAATATTCTATAAAATTCTACTGCATGACTCTTAGAAAAAGTAGTAGAATGCAGCCTGAGCTGTTGTCGCATTGGTCGCATACATCAAGCGAAATACTGCCTCTACATTTTCAAATAACTTATAAAAATACACTAATAATATCCTTATAAAAACATTCATCAAATTGTACATAATAATATTACATCAATCACACCCATGTGGTGTATTGTCGACTTATAAATAGGTGCCTTGTATTGCTAAGTCATTTCAATAACAATAAATATTTCTATGCAATTTAAATTGTTAGACGTGTAGGCGCGTTTCGTTATATATTCATTATATTTGCGTAATAATTGTTTAATGAGGGGACAAAGTTTGCTATTTCACAAGATGGTGTCATTCTTACACTATGCCAATGTAATTCCATTGTCATGTTACTAAAGTTGATAATCTCCTTCTACATGGATTTAACTTTTACCCAAAAATTCCAGAAAAGGCAGCTGTCGAGGTATTTTTCAATTGCAATTTTAACGTCAATGCGTCATTATTCTTTTCGTACGACGATATTGTTCCCAAGTCGACATTTGCAATCAATAGCTAACTTAGAAACGCACCATTAATTTACTTCATTCACCTATTTTCAATATCGCTCATGGCGTTAAAGCATTTAACATTACTAAGAGTTCATGGCTCCCATAAGCTATAAAATCTATGGTCTTGACTTAAAAATACAAAACTTTCAATTGCAAAACACGATGACAGGAAAAAAATACAAGCATAATAAAATAAAAAGACTACACACACATAATGAAAATTAATTTAAATTTAGTTTCTATAATTAAAATTACTTCAATATACAAAATTTTGTCGTAACATTTTTATATACTTTGTAGTATTGTAAACTAGTCCGCTATATTTAACTTTTCTTTATGCACAAGTTTTGGGTTACGATTAGAAGTAATCATATTTTGTAATCAATAACTGACTATTTATGGTTATAACCTGTTTTGTGTTTAATAAATAAGTAAACAAAATAACAACAAAAAAACGCAAATGAACAAGTGAATCGTTTCCAATATCTCGTCGCGCCGCGTCGTATGCATGGCGTAAGTGCAAAACGGTTCACATTCAGCACACGCCGCGACCGAGCGTCTTACATTTCTAGATACAGCAGTTTACATTGTAAATTTTTAAAATTAATAGAGGACTTAGACGTAGGTATCTCATGTGCCAGGATTTGGGTAGGCACTACTTATATACTTACTGGTAACCAATTTTGGAGTCGGTGCCTAATAAAAATTACTAGCTAAGCTAGATAGATATATTAATAAATATGCGAAAACAATGTTTAATTTTTAATAGGCACTGACTAAATTGGTTACCAGTGTATAAGTAATGCTATCGTATATTTATTCGCTATTACATTATTTTATTCGTTTTTGGATTTTGTAATCATTTTTGAAGGCGGTTTAATTGTTAGTACTCACTTTTTCTTCAGTTCTCAAACAATGACCCCTCTACGTAATTACTCAAGCGGAGTTGATAAGCAATTTTAGTGAACGAGTGTACAGTTTATTGTCAATTTATTGGCTAATAAACCATAAACTACTTTATAGGTACGTTAATTATACTGGAATTGTTGAACTCATTTCAAAATTTACAACGGTACTTTCGTTTGAATGAGTATTTAACCAACTTCTCACTCAACTCAATTTGCCTTTCTTTATGCTTTTTCAGAATTATTTTTTATCGTGTGGTCCGATATAAATGATTATAATATTCGTAACACTTACGCGAGACATATTAAATTAATTATCAGAAAACAACGGTTTCACTCGTGAGTGAAAGATACGTGTATCTATTATTGGTCAGAATCGCCGACCAGTTTCGACCTATTACGAAGGTCATCTTCAAAGGCGAGTACCGAGAGGACGTCGCGTCGCAGAGGCCTCTTGATCACTCATAAATGATCATTGATAAATGATTATTTTTATATTGGCTTTTGTATAAATTTAATATAAAATTTGGAATATTTTAATTTGCTATGGAATCTAACTGCCTCGGTGGCGTAGTTGTATTACGGTATGGCTGCAATGCTGAGGCCTCGGGTTCGATCCCCGGGTCGGGCAAAGTGATATTAGATTTTTCTATTCGGTATCAGCCCGCAGTCTGGAATTTGTGCCCGATTGGCTCGCCCCTTATCACATCATGGGACGGAATACGAACAGCGATGCGTGCATTAGTTGCGCCTCTGCCTACCCCTTCGAAGATAAAAGGCATAAGGAAACTTATATTGGATTCATCCCCGCTTATATATGTAGATGTATGGAAAAACCCTACATATATGGACACCGGTGTCCGTCGCGGGGCTTGACAGACTACAACTAAATAGCCAAAATATAATATGTGGTAATAACTACCACAACAATTTTTACCTGATGACATCCAAGGTAGCTGAGAGGACTCTTTTATACAGCTGTTTTGTCTATATATACCGCTAAATAGCTTTGTGCAAGCATCGTTATGTTCCAGGCAAATTTGACATTATACGGGCCCTTAATTCTCATTTTAGAATGTAGGGCACTCTTTTGTGTTGTAGTAGGTACTTTGAAATTGAATTCTTGGCTGATGTTGCTCTTCTACATATATGAGCTATGAGAAAATCGACAAAAATAAATAAAACATACATAATGAGTTCCAAAAGCATTTACAAATTTCTCAATACGTAATTTATAAAAATAAAGATGGTTTGAAGATAATATTCAATAGGCAAATAAACCTATAATTAAGGGAACACAACCTCCTAATTTTGCTTCAATAACATCAAAATAACTAGCTCCCATCTAAAAAAGCTTATTCTGGCCCCGCTAGGTATAAATAATATTCAGCCGGAACCCATATTTTATAATTTTTTACATAATAAAAATAAATTATAGCTTTGATTTTTTTCTTTTTTATCTGCATGTGGCGATTGTGTGCTGCCCCCTATAGGTCGTGCACGTTCCCTTTAATATAAAAATTGTTACAGCTTCTGCAGAAATGACGATCCAAAGCATGAACGTCACCGACGCCCGAGACGCCACCAAGAAACATTGCTGTAAAGGGTGAGTAGGCGTTATCTTATTATTTATTAGAATTTTTTATTCGTTAAACAATAAAATAATCACTTCACACAAGATATCCATATATAATTAATATTATAATATTTATCTTGCGATGGAAGTTGTCACATCCTAGAGGTAAATAAAGCAATAACTTTTGTATAATCGAATTTATTTTACTTACTTCGCTCCTCGCTAATAGATGGCGCTAAAACGAATCGAAGGCATAAAGATTCTAGCAATTTAGAATGAATTACAATAACATTATCTTAGGGCGGTATTAATAAATCAATCTCAAGTTTGAGTTACATCTCAAGTAGACATAATGTATGAAGAGTTCAATACATTATGTCTACTTGAGATGTAACTCGAACTTGAGATTGATTTATTAATACCGCCCTTAATAACTTCACACTAAGCCCACATTTAATTCTGGGAGAATCTGCGTATGAAATTTAAATAAATAGCACAGTGCCCTAAGGCGATATATAAATAATTTATAATAATACCAGCCCTCTATTATAAAGGTAGAGGTACTGCCCACCTCTGAGCAAGGACCTACTCTACTGAGAGTTGGCAGACGTCACATACCTTCGAAATTCTTGAGAAGAATTCTACATATGCAGGTTTCCTCCTGAGAATTTCCTTTCCCATTAAAGAGAAGTAACCTTAAGTAGGCTATTGCACACTTTAACTCGTTATTTTTAGGTAATAAATTGTTGGAATAAGGTCTATATATCTTGCGTTGTTTTAATAACACTTAATCTTACAAGTTTATAATATTATTAGTATATGACTGTCTCGGTGGCGTAGTTGTATTATGGTACGACTGCAATGCTGAGGTCTCGGGTTCGATTCCCGGGTCGGGCAAAGTGATATTGAGTTTTTCTATTCAACATCAGCTCGGAGTCTGGCATTTGTGCCCTATATGGCGATAAGCTCGCCCCCTATCACACCATGGGACGGAATAATGGCGAAAAGTGGGTGCATTAGTTGCGCCTCTGCCTACCCCTTCGGGGATAAAAGGCGTGAGTGTATATGTATGTATGTTTATAATATTACAAAACTCGACGCCATTGAAATCATAATTTCTATTGCATTATTGATTGTATATTGTTTCCTTAGCTCTGTTGCTTCCTCGTTAACATCCTTGACCTCGTTCTATTGGTCGTCACTCGTCTCGATGTAAAAACACAACAGCCTCAGATATTAAAAACTGAGTCTTAAACAAAGAAGAGCATGTAAAAAGTACTCAATTGTGTCGAATTTAATATTCCAACATCTTTTTCTGAAATGCAATCATACATATACACTCACGCCTGTTATCCCCAAAGGGGTAGGCAGAGGCGCAACTGCACCCACTTTTCGCCGTTATTCCGTCCCATGATGTGATAGGGGCGAGCCTATCGCCATATCGGGCACAAATTCCAGACTCCGAGCTGATACTGAATAGAAAAACTCAATATCACTTTGCCCGACCCGGGAATCGAACCCGAGACCTCAGCATTGCAGTCGTACCATAATACAACTACGCCACCGAGGCAGTCAATGATGATATATTTTTTTTTTGGAAATAATACAAACGTAAGTACAGTCAGAAAAGTGTAGGCTCGACCACCTTAAGGTCGAAGTTGCTTGCACGTCTTCTGTCAGAAATATTCAACTTACAACTAAAGTAAACAATATGGATTATCTGCTGTTTCCTTTGTATAACTCCAAATCAATCGCACCTGCTTGGTAAATATGAAAAATTGGCGTTTCATGTTAAGAAAGTGTACGAGCACCAAATTGGGTGATGGTACATACTTACATACGTAAATACATAGATATAACCTTAGACTAACAAATATAACTTAGACGTGAGTCGGAGGAAGCCCGCAGCCGTCCCTAATGCGCCGAAGATGGCCTTTTTAAAAAAAAAGACTAACAAATATAACTTTATTTTTCGTATAACTTTTAGTCCTCATCGTCAAAGTACTCCGTTATTCGTTGACAATGTTCCAGCACATTTTATTTTCTCCAGAACGCTTGACCTCCAGGGGCCTTCACCTGGGCATGTCTGCTCATAGCAACTGATAGGTATAGACGTAAAACTAAAAATCATTTTAATTTGGACAAACAACGTGGCGGAGTAAAACCCAAACCCTCTCAGTAATAGTAGAAGACCGTGGCAGAAATAAGATAATACTGTTGTAATACAGGGCTGATATTATTAATATTACCTACAATAATAAATGCCGCAAATTGTTTAATTTATGTATTTGTAACATTTAAAAATATTTATCCAGTTCTAATGAAATTTGTAGATTTTGTGTTATTTGTTACCCGACTGCGAAAGACGGAGGGTTATGTTTTTCGAGTGTATGTATGCTCATATGCTCACGAGATTTTGCTGCTCTACGTATATCACCAACCAAATTATGAGAAATGAGCATGTTATGTCTCCGATACCGTTTGTGAACACTGTCAACGAAGATTATTCAAAATCAAAATAAAATATTTGTCGGCAGAGTTCAATACTTTGTGGTTACTATGGAGGTTTTCATATCGGACAGTACTTAGTAAAGCGGTTACTATGGTAATTAGAGTTGTTACGAGGTGAGTGGATTACAATGGAGAAGTTAGGTTAAGAAATTGCCTCAATATGCAGTGTGTTATAATAACCAAAGTTGATAATGAATCCTGACGTGGTATTGTACTCTGTGAAAACTCGATTACGTAATAATTGACGAACGAACAATAAATAGCCAGTTGAAGAGAATTCATTTGTGACTTTTATTATGTGAACCTACGTGTATCGATATCGGCCGTCACTGTCTCCGACATCAGAAGTGGCATGAGCCTGTTCCCGCAAATGCGTGAAATGCAAATACTGTTACTATGGAGATATTAATTACCTACCCGCCACTTACGCGAGGAAAAAGAAATCGCACAGAGTAGTAGCGGAATAAGAACTAGACTACAACGTGAATAAAAGTGGCCACGTGTGAAACATAACCATCGCATGTTCGATTGTGACGTCATTTGCATACGACTTCGAATGAACGAGAATCTGCGTGTGTATCGCGATTGAACTGTTGGTGTTCAAACGTTCCTGTTGGTACTCGAGCGTTCCTGTGAGTGCTCAAGCGTTCCGGTAGATGTGCTGCGTATGGTGTGTCGTAGTTGGTGTCCCGGACAACGTGACTGCACGGTTGTCTAGTACCGGTTGATACTAACTGCTGCATCGCGTATCACGTGTGGCTGTCTGAGACGACAGATATGATGCTTACTGCAGCGGTAGTGGAAGTTTGGTATTGTATGACCCGTA
Source organism: Lapara coniferarum (assembly GCA_949316025.1). Lineage (NCBI taxonomy): Eukaryota > Metazoa > Arthropoda > Insecta > Lepidoptera > Sphingidae > Lapara > Lapara coniferarum. The sequence goes on along the minus strand of OX438921.1, from coordinate 34,234,372 downwards.
ATTCTTATTTGAAGGTTATGGTTTCTTTTATTATTTTTTTGGTAATCTCTAAAAATATTGGGAGTTCGTTTACTAGTCATGTACCTAGTTCTTGGACGTAACAATCAATTTGTGAGTGTAAGTAAAGTCCCGTAAATAGTGTAAAAAAAAAGTATAGCCATTTTCATGTGTAATTCGCATAGTGCGTGTTTCTGTTTTGGTTTTTCTTGGTTGCAGGAACAAGAGATCTGTGTACCCCAGTGTTCCCAGTGCAGAACAGTATACTTCAGGCTGTGCGGATACGCGCACTCGATTCTGCGCAGATGCGGAAAGGCGCATAACTGCGCGCTCTTGGCGATACGGTGCGCTGCTGAACTGCGCGATTCTAGCGCTGTTGAACTGCGCGCTCCTAGCGATGCGCACTTGGGTGAGAAGTTTTCATTTTGTTGTGTGTTGAGATTTTTCCTGTGATTTTTTGTAAAAATGTTTGAAGGTCAAGTAGTGATTAAAACGTTCAACGGTAGTATAAAGTAGAAGCGGCTGTTGATTAAAGTAATAGTCAACACATTGCTTAGTACTCGCGGGAGAGAAGTACGGGAAGGTCGATGTATGCGTGTCCTAGAGGAGAACGCACGATGGGGGTTGTCCTGGAAAACTTGGTGCATGGTCGCACAAGTAGGTACTGGAACGTACGATGGAGATGTCCCGGGAGGATCGTGCATGGAGGTACGATGTCTGAGCGTTTAGTGTATCTAGAATTCGTGTAAACTGTAATAAATCAAGATTTTTGTTGTAGTACCTTCAGCCATTTTTGTAAATTGTTCAACTGCGATTTACGTGCCATTTCCGATTCAGAGCGTGATTGGTTAATGACGTGACTTAGACCAGATTCTTATATTGTGAGAATAGTGAATACATTACAATCAGCTCACTATGTGTAGCCTGTGTATTGAGAGACTATAGCGTGATCACCTACTGGGTCTAAATCACTGTAGCAAATTTGATACTGATGGTAATCTAAAATAACCAAAATAGTCATTGTAGTATCATAAGGAGTCTTAATGTAAGGTCAGAATAGACCGAGCGATGTGATGCTGCTTCGTATATTTTCTGTGTGCAGGAATTGAAAATTGCTGCTGGTGCCGCGTGTGACGTGTCTGTTCCGGTTCGAGGACGGTGTGCAGTGCAGTGCAGCTACTGAGCCGCTTCCGAGGGAAGATTGCTGCTGATTGTCAATGACACTGATCTCCATTTAGATAAGAATTGTTTGCATTGTATACAGTTCTAATAACTATTGGACAGCTGTATCCTTGAGAGTTTGTTACCGTCACTACTTCTCTCTTGTAAGGAGGTACTAGGAAGTGATGGCGGAAGGGCGATTTGGGGGTGCTGTCTATTTTGTAAAACGTACGTAAGAGAACGATCACATGTCAGGAGGTCCATGTCACTATACGTGATTTAACTGAATTTTAAAATGAGATTTGTTTCTTAAATCCCTTGCACCTAGGGAGACACATTGCGAGCTTTTCCTTAACGTCTTAATAGAAGCAACTGACTAGAGTAACTTGTGCAAATGGTCACAGCGATGACTTTTCTTTGCCTATCGATTATGGTCACATTATGACTACAGAAATAATTTTAAATTCACGGCGGTATTAATTCCTAAGTTTTAAAATTTCGGTTGGTTTCTTGCACTTTAATTAGAATTTTAAATTGTCGTTTAATTTGTTGAAGTGTTAAATTTTCATGATTTTATGAAATGTGCGTTAGCGAAAAATGCTTGAAGGTTATGTTTTGAGATAATAGATTAAATTTAAACCGAGACAAGTGGTAATGACAGTAATTAAGTTTGCATGATGATCTGGAGTGGACCGTACCAGTAGTCGTTTCGTAGCCGTAGTCCGTTGGAAGTCGGTATTTGCTGTGTAAGCAATCCGTGGATGCGCGGTGCGCGGGAGGCTCTGGCGGAGGTCGGGTTTCAAAGGAAGCCATAGAGTCCGGGAGAGACTCGGCGTTCCCATGGGGGTTCGCATATGAGAGTAACTGGAGGTTACTGGCAGAGGTCACATGCAGGGCTTAATTGATTAAATTATTTGGTTTGAGTTTGGTTAACGAGATGGAACCTTCAACCGTTTTTGTAATTTTACAACTATATCGTTTTGAAGACTATTAAGTGTACGTGATGATCGTATTTTGTATCATTCAGAGCAACACACGAGGACGTGTGTCTGGTCAGAATGGCCGTGTCGGCAGAGTTCAATACTTTGTGGTTACTATGGAGGTTTTCATATCGGACAGTACTTAGTAAAGCGGTTACTATGGTAATTAGAGTTGTTACGAGGTGAGTGGATTACAATGGAGAAGTTAGGTTAAGAAATTGCCTCAATATGCAGTGTGTTATAATAACCAAAGTTGATAATGAATCCTGACGTGGTATTGTACTCTGTGAAAACTCGATTACGTAATAATTGACGAACGAACAATAAATAGCCAGTTGAAGAGAATTCATTTGTGACTTTTATTATGTGAACCTACGTGTATCGATATCGGCCGTCACTGTCTCCGACATATTCAAATTAAAATCTTGTTTCTATCTTTTCAGTTCTCAAATTATTTTATTTTAGAATTCCCAATAGACATGCACGTTACGAAACAAACAAGGGTGTCGACTCCCAAAAGCGATATTCGATATATCGCGACATTTGTCGTGTCGAAGCCTACTCTCAGTTACATCGTTTTTACTATCTAAACGATCAACGAACGAACGAAACATATTTGCCAATGTCGTCTGTAAACCTACTCTAAATGGCAACTGTCAGTGACGAACATTTAATTTTGACATCGACTCAAAAATACTTACTAAATAAATATATTTAAATATATTATACCGTCGTTTAAATATATTATAATTTCAAGAAACTTTTAAATTAACGCGCTGTCTCTAACGTAGTGTTTATATTCTCCTTGGCGCTGTCTGCCAAAGAGCATTATAATACTGTCTGCCAACTAATTTAGTGTTGGGTAGGACATACAAGAGGCGGGACATTTGTCCCGTACATGAAGCAAAATGTAAGAGCGGCTCAACATTTTTTATTGTACTACTTCATATTTCATGTCGCGGTAGTCGCAAATTCGTCGTACGCACTATCTATCTCAGAAAAACTATAAGACGGGGTCAGAGAGGGAGCGAAAGGCATGCTACAAATTACAATAGTACGTTATTTTTCAATGAAAATCCTACTAATATTATAAAGGCGAAAGTTTGTAAGAATGTATGGATGTCTGGATGTTTAGATGTTTGGATGTCTGGATGTTTGTTCCTCTTTCACGCAAAAACTACTGAACGGATTTCGATGCAATTTGGCACACGGGTAGATCATGTTCTGGATTAACACATAGGGTACTTTTTATCCCGGGAAAATATAAAGCAGGATTTTTATCCCGGAAAAACTTTATAAAGCGGGCGGAGCCGCGAGCAAAAGATAGTATGTCATATTTGTACTCGTTACTTCAAATATATCACCGAGCTTCATTAAGCCTCGCCTCATTTGAAGTGGGACATTGTACTGGCTTAGAAAAAGAGGCTAGTCTTACAAACTCTTTTTTTGTGTCGTGTCCTACCCAACTATGAGTATGCGGTATGCCTATCTGTGTGTGTGTGTTTTTTTTAATAATTTTCCCTTGTAGGGAAGGCAAAGGGTTCACACCCATACAGCCTCGTCTTAAGTGATATTTTTCGTTGGGTTTTTTTTTACCTACGTACTATGTCGTAGTTAAGCAGTGACTAACCAAGACTTTATCATGAAGTTTTGTCGGCAACGAGAAAGCACTTGATTGGCACAGTTGTTTCAATTCACTTCATATGAGCACTTTCATAGAACTATATTGGATGATATACCACCATAATTATGCAATATAACACCAAATATCACCAAAATAATGAATTAAAACAAGAGCACCTCATGAAACTTCCACGTTCCCGCCAAAACTCCGCCTATCTGTGACTATAACAAGTTTGTCTTTTTTTATTATTTATTTAAATATTACGGCTCTAGATACTAGTCCATTGAGCCCGTCTTTCATAAATTGTTATCCTTAGTCCTAACTACTATTTCGAAGTAAAGCAGTGGCTACTTTACCAAGACATTATTGAAGAGTTTTGGAAGCGACAAAAATAAATACTTGATTGTCACAGTTTTTTTTTTTTTTTTTTTTTTTTTATTGATCACCAACACAATGTACACCGATACATAGCAATAAAGTCATATTAATAATATAAATCTGCCTAGCTAAGTGCCAGTTATTTCAATTCACTTCATTTGAGCCCTTTAATAGAACAATATTGGATAATATAACACCATAATCTTACTAATATTATAAAGGCGAAAGTTTGTAAGTATGTATGGATGTATGGATGTCTGGATGTATGGATGTATGGATGTTTGTTACTCTTTCACGCAAAAACTACTGAACGGATTTCGATGAAATTTGGCACACGGGTAGATCATGTCCTGGATTAACACATAGGCTACTTTTTATCCCGGGAAAATATAAACCGGGACATTTATCCCGGAAAAACTTTTTAATGCGGGCGGAGCCGCGGGCAAAAGCTAGTTACGCAATATAACAGTAAGTATTACCAAAATAATGAATTAAAACAAGAGCGCCTCATGACACTTCCAAGTTCCCGCCAAAACTCCCAAGTTTGTCATAACTCCAGTGCTGCCAGATATATGATGGTTGAAGTCGCAAAAACTTCATCGTGAAGTAGCCTAAAGTCGCCGCATTGCATATGGAGAGGCAAAGAAGCAAAAAAAAGGCTAGTCTTCCAGATGAATGCTGGCCCAACTCGCCAAAAATTGGCAGTAGCCTAAAGTCGTCCAATTGCGTGGGGATGCGAAGAGCTATTAAAAAGCTCCCCAATTTTACATGTATCGTGTGTAAGGTGATCTGAGTACATGTTTTGTACTATCAAAGTTAAAAATATTAAAAACAAACAATTAAAACAAATAAAAAAAGAAATATTAACATTTAATTTGGACTGGCTGGGTTGCGCAATACATAAGACAAATGGCTGTGATTTTTTTTAAAACTAATTCTAAGATTACACATATACTATTGGTGTAAAATAATTAACAAAATATTAAGGGGGATATTGAAGAAAAGTATGTATTAAAAATGAGCGGTCCTCCAATAATGGCATATAATAAATGTAAATCACATAAGCTGAGGAATACAAATAAATAATTATTAATCTTTGTTTCATTTTGGACCAAACTCCCTAAATAAGAATTAACAAAAATAATAGTAGTTGGTACAAACACCTATAGGTGCCTACCTACCTATCCTTACATCTGCAACACTAGCGCCGTACGGAGATAGTGCCAAACTTTTTGCCCAACCCTAGTGTCCTATCTGTCTCTAACTAATATTCAGTTGTGACAAACTTGGGAGTTTTGGCGGGAACTTCGAAAGTGTCATGAGGTGCTCTTGTTTTAATTCATTATTTTGGTAATACTTAGTGTTATATTGCATAATTATGGTGGTATATTATCCAATATAGTTCTATTAAAGGGCTCAAATGAAGTGAATTGAAATAACTGTGATAATCAAGTATTTATTTTTGTTGCTTCTAAAACTCTTCGATAATGTCTTGGTAAGGTAGCCACTGCTTTACTTCGACATAGTAGTTAGGACTTAAGAGTTAGGACTAACGATAAAAAATTATGAAGGACGGGCTCAATGGACTAGTATCCAGAGCTGTAATATTCAAATAAATAAAAAAAAGACAAACTTGTTATAGTCAGTCCAGTGCTGCCAGATTAGGCGACTTTTCGCCATTTAAGCTATCTTGAAGAGTGTTGGGGTGACCAAAAATTGCGAATGGCGACTGGTCGCCGTTTAGGCTACGCGAATCGTGATTAGTCGCCAATTTAGGCTACTTCGGAATGTTTGTGTTTTATGCATTGTTTTTGTCGAATTTGAGGATATTTATATAGCTTTGAGGGTACCCCCTTACACACAATCATTGAAAAATGGGGACCTTATTTTTTTTTTGCTCTCCGCGTCCCCACACAAGTGGGCGACTACGGCTACTTCGAATTTTCGCCACGATGGACCAGTAGGAATTAGAAATTGGGGAGGTTTTTTTTTTGCTCCTTCACCTCTCCATATACAAAGAGGCGACTTTTGGGCTACTTCACAATGAGTTTTCGGCGACTTCAACCGTCAAACATCTGGCAACACTGTAATATATAGTTATCTGTGTCAATAACGATACGACACTGCTCCGAAAGTATCGCAAACAGCCTACTCTAACAAATGTACGGATACTTTATCGTTTATCGTAACTATAGACTAAGTTTATGTCTTTTATTTCGTTAATCGGAGTGAATGATATTGTGCAAAACTTACAAAAATAAAAATTATCCTTTATGGAGTCACTGTCAAATACGCTGTGAAGTTGACAAGAGTTAATAAATATCAAATAATCAAACTTGTAAACAATATCCTTATTCAAAAATCGAAATACAACAATTTACTGTATCGTAAGTATCCATTTGTTTGATTGTGTTGTTTTATGTGACTATCATATACATGTAAAAATAATTATTCTTGTGTTGTTGTAGACTACTAACATCGTTAAAACATCAAGTCATTACGCCAGTTGAAAAAAAAGGATTAGTAAATCAATATAACATCTCATACAACAAGAGTCAATCGCCTTCGTTTGTCTTCTCCCACCAACCAAAGTCTCCAATGTAAAAACATTCAACAAACTTTGCAATCTGCAACAACAACAACAACGTAATATTGGCGGAATAGCTTCATAATCATGCATGTCGCCAGTAACCAAAGAAGAAGAAGAAGAACAGTTACGGTACGTTTCATATATTTAACATTAGGAAATTGCAAAGTTTCCTACAATTTATCATAGCATGATGTGATTTTTTTCTCATACATATTTTATGTTTTTAGTATGTGTCTCAATCATCATCAGTACCAACCAATTATATGTCTCATTCAATTTCCTTCACGAGCATAAAGACATAGCAAAAAGTATACTTTGGATAATTGATGGGAATGCTCAAGCACAGTGGTTGTGGGAGGAAGTTGGTTAGCTTTTGAACTGTTTGGATGGCAGAATAAAGTTGAGGCTAAAGGTAATTAATGTTTTATTGATACATTACTTTTATTTCCATGTTGTGCAAATTTATGATAAATTACATTCGAATGTAGACTGACAAGAAATATCTAGCAATATAATTAGCTGTCCGCAGAGACCATATAGAATATAATGGTGGTTTGAATCACATAGAGGACAACTGAATATTCTAAACCCTTAAAGATGTCTGGCCTGGCGTTACAACAATGAAACACATGAGAGTTTATTATAATAAATTTAAGATAATTTTACATATTATATTGTCTCTCATATATACATATTTTAATTACAATACTGAATTATTTTGTTTAGGTCCTACCCGGTGCTTAATGGGACTGCGGCCAACTCAAGTTCAAAGAAGCACTGCCCAAAAACAATTGTTCCACGTGTAAAGTGAAATAAACAATTTGCATAGAATTATGTGATATTAATGAGAATCTGGAAATCTATAATACTAAATTAATAAAACTTGGTTTGGGTCTGTTAAATTTCTAATTATGTATATTAGTAGTTGTGTTCTTAATTTATATAATTTTTTTATAATACTTTAAAATTGTCAATATTCTGATATATTTTTTCTACATTTCAATGCATACTAGGCATTTATAGGTAAAGCATTTAACATACTATTGTAAGTTTTTTACCATAATGTAGATAGATAAGTTTTAATGTAATTACTACTGGTTGTCCTAAAACAATAAGTGAATTGTAATAAATCTAGTACAGCTTTTTTAATCCTTTACAGGGAACAATAAATGTTACTTAGTTAACTTTTATTTTTACTTATTTAGCTAATAATACAAAAAATATAAACAGTTAATTAAAATAACAGATGTCTTTTAAAACTAGAAAGTTTACCCGTATTGTTTAAAAAAAGAATCTTTCGATTACCCTTACCGAAAATTAAAACTTCTTTTGGACGTAGATTTGGGGAGTTCGTTAGAGCTCACACTTATAACTCAGTGCTAAGACACTGCAACTTAAAAAGCCTTTCATTACATGAAGCAAATGATGTGATGAGATGACAAAGTGGCTTCTCTCTCTGAGCTATTTAGAAACAGAAAATATTTTAAGCTGAATAAACTCACCTATAGGTAATGATCTCAAACAAGACTGATACATATTACTTCACATTAATTATGGTTGAATAAAATTTATGTTATTTTATCTTCCTTTTATTCTTGCCATATGCCTAGTTTTGTTATTGTTTAACATATAATATATATATAAATAAATTAGTATTAAAGTCAGAACTTAAACAAATATTTAGTTATATAATATAAGAGTTTTGTGGAAATATAAAACAAAAATGAAATACATATTGAAATGAAATGAAATTAAATAAATTTATTCGAACCCATAAAATGTTATACATTATTTAGATTCAGTCAATATTAACTCTACCACCAGTTCGGAAAGCAGTTCTCACTAGAGAAGAACGGGCAAGAAACTCTAGTGTTGCTCTTTTCAAAATCAGTTCAAGGTAAAAAATACAATTCATAATAAAAAACAAAATAACATGATATAAATCTATTTGTTATTTTTGTTCAGAGCAGTTCATTTATATACTCTCAAAAAAGGTAATAAATTTTAAAATCCTATACGAGTGTATAACCCTCTCAGGAATCATGTAATAATTTGGTCTGAAATTCTTCAAGATGTCGTTATTAATCTAAGTTTATCCCTAATCCCTAAGTTTATCCGTAATACTTAGATGTAGTAAGCGAAAAGGGCAGACCAGTCCACACAAGCAGCACCCGTTCACGAGTATGACGCATGTGCCAGCCATCGGCCTCCTCAACCATGTTGCAGGGAAGTGACCGACCCGGCACACGACGCCGCCGCAGGCACAGACAGTTAAGAAGTGTATTATATATAAATGTATAGACTCATATTATGGTCCCCAAGATACAGGTACTGCCTAGTTTGGGGCCCCCTGCCAAATGTAGTGTTTAATTTTAAACTAGCTGTAAGTACTAACATAATTCTTAGAATTCTACGTACTTAATTACTGATGTTCCTACTTCTTTGTCAAAATTGTTTGTGCCAAATAAAATTGTTATTATTATTATTATTTATTATAAATATACATATACACTCACGCCTGTTATCCCCGAAGGGGTAGGCAGAGGCGCAACTAGTGCACCCACTTTTCGCCGTTATTCCGTCCCATGATGTGATAGGGGGCGAGCCTATCGCCATATCGGGCGCAAATTCCAGACTCCGGGCTGATACTGAATAGAAAAACTCAATATCACTTTGCCCGACCCGGGGATCGAAACCGAGACCTCAGCTTTGCAATCGTACTGTAATACAACTACGCCACAGGGGCAGTTATTATAATTATATTCTTGTTTAATTTTTTTCTTTTTTATTCTTGCTTTACTACAAAGTATTATACCTTATAGAAAATTTAATCATTTTAATTAGATACATCCTCAGCAAACGTAACTAACATTTAAAACAATAAAATCGCTGATATGAACTTATTTGCTGCTTTCTTCTTTGATGGAAGGCTACATTTTCATCCCTGTGAACTTTAAAGAAAATCTTGTGATTGTCTCAAAGCAAATAACATCAATTGTGATAATTATTGTTGCTACAAGGTATATGATCCAAGATTGTTTTATTGTACACCAAATTTCGAGAGAATTTACTCGAAAATCACAAACATAACACGTAACGATAATGCTGCCGACGCCCTAAAAGGTCTCGTTGCGATTATCGCAAAAATGACGCTTGAGGCGATGTCAAAATCAAATGTTCGTCACTGACGATTACCATTTAGAGTAGGTTCATAGACGACATTGGCAAATAATGATTCGTTCATTCGTTGATCGTTCAGATAGTGGTAGGATACGATAAAAGATAATGAATCCGAACAATTGTTAGAGTAGGGTATTTGCGATACTTTCGGAGCAGTAGCGTATCGTTTCCGATATATCGTTGTCGATTATCAGAGTAGACCTTAAGAAATAAAACAAGCAACATTATTTAAATGCCGTGCTTCTCAACTAGCCAACCACAACTTACATGTTATAGTTTACACCTCTGTATGCTTGACAACAAAGAATATTAATCTAACAAATTATAGTAACGACAAACAATAACCATTGTGTTAGTTTAGATAGTATTTTTAATACAAATAAATTTTTGATATATTTTTTTTTGTATGCAATATAAAGTAAGACCCAATTTTGTTCTTAATTAGTAGTTTATACTTATAATAACACGACATACATATTATCGAAGCTATATAATTGTATGCACTTACATCATTGTGCTAATTTCCTCATTTCAAATCTTATGCACGTAATAGACAAGTTGCGAAGGACGATTGGTATAATATACGAGTACGTACAAGTAGGGGAGACCGGGGATAGTTGACCAAACTTCAGTTTGGACGCCTATGTTTATATTGTTTTATTATATATTGTCAAAAAAGCCTATAGGTTCGATGGATGCAGTAATAAGCTTTCGAAAGAAATACCTAAAACCTCCCGATTGTTTATAACATAGTGTACAAAAGCCACTTTGTGAAACGAGAAAATCAAGTCAACCTATCCAATGCCTGGGGTTAGTAGACTATTCAGTAGGTAGTCGGATTAAATTGACTTACGATGTAATTGATATAAAATACGGCAACAAAATAAAAGAAAACACCACAAGTACTCATTTACTATTATCAATGTGCCTTATTGAGACAAAATATCATTAACATTTACACAATAAATATAGCATTTGTCACTTTTTGTACGATTTTCGTTATTTGGGCGGAAATCCTACCACCAGCAGATGGTTGACTTTTTTTATTAGTTATTCTTTTGTAAATCCACATGGTTTTGAAATAACAAACATTTGTTAAATTTGCCAAAAAAACATGACTTTATTCCACGTGAAAAATATTTAGATTACAACGTAGTACATTTTTTACGTAGTCAACTAGCCCCAACATGAAATTTGTCTACCAGCCTCAAACAACCTTTTAATTTCTAAGCACGTGTAAGTAACTCAAAACTGTGGCAAAATATAAAAATTAATACTAAAATAATCATCAATAATGAAACTCTTAATTTAAATTGCTTGAAAGTACATAAAATCGCGTATAAAGGCTTCAATACAAATAATATTAAGAGGTAAATTATAATTACCGACTCATAGGTATTATTTATCGATACATTGCTTTTTCTCCCGGGTTATGTGCGCCCGTGATGCAGCGTTTGCGGTGCAGATTCGGAAACAGATTACGGTTTTTCGTCTATATCAAGACGACGCAACACTTTCAAATAGCTCGAGATTTTTACTGTTATTCAACCTGCCCGTATTACTAACCATCCCCGGTCTCCCCTACTATAACGTCACAAACAAATGATAAATCACACACAACGCAAACAATATTATCTATATTATAGAGAAGGTTTTTTGTAAGATCATTCATCATTTTTGTGACCGAATAAAATTCCTTGACGTCATATTCTAGTTTGAGTTGTGATCTTCGGCCTTATTCTTAGTTTGTAAACTTACTAGATTTTGCCCGCGACTTCTTCCGCGTAGAAGTCTAAAATGGTTCTAATAAGATTTTTAATTGGGTTTACTTTTACTATATTATAAATATTATAAACCTTCCTCTTGAGAACCGTAAAAAATTATTTAAAACCTGCGTAATATACCCATGAGTAATGACGTAATATTTACGTTTTTATGTACCTGCATCCTTGTTTTGGTGGTTTTCTCTCTGCATTCGTCATTTGATGAATGTGCAGAATTATATACCTAAAAATATTAGTAAAAAAATTCTTTGGTTTGCTGGATATTATAAGTAGCTAATATTTTTGCTTACATAAATGGGTAAACAGGGTGTACTATTTTCATTTTACTATCAAATAATTACAAAGAAATTACTCTCTTTCTCTGACATCATACATAACTTTACCATACTATTGTTTGTTGCTCGCGGCTTCGCCCGCGCTAAAAGACTTTCATGTTACAAAAGTACCTTAACAGTGCCATCTATATCAGATTAAAAAACGCAATTGTTCCCTATGTGAGCAAATTACCAGGATAAAAAGTAGTCTATGTGTTAATCCAACGCACGATCTCCCCGTGTGCCGAATTTCATCCGAATCCGTTTAGTAGTTTCTGCGTTTAGATACTTCTGACAAATATACAAACATTCAAATATTTTCACAATCTTTTGCATTTATAATATATGTAAGATAGGAAGATTTATGGGTGGTCGTATGTATCGCTTACCATCAGGTGGGCGGCCTGCCTCGTATTTTAACGGTAATGAAACATAAGAACTGGCTGTATACCCTGAATCTCCCGGTAGACCTTAAATGACCATTATATTTAATCGCGGTCTCGTGACGTCCTAACTGGAGATAAATGTTTATCTTCTGATCATAAATTGACGCTCATGCTTTGATTTGAGCAGAAAATAATTTTATTCTTTATACCCGACTGCGAAAGAAGGAGATTTATTGCCAGAAAATAATATTAATATACACATACATATATTAAATATTTAACAGGGCTCTCATAATATCGGCAAACAAAGTGGCGCTATTTTAGTGACGTTAATACCATAATGATGCAGGCGTGCGAAAGAGATAGCACGAACTCCCCACACAACAGGTCCACTTTTAATAGGAAGCTACGATACTCCTGATTATGCTACTTTTTATCCTGGGAAAATATTTTTATCCCGGAAAAACTCTTGCACGCGGGTGGAGCCGCGATGATCACCTAGTAAATTAATAAAAAAGAACTCACTCGTTGCTATAAAACATAAAAGACTCATTAATATACTGTATAAAGGATAAATTAAAACAACACAATTGGACTTAAAACAATCTCAATAATGTAAAACGTAATTATATAATTGTTGCAATTAAAATGGAAAACAATAAAAAGTAATAAGCAGGAAAAACCAAGAACATACGAGAACAACACAACATGCTGGAGCGAGACGACTAATAAAAAAAATTGGTAAAGTAGTTTTTCTAACCCAGGGCGGGTATACAAGCAGCGCATCCTGAAAATAAGCTTCCATCGCCCATTAACAAGTACTTAGAATTATGGTCATTTGCTCTTCATGAAAAGAAATGAGTTTATGAGGACTCAAGGATAGGCTAGCCACCACTGACTATAATCTTAATTTGTACACCTCGATCGAACTCACTCCTAGAAGTATACTAGGGAGCTCTCTCTACTTTGTTCCAACCTTTTACATGCTTTAAATATGAAGAGTAAACGTTTACAACAAAATGCTATCAGATGTCGACGCATGGCGCTATCCGTAAAAATTCCACCCCACTCTTACAAACAACAAAATACTATAAAATTAATTTTATTTCATACACCGCAATTCAACTCATCAGATAAACGAGACTAAACATAATAAGCGTAATGCCTGAAGCGCGGATAATTTCTTTTGTTGGCATTTCACGTGATTTTTATGTAGGTTTTTCGCGTGTGATTTTATCACGGTCATAACTAGGGTTGTCGCACATACCACATAGAAGCTACTAACTGCGATATACATATTATTATAATAGAGGCCCGCTTCGCCCATTTGGCCCATGACAGCTTCTGTCATAAAAGCGAAAATCGTAGTTCTTACCTGCGCAATAAGGTTTTAGTATAAAAAAAAATAAAAAAACAAATGTCAGCTGTCAAACTCGCGGTACCAGATAGGTTAAAAAAATTAAAATATACCTTTATAATTATCAACGCACTCGCACAAATTACGATATAACACTAAAACCATATGACAACATATGGCACAGACCACATAATAAGATTTGTCCAGTGAACAACATACAGGTTTTAAGGGTATTGATACGGATGTAAAAACAACGAAGGTAATAAATGTTTTGAACAAATACCGTAATAATTAACGCCTACAATCGTAAGAATAACACAAAATAGTATTATCAAGACATTAAAGCCTTTTAAATATATCAATAATGCATTAAACTTTGTCGGCTGAGTGGCAACCCTATTCTAATGAAACAATTTATGAAATAGAAATACAATTATAATTACGTTTGTCCGACATTTCTTATATCTAAAAGTCATTTAATTAGTTTAAAATATAAAATAAATCCTCCTAGCCAGTTTCGGCCACGGCGGCCAATCTCAACGGAGATCAGCCAGGTACGCAGGAGATATTATAGTGCACAAGTGTGTGCGCAATACACAGGAGCACTCGCTATTCCTTCACTCTCATAGTCCGGTGAGACGGCAATCCGACATGAGCGGAGAGAGATCAGGCGCAGGACCAACGGCTTTACGTGCTTTCCGAGGCGCGGGGGTATCACACCGCCAACTTCCTGACTCCGAGCTGCGACTGAGTAATTTTTTTAAGATGGAAAAACTCAGTCACAATGTTTTTTGGCCCGACCCGGGATTCGAACCCAGGACCTCAGCGCGCAAATCGTACTCGTAACGCGTACGCAATACAACTACGCCACCGAGGCAGTTTAAAATATAATGAACCCATAAAGACTTTAACCATAAACAGTTTTCCTCAAGTAATAAAAGCTCAAGGATAATCATTTTCGGCTGACTGGCAACCCTACACTAACTGTGCTAGACGTCCGATTCAAAATGTGTAGCGTTACTGTAGTGCATGCAGTTTACTATCAGTGCTAGCAACAGCGAGCCGTGTCAGGTGAACGGCTTGTATACAGTGTTGAGTGAAAAGTGAAAAGTGGAAAGTGCTATAAAAAATCAAGTTAGTGAGATTTAGGAACAGCAGTTATTTTTTTCAGTCGAAAGTTTTTGGAAGTAAAATGTTATAAGGTAGTGTTAATGAAACATATTAAGACATAGCGTAAACAATATTCCTCGGTGGACATATTTTAAAGTACTTAAAGCATTTCTTAAAAATGAATTATACTTTCACGCGACGTAGGTATAAAAAAATATATATTTTAATACTGTGTTGCACAGTGTACAGTCTTTTGGTAAATTTGTTACATTCGTGATTATAATTTTATAGAAAATTTAAATGGTTACGTCAAGATACATACTTTAAAATATGACAAAGAAGGTCCAAGATAAACCGAAGGTTTAAATTAAAATTACTGAGTAAACCCAATTCCTGGGAAATTAAATAAAAAAATAAAAATCTTGCGGTCTATTTAAAAAAAACATAAAAAAAATATTAAAACATGTGGACGGAATAATGGCGAAAAGTGGGTGCACTAGTTGTGCCTCTGCCTACCCCTCCGGGGATAACATGCGTGAGTGTATATGTATGTATATGTATAAAAAAAAAAAAATACTTTATTCATCACGTAAGCGAACATAGTTGCACTTATGATAAGTCAAGATACATTCAATTACTAATAATTATTATTACAAAAAAACACTTATATAACTACTGTCATTTTTATAGGGTGAAAAAACTATGAACAATAAATCAAGAAGCCAAGCTCGGGCTGGCAGGAAAGAGATGTTAAAAAAAAACTATGAATTAATTTTATTAAAAATAATGGGAGGAACGCGTCGCGATCCTCACCGGTGAGGACACTACAGGCCCTAGCCTAGCTAACCAACCACCAGCCTTTCACTAGCCAGCTAAGAGATGACTACCCGAAGAAGAAAGGCAGAAAGAAACTCCGGGCTTACTTTTTGTCATCAATTTTTATAATCGTTCATCAATGCTATTTACCTACTTAGTTATGCAGTAATAAGTTATGCTGTAAAAAGTAGTAGTAGAGTATAGACACTCTATTTTTGGGATAAATACCGTATCTTATGATTTTCTTTGAGTAAATATTTAGTACAAACAGCACTTACGTAAATCTGCCAAATGTCAAATAATACATCAAACAAAAGAATTCATCAAACGGAAAATGTCGCTGTTGCTTAAGTAAAGTTTGTCATTAGGAAGGCTTGCGGAAACTTCGGAACCCCTCGAAGTTTTCCTTCTTAACGAAATATCATGCACTTGTAAGCATTCTTATTGAGCAAGAGTTAATAAACAACTCTACATTACGATAGCTTAAAATAAATGTATATATAATATTTTGTTCTACGAAAAAAAAATTGCCACTGTGTGGGACAATTAAAACACAAATTATACAGTCGTGAATCGACAACGATGTCTTTGTCAATTTAAACTCTCCTATATGATGTCCTATATCTGAATATACAGTTGTACAATATAATATGTTATGTACTATGTACACACTATACCTTTATAGTAAACATGTAAAATAGAGTTTAAATTGAGAACGACGCGAAGTTAGGTTACTTATTCCATGAGTGTAAAATAAATTTCAAATGGGACCTGCGAACCAACATCCGACTATCCTTTCTTCCTTTGTATCAGGATAATATTATACTTGTTTCATAACGTATACATAATTTATATCTCGACTTAGTAAACATATAAATGTTTCCGCATTACTGTAATAGCATTTTTTTTCTATTCGAGCTCTATAATTCTGACGATTTATTGTTACATTGAAACACAATATACAACGTATATTGTGTTTCAATGTAACAATATTTATTATGATTATAAATTAAATGCTCAATTAATTTATAATCATAATATTATGAACAAATTCTTGTAACTGTAGGTAAATATATTTTTATTATATAAGTCATTTGATTGCTAATATTATACACATATGTCTAATCCGACATCCATGAAGCTAAATGCCAGGTGGATTTTTATTACGTTTTATTATTTTTAATATATCCTTACTGCCTAGTCAGTAATAGAATCACATCAAGGCCAGGGCGCAAGAAGACAGTGACAACTGGGGTAAACAGATGTCAATCAAGTACACGACGAAAATAGCATGTCTAATAGTTGGCGGTAGCTGTGTATCTATTAACCTACCAGCGGTCATAAGCAATAACCAAGGTCATGTTAACACCTCATTGTAGGAGGTATTTATAGAACGTACGTTGGAAAATATTACAACTATGATCTGTACT
The DNA here is from genome assembly GCA_949316025.1 of Lapara coniferarum. Classification (NCBI taxonomy): domain Eukaryota; kingdom Metazoa; phylum Arthropoda; class Insecta; order Lepidoptera; family Sphingidae; genus Lapara; species Lapara coniferarum. Next base: position 34,217,265 of record OX438921.1, on the reverse strand, counting down.
ATAATAAAGCAGTAGATCCCGTTGTGTCTGTACATTTAAAGAAATATGATAAAGAAAAGATGGGTGATTAGTGTAAGCATCATACAAGCATTGTGCGAATAAAATACAAGTCAATTAAAGGTAATGGGTACATCAATAAAAGTGAATTGAAATAATAACAATTTAGATGCTTCTATGATGTGTATCGATATTTTAAATCATATCGATTTAAATATCGATACGACATTTATTTTGTAGACAACACTGAGATTGACAACTTCACTTCTTTGTTGACTGCATTGTGAGTGGCGGTCGATTGTGAGCAGTCGTTGAGGCAAGACGGTTCTTTAAAGTGATGATAAAGTGTTATTTAGAGTGGAAATTGTGTAGTTTTACTGAGTTGAGGTTATGAACTCTTTCATTAGGTAAAGAAAAGTAATGGAAAGCAAATCAGCGATTTTGTAATTCTATTCTGTCTGTTTTTATGTTTGTTCGTTACTACACATCTCCAAAATTACTGAACGCGATGAAATTTGGCACACATGTCCTGGATTAACACATAGGCGACACTTTATTCCGGGAAAATATAAAGAGGGACTATTAACCGAGAAAAACTCAATCACGCGAGTGAAGTCGCGATCAAAAGTCTAGTTAGCACAGAGCACTAGTTACTGATAAAGTCAAGGACAGATTTGATAACAAATCTTGATGATCATAACCTTACTTAACTCGCAAAATTTGGTCAATAAGTTTCAATTATAACTATCTCCCAAATAATAAGAACCTATAAATTATAACAAACAATTGCTCGCTCAAAATGTAGCTTTATATTGTTGAAGGATTTTTAAAATCGGTCCAGTAGATTTTAAGTTTATTCGATATAAACATACAAAAATATAAAATATCTTTCCTCCTTATAATATTAGTATAAAAAGTAAGTTTAACTACCCCCGTGCCTCGGAAAGCACGTAAAGCCGTTGGTCCTGCGCCTGATCTCTCTCCTGTCATGTCGGATTACCGTCTCATCGGACTATGAGAGTGAAGGAATAGCGAGTGCACCTGTGTAATGCGCACACACTATAATATCTCCTGCGTACCTGGCTGATCTCCGTTGAGATTGGCCGCCATGGCCGCAACTGGCTAAGAGGATTTCATTAGTATAGATATCAAAACACTTGACAATTAATGGAAATGCTTTATTCATTTCGATGAGTGTTAGATATTACTTTCAGATAAGATAAAAGTTAATGCACACACTTCCTGTACTAAGTATTGGACTGCGAATTACGATTGTATCGATATTTTGTTAAAAGTAAGTAGGTATTTATAAGCCGGCTTACATTATGAGTAGAGATCATCTAAGCCGAGATTTTTTTTCCGTATAAATAAAAAAAGGAATTTCAATCACTTTACTTATAGGTAACAGAAAATATGACTTCGGATTTTATAGATAAGGAAAACTGATTGCAATAAATAATACCTAATATTATAAAGAGGAAAGATTTGATTTTTTGTTTGTAATGGATAAACGCAAAAACTACTGGACTGATATTGAAAATTAAATAGGAAGCTACGTTATTCCTGAGTGCTATAGGCTACTTTTTATCCCGGGAAAAGATTTTTATTCCGGAAAAACTTATCACGCGGGCGGAGCCGCGAACAGAACCACTATCAAACGAACAGCATCCTCGTCTCGTCATTCAATGCAAAAAATGTAATTTTCATACATAAAGCTAGCGCTAACGATTGAGGAAAGGCGACTTAGCTACAGCTCCAGGTACGATAAAACTTGCTTTAGCTTTAGAGAAGATAAGGGGATTGCTTATATTATTTTTAATTTGAGACAAATTTAGTATATTATGTAGGTTTCTATTCTGATCCTCCTTAGAAATGAATAAAAAAATTATACAAAGTCTATATCCTCCTTCGAAATAAATAAAACATTATACAAAGTCTATTTTCCTAATATTAGATCGGGCTTCAAAAGTAAGAACATTCTTGACTGTTTTGCTACGTATTGTTAGACGTGTTCTTCTCACCATTGTTTGATTACATAACAAAAATTAGCAACTGAGATTCTGAATAAAGAAAAATAAACCCACAGCTTAAAAATAAAAAGGACCTCGAAGCCTTGCAAATAACTGATTTCCTTTTTCAAGGACGAAATCAAAGTCAATAAGTATATTTTATAATGTAAATGAATCATTAGTATCATAAAGTAAAGACTAAATAACTATTGTGGTCCGTCTGTAAGGAGTTAAAGCCGGGTCCCAAACATTACACAGCATAACACTTTGACTTCCTATTCAAACGACCGGCAACGACTATTCAAGCTGATGCAATTGGATTTTCAATTAATTTAGTCCCGAATAATTGTAGAGGCCTGTGCTCAGCTGTGGGCAGTATATAATACAGGGCTGATTGCATTGCATTGCATAGTCCAGAGTAGTCTAGAATCACTCTAGATCTCCTTTAATGAGAAAAATGTTGCTTTTGACTATAGGTACCATTGAATTATTGCAGATAAATGTATTATCTATACTAATATTATAAAGCTGAAGAGTTTGTTTGTTTGAACGCGCTAATCTCAGGAACTACTGAACCGATTTTGAAAATTCTTTCACTAATAGGAAGCTACATTACTCCTGAGTGCTATAGGCTTTTTATCCCGGGAAAATATTTTTATCCCGGAAAAACTTTTTCACGCGGGCGGAGCCGCGAGCACTACTAGTAATAATATAATTATTGGACGAAGAGCCCACAGGATTCTAGATCTCTGCAATAAAGTCATACGTTAATGTTTTAAAATTAAACATTGACTATTTTTCAAACTTTAAATAGTATGCTAAATCTCGGAGTCATTTCCTACCTTATTATGCAAATACAGATGAACAGTTGCACATTATGACACATTGAAACGGAAAGGGCGCGACATGCGCAAGCGCAGCCAGTTGAGAATGGTCAAGTTCGTGCCCTGCAATTCAATACCAACTTCCTACAATATGACATTTATTAAAATAATGACCTGTATTTAATATTAATATGCCTTGTTTGATATTCAAAGACATTAATTAGACATCGCGACATGGATGTAAATTGTAAACTGATATTTTTGTTGTTTAATAAAGACGTTACCCATTATAATAATAAGTTATTTCGATAGGTAGGTACAAGGATTTTGTACATAATTATACGCTTTGAATAACCACAACCTAAAGTTTTTTGTAGTATTGTGTGATTAAGACGAGGTTAATCGAAGGTAAAAACGCGGATATAGTAATAATTTTGAGGTTATTTTTCTCCTAAATAAAGCTTTTAAGAATCAATTCATGGTCAATATAATGTTGTACAATTAAATAACAAATCTTATTTACATATTAAGTATGTGTAAACAAGTGGAGTTATTAAGCAAATCATTCATTTTTCGTATGGCTAAATCCATACTTACTAATATTATAAATGTGGAGCAGACTGTCTGTAAAGCTTTCAAAGGTAAACTATAGGAACAATTTTGAAAAATTTGTACGAATTAAGCTTGAATCCTAACTATAAAAACGTCAGTAACAAAATACTCACATGGGATAATATGCTAATACTACATTCATCAAATTTGGGATGGATTAACGGCCAACGTAATAAGATATTTTATAAGTAGCTACCTATCAAATTTTACTGCGTCGGTGGCGTAGTTGTACGACTTCAGTGCCGAGGTCTCCGGTTGGATCCCCGAGTCCGGCAGTGATATTGGGTTTTTCTACTCAGAACCAGCCCGTAGTCTGGAATTTGTGCTCGATTTGGCGATAGCCATGCCCCCTATCACAGCATGGGACGGAATACGCACAGAGAAATGTGAGTGCAATAGTTGTGCCTCTGCTTACCCCTAATATAAGTCGAAGTTCATCCAAGCCACGAAGGACAGAAGAAGATCCAACTCTACTACTAGCGCCATCTAGGGGACTTAAAATTATTTGCAGTACATACATTAATTGCTAAATATCTTAATAAGTGTTTCCTACAAGTAAAATTTAAGATAATAAATCGTCTGCTCCATGTAACTTGCTACTTAATAGAATACTAAAACAGATTTAAGGTGGTATTTATATAAATCTAATAGATATTATTGTGTAAAATAAATCCTAAGTTAAATCATTGATTTAAGGTCGGGAAAAGGGCATATTTTTCGGACACGGCATAACCTTTAACTTTATAGTAAATAGAGTCGTTTTCACCAGATAGACTGATGATTAAAAATGATTATCCCACGCCAGTTGACACTATTATTCCCACCTTTTTGAATTAAATAATGTGTACGGTTTATACTATACAAACCGCACATTGTACCTCCCCGTGTACCTATAGCTTGAACGGGCGAGTCAGCAGTTTATGTTACTATTTCATTTTCATTATATCAATATATTCGCATGAGTTCACCTAACGCTATCGTGCCAATAACATTACTTACATTTCAATACTTTGTGAACTCAAATAAATCAAGTCATCGCCAAGTGATCGTCTTTAATTTCAACTCAACCTCAATAACATTAAAATATCGTGTGGTACGCACCATACATAATGAAACTATTTCTACAATACCAATGATTTATTTTGCAAATATAAATCATTGGTATTAGATATCATGTTTAGATTAGATATCTTTGTTTCTTAGAAGTAAAGGCATAAACCGTTGAATATATTTGAATGAAACCGAGGCATCGGTAGATCAAGTCAAATGTTTATTTTTGTAATATGAAGGCATTGATGTATTAAGGCCTTTTTTATCGAAAAATGGGCACGTTGGGACTTTTTAGAGAAAAATTCTCATGCGGTTTGACCCGTAAACAATTTATTCTAGGCTCTTGTACCATTTTATTAAAATTGATTATTATTTATACTGTCTTATTTCCGTTTATTTAACCCCGTACATTTTAATGCTTCTATAGATAATCGTTTTTCTTATTATGTAGCAGTTTTTTTCATCTCATGGATACACCTGCATCTCTTACGTGCATTGATGTATTAGGGTTTTTAATACAATGCTTACGTGCTATTGATTTACTTCACTCTACTGCCAATCCAAACCTATTTCGGTGTGTGAATTAGAAAGATTTCTTTAGTAAGGTCTTTATTTCTTCTGGAAAGCCTCATTCCACGAACCCTCCCTAAAATCAGGATATTGTCTTATCGTAGTGTAGTTCCACCACCAGTTTGTCTTCTCACTTCTTTATCTATTATCATTTTGAATTTATAGCTTAAATCTCAGCTCCTGGCTACTTAAATTAACCTGAATAATTATAAACTTCACTCCAGAAAGAACTAGACCTTAATTAAATTTAAAAAATTAAAGAACAAGGCTAATAAATCAATCTTGAAATGTCATTAATAATACAACATAATTTAAAAACATCAGTGTTACGATAAGCATCATATCTTATCACTTTACAAAAAATTAACCAACTAAAGTGATTTGTGCGATACATAAAATCGTTCTTGCGGAAAATCGATTTGTGTCAGCGTAATCTTGACGCAATAATTTCTAGATTTATCCACGTGCAACGGTGCAATCTTTGTGATTTATAGTCAGGCTTTGATGGACTTCTACAAAATTTGTCTTGGATATCTATATGAAGCCAGTTGTGGAAAGAATATAATGGTAACTAGTTCATCTTTGGGCTCGATCTGTAGCTTCGTCACGTGTGAAACTCTAACTTATCCTCTCCTGCGTCAAGTCAGCATTTTTCAAAAATAACGGTTATACGACTAAAATTTGGTGTTCATTATAACAGCATAATTAATCGAGCAATTCAAGTAGCTGAATATAAATATCTAAACAGGCCAGTGTAGCGTGTCAAGTAAAGCCAAAAAAAATATTGATGCAGATGCCTAGTGTAGTTTCACACATAATATTTGGAGCTCAGAATAATAATCGCTTTAGTTATTATTCTGAGATTTGGAGCGACTTTTGACGCCTCTATAACTCAAAATCTATTGGAATTGCGTGTATTTATTAATATATTGTTACCATAAATATGATAAATGATTATGTAAGTTCGTTTCTTTTCGTACACTTCTCAGGATATGAAAATAATAAATTTGTCGATCTTGCCACGACCAAAACACCAACTCTCAAAACAACTGAGCATCACTCACCATCCTTAATCCGTAAGCAGCTTGCTTAAACTTCTTTGCAAATTCCATATCGCTATTGTAAATGTTGATAAGAATAGCCTATATCCGTTTATTTACTGCTACCGTATTATCATATTTCGCAAGACCAAAAACAGAATGTACAACGTCATTATTGGTTACAAGTTACAACAATTGAGTTATTAATTATTATTAGTTATTATTAGTGGTTTTGAACAGAAAATTTATAGTAACGTTGAATTGTATGATGTTCTATCCTGTTTAACGCCTCTGCGTAACCATTTCTGTGCGATAATCCTACTAATATTATAAACGCGAAAGTTTGTAAGAATGTATGCATGTTTGGATGTATGGATGTTTGTTCCTCTTTCACGCAAAAACTGCTAATCGGATTTCGATGAAATTTGGCACACAGGTAGATCATGTCATCCTGGATTAACACATAGGCTACTTTTTATCCCGGGAAAATATAAACCGGGAGTTTTATACCGGAAAAACTTTTTAACGCGTGCGGAGCCACGTGCAACCCACGACCTCCAGCGTACCGTGCCGGTGCTCTGCCAATTGAGCTATTCCGACGCTAATCTCGGCTGTCCAATTTCAAGTTCCCTATTTGATCTCTTAAAGGAGATAACCAGCGACATCTGTTAGCAATTACGCTGGAGGTCGTGGGTTCAAATCCTACTTTCGACTGATTCTTTTTCAATGTTCCCATAAAAATGTAAAAACATTATCCAGGCACTACATGGCCATTAGCATGTATAAAAATCATAATATAGGATTAGTTTGTTATATGTTTTCGTGACTGTCCAGCTTGCCTTTTGCACCAACTTGTGGTTTGGCACCAGCACCCAAGGGCGGATCCAGCTTTGGCGCCAGGGGGGGGTCACATAGTCGTGGTCAAGTCACAAGTAGTTATAATTTAATTTTGAAAAGTAAAAAGTAGGTATTCTATTAATAAATGTAATTAATGTAGGTACTTAAAAATACCTACCTATATTTAAATAACAATTTTTTTTAAGTCTTCTCCCGAAACGCGTTAATGTTTCCGTATTATTATAATGCTCTTTGTTTTAATGCGTTCGTTCTTTTAAACGTTCCATTAGAGGTTAGTTCTAGTTAGACATTACGCGTAAGTCAGCGACTATATAACCCCTAGACTCCTAATAACAGACGATCGGCTTCGGGCAACACATCTGACAAATAGATCCAATGTAGCTGACCGTTCAAAATCTTCAAGTCAGTTGCGACCACAACTGTGAGCTGTAAATACTTCCGTGTTTGCGAATAAATAACTATTGTAATGGCCCCGTGCACAATAAAATGGTGTGGTATAAATAGCCATAATTAAAATATTCAGAAAAATGGCATTACATTTCACAGGTAAGTCAATAACGACACATAATCACATTTTATTTAAAATTTTACGGAGTTCATCTTAGACTGGCCATTTGTGTGTTTACGCGCCATCTTGTTATATTTGCATCTCTTTCCGACGAAAGTACTTTTTACATTTTCTATTTCGTTTTGTTTTTTAACATGAAAAGTAAGTGATACACCAAAAGGATTTGTCGATAGTTCTATCGATAAAATTAAAAATAAGAGAAACTATCGCCCGAATACTCAACTAATCAAGTTATCTGAGGCCTATTTAATTTTAACAGGCTTCTTATTTTAAATGGTTAGTTCATTAGTAATAGTTAATTCATTTTAAAAATGATTAGGATATATTTTGACTAGCGGTATCAGAAATAAATGTTATTAGGATAATTTTTTATTTTGTTTGTTGATTATAACGATTATTTTGAGTTATTCTTTGTGTTATTCCTACAAGTCAGCTCTAATATTCTTGTTAATGTCGATGAGACTTACTAAGCGCCATCTGTCATTTGATAACATAAATAGTTTCGTTAAAATATTAATATATTTAATAAATAATAATAATCCTACTAATATTATAAAGGCGAAAGTTTGTAAGAATGTATGGATGTTTGGATGTATGGATGTAAGGATGTAAGGATGTTTGTTCCTCTTTCACGCAAAAACTTCTGAACGGATTTCGATGAAATTTGGCACACGGGTAGATCATGTCCTGGATTAACACATAAGCTACTTTTTATCCCGGGAAAATATAAACCGGGACTTTTATCCCGGAAAAACTTTTTAATGCGGGCGGAGCCGCGGGCAAAAGCTAGTATTACTATAAAACTTTATTACATAAAAGTAATATCGATAAAAAATCGTGTTTTCATTTAACTCGTCCCATCCCTATGCCTATGTTTCCAAGGTTATATAATGCGATAAGGTGTTGGAAGAACCAATCATAATGCAGTACCCCGCTTCCTCAAACCTCAGGTAGTTGACAGAATTAATTTGAAGAGAAATATTGAATATTAGGAGTCTAGGGGTTATATAGTCGCTGGCGTAAATCGAAAAAAAGCGCGCACAAATGTCACACGAAATTTGACATACGTAATATGAATGGTAGCGGCCGTGGCGGTGGCGCGACAAAATTCTTTTCGATGCGTTCGTTCCCGAATAATACGTTTGCCATCAAAGTATTATAAAAAACTAGCTTTTGGTCGCAGCACCGCCCGCGTGAAAAAGATTTTCTGGTATAAAAGTCCCGCTTTATATTTTCAGGGAATAAGAAATAGCCTATGTATTAATCCAGGACATGATCTACCCACGTGCCAAATTTTATTGAAATGCGTTCAGTAATTTAGGAGATGTGCAGTAAGAAAAATACAGAAAAACACACAGACAGACAGAAAAGAATTACAATAATCACTGATTTGTGTTCCATTACTCTTCTGTAGTCACTGCCTTTCTTTTTTATCACATTTCTTTAAATGTACGGACATACTGATTCTACTGCTTTATTAAATACACTTAGTATAGTACTATACAATCTTAGCTGGCTGGTATGACAATTCAAATTTTTCGCGACGCGAAAGCTTTGTGAGAACGTCTAACCAAAAATTCTAAAGTCGGCTACATAATTACAAATATTTATCATGTTTTCTATACATTATAAGAAATAGTATCATACTTATTTAACATATTTGATTTAAAATTGTAAAAATATACTGAAATAAAGAATAACATCTTGACTCTTATATCAACGCTTTTACAGTGTTGTATTTTTCAGTTTATGAGCGTAATGTTTCGAAAGTTTTAAATCGCTTGGTAACGAAACGTAAACGATTACTTTAAAAATCTAAACTTTGGATGCAAATAAAACACAGCTTTATATTTAAAAATTATGTTGTAAGTATATTTTACAAACATATTTGAACAATGAGTTAGATATTTAAATTTAGATATAGAAGACTGAAAATGAAGATCTCCAAAGTAAATAATTTACCGTACCACTAAATTTGTGATTTAAGTTTCAGTACACACATTATTTATTTGTAAAGTCCAATAACCAATTTAAATGTTATGAAAGGATAATCGTGAAATTCTATCGATAAATCAAAATGAACGACTAACAAAAACTATAACAATAAAAAATCCTCTTGATTGTAATGTGTAAGATTTGATAATAACCTAACTCTATTTACATACGATAGCAAAATCCTTGAATATAAAATCAATTGCATTCAAAAATCGATTATTTGTTGCAACCGATTTTTTGTTCCTTCCCTACACACTATCCGACCTATAAGGAGTATTGATATCTTACTGATACTTCGAAGCAAATTAATGCCAAAATAACTTTCTACGCCTTTTTTTAGTCTAATCAATAAGTTCAAAAACGTGAAAAATAGAGATAAAGGGCCTAAAAATATGAGCGATAGCTCATTCGATTCGTAATCACCTCTAGAAAAATGTTTTTGAAGGATTTTGGTGCAGGTTAAAAATTGCAATTGTTATTAACAAAATACGATGAAGAAAAAAGATATTTCGTTTTTGTTAATAAGTCGAAAAATATTAACATTTAAGCAATTTTGAAAAAAGCTCGTTAAAGAGGAGGAAATTTCCAATAAAAATGTCCTAACTCCTGGAATTCTATCTCCATTATTTATAATCTATACTAATATTATAAAGCTGAAGAGTTTGTTTGTTTGAACGCGCTAATCTCAGGAACTACTGGGTCGAATTGAAAAATTCTTTTTGTGTTGAATAGACCATTTATCGAGGAAGGCTTTAAGCTATATAACATCACGATGCAACTATTAGGAGTGAAGAAATAATGGAAAATGTGAAAAAAAACGGGGAAAATTATTCATCCTTGAGGGCTTTCATTGCGTGCGTTGCAAAAACGGTTCAAGATACCAAAAATATATGTATGAAAAAATTATTCCTCTTGAAATTATCTAAAAAAATGTCCGCGACAGTATATGTCTATCTTTTAAGATTAACTCACTAGAACCGTTTTTATGGTAATCAAATTTGGTCGAAATTAATGCATTATTTGTTAAGAGTTGTATCAACGTCATAATATTAATCATTACCCAAATAATTTTTTTGGATAGAGTGATTCAACGGGAAGGTTTTTATGTACTTTTAGCCCAGAAAAACTTATTAACGCGGGCGAAGCCGTGGGCAAAAGCTAGTTTTAAATAGACGTTGAAAATAGGGCTCCGCGCGGCAGTTACGGCATGCGCGCGCTACCGCTAAAGAGAGTTCAGCAATAAAAATAATTTATTTATAACATAAAATGTGATTTTAAAAATTTTGAAAAATTCTTGTATCTTCTTAACACTTGAAAGAATCGAGCCCTGAAGAAAAAAAAGTTTAATCATCATTTTTCAAAAAGTTATTCAATTGTAACTAACCAATTTTTTCCCAATCTCCATTGGCATAAACAATGTGATGAAAGGTATAAATAATTGGCCTATAAATATTAAACTTCGTGGAGCCCTTCTGATATATGTACTTTATAAGATCCTGCGGTAAATTTTCATTAAAGTTTATTAATTTGTTAGTTATGATTTTTTATAACTACTTATTTTTTTAAAATTTTGTAATTTTTCAATAGTTATAAAAAATCATAATTAATAAATTAATAAACTTTAATGAAAATTTACCGCAGGATCTTATAAAGTACATATATTAAAAGGGCTCCACGAAGTTCAATATTTATAGGCCAATTATTTATACCTTTCATCAAATTGTTTATGCCAATGGAGATTGGGAAAACATTGGTTAGTTAACAATAGAATAACTTTTAGAAAAATGGTGATTAAACTTTTTTTTCTTTAAGGCGCGATTCTTTCAAGTGTTAAGAAGATACTACAATTTTTAAAAATTTTTAAAATCACATTTTATGTCATAAATAAATTATTTTTATTGCTGAACTCTCTTTAGCGGCAGCGCGCGCATGCCGTAACTGCCGCGCGGAGCCCTATTTTCAACGTCTAATTAAAATTATAAATAATGGAGATAGAATTCCAGGAGTTAGGACTTTTTTATTGGAAAATTTCCTCCTCTTTAACGAGCTTTTTTCAAAATTGCTTAAATGTTAATATTTTTCGAGTTATTAACAAAAAACGAAATATCATTTTTTTTTCATCTTATTTTGTTAATAACAATTGCAATTTTTAACCTGCACTAAAATCCTTCAAAAACATTTTTCTAGAGGTGATTACGAATCTAATGAGCCATCGCTCATATTTTTAGGCCCTTTATCTCTATTTTTCACGTTTTTGAATTTATTGATTAGACTATTTAACCCCATTAGGGAAGGAATTTTAATAAAATACGAAACATGTCTTCCATCAATTGTGTTAAAAAAGTTTACGCTAAATTTGAATTAGATTGGACCAAGGAATCGCGTTGCCCCATACAAATTTTGCCCCCCTTTTTCATCTCCTTAGGGGCAGAATTTCGGAAAATCCTTTCTTATCGGAAGCCTACGTCATACAAGGAACACACCCTCCAAGTTTCAGGTCTCTACGATCAGCGGTTTAGGCTGTGCGTTGATCCGTCAGTCAGTCAGGACTAAGCCTTTTATATGAATAGAAATTAAATATTTAAAGTACTTAAATAAAATCTATATTGTGACAAAAAATATATAAAAACATAATGTTTAATAATTTTAATTAGTGGTCCACCTAGGTTCTGGACTCCGTCCAGGGGGGGGTCATGACCCCCATGACCCCCCCCCTGGATCCGCCCTTGCCAGCACCATACTAAGAAGTTTAAAGCAAGCGTACAATAACCAAATTCATAAATGCGAAAGTAACTCCATTTGTTTATTGCGCTTTCACTTCCACCAGACCGAGTTTGATGAAATTTAGTAAGGAGTAAGCACATAATTCAAGAAAGACTAGGCCTACATCATAGGCGGAATATGACCAAAACTGGGTGCAATAGTTGTGCCTCTACCCCATCTCTCGTCAGTTGGCACTCTATCACTCACGGGTCACTATTCCGAGCAAGTATAAAAAAGTGTGTGTGAGTGAACACCACGTGGAAAATAGTGATTAAAAACTAGTAACAACTTATGCTGAATGCTGATATTGTCGATGGTCATACAGCATAATCCGTAAATGTTGATCGCTAACAACAGACCGAACTGCTGCTTAGTATATCCACGAAGACTTATTGATGGTAGGTCTCTCATACGTAAGAGTCCGTCTGGGTGGGTACCACCGCAATGTCTATTTCTATCGCCAGGCAAACTGTTGCCTACTGATGCATGCACTGTTGTGTTTCGGTTTGAAGGACATTATAGCCAGTGTAACTACTGGACATAATGAGACTTAACATCCTATGTCTCAGTATGACGAGCGCAGTGGAATGCCACACAGTACTTTGTAACTCAAGGTGCTGGATGGTGTGGCTATTGTTTATGGGTGGTCGTATGGCTTACCATCAAGCGAACGGCATGCTCGTCATTACCTACAATAAAAAAAAGACTAAAAATCATACGCCACCGCCAATAAATTACTCTCCAAATATTAATTATAATCCCATTTTTTTATTTATTGTAATAATATTCTGATCAAGTCATCTGATGATGACTTTTGATGATATTTTTATAAAATTTTCTAATTTTGTATTATACCTACTATTGCGAGTAAAGTATTATACATAAAGAAGAGCATGTATAAAGGACATTATAGTAAAAAAAATATAGGAATACACTGTTAATGTTATGTACACAACACCTGTTTTTTTTGTTTGAAATAATGATTAAATCACTTTGGTTAAGCGATGTCATTGTAGAATCCACTTAACTGAGTGCAAAGTTGCGGTCGGTGTGCATGACATTGCATATTTTACAAAGAATGGATAAAGGTGTTTCAATGTGTAAAAGTTATTTCTTTACACGTGCTCTCATCTCTCATAAACGATATTCAGTTTCATTTAATAAAATGTACATCCTATATGTAGATTTATAGACAATCCAAATAGGAGAGTAAAATGTATAGGCACGGAATGATAGGCAGCTACTTTTTTCATGTGAATAACAGTTGCACGCGTCGTTTGGTTTTAAAATTTAAGGTATGTTTCAAACGCAAGTTACAGATTTTTATCTAATATTTGCTACAAACCCGAAAAAACTGGCAAGTGCGAGTTGGACTCGCGTACCGAGGGTTTCGTACAAGCTTGGAGGTGTATAAGCTCAATAGTTCGCCAAAATTAATTAATAAATTAAGCAGAATTAAACAGTTTGTAATGTAAACTGTAAAACATTATAACCCTCTCAGTAATAGAGGAGGCCCGTGCTCAGCAGTGGGCAATATAATATAATACAGGGCTGATTGCATTGCATCGCATTGCAAACAGTTTGTAATTTCGCTCTTTTTGTTATTAAAGTACATATTTATGGTTTTGGGATTTTTTCCCTTTACTTGTGCTTGCCAATTTAATGATTCTAGGCCAACGGGCAGTACGCTAGAGGTTTTGATTCCCGGAATTTCAAAATATGCGACATACTCTGTCATATCTTTTAATCGCGTTAACTTATAAGCTTTATTTTTCACAACTGAAAGAGACCGTAGACCCGATTTGATAAAAAATTCAACTTCATATCTCTACGCGTTCCTGACAAAAGCGTCTTGACAGGTGGATAACAGAGTGATCCTACAATGGTTTCTTTTTTGAGGTCCGGAACCCTAAAAATCAAATTTTCTGTAGAGAAAAATCAGCCACCCGTTATAACTACTAATCTCACAATCCACAAAATATTATAGTCACTTGAAAACATAGCATTAAAGCTATAAGACTATTGTCTTATGTGTTTCATAATATGCAATGAGTTTAAGATACCATACCAGCCCTGTATTATATACTGCCCGCTGCTGAGCACGGGCCTTCTACAACTGAGAGGGTTTTAGGCCTTAGTCGACCACGCTGGCCCATTGCGGGTTGGCAGACTTCACATTCCTTCGAAATTCAGAGAACTTCTCAGGTATGTAGGTTTCCTCACGATGTTTTCCTTCACCGGTAAAGCGAGCGATAATTCACCAAAGTTGTAGTATGCCTTTCATTAAATGCAAAGTACGCGAAATGTCACTGAAAATGGTACTTATTAAGCTGTGATTCCGCAGAACGCGGCAGACGGCAGACGGCAACAGCATGTGCCGCGACGGCAGACGGCACTACTATATAGTATTAAATTGTATGAGACCGATTCCACGCACGACGTCAAATGACGCCCGACAGGACGTCACCTGCCGTGTCCTGCGGAATCACAGTTTTAAAGAAATCTCACACTATATTTATAAATTATTATCATAAGGTAATGATTTGGATAGCGGACGGAACATGCAATTAGAAGCATGATACCGTGTCGCGGTTTGGATCCAGAATATTCTGTTGAATCATGCCAAAATTTTAATAAAAACAGAACGTTGTGTTTATTGTTGTTTTTTAATATGTTTTTTTTAGATGTGGTCGTTCTGCCATAACAATTATTGCACTTGATAAGATCTGGTTTTATACAAAATCATAAAAAAATATATATGAAATTATGACCGAAAATTAACCGGATTGTCGAACTTTACAACATATATTTTACAAGGTCGTGTAGTCCGAGAGTAGTAGTTACTACACCATCATTACAAGCTTACATTAATTAAAAATGTACTGTACGTATAATGTATTATTTAATGGCAATAAATAAATAAAATAAAAATATAACACCCGTCATAGGAACCCACGTAAGTGTCGCGTTCCGGGATGTATATACGGTTTTAAAAGGCCGGAATAATTATGACGATTGGTGAGGGATAACCATATCTCGTCAGTCCACACTCTATCTGGACACGATCCAGATAGTGTCTCTGCTTCGATATCCATCAGGTGCAGTGCGGTCGCACTGCCTTGCCAGTTTAAAAATAAAAGAAAAATAAAATAACCTCTTTTAAGTTTCGGTGCAATTGGCATCAACAGCACAAAAAAAAATTACAGCTAGGAAAAACAATAAACCTACTATTTGTTACATAGCATTCAAAATATAGTACTTAGATTCTGTTTGGTGAATTTTTGGTGGTGTATTTAAGAAATGATTCTTGTGATATTTGTGTATTTTTTGTGTAATATTTAAGTCTAAAATTTTTAATAAACATTTTTGAATTTGTTTTAATGGTTTAATGATTTAACCCATTTTGTCAGGCGGTAGAGGAGCTGACGTCTTCATTGAAGTAGTCGTGGTAAATGGACAGACGGATAAGAGACACGGTGAAGAGTCACCGATACGTGGCTGATATTCCACCGGTGCCCACGAAGCGGTTTTGGTTGCACATTTATCATACAAATACAAATAGCCTTTATTTCTGATAGTACTATATAGAACATATACTACTATATATATACATTACTTTCTTATTCTTAATCTTATTATAAATCTTTTTTTTTTGATAGTTCAATAATAAGAATTCTAGTCTTAGACATGGTAACGTTACTATCAGCTTGCCCTTTGGCATACGCCTTCCCTAAGGATTTCCATAATTTTCTGTCTGCCGCTTTTCTTTGCCATATGGTTCCTGCAATTTTTTTGTTGTCATCTTCCCATCTTATCTTTTGACGCCCTTTCCGTCTTTTGCCATCACGAGGGTACCACATAGTAACATCTTTCGTCCATTTATTTCTTCTGTTTCTTACCATATGACCTACCCAGTTCCATTTAAGTTTTTTCACTGTGTATGTGACGTCGATAACTTTTGTTTTGCTTCTCATATTTGTTAATTTAATTTTGTCCCTTAACTTTATATTTAGAATGATTCTTTCCATTTTGTTTTGACAGACTCTTAATGTTCCGCTCTGTTTGTTAGTAAATGCCCAGGTTTGCGATCCGTAGGATAAACATGGCAGTATGCATGAATTGAATACTGTAGCCTTGTTTTTCAGAGGTATGGGGGGGTTCTTCATTATTTCTTTGAGGGACCAAAATATTTTCCAAGCGTTACTTATTCTGATGTTCATCTCTTTCTGCATTTGATTTTCCGGTGAGATAACATTTATCATACGCACCGCTAAAGAATGAAATTCTTTGCCAGAGTCTCTATTTCCTGATAATTATAACCTGGGCATCTTCAGCCTCCTAGTTAATAGGTATTTTCTAGGCAATCGTGCTCCACCGTAGACCACATGATCACTTACCGTCTGGCGAGATAATGGTCAAACCACAAGCATATTCGTTATAGAAAAAAAACCTCAATGTAAATAAAAAACTATACCTACCTACAGTACCTACGATTTTCATGTCATGAAGTGGTAGGAAATGCTTCACTTTCATTACATATAGCGAGAGCGAAACCTTAATGTTGCTTGAAAATATACTTAAGTAAGTATTTTAAGTGGGCAATAAGTAGAGCAATGTAGAGCTGGCGCGTAAAATGTATCGTCATAAGGAACCTACTATTAATAAAATACCTATAATCAACCACAAAATTTTATATTATGATTTTTGCCTGGTTAATGATTTTATATTTTTATTATGTATTTTTATATATTCCTTTAAGAGAATTAAGTACGGATCCTGAAATTGGCAATCGAAGGCAGGGTCGGAATAGCTCAATTGGAAGAGCACCGGCACGGTACGCCGGAGGTCGTGGGTTCAAATCCCGCTTTCGACTGTTTCTTTTTCAGGATTCCATAAAAATATAAAATCATTAACCACAAAATTATAACGTTAATTCACACTCCGTTCACAAAAACGTATCGATAAAAGCAATATTGCCAGCTCTCCGACAAAACTTTGTCCAACCGAGGAATTTTGTTTTATACCTATGTCATTATCTGATTACCAGTCGTTCAGATCGTTACGATTTAAAATACTGTCATTTTTTGTTTAAAAACGCAAGTGAAAATGTCGGACAAACAGCTGTTACGAGAAAGTTCTTTGAAGAAGCCAGGGAAGCCGGAGATTAGGAAAAATCGACATGTGCTCATCAAATTGCCCGATAATGCGGAAAGGTATGTATTATTGTATAATTGCAATTTACAATATATGATCAATGATAGATATCAACTTACTACATGGTACTCCTCACATAAATGTACCTATAATCCGACCAAATACAAACACACTAATATATGCTCTCCAATAAATAGTAATAAAATGAGCAATATCGAAATTAGCTGTTTTATACGATAAATGTCAAATGAAATTACTGTTAACCTATGAAAGAGGGCCTTAATGGAGTATATGTTATTTACTAGTGACATTAAATAGTAACCAATGTTGTGTACATCCCTTATAAATACCTACATTATGTTGTTTCGTGTATTTTTTTATTATAATGTTTGTGTTTGCATCGATAGGCAAATAAAACAAAAATGTGACAGTGATTTAAAATAAATTTATGAATTAAATTCCAATCTATTTTTATTAATATTGTATATGTGATATACAGTATATACGGAAAAATATGGCTATACATAATAATGGCCAACTAATAATTACAGCCGAGTAACAAGATCTCCTTGACAGTGAGGTACTTAAACAAGTTTCAAAAACACGAATACATGTAAAACTGTAAAATATACTACTGTTTAAAAAATTTCGTTTTAAAAATTATTAAAGCAATAAATATTGAAACTTATCTTACATATAAATTATTATAAAAATGTGAAATTTAATTACAAGCACAACTATAATATTATAATTCATATTTTTGCTGCAAGAAACTGGTAGTCATGTTGAAAACTTAAATTTCATTCTACATAAATTCGTAAGAATATCTTCTATAGGGAACGTGCACATCGTAGTCTCTACCATCTGGTGGCGCAATCTGACTCCTTTTCAGTAACATCGATACTCGGCATTGACGTAAAATATTCATTAAAGGGATGAAAAATAACATTTAATTTGTTGATAATGTATTGCTGTGTATCTGGATGCCCCAAAACATAAAAATAAACAAATCAAATGGTGTGAAATTCCATTATGTTCCCAAGAATAGTACCTAAGAACTTACATTCCATGGTTATGTGAAACTCGACAAAAATAATGAAAACTGTATAAAACATACATAATTAGGAGTTCCAAAAGTATTTAGAAATGTCTCATATTACGTAATTTGTAAGAATACAGATGTTTTGAAGACAAAAATAATAATAATAATAATACCAGCCCTTTATTATTATACTGCCCACTGCTGAGCACGGGCCTCTTCTACTGAGGGTGTTTAGGCCTTAGTCCACCACGCTGGCCAAGTGCGGGTTGGTAGACTTCAATACCTTCGAAATTCTTATAAGGGACTTCTTAGGTATGCAGATTTCCTCACGATGTTTTTCTTCACCGTTTCAGCGAACGATAATTGATAAACAATACACACGTAACTTCGAAAAGTCAGAGATGTGTGCCTTGGGTTTCGAACCTCCGGACATTGTCTCGGCAGACCGTTCCATTCCCAACTAGGCTATCGTCCACTATATATACACTATTGAAGACAATATTTAATACAAAAAATCTTTAGTTAAGGGAACAAAACCTCCAAATTTTCCTTGAGGGCTTAAGGGAAAAATTTAAAAATTATTAATTTTAATTATTATTTTTATTTTTATTATTATTTTTATTTTTTTGAAAAATGGAGAATAGTTCAATACATTATGTCTACTGGCGATGTAACTCAAACTTGAGATTGATTTATTAATACCGCCCTAAAAAACTTTTTACTTTTATGTAAAACTCAATTTTATGCCCACTTTGAATACATATATACATATACACTCACGCCTGTTATCCCCGAAGGGGTAGGCAGAGGCGCAACTAGTGCACCCACTTTTCGCCGTTATTCCGTCCCATGATGTGATATGGGGCGAGCCTATCGCCATATCGGGCACAAATTCCAGACTCCGAGCTTTGCCCACTTTGAAATTTCTAAATAATATAACCAGAGTACTCTTTGCTAACATAGTCTGGAAATAAGTAGTACACCCTTTAGTCTTTTGATTTCTCGTGCCATTTTTTTTAATTAAATACAATACCGTGCATAAAATCTTAATTCATATCAGCCAAAATCCTGCAAAAGCATATATTTTATATCGCTCGCATTACGATTTCTGTGTTATGTATTTGATTTTACTGTACTATGATTTATTAATTACTCTATTTTAAAAAGAAATGTTGTTCTCTTCTTTGAAATATCGTTACAAAACATATAATTATTTCTAACCTAACCTTACCTAATCCTAAACCTAAATATAAACCAAGTCTCCTAATCCTCCCCTTCTTCCTTTCTGATAGGTTAAGTTTAGATTAGGTTTATGTTAGGTGTAGGCTAGGTTTAGGATTAGGTTAGGTTTAGATAAGGTTAGGATTAGGTTATATTTAGATTAGGTTTAGTATAGGTTTAGATTAGGTTTAGAGTAGGTTTTAACCAGGTTTAGGTCAGGTTTAGTTTAGGTTTGGATTAGGTTTAGGTTAGGTTTAGATTAGGTTTTGATTAGGTTTAGATTAAGTTTAGGTAAGGTTTAGATTAGGTTTAGTTTAGGTTTAGATTAGGTTTAGGTAGGGTTTAGGTTAGGTTTTGGTTAGATTAATTAAGTTCAGATTCGGTTTAGGTTAAGGTAGGTTTAGGATAAGTTTAGATTAGAATTAGATTTGATTTAGGTTTAGTTTAGATAAGGTTTAGTTTGGGATTAGATAAGTTTTAGATTCGGTTTAGGTTAAGGTATGTTGTTTAGTATAGGTTTTAGATTTAGTTTAGGTTAAGAGTAAGTTTAGATTAGGTTTAGGTTAGGTTAGGTTTAGATTAGGCTTAAGTTATGTTTAGATTAGGTTTAGGTTAGGTTTAGAGTATTTTTAGGTTAGGCTTAGTTTAGGTTTAGTTTGGGATTTGATTCGGCTTAGGTTAAGGTATGTTTAGGATAGGTTTAGATTAGAATCCTAACCTCCATCACGGCCAAACCACTCGATTCAAGAAGAAGATTAATTATGTGTATAATTCATAAACATTTTGTACGACAGAAAAATAAATATCGGCGTAAAATATTATGCTTGCTACCTGTGCGAAGCCAGGGCGGGCCGCTAGTTATTAATGAATAAGAAAATATTACTTTACATTTCCCTAACAATGTAAATTAGTAATGAGACATAAAAATAACGATTAAATAATTGTTCACTTATAAAATTATTAAGATATCATTATTTAGTTTTTAACGATTACGTTCCTCCTCTCATAGGAGGGTAATAATTAGCACGGGCCGAAGCCAAGTGCATTAAAACTAGGGAGTCACTATTAAGGAACTTACCGAGTCAAACGGCATGTGTTCAGTATTACAGCTTTTTGCATGAGTAGGTATGTAGATGGGTTATTATTATGTTTGTACGTTTACTATCGCCTGTATGTTAATTGGTAATGCCTGATTGATTGACAAAAGATAAATGCAAAAAAAAGAACAATGGCTTTTTTGCCCATTACATAAAATTATTCTCGTTACAACTGAGACTTCAATGATGATGAAAATTTAATCGATCCAAAGAACAGATCAATCAAAAGTGTTGCTCCATATTCGCGATCGATGGAATGAAACAATTAGTATCTTTTATTCAAATCGTTGAATAGTCAAGACGGTAATAAAGAAAGTAAAATTTTACAACAGACTAATAGTCGTGTTTAATAATACCACTTCGAGATCTAAAAACGACCCTGTTTTAAATTTTTTGTGTCATGTTCGGAAGGTTCTAATTTTTATACATAACCAAACGTTATTTAGTAATCTATATATATACACACATACACACACACACACATCATGCCTTATCCCCGAAAGGGTAGGCAGAGATGCAGCTAGGGTACCCACTTTTCGCCAAGTATAATCCGTCTTACGATATGATCTTACATTAATATGGAATCGGTTAAAAATAGATGCGATAGGGGCATGCCAACCGCCATATTCGGCGAAAAATCCAGACTCCAGACTGATAACGAGCGGAACCTAATATCACTTTGTCCGACCCGGGATACGAACCGGGGAACTCGGAGCGATGTCGTACCACGCATGCAATACAACTACGCATTGAGACAGCCATTTAGTGACCAATTCTACCAAATTAATTAGACTGGTATAATAACAACTTTATAAACATTTACATTTACAACACCAACACCGCATAAGAAACTCAATCCGATATTTTATCCAATCGAAAAAAAACACCTAGATTTCCTCATTTAATAATTGAATGTTGTTATCAGAAGTAAGTTAATAGTGACCACAGTTTTGTTAAAAATTTCAGCAACAAGTAGGTACTGGTAAGAATAAACCTTATTTATTACGCTTATTACAAACCACACATTTCCGACATTTCTATGCCCTTAAATTGTTAATGTACTACCGGTTTTTTCCACGTATTAACTTGGCTCATCGATAAACAAGTTTACCTGCCATAGAAAAATAATATATCGCTCGTTAAGTTATCCGTTTATAATTTGTTACATTTTATTACCAGCGCCATCTAGTGTCAATCTTAGTAAATATGTTACACAACAACCTGAAACCTGAACAGCTGTTTTTGCTATTGATTTTCACAATACCCGCATGCAAGTTCACTGCGTAACCACCTGCCATTTCACGGAAACGTCATCAAAACCTTTAACAGCCATTTTCAGTGTTAATGCGCGATAATATGGTAAATAAATCGTATAAATAACCGACAGACACTGAGAATTGGAAATACGTTTTGTTTGTGTGGAAAAACTGGTCAAAATATTTAGGTTATGTTGTTGTTCACCCCATAAGTTGTAAACTGGTGATGCTTAAGATAAATAAAGCAATGGATCACCCATTTCGTGCCGGTCTGCATCGAAGGAACTTTATAAGTACAAATTCCGAAGATGTGCCGTTAGACAGAATACGCTTGGTGTCTCCGATTAACAGATTTGCTATATTTCAAGGCAACTTTAGTGCCGATGACGACGATTATCCGGAGAAGTAAGTAAAGGCTCGTCGACGGTTCGAATAATAACAATAGTGGATAGAAAACGCATTCAGTTGCATCATACTTCATTAACATCAATTAAACATGGCCGTGATTAAACGTTAAATAATAATCAGAAAAACCTTATTTATACACCTATTCGACAACAGATGGCAATACAGTGCATTCGTTTTCTTTTCCAGACCGTATAAACTCCGGACGAAACTAATCATCACAGCGTTAGTGGTGCTGATTTTTGTGTCTGCGCTATCTGGGTACCTCATCGGGAGTGCGGAGTACAATGCTAGAAAACTCTCGGAGCCTCTGGATCCAATCGAGCCTCTGAAACCCTCAGCATCAACACTTCACGTGTTCCAAAAAGCAGCTGTGTGCACAGATGCTCCACAATGCTCTCTGATTGGAAGGTAAGGGTAATTTTGTACTTACTAACTAATATAAATTAATACATGTTATATGCTTCAACATATAAGGTATAAAGGTTATATAAAGGTCTCTATTTATACCTAGGATTAATCATTTTCTTAGTGTTGAGATTTAACACTGTCAGATTTTAATGAACTAAACTGCTTAAATCGAATTTCTGGAATTAATCTGCCAGGGCTGTCGCGATTGTATTTACCTACTTGTGATTCACTACATACTACTTAATTTGACTACGGTCAAGGGACACGTCATTTCGTAATTGAAAAGGAAAATTCATAGGCCTAGTTAAATAAAATTCATTGACATGAACGTATCTACAATACCTATCCAATTCGCAATCTTATAACCCTATTTATGAAAAGTCCTTACGCTGTAGCGTGAAGAAGCAGCTCAGTAGGCCGGCATGATTGTGTCGAATGGCATGAGATAACCATCTGCTGCCATTCAATACTCTATCTGGCTGGTATCGCGCTTACCATCAGGTGAGGTGTCACTTTGCCGTGCCCGAATAAAAAAAAAGAATCTGTATTGATTGACGCTAATCCGGAGTACACCCTAATCCCCAGCCATCTTTCATGAAGTCTGGGATAATTTAATTTTCTTGTAGCATAACTTTACAGTACCTACATTCATGCAGACCCTTTACAGAAATAATTTTAAAATCAAAATTAATATTAAAAAAAGTAAAGCTAGATGTTTTATAAAAAATGGCGCAAGTATTGGCAATTTAGTTCGAGAATTTCATATTACAAGTGATTTTTTGCTACAATAATTCGCATTTTATTGACTAGCTGTGCTCGCGGCTCCGCCTGTGTTAAAACTTCTCTGGATAAAAGTAGAGTATATCACTCAGGTATAATGTAGCTTTCTATTATTAAAAACGATTTTTAGAATCGGTAGTTTCAAATTTGTATACGTATAATGGTAAAAGTATGCGTAACTTCTTTACAATATTATTATAGATATCAATATAATATTATGTGAGATGGTAAACATAGCGCCTGCTCATAAACAATAGCAACATCAGCTAGAACCTGCATGCCAACGCACGTGATACTCATTATTACAATATACTTAGCACAGTGCGTATGGCATCGTACACGTTAATTACAAGGTAATAACAAAGTATTTATCATTTAAACCGGAACGCAACTCTCATTGAGTTTGCACACCTTGGAAAAGCAACATTTCCGCAGGTTCAAAGCCCAAGGGTACGTAACTCTGACTTTTCTAAAGTTATATGTGTATTCATTGTTAATTATCGCTCGCTTTAACGGCGAAGGAAAACATAGTGAGGAAATCTGCATACTTGAGAATTGCTCTATAAGAATTTCGAAGGTATGTGAAGTCTGCCAACCCGCAACAGACCAGCGTGGTGGACTAAGGTCTAAACCCTCTCAGTAATAGGAGCCCTGTGCTCAGCAATGGGCAGTATAAAATACAGGGCTGGAATGGTATAGTATACGCGACTTTAGAGAGATAGGCCTTAGTTTACCACGGTAGCCCATTGGTGGTTGGCAAACTTTCCATTCTTTAGGGAGAATTCTTAGGTATGTAGGTTTCTTTAAATGTGTCTTCTTCATCATGTTTTAAGCGTTTCTTTAGGTATCTATTTAAATAGCTAAATTGTTTTGATTTCTGCCGAAACATATCTACTTCATTAATCTTCTTTACAATAATAATTATCTCTGTGATGAAATACATGAATCATAACAAAACTTTCCGGTCGCACACAATAATTGATATCGAATTTAATCTCGAAAATAATGCTTATGTCGTGGGTGTCTCTGGAACTACTAAAATCTATATTATTATGTTCTAGTTAACACTTACATATATTTCTATTTCCCACTCCTTTAATAACACAATTAATAATGACATTGCGGGAATCGTACCCGCGGACCTTGTAGATGCCAATCAGCGAAAAAATATCATTTAGTTCTGCTATTCACCAACAGATGGCAGTGACGTATCAGTATGAACATGTTTATTAGTTTTCAATCGAGGAAGCAACACTAATTAGCTTGCAACACATGCATTCGGTTCAATGTTGCCAAGAAATAAAAAATCCAAATTTTAAGGGTAAAATTAAGATTAAATAATACGTACGTATACATTTCAGTACCTATAGCACATCGTAAGCACTGCCATCTGGTAGCGCAATCTATGTTTCAGCCCTTCGATACTCGGCATTGACGTAAAATGTTCATTAAAAGTGTGAAAAATAACATTTAAATTATTGATAATGCTTTGCTATGTATCTAGATGCTCCAAAAGATAAACTAAACAAACCAAATGGTGTGAAATTGTATTATGTACCCAAGAATATTACCTAAGTACATACATTCCATAGTTATGTGAAAATCGACAATAATAATAATAGCCGTATAAAACATACATAATTATGAGATCCAAAAGCAGTAAGAAATGTCTCATTACGTAATTGATAAAAATAAAGATGTTTTGAAGATGATTAAATACAAACAAATCTGTAATTAAGAGAACATAACTTCCTAATTTTGCCAACATCAAAATAACTAGCTCCCATCTAAAAAAAAGCTTATTTTGTCCACGCTACGTATCAATAATATTCAACCGGAACCCATATTTTATAATTTTGACATAATAAAAATAAATCAAGCTTTGAAAAGTTCCTTTTTTATCCACATGTGGCTCTTTTGTCGATTTTGTGCTGCCCCCTATAGTTCGTGCATGTTTCCTATACTTAATGATACGTACAAAATACATAAGATCACGAGATCTTACAACGCATTACCTATTTCCATAATAAATAAACAGCCCAATAAATCAAAGCAAATCACATGATATAAAAGCAGGAAACACTGATTATAATACTGGTATCCCCGACCGGCTTACTCACACAACCAAACATCTATTAATAACAAACATACTTCACAAAACCGGGTCGTAACATTTGCACCAACTTCATACTCATTGCGGCAACCAATCACGTTTCTAGAATTTTATCGACGCGCATGCGGGCACTGACGTGTCGCACGCGGGGTATAAAAACGGTGCGCCGCTAGCTCGGCAAACATTTTGTTGAACAAAACCGTTAGTGATACCACACGGCGATATTCGCTCATAGTATTTATTAAAACATTTAAATAGTAAATAATAAATATGTCAGAAGCCTTCTTTGACGAATACGACTACTACAACTTCGACCACGACAAACACATTTTCACCGGGCACGGAGGCAAGCAGCGCACCAAGAAGGAAGCGAGTGAACACACAAACCACTTCGACCCGTCCGGCCATTCCAGAAAGATCGTTACGAAGTTGATCAACACCGAGAACAACAAGAAGGCTGCAAACAAACATTAGATGGACTGATACAAAGACGACTATGGCTTGCAGAAGGATAACCGAGATGCCGAACGAAAGGAGGACGTTATGGCGGATACCCGAGGAGAGTGCGGGTCGCTCGTCGTCTCAGAGATCAATGGAACACCCAAGGCGATTCTTGTTTACGCAGGGCTTCTACTTCGCTCATCACTCAAACAGGTTACGTTGTAGATTGCGACAACGCCAGCGAGCCGGCCAGTAGCGCGCCGGCTACATCTATTTTGGACCCAACACCGTTCCAGTGACTGATCTCGAATATTGGGCTTGTTGTAAAGCCCAGAACTGCTGTGTTATTATTCCTAGTTAGATTATTATATGTTAAAACTGTATCTTTAAACGAGGTACACAAAGGACTGTAATAATTATTTTAAGGCTAATAAAAAATATAAGTTACTATTCACTGTTTTCTTTTTAAATAGCTACTAGAGCATAATAATTAATAACTTTGAGCAAGGTTATGCGTGTTACGAATCTTTGTTTAGCTCGCTTGGCTCATGTTTACACACAAAAACAACCTTGAATGAAGCCGGGCAGACGGCGAGGTGGCTGGCCTTGTCGTACTGGCTATTATATTATCAGTGCCGGTGCCTACGCCTTGCTTTTTGCGTCGTGGTTTTATAACATTCGAATGCATTTGCTTTTAAAAATTAGCCGTTATTTTTTATATTAATACAACAATCTCATTGTCGGTACCTGTTCTTTTTCTATGATTTCTGCACCTATAATATAGATCTTGCTATGCTTCACATAATTTACGATTTATTTCAATTCCCAACTAGGCAAGAATTTCTCTAGAAAATCTCATTAAATAAATCATAACTTTTTCAACATTATTACGTTAGGTACTCCTTGAATTATAACCCTTATTATGACTTTGTCTCAACACTTAAGATATTTGTAATGCAAGACAGATTAGAACACAATACCAGACACGTCTTCATCGTTCCAATCACTCTCCAAACAATGATTTAATACTTTTGAAGGTATTAAATTGTGTATTCTCGTCGCGTTGGCTTCAAGTTAATCAATTGTGTTGACTTTGTAGACGCATACAGCCGGCTTTATTTTATTTTTAGGTTATCTAATATTACCGTATTTTAGATATTGAATGTTGATTGTTAATTGCAGCTATTTCACAAAGCTTATTAATATTCCCTATTTAATATTCACTTCGTGATTCGTTTATTTTGTCTATTATAACGTGCCTTGTAACCCCGTTCCTTAAATTAACGGCCAAATAAATAAGATCTCTAAAGTTAAAACTACATTTATAACCTATATCTTACTAGTCCTACCCCTAATGTTTCTGCTCTTAGCACTAATATGACTCACATTAAGTCTGCACAGTATTATTTTCTTATTTTATTTTATTTTATTTATTTTATGTACTCATAGCTACAATTTTCACTAGAGCATTGTTCAATTCAATCAGTATTTAGAAAGAACTAGAAACTGTACCTACAGTTCAAGTGATACAAAACTAAACACGTAGATACTAGAACGAATATACACAAATACTTTTAAGTTAAAATTGAACTAAGTAACAGAACAGTTATCCGTCACGTATATCCCGCGCTACCAAGAGCAGGTAGATAATGCTAGTAACTTCTCATACAAAAAAGTTTTTAACGTAGAACCTTCAAAACGGTTATACATTAACTCACAATAGTTTTGTTACAAAATAAATAAAATTTTGTAGGGTCCTATTGAAACGTAATTAATCAGAGTCCATTAGGGATTTTAAAAAATACAAAAATTTTTAATTTTTTTTAAAGTACACATTACATTATGAATACTTACACAAAGCATTTTGTATCAAGATATTTCTGTATTAAGTGATAAAGAATATGTGATCATAATTGTGATGTGATCACGCTAGTCGATACTCGATGCATGACTTCAGTGATTGCGTGTTCACAACGTGTAATAGGAAAGAGAAACTTCCGTAGAACCAACCTCATAAAACTGTTAACAGATTGAACACGGCCATCAGATTTTTAAAATTAACGTTAGGTAATTTATCTTAAAGCCAAGTGCAAAAATATTGCCATCTATTTCCTAGAACATATAGGATTAGAAATACATAGTATCACGGGAATATTTAAAGAATAATTAACTAAGTATTAAATTATTGTCATGGTGATGTAATCAAAGGTTCATAAATGTTTAAATTGATGTAAACAAAACATTGTCTATTTTCATAATCATAACATCACTGCACTGCACATCAGCAGATTTACTTACCTAGAAATAAACCATTATGCTGATCGTAAACATTTAAAACTAGCAAGCAAAATGTGCACATAATGCAAATGCAGCGGCAATTGTTACTGAGGCTAATGTCCTAGATTTAAATAATGGATTTTACCGGTCCCATGTTGAAGAAAATCGATGATTAGAAACGAAAACTTATTTTCTTAAGACTATTATAGTGTTTAAATAGACCCATAATATCTAAAGAAGCCGGTTATCTACTGTCTCAGACATAATATTACAATATGTATTCACAAATTCAATATGACTGCTCGTTCATGCACTCCAAACGACAACGTACCTACTTTAGGTGAATTGAAAACAATATTTGTTCATACATCTTATATTTCGCGGATATGTACATGTAGTTTTTATTGTTCTTTTTATAATAAAGCGAACAGTATTCGAGTCTGTATAAGTTAACCTTGCGATATCGGATGAAAATACGTTGGAGGTGTGAAATACCGTCGCATTGTAGGTATACACTACACGGATAGCCCCATAAACGATCTTTAAATACAATAGAATAGTTAATCCTTATTACATATTAAGTTACAAACATAGAAGTAGTACTGCTAGTTACAAACATAGATCACTGATGTACATGATCTGTAAGAAGTAATTTGAAAATAGCTTTTAACAGTTCTTTGTCTGGTCCAGTTTGCATTAAAAAATGAAGTTATCCCAGTTGATATTATGATACTCTAAACTATAACATTAGTATAGTGCTACCATAATTCACTGACAAATAGATGACTCTCTGGATCCAATTTGAATTCTAATGAAAGGCAAAAATATTGTGGGTTTTTAAAATACCGAACTGTATGAAATAAAATTTTGTTTCATAATGCAGACAGGTTTGCCACATACCAGGCTATAGAAAGAGCCAAGGGGCATAAATACACTGTTTTTGAGGGGCTAAACGACTCAGTTTATGTCATGACGAAGCCAGAAAAATGTTAGGTTGTATTTGAACAGTAATATATGTTCTAACTATAGCGAGGGATTCCTGCTGTATCTAATCGTGTTACTGTAAACTCTAACCGCCATGTAAATTAAACACGTTTGACATAACGTGCTCATACATTTACACGTGATTTATACGCAACACTGAAATTTGGCACATCTCAACTAAAGAGTTTCCCTGGCTCATCCATTTTAAACTTTGGCAAAGACTGAAGAATTAGTAAACAATTTGCAACACTTTATAGTCTTAATCTAGATTTGTTATGACTTACGTATTTCATATAAAAGAAAATTATGTTTGTTAGTAATATTGCACTTACAATATTTTAACCAAATTATTTCGCATCTAAGGATCTGATAGTATTGTTTAATACCAGCCCCGTATTAAATACTGTCCCACTGCTGGGCACGGGCCTCCTCTACTACTGAGAGGGTTTAGGCCTTAGTCCATCACGCTGGCCTAGTGCCGGTTGGCAGACTCCTCATACCTTCGTTAGTATTGTTTAGTTACGGATTTATTCAAATATGATATGAATTTCAAGTCAACGTACCAGAAAGTGCTATCCCATGATATATTAATTAATTATGGTGATATTCGTCTTCCAAGACCAAATAATACAAGCTACATGGTAGCAATAACTAATGTTATTATTGTCATTGTTAATAATAATTGTTTGTACTTACGTATTGAACGGTATATCGTTTACCGCTAGACTACACATAAATAGGTACCTCTAACGAACCTCACAACGGCCTTTATATTGCATGTTTTATCAATAGTATTGACAAAGGTATTTTATTGTTAGTTTCCAATACCTCCTATCTTCAAGAAAAATATTTTCTTCATAGATACATTTTGATTGGATTTTTCTATTCTGAATCAGCTCGGAGTCTGAAATTTGTGCCCTATAATATGGCGATAGGCTCGCTTCCTACCACATCATGGGACGCAATACGCACGGCGAAAAGTGGGTGCACTAGTTTCGCCTCCGCCTACCCCTTCGGGAATATAAGGCGTGAGTGTATGTGTGTGTGTGTGAGATTAATATCATTAGTTCTAATTTTGAAATTACAACCATTGTAACGGTTTGAGTGTTTCATTACTTTTTTTTACTTTATAGTCTATATCCACCACTGACAGCAGGTCAACGACCGTGCTTTTAAGATTTTAAACATGATACGAGTTAAAGTAATGTATTAAATCGGATGGGAATAATGCAAGCACGATTCATTTATGTACATCAGTTCATCCGGTTTCAATCATGTATAAGGTTTTAGAGTCTAATAAGCATATTGTGTGTCGTCGAAAAGACAAGACGAGCGATTCTCGTCTTTATTACAAAGTTCATTGCTTAGTTACCACTTACCAATAACTTTATTATATTCAAATTCATTTGTTTCTGTTGTGGCAGAATGATTTTAATGCACGTGATGTTAACTCGAATAAAAATATTGATTATGTAATTGTAGGGACTTCACTTAGGTATTGCTTCTTAAATTAAATTCATGCTGATTCCTATTTGTTTAAACTTTGTGTTTAGCATATGTAACTTGTTAGTCTAAGATGTAACTATTAGTTAACTAACTAAAACAATTGTAGTTCTTGGCAAACAATTTGGTTGCTGTAGCCAGATCATTTTTTAGTTCAACTAGATCAAGGTCACTAGATTTTGTTTTATTTTTTGCGACTGGAATATTGGATTTTGCCTGCCTCGGTGGCGTAGTTGTATTGCGTACGCGTTACGAGTACGATTTGCGCGCTGAGGTCCTGGGTTCGAATCCCGGGACGGGCCAAAAAAAACATTATGACTGGGTTTTTCCATCTTAAAAAAATTACTCAGTCGCAGCTCGGAGTCAGGAAGTTGGAGGTGTGAAACCCTTGTGCCTCGGAAATCACGTAAAGCCGTTGGTCCTGCGCCTGATCTCTCTCCGGTCATGTCGGATTGCCGTCTCACCGGACTATGAGAGTGAAGGAATGGCGAGTGCACCTGTGTATTGCGCACACACTTGTGCACTATAATATCTCCTGCGTACCTGGCTGATCTCCGTTGAGATTGGCCGCCGTGGCCGAAACTGGCTAGGAAGATTTTCATTGGATTTTGCAGTAAAGCTATAGTTCCAGTACCATTTCATATGGAATTAGTTATAAATGGGGAAAGGCGTGGGACGGAATACAAAGGCGGAAAGAGGGTGCCTTCGATGCACTCCTGAGTCCTGCCTACCCCTTCTGGGTTAAGGCGTGATTGTGCGTCATTTACAAATATGGTAAAGTTACTATGCCTCGGTGGCGTAGTGGTATTGCGTACGCATTACGAGTACGATTTGCGCGCTGAGGTCCTGGGTTCGAATCCCGGGTCGAGCCAAAAAAAATTGTGACTGGGTTTTTCCATCTTAAAATTTACTCAGCCGCAGCTCGGAGTCAGGAAGTTGGCGGTGTGATACCCCCGTGCCTCGGAAAGCACGTAAAGCCGTTGGTCCTGCGCCTGATCTCTCTCCGGTCATGTCGGATTGCCGTCTCACCGGACTATGAGAGTGAAGGAATAGCGAGTGCACCTGTGTATTGCGCACACACTTGTGCACTATAATATCTCCTGCGTACCTGACTGATCTCTGTTGAGATTGGCCGCCGTGGCCGAAACTGGCTAGGAGAAAAAAAAAATTTCAAAGTTACTATGTAAATTCTAGAAATTACTGAGTTTATAGATAAATATAGAGGAATAATTATTTAAAACTAATTGCCTAATCATAACATATAAAAAAATAACTCCAAAGGGATGTAGTTTTCGTTCGTAGATAGCGGTTTCCATTTCCAACATTAAATGGAACCACAAAGGTACCGCTTAAACCAGTTGTTCTGGGATGTTATTCATTTATATACCATTTTGAAAAGTCTTCGATCCAATAAACGTGGCATCAAAATTGATTTAGCCGTTTTTGATATTAACTTTAAAAATATGTAGCAGTAGGGAAGGCTGTGATTAAAAAAAACAGACGCTTACATTTTACAGATCTGCCTTTTTTCCTTGTTATTTTATTATGACACTTAACAATACCTATTGATGATAAAAAGTCACAGTAGGTACGCGACATTTCTCACGTCAGCGTCACACAAACAGATCACGCTGTTCGCTTATAAATATCGCATGATGAAATAGTTACATTAAATTAAAACATCCTTTATCATTAACTCCCAATGTATTAATTCGCGTAAAATAATAAAGGCAGAAGTAATACACCATTATAGAATACTATCTGGATTAGTCACAATTAGATTCAACAAGTTGCCAATTAGGTTATGTCTCAGTTAAAATGAGATTTTATTAGGTAATAGAAAAAGAAAATTAGTAATGATACGTTTGTATACAATGCATATTCATTAATACCTAATAATAATAATAACAAGCCCGCAGGGGTGGCTTTGTGGCGAGCCGACGGTGAGTGGTAACACCGCGTACCCCGATTCCGTGGGGCTAAATGAGACCCTTGGCTTGCCTTAACTGGCCGGCTAGGGGTGGAAATTGCGAGAGCTAAAAACCTGAGCTGCAGGATGGAAGTGCTGAAGCTGCATAATAGCGAGGAAACCTGCTCCGGGAGGTGTAAGCGACCCACGATGGTGAAATTGGTGCACACCTCTCAACATCTTCTAGCCACTCACACCAATGTTGCGTCCTTGGCGTACGCCACTTTTTGCTATGCCCATCTAGTAGGAGGGCAAGTCACCGTCTGTCTGGAATACAAATTATTGAGACATTTTACTTGGCAGGCGTACCGTTGTCTCAATCAATAGCCCAGTAACTATTCCAGCTACAACCCATCCATAGACCCAGTATAATTCCCATCCTCTCTGCAATAGTCCTTACACCTTACGGGTGCTGTCTTTGGCTGTATTTCCTCCCTAAATGCAGATAGAGAGAGTACCTGCAAGGTGTACACATCCCAACTAGAGTAATATAAAATTAAATGTAAAATGAATGGGGCCTCTACGTATTGGATCCATATCCCCAAACAACCCTTCCAAAAAGACCGGCCTTCGTACCGTGATTTCCCGCAGGAAAGACACAACATAAGAATAATCCCAGCCCTGTTATAAACTGCCCACTGCTTAGCACGGGCCTCATCTACTGAGAGGGTTTAGGCCTTAGTCCACCACGATGGCCTAGTGTGGGTTGGCAGACTCCACATACCTTCTAGCCTAGCCTAGTTGAGAATGGCAAGGCACCCACCTCTGACTTTTCGAAGTTACGTGTATACTTTTTATCATTTATCGTTCACTTTAAAGTTTAACCGTGACCGAAAACACCGTGAGGAAACTGAGAATTTTCCATAAGAATTTCGAGGGTATTGTGAAGTCTACCAACCCGCACCAGGCCAACGTGGTGGACTAAGGTCTAACCCCTCTCAGTAGTGGAAGAGAGCCGTGCTCAGCAGTGGGCAGTATATAATACAGAGCTAGTTGCATTGCATTGCAAGAAAGTCCATTAATATTTCATTTCTATCTCTTTAGAATAAAACATTTTTTTTAAACTTCACGGAAATTGAAATGGCATGAAACTAGCGATGGCAAATAAATGTTTTATTTATCAAATGCTAGTGTGAAAAAAACGCGAAGACGTCGCACCGTTATTCAGGTCACTTCCTTGGCACTAAAACAAAAGTAGACACGGAAAACATTGACATAATATTTTATGCTGCCGTTTGAAAGCCCACTTCGTATTATTATTCAAGTTTAAAAACATATTTGTAAATATTTTTGTTATATTGTTTACTAGCTTTTACTCGCGGCTTCGCCCGCGTGAAAGAGTTATTGCAGTATAAATGTAGCCTGTGTTCTTCCCAGGGTCTCAAGCTATCATCATACCTTTTTTTAATTTAGCGAAATCGGTTCAGTAGTTTCGGAAATGTGCAGTAACGAACAAATCGAAATACAGACAGACAGACTGACAGAACATGATTTTAAAATCGCTGATATGTGTTCCATTACTCTTCTTTAGTCACCCCCTTCTTTTTTATCTTTCAATGCACAGCCTTTCTTTTTTATCACATTTTTTTCAATGTGCAGTCACAACGGGTTCTACTCCTTTATTGTATGTATGGATGAGAAAATTTTGTGTCATTACCTTACTGTACCAACAATATGGAAACCAATCTAAACGCACCTGGCCATGAAATTACCTGCTGGCTTAGAGACGACAACTTGTGACAAGTGTTTGAACTTCCTTTGAATTATTCAACCAGATTCTCTTCAGAACCAATCTTGATAATATTTTGTTAATAATGAGGATGATTACGATGTTATGGGGAACCGTCATTACCCAATAAAAATGTAATCCGTAAAATAGTCTTCAATCTCCTACTCACTGTCTCAATAAGGTTCCAACCACTTTTCTGAACTGTATTATTGAGATGATGCTGTTGGGACTTGAGTCTAAGCTTGTCTGTAATCTGTTATTTATTTTTAGAGAAATCCTGTCCAAGAATGGCTCAGCAGTGGACGCTGCTATAGCTTCGTTGTTCTGCAATGGCTTGCTGAACCAGCAGAGCATGGGCCTGGGTGGTGGGTTCTTCATGACGGTCTACATCAGGGACGAGCAGAAGGCATACACCGTGAATGCCCGAGAAACCGCCCCCGCAGCAGCCACACGAGACATGTTTCACGGGAATCAAGCTAAAGCACGTAAAGGTAAGTAAAGTCCTAATTTTTGTTCGTAGTTTTATTCGCGTGAAAAACCTTTTCCGAAGTTAATTTACTGCTTACTTTTCTGGGATAAAAAAATATCGTATACATGTGGATTAATCTGTGTGTCAAATTTAGGGCAGTTTAGCTTTTTAGTTTTTGAAAAAGACCATACCTAAATCTCAAGCACTAGATTTTGTTCGCGGCCATTCCCGAGTAAAAAAAGGAGTATTCAAAGAATCCACTGATTAAAATTCCTAACGCTACAATTTCCACAATCTATTTTTACTGCATACCTGTTTGTCTTCCGCTATCACATAACACGACAACGTAAAAACCGGGAAAACAATAAAAATGTATTTTTTTAAAATGCATCACAGATATGATATACATATTTATACATCATTATACATCATTAATCTCTCAGCGAATAATAATATAATGTATATTTCCATGTAAATCACATACAATCTTAAAAATAATTGAAAAATATTGTGAGTCGCATTTACGTTCCAAAATGCTTACGACGCGGCGTACGTTACTCAGAAGTGTTATTGATAATTTTAATTTTGTTTTTCCACGGATATTAAGATAAAGCTGTGACAATATCAATATCGATTTAATACCTTGTAAACCGTAAATATAACATAATGATGTTCACAAAACACGTCTATTATCCGAACATAATACTTACATTTCTAACTCTACTGTCATGATTAGGTGTGAACTGCGAACTGCTAAATAGGTAACCATTTTGATATTTTTTTTAAACCCTTGTAACATTTTGAACAGTTTTTAATTCAACCTGGCTTTGCTCGGCCTCCGCTTAGCTGGCTAGCTAATGATTTTTAATTTATTTGATTTCGAAACACCTGTAATACACAGTATAACTATCTTAAAAAACGTGTTAAGCTATAGAGCCTTGTATTGTGTTTACCTCTTAAAGGTGTTTATCGTTATTGATGCATTAAAATGTCATCAATTTTACCTTATGCAATGCAATCAGCCCTGTATTGTATACTGCCCACTCTACCTCCTCCACTACTGAGAGGGATTAGGCCTTAGTCCACCACGCTGGCCTAGTGCGGGTAGGCAGACTTCACATACCCTCGAAATACTTATGGAGAATTCTCAGGTATGCAGGTTTCCTCACGATGTTTTCGTTCACCGTTAAAGTGAATGATAATTGATAAACAATACTCACGTACCTTCGAAAAGTCAGAGGTGTGTGCCTTGGGTTTTGAACCCCCGGACATTGTCTCGGCAGACCGTTCTATTCCCACCTAGGCTATCGTCCACACCTCGTCCTTAAGTTATAATTCCAAGAAAATACTGTTATAATTATTCATTTTTATTGGATTATAACCCAGTGGGTTAGATTCTGCAGGTATCGAAAAGGATTGGCCAACACATTTGTTGCGACGGTCTAGTGATGCAGGCTGCAGCCTCACTTGGTTGATAGTATACTTGGACTTGGATATCATAACATAGTCCACATGATGCAATGATTTAAAAAAAATGGACGTCGTTATATTTTAATAAGTATTTCGTACAGTAATAACATTATAATTTTTTTTTTAAATCCCCAAAAGGCCATATTTGTTAATTTTATTACAATGAAAATGTACACAGCTTGCATTTTTTTAAAACTATTGTTATAAATAAATGATAACGAAATGAACTATTGAATGAAACAAAGGATATAATGAGCTTTGTTTAAAGAGCATAATCAATAGTTCGTGACCTAGATCAAAATTAAATTTGCTTTATCAGTACGATTGTGTTGTCCTATCGCAGCTCTAACGGTAATTAATGTTGTTTTATACATGGTTTAAATATGACGTAAAATAACAATTTTATTTTAACCCGTCAGACCTCGCTTATATACATGTATGGGGAAACCCTAGGTATATACTCGGACGCCGGCGTCCCTAGCGGGGCTTGACGAGTGAACTTTATGTAAGGTACCTATCAACAAGATATCATACTAGTAAATTCTGATACCATCTATCAAAATGATAACACGCGTCGTAAGTAGGGTTGCCAGTCAAGCCGAATCGCAATGAATGTGGACCGTCACCGTTATTGATCTCTCTTTGTCAACATCCCAACTCCGACGTAATTCTGACGATTAAAAACAGCTCAATACAAAATTTAATTTAATTTAAAAAATACATTATTCTGTGGCGTATCGATACGGAGGGCTGTGGGGTGTGGTGACAATTATTATTAAAACAAATCTCCCGGATTCCATCATTGGCATCAAAAGTTTTAGAATCTGCTAATTTGCCAACCATAGCTGTGACCGACATGAATCCCGGAAGATGTTATAGCCAAGTTTGAAACACTATACTTCTCGCCACCTACGCCGTTCTGACACTAGGTTAGCCAATGAGCCAATAAATATATCTGTTAATAAATCTTGACTGCCGCGGTGGCGTAGTTGCAATACTGTACGTGCGTAGGTTTCAGGTTCGATTTCTGGGTCGGGTAAAGTGTACATATACGTATAAATGTATTGTAATCCTACTATAATATTATTAAGGCGAAAGTTTGTAAGTATGTATGGATGTCTGGATGTTTGTTACTCTTTCACGCAAAAACTACTGAACAGATTTCGATGAAATTTGGTACACGGGTAGATCATGTCCTGGATTAACACATAGGCTACATTTCATCCCGGAAAAGTAAAAAGCGAGACTTTTATCCCAGAAAAACTTTATAACGCGGACGGAGCCGCGGGCAAAATCTATTATTAATAAAAACAAAGAATATTTAGTGTTACAGTAATACAAAGCACCAATAATTTTATTTACTCATACGTTTATTTCAGTATGAGAACAGTGTACTTGACAATTTATTACCTTTTATAACACGAGGAAAAACATTATTTACTGATATGGCATTTGTTAAATACATCCTAATGATTGTTTACATAATTTAAATTGGTCATTAGGTATTTATGTTATGAAGTCTTTAATATTTTACGATACAAAGAGTACCAAAAACAATTGATTCAGTTTTAGAGAGTCGGTCATTCCCGAGAGAGGTGGAGGCCAAAAGGACTTCCCTCCGACGAGCCGCCTTGGAGGAATGGCGTCTCAGGCTGAAGGTTAATTTAAGTGGAATGATAATTTTAGATCTATGAAGAGAACTTCCACTTAGAAGCGACGATATTTTTTCCTAACTTCTATATGTGTGTGGACTAGAAAGAAATAGATTATTCAAATAATTTAAACTCTGGATCAAAACGGTTTCCGTGGCGCTTATTTCTTAAATTACTGACGCGTTGTACTTCTTTCTTATTTGGGACTAAAATACGGCAGCATAAGCATTACGTGTGTGTAAACTTCGAATAGTAAACGTGTAAGTTGTAACCATGATAACGTTCAACCCATAAAAGTATGGGTATTGACAATAGCAATTTGTTTTTTGACGTATAGTATTGTCAAACAAATTCGTTAACTTACTCGATACGAATACGTTAAGATTAAAATACGAAACGCGTAAACTCGTGCTAGCTACACCGATTATTGTAGCGATGGCATCATCTAAATCTGACCCTTTTGGGACGACGAAGGGAAATAGGAGAATGACGTCATTGTTTATTTGGCATAATGCCCGATTTTCCTTGAAGGGCTAAAAGTAAACAGGGAAATACAATTGGCTTCCGTCGTTTAGGGAGGCAACATAAAAGAGAACTGCCCCCTTATTCTCTAGACGCACGTTATTTTCTCCGCTCATAACAAGCGCGTAACGTGACTCAACGCGTTTATCACAACGGTTTGTATACAGAATACCAATTAACGCTAATTACACGAAGATAATGTATCGCGGCCGCGTTACGAGTTAACTCTGTCAGAGAATAAGGGGGCTGAAACAGCAGATTATTTATCCTTTTAAGAAGATCGTAACTCAATAATAAAGTACATAAAATGGTAGAAAGGAATGAGACTTGTCTTGTGATTATTACACATATCAACCGAACTGTTATAGTTAAAGCTGTTAGATTTACAGAATTTGATTTCATAATCTAATAAGAGTAATGTGTTTATATCTATGTGATTCATTCTACTTAACCATTGTTGATTGTATTCACATCTGTATCTCTAGTCGCTCCATTTAACGACGATGTATGCCAGCTAATGCCTCATTGAGGGGGCCCATCACTCTCGACCACTCAGAACTCGTATCAACAAACATGTTATGCAATTCTGTATTTAAAATATCGGCCTTTAGCGCAATCGAAAGCTCTAGAAAAATCAGGAAAATCATATAATTAGAAAATAAAGCTGCTTAAGTCGTATTAAGGTTACTAAGACTAATTTAATTTACCTACTTTGTGCAATACATCGAGTGATCACAATAATTATTGTGATCACTCCAACGCCTCGGTCGCCCAGTTATCTTAGTTAGCGTAGGTGGGAATCTCCAATGAAAATGGAAATCCATCTTAAAAATTACTCAGTCGCAGCTCGGAGTCAGGAAGTTGGCGGTGTGATACCCCGTGCCTCGGAAAGCACGTAAAGCCGTTGGTCCTGGGCCTGATCTCTCTCCGGTCATGTCGGATTGCATTCTCACCAGACTGTGAGAGTGAAGGAATAGCGAGTGCACCTGTGTATTGCGCACACAATTGTGCACTGTAGTCTATAATGTCTCCTACGTACCTGGCTGATCTCCGTTGAGATTGGCCGTCGTGGCTGTAGCTGGCTTGGAGGGTTTCGATATTGTGATATTTTTGGCAGATAAAGATGTAAAGCGGCAGATAAAACTAACGACCTTGGACTAGAGGCATGTTTTTAAACTATTAATAGCTTACTATGTTACATGTGGTTTTTACCTGTAAGTAAGTGTTGCACTTAGTTCATAACTTTGTTATTGTATGATTTTTTTTTTTTTTTTTTAGATGGCCATCTTCGGCTCATTAGGGACGGCTGCGGGCTTCCTCCGACTCACGTCTAAGTTGTCGTCCGCAACCGCCCCTGCGCGTACCGCGTTTTTGCGGTCCTTTTTCCTGTTGCGGGGGCTCAGAAGCCCCCGAAACACCGTATCGTGTCCGCCTTTTGGTGTCCGAGGCAGTGTGAGACACGCTGCCCCGGACATGTCCATCACGGGGGTCACAGAAGTTGGCTAGACTAATGGGTGGGCGGCACGTCCCGCCCACCCGTGACCCCCGTTGTTATTGTATGATATGTTTGATAACTTTAAGATGTAAACAAATGTTGGTAAACCTTTATAAATAAAATTAAAATAAATGTTATTTTCCTAAAGTATGCTGTATAAATCAAAAAGTGTAGATGAATACTGAAGTAATTTCAACGACATTTTCACATAAACAGTTTTATTTCGAAGGCACCTAGAATACGTTCCCATATCAGCAAACCATATTCTAAGTTATTATTATTCTGACATTCCTCGGACACAAACGCGAGCAGAACTTTGTATATAAAACTGAAAGCGGACATGTTGCAAAATTTCTCTAAGGCTTTCTCTTTAATCTGGTCCGGCCGAGAGACCTAACCCGTCATGGCGCATTGTGCTAATGTAGCCCGCTGTTATTTTTAGCTTTCGAAAGTTCATCTCGTTTCAATTTGAGTGTTAATCTTGTAAAAAACGTGTAACGCTTTATACGCAAAATGTATTTTTGATACACCAAGAATATTTTATGTACAATTCGTGCGTAATCACATGTTATTTGCCTTCGAAACCGATAGATATGTTACGTCCTCACCTACTCGTTAAGCGCTTTTGAAGTACTAAACGCTTTTTCAGGTGATAAGTTTTTTAGAACTATAATATTTGCATTGCAAATTATTGTATAACTTATACGAGCCTGAAAATAATAACATATTTAAAGTATATATTGCTTTTTTGGATTAATCTATGAAATCCTCCTAGCCAGTTTCGGCCACGGCGGCCAATCTCAATGGAGATCAGCCAGGTACGCAGGAGATATTATAGTGCACAAGTGTGTGCCCAATACACAGGCGCACTCGCTATTCCTTCACTCTCATAGTCCGGTGAGACGGCAATCCGACATGACCGGAGAGAGATCAGGAGCAGGATCAATGGCTTTACGTGCTTTCCGAGGCACAGGGGTATCACACCGCCAACTTCCTGACTCCGAGCTGCGACTGAGTAATTTTTTTAAGATGGAAAAACCACGAAGAAAAGAAGAAGAGCGGAGGTGTGTCAAGCCAAAATCTCTTTAGAACGTAGCGTCGCTAAATGCGGGGGGTCGGGGGATGAAATATAACGATAGCTCCTCCCCCCAATCAAAATCCATCTAGCGGTGAATGGCATTATTACAGCGTAACAGAGCTAACTTGTCAATAATTTAGTTCGTCTTTTCACCCCTATGGCGTAACAAGCAAAAGTGTTTGTTCCAGACGATTCTATGTGCGTTAGTATGGCGGACCACATTATTTATTATTCTACTGGCGCTTAGCCGTTTTTTCAGCATATAGGTACATTACATAGGTGACACATATATGATAAAATAATTATATATGTCTATAATTATTTTATCATACGTACAGGAAAATTAGGGAATAAACAAAATAAAATAAGTTGTTAAAGTTGTTGATAAAAAATCTTTATTGATTAAAATTAATAATTACGATAATCTTACTAATATCTACTTCAGTATCCTGTGATGATATTATAAATGCGAAAGTTCATAAAAATATTTGGATATTTACAGAAACAACAAAACGGATTTAGATGAAATGGCACGCGAATAGATCATGTCTTAGATTAACACATAGTCTACTTGTTATCCCGGTAATTTACCCCCATGGAAATAATGCATATTTTAAATCGCTTCGTAGGGACTTTTTTTTAGCGGAAAGGCTTTACACGCGGATGAAGCCGCAAGAAACACCTAGTATTATGATAAAAATGAATGTATTCCTTATTGGCCACTGAACAAACCGCATCATGCACATAAAAATCAAATTCAACCGAAACAACGCAACCTTTACGCCCAGGTTCCCGCCAAAGTCCGTATTATAGTTGCGATCAGAAATTGTTAGTTGTCAACGTCAAACGTCAGAAACAAATAAAAAAACTAAAGTATTCTTTTAAATTTAATTTATTTCTAAACGATGGGACGAATATTAAACGTTTGACATTCAAAACCAAAACAAGAAGAATAAAACTCCACTTTTAGTAATATTTTAACTTGTAAATTTAATTGATTTCTAAACGACGGGACGAACATCAAATGTTTGACAGGTAGGAATATTTTATAAAGAAAAGCGAAATTGTTGTTTTTACTATATTTCAAGCATTATTTTATATTTTCGAATATTTTGTTGGTGTCCAGTTGTTGCGTCTATTCATAACACGTATTCATGCATTTCTATTTTCTGTATTTACAGCATCGGTAGTAATAAGTTACTTTCTCCGCAAAAACAAAAAAAAAATGGGGAATCTAAAATGATAACAAATAAATCAATAACAGGAAAAAAACTTACAAATACAACGAAATTAATAAAAATAATATCGACGCTTGAAAGGCAATCATATCTAAGCGACATTTAGCTAATTTTTTCAGTAGAGCGTTTTAAAGTTTTGATTTTGACAAAAAAAATCATAACTAAACTATTTGCTGCACAAAAATAATTGTAACTGTTTTAGGAACTTCTTAATTTTTGTCATTTTTTGACCTAAATCAACAGCCTTGACGATTATAAATTAAAAAGTTACTGTCGCTTAATGACTTCTTCTATTTACGCGAATGTTAGACATTAAAATGAAACTATTTTGCGGATTTTATCGCGGTTTTTTAATTTATATTTTCTCCCGACGTTTCAAAGGCTTTTCAGCACTTCGTGGTCACGGGGCGGACTGAGGTGTTGGTGGTCCGAAAACTGTCGCTTAGTCAAAAATTACCTTAATTTACAAACAGGTAAAATCATCTAAATGGATAATTTTATGGATACCGTAACTAAGTAAATTTAAAGAAATATCAAATATTTAAAAATGCGCAGTTGGTAAGAATCGTATAAGGATAACTAAACATATTAATAAAATCAATTAAAAATATCTATAGCTAAATTATTGGGTCGCACGAAAGTAGAAAAACATAAATACGTGCACAATATTGTAAATATTGTTATTCGCACCAACATTAAACTATTTAATAAACAGCAAACTTTAATGAAAATCAAATTTTATTGTTAGATAAACATACTTACATCCAAAATATAGCATATTGATATAGAATTTGTTAATAGTTAACTAATTTCGTTGGAGGGAGGTTCTCGCCTCAAGCAGAACTAGAAAACAATAATATTATCATTTATTCATTGTGTTGGAAACTCGTAATTTTCACTCAAATTTTATTTTTGCTGAAAGCACACACATACAACCTAACGCCCTTATCCCATACGGGTAGTCAGAGACTATGGAGCACCACATTCTACGATTTTGACATACGTCTTCCACAAAGGATTTTATAGTACTTTGCAAACACGAGAAAGAATGTGGGACGATGTAAAAGAGGCCATGGAATATAAGAAAAGTACATGGCTAGATGAGAATAGCCAACGACACTTTCAAAACACTAGGTGATTCGCAAGCGGGTGTATTTTCTTTATTACGAACAGGTGGATATCTCCTAACAATAAGTATAACCACCTGAACATACCCGGTAAAATTAACTAT
This sequence comes from Lapara coniferarum, assembly GCA_949316025.1. Classification (NCBI taxonomy): domain Eukaryota; kingdom Metazoa; phylum Arthropoda; class Insecta; order Lepidoptera; family Sphingidae; genus Lapara; species Lapara coniferarum. Next base: position 34,173,442 of record OX438921.1, on the reverse strand, counting down.
GCGACATCATTGAAGTTAAAGGTTGACAAGTAAAAATATCTACGCATAAAAAATAGAACTTATATTATTCAGGTAAAACTATCTAACCGATTAATCTCTTTTTATTTTGTTTTATGTAAAGTTGTATATATGTACTATTAACAAAATATTTTATTAAGCTGAAAATATCTAAGCACATCAATATGGTGAGTATGGGTGCAGGCAAATATATATCTACGCCGATGCTATAATTTTGTTGTGTAGGTAATAAACAACTCATTAAATAGTGAGCATTTTTTTTTATTTCAAGTAAACATATATTAATGCAAAACAGTAATATCACGATTTCAAGTGAGACACGATATGTTCAAAATCAATTTCCTCAAGTGTACCAACTACTATAAATCCGAAAAGTCGTGAATTTCTTGTCGGTAAACGAGAAAAAAGTTGTGAAATTTACCGGAATCATCTAATATCTAACCGCCAAAAAAGTTGTCCTAGAGCTACGAAACCCGGATCAATCGACGCAAAAAAATTTGGCGATTCCAAATATTTATATAACTCATTTTCGGTATATTTGTCGCTTAGATATTATTGCCTTTCAAGCGTCGAATTATATTCGATGTAGGGTGTCGCTCGCATGACGCACATGTTTTTCGCTATCCGTTATTTCTGAATACTTACCCACAGATGTCACTACATGTTTTAATATATTTTTTCACATTTTATGTAACTAAGTAATAAATCTTTGAAATAATTAATATATTAGCAGGCAGAATAAGCTAAATTTACTAATTTCTGCCGAAAATTCGTATGACATGCGTTTATAACGTTAAAATCATGATATCAGTGAGAAATCTAAAGAACCAAACTTTTGACTTTTGACGACAGATGTCACTTTGTAATAAAACAATAAAATGTGTTTTAAAATGCAAATAATCATAAATTTAAACGACTTACAAATGAAATGTTATGCCATCTTGTTTGATTTGTGATCCTGAGCAATTTCTACACCCAGCAACAGCGCACTTCATGGTTAAAAAAAAATTATACCTATTTAAACGTCAGATGAATCCGATCCGAACGCACTGACGACTCACTCGGGACTACAGTTTTAGGCCCCGCCTACTGTGACGTCATGACCTTAGTTGATGGTGACATGACCTAATCGCCTTGCGGCACCTCCGCTCTTCTTCTTTTCTTCGTGGGAAAAACCCAGTCAGAAAGTTTTTTGGCCCGACCCGGGATTCGAACCCAGGACCTCAGCGCGCAAATCGTACTCGTAACGCATACGCAATACAACTACGCCACCGAGGCAGTCCTTAATTATCCTTATTAATCTATACTAATATTATAAAGCTGAAGAGTTTGTTTGTTTGTTTGTTTGAACGCGCTAATCTCAGGAACTACTGAACCTTTTTTTGAAAATTCTTTCACTAATAGGAAGCTACATAACTCCTGAGTGCTATATACCTGGCTACTTTTTATCCCGGCAAAATATTTTTGACCCGGAAAAAATTTTTCACGCGGGCGGAGCACTACTAGTCCTTCATAAACTTTCAAAAATCTACAAAAGGTTTTTGTTTACACTAAGTTTTGCTTTGCTTTACCTACCTATAAAGTTAAAAGAGCACAATTGGACCGAGTTATGCCAAAATGTACCAACTACTTATAAACAAAATTACTATATTGTTATTTGTTACAGCTGTATTTTATACGCAAATACCTATTTTTTTTTCTTTCTTCTTTTAAACAGGTCGCCATTAGTTGTATTGCCTGCTGTTAGTTTTTGCTGAGTTGTAAAGTATCACATTTGGATTAATTGCGTGTTAAAAGTTAATAACTTATTTTTAGATAATTTGTGGATTGGTACATTTTGGCATAACTGGGTCCAATTTAAAAACTGATCATGCTGTGCCATGTTTTTATGCACTTAAAATAAATAAAACCACTATGTAAAATATTGTAAATGTAGCATAACTAATGTAAATTGAAATCGATTATATTTGTTTTGCGGATGAGGAAAAACATTCTGAATTTACTTAAAAAAATTGGCGAACTGTATTGTACATACAAACAGCCACATAACTAGCTAAACAAATTAAAAATTTCAAATAACTTATCGAAACATCTTTGTTTTGTGTGATGTAAAGTAAATCCATTTTTATGAAGAGAAAATCAAAATTCCCAAGAACACAAAAGGGTAAAGGCCATTAGAAGTTTCTTTCTTTTCTTTAGTTCTTTTTTCTGTTTGTAGTGTCTTAAAAAATGAATAGAAAAGGAAAATTATACGCGACTCCTGCAAGCTTTTACGTGTCAGCGTTTTTATGCATGTTTTATCTCACCACATTGGTTTAGGAAGGTTTTTTTTACACCTACATTTAAAATTCGGGATACAACACCGAAACTATTATTTAAAGATGGCGAATTATAATAATTATTCCTTTGTGGTCATCATTTCGGACTGATATATTTACCCGCGAATCGATATATTTAAAAATGAAAAAAGAAAAATTTCTTTCTCTACCTTTCACAAAACGTACAGTAAACTTATATTTTTTCATTGTTTTTCTCACAGGTCCACTATCGGTAGGAGTTCCTGGCGAACTCCGTGGCATGTGGGCCGCGCACAAACGCTGGGGGAAGCTACCCTGGGATAGCTTAGTGGCACCGACACTCCAGCTCTGCAAAGATGGCTACCAAATGTCTAAAGCGATGTACGACAACGTGGAGATGGTCCCGCACATCAAGAATGATATAAATCTGGCGTAAGTATCATTGGAACAAAAGCAAACTGAATAGAAAATTTTGAAGGCGTAAATGAAGATCATACAGAATCTCGATGTAAGATGTCCACTTTTGTATGAGAGATATTAAAGAGGCAAATAAATTGATCTTCGTTCTATAAAAAAAATTACACTCCTTTTCCATTTCTAAATAACTTTCATTTTAAATGTAGTAAACAAAATAAAATAACATAAATTTCAAAATCAGAGAACTTTAAAATTATACGATTTATTGAAAAAGCCTAGTTTTTCGGAGTACTATCCAGATATATAATATAGATATCTCCATCTATATAATATATAAAGTATATTGGTTGGAATTTTAAGCCCATTTTTGGACATGACCTGTTGATAAATTAGCAATAGGTAAAAGTGCTTTAGCAAGAAAAACACGCACAGTTGCGTGTTTTCTTCAGCTACAATGAAAAAATGTGATATTAAATTTTGACTACACTGTTAACATTAACAGTTAACAGGTAGGTAGGTAGTTTTTAACATCAGCTTGACTGGATTGTTGAAAAACTGCTGAATAGTTTGTTCACGCTATATCATCTTTCCAGGAAGACATACTATAACTCAGCCAAAGGCCGATTCCATAGAGCAGGCACAGTGATCAAACCAACCGAGGCACTCTGCAGCACTTTCAAGAAGATAGCTGAGAAAGGCGGCGATGAATTATATAACGGGACTTTGGCGGAAGATTTTATTGAAGATTTGAGCAGAGTCGGAAGCATCATCACTACTGATGATTTGAAGAATTATGAGTAAGTTAACTTGCTATTAACTAAAATTAAAATAACTGTGGGATTAGAATGTGACAAAAAACACGACACGACTCCGTTTCGTTTTATTGAGATTGGTTGAGAGACTCACACGTGACTGACGTATTGGTCTCTCGATCAATCACAGACTTCAAAATTAAACGTCGGGAGTTGCATTTCTTTTGCCAGTTTCTAAGCCCACTGGAAATAGCTTAAACATCGGGGTTGGAACATTCAAAATTCGAAGTGCAGTGGGGCTAGGACGTGAAAATCAAACACGATGCGTCTCCGCTTCGTTTTATTGTGATTGGTTGAGTGACTGACGTATCGGTATTTTGATGTTAGGTGATTGATCGAGAGATCGACACGTCAGTATCTCAACCAATTACAATAAAACGAAGCGGAGACGCACCGTGTTTTCTTTTCACATCCTAGCCACACTGGTTTATTTCTTAAGGCACACATTTTAACGCGAGAATCAAATTGCAATTTTATTTCATTTACAAGCGGATTAGGTAAGTTAGTTTATCTACAGTTATAGTCATAAACTTGTGCCTAGCACGAGAAATACGGTTAAAAATTTTGGTTAACAGAAATTATAAAAGTAATTGGACTCCTTAGTGTGGAAGAACTACTACTTCAGGTACTAACAAACTACAAAGTACTAGGAAATTAATTTCAACAGTTATTTCAAATAATGTGGTACCACTAAACCCAAACTGGATATTGTAATTCAAATATTTGGCAATGCTGCAATTGTAAGCCACCCACACTGATGTAGTTTTGCAATGGGCTGATACGATTGTTGGAGTTTGATTTCGAAAAAGCCGATGCATGCAAAAAGGCCGTTTCGAAGAACCTTATTGAATTCCCAGCCGATACAATATTATATTGTTAGTTGCGAATTTTTCATATCTTAATTGTCTTAATTTTTTGTACCTAGAAATAATTTGTTCATTCAATGATGGCTAAACAATAGCGTTCGTCTTACACAACTAACATGTAATCTTATTGTCATTACATCATTGCGAGATATTCCAAGGATATTTTTACGTGTCCTTTTATAGTTCGAAGACATATTGAATTGTTTCATTCGTCGATACTCCATGATTTAACGCCTTGGTAAATCTTTTATTGTAAAACACCCTCCGCTCAGCTTTGGCAACGTGAATCATAAGAGATGAAACCGGTTTATAAATCGCGGGCCGTATTTGGATTGTAGTGTCTCTTGTGTCGCCATAATATGTATTACGACGTAAGATTAAAGAGCTCATACTATATTTCGTTGAATTTGTTTCTAGATATTTCAATTTGAAATGTTCAAACTGCTGTATACAGAACATGTCTGATGTCTTATTAATGTACCTACCTATTAGATATGTATATAGATTTCAATTCTCCTTTCGGGTAAAACCATATCTTTATTGTGAATGCGAGGTAAACATGTATTTTATGTTTTGTTATACAAAATACAACATGATTGATCGTTTGTAAACAAACTTTATCAAACGATAATTCTGAAACAATATTATCAAATCCAGCAGTGAATGCTGACAATACAGATAATACATGACTTATTATTTTATTTTGATACGCCTTGCCTTTTAAACAAAAACACCAGCTACCGAAGACCACTCCGGACAAAATATTTATAGACATGACTCTAAATTCATGTGAGTATTTTTGTGAAAAATACATAGGCACTGCGGGCACAAAGTTGCGGGTCCAGTGGAGGAGGCATAGCTGCCCCCTGCCCGTGCTGTCGACGCTAGAAAATCTTCTGTGAGGAACTTTTTCTGAGCCGACGTATATCGGCTTCACCATAACAGTAACCGGAAATTTTACAATATTAAAAAAAATCTAAAGACGCATTACTTTAGTATGCTATGTTAATAACAACTCACGAATATTGCCGTGACTAATTTAGCACCAAATATGTTACGTATAAAAATTCAAACTTATTATTTTACCAAAAAGAAATACTTAACATTTTAATATTTATAATTCTTTATTATTTCGAGACTAATAAACTTAGTCATGGAGTCCAGGAAAATGACAGGTCTATATTATTAATATAATTTAAAAACCTTATCGTTTGTATGATATTCAATGTAAAATTATCAATTACATTTACCTAACCTACATACTGGTTGATTAAATTTATCAATGATATAAAAACAATAACAAGGTAACTTGTTTTTGTCTGAAGATATAAAATAAATGGCGGCTGTATAAATATGGCGGGCAAATAGCAAATAGGAACGTTGAGGTCATCGGTTTATTGAGTTTTAAGCCAATTTAATCGATGCTCTTACTGGAAATTAAAGTTTTATTATGTAACACGTAGGGGAATGTGAGCACGCATAATTGTGAAATGTTGATAAAACTCGTGACTAATGCGATAACGTCTATCGATAACTACTGGTCATAAAATACTCGTATATTTAACCATTAATGTATTGGTAAGGTCACGTTTTACACTATAAAATATTAATATTTTAATGTGTAGGTAAAATAATTTATTGAAATGAATGAATGAAATCCTCCTAGCCAGTTTCGGCCACGGCGGCCAATCTCAACGGAGATCAGCCAGGTACGCAGGAGATATTATAGTGCACAAGTGTGTGCGCAATACACAGGTGCACTCGCTATTCCTTCACTCTCATAGTCCGGTGAGACGGCAATCCGACATGACCGGAGAGAGATCAGGCGCAGGACCAACGGCTTTACGTGCTCTCCGAGGCACGGGGGTATCACACCGCCAACTTCCTGACTCCGAGCTGCGACTGAGTAAATTTTTAAGATATTTATTACTTATTGGTCGGAATATGTCAATTCCGATTATAACGCCCAAATAACAAAAACGGTTTTATATCTTGCTACAACACACAACAGACACTCATGCCTTTTCATCCCCGAAGGGGTAGGCAGATGCGCAGCTTTGTGTACCGACTTATCGCTGTGCGTTATCCGTCCCATGATGTGATAGGGGGCGAGCCTATCGCCATATCGAGTACAAATTCCAGACACAGCCGGGCGGATACTGAATTCTAGAAAATCCATGATATCACTATGCCCGACCCGGGAGTAAACCCGAGACCTCAGGATAGCAGTCGTACCATAATACAACTACGCCACCGAGGCAGTATCCTGCTACAAGATAACATTTTTTTTTCTGTTGAAACATTACTTTTTAATACCGGGTGGAAGGGAAACGCTCTCTATACCGGAACGGTAAGATAGAGAAACCATAACATTAACGAAAAACTATATTCATTTGCAAAGCTAAGCGATAATACTTACGATTTTAGTATTTCCGTAATTCATGCGCGCGCAATGTAAAGCGTACAAAGAACTGGGCGGCCGTCGCGCTGCGCCGGGACCGGCCCGCGGTCGTTAACCCGTCAGCTGATGTACGTGTTTCATTACGATTTTTTTGAAATATTGACCTTTTTTACTATGTTTTTCAGAATAATAATTTGATTTATCTATCCATACGTGAAGCTGTACAGAAATTTGAGAAAATCTTACTAAAATTGTAACAATGTGATCGCGATTTTTTTAGTGCCATCACGTCAGGAATCACCAATACTATCACCTGTATTCGTTTCCGAGAGCGTTTCCCTTCCACCCGGTATAGTACATCAGGTTAATTATGTCAATAAAAGCAATAACTGGATACTAACTTACTTATTCGTTATAATTATTAGCGCTTACATTACGTGATATTCAAAACATCTAAGTATAGGTAATAAGAAAAACAGCACAAGGGCCATCGTGCCCGCGATTCACAACACCCTACTCATTGTATGTGAACAGACACCTGTTAGCACACCTGATGTTACTCATTCATTACAAACAAAAATTAAATGTATTGTAATGTAATGACTCAGAACATATACCAAAATTAAATGTATTGTAATGTAATGAGTATGACTCAGTAACATAAACTCAAGAAATATGTTTTAAATATCATGAAATACTTGGATAATGTGTTGATTTGATATGACGTAGAATTTTCTAGGTATTTTTAATGTTTTCGTCTCGTTCGCCTATAATATAACATTCACACATCACGCCTTTATCCCCGATCAGGTAGACAGAGCAACAAGAGCACCCACTTTCCACGAAGTGTGATCCATCATCCACGAGGCGAGCCTATTGCATTATCGGGCACAAATTCCAGACTCTGCGATACTGAGCAGAAAAATCCAATATCACTTTGCCCGACCCAGGGATCGAACCTGAGACCTCATCATAGCAGTCATACCGTGAAACATATACGCCACCGAGACATACCTACCTATTAGGTATATCAACAAATATAATATTATTATAACAACAAATTGCGCGATCTAGAAAATTCTTTAAACAGAGAACGAATCGATTATAATATTATTATAATATATTTCCCTATTAAGTGATATTGAGTTTTTCTATTCAGTATCAGCTCGGAGTCTGGAATTTGTGCCCGATATGGCGATAGGCTCGCCCCCTATCACATCATGGGACGGAATAACGGCGAACAGTGGGTGCACTAGTTGCGCCTCTGCCTACCCCTTCGGGGATAACAGGCGTGAGTGTATATGTATGTATATGTATATTTTTCCCTAACATCCTTTTATCGTACGCGTATCGTATTCGTTTATATCCGTATATGTTTTTACAATCAATATTTAATATACATTGGGGTAAGTTCGGATTAGGGGAAGACCGTTAATTCTAAATGATTTCTAAACCCTAACTAAAACTAGTTCACTAGCAAATTACACAATGGCACTTTAGGAAATGTCGGGTATGGCAATTTTGAATCTATCCCTGATCTAAACTTTCTGCAACGTCCCATATTTATAAACAAAGTTAAGTACCTACACGTAGTTTGCAAGCTATCTTTGCGGTGGAATGTACAAAGTTGCTCTCAGGTCACCAGATACGGCACGTTATAACCCGTCAATACGACTATCTTTTAACCACCACTTGATATTTATTTTTATATTATTAATTGACGTGTTTACTCCAAATACCAGTTTAAGATAACTATTTACACTGAGAGCACTTTGCCTTTGTATTTTAGTAATTGATTCAGTAAAAATATACACAATGATGTAAAGACTAGTGATGTCTCAATGTATTGTTTATCAAAACAAGCGTCATTACGTGAAATAGCTTCTCGACAAAACTGAATTAATTTAGAGAAAATCACATTTCATTGTCAGGAGCCCAGTTGACTTGAGTTTTATATAATTGACTACATCATAATCTTTATCGAACCGACAGAATTCATAGGAATTACCAGTCTATACTACCTAATCTTGTATTATGGACGCACCACTCTAGATTTTTTTACACTTTCAAATATTTCATCCTTCACAAATAAATTAATTTGAATTTGATTTAAAAAATTGAATTCAAGTATAACTACAATGCATTGGATGTTAAATTAGAATGTATATGAAAGGGTTAAGTTACAATGCAATTAAAAGCCACACTATCAAGTGACGCTTTTCGAAATAGATAAGTATTCAATTGCGCCTGATGATAGATGCCGGAAACAAGCGATGTGGAAATCTTATTAGGTACTAACAAGCCGTTTGATATGATTAATAGGTATCAATCGACCTTTGAATTATCATATTACTAAGGTTATTTAAGGTATTATTAATAGTTCCTTAGATATAACTATACAGGGTCATTTTGTAATCGAATACATAAATTTAACTGCGATAAAATCAATTTGAAAGAAACACTATGCAGTTAATTAATTTAACCATAAGTGTAAAATAAAGAAGTACATTTTTCAAACAAAATAAAGAACAAAAAAGGTCTTTTAATTTTAGACATCCTATTGCTACTACTAGTATACGAGAGATCGTCGGAGCGTCAACGTCACTGAGGTCTGTGTGTTTCATTGATAATATGCTCACGCACACGCGAACAAGAGATGCACACGCGGAGCGCAACGATAAGACATCGCGCCATCGTAACAAGGGCGGATCCAGGGGGGGGGGTCATGGGGGTCATGACCCCCCCCTGGACGGAGTCCAGAACCTAGGTGGACCACTAATTAGAATTATTAAACATTATGTTTTTATATATTTTTTGTCACAATATAGATTTTATTTAAGTACTTTAAATATTTAATTTCTATTCATATAAAAGGCTTAGTCCTGACTGACTGACGGATCAACGCACAGCCTAAACCGCTGATCGTAGAGACCTGAAACTTGGAGGGTGTGTTCCTTGTATGACGTAGGCTTCCGATAAGAAAGGATTTTCCGAAATTCTGCCCCTAAGGAGATGAAAAAGGGGGGCAAAATTTGTATGGGGCAACGCGATTCCTTGGTCCAATCTAATTCAAATTTAGCGTAAACTTTTTTAACACAATTGATGGAAGACATGTTTCGTATTTTATTAAAATTCCTTCCCTAATGGGGTTAAATAGTCTAATCAATAAATTCAAAAACGTGAAAAATAGAGATAAAGGGCCTAAAAATATGAGCGATGGCTCATTAGATTCGTAATCACCTCTAGAAAAATGTTTTTGAAGGATTTTAGTGCAGGTTAAAAATTGCAATTGTTATTAACAAAATAAGATGAAAAAAAAATGATATTTCGTTTTTTGTTAATAACTCGAAAAATATTAACATTTAAGCAATTTTGAAAAAAGCTCGTTAAAGAGGAGGAAATTTTCCAATAAAAAAGTCCTAACTCCTGGAATTCTATCTCCATTATTTATAATTTTAATTAGACGTTGAAAATAGGGCTCCGCGCGGCAGTTACGGCATGCGCGCGCTGCCGCTAAAGAGAGTTCAGCAATAAAAATAATTTATTTATGACATAAAATGTGATTTTAAAAATTTTTAAAAATTGTAGTATCTTCTTAACACTTGAAAGAATCGCGCCTTAAAGAAAAAAAAGTTTAATCACCATTTTTCTAAAAGTTATTCTATTGTTAACTAACCAATGTTTTCCCAATCTCCATTGGCATAAACAATTTGATGAAAGGTATAAATAATTGGCCTATAAATATTGAACTTCGTGGAGCCCTTTTAATATATGTACTTTATAAGATCCTGCGGTAAATTTTCATTAAAGTTTATTAATTTATTAATTATGATTTTTTATAACTATTGAAAAATTACAAAATTTTAAAAAAATAAGTAGTTATAAAAAATCATAACTAACAAATTAATAAACTTTAATGAAAATTTACCGCAGGATCTTATAAAGTACATATATCAGAAGGGCTCCACGAAGTTTAATATTTATAGGCCAATTATTTATACCTTTCATCACATTGTTTATGCCAATGGAGATTGGGAAAAAATTGGTTAGTTACAATTGAATAACTTTTTGAAAAATGATGATTAAACTTTTTTTTCTTCAGGGCTCGATTCTTTCAAGTGTTAAGAAGATACAAGAATTTTTCAAAATTTTTAAAATCACATTTTATGTTATAAATAAATTATTTTTATTGCTGAACTCTCTTTAGCGGTAGCGCGCGCATGCCGTAACTGCCGCGCGGAGCCCTATTTTCAACGTCTATTTAAAACTAGCTTTTGCCCACGGCTTCGCCCGCGTTAATAAGTTTTTCTGGGCTAAAAGTACATAAAAACCTTCCCGTTGAATCACTCTATCCAAAAAAATTATTTGGGTAATGATTAATATTATGACGTTGATACAACTCTTAACAAATAATGCATTAATTTCGACCAAATTTGATTACCATAAAAACGGTTCTAGTGAGTTAATCTTAAAAGATAGACATATACTGTCGCGGACATTTTTTTAGATAATTTCAAGAGGAATAATTTTTTCATACATATATTTTTGGTATCTTGAACCGTTTTTGCAACGCACGCAATGAAAGCCCTCAAGGATGAATAATTTTCCCCGTTTTTTTTCACATTTTCCATTATTTCTTCACTCCTAATAGTTGCATCGTGATGTTATATAGCTTAAAGCCTTCCTCGATAAATGGTCTATTCAACACAAAAAGAATTTTTCAATTCGACCCAGTAGTTCCTGAGATTAGCGCGTTCAAACAAACAAACTCTTCAGCTTTATAATATTAGTATAGATTATAAATAATGGAGATAGAATTCCAGGAGTTAGGACATTTTTATTGGAAATTTCCTCCTCTTTAACGAGCTTTTTTCAAAATTGCTTAAATGTTAATATTTTTCGACTTATTAACAAAAACGAAATATCTTTTTTCTTCATCGTATTTTGTTAATAACAATTGCAATTTTTAACCTGCACCAAAATCCTTCAAAAACATTTTTCTAGAGGTGATTACGAATCGAATGAGCTATCGCTCATATTTTTAGGCCCTTTATCTCTATTTTTCACGTTTTTGAACTTATTGATTAGACTAAAAAAAGGCGTAGAAAGTTATTTTGGCATTAATTTGCTTCGAAGTATCAGTAAGATATCAATACTCCTTATAGGTCGGATAGTGTGTAGGGAAGGAACAAAAAATCGGTTGCAACAAATAATCGATTTTTGAATGCAATTGATTTTATATTCAAGGATTTTGCTATCGTATGTAAATAGAGTTAGGTTATTATCAAATCTTACACATTACAATCAAGAGGATTTTTTATTGTTATAGTTTTTGTTAGTCGTTCATTTTGATTTATCGATAGAATTTCACGATTATCCTTTCATAACATTTAAATTGGTTATTGGACTTTACAAATAAATAATGTGTGTACTGAAACTTAAATCACAAATTTAGTGGTACGGTAAATTATTTACTTTGGAGATCTTCATTTTCAGTCTTCTATATCTAAATTTAAATATCTAACTCATTGTTCAAATATGTTTGTAAAATATACTTACAACATAATTTTTAAATATAAAGCTGTGTTTTATTTGCATCCAAAGTTTAGATTTTTAAAGTAATCGTTTACGTTTCGTTACCAAGCGATTTAAAACTTTCGAAACATTACGCTCATAAACTGAAAAATACAACACTGTAAAAGCGTTGATATAAGAGTCAAGATGTTATTCTTTATTTCAGTATATTTTTACAATTTTAAATCAAATATGTTAAATAAGTATGATACTATTTCTTATAATGTATAGAAAACATGATAAATATTTGTAATTATGTAGCCGACTTTAGAATTTTTGGTTAGACGTTCTCACAAAGCTTTCGCGTCGCGAAAAATTTGAATTGTCATACCAGCCAGCTAAGATTGTATAGTACTATACTAAGTGTATTTAATAAAGCAGTAGAATCAGTATGTCCGTACATTTAAAGAAATGTGATAAAAAAGAAAGGCAGTGACTACAGAAGAGTAATGGAACACAAATCAGTGATTATTGTAATTCTTTTCTGTCTGTCTGTGTGTTTTTCTGTATTTTTCTTACTGCACATCTCCTAAATTACTGAACGCATTTCAATAAAATTTGGCACGTGGGTAGATCATGTCCTGGATTAATACATAGGCTATTTCTTATTCCCTGAAAATATAAAGCGGGACTTTTATACCAGAAAATCTTTTTCACGCGGGCGGTGCTGCGACCAAAAGCTAGTTTTTTATAATACTTTGATGGCAAACGTATTATTCGGGAACGAACGCATCGAAAAGAATTTTGTCGCGCCACCGCCACGGCCGCTACCATTCATATTACGTATGTCAAATTTCGTGTGACATTTGTGCGCGCTTTTTTTCGATTTACGCCAGCGACTATATAACCCCTAGACTCCTAATATTCAATATTTCTCTTCAAATTAATTCTGTCAACTACCTGAGGTTTGAGGAAGCGGGGTACTGCATTATGATTGGTTCTTCCAACACCTTATCGCATTATATAACCTTGGAAACATAGGCATAGGGATGGGACGAGTTAAATGAAAACACGATTTTTTATCGATATTACTTTTATGTAATAAAGTTTTATAGTAATACTAGCTTTTGCCCGCGGCTCCGCCCGCATTAAAAAGTTTTTCCGGGATAAAAGTCCCGGTTTATATTTTCCCGGGATAAAAAGTAGCTTATGTGTTAATCCAGGACATGATCTACCCGTGTGCCAAATTTCATCGAAATCCGTTCAGAAGTTTTTGCGTGAAAGAGGAACAAACATCCTTACATCCTTACATCCATACATCCAAACATCCATACATTCTTACAAACTTTCGCCTTTATAATATTAGTAGGATTATTATTATTTATTAAATATATTAATATTTTAACGAAACTATTTATGTTATCAAATGACAGATGGCGCTTAGTAAGTCTCATCGACATTAACAAGAATATTAGAGCTGACTTGTAGGAATAACACAAAGAATAACTCAAAATAATCGTTATAATCAACAAACAAAATAAAAAATTATCCTAATAACATTTATTTCTGATACCGCTAGTCAAAATATATCCTAATCATTTTTAAAATGAATTAACTATTACTAATGAACTAACCATTTAAAATAAGAAGCCTGTTAAAATTAAATAGGCCTCAGATAACTTGATTAGTTGAGTATTCGGGCGATAGTTTCTCTTATTTTTAATTTTATCGATAGAACTATCGACAAATCCTTTTGGTGTATCACTTACTTTTCATGTTAAAAAACAAAACGAAATAGAAAATGTAAAAAGTACTTTCGTCGGAAAGAGATGCAAATATAACAAGATGGCGCGTAAACACACAAATGGCCAGTCTAAGATGAACTCCGTAAAATTTTAAATAAAATGTGATTATGTGTCGTTATTGACTTACCTGTGAAATGTAATGCCATTTTTCTGAATATTTTAATTATGGCTATTTATACCACACCATTTTATTGTGCACGGGGCCATTACAATAGTTATTTATTCGCAAACACGGAAGTATTTACAGCTCACAGTTGTGGTCGCAACTGACTTGAAGATTTTGAACGGTCAGCTACATTGGATCTATTTGTCAGATGTGTTGCCCGAAGCCGATCGTCTGTTATTAGGAGTCTAGGGGTTATATAGTCGCTGACTTACGCGTAATGTCTAACTAGAACTAACCTCTAATGGAACGTTTAAAAGAACGAACGCATTAAAACAAAGAGCATTATAATAATACGGAAACATTAACGCGTTTCGGGAGAAGACTTAAAAAAAATTGTTATTTAAATATAGGTAGGTATTTTTAAGTACCTACATTAATTACATTTATTAATAGAATACCTACTTTTTACTTTTCAAAATTAAATTATAACTACTTGTGACTTGACCACGACTATGTGACCCCCCCCTGGCGCCAAAGCTGGATCCGCCCTTGCATCGTAACCAAGAAGCTTTATTCCAAACCGAAAAGATGAGGTCGCTATTATTACCTATGCTTCTGTGTCAGGTCACATAGGTCAATCAAAACAACAGTCACTTACTAGATTCTGTCAGAGTCAGTTATGTCTCCTTTAGAAGACTGAAATCATTGAAGCATCTTCGATAATGGTCACAGTCCGTACACCGCACGTAGCTTATCAAAAAGCCTCACAACCCTAAGATTCCATCAACTATCACACGATACATCAGCAAGAATCGCACGCTCAAGCCGTCAAATTCGTCGATCGATTTCGTGAAACCGACTATGATGCTACCGTTATGATACGAGTGTCAACGAGGTTCTTGAAGATTGGAATTTTAAACATTTACTCAGTAATCCCTAAAAGTACAAAAGACATTTCAACGACCTTCAAGGAAACATTAACACGTTATTCACGAGCTTTGTAAATGTAAATCATAGTTTACCACAACAGAAACTTAAAAATTAACACAATAGAATAATAATTACAATTAGAGAACATTTGATCGTGTGCGCATAAATGCCGACAAAGGACTACTAAACTAATAGGTTTTTACCTACACATGGCTCGCGTCTCCCGAAGCGATGTCAGAGACAAGGTCACTCGGATCGATACAAAACGAAATAATAATACAATTACAATAGGTACCGGTAAGTACATAGGGAGCATCGGCCTAACATTCAGTACGTAAATCGACATACGCCACGTCGTGTTGCTGCCGGGCGACTGGCGGGCAACGCGCGCGCAGGCCCCCGCGCCCCACGGCGCATGCGCCTGGAGGAGCCAGTGCGGGGCCATATTTTAGGCCGCGCGGGATAGGCATAAAGTCCACGAATCCCGGACCGCGAATCTCGATGTATTTCGAAACGTTACACATTTTGATAAATATCACTTGTACTTATTGCTATTACCTGGAATTGTCGTAATTTACTAGTAGGGTAAAAAACGTTAATTTTTACCACTTCATAGAATACACGCACACTTTTGTCAAGAATAAGTAACATTTACGTACGTATAGTAATGGCTGAACTTAATTTAAAATAACCAGGATATTCAATTGACTAATAACCAAAATTATTGTAAGTAGGTAAAACATAGGTATTTAGAAGGATTTTTGTGCACTTGGTCGAGTCACTTTATAAGTGGTTAGTAAATAACGCCAGTTTTAGGTATTATTACTCAGGCAGGAACTATTAAAAATTACGATTGTTATTGCGGTGCGGAGATACTGGGGTACTCTGTCAGAGATGTCCGGGTATAAACCCATATTTCGCCCAAATGTCCGGGATTCTTGCCGTGTTTGTCCGGCGTCGGCAATTTAGGTAATGGCAGCCCTATACAAAGAACATGCCGACAAGTGCGCCGTGCGCCCGCTGGCGCGCGCGATCGTCGGCCCCGCCAGCTGATGTTCGTGTTACACGTGCTCCCACAGGGATACCAAGCTTTGGTACTATTACCTTATTCTGCAATATCTTGCAATTTTAGTTTTACATTGTTCTATGCTATTTTAACCGTACCACAATGCATATTGAAATTAAATGATGTTAGAGCTCTGGTATGCTTTATTGCTTAAAGTAATGTTATTTATACAATACAAAGATATTGCTGCGTATTCGTTTAAGTAGACTTTTCATTAGCATAATTGCCCTAGTTATTTTATTATTTAATACACTTATTTAAGTGTGTTAGAAATCCATGTGATAAATAAACTAATATCCGATTCTTTGAAAAGCTGTGTCATTTTAGCAAACTTGTCGGTAAAAATGTTTATACTGGCAACACAGCGTGTTTGAGTGCGTGTTTGTTATGAATGGCGTGCGAAAGAGACACAACATGTTGGTATCTGCACGTTAGTTTCAATGTGTTAGTAACAAGATCAACGACTCTGACGCGATACAAAATGTAGCTAGAGATTAGGAGGTACAGAAGGCATAATAAGGCGTTTGGTAGTATAAAGTATTTACGTAAACCTATTTTAGGCATGACGTCCAGAAATATTGATGTTAAAATTAAAATAAACGTTGAAATATCATACGGAATCAAAAAATATGATATCAATAGATTAAAATCCTGTAACTTTTTTAATAGTGACTTCGAGTTGTTAAGTACCTACCTATTTCGGTAGGTAAACTTATTTATTAACGAAAACAAAGTTTATTATTAAAGAATTAATACTTTTCTTTACAGCATAACACTTAAAAAATAATTAGTTCCTTTTCACACAATAACATGACAACTTTTTATTTCATGTTGATATTTATAACGTATTAGTTAGGAAGTAGGGACTGCTCTAGTAGCAATTTAATTATTTTATTTCAAATTCCACGTCTCAAGCGGTACTGCTGCAGCTATGTGAGTGAATGTATTGCAAGTGAATTTGTGAGTTGCCCTTCTTAATCCTATAGGTTTTGTAATAACATCGTCAGCTGTGACGTGATTCACTGAATAAAGTCAAGCGCGCTAAAACACAGCGTGATCAAAAAACTTTAAAACTATAATCTGGATTATTGGCGAAAGTATGCGTTACCCATAGATAATATTTTGCACGATGTTAGCAGAGGTCACGCTAAATATGTGGTTTCATTTAGTAACGCAATGTTGAAATGACACTGTATAACATAGTTGGCCTATACCAGCTACTTAGTTTACTTTAACGATATTATTTGCAGTGAAAATGCTTGAAACCTAGTTTTCCAAAAGTATTCGAACCTACTAAAAAATGAATAGGTACTTACCTAATGAATTAAGATTACACTGCATGATGATAAACATGATCTAGAATTGGCCAAAAACTTTTGAACATTAAAGAAGAAGCCATTTCCCAAAATTCCAATAGCATTTCTGAATTTCAGAGCGAAAATTGTGACGCCCATAGCAGTCCCGCTTCGGAATGGGGATACGCTATACACGCCTCCACCACCCAGCAGCGGCGTCATCCTGGTTAACATCCTGAACATCCTCAGTGGGTATAACTTCAACGCGAGCAGCATCAACAGCACGGAAAACATTATTCTCACCTATCACAGGATATTGGAGGCATTCAAATACGCCTACGGAACTAGAACGAAACTTGGCGATATAGATTATTTGGACTTGAAAGAGGTAAGTACTACATATAACGCATGTAAAATATTGAGCACTAGTCTAGTCTAGAGTCTCTTCCACTACTGATAGGGTTTAATCCTATGTTAGTACACATTACCATGTTAGCTAAGGGGTAAGCAGAAGTCATCACTACACAGCGATCGTTGAATACTTACTTACCTAATTCTAAAACCTAGTCGCGACAGGCAGTGGCGTACGTAACTACATCATCGGGGACCCGTGGCAAATTCATTGGATGGGGCCCCAGTAAAAATTGTCGCGGCCCATGACATTTAACAAATAAGTCACGTATACACCCCCCCCCCCCCCCCCCATCTGATCGCGGCGTGTCGGGGAGGCCGGGGGCCCCGTCGTGCCCGGGGCCCGTGGCATTCACCACCTCTGCCACCCTGTAGTTACGCCACTGGCGACAGGCCAGCTTAATTTCATGGGCTACTGAATTAACGCCTGATTTAACTGTTCTGGAAACATCCACCCTCTCCGAAATCAGTAGCAAAATTCAGGCAGCGTTGCGTTCTACTTTGAATGACGTTGAAGCCAGTGACGATTCAGCATTATTAATTAATTCCAGTTGATCAGCAACGTGACCTCTCCAGAATACGGCACGGAGATCAGATTAAAGATCAACGATACGATGACGAGCAACAGCACAAAGACGTATGGGGCGATGGAGTACACCCCACCTGACGCCGGCACCGCGCACATTTCCATCATGGCTGAAAATGGCGATGCTGTTTCTGTTACCAGTTCCATTAACTACTAGTGAGTATTGCTTTTTGGTCGCTTAAATTGTATTTTTTTTTAAACTGCGGGGCCAATACCTCTTAGGCACCTGGAAGACCACAACTTGCGATTACTTATTGCAAAAGTCTGTTACGCATCTAGGTAACTCTGATCTTTTCCGCGATCAAGGAGTAATGATCTCAAAAGAGTAAAAAATATTTATTTAATGAACCTGTTCTGAGAAAATTACCCCAGTCCAATCATTATGAGTGGCAAAATATCATTAAAAGAAAGAAAATAAGGGCAATTAAACATTCAGCTTAACCCCAAATATCTTTCTAGCTACGGTGCAGGCTTGTCAACTCTAAACACCGGCATCGTAATGAACAATGTTATGGACGACTTCTCCTCACCTGGCTTAACGAACACCTTCGGTTTGGAACCCTCGCCAGCTAACATGATAGAGCCTGGCAAAAGGCCATTATCATCCATGTGCCCCAGCATCATCGTAGACAAAAATGGTGATGTCAAAATGGTGATCGGAGCATCAGGCGCCACCAAGATAACAACAGCTATTGCTTTGGTGAGACTTTGAGATAGTGTAGTCGGTAATTATTGTAAGATAACATTTATGATTATATTTTTTTTTTTTTTTTTTTTTTAATAATAATATCATTTATTTTCTCTTTACAAAGGCAAACTTTGAGTAACAATAATTTGTATCTTAAACTAGATTCCGCCCTTGTGAGAGACTGGTGCCTGATGTAGGTTTTCGAGAAAACCTGTGTTACAGGTCACCAGGGCCCCACCCGCGGATCAGATTAGGATTGGTTAAACAACATAAAGAGTACAATGACATAAAAGGAAAGAAAATAATAACTATTACAGACAACAGAGATAATGATCTATGTGAATCCGTATCTACTTATAAGACGACTGCAGAAATTATCGAAATGATTGTGTGAGTCGAGGATGTTGTTGTACCATCTGGAAGATGTGTTATATAATATTATATTGAGTGAAAGTTGTGTGTGTGTGTGTGTGTGTGTGTGTGTGTGTGTGTGTGTGTGTGTGTGTGTTCATGTTTATGTGAGTGCGAGTGTATATTAGCGTAGGTACTTAACGAGCGTGAGTAAAAAAACAGCTATGTACGAAGGACAAGAGAGCGTCTGCTTATTTAGGAACTATATTATTATTATTAAATGCAATTTCAGTTTTATACATAAACTTTAGAGGCCCTTACAAAAAAAATTATAGCTACCTTAACAATAATAAACAAAGAATGTAAAAAAGGAACATCACTACATAGTATAAAACAAAGTCGCTTCCCGCTGTTTGTCCCTATGTATGCTTAGATCTTTAAAACCACGCTACAGATTTGATGCGGTTTTTTTTAATTGATAGAGTGATTCAAGAGGAAGGTTTATATGTACTTTTGTCCCGGAAAAACTTATTAACGCGGGCGAAGCTGCGGGCAAAAGCTAGTTTAAAATAAAGAGCTTATAAACAAATAATGTTGTTTATTAATTTATTCGTTGACTAGCTTTTGCCCACGGCTTCGCCCGCGTTAATAAAGTTTTTCCGGGCTAAATGTACATAAAAACCTTCCCGTTGAAGCACTCTATCCAACACATTTATTTGGATAAAGATTAATATTATGACGTTGATACAACTCTTAACAAATAATGCATTAATTTGGACCAAATTTAATTACCATAAAAACGGTTCTAGTGAGTTAATCTTAAAAGATAGACATATACTGTCTCGGACATTTTTTTTAGATCATTTCAAGAGGAATAATTCTTTCATACATATATTTTTGGTATCTTGAACCGTTTTCGCAGCGCACGCAACGGAAGCCCTCAAGGATGAATAATTTTCCCCGTATTTTTTCACATTCTCCATTATTTCTTCGCTCCTAATAGTTGCATCGTGATGTTATATAGCCTAAAGCCTTCCTCGATAAATGGTCTATTCAACACAAAAAGAATTTTTCAATTCGAACCAGTAGTTCCTGAGATTAGCGCGTTCAAACAAACAAACAAACAAACAAACTCTTCAGCTTTATAATATTAGTATAGATAGTATAGATTAATTCTTAAAAAGTAATTTTTTTTCCAGACGGCAATACGCACGTTGTGGTTTGATCAGACTATAAAGGAGGCGGTAGATGAGGCGAGGATCCATCATCAAATATTCCCGATGGAAGTCAACTACGAGTTCGGAATTATTCAAGTAAGTTTACTTCCTCTTCGAGACATTGACACTGAAGTATCTCCTTGACTAAAAGTAGTGCGTTTTCCTGAATGTTTATTTAATTCTTTCTATACATACCTACAATATGACCTTACAGATAATTATTTTAGAGATCGATTTTTATATATACTAAGGCCTCAAGTTATGGAGTCTTATCACATTTCGTTGTGGTTTTAATTTAGAGTTAGATGAGTTAATATTCGAAAGGTATTTTTGATTTTGTTTCATTATTCAATTAATCAGAATAACCTAATAGGACACAAGAGACTAGTATAAGAAACGAATCCTCATTTATAACAAAATCTACCAGAATCATACCTATGTCCTTCTGCCTGTAACGAAAACCTTTAGAAGAAGGAGGTATGTTGAAGATTGGAGTTCCAAAAACTGAGGTTGATGATATTTCCTTTTGCAGGACGTGGTCGAAGGTTTGAGAGCAAAAGGCCACGGCATGGTCAGGTACCGCGACAGAGGGTCGATAGTCTGCGCCCTCTACAGGAACAGTACAGCTATATACGCCAACGCAGACTTCAGGAAAGGAGGGGACGTCGCAGGACTCGACTGAGCAACAATGTGCCTAGAACATTACAATGTAACTTGTGATAGTGGGACGCTCATTCCCAGTTTAGGTTGTAAATATTGGACATTAATTCGTATGTGTACCAAGAGTGTCGCCAGCCGATGGCCCAGGAAAGGGGGAGGGGGGGGCAAGTTGATATGGAGAATGAGAAGAGTATGAATTTCTACAGAGTCCAACGTATAAAGCTTCACGTGTTTGTCACTGTACAATAAATAAAACTTATAAATAATGGGCATTTTGTAACTTTTTTAGAATCTCTAGGGGGCAGCTGCCCCTCCCCTACCCCCTCCTTGGCGATGCCCTTGATGGGTACCCCATAGCCGGTTTGATTATATTCGTCATTATTAAGGACACACAATAATCTTAAGGCTATGATGTAAACGTCATTATGATAATCCATTTGTTTTAATTAGTAAATGCGCAGTATTTTGTATTCAAACAATGTTAGACATTGTATTGACTTGTGCTTGTATTGAAATTTTTTGTATTTTCTTGGTGTTATTTTAAAGATAAGTCGTAATTCGGTATTAGATGATCATGGAGTACCTAATCTCAAATGTGAAATTTATGTATTTTATATTTTAACCCGGTTTAAAGATAATAAACAGTAGGTACTAAGTATGTACCATCTTTTGGTATTTGCATAGCAATGAAATGACATTTTCAAATTCCGAACACAACCATAGACACCATTTTTTATGTTCTCTCTTCTTTTGTATAGTTTATAACGTTTTTAACTATGGACGAAAAGTATTATAAACTGTATGTATTTATTTGTCTTATAATTTTGTATAAGTTCCATGGAGGCGCATGGTTTTTCGCTTAGTTCCTTACACTAGCCTATACATTCTACTAGAGGCCTCAGGCTAGCTAATAAAGCAATTCCTTTATTATAAACAAAACTTCAAACAGTGTATTACCTAAGACAATAAGAATTAAAACCAACTATTTATTCATTTATTAGGAAAATTTATTTAAACCAGCTTGTCTGTAAGTCTAATAAAAGTTTAAGTATTATTAAACAAGATGTATAAAGTAGCGATTGAATCAATCAAGTCCATAATTAAAAATGGATTACAGTAATATAGACTTTGTCGCAATCCTATTTTATAGTTTATAATGGATTACGCACATGCTGGTAAGCAGCACAAAACCATGCTTATTTTGACTTAGACAACTTCCAAAAATTATAATTAACTCCCAAAAATTTTAATGCGACCTACTAGATACAAGATCATGTTTTAATAGCGTACGCGTGTAGCAGGCTTAAAGTCTTTAGTTCACTTGCTAGTAATTATTAGACGCAATTTAATAGGATTTAAGCAACTATTAATATGTTTTAAGTAATTCAATACAGTGAAAAAAATATATTCTGTGAAGTATAGTGAAATAACATAAGGGTAATGCATTTATATTATTGTTTATGTATATGTACAGTCAGTAGCATAAGTATCTGTACAAATTGAAAATTTAAAATTGCCTACATACTTTTGTGTTCTTCATCATCATCAGCCCGTTGCAGTCCACTGCTGGACATAGGCCTCTCCCAAGATACGCCACAGAGCCCGGTCTACTGTTTTATGCATCCAGTTGCTGCCGGCCCTCTTGTGCAAGTCATCCCGCCATCTGGCTAGAGGGCGTCCCACGCTACGTTTACCACGACGCAGTCTCCACTCCAGAACACGCTTATTCCAGCGGTTATCTGTTCTGCGATATACCGGGTGGAAGGGAAACGCTCTCTATACCGGAACGGTAAGAAAGAAGAACCATAACATTAACGTAAAACTATATTCATTTGCAAAGCTAAGCGATAATACTTACGATTTTAGTATTTCCGTAATTCATGCGCGCGCAATGTAAAGCGTACAAAAGACTGGGTAGGGTACAAACTACAAAGCAAACGCCGACAAGACGGCGACCGCCGCGCTGCGCCGGGACCGGCTGGGTGCGGTCGTTGACCCGTCAGCTGATGTACGTGTTTCATTACGATTTTTTTGATATATTAACCTTTTTTACTATGTTTTTCAGAATAATAGTTTGATTTATCTATCCATACGTGAAGCTGTACAGAAATTTGAGAAAATCCTACTGAAATTGTAACAATGCGATCGCGATTTCTTTAGTGCCATCACGTCAGGAATCACCAATACTATCACCTGTATTCGTTTCCGAGAGCGTTTCCCTTCCACCCGGTATGTGGCCAGCCCATTGCCACTTTAACCTACGTTAAAGTGGCAATTAGCTGGCCTGGCCATAGCTCTGAGAGTTAGTAGTAACTCTCAGAGCTATGGCGGTCACTTTGGTTCTCTGACGGATCACTTCGTTCCGAATTTTGTCCTTCAGAGAGACTCCGAGCATAGCTCTTTCCATCTTTGTGTTCTTACTAATCTTTTTTATTCCCTCTTCACAAAAATAAAAGAGATTTACTGTACTTCAAACGAAGATTAAAAAGTTTCACTTAAACTTAACGTAATACAGACGATTTGAAATTATGATTTTGTTCAGCTGCTTATGCTCCTGACTGTACATATTTGTGAAGACGTTTCAGAACGAAAATGCTGATGCTAACGAGCCAGTTTTTTAGAATATGCTGATGTAGTTAGTAATGTTTTGCTTATGAAGGACATTAGCTGTATAGATATTATTTGTATTACAGTAACTACAAAGTAGATGTATAATGCACTAAAAGTGAAAAATCAAATGTCCTAGTTTGCTTATAAGTTTATCCCAGTTTGTTGCATTAGTGCAAATATACGCTCTATACAAATAATAAAAATATTTCTTGAACTTTTCCATACATACATTTTATGAGCCAAAATACACATACTTTACGTAGTAAGTATAATGAATGGGAAGGGCTACAGCCTCATAATTATATTTAATATAAAGTAAGTAGTTGAAATTTACAGTCAGCAGCATAAGTATGTGTACAAAACCAAAATTTAAAATCGCCTATATACGCATTAATTTAAACTGAAACATTTTTTTTCTTCGTTTGAAGTAGAGTAAATCTTTTATTTTTGTGAAGAGCAAAAAATATTAGTAAGAACACAGAAGTATGTAGGCAATTTGAAATTTTTAATTTGTTCAGCTGCTGAATGTACAAAAAGCGATAGACCTGTCGCTAATCCTAAAAGGTAACATTTTGCAACATGTCACGTAAATGTTTAAATATAAAACTGCTTTATGATTCGAGTGATTTTCCTGTAATGTGATTCTAGACGTCCTAGTTTTGTAAAGTTCGCTAATGGAATTGCTCACTGGCACTGTCACCTCGAACTATGCGCAAAACCAATAAAACTTGGTAGTGACAAATAAACTTTTAATTGGTTGTATTTTACTTACCTTTACCTTTTAACGCGAGTCCTTAGTTGCTTCTAAAATCGTAATATACATACGCCCACAGATTTTATAAATGCGAAAATTGAGATTTTTTATGTTTCGAACAAGGAAATTAACTAGGTTCTTAATCTGGAGAATTGGTGGGAAAAGCCGCCACTAAAATGTATTTAATGTTTAAAAATGTGTGTTTGAATATTCTACCATTAATTCGGTGAATAAAGCGTAATTTTGCATTGGCGGTTGAAAATTACAGAAAAATATAATTTTTACCAATAAAATAACTATCGTACCAAGATTAACTGCATAATATAGCAAAACAAGATAATGCATTTGTTATTCAAACATATGCTAATCCTCGGATTTAAATCAGATACCGTGTTGTTTCTGAAAATTACTTGAACTTATTCGTTTTAATAATTTACAACGCCATCTATTGTCGAGTAGGAAGAAATTTCCGCTAAAAAGAGATTTTGGGATTACCTATTGGTTTGGGATTAATTTTACTGCTATAAAATATTGATTTCAGATTCAAAAACTTTAATATATTTTTGCATTGTAATTGCATTGCAGTAATGCTAAATAAACTAATTATAAAATATAAAATACGTAACCACATAAAATCAATCTTACATAACATAATAAATTATAAATACCATTATAAACTAACATAATAGTAAATTATAATCGAAACTGACAAACCCAAAAATTTCATGAACTATAGTTGACACAAACTAAGCTGGTCGGTATGACAATAATTTTTTTCGCGACGCGATAATTTAGTGAGAACGTCTACCCAAAAAAATCAAGTCAACTACATAATTACAAATACTCATCATGTACTGCATACATGATAACAAAGAGTATCACACTTATGTAACATATTTGAATTATTATTGTAAAAATATACTGAAACAAATGAATATAATCTTGCCTCTTATATCAACGCGACGCTCTTACAATGTTGAATACTGCAGTTTATGAGCGTAGTGCCGGGAAAGTTTTAAATCGCTTGGCAACCCCAAACGTAACCGATTACTGACAAAAAATGTTGAATACTGCAGTTTATGAGCGTAGTGTCGGGAAAGTTTTAAATCGCTTGGCAACCCCAAACGTAACCGATTACTGACAAAAATGGTTTATACCAATCAAATTATACCAAACGTAATTTGTAAGCATGTTAAAATGCTTTTTCCGATAGGTCAATTTCGCGATGGATGAAAAAAGGCGGTTTGGTTAGTTTATTACAAACGGCGATAAGACCCTAAATCATGACACTCATTTTACACACCTACACTTGGGAATAAGAATGAAATTGATTTTATGATCACAAAGATTTTAGGGGAATTTATTTATCTATTACTAGCTTATGCCCGCAACTTCGCCAACATTAAAGAGTTTTTCCTGTATAAAAGTCACTTTATATACATATACACTCACGCCTGTAATCCGAAGGGGTAGGCAGAGGCGCAACTAGTGCACCCACTTTTCGCCGTTATTCCGTCCCACGATGTGATAGGGGGCGAGCCTATCGCCATATCGGGCACAAATTCTAGACTCCGAGCTGATACTGAATAAAAAAACTCAATATCACTTTGCCCGACCCGGGGATTGAACCCGAGACCTCAGCTTTGCAGTCGTACTGTAATACAACTTCGCCACCGAGGCACTTTATATACAAACTATACATTTTTAGCAGTATCCGTTATAATTGCAAGTACCAGGCGACAGTTAGAAAGTTAGAACCTCTTTTCCTTCCCCCTAAACAGAGAATCCTCTGGCCTCATTATTCGCGCGTTCATTCGTAGAGAACAATAAGATTCAATTGGGGCATTGCATTGCATAATTGCACTCCTTTGTGTCGATTAGGACCTAAGGGAACTTGATAAACCTTCTTTGCTTCCCGATTTATATTTCTCCTTCAGAGCTGTTGCATTTTCCAGAACCTAGTAACCTCTCAGCTCTCCTTTAGAGCTGTTTTAGTTACTAACACCAAGATGTTATTACTATCTTCTTAATTGGGACTTCTAAACATCCTAAAGTTCTCATTACAATATCTACAAGGCCAGAACGTCTTTCAAAGCATCCACGGGATTGACGAATTTGGTGGAGCCTATAAGGACTGTGTTGTCGACCCCACTCGTGATGACACTTCGGTGCAATCGCTTGCATTCTTCAGCAGTGACGCCGCCCACCACAAATATTATCACCATTGGGTTGTCTAGTGGATGCTTCGTGCTCCGAGTCTTCTTGCTAGTTAGAATGCTGAAATTTGAGGTTATAAATTATTATGAATTCCGTAAAAAAATGTAAGGTTTGTATTTAAACGTAATATAATGTTTGGATCTCTGGTTTTGAAGTCATACAATAATTTGTTAGAATTTTAAATTTGTAAAAACAAAATTACCAATATGGTATAAAAAGGGCACAGGATGTCACCAGTTGTAGCAAATGCTGATGACAGTTAATGCATTACCATTTTCTGTGTCTAGATGAAGAAGTAAAACACTCACAGTATAGTTCAGAGTTTAATTCTAGACACAACACAGAAGGCACAATTAAACAGAAGGCACAACCAATTGAAATATGTTGTATAAATAATCATAATCTTGATTATTTAATATATACACAATCACCAACAAAATCAAAAGTAAAATAAAGTTGATTTTCCAATTAAATGCCTACATGCCTATGCATTTTTACAAAAACGCATACAGTATATGACTTACTTGAGACCGCTTCGTAATAGATCTTTTATGCCTTCGTTCCGGTGCTTTAAGTCAGTTAGGTCGGGCCTCTCCGTGTCCACCAAATCTTCAACAAGCTGTTGCAAAACACCGCGGTATTCATATCCGATACCTGTTTCGCACTGTTTTAATACTGAATTATATCTGAAAAACAAGAAAATAAAAGATGTTTAACACAGTAATGTATGTCTTCCATTCCAATGATATGAATGTTTTTGATATGTTAGGTAAACGCAAAAACTGCTGAACGGATTTTGATGAAATTTGGCTTATTGATAGACCATAAACTGGATAATATAGGCTAGTTTTAATCTCCAAGAAGTACACACTATTGCGAGATTATTTTTACACATGGGGGACGATGCGACCAATACCCTGTATAAGTCGCGGCACGAAACTCTAGCGCTGAGCGAAACGTGGAGGGGATAGCTGCGCATGGGTACCGTCGCGCACGCAATACAAATTAGTAATTTAATTGCTTAATTAAAAACAGCAAAATAATGTTTTAATGTAAAGTCAAATAGTAAGTCTAGCGGTGAACAAAATGTGGAACTTAACTGCGTATGGGTACTGTCACGCACGCAAATATTACTTAAGTAATATTACTTCATGTTTGAATGAATGAATTTGTTTCAGGGAATTAATGAAATCATTCGATTCCCTTTTCAGAAAACAATGCACGTCAAACACCATTTTCCGTGCCTGTCTTTTCAAAACAGTATTCCTTCTCGGCCTCGGCATTTTCACTGTTTAAAAACTGTTCAAACTTAATCAAACAGTGAATAAACTAACAAACACAACAAACAAATCAACAAAACAAACTTAACAAAAAACAACAACAAAAATTAACGATGACAACAAAACAATTCAGAACGCGACTGTACACTGGAAGTGCGCGGAGCGTCGTATCGGCACGGGGGACGGAGTACGACTGGAGAGCCAATCGGCGCAACGCACGCTCGCCCTTCACTCCCGGTACCCCGCCAAGACACCTTATTTTTTACTTCTGCGCAATAACGGTCAGCGCTAGAGTTTCGTGCCGCGACCAATATAAGACAATGTAACTCAAGATATTAAAAACACATTTTTTTTATTGCATTGAATGACGAGACGAGCATGCCATTCGCCTGATAGTACGTCTACGTGTTGCTACTGTTTATGACCACCCATAAACAGTAGCAACACCATCCAGCACCTTGAGTTACAAAGTACTGTGTGGCATTCCATTGCGCTCGTCATCCTGAGACATATTAAGATGTTAAGTCTCATTATGTCCAGTAGTTACATTAGCTACAATGTCCTTCAAACCGAAACACAACAGTGCATGCACACTGCTGCTTGGCGGTGTAAATAGACATTGCGGTGGTACCCACCCAGGCGAACTTTTTTTTTCTATTATTGATCCTTACTCCGTACTCACTTATGCAAAGACCTTCTCATCTGGGCCACATCTTTCAACCTATCCATGATTCTCTTGGATATGTCGAGGCACTCTTCTGGGGTGACGATACGGTCACTCAGCAGACTCACGTGGTCTTCAAATATGGCCACACTTAGCGTTTCCGCGAGGCTTTCCTCGTGTTGTTTGGAGAAAGACACCTCCGTACCAGTTAGCGAATAGATGTGCACGATGAGCGCCAGTAAGCAGTCTAACGGTAAGTTCCTGTCTTTACGAGATTTTATTAGGTGGCTGATCTGAAAATAAGATATGGTACATATAATTTTTTCGTCTTTGCACACCAGATTTCATTAAATAAGTCCTTTCAAAATTGTTTAATGCCACCGTGGCCTAGTTTTATAGCGTGCGCGGAATAACACCGCTCTGAAGTCTAGGGTTCGGATCCAGGGTCGGACAAAGTGATATCGTCGGGATTCGTGCAAAACCGCGTAACTAGCACTGGTAAATACCACGTAAGTGACGAAAAAAAATATTACTATTACTTATTAATAAATAATAAGTAAGTGTTATTTTAAACATGTTTGCCGTATTGGATACATCATAGTCTAATATGAACTTTGTCAATAAAATATGACAACAGTTCGATTAAACATTACACAGAAAGAAAACAATTACGTAACATTAACAAATTGTGTAAACAATATTGAAACAATGTAGTGTATAATCATGTATGTTAATATATTATATATCTAAAGTATTTTCGAATACAACTTGCATGTCAATAAACATTTTACCCTATTTATCACTATGACCTTTTTACATCTGGGTGAAGTTTGTGCTTGATGCAAGGCTTAGCTGACGTCACATCATGGGACTATTGGGATGATTGGAGGTATACACTAGTCACTATGCCTAAACCTTTTGGGGAAAAAGTAACAAACTTATCTTACTTCTCTTATCTTATTTCTTATTTTACTCTTACTAATATTATAAATGCGAAAGTTTGTGAAAATGTTTGGATTTTTGTTAGAAATTAAAGCAGAAACTACTGAACGGATTTGGATGAAATTTGACACAGGTAGATCGTGTCCAGGATTAACACACAGGCTACTTTTTACCCGGGTATTTTGCCTCCATACAAAATATTGGATATATTTAATCTGAGTCTTTAAGTAGATGGAGCTTTATTGTACTTTAGATACTTTTGTAGCAGGAACAGATTTTAACGCGGGCGAAGCCACGAGCAACATCTAGTATTTAATATATATCCTTAGATAATTATAAGGTAATCCGGTCCGGTTTGAAGGCATTGTAGTTAGAGTAAACACTGGGGGTTTAAGAGACAACACCTTGTATCTCAGGGTGAATGAGCACAGTAGAGTGCTACGCAGTACTTTGGGATTCCAAGATCTGTATGGTGTTGCTACTGTCTATGGGCAGTCGTATCGCATACCATCAATCGAGCACCATGTTCGTTTCGTCATTCAGCTGCAAATTTACAAGAACACTTTATGACCGAGATCAGATACCTTAGAAAAGGTTGCCGACAGGAAAGTGATAATATAAAGTAAACCAAATCTACTGGATGCATGAAAAATTGTGTTGCATTGTCCCTACATCGGATTAGAAGAAAACCATGTACCTTTGTTTGTGGTACAAAAACCAAATAAATTATTTCTTTCTTTACCTGTTGTAAGACACTTGTGGAGTCCCTACTAGCTGCAAGGCTCTGCACCACTTGCTTCTCGAGGCTCATGACCAGCTCCATCTGGGCTCGTCTCGGAGACTTGAGCGTTTGCACCACGGCCAATGCCTGCTGCAGTAATCCCAGGTGCTCACTGATCACTTCGTATTTACCTGCCAATGGTTAACAATTTGTAAATTTTAAAAATATTTTGATCAAACAGGTGGAATTTCTTTTTTATTATTGGAACTGTTTTAAGCAATGGAACAATGGAATAATATTTTTTTGCATAATGATAGTGTAAAAGACTTATAACTGTGTCAAGAAAGTGTTGAGATAGACAAATTCATGAATCTAGTAGGGACAAGTAATAAGCTATTTGACTACTTTTTTTAATACAATTATGACAAACTTAAAAAACGTATTAGAAAAGACATCCGAAATTACAACACGAATTTGATTGAATCTGCAATAATTAACAATTCTAATTTGAGAACGGCTAAGCATGGAAACAACAGAGGGAAGAAGTGGATAATAAACTTAAAAGACGAAGATGGCAAAAAACAAACAAGCAGAGAAAAAATATTAGAGATATGTACAAAATTTTACAAAAATCTTTACTCTGATACAGATAAAGTAGATGCAACAGTAGAACCCTCATGCTCTGAAGATATCAATCCTTTTACCATAGATGAAGTCCAGAAAGCTCTCAAAAGCCTCAAGTTCAACAAAAGTCCTGGAGCGGATGGCGTCACAACAGAAACTTTAATAGTAGCCCAGCAGACACTTTTACCACACCTTACTAACCTTTTCAATTCTATTCTCTTATCAGGTCAAATACCCGACAAAATGTGTCACTCTCATATCACCCTTATCCATAAAAAAGGAGACAAAAGTGAGATAAGTAATTACCGACCTATCAGCTTGGTATCTCATATCTACAAAACTTTCATCAAAGTCATACAGAATAGAATTGAGAGCCAACTTGATAGCTATCAACCTCCAGAACAGGCAGGTTTTCGTATGGGTTTCTCCACCACCGACCATCTGCACACTTTAAATCAAATAATAGAAAAATATAACGAATTTAACTTACCCTTATACATGGCGTTCATTGACTACACAAAAGCCTTTGATAGCATCAGACATTCAGCTATATTTAAAGCGCTCGAAAATCAGGAAATACATCCCAAATATATTCATATTTTAAGTAAAATCTACCAAAATAGTACCGCCAATCTCAAAATAAATATATCCGACTCAGGACCAGCATTTGACGTACGGAGAGGAGTAAAGCAAGGAGATCCGCTTTCTCCTAAACTTTTTACGAGCACTCTGCAGGAAGTGTTTAAGGCCTTGGCGACCTCATGGGCTAAAGGGGGTATCGTGGTTGGCGACAAACGATTGTCAAATCTTCGTTACGCCGACGACATAGTTCTCTTCGCCTCGAAACCTGCGGAACTTCAAGAAATGCTACAAGAACTAAGCATTGCAAGCCTTAAGGTCGGGCTTCGTATGAACGGGACAAAAACAAAATTAATGACCAACTGCAATAAACATCGGGTAGAAATAGACGGACAAGAGATCGAATATGTCGACGAATATCTATACTTGGGCCAGATAGTATCTTTCAAGAATAGACAGGACCTGAAAATTACAAGAAGGATTGAAAATTCTTGGAAGAGCTTCTGGTCCTTGAAAGAATTTCTAAGAGGCGATCTTCCACTCTCTATCAAAGGCAAACTCGTCGACATGTGTATCTTGCCCGTCTTAACTTATGGCGCCCAAACCAGGATGACGACTCTGATAATCGACAACGATATATCGGAAACGATGCGATACTGCTCCGAAAGTATCGCAAATACTACCAATATCTTAACGATCAACGAATGAACGAATCATTATTTGCGAATGTCGTCTATGAACCTACTCTAAATGGTAACCGTCGGTGACGAACATTTGATTTTGACATCGCCTCAAACGTCATTTTTGCGATAATCGCAACGAGACCTCTTAGGGCGTCGTCAGCATTATCGTTACGTGTTATGTTTGTGATTTTCGAGTAAATTCTCACGAAATTTGGTGTACAATAAAACAATCTTAGATCATATACCTTGTAGCAACAATAATTATCACAATTGATGCTATTTGCTTTGAGACAATCACAAGATTTTCTTTAAAGTTCACAGGGATGAAAATGTAGCCTTCCATCAAAGAAGAAAGCAGCAAATAAGTTCATATCAGCGATTTTATTGTTTTAAATGTTAGTTACGTTTACTGAGGATGTATCTAATTAAAATGAGTAAATTTTCTATAAGGTATAATACTTTGTAGTAAAGCAAGAATAAAAAAATAAAACAAGAATATAATTAACTGTTTATATTTTTTGTATTATTAGCTAAATTGTATAAGTAAAAATAAAACTTAACTAAATAACATTCACTTATTGATTTAAGACAACCAGTAGGTAGTAATTACATTAAAACTTATATATCTCTATCTATATGGCTCCAGTGTTGTACAATAAGTTACCTAAATCTTTAAAAAACCTTAGTCTGGACAAATTAAAAAAAGAATTGATGAAACTTCTATATAACAAATGTTATTATGGTGTGTTAAATTTTGTAAATGACATTTTTAATTAATATTATATTATGTGACATTACAATTTCTACAGGCACAATAAATAAGTTCTTTTGATTATTTATTTATTTATTTAGGCACATCAACAATGCAAACACAAACAGGGTATAAAATCATGACATCATAAAGTAACTCATGTTTACATTAATGATAGATGTACACAACATTATTATAACAGCAGTAGTATATAAAAAAAAATACAAAATACTTTAGTTACTAAAATGATAAACGGTTGCAACAGTGGCTACATGGCTAGAACTTTTTTTTCTAAATTGATTATATATATATTATAAATTTTGTATAATAAAGAATTTCTAATTTCTATATTATATGGGTAGGTACAATAATTTGACATTTTAGCAATCTAATAATATAAGTAAATCTACTTTTGACATAATTTTATTGTATATTAATGTGCGATTATTTTGTTACAATATTATTATATCAATTCCATTTGGCTTAATGATTATCTTATAGTTAATATATTTAAAGCCACGCTTGTATGCCAATATGAGGCTGATCATAGAGCACTTAGCATAAGTACTTATTAATATACCAACAATGTAACCACCTATGTATCACAAGCGAATAAATGATTTGATTTGATCTATATTATGGTACAAAAAACTTACAATAGTATGTTAAATGCTTTACCTTTAAATGCCACAGTATGCATTGAAATGTAGAAAAAATATATCAGAATATTGACAATTTTAAACTATAATATAAAATTTATATAAATTAAGAACACAAGTACTAATATACATAATTAGAAATATAACAGACCCAAAACCAAGTTTTATTAATTCAGTATTATAGATTTCCAGATTCTCATTAATATCACATAATTCTATTCAAATTGTTTATTTCACTTTCCACGGGGAACAATTGTTCTTGGGCAGTGCTTCTTTGAACTTGAGCTGGCCGCAGTCCCATTAAGCACCGGGTAGGACCTAAACAATATAATTGAGTATTGTAATTAAAATATGTATATATGAGAGACAATATAATATGTAAAATTATCTTAAATTTATTATAATACACTTTCATGTGTTTCATTATTGAAACGCCAGGCCAGGCATCTTTAAGGGTTTAGAATACCCAGTTGTCCTCTATGTTATTCAAACCACCATTATATTCTATATGGTCTCTGCGCACAGCTAATTATATTGCAAGATATTTCTTGTCAGTCTACACTCGAATTTAATTTATCATAAATTTGCACAACATGGAAATAAAAGTAATGTATCAATAAAACATTAATTACCTTTAGCCTCAACTTTATTCTTCCATCCAAACAGTTCAAAATCTAAGCAACTTCCTGCCACAACCACTGTGCTCGAGCATTCCCATCAATTATCCAAAGTATACCTTTTGCTATGTCTTTATGCTCGTGAAGGAAATTCAATGAGACATATAATTGGTTGGTACTGCATGATTGAGACACATACTAAAAACATAAAATATGTATGAGAAAAAAATTCCCATCATGCTGTAATAAATTGTATGAAACCTTGCAATTTCCTAATGTTAAATATATAAACGTACCGTAAATGTTCTTCTCCTTCTTTGGTTACTGGCGACATGCATGACTATGATGCTATTCCGCCAATGTCACATTGTTGCAGATTGCAAAGTTTGTTGATTGCTTTTACATTGGAGACTTTGGTTGGTGGGAGAAGACAAACGAAGGAGATTGACTCTTGTTGTGTGAGATGTTATATTGATTTACTAATCCTTTTTTTTTCAACTGGCGTAATGAGTTGATGTTTTAACAATGTTAGTAGTCTACAACAACACAAGGATAATTATTTTTACATGTATATGATAGTCACATAAAACAACACAATCAAACAAATTGATACTTATGGTACCGTAAATTGTTGTATTTTGATTTTTGAATAAACATAACAAGTTTACAAGTTTGATTATTTGATATTTATTAACTTTTGTCAACTTCACATCGTACTTGACAGTCACTCCATAAAGAATGTTTGTTATTTTTGTAAGTTTTGCACAATATCATTCACTCCGATTAACGAAATAAAAGACATAAACTTAGTCTATGGTTACGATAAATGATAAGAATCCGTACATTTGTTAGAGTAGGCTGTGTGCGATACTTTCGGAGCAGTATCGTATCATTTTTGATATATAGTTGTCGATTACGCGCCGTGGTCTCGGACGACAAAATGTGAAATCGGTAGAGTTGCCATGAAAATTCGGTATATTTGGATCAAAAATCGGTATATGCAAAAAAAAACAAGCAATATTCAATAAAATCTCTTTTTTTTTAACTCTAGGGACTATTATTCCAACAAAAGAAGGTAATTTGAAGTAACGAGAGTCACGCATACACACCCCCCCCCCCCCCCCCTGTCGTCAAAGTAAAAATATTAAACAAAGGAGACGGAAAACAGTGGGCCCAAAATGTAATAAGATGAAACATAATCTAAAAAATCAGGCATATTTTTTTATATTAGAAAATGAAAAATCACCTTAATCGTCAATCTGGAAGCGGAGAAATATGAGAAAGAATGTTTTTGTGAAATTATTGATTTTGATTTATCGATTGCACAATAACAAAAATAAAACTTTTTCACTAGGTAATTAACTCATAGTAATTAAATCTACTATATATACAAATGTACGACATAGTGCATTTAATTAAAGTCATATTAAATAAAATACCAGTTTGTTAATGAAAAATCAATATTACGATTATCGATTTCATATAGAAAGAAAGAAAGAAAACAAATTTATTTGCCACAGCTTACAACATATACGGCGTACTAATAATAGCATAAAGATAGAAAAAAAAAAAAAAGATGGGGGTAGTTTGCACGCCGCGTCGTCGCTGTGACATGTAGGTGACCGCTCAGCATAAAATGTTGCACTGTAGCGCGAACCACAGCACAACGCTGGTTTTCAGTGGTCACCTTGGGTGACATGCGGACGCCGGCTAACAATACAACACAAAGTAAAACTAAAAACTATAAATAAAATAAAACAAACTATACCTATGCATGCACCAGGACTATGTGTTGGATTACTATACATTATTTATCAATTGATTCAGGTACGTGTAAATTGCTTATTTTAAAATATTTTAAGAAGAAAAAAAAAACATTTCATGTAATATTATCTAAAAGGTAAAAATAAATATGTATAATTAAAATAATAAAGTATATATATATATATATATATATATATATTTTTTTTAAGTCGAGCCTGATGTGAAAGAGGAGGACATCCAGAAACCCTTAACATGGAACTTGTAGCTAACCGTCTCGGAGGAATGCTGCCACCAACCGCAAGGAGGTTTACACCTCGCAAATGATTCATAAACCGTAGGTAAGACTTAAATCTGCTGATCATTCTTTTGTTGAAGTATTAAAAATTTTTTCACCTGAAATTTAAATGTTTCTTTGGTTTTTAGGAATCTCAATGGCGGTGGAAGATCGTTCCAGCAGCGAGTGGCAGCAAACCTGAAACAGCCTCTGAAGGCGGCAGTTCTGAAGCGGGGCATTGAGAGCGGATTTGACGTGGAACGAGTGGGGTAATTGTAATATGCCTGCCGCCACGATAGTTTTGTGTACAAGTATCTCGGTGTATGTGTGTTTATTGTACTAAAAATTAGACTCGCTAGATGCATTCGTCTGCGTGCCGCCATTTTTAACACATTATTGGCATTTAAATAGGGTGTAACATGGCTTCTTCGAGGTATCCCAAAACAAAACCGCGCACACGCATTCTGGACTCGCTGTATTAAGTGTTGCGTACGGGATAGAAGGCACGGCCCGTAAACAACATCACAATAATTAAATTTCGATAGTACCAAGGAGTCCACCAATCTCCTTCTCATAGCAACACCAAGATAGTCTCTTATTCTATACAAAATCTTTAACCTATAAAAACAATTTTTTACTATATCATTGATATGATTCTCAAACCGCAGCTCCGGGTCGAACATTAGGCCAAGGTTACGCGCCGTGTCTACCCTCTGTATACTTTGTCCCATGATTCGCACGTCGGGATTTTTTGCAATTATTTCGCGTATTTGATTTTTGCTGCCCAACACCATATATTTAGATTTCTGAGGGTTCAGCACTAGTGAATTGCTTGCAGACCATTCGGCAATTCTGTCAAGTTCCGCATTTAGGGTGTCTACTGCGGATAAAGTCCTATTGGCATTGAAGGAGACATATAGTTGTGTGTCGTCCGCGTAGACATGATATTTGCAACAACTTACGTGTTTGGTCATATCGGCGCTGTATAAAATAAAAAGGATTGGGCCCAGCAACGAACCCTGAGGTACTCCTCGACCAATAAATCGTGTGGAAGAGGACAACGTAGAGCCATCTTTTTTAAGTATCTCAACTCGCTGCGACCTTCCAGTAAGATAGCTTTCAAACCATCTAATCGTGTTATGGTCAAACCCGTAATATGACAATTTGGACAGAAGCAAAGAAATATTAATTGAATCAAAAGCCCGTGAATAATCAAGCAGCGTTAGTATTGTCCCCTCCCCACGGTCTCTGGCTTCCAGGATGTTCCCTACAACATCTGCTAAGGCCGTTGCAGTCCCACGACCCTTTCTAAAACCCGATTGCAGATCTGGGAGTATGTTATTACTCTCGAGAAATTCAGCGACCTGTAAATAAACTACTCTTTCCAACACCTTGGACAAACAGGATAGAATACTAATTGGACGGAGGTCCTTACAGTTTTGAGGGTTATTATTTTTTGGGAGTGGTCGCACTATTGCTTCACGCCACAAAATCGGGAATTTATATGACGTTATGGATCTGTTTACAATTTCTGTAATGGTCCTTAAGGAGTGTGGCAGGGTAAGGTCCAACATTTCCTTAGAAATACCATCAATACCTTGCGCGTTGGTATTTATACCTTTTAAAATTTTCTGAACAGTTTTTGTATCTGTTGGTTTCAGTGAAAATAAATTTGTGCCGTACCGATTAAATTCAAAAAAAGTTAACTGTGAGATCGTAACATTGGGGTCACCCGGGACATCAAGAAATGCCGAGTTAATACTGTCGGGGTCGTTAAATTGTCCTGAAATATCATTAAAGTTAATCGCTGGTAGAATGTGCTTTTTTAAGTTAGACCAAAGTAATTTTGAATTGCCAATATTTTCGTTTATATGTTTATTGAAAAACGCCTTTTTTTCGTTGTATAATCCAATTTTAGCCACATGTTTTAGATCCAAATAGTACCGTCTATGGGTGTCTAATTTACTGTGATGATAGCGATTTCTTGCATCGTTTCTAAGCTTAAACATTAGTTTGATGTTGTCTGTTATCCAAGGTGTTGGCTGAGCTTTAAATATCCTAGTTTTCTTTGGCGCGTGGTCATCAAAAAGCTTTCGAACGTAGGAGGTGAACTGATCCACCATTTCGTTTACGTCTCCCAGTTCACAGATTGACCCCCACGGAATAGCCTCTAAGTCTCTTCTGAAATTTTCTACTGACATGGTTTTAAACGGACGATATGTGACAAACCTACGAGTCGGTTTCTCCTTTTTAAATACGATCTCGCAGGTAACAAATGAGTGGTGACCGAGTTCCGTTATATGATCCACATGAACGCCCCGGAACTGCGCGTCTGTACAAATCAAGTCAATCAATGTGGCGCTGTCCCCCACAAAATGCGTGGGTGTACAAACAATTTGGGCCATATTGCAATAATTTAGAAACTCCATTATCCTCTTAGCTTTTGAATTACTTAAATCAACCATATTTACATTAAAATCCCCTAATAAAACTATGTTGTCGAATGGGGCCAGTGCACTAATACTATCCGTGATTGCAGCTATAAAAACATCTATATTTAACCATGGGGGGCGATATGCAGTTCCTATCAGCAATTTTTTCGAATTCGCTGTGACGCTCAACCACATTTGCTCTACCTGAGGGTGGTGGGGGTAAGCTTTTATTCGCGTTGTAATGCCAAATTTTATGTAAAAACCAACACCTCCCCCTCGCCCTCCACATACCGTGTCCGGACGTGGCGTATGGCGCAGTTGGTAACCTGGAACCACAGGCGCCCTACCCTCTTCCCCTCTACGTAACCATGTCTCGTTAATTGCCATAATATCAACTGAATGGTGGTTCATTGCAATGATAAATTCATCATGGTTCGTACATAATGAACCGGAGTTAAATAGTCCAAATTTAATATTGCAATTACGTGGCATTTATGATAACAATATGATTGGTAAATACAATACAAGTAATTTCGTTCCAACGGTATACAAGGACAAGAAATGTAAAAGGGTAAAATAATAGTAAATTAGCTGGTAACTTAGCAAAAATGAGAAAATATACACAATAGACCATGAATCATTAAAAGCTTCTATACAATTATCACAACTATTATTAAAGTAATGCAAAGAAAAGACATATTTATCCACTACATAATACTTAATATTATATAATACAATATCACGACAAACAACGACACATAGTACATAAATATATAGTGTGACAATAACATAGATTAATGATACCCTAAAATTACTAATAGCTACTACATAAAAAGGTATATGAAGAACAATGATATTACTTATTAATAGTGTTATCCGCCTCTGGACCAAAAACACGCTTCAAATCAGTCTCATTTTGTATTATAAATGGCCTATCATCAGATTTATGGCGGGCAAGGATACGGCCATGCTTTGACCATACAAACTTCCATCCGAGACGTTGACCGACCTCGCGTGCTTGTCGGAATAGTTGCCTGTTCAGTTTCGTTAGGCGTTCATTTAAATAAAAACGCCGCGGTGGACCAGGCATGTCTAGATCTGCGGTATTAACTCCACGGCGCACCCGAGCGGCGCGCATCAATTCGTTACGTAATTCTCGGCGAACGAAGCGCACAACAATGGGACGCGGCCTCGTCTCCACTGTGCCCACAGCCCTCGTAGCATTCAAACGCATGCCTCCGACACGAGCCGCACTGACAATATCGCGCTCATCAACACTTACGCCCAACTTCGTGGATATTATCTTAACCGTGTGAGTCAAGTTTTCATTATTCACCTCCGGCAGATTAGAAATTTCTAGGTCGTTTGATAGCAAAAGCTGGTCGCGTTCGTTGAGTTCTTGTCGTAATTGTGCGACTTCCACGATAGCCTTGGATGATTCCAACGATAACTGATTAAATGCATCAATTCTGACCCCCATATTATCCAACCCCTCCCGTAAGGTGTCAACTGCCATTTTCAGTTGTTCCTTGTCTTCCTGAAGTTGGGACAAGTCAGTACGCAACCTTTGGAGCTCAGATATAAATTCTTTTTTAAATAAACCGAGTTCCTCCCTGAGCATCTGTCCCAGTTCCGCTCGTAGCTCATCCTTAAAGGTATCAAGCATGGTGTGTATATCAGAACCCATTCTGCTAGGATTACCACTATATTTCACAGAATCGGTTGACTCCTCAGCCGCGCCTTTAGCGTCTGTAGTTTTATTAGTACAGACAGGGCAGGTCCACGATGGGGCTATGGAACCCGATAACGGCAAGGATCCGCATGCACGATGGTAGGTGACCCTGCAGCCACTACAAGTGGCGGCACCTAACGGTGATAAATATTTCGCGCAACCTCCGCACCTCGCTGCTGGCATTATAGCGCGTAGTATTACAATCGATCTTGCTATGTGATACGATGAGACAACAACAGATGGCGCCTTTATAAGTGTTTGTTTATGGGAACCTATGGAGTATAATATGATGTAGT
The DNA here is from genome assembly GCA_949316025.1 of Lapara coniferarum. Classification (NCBI taxonomy): domain Eukaryota; kingdom Metazoa; phylum Arthropoda; class Insecta; order Lepidoptera; family Sphingidae; genus Lapara; species Lapara coniferarum. The sequence continues at coordinate 34,132,403 of OX438921.1, read as the reverse complement.
AACACCATATAGCGCAGCACTAAGTGAGTCGAACACACATACACCGGGATTCACTTCGATTGTTCAGTACTTTTATATTTGTACCAAAACATCCACTTTTTTTTTAGAACTGTGTAATTTAAGGTAGTTAGTACACTGTTTACGTATAAATTTTTTTCTTTTCACTTTTTAGAGCAATTACGCCACTAATAAACTGTATAATACTTTATAACTAACACTACACTAAGTTAAATATTCTAACGAAAATTAAACTGTAAAAGGAATACTTGTTTCATTTTAAAAGCAAAAATTATCTATACGTAGGAACCGCCAGCTCAACGTCCGTGACGTCACTCGATTCGATAATCATTAAATACTTTTAGTCTATCACTGGTACTGCTCTTGTTAGTTTTGTCACCAATGTTACAAACTTAGTGGATTTCCCTCTAAAACTTGTCGTTATTTTAGTGGATTATGTTTTTAGTCTGTGGGAGGTAAAGGAAAATCCACTGAAACATTATACTCGTTTTGATATATAATATAGGTAAAATAGTAAGAAACACTATTGCAAAACTTTTTGTTTTGCAATAGTGTTACTTACTCGCCAGAAGAAATCTGTGCACAAAAAAGCTCACCGGAAATTCAGTTGTAGTACATTTATGGTGGATTAACAGAAGATCTTACTTTTAGTGGTTTCTCGTAGTTTGAACTTTGAAGTCATTTTTATCGGGTTCGATAAAAAAAATGTTGGCAATTTTTTTTATCACATGTAATTTGTAAACACATACATGGTGTCATTCTCTTAACTGCATGTAATGTTAAGCAAAGAGTTACTCTTTGGCTCACTTGTTTCGTGTTTTCCGATGTGTTCTGAGTGTTTTCATGATTATAATTCCTCGTATACAACGATCACTGCATTGTTTTTACGGATTCTGACCCTGGCTACCTTGGCAAGGGTCGCACCCTAGCATTCACTCTGGACACCGAAGATTGCTCACACGTTTGACTTGGAATTGTTTTTTGGGATCTTATCGCCGGCTTGTGTATTGAATATTGTTGAAAATATGGATAGCTGTGTGAATTGTGGGTCAGTAACTAGTCGCTGGATTCACTACGCAGACGACTCATACACGACGAAACGATTCTGTCAGTGATTCGGCAATGGCTTGCTCGTCAGTCTGTAAGTATAACCACATCTAACCAGCTACCATCATGTTTAAAATATACCTATGTATATAATATGAATAGAAAAACTCGAATATCACTTTGCTGGACCCGGCATAAAACACATAATTATATTTAAGTCATATGGAGATTGTGTATATTTAAAGCAAAGAATTATTTATTTACTTATAAAACAATGTTACAATGTCTTAATTCCTCATAGTTAATTAGGTATTGTTCATGTAGCTGATGCTTAAAATGTTCAATTTTTAGGTAAGCAGTAGTGACTATATTAATTGTCAAGCATGCTAGGACTTGGCTCAAAGCCCACATGTTGATGAACAAAGGAGTCTACTTGGTTACTGTAAGGCTTGTCTCCGCTGTGGGTGCTCTCTTACATAACATACCAGTCACCCACTTTATAGCAACTCAATCCACGAATCAAGTATATATAATGTTATACAAGAGTGGCTTATTGCTTGAACTGACAGTGAAATCAATTAACACAAATATACTTATTTAAAATTCATACTTAGACCTGTCCCATAACATTTTATGTGTTTGTATACTGCAACCCAATCAAAATGGAAGTAACTCACTCACATTAAGTCAAAATATTTTTTCAATAGCGACTACATAATGTATCATTGTTTACATTTTTGCTTAGTTTATACCTATCATTTATTTGTTAATACTTTTGTGGAGTTAGTATGCAGAAGGATAAAAGCCGTATTTTGGCATTCTTAACCAAAATCTAAATACAAACAGCTTCCAGAGTTCATAATTGATGGGTAATTTACAACAATTTAATTTTATCAATAAATTCCAATCTTGATTATGTATGTATGTTGCAGATACAAGCATCAAGTCACATATGCCACACCTGTTGGGTGGCTGCAGACAGAGCTGCTATCCATATGGTCTACGGCCTATCAACTTCATCTGAACCAGACAACCCTCAAGAAATACAATCACAAGCACAGGATCTTCCTATGACATCTCTGAATGAAGAAATTAGAAGCAATCAACCGGACTTACTATTGTTTTGCCAGAATATGAGCGCTATCAAAACTGAAAGACTTAATCAATATAAATATTACATCCCTGAAAATAACCATCGGTCAACATTTAGTTATTGAAGCTGGGTATTTTTGACAGCTTAAGATCCAATTATATGGTACTTTAGCTGGACTAGGTATCAAGATAACATTGTTCCACCTGCACAATTCCTAGACGACATTTTAATTATAATAGAAGATGAATAAAATACTGTAAAAACTGTTTTGTTTTTTTTAATGTAGACATCCTTTCCATAACTCCATACCTATTACCTATCTATGAAAGTCACTGATGTTCATTCATATGACTTCAGACATTCTCCACTAAATATATTAATACACATTAGTGTTTAAAGAGCATTTTTTGCACTTCAGGTATCAGCTGTTAGTTAAAGTAAGGTTATGTTACAAACATAACCTTACTTTTACTAAAACTCTAATAACTCTGTTCTCAGATTGTAAAAACATACAAAATTTTCACTGAGGGATCGATAAGTCTGAATCTATTAATCCACACCATTTTCATATCGTTACATCCTGGGCCCAAGAATGTATGTAATCGTTTCAGTCTCCTTTTGTCATCTGTTTAAAAGTACTGCCCCGCGCCGCCCCAAACAGTAACATATTAACCATGGAATCGTAAAATATAATACAAAAAGGGGATAATCACCTCGAATTGCTGGAAATCGGTAGAAAAATCGGGAGAATCTTATGGATCTTTAAAAATCGTAGAAATATCATGTCTTTTCGGTATGTCGGTAGGACAGACCCAATATCGGTAGAAATACCGATACCACTGATTACGCGAGTTGCCCTTAGGCTTAGGCTTAGGCTACCTTAGAAAGTTTGTGTTATAAACCTTGTTTTCGTCGAATTTGAGGATATTTTTAACTTTGAGAGTACAAAACATGTACTCAGATCACCTTACACACGATAATTGGAAAATTGGGGAGTTTTTTTTAGCTCTTCGCATCCCCACGCAGTTGGGCGACTTTAGGCTACTTCCAATTTTTGGCGAGTTGGGCCAGCATTCATTTGAAATTAAGGACTTTTTTTTGCTCCTTTGCCTCTCCATATGCGATGCGGCGACTTTAGGCTACATCACGATGAATTTTCGGTGACATCAACCATCATACATCTGGCAGCACTGGAGTTGTGACAAACTTGGGAGTTTTGGCGGGAACTTTGAAGTGTCATGAGGTGCTCTTGTTTTAATTCATTATTTTGGTAATATTTAGTGTTATATTGCATAATTATGGTGGTATATTACCCAATATAGTTCTAATCTAAAGGGCTCAAATGAAGTGAATTGAAATAACTGTGATAATCAAGTGTTTTTTTTTGTTGCATCCAAAACTCTTCGATAATGTCTTGGTAAGGTAGCCACTGCTTTACTACGACATAGTACGTAGGAAAAAAAAAGCCAACGAAAAATATCACTTAAGACGAGGCTGTATGGGCTTGAACCCTTTGCCTTCCCTACAAGGAAAAATTATAAAAAAAAACACACATATAGGCATACCGCATACTCATAGTTGGGTAGGACACGACATAAAAAAAGAGTTTGTAAGAGTAGCCTCTTTTTCACTTAGCCAATACAATGTCCCACTTCAAATGAGGCGAGGCGTAATGAAGCTTGATACATTTGAAGTAACGAGTACAAATATGACATATTTTCATTGAAGAATAACGTACTATTGTTATTTGTAGGATGCCTTTCGCTCCCTCTCTGTCCCCGTCTTATAGTTTCTCTGAGATAGATAGTGCGTACCACGAATTCGCGACTACCGCGACATGAAATTTGAAGTAGTACAATAAAAAATGTTGAGCCGCTCTTACATTTTGACGTCATGTACGGGACAAATGTACCGCCTCTTGTATGTCCTAACCAACACTAAATTAGTTGGCAGACAGCGCCAAAGAGAATATAAACACTACGTAAGAGACAGCGCGTTAATTTCAAAGTTTCTTGAAATTATAATATATTTAACGACGGGTAATAGTAAGTATTTTTGAGTCGATGTCAAAATCAAATGTTCGTCACTGACAGTTGCCATTTAGAGTAGGTTTACAGACGACATTGGCAAATATGTTTCGTTCGTTCGTTGATCGTTTAGATAGTAAAAACGATGTAACTGAGAGTAGGCTTCGACACGACCAATGTCGCGATATATCGAATATCGATTTTGGGAGTAGACACCCTGGTCGTTAACGGAGTCCCAGAAGCTGAAACTTAAGGTTTGTCAACGAGCGATGGAGCGCATCATCCTCAATGTCAAACGGACAGATCGTGTCAGAAATACAGAGTTGCGCTCCAAAACTCGAGTAGTAGATGTAGGGAAAAAGGCCGCGACACTAAAGTGGAACTGGGCGGGTCACGTAGTTCGAATGAATCCGGAACGCTGGGCCAAGCTAACTACAGATTGGATCCCAACAAATGGTCGCAGAAAACGGGGACGGCCAAGGAAGCGATGGAGAGACGACCTAGACGCATTCGAACCAGACTGGAAACAGTTAGCGGAAGATCGAAGGAATTGGAAGAAAAAGGGGGAGGCCTTTGCTCAGCAGTGGGACACATGTGAGGCTTAAAAAAAAATAAAAAAAAATGACAAACTAGTAGTGCTCGTGGCTCCGCCCACGTGAAAAAGTTTTTCCGGGACAAAAATATTTTCCCGGGATAAAAAGTAGCCTATAGCACTCAGGAGTTATGTAGCTTCCTATTAGTGAAAGAATTTTCAAAATCGGTTCAGTAGTTCCTGAGATTAGCGCGTTCAAACAAACAAACAAACTCTTCAGCTTTATAATCTACTAGCTTTTGCCAGCGGCTCCGCCCGCGTGAAAGAGTTTTTCCGGGATAAAAGTCCCGTTTTATATATCACGGGGATAAAAAGTAGCCTATGTCCTTTTTCAGGCTCTAAAATATCTGTATACCAAATTTCATCTAAATTGGTTCTGTAGTTTTGGCGTGAAAGCGCGACAGACAGAGTTACTTTCGCATTTATAATATTATTGCCCACGGCTTCGCCCGCGTTAATAAGTTTTTCCGGGCTAAAAGTACATACATAAAAACCTTCCCGCTGAATCACTCTATCCAACACATTTATTTGTATAAAGATTAATATTATGACGTTGATACGACTCTTAACAAATAATGCATTAATTTCGACCAAATTTGATTACCATAAAAACGGTTCTAGAGAGTTTATTTTAAAAGATAGACATATACTGTCGCGGACTTTTTTTTAGATCATTTCAAGAGGAATAATTCTTTCATACATATATTTTTGGTATCTTGAACCGTTTTCGCAGCGCACGCAATGGAAGCCCTCAAGGATGAATAATTTTCCCCGCATTTTTCACATTTTCCATTATTTCTTCGCTCCTAATAGTTGCATCGTGATGTTATATAGCCTATAGCCTTCCTCGATAAATGGTCTATTCAACACAAAAAGAATTTTTCAATTCGCACCAGTAGTTCCTGAGATTAGCGCGTTCAAACAAACAAACAAACAAACAAACAAACAAACTCTTCAGCTTTATAATATTAGTATAGATATATATAAAATTCTCGTGTCACAGTTTTCGTTGCCATACTCCTCCGAAACGGCTTGACCGATTTTGATGAAATTTTTTGTGCTTATCCGGTATCTATGAGAATCGGCCAACATCTATTTTTCATCCCCCCAAATGTTAAGGGTGGACCACCCCTAAATTTTTTTTTTTATTTTTCAGACAAAATTTTTTGTTTTAATTTTTTTATGATACAGCATACAAAAATACCTACAACCCTAAATTTTCACCCCTCTACGATCAACCCTTATTTTTTAATAGCCATTTTAGTTTCTAGAAATTGCTAGGAAATTATTTATATGGCAAAACAACGTTTGCCGGGTCAGCTAGTATTAGTATAGATGTATGCTATCCAAAATCTAATGGAAAGAGGTTTGTCAAAATTGGCGCAATAGTAAGTAAGTTATAAAGCTTTGAAATTTGGTGGAACGGGTAGCTGTCAAATAACGGCAATACTAGGCTGTGACGTCACCAAACGCCGTCGGCCATAACATTGCGTGCGTGCGAAAGAGATAGCGCGATATCCCCGCCACGCCCCCACTTTTGCTCTCAAGAATATTTCAAAATTGTATAACTGATTTATTTTTCAATCGATTTTAATTTTGATATCACAGAACAATTTATTTTTCGTATTATTTTCTGTTACATCTAAAATAATGTACAAAATCAGACATAGGAAAATACACTATTCCCAGAAAGAAATTTCAAAAAGTCGAAAAACTCAAGTAAAATTTAGTTTGAAAAATAAACTAAAACCCACCTTTAGAAGCCGTAACAATTTTCTCTACACTCTGCGGTGTGACTTTCAAAAGTGTCTTCGGACTTGGTGATTTCTGCACGTCAATCTTGGATAGTTTGTTGTAAAGGTCGAACATCACCTCCTTTTGTGATTTGTTGATCATGTGATCAAACGTTTGCACGCACAGATCGTCAGTGGCGTGATACAAGCACCCTGGGCCTAGCTGCATGTCATCTGGGTGGTTGAGGCTGGGGGTTGTAAAATGTTTTGATTTAGATTAATATTTGACTGTGGATCTTAAAAATTTTAATGGTTTTGAATGATACTGGGGCTGTGATTGTGGCCACCTTAACTGCTGTAGTTACATGATACATCAGAACCTTATAAGGAAATTTAATACAAGAATTATAATACACCATGGGACTAATAACTAAGAAAAAGTACCTACTTTAAACACAAGAATCGGCAAAAGCTTTCCATTGCTAATTGAATAAATAAACAATTGGTTGCCATTTGACAGCAGAAATAGACTAATACATGAAATGGCGTCTATCTAATTGGATTCTCGCATATAATGAGAGCTATCTAGTAAAATTATTCCAGATATTTTTTTTTTGTAGCATTGAATTGACGAGATGAGCATGCTGTTCGCCTAATGCAGCAACGCCGCACATAACTTTGAATTATAAAGTACTACATTCCAATGTGCTATCACCGTGAGACATAAGATGTTAAGTCTCATAATGCCCAGAAATTACGCGGGCTACAATGTCCTTTAAGCCGGAACACAACAGTGCATAGACACTGCTGCTTGGCAGTAGAAATAGACAATGCGGTGGTTCCTATACAAGCGGCCCCTCGCATAAGAGAGACCTACCACTAGTAAAACTTAACATAGCGCACCATATAGAACACCAGTAACTTACACATTGGCCTCGCATAGTGGAGACATATCAACAGCAACATCATTGGAATGTCCTGGAAATCTGGGCAATACAGCCATGATTTTGTCCAGAACTGCCTCCATTGAGTAGCTTGTCACTCCACATAGATCTAATGTTCGGTCCACTATTATTAAAGCTGCTGGACTGGTACAAATCTGGAAATAATACAGTACACACCTGATATAGAAAATTGAAATCTTTTTTCGTATTTCCTGTTGTTAATTATGTTAATAGTTTTTACCATTTTCTTGTGGTAGGTCCATCATATGTAAGAGTCCGTCTGGGTGGGTACCACCGCAATGTCTATTTCTATCGCCAAGCAGCAGTGTCCATGCACTATTGTGTTTCGGTTTGAAGTACATTGTACCCAGTGTAATTACTGGACATAATGAGACTGAACATCTTATGTCTCAGGATGACAAACGCAGTGGAATGACGCACAGTATTTTGGAACTCAATGTGCTGGATGGTGTTGCTTACCATCAGGCGAACACCACGCTCGTCTCGTCATTCAATGCCATAAAAAAAAAAAACAATAGAAGGCCTATAAAAATAATTTATTTCCTTCTGATAAACGCTTTAGACTTTGATGTTGCACATTTAATAATAGACAGACTTAACCCAAGATATGTTTTGAGAAATCACAAAAACTAATTTGGCAGTCATAACATGATCTATAAAATGGCATATTTATAAGTACATATCAAAACATAAGTATAAAGTACAGTCCGCCGCGAGTTGTCAGACAATGCGCACGCGCATTTTGTTAGCGAGTGACGGAAATTTTTATCTTAGGTATATTTTAGTAGATACCTATTACAGTTCTTAGATAGTTTAAGATGGAAGAAAGTAAAAGTGAAGACGATATGAGTGACTCGGAGTTTATAGAAAAATGTGAACGTGATCTTGAACGTTTGGAAGATGAAAGTGTATCGTTAAATTGCATGGAGGTAAGAGAGAAAGGCGCTGAAAAAAGAAAAGAGAGAGAGGATAATAGCGATGAAGAGGGATTTTCTATTGTTACTCGAAGAAAACCGAAAAGGCTGATCAGAAGTGAATCGTCGGAGACACAATCAAATGTGAGGGTAGACTTAAATAAAAATGATAAAACATCGGAGTTCGGTGAAGACTATCAAGTTTGCATCACAGCCCTGGAAAGCCTGCCAAAACAGATTGCTTTCGCTAAACTACTAAGATCTCATAATATAACAAATATTGAACGTATCAAATACAAAGGTGTGAATAAAGCATTAATAAAATTCATTAAAAAAGAGGATGCTATGAAATTATTGGAATGTGAAAAACTTAAAGATATGGGTTTTCGCTGTCAACTCACACATGAATTAAATATGTCTCACGGAGTTATCAAAGGTGTTGATTTAGAGTTGAGTGAAGAGGAAGTTATGAAAATTCTAGAGTGCGATGTGCAAATTATTTCTGTAAAAAGACTAAAACGCATAGATTCTGAAGGCAGTTGGGTGGATAGTGAAGCTATTAAAATATGCTTTAAAAGCCATACTTTGCCACAGTACGTTTTTGCATATGGCTGCCGTTTTAAGGTGATTGCATATATATTTCCCGTAACTCAATGTACTGGATGTTGGCACTTTGGCCATGTCAGAAAGTATTGCCCTTCAAAAAAAATGCTTTGTCCGAAATGCGGAGCTACTGATCATAAGAACTGTCCTATAAAAGAACAACAATGCTTAAATTGCAAAGGCAATCACTTTGTCTTAGATAAAACTTGCCCTTTCTTTATAAGAGAAAAAGAGTTATGAAATATTATGAGTTCTGAACAAGTTACCTATCGAAAAGCCCTACAGTTATACATGGAAAAGAAGGAAAACAGAGACAAAGAGGAAGTTAAAACTAGTTATATACATAATGTTTCTATGAGTCAAACAAATGGGAAGGATTCATATAGTAGAGTAGTAACGAAAGCCTTGGTCCATCATCAGCCAGAACCAATGGAACATTCAGAGGAAATATGTAACGATAATTCTGATGAAAATATAACACCTAAACGCCAACTGACAAGAAAAACAAAGAGAGTAACTCGCGGACTTGAAAAATCTGACGCTTATTGGGACGAAGATATAGGGAAAGAAGAAGAAAAAATACAGAATCTAGAAGAAAATAGAAAGCAAGATGAGCAATTGAAAGAAAAATTCGATTTTAAGAAAATTTGGTTTAAAATTAAGCGTATTATTTGTTCAGAAAATAACTTTCAAGATAAAGTAATGGCTATTTTAAAAATTATATGTGAAGAGTTAAAGAAATTTGTACTGAATAGTATATTAGATGTAGATACACTGAAGCACATTATTAATTTTGTTAATGGATAATTCAGTTAATTCTATTAGATTAAATATATTGCAATGGAACTCTCAAAGCCTCCGGCCGAAATTAGCAATGTTCTCAGATCTTATAGCACGCGAAACCATACACATAGCAATAATAAGTGAAACTTGGCTAGATATTGAATCCGATTTGAATATAAGTGGTTATAATATCTATAGGAAAGATAGGGATGATGCTTACGGGGGGGTCGCAATAGTAGTCCATAAGTCGATTCACTCTCATTTGGAAACCTTTTGTGTGAAAAATTCAGGCATTGAAGTGGTATGTGTTAAATTAATTAATTGCAAGGATTTAGAATATGTGATATCTATATACTGTCCATCAAGCGTACATACTCAGGCTTCTGATTGGGAAGATGTTTTTTCACACTTTTCTAGAAAAACTTTAATAGCCGGTGATTTTAATGGTCACCATAATAATTGGTCTGTAAAGACAGATGTAAGAGGCGTTCAAATCATGGACTCTGCCTTAGAAAACGGTTTTATTTCACTTAATGACGGCAGCCACACTCGGGTGAAATTAGTAAGCGGACAGCTACAACAAACGTCGCCTGATGCGACTTTTGCATCTCATGATGCGGCAATTAAATTTGATTGGCGAGTATATAATGAAAACTTAGGAAGTGATCACTTAATGATTAAGATTACAATAAGTATTCCGAATGACTCGAGTTGCATACTTAAACGAAATTTTAAACTTGCTAATTGGGGTAAATATCGGCAGTATATTATGGAGAATTTTAATTATACTAACAGAGACGATGAAGACTTTCAGGGTATGTACAACTATTTTGTTAAAATAATTAATCTAGCGGCTGATATTCACATTCCTTTCATTAAAATTTGTAATAAACCTACACATAAATTTAAGCGAAAAACATATTGGTGTCCGGAGTTATCAAAAATAGTTGCACAACGTAGGCTGGCCTTATCTACCTTCAGGCGGAACCCTACTCCGGATAATTTTACAAAATTGGAAAATATAACTCAAAGTTCAAAAAAAATTATTCGAAAAGCAAAATCAGACAACTGGCATAAAGTTTGTGATTCCTTCAATGAAAAAGTTTCAGCCGCTCATATTTGGCGACATATGAAATGGGTTAAAGGCTACAGGCTACCAATAAAATACGCCTCTAATGAAAAAGCTAAGGAGTTGCTAACCTCACTCACTCCGGATTTTGCTATAAATATAGAACCATCCTTCAAATCTGTCAATGACATTCTTGAACGAGAATTTACATTCCAAGAATTTAAAAGTTGTTTAAAAAAAAAGGATACAGCGCCGGGCAGAGATGATATATCATATACAATGCTTTATTATTTACCTGACATAGCAAAACGATTTCTTCTAACTATATATAATAATGTTTTAAAATTTAGCGTCATTCCCCATCAATGGAGAAACATTCAAATAATTCCCATACCGAAACATAGCAATAGTAATAATCACAGAACAGAGATAGAGATAGAACTATAAAGTGGGCGTAACCTTTGATACACTAGTTTAGAATGCAGTACAAACTCACTGTTTGAACGGTCTCAGTCGTCATTGCGCATTGTCAAAGGTTTAATGATTGGAAAAAATATTTAAAAATATTAAAATGCCCTATTATGCTATTCTGGAATGCAAAAATAATAGCCGTACCAAAAATGTGTCCCACGGAGGTATTTCGTACCATCGGTAAGTAATATTTTCTGGTATATTGCTATTTAGTTGAAAAATGTATCTTGATTTTCTATGTCAAACATGACACAAAAATTACAATTTAAAATGTTCCTTATTCTTTTCACTATATGGTTAATTGTCGCAAACGAAAATCAGTTGTTCTAGAATGATTTGTCACCAATTCATAATGTCATCGCTACTCAATTAGTACATGCGTGGTCGATAAAATATTATCGATAATTATTAATTTTTCACTGAAGCGTTATGTTATGCAGAAAAGTACGAAAAGTTATCTGATGCATGATCCGCTTGTGATGCATAGCTGTGGTCGATATAATAATTAATTAATGAAACAATACTAGATTGTTAATTTTTAGTTTTCCAAAAGATCAATTTATTAAGGAAAGTTGGATCAATGCTACGGGAAGGTTAAATTGGTTTCCTTCCAAATTTTCCGTAATATGTTCAGAACATTTTGTAGAAGATGTGTAATGTAAAAAAAAGGGGAAATCAATATTTTAAAGTGAATGCAGAAGCTCATATAAATATTCTAATTCATCAATCAATAAGTAATTATAAGAAAGCCACACACCATAATATTTATTTTATTATTTTATTTTACTACATAAATTTATTAAAAAAACTATAGGTTATTATTTAAAAATACCCTTTTTAATCTTATCTTACTTCTTGTCTTATTTTAGTAATATCATAAATGCAAATGTTTGTGGAAATTTTTGGATCTCTGTATGTCGGGATATTTGTTTGGTTTGTATGTTTCTTAGAAGTAAACTCAGACATTTGGCACACGAGTAGATCATAATACCCTTTTTTTTCGCGGAGAAAGTGACTTATTACTATCACCTAGCCTTTCAAGGGAGGCGACTGAGTGGTTTTGTTCGGTTCACCGTGCCTTACGACCCAGCGTTGAGCCACCGGGCCGAGTCCCTAACCTATGTACAACGCTCGGCATGCCAACTAAAACTCTGCGGTGGCCTTCTTCGGCGCATTAGGGACGGCTGCGGGTTTCCCCGGGCTAAAGTGTCTAAGTTGTCGTCCGCAGCCAGATCATAATACCCTGGATTAACACATATAGGCTACTTTTATTCCGGTAATTTGCTCCCATGGGATATAATGGATATTTTTTCTATGCGTCGTACTGCGTTTTAGGGGCTTTTCTAACGGGAAAAGCTTTTTATTGAGACAACACATAGTTTTAAATAATTGTTTTTAATTACATATAAATGTGCCTGTCTGCTTTATAGGTTAACAATGTTTGATCAGCTATGTTACTTGATATTATATTATGAGTATTACTTGATATCTCATCGTTAATGTTATTTCTTAGGGTGGTGGATTCCAAAGTAAACCTGAAATCATAAATTTAAACGCAGGCGTATCTTCTTCAAACGAAGCACAAGAAATTGTTGCCCCCAAAAAGCGTAAAATATTACCGAGTCAGATCCAGGTACAAAATTAAACAACTTTTGCTTGACGAGACGAGCATGTCGCTCAACAAGCGATACGACCACTCATAAACAGCACAAAGCACTATTCAGTTTGGAATCAATGCAGTTACGCCGAGACATTGCCTCACTTAGTGTATTCTATCGTCCGTGTCTTGGTGAGTGCTCTGGACAAAAGTTTAACCTTAGGCCATCCTCACACTTCTTTAGGGGAACCACGCGTGCTGGCTTGCGAAACCACTGCTTAGTGATTTCTTCTATCTCAGCCCATATCAATCGGGTTAAGAAGTTCGTAATTTTGCTATTAAACTGTGGAACGGTTGCCGGGCACGAATGTTTCCAAGTCTTATGATATTGGGTCCTTAAAACGGAACTTGCAGAAGCTATTAGCAGGCCGGCATAATTCTGCTGTCCGTCAAAGGATATTTTCTTGCCTTGCCGGTTGACGTTTTGCTTAGACGTGAAGTCTACTCTTACTCTCTTAACCCCAGCAGTGAAATCACTATGATAAGTATATATACTCATTATAATTTATTGCAAACTAGCTATATAAGCTGTGTAGCTAATATAGTATGTGTAACATACATATCTGCAGTATTGAAATTATAAAGTAGGAATTTGAAATATATACTTAAAATTTAAAATAATTTTTAATTTACTGAGTTAAAATTGTATTCAAGACAGTTCCAACAACTTTTCCAGTACTTATCAAATTAATATTATATAATTTTGTTATAAGTCCATTTCATTTATTAATGTTAGTTATAAAACAAACACCATCGATAGGTTTACAAAAAGGTAACGTATGGGTGCAACACTATTACCGGCATGCGTAGCGTACTGGGTGTCATTCAATAACTTATCTTAAAACAACTGCCATTGAGTTCTTATGAATGCCATTGCGATTATACGCCATCTCGCGTGGACTAGCGGTATGAAATCGAATTAAAATCAAAATTCAGACTGAAGGAATAATGTCGTATGAAGTCATGTGAATTTTTAGAATACGAAGTTTATATAATGGCAATAAGGTTAAATTTAATGCAAATGATTTTGTATTATACGCTTTATCTTTATTGGTGATTTTGGCCAATCATAATGAAGAGATGATAGTATGCGAATATATGCATGTGTGAGTTTGGCGACACTGGTTTTCTTAGTAAATTGATGCTAAACTCGATCCATTCTATCTTTAATTCGTGGTAATAATGAAGTTAAATTGAGACCTATTTCCCTAATGTCGTGCATATGCAAAACTTTTCATCTAATGATTTTTAAGCGTTTAGAATGGTATACAGAAAAGAGAAACCTTCTTTCGCCGGCTGCAGTTGGGTTTAGAAAATCACTATCGTGTTTAGACTGTTTGACGCGCTTAATAACCTATATCCAAATTGGGTTTTCAAAAAATGTACCAACCTTAGCGTGTTTTTTAGATATAGAAAACGCATACAATAACGTGTCTATTGACCCTGCAATAAAAATACTAGATGACCTTAATATCGGTTCAAAATTTTGTACTTATCTATGGCGATTTTTAGGAGAAAGGTATTTAAACATAAAATTAAATGATAATAATATAGCTATCAGACGTACGAGTGTAGGCCTGGCGCAGGGAGATCCGCTTTCTCCATTGCTATTTAATTTAATTACTTCTAAAATATGCCATCAACTTCAAAATGTTATTGTTTCGCAATACGCGGACGATTTTGTAATATTTGTCAGTAATATGGACATTAAAAAAAGCGAAAAATATACTCAACATGCATTAAATACAATGGTTACAATGTTAGACGAAATAGGTTTGACAATCTCTGTTAAGAAGACTACTTTTTGTTTATTTAGTAGAGGACATAGGAGAAATATTCCAAATTTAAAATTGCTAGATACGCACCTTGTATATTCCAGCTGTGTTAAATATTTGGGTATGTGGTTAGACAGAAGTCTGACATGGAGAATACACATTAACGAAGTTTTTCTAAAATGTTCCAAATTCTTGAATATTTTAAAAGTTTTAACTGGAAGTTCATGGGGAGTCCATGTAGAGCATTTAAGGCGTTTGTATATTTCTTTGATTAGAAGTCGTATTGATTATGGATGTTTTTTATATGACTGTAGTGCGAAAACTCATGTTTATAAACTCGACAAAATTCAAAATCAGGCTCTTAGAATTGTAGGTGGCTTCATTAAAAGTTCTCCTATACATGCAATGGAGAGTGAGTTACACATAGCACCGTTATTCATAAGGAGACAATATCTAGCCTATAAATATGCTTTAAAAATATTTTCTTGGTCAAATAATATTACTATCAACTTAATTTCCGAATTAAATGCCTTATGTCACATCAGATACTGGCAAAGGAAAAAAAAACCTTTACTTGCACAAATATATGAAGATGTGAAACATCTTGATATATGTTCCTCAGATTTACTACATATGTTTAGTTTTGAAGAATGGTTATCAGCTATAGATTTTGGAGGTGTAATTAATTTTAATTTAGAAAGTATTACATTAGCTAAACATTTTTATGAGCCTAATATACTGTTAAATGATACAATAACTGAACTAAATAATTATTATGATGGCTGGCACAAAATTTTTACCGATGGGTCAAAAAGTGTTCATGGATTAGGAGCTGGTTACTATGATCAAAGCTTTTCTTATAGAGCTGGCTTTAAAGTAAATTTAAGTAATATATCCATTATGACGTTGGAGCTCATTGCAATTTTACAATCTCTTTTTTACCTAGTAACAATAAACTGTAATAAAGTAGTTATTTTTACTGATAGCAAAAGCGCCTTGCAACATGTGGCTCGATGCGCCTCTGGTTTCAGAGGACATTCGATAGCCTACAACATTTTAAAACTTATTATTTCTTTGATTAAAAGTGGTATAGAGGTGAAGTTGCAATGGGTTCCTGCTCATATCGGACTAAAGGGGAATGAGGAGGCTGACCAAATTTCTAAACTAGCTGCAAAGGAGGGAGCTGAGTTAAATTTTTTGCCGGATTATGCAGAGTACATTCCAAAATTTAAATCAAAATGTTTTGACAATTGGAAAGATTATTTCGAAGGTAAGTCTAAAGAAAAAGGAATATGGTACAAATCGATACAATGTGAGCCTCCTCGTATACCTTGGTTTAGTGGTATTGGACTAAAAAGCGGGTACATTAAGTTGGCTTTTAGACTGCGCTCTGGTCACTATCCATCGGCAAAGTTTCGGCATTTAATGGGGAAGTCAGATACACCTAATTGTAGTTCTTGTAACAAAATTGAAGACGTTCAACATTTGCTGATGGATTGTGTGAAAAAGAAATCAGAAAGAGATCAATTAATTAGGGATTTTAAAATAAATATATTAGATATTGGAATAGTCCAAACTATTTTAGCAAAACCACATACAGAATTGGCAAAAAAATTGTGCCTCCTGGCAACTGATATTGATTAGTTTTTCAATTCACATGTGTAACCATAGCACTTAGTACATCACATTGTATATAGGTAATATATTACACCTATTGTGCTCTCCGCTATAAGCTCCGATGGGGTTGACATGTCCGCATGGATAAAAACCCCGAAATAAATTTAGATTAAAAAAAAAAAAAAAAAAAAGTATAAAGTAATGATAAAAGGATCATATTATTTATGAGATGATTAATAATTCAATTATATATAGCAACATTAGATTTTTTTTAATGAATTTCGTCGTATTTGTCACATTTGAATAGGGTTAAATTAATTTTTAAGAGTAATGTCTGGTAACTATTAAAATGTTATGTTATAGTGATCTGTGTATTTAAGTGACATATTTTGTAAAAACTGTTTATTTTATAAAATGTATTTCTTAATATCTGACAACGATTGAGTGTGCATTGTACCCAACGGACATGATATGACATTATCGTAGAATGTATAGACAGCAATCGCAAGTCACATAGGTTTTAATAAAAGTTTATGACCAGCTGCACATTTATGGCCAACGAGGGGTTCGCAAGGTCATCGCATCTCAATTGGTAGATACTCAAAGGCATTGTAACATAAAAACAATAAGTAAGCTCATTTTAATTCCCTATACTTTGTAAAGCATTCAAATACAAATTTTCTACGATACTAATATTCTTCAATAATCAAATTTACCTTCCTCCTTGCCAAGCAAACTGGTGAATTCTCCAACACACCAGCTACCAGAGAGCTATATGTTCCCATGAAGTACACATCTTCTTTCAGGTTTAGAGACTCCATCATACTGTTGAGACAACTGGCCAACCTTCGCACTTGAGATCTCTCATCACTTGACAATGTGTACAAGTCTATAGATAGAGTTTCAGGCACCAACTTGCCCTCATACGTTGGGTACATTTGAGCATATGGTGGTGTGAGAAACACAACATTCGTTGGCGAAATTGCAAATATTGGTATGTGGACTACTTGTACTGCACATTGCTGTGAAAAAACAATATAACAGTATTACTAAATACTAGCTGGTGCTCCTATGATGTTTTGCACGCTACTACAGAAGTGCAAAATGAGTCAAAGATTATACCATATTTAAAAAAAATAATTAATGGCAGGTGGGAACAAAAATCATATTTCTTTGCTAAAATACAATTAGTCATTGTTACATAACAATGCAGATCATTTTTGGTTATTTGGAATGCATAACTCAATTTTGACTAGCTGTAGCTTGGATCATTTTTGCAAGTGTTCTAATTACAGTGGGATTTTGATTAACTGACTAATTGTTGTTGTTAGGCATTTAACTGCCTCGGTGGCGTAGTTGTATTACCATATGATTGGGTACGGCAATTGGGTCGGGCAATGTAATATTGGATCTTTCTATTCAATATCAGCCCAGAGTCTAGAATTTGTGTTCTTAATATAGGCTCGCCCCCATCACATCATGGGACGAAATACGCATGCTAAAAAGTGGATGCATTAGTTACGCCTCTGCTCACCCCTAAGGCATTGGTAAGCATGTTTGTGCACATGCGTGTGATTGTGTGTCAAAAATATTCAAATGATTTTTTGTTTCAATCAAAGTTTCATTCCCTCGGGCCTTGCGTTTGGCAATCTGGATAACTAGGAAACATAACTAAGGTATGGGTAATCCGAGTCTCCACTGTATAGTAGAAATATTATTTTGAAGATCACCTTCTTCCCCATCCAATCCAGCAACATTCCCTCAAGATGTTTTGTGGCCTCCGTGGGCCCTTTTCCTGCTGCAATCACATCTCCAACATCTTTACCCTCATTCAGCTCCAAATAAACCACATCCAAACTGACACATGAGATCAATGTACAGTGTGAAAAGTCACTGCGTTTAATTATATCCTCTATTGTGTGTAGTTGGATTGTTGTTGTTTGGCTTATGAAGACAGCTTTCTTGTGCTCTTTCTTCGCAACCTGCAATGTTTTTTTTTATTTTTATTTTGTAATATTTTCGTCATAATATCGTATTATGTAGTAATTTCTTACCTCAAAGGGTGACAAACTTTTTACGGCAACCGCCCCACCGTCCAGTAAATTGAAAAGACCGCCATCCCAATGAAGACATTCTGCGCTAGTATCGTCGAGAAATACGACAGCACCAATGATCCTATTATAAACCTCCGTCCACCAGGATTTGTTGATCTCTTTCACTGGTGCAGTCGACATCTTGGACATCCACCAAGAAATCACCAAATAGCATTATCAAAGAGCATTATAATCACAGGCAGCACTTTCAATTCAATTCTTTAGTTTATGGCTCCATCGCTGTCAGGCAATGATTTTGCCAATGTCGAAAGTAGAAAGCGCTCAGAATAAGGACTATAAGCAGAAAGAGTAAAGACACCAGTGTTGCCAGGGCCCTTGAGTCGTAAGTTACGTTTCGTTTTCTGAAATGTTACATTTTTGCTGCAAAAGTTACATTATTGTTTTTTTTTCTTTTTGTTTTAATTCACGTGTTTTTAGGGTCGGAGGTGTGAGGCAAATAAATTGATGTCAGCAAAAACGCAACGGAACATAAATCATATACTAAAACCTTCCCTGAAAACTATACATTTGAACATCGAAAACCACATCCAAATCGGTTCAGTAGTTTTTGAGAAACTCGCGGCCATACAAATTTACATACATACATACGGATCGAATACAGAACCTTTCCTTTTTGAAATCGGTTAAAAACAAATCACAATCAGGCATTTCTGTAGCTACGAAACCGAGAACGGCGGGAACTCGCGAAGTAGGAAACGTGCGCGAGCACGCTCAAGCTAAATCAAGTTTTAATGCATCCATGATACGTTTCATTTTGTCATGGCGCTTTCCATTCAGAGCCATCTCTGAGTGTGATATCGAGTGAAATACTTTTTAGACCCGCGCCAGTTTTAGGTGCGTTCAATTTGGATGCGTTGAATTAGATTGAATTGAAATGCGTTCGTAAACTGTTTACAATAAAAATCTAGTATTACAAATCTAGCTGTTCTCAAAAGTTACGAAAATTGCCTTAAATATAAAAATTACTTACATGTTACGCGAGGGGGTCAAAAGTAACGAAAAATGTAAGAAATGTAACCTTCTGGCAACGCTGAAAGACACGGACAAATTTTTATAGGTCAAAACATAGATCTTATATTGTCTGTGACTGTTGAGCGGTGAACACTGACGTCTATTATAGTATATAGTCGCTGATTATAGCGTACTAGTATAATAGACAAAGAGCATTATAATTCTACGGAAAATAATAGAAGTCAGTGGCGGTGAATAAAGCACTAGCAATAAATAATTGTCTAAAACACTTTTAAAAGCACTTTCCCAATGTATATAATACTCTTTGCACTCAGCTATCTCACGAATAGAGGTGGTGCGTATTTACGCAACCAGGTATTTGCTTGCAAGTACGCCGACCAGGTGCCGACCCGAAATACTTGCAAGACTTGAAAGTATTTTACGCCACGCTACGTCCGCGCTCAGGCGTCATCGTCCGCAAATGCAATTATGGTTCTTATTTCAATAAGCTAGTGAACAATTTCCTATGCAAGTATTGAAGTGCAAGTATTATACATATTTGTTAACGCGATTGTGCTCCTTATCTGTGCCCGGATATGGGTCAATATCCTATGCAGTAAAAAATACTTGAAAGTATTTCGATTTTCGACTATCCAAGTGTTATAAGTACTTTATTTACAAACGCGATTGTGATCCTTATGCGTATTGAAATACGGATCAATTTCCTATACAGAAATAAAATACTTAGTATTTATAGAATTGAAGTATTCGAAGTTTTTATTTGTGAGCGCGATTGTGTTCCTTATTTGTATGAGTGCACGGATTAATTTCCTATGCAGAAATAAAAGAAAGAAGAAAGTATTTCGAACCCTGGTTTTTGGCCCTGGTTTTTTTCGGCGCACTTATTTGTAAGCCCTGGTTCACGATTTTGCAAGTACGACCCATGCCTACTCACGAAGTACCAAGTCCCGCAGACGCGGCGCCACAGCAGTGTTGGCAACAAGAATTTTAAAAATCCGTCAATTTCGTCGTATATTTTAAAAGTCCTAAAATGTGTAAAATTCTATATACAGGGTCGTTTTGACATTGCGTTAATAAATGAAACCACATGCTTATCTCCTTGAAAATAATGTTTTCCAATAAATTATTTTAACCATAGATGTATAATAAAAAAAGTGTTAGTTTCAAACAAAATAAATGTCAATAAATACTAACTTTAAGTTTACACGCCCCAATGCGTTCTATTGGTCCAGCAAAACATTAATACAATAATAGGCTGTGTTTTATGCGCCTGTGACTGCCTTGGTGGCGTAGTTGTATTACAGTACGACTGCTCTAGGAGAATTCGTCGCAGCAGCAACATTATACTTTCAGTCAAAAATACACTTACGCACACACCATATTTGCACTAAACTACAAAATTATCAAAAAATTGGAATACTGCAACCGAGATTTTTGGCGAAAGTATTCGTTATTCATTGATCATTTTTGGCACAATGTTAGCAGAGGTATAGACGAATATATGGTTCCATTTAGTAACATAATGTAAAAATAACCCTGTATAAGGGCGTCAATATAGCTTTCACATGGGAGGGGGGTTGAAGTCACGTATACAACGCCCCCACCCCTTTCTATACATTTGAGAAATGTAAAACGTTAAATGAACAATTGACACGAGGAGCTATAGTTTCACATAGGGGGGGGGGGGGAGGGTTGCAAGCGTGAGTTCTTGCAGACCTCCTATCACATGAACACCTTCCCCCTTCACATAACAATAAATTTGTCCCGTTAAATATCCCGTCAGCCGTTAGATGGATTTTTTCCCGTTTCACACGTATCCAAATCCATTAGAAATGACGGGAAATCCGTTAAGTTGGCAATACGACTACGTTAGTTGCGACTTTAGGCTACTTCGAATTTTCGCCGTGTTGGACTACTGTAAATTAGAGATCAGGGAGGTTTTTTTTTTGCTCCTTCTCCTCTCCATATACGAAGAGGCGACATTAGGCTACGCATGGGTCGTACTTGCAAAATCGTGAACCAGGGCTTACAAATAAGTCCACCTAAAAAAACCAGCGCCAAAAACGAGGGTTCGAAATACTTTCAAGTATTTTATTTCTGCATAGGAATTTAATCCGTGCTCCGATACAAATAAGGAACACAATCGCGTCCACAAATAAAAACTTCGAACACTCCGATTCTATAAATACTAAGTATTTTATTTCTGTATAGGAAAATTGATCCGTGTTTCAATACACATAAAGAGTACAATTGCGTTTGTAAATAAAGTACTTATAGCACTCGGATAGCCTTAAATCGAAATACTTTCAAGTATTTTTTTACTGCATAGGATATTGACCCATGTTTCAGCACGAATAAGGAGCACGATCGCGTTAACAAATATAATACTTTTAAAACTTCAATACTTGCACAGGAAATTGTTCACTAACCTTGTTGAAATAAGAACCATAATTGCATTTGCGGACGATGATGGCTAAGCGCGGACGTAGCGCAGCGTAAAATACTTTCAAGTCTTGCAAGTGTTTCGGGTCGGCACCTGGTCGGCGTACTTGCAAGTAAATACCTGGTGTAAAAACCTGGTTGCGTAAATACGCACCACCTCTACATTAGGCTACTTCACAATAATTTTCGGCGACTTCAACCGTCAAATATCTGGCAACACTGGCATAAAGCGTTTAAGCGTTTGTGAGGCCGCAAACCGCCAAAATCTCTTGTAACAATCTAAAAAGTGTGTAAAACTCCTTCAAACTATTAAAAATGGGCGACGAGAATGTTGAAAACGCTCAACAAGATTCCATTAGTCAACTGGAAGAAGTGAATCGTTTGATTACACCAGAAATTGCAATTTCATCGAGTGATACTTCGTCGGTGGAGGGCATGGCGTCGCCGCCTCACAATAAGCGTCCACGGCAGTCCTTTCAACACTCACAATATTCGGGTATGCAAACTGAATATAACGACCCGCGAATTGATTCTTTAATGTCGCAGGTTAGCTACATAACTCAATATTTAGAAGCACGTAGTCAGAATACGCGGAGTAATCGGACTACAATTGAGACACCTTCTACCTTCCTTAAAGACCCATCGCCTTCCAGTACTCTTAGTCTTAATTTAGGAGATTTAAAAACCGACTTTGATGAAAATAAAATTGTTCCACCGGCGAATGAGGAAAGATTGAAGGATTTAATCCGACTTCAACAATTTGGTACTCCAGCTTGGATGGGTATTAGGTACAAGAAACCTTTAAGGACAGTTATTGCCACACCTGGGTTCACAGCTTTAAGGGTCAATGAGCAGCTTTGTCATTTAAGCCCCGACAAAGACTACTTGGCCTCTACGGAGCAGGTGCTAGCTGGTCTTTCCAATACTGTTCTAGAACAAAGGCAAATGATACAAACTGGGTTACAGGACTTACTGAACTGGGCTTCAAAGAACCCTCAGGAACTTACACCAAGTAACTTATGCAATCAGATGACAAAAGCTTTTGGTCCTGGATCACCCACTTATAAAAATTCTGAACTTACAATGCAAATAATTTGTGGCAAAAGAGCTGAATGTATTGAGGTCCGCCGTGATCAGATTTTGAAACAAATAACAAATACTAATTTAAAAGCTACGCTAAAAAATGTACCACCTTGTTCTGAATATCTTTTTGGTCGGGAAGCATTATTACCAATCATAAACTCTCTTGGGGGCACTCATGTCTGGTTGAACACACCAACCTATGTTAAACAAGCTTCCACTTCAGGGACCTCCCATGCACACAAGCCCCAGTCAAAACTTATTTCTAAAAAAAAATATGACCATAACAAAGAGGGTTGGTCAGTTAATTACAGCAATAGCATGGATAAAAAACAGGTCACTCATAAGACTAATCACAAGAAGAATCAGCCCTTACTTCGATACAACCGCACCAATCAGCAGCCTGATTTTAATTCGGACCGAAAGTCGTGGAGTCGCTTAAATAAATTTCAGACTACACATGGGAAATCAAACCACCACCTACACAAAGGGGGATCGAGGGTGTCACCACAATGTGACTGCGGAGCACCTGACCAGACTCTTTCCCATGTGGTGAATGAATGTCCACTTCGTTGTTTTCCTGGCGACATAGCTGAGCGTCACGAGTTCACGCCTGCCACAGCTAAGTGGTTGGGGCAACTAGATCTAGAAATTTGACCATGCAGGATAATAAGCCATATGCAATAATGAGCATGCACTAAAGTGACTTAGGATATTTTTTTTTTGCAGGCAGGTTGTTTTTTTTTTGTTTTTTTGCCTTTTTGAATGACTAGACGAACCTGCCTTGCACCTGATGGTAAGTGATACGTCCACCCATAAACAGTAGCAACACCATCCAGCACTTTGAGTCAAAAAGTACTGTGTGGGATTTCACTGCGCTTGTCATCCTGAGACATAAGATGTTAAGTCTCATTATGTCCAGTAGTTACACTGGCTACAATGTCCTTCAAACTGAAACACAATAGTGCATGCACACTGCTTGTTGGTGGTACAAATAGACATTGGGGTGGTACCCACCCAGATGGACTCTTACACTTATCAGTATAGATCTCAAAAGAGCATTTTATCTTAAAGGTAATTTTATGGCCTATATTTGGTTCCGAAACTGACTCAACCTCATATCAACAGTCCGGTTGGCGTTTATTGAGGCATCCTGATTCTATAATTTGTCCAGTTTCACATGTTGAGAAATTGATTCATGTTTCTGAAACCAGGCAGTTAGAAAAACAACTACATAATTTATTTATATCAGTAAAAGGCCCATAAAACAGGCCACAAAGACCATTATTGCAAGATAGATGTTTATTTTAAAATGGTTGATACAGAAGTTGCTCCAGGTAGCATAAGGTCAGCAGTTGCTTCCAGAGGATGGCTTGAAAATAGACCAATTGAAAAAATTCTTGACAAGGCAATTGGAAGAATGCACAGACATTTAAGATTTTTTATTGTCTGTTGATCAATTAAATTACCAGTGTAGATAAAGTTAATTTGTTATCTAAAAATTTCTCTGCAATTTATGTCCATAAATAATGTGAAATTGTTAATTTTAATGAATAATAAAAAAAGAACAAAATTAAATTAGGAACAAGTTAAGACATACACAATTAATTGTTGCTTATAGTTCATTATGATCTCATTTAAACATTTAGGTTACATCTTAGAATTAATACTTGTACTGATTGAATATAATGTATTACTTAATTCACACAGCTGTGTGATATATAAAGACACATAACACTAATGTTTTGCACATTAATATAACATGTATTATGTGTTGACACAGCGTTGCAGTGCACTGCTTGCTGATGAAGATGCTATGGTCTATGCAAAGAGAATTATAATACAAAACATGGAAAGACTGCCTACTTAGCAAGTATTTGTGCCAATTGACATACGCTGCTTTGCATGAATACCGACACAATCGCAAAAAAGGAAATTTTACAGGACAGAAAACTTTATAAAATTTGTTTTGTTGTAACTTTATTGAAGATACATAATCTATGAATGTATTAAAGGGCATTCATCAATGTTTTGCTGAAATCCTGATTGTTATGTGCTCGGCTTTTAATCCAACATTTGAAATCCTCCTAGCCAGTTTCGGCCACGGCGGCCAATCTCAACGGAGATCAACCAGGTACGCAGGAGATATTATAGTGCACAAGTGTGTGCGCAATACACAGATGCACTCGCTATTCCTTCACCATAGTCCGGTGAGACGGCAATCCGACATGACCGGAGAGAGATCAGGCGCAGGACCAACGGCTTTACGTGCTTCCCATCTAATCCAACTATTAATTAATAACTGAAAATCAACCAATGATGAAAAGACATTTTGTCATGCCACTGCACCGTTTTTGCCAATAAGACTGTGAGTTTTACTTAACATAAAATATACACTATTATGGATTATATGGTGTTAAAAAAAGGAAATTCATAAATTTTGGAATGTGTGGTTATTCATACAAAGCAGCGAATTATGTAATAATTATGGCTAATCAATTATTGCCTTATAGAGGTGATTACTATCTTTGTTGCTATTATGCTGCTGCCACACTGCTGTTAAAAAAATTTACATACATGTTAGAAATTCTTAGATGTTTTGAGTGCTTCTACACCGTTGGAAAATGTTTACAAAGATTTATAACATAACATAACATTTACACACAAAAATTATAAAATCGTTTTAATTAGTACATTTTATCAACTAACAATTTAGTTTAGAAATGTTTACTAACATTACCTAACATGAAATATTTTCTAACATTGTGATTAAATTGTTACTAATGTTTGTAGAAAATGTTTACTAATGTTTGTAAATATTGTTAAACAGCAATATCGCAGCATCATTAAAATCCTAACGCAGCATCATTAAAATCCTAATGGTGGCAGTGTTTTTTTTTAATTACTGTAGGTGTTTTAAACTGTAGGTAGTAAACTGTTCTAAAAAGGTGTGACATGACGGTATTTCAAATAAAACTATAGTTCCAGTTTCTATTATTTAGAAGCAGATCTTAATCCGCCGTGCCGACATAATGCAATCTTTTAGATCCCTTATTTACAGTAAATATAAGTGCGATAGTAATAAGATGGTTAATTAGAAAAACACTTGATAAAGTATTTTTATTGTGTTATTTTATGTTATAACTATTCACGTAAGTACAAAATATACCACAAAGAAACAATATCCGTTAATGTGTAGGTACTAGTATATAATATTACTTGTAAACTGGAAAAAAATTTTTTCTATCAATAAACATCTAAAACTACTGAACTGACTTTTATAATTCATTCACCAATAGAAAACTACATTAGAACCAATTACGATAGCGTAGTTTGTTATCCCGAAAATTTACTTACCTACCTATTTCGCGCGAGGCCGGTAGGAAAATCAATTATGATATAAACCTAAAGATGTAATATTTAATTATAGTTCAAATTCATATCTTATATTGAAATGTTAAATATGTAACCAAAATTGTAATTAATACTGTAATATAGGGAACGTACGGGACTGCCTCGGTGGTGTACTTGTATTATGGTACGACTTTAATGCTGAGGCCTCGAGTTCAATACCCAGGTCGGGCAAAGTGATATTACATTTTTCTATTCAGTATCAGCTCGGAGTCTGGAATTATGCCCGATATGGCGGTAGGCTCGCCCCTATCACGGAGACGGAATAACGGCGAAAAGTGGGTATATTAGTTGAGCCTCTGCCTACCCCTTGGGGGATAAAAAGCGTGAGTGTGTATAGGGAACGTGCACGAACTATAGGGGGCAGCCATTGATGTATTAAAAATTTTAATACATCAATGGGGGCAGCACAAAATCGACACAAGAGCCACGTGTGGATATAAAGAAATTTATTTATTCAAGGTATACCAACAGCACACACATTGAAACAATTACACAACACTGCTAAAGGTTAATGTGGAACTTTTCAACTCTATAATTTATTTTTATAATGCAAAAATGATGAAATATGCGGTCCGACTAAATCAAAATCTAGTGGAAAAAGAATCTTCGAAATTGGCGCAATAATAAGTTATAAACACACACACTCATGCCTTTTATCCCCGAAGGGGTAAGCAGAGGCGCAACTAGTGTATAAGTCGCGGCACGAAACTCTAGCGCTGAGCGAAACGTGGAGGGGATAGCTGCGCATGGGTACCGTCGCGCACGCAATACAAATTAGTAATTTAATTGCTTAATTAAAAACAGCAAAATAATGTTTTAATGTAAAGTCAAATAGTAAGTCTAGCGGTGAACAAAATGTGGAACTTAACTGCGTATGGGTACTGTCACGCACGCAAATATTACTTAAGTAATATTACTTCATGTTTGAATGAATGAATTTGTTTCAGGGAATTAATGAAATCATTCGATTCCCTTTTCAGAAAACAATGCACGTCAAACACCATTTTCCGTGCCTGTCTTTTCAAAACAGTATTCCTTCTCGGCCTCGGCATTTTCACTGTTTAAAAACTGTTCAAACTTAATCAAACAGTGAATAAACTAACAAACACAACAAACAAATCAACAAAACAAACTTAACAAAAAACAACAACAAAAATTAACGATGACAACAAAACAATTCAGAACGCGACTGTACACTGGAAGTGCGCGGAGCGTCGTATCGGCACGGGGGACGGAGTACGACTGGAGAGCCAATCGGCGCAACGCACGCTCGCCCTTCACTCCCGGTACCCCGCCAAGACACCTTATTTTTTACTTCTGCGCAATAACGGTCAGCGCTAGAGTTTCGTGCCGCGACCAATACCCACTTTTCGCCGTTATTCCGTCCCATGATGTGATAGGGGGCGAGCCTATCGCCATATCAGGCACAAATTCCAGACTCCCAGCTGATACTGAATAGAAAAACTCAACATCACTGCCCGACCCGGGAATCGAACCCGAGACCTCAGCATAGCAGCTGTCGTACCATAATACAACTACGCCACCGTTGCAGTCATAATAAGTTAAGTTATAAAGCCTTGAAATTTGGTGGAAGGGGTAGATGTAAAAAAACAGTATTATCAATTGATGACTTCACCGACTCTTCTTCTTTTCTTCGTGCACCGGACATAACGCAGCGGGCGTGTGAAAGAGATAGCGCGTATCCGCGATATAACTTATTGTATAATTGTTTTGTTACTTGGCCTACGACATAACTTCTCTTGAGAAAGCAATACTATCGAAAAATTACTGGCTATCGATAGTACGAAACCATCGATACTACCGATAGTATCGAAACCATACCGATAATACCGAAACCATC
Organism: Lapara coniferarum; assembly: GCA_949316025.1. Classification (NCBI taxonomy): domain Eukaryota; kingdom Metazoa; phylum Arthropoda; class Insecta; order Lepidoptera; family Sphingidae; genus Lapara; species Lapara coniferarum. The sequence continues at coordinate 34,104,156 of OX438921.1, read as the reverse complement.
GATACTACCGATAGTACTACCGATAGTAGGTTTTGATTAGAACCAATGGTTTTCGCAATACTATCGATACTACTAAATGCAATACTATCTATAGTATATTTATTATCGCTGTTATCAATAATATTGCACATGGAGAGCTATCGATACTATAGACAGTATTAAGATGTGATATAAATATCGAGACTATCGATAGCATTCCTTTCACCTTGACTATCGATACGCAACACTATTGTGAAATGTATTTGTATGGGACTCAGAATAAGGACTATGTATGGGATCCCGGAGCTTTCTTGACAAGAACTCTCTGGATCCCAGTGGTCTCGAAACTACCGATTTTGGGCCTGTCTTACCGAAATGACATGATTTTTCAACGATTTTTTGAAAGCTAGAAGATTCTACCGATTTTCAGCGATTCGGTGCTAAAATCCCCTTTTCTTTCATATTCCTTGGATATGTTGCCGTTTTGGGGCGGCGGGGGGCAGTATTTTTAAAGGGGCGGCAAAAATTGGTCAAAATTTTTACTTTCATGGGGGGGGGGGGGTGTGTGTGTATGCGTGACTCTCATTTGTTGAAATTACCTTCTTTTGGTACAATAATAGTCCCTAGAATTTAAAATTAAGGGGGTTTTCATTGAATATTGCTTGTTTTTTTGCATATACCGATTTTTCTTGGCAACTCTAGCGATTTCACATTATGTCGTCCGAGACCACTGCCGGATCCCATCACTTCTTGATTCAAATTCTTAATTCAGAAATCAGAATCTGAATTGCCGGATGTATTAAAAGCCCGGTTCTAGCTTCACTGCTGGAATTACGTAAATACAACTGTCTACTGGGTGCTATTGATTTCTATTCCCAAATACGTTTTTTTTGTTATTTTACTATTCATGAAACCAGCAGAATTGGAATTTGTGCCCAAGGCATAGTCGTATATAGACGGGGGCTGGGTGGGCCGTGCTCAGCCCTACGAATGTAAGGCAGCCTACAATATATTTTTAAATGAATGAATGAGTCATTTTATTTTTTAATTCTAGGGCACTGCCCCCCAACCCCCTCCCTGGAATATTACTAGCTACGCCAATGGCCCTAGAATTGCTTCCTTAAAATTTTTCTTTCATCTGTTGCTAGGTAACTTTAATTTTCTGAAATACATTTATCATCATTGGGACAACAAACTAACAATTACTTGGAAATAAAGGCACATGCTCACATTATTATACTTTTATTTTTGAATGTCATCATCTAATAATGAACAAGAATGAACACAATCTCTCAGGCTACTATCTTATCCAGAGTATGCAAAGAGAAAATAAAACACTGTTTTGTAACATTTTATTACTTATCACAATACACAGTTACTTTTGTTGTCTACCATCCACCTCCACACTATTCCTAAAGCAATAATACATTAATGTGAGTCTTCATAGCCACCAGGGAGAGCATTGACATGGGGGTTGTGGAAGAGGGTCTTCTGGCCATCACCCCATGGGAAACGCTGAAAACAGTTAAAAATTCCTTAGGAAAGTAATGGATAAAACGGAAAGATTATCTTAACTTTTAACATAACATTGTTGTCAAACCAATATCTGCTATTTACCAATATGTACTTTTTTGAGATTTCAACATTCTGACTAGTTTGCCAACCAAACTTTGACATATAAAACCCTTATGTGATTCTAATTGTTACATGGTGAAACTATCAGTGCTAGAAAATATATGCTATGTGCAAATTTTGTCGCAGTATTTTACATGAGAATGTTTTTATTAATTAACTAAGAGTGCTCGCGGCTCCGCCCGCGTGAAAAAGTTTTTCCGGGACAAAAATATTTTCCCGGGATAAAAAGTAGCCTATAGCACTCAGGAGTTATGTAGCTTCCTAATAGTGAAAGAATTATCAAAATCGGTTCAGTAGTTCCTGAGATTAGCGCGTTCAAACAAACAAACAAACTCTTAAGCTTTATAATATTAGTATAGATATAAATTTTTTGCACATAGCAGATATTGGTTTGACAACAATGATAAGCAACTTGAATCTCAAGTTATTCCTAAATCTGTAGCTTGTCACAGATTATAACAGGCTCATTTTCAGGGGACTACCCAGACTTGCAGTTTTGTGTTGCGGTTTGTCAGTATATGAAAAATGGATTTCACTAAGTATGCATAGAATTTACAATAATTTACTAGAAAAATACTACTATCATATATTTAAATCCAACCTTGGTGCGGACGCGCATGTATTCATAGGGAACAAACTCAGGGCGCTCATGGGGTTGATCCTGGTGGGCCAGGTATGCATTCAGCATGCCCAGACCAACGGCAGGGAACGCAACGAAGAATGACATGTTCCGCCACAGCTTCCAGCCACCTGCCAACACAATACAAAACATGTAACTAGAATCATATCTTATCCAGTAAGGAAAACATGTTTACTATAACTGTTATCCTTTTCTTAATCTATAGTGATTGTGTTACATGTTAGTGGAGAAACCAACTATGATAGGCGTGGCTCATTGTAGTAAAAAAAGCCTACTGGACTGTTATGAAGAATGTCATTGAAACTATAAATTCTCTATGTACTATTTGTTCACCAATCAATAAGACATAAACAAAAAGTCATATATTTAAGTTTAAGTGTAATTGTAATCAATAATTTTCCTTCTTTATGTAACTTGTAATGACAAATATATCCTCACAAATACCACAATAACCTTATACATAGCATATAGTATTATAGTAATGGTTGAGTGATAGAAGTTTAAAGTATGAACTATCATTTGTAAACTGCATGTCATTTTTTAAAGAAAATAGTTTACAAGTTGAATTAATATCCATAATATGAATCATCAATGATTACTATGAGTTAATCAAATATATGATAATATTATTTTCAACCACAGGTATGCTGATAACATTAATCGTAAAAATCAATTTTAATTGTGTCTAGGTTAAAGCTGTACACAGCAGATATATTTGCGTTTCTAGATAAATGTAGGGATAATTCCAAAAAAACTATCCCTCGCGATAGCATATATCTTTTAAACAGAACCTATGACTTTAAAAGGGATATAGAGTTAAAACTGAAGCCCTATTTTAGGTTATCTAGTTACATAATTTTCTGGTAAGATAAGAAAATAGCTTTTGTTACCTCCATGTCCGCCAGCGGTGGCAGCGTGGGTTGAGGACCGTGCGTTGGCCTTCAGGTAAGATAACGCAGCCCTTCGCATAATCGAAGCCATTTTGGAGAAGAAAATATGCTCACAGTTATCACACAAATTAAAGGATATTTTTTTTTTTTTTTTTTTTTTTTATAATTCTCCCTTACAGGGAAGGCAAAGGGTTCAAGCCCATACAGCCTCGTCTTAAGTGATATCTCTGGTTGTCGTAGTAAAGCAGTGGCTACCTTACCAAGACTTTATCAAGGAGTTTTGGCGGCAACGAAAAAACACTTGATTGGCACAGTTATTTCAATTCACTTCATTTGAGCACTTTAATAGAACTATATTGGATAATATACCACCATAATTATGCAATATAACACTAAGTATCACCAAAATAATGAATTAAAACAAGAGCACCTCATGACACTTCCACATTCCCGCCAAAACTCAATTAAAGGATAATTTTTTTTTTTTTTTTTTTTTCAATTTTCCCTTTGTTTTGGGAAGGCAAAGGGCTCAAGCCCATACAGCCTCGTCATAAGTAATATTCATATTTGAAATTCCGTGCATTAAGGCCTAAGCCAAGTCTTCATAATATTATTTCCATATTTGTAGTCTTATATTTAGGCCTAAGCCAAGTCTTCATTGTATTATTTCCATATTTTTAGTGTTATATTTAGGCCTAAGCCAAGTCTTCATTATATTATTTCCATATTTGTAGTCTTATATTTAGGCCAAAGCCAAGTCTTCATTATGTTTTCTTCATTTTTAGTTTTGAGCGAAGTCAAGTCATTAGTCATCTATTATATCTTTATTTTTCCCTAAATATCCATTACCGTATGGCATATATATTCATAAATAGCTTTGTATGTCTCTTGTCTTTTAAGTATTTCTTGCATAGAGCGCGGGACAAGCTCAGATTTGCCGTAGGTGTTAATTAATTTATCAATAAGTATAATTCTTTGTATGTTGAAAGCAGAGCATTCAAATATTATGTGATTCATTGTTTGTTCAACATTCTGATCGCAATCTGTGCATATGGGGGACGAAATAATGCGCATTCTGTTAAGATGGGCTTTAAAACGACCATGTCCAAATCGAAGTCTATTTAATATAGTATAAAATTTTCGTTGCATGTTGAATTTGGATCTACAAAACCAAGGACACTTTCCCACATTAATATTGATTGCTGCGTAATAGGCACCTTTAATCTTTGTTGTAGTCAACCAATATTCTTTCCATTCATTAAGAATAGACTCTCTTATGAGTAGCTTTAAGTCCGAGAATGGTATGGCAACTTCATCAACAGCTTTCACACTGTCGCCGCTGTCACTGTCAACAATTGACTTGGCTAAAAAATCAACTTGCTCGTTTCCGATTACTCCCACGTGCGCGGGTGTCCAAAGGAATTGTACTTCTTTGCCTTGATTCTTCAATTGTAACCAACGACTCTTGATGTTGTATATAATGTAATTAATTTTACAGTCTAAATTATTACTCTGTAAGGCACATAAAACACTCATACTGTCCGTAATAACAAGCCAACGTTGATCATTTGCTTGACCAATATATTGCAATGCAAATAATATTGCCAAAGCCTCAGCGGAAAAGATACTCAACTCACACGAGAGTTTGCGACCAAATCCTAAACGCAGATGAGGAATATAGAAAGCCATCGATACGTTTCTCGACTTGGAACCATCAGTAAATATTTTTCTATATTCATTATATTCAGCCAAAACATTGTTTACCTCTTCTTTATGCTTCATATTGTTATTTATATTTATCTCTATAGTAGTAAATTTGCTTTCAAAACTGTCAGTATAGCAAGCCCAGTTCTCAGGTCTATGAATTTTATATTTTTGATCAAGTTGAATCATAAATGAAAAATCATGAAGTGCATAAGGTACATTAGTGGTTGAAACAAAGGAACATTGACTATCAAAATGTTTATATTTTCTCAATAATAAATTATTAGCCATAGAAAATAATTTGAGAAGAAAACAATATTTTAGATACTTAAATCTATATGACAAAGGAGGAGTATTGCACTCTACTTGCAATGAATTTATAGGGGTCGTCCTCATAGCACCAGTAATTAATCTCAGATTTTTATTTTGCAAAACATCCAATTTCTGAACAAGTTTGTCATTAGATGCGAAACACAAAAAACCATATTCAAAGTGACTACGGACAAGTGATTTATACAACATGAGCAAAATTTTTGGGTCAGCACCCCAAGACGTTCTTGCAAGTGATTTTAAGATATTGAATGCCTTACCTGCCCTTCCGATAATATAATCAACATATTTTTTCCATGAAAGATTATTAGTCAAAATTACCCCTAAAAATTTTACTTCAGACACTTGTGGAATTTCTCTTTGATCATAAAATAATTTAATTTTAAATGGACGAGTTTTGTTAAATACCACCATTTTGGTTTTGTCAATATTAATATCAAGATTCAGATATTCAAAGTAAATGTGAAGATTCGTCAAAGCTGCATTAAGAGTATTAACAATAACATTTACATTAGACCCTGATGTATAAATAACAAGATCATCAGCAAATTGTAAATTTCTAACGTCTGAACCTAATATTAAATTAAGTTTATAAATATACAATATGAATATTAAAGGGCTTAAAATTCCTCCTTGACACACACCTTTGAAAGACACTCTAGGCCCAATAAGTTGATTTTGAAATTTGACGTACACTACTCTACCATGTAAAAAGTTAAAAATCCATTTCACAATTTTTTCAGGAATACCAATGGTCAATAATTCAGAAGCTAATATGTGATGATTGACATTATTAAATGCTCCAACTATGTCAAAGAAAATACCTATTAGAACTTCATTGTTCTTGAATGCATTGAAAACATCAAAATGTAAATGAGAAATACTTTCACGACAAGAACGACCTTTGCGGAATCCAAACTGGTTTGATGGTAAAATATGATTGCTTTCTACAAAAAATTCTATTCTTTGTTTTAACAACTGTTCAAATATTTTTCCTATGCATGAAGTTAAAGCTATTGGCCTATAAGAATCAGCAAGTTCTTTCTCTTTATTGGGCTTTAAAATTGGTACTAAACAATCTGTTTTCCAACTTGAAGGAATGATTGAATTATTCCACAATAGATTATAAATATTTAACAAAACATGCTTTGAAGTATTTGATAAATGTTTAAGTACTTTATATGGAATTCCGTCGAGGCCAAAGGCTGTATCACGTCTAGAGGAAATGGCTGAATTTAATTCTGCAAAAGTAAATGAATTTGTAAGATAATCAGAACTCGAAGCAGTAATGAAGTTATTATTTAAATTTAATTCAGCCTCAACAGTGGAAGGTGTGTATTTTCTAATAAAATCAAAAATCCAATCTAATCTCTTACAGGAGTTATAGCTTGTATTTACGTTTTTAAAAATTTTCATGTAGTACCATATTCTAGATAAAGGAGTAGTTCTATTAAAGCTTTCACAAAGATTTTCCCAACTTTTTTGTCTTTCTTGCTTCAAGGTCAACTTTTTAATAGCTTGCAACTTTTTGAAATGTAAATAATTAGATTCAGTTGAATTATGTCTAAAGTTTACATATGCATTTTTGGCCTGTTCAACAGCAGAAGCACACCTGGCATTCCACCAAGGTAGAGGTCTTCTATTTTTATTAAAATAAGTGCTGGAGTGACTTTGAGAATTAGGACGAAGTCCAATTGACATAGATAACTGAATAGCTGTATCCAAGAGACTCATTAATTCTTCATATGATTTTAAAGGATTTTCTTTGTTATAATGAAAATTATGCAGGAAACTATCTGAAATGGTTCTAAACGTATCCCAATTAATTTTACGATAATTGTGTTGTTGAGGATATTGCTTACTATCGGGTAATAAAGTTTGTGTGTTACCAGAAACATTTCTAACAAAAACTTTTGTTATTACAGGTAAGTGATAGCTTCCTAGAGGGTCATCGTGCACAGACCAATCGCAGGAAACTGCAAGATCAGGAGAAACTATTGTAAGATCAAGTGCATTTTGTCGCCATTTATGGGAACCTACTGTTGTCATTTGACCATCATTCAGAATAACTAACAAATTATCATCTATACATTCTAATACTTCAGATCCACGAGTATCAGAAGTCATGCAACCCCAGCTATGGTGCAAGGCATTAAAGTCTCCAGCAATAAGCAAGGGCTCAGGTAGACTTTGAATTAGGTTGTTCAATTTATGTTTAGAGAAAGATGGAGAACATAGTTTGGGACTGTAAAGAGATACTATGGTCAGTTCCTTATTGTTACCATAATACAAACGAATTGCGCTATTTTGAATGGAATTATCGCTAAAAGTGTCTAATTTCTTAAAATTAAGGCTTTTGTGTACTAAAATAGCAACGCCGTTATGATCGTTACCACTGTCTAATCTCACCATCTCATAATTTTTAAAACTAATATGATGATGTGACTTCAACCAGGTCTCGCATATAATGGCAATATGAATGCTTTTCTCATAAAGAAAATGTGAAAAAATAAGTCGATTACTCATTAAACTCTGGGCATTCCATTGTACAATATTTATATAATCCATAAAAGAGAGAAAAAGATTTAAGAGGAGATTTTTTGGTCTTGTATGTTTTGGATGAGAAATTCTTTGATAGTTTTACTACAGATGCTAGTTTCATTTGCTTTGCTCATGGTAATAATTTTTATAACTGAATCAACTAGTACTTTCAAAAAGTGATCAGAGTCTAAAAGTGATATAAATAGTTCATTAGGACTTTTTTTCCTGCCACCTAGTGAAGGGAATGATTTTTCATTGACAACATCCACAAATGATCTTTTAATAAACTTTTCTTTGTTCTGTTTAATTTTATCTTGTTTTACTGGGCACTCTGATGAAATAGCAATATGGTTTCCTTTGCAATGAATACAACAAGCATTAGTTGGAGCAATAGTGCAATTCTTAAAATTGTGGCTGCCAGTACAGATTGAACATTTTTCTGAGTTCTTGCAAAATTTAGCTAAATGGCCATACCGGAGACAACGCAAACACTGTTTGACTGGAGGTATGTATGGTGAGATCTCAAATCGCCAACTATTAAGATCAACACTGTCGGGTAAAGTTTGGCAGGAAAATGTAATACATATAGTTTTAGTGGGTTGTAAAGTAAAGGTGCTGTCAACATTTTTTATTCTCCTCATAATTCTACGTATAGAAATAATGTTTTTTGTTGTTGTTAATGCAGTATAAATTTGTTCGTTGGATAGGTCTATCGGAACATGATGTATAACACCTGTAGTCTCGGTAGCGGCAGCCGGTATACTGGCTTTAAGCTTATTCATGTCTAGAAATTTTTTATTTGATAATGCAGCATTTGCAAGTGTTGCACTGTCGAAAATAGCGCCCACCTTATACTTATTCATGCGCACTAGTTGTTTTATGCCCTTATTATACCTTTTCAGATTATTTGCCAGAGACATCATATCTCTGTCCCCCAGCGGTTTATTGTTTTCGATACTTTCTAAGAAGACAATAAATTCGACATTACCTGTATTTTCTGCATACAGTCTGTGATAATTGGGTATTTGGAAAGTTCTATACTTATCCACAGCATCCACGGATTTTTGAGACGAAGAATCCGACGCCTCCAACTCCGCCTCATCATGCCCTGACTCATCTTTTTTCTTACGTTTTCTTGTCCCCCCCATTTTGGACAAATCTCTTCTTCAACTACCAAGATATAAATATGTACAATTATTTATACTTTACTCGTATAAAAATTATTTTTAATAAATAAGTTTAAAAATTGCGCCTTTTCTTTTCGACGTTCCCGCGCTTTTTTCAATTAAAGGATAATTTTTTTTTTTTTTTTTTTTAAATAATTCTCCCTTACAGGGAAGGCAAAGGGTTCAAGCCCATACAGCCTCGTCTTAAGTGATATCTCTGGTTGTCGTAGTAAAGCAGTGGCTACCTTACCAAGACTTTATCAAGGAGTTTTGGCGGCAACGAAAAAACACTTGATTGACACAGTTATTTCAATTCACTTCATTTGAGCACTTTAATAGAACTATATTGGATAATTTACCACCACAATTAAGCAATATAACACTAAGTATCACCAAAATAATGAATTAAAACAAAAGCACCTCATGACACTTTCACGTTCCCGCCAAAACTCATTAAAGGATAAAATTTCTGTTGTCAACCAGACACCAATTGTCACTGTACCTGTCAACTTGACAACTAGGCTTGAGCAAAAATAATGGATTTATCAAAATATCGATATTTTGTCTGAAAATAACCGATATAAATCAGCGATATTTATTCCGCGATATATCGATTTTTGATATTTATTTTTAGATATCAAAATTGACATATTTTTTAAAGTTCAACTATCAGCATGTGTTCGACTAATCCGTTCTCATAAATTTAGAAGAAGAGTATGTAGGCTCATAGCGTATGTTGGAGTGTTGGTACTAGGCATGGGTCGTGTACTTGCAAAATCATGCACCAGAGCTTACAAGTGCGTCCAAAAAAATTCACATTTCGAATATTATTAAAAATGTTCAAAGATAATTAATCGCTTATCGAGCAAAAAATTTCGATATATCAACACATCAATATTTTTAAGTTAACATAATTCTTTACATTTGATAAATATCGATTCAACATATATGGATGTATTATTCCCAAGAATGTTATACCCATAACATAGATAATATTATAAACTTCTTGATTATTCCCATTTGGCCATCCCTATTGACAACTACTTCGGAAGTTACCAGTATACAAAAAATAATATTTTTTTTAAGTAATTTATTCTTGTCCATGGATACGAGTCCTTCAGACGCATACTTTATTTTTTTTTTATCCTTAGTAATACGTCGTAGTAAAACAGTGGCTAGGTACTTTACCAAGAGTTTATCGAGGAGTCTTGGTGGCAACAAAAAAACACTTGATAAGCACGGTTACTTCAATTCACTTCATTTGTGCCCTTTAATAGAACCATATTACACTATCAATATGCCACCATAATAATGCAATATAACATGAAGTATCACTAAAATAATAAATTAAGTAAAGCAAGAGTACCTCATGACGCTTTCAAGTTCCCGCCAGAACTTCACAAAAAATAAGAGTAATAAAATGCTGCCAGATCAAGAATTTTATACCCATATGGATTATTCATTCCGTTTAACAAACTGAAGAATAAAATGTGACGTCACAGTTAACTGCTGTCTCTCTCTTTAGAGTGACAAAGGTTTATTTTCAAAACCAGGACGTAAAATAATTAACTGTCCATAATAATATGATATGATATAATATGGCTGCCTCGGTGGCGTAGTTGTATTATGGTACGACTGCAATGCTGAGATCTCGGGTTCGATCCCCGGGATGGTCGGGTCGGGCAAAGTGATTATTTTCCATTCAGTATCAGCTCGGAGTCTGGAATTTGTACACGATAAGGCGATAGGCTCGCCCCCTATCACACCATGGAACGGAATAACGGCAAAAAGTGGTTGCACTAATTGCACCTCTGTCTACCCGGGGGATAAGAGGCGTGAGTGTGTGAGTGTGTAATAATATGATATCGCACCATAATATTTATTTTTATCTCTATAAAGTAATGCGGTTTAAATTAACTATGAAAACCAACTACAGCGGCTAGTAATAGTTGATATTTAAAAAATATAATTTGAGTTAGAAAGTTTATTCCAAACAAAATTGGCATATTTACATACTGTTTTGGTAAGTAGTTCGGAACTACTAGTTCCACTTACATAAAAAAATACCTCACCACGCGGTGGTGAATTCAGTGGCGGCCTTGGAGGAGGGGGGCGAACCAGGCAACCGCCTGGGGCCTCGCAGTTACAGGGGCATCTTGCAGCTCCTTGGGGGACCGTTTTTTGGCACCTTACTTACAAAGCTGTTAAAAAAAATAATTTTTGCTTCGCACGGGGCCCCGCGTGCTTTTTTTTTGCTCGGCACACAACCTCACATTATATATGTTTTACTTTCCCCTGGACTGGATATGTTCACGTTGTTTGCTGGCCTTTATAACCAAATATGGAGACTGTAAGGTTAGACAGAAAAACATTGGGATATTTAAAAATGAAAACTACACACACACACACACACACACACTCACGCCTGTTATCCCCGAAGGGGTAGGCAGAGGCACAACTAGTGCACCCACTTTTCGCCGTTATTCCGTCCCATGATGTGATAGGGGGCGAGCCTATCGCCATATCGGACACAAATTCCAGACTCCGAGCTGATACTGAATAGAAAAACTCAATATCACTTTGCCCGACCCGGGGATCGAACTACAGTTATTGTTAAATTTAAATATAATAAAAAAAAATAAAAAACATACTCATAAAAGTAAACAATCATACATGAACATTACTACAACAACATAACCTAACACACAACCTAACATAACCTAATTTTCAGTGAGTAATTTTGAAATATTACGAATATCTATTTTGTGTGATTTTACAATTTTTGCAAGTATTCTGCGAACTTTTTTTCTGTAATTATCCACTGTAATAAATATTGTGTTTTAGAGATATTCTACTGAGTTGTGTAATTCATGGTTGCAGAATTATTTGCAATCCAACATCTAGTGTGAAATTCCATAGGTAAGTTGATTGTAAACAAAGTTGTATAGATATTTATAGCAAAAGTAATAAACACGTGGATGTTTTACAAATTACAATACTAAATAAATTCTTGTTTGAGAGCCATGGAATCAAAAATTAACGCTACATTCTGCGGGTGAGGTTTCTTCCTTAAATTTATTTTTAATATTCTAAAACTTCTGTGAAGAAGCCAACAAAACTATTAAAGTTTGCTAAAGATCACCATAATGTGCTCTCTTTCGGCAAATAAATCTTTGAATTTATAAAAACAAAATTGTTTTCGGCGACTAAAGGTGTAATGTTAAAACAAAAGTCTTTATGTCATCACTATATGTAATTTTTCTTTGCTTGCTATTTGGAATATACTTTTAAAAAAAATCTCAAATGTTAGCAAAATTTCACTGCAAAATATTTTCAATTTCAGACTGTAAAGTATAATCATGAACAACTTTAGTAAGAAATAACTTGTCATTAATTTTCTTCTTTTATCTCTTCATCTTCTGCTGCAATACTTTCTTTTATTTCTTCTAATTTATTTCACGGGATGTCTTCACATTTACTGATATATTGAAATCTTTCAAGTCTTGACGTTTCAATGGTGGTTCATATTCATTTCGCTGACATATAATGTAAAAAGTAAATATCAATCAATAATAATATATTTAAGTACCTATATATTTTAGACAGAGGCAGAGGTGCCATTTAGTACACTCAGATATCACCCAATGTACCGCCGTTATAAAATTTGGTGGGTCGCAAGCTTAATGCCCTATCCTACTAATCTTACTAATATTATAAAGGCGAAAGTTTGTAAGAATGTCTGGATGTGTGGATGTTTCTTTCATGCAAAAACTACTAAACGGATTTCGATGAAATATGGCACACGGGTAGATCATGTCCTGGATTAGCACATAGGCCACTTTTCATCCCAGTAAAATATAAACAGTGACTTTTATCCCGGAAAAACACATTCACGCGGGCGGAGCCGCGGGCAAAAGCTAGTAAATAATAAAGTCTAAGTGGATCATAATTATACCAGTGAAATGATAAAAAATAATATACTTACAGCATGAGTTTCTGGTAATAAATAATTATTTTTGACATCTTCTGCCATATTCCGAGAAGTAGAAGACACATTATCACATTCAGAATCATAATCTTCTGTCTTTAAATGTAGACTAGTAATTCTTGCAGACATCAAATTGACCTTTTAATGGTATTTATATTTAACCACGTTTTTGCTTATCCAGATCTTCAAGAAATCTGTAAAGAGTAATACAAACTCGATTTTATTTTAAATAAAAGTTTCAATAAATCAATGCTGGATACACTGAGAACTCGATTGTAACTGTTGATCCTCAGTTTTTATTTACGATGATTATTTAAAGATTAATAAGCTTTATAATATTCATTAGTAAGGCGGCTAGTATTACAAATACTCTAGCACCATCGTGAAACCGGTCCACCAAAGCTTACACCATGGTCACCCTAGCCTCTTGTTTACATATACTATTTACAATACAAAAAATCACATTTAACATTACGTTAATATGAAAAAAGTAGTCATATATAAAGCAAATCACATTAAGCGAGGTTTTTCTACAGTTCATTTATAAAATATTCACGTATTTTATTACGATTCGTATAAATATTGATAAAATTATAATATTTACACAATATTGATTACAATAAACTTACCTGTAGAATTTCACACTAAATTATGGATATCAAATATTTCTGCAACCGTGAACTACACAATTCACATTAAAATATCACTAAAACACACTTATTATTATAGATAATTACAGAGAAAATTTCGAAGTGAACATTTATTTGACAACTATATTGTCATCGAACTTAACGTTTTATAACAGTGTTGCCGAAATATGTATTCGCAATTACCAATTAAATGAGGAAATTTTGTTTGACTAAAATGTTAATAAGGATAAAAAACCTTAAGGATATCTTATTCAACAAGAATAATTCTGAAATGAAAATAGTACTTATATCATTATATAAGATATGTTGGAAATATTTATATATATATGATTGAGACGACAATAACGGTATTGATATTTTTTTATGGGTGGGGAAATAATCCGTAAGCTTTGGCAACATAGGTTAAAGAGTGAGTGAGATAGAAGACAGCTCAAAAGGTAATTTTTTTGTCTTCACAAAAATGTGTGTACCGAGGCCTCCAGTAGATATATTATAAACTTCTTGTGCCAGATAGTTGGTAATGTAAAATTATAAATAAATAATTGTTGAAAGATATAATAATGGACACAGTAGGCCTATGTTAGTCCCCCATCTATTATATTATTTAGTTTAAAATAAATACTTAATACACGAAAATTGAGAAACCTATTTCATTTTTATAATCACGTAACTTCGATAGGTAGTACCTACATGTAGATATAATATAATTTAAAATAAAACGATATAATATTTTGAAATGATATTTTTATTGTGTTTATTAAACCATTGTATTATGTATCTATTAGGTACATAATTATATGAGATTCATCACTTAATACAACCTATATTTGTTTTTTTTTTCAAGTAGGCATGGTATGTGTACATCTAAAATGGCACCATTTTGGGTCTATTCGTTAAACTAGCATAGCAGTTTACCTGTAATATATTTTGATAATGTTGCCTCATTGTCTATATAATATTCATATTGTATATAATGCATTGAACTATATCAAAACTGCTCAAATGCTTCAAACCCTACTGAAGTAAGAGGAGCACCGCTTGGAAAATATTTATTTAAGATTAACCGTGGAGATATCTGTAACAAAATATTATAATTAGAAACACATCAAACAATAATAAAATATACCTATTTATTATGTATAAAAATCGTGTTTTGCTATAAATAACAATATTAAATTATGTACCTACCAGCAATCTATATTTCATAGGTATGGGTAATAAGAAAAAAAAATAAGAACGTCACGAATAAAAACCAACCTTTTTTGCTTTCACGTGCTCAAAATTAAAGCTCATATAAAAAGCCGATTGCTGCAACTGTCTTAGATTCCTCATGCGGACTTTAGAGTCCCTTTCTAACAAGCGCAAGAGTAATCCTCTAGCGGCGTTAGAGAGTGCTTTGGCACTCTGGGGCAGCGTTCCCGGAGGTAGCTGATTTCGACTAACAACAAAACTGAAATGAAAACAAAAACAAAACATTTTTAGTAGGTAAGTAGGTACTGTTTTTAATCACTACAGATTACGGCATGCATATAGGTATATGACTACGTTTAGGGCTATACTAAGGTTGTTCTATACAAAACCGGTCTACCCTTAAATCTCTTTTTTTTATATTCGTGGCTTCGCCCTCGTGAATAGCCATTCCGGCTACAAAAGTCTTTAAAACACAGTACAATACCAACGCCATCTAAGGGATCAAATTACGTAGATAAAATGAAGCCTATGTGTTAATCTAGGACATGATGTACCTATCTGTGTGCGAAATTTCATCCAAATCCGTTTAGTTATTTCTGCGTTTACTTTTGACTCCTCAAGCCCCGCGACGGACGCCGGCGTCCATATATATAGGGTTTCCCCATACCTACATCTATATACATATAAAAGCGGGGCTTGACGGGTTATATGCTTAAAACCACAGAAAAGAGAAAGAGACTTAGGACGGTATTCATAAATGAATCTCAAGTTTGAGTTACATCTCAAGTAGCCATAATGTATTGAACTCTTCATACATTATGTTTACTTGAGATGTAACTCAAACTTGAGATTCATTTATTAATACCGGCCTTAAAACCATAAATTTTCATGTCATTGTAATACACGTGGAATGAGACTATGTCACATATTGAAACATTTTCACAAACTTTTGCATTAGTTATAATATTATTGAGAGGAGCAGTAAGATTATTTATCCACTTTGTACACTCAAATAAGAAGGTAAATAATAGTAGGTACCTATTAAACACTGATGACCCTTACCTATTCGATGTCGACGTAGATCCATTGTCATTGTCGTGATTCTTACTATGAGCGTCATTGTTTGCTATATTTCCTGCAGCAGGAGTCGGAAACTGAAAAAAGAAAAAATTGTAAGATATATTATAATAGACCACGAACTTGCCTTCTGCAAGTAATGAGGTTAACCCAACAGTAAATAAGCTGTACTTACTTAATTAAGCATAACATCTTACATAATAGGAAAACATCTAATACGGCCAACTGAAAAATTACGACCGTTTTTAACCTTTGAGTAAAAACGGTCGTAATTTTTATAGCGATGAGTTTAAGACTAGGTATATTTCTAAATAACGGAAGATATGATAATATTATATTAAATGGTAAACCCTACCGAGGAATGTGATATTCCTACATGAAACTGGGCCGAGGAATTTTGGGCATCCGAAGAGCGACAATATCACTACCTGATTTTCGTAAACGCAATAGCAAAATTTCTACTTTACATCTTTTTCTGTAAGAGGTTTTCAGTCACATGGTAACATTTATGCTGCAGATAAAGTTATCTCAACATGTTATAATTTATTAGTTATGATAGTAATCCTAAATATTGGCATAGGTAGTCATAACTAATTTTAAACAGGTCACACTGATATTGGGTTGTTAAATAATGAAACCACAGACTCATCTCAAAAATAACACTTTACAATAGCGGTGGAAGCCACAAAACGAAAAGAAGAAGAAGAACACTTTAAAATAAGTAGCTCGGATTGTAGATGTAAAATAAAAAGTGTAATTTCGAACAAAATAAGGATCAATAAAAAGGAATTTTAACACTCCCTAGTGCCACTACTATTACCTACGCTAAGAGTATTCGTTGCAGCGGTGGCGACATCTTTAGTAAGAAATACACTCACGCACGAGCCATGCCATGCCATACCTATTAGTACTAAACTACAAAATTATGATAACCCTCCTTCTTTCGCAGTCGGGTAAAAAAAGAAAAGTAAAGCCGGGATTTATGGGAAAAAAATTGTTATTCAATATTCATTGATGATTATTGGCACAATGTTAGCAGAGATAAAGACGAGTATGTGGTTTCATTTATTAACGCAATCTCAAAATGTATATGATATTATGTTTATTATACGCAACAGTAGGGAATATTGTAGCCATAAATTGTAGGAGCCATTCGATACAACCGAACAGGTCCTTATCTACCTGCTTCTCTCTAAGAACTTGGCCAGGTTTTCTATAGGTACAGGTACATTATTATACGATAGAATAGCTTTCCCCTTTTTGATTTTAATGGATTATTTAATACTAGCTTTTGCCCGCGGCTCCACCCGAGTGGATGAGTTTTTCCGGGATAAAAGTCCCTCTTTATATTTTCCCGGGATAAAAAGTAGCCTACGTGTTAATCCAGTACCTACACGATCTACCCGTGTGCCAAATTTCATCAAAATCCATTCAGTAGTTTTTGCGTGAAAGAGGAACAAACATCCATACATTCTTACAAACTTTCGCTTTTATAATATTAGTAGGATATAGTGAAACTCAACTCCTAAATTTATAAGAAATATTATACCTACAGATTAGTGGTACAATTTTAAAACATTAGAGGGGAAGGTGCAAAAACAAAATAGCAACTTTGAAGGTGTGCTGTGCTGCACATAATAAACAGGCACAGCATAATGGGAGTAAAAAATGGATGAAGTATAGGTAATTGTGAATGTTGGTACATCTTTATTTGGTAAGCACATAGGAATAGTACCTATATAATAAAAAAAACTGTAGCAATGTTTGTTATCTGTAAACTGTTGATGTTCCTATGAATAATAAATAAATCTGTTCTCCCCATTTTTTAAGATTTCTAATTGTGAAAGAGGTTATTGAAACTGAAAAAAAATAAAAAAAAATTCAAACACGGAGATACTTATTTCTATAAATTATAACGTTAGTTTACTATTGCAATTATTGATAATACAATTAGGTATATTAACCGGTTCTTAAATGTAAAGGTTGTTACAGTCTATGTAGGTATACAAAACCTTTAAAAAGAAATATTGAATTAGGCTTTCAGCTTTGTTAGTCAATATTTATGTCACTTCCAAATAGGACTGGTTCTTTGGCCAAATATTTTTTACCGTTCGAGGATTCTGTTTAATTTAGTTTTGTTATGACTTAGGTATGTGACTTATCAATAGATACTGTAATAAATGGTTTACATGATGTTTCTTTCTCTTGAACTCGTAGTGACAAACAAAATAGTGCTTTGTTAAAACCCTGGTTATTAATGGTTAATTGGTTAGGCATTCAGCTATATAATTCGCAAAGACGCGCAAGTTACGTATAATTTGTAATCAAGCGAACCATCTTTCAACATCTCAGTACTAACTTTAGAACCCTAAGGTTTAAGGGTAACGACACCACAACCCGTTTCAGGCTTGTTTCGAAAGAAAAAAGTGAACATCATCCGACCGGCTAAAAATAGGGATCCGGCGCCTTAATTGCACACTTGGAATTTACTGCACGATTTAATGATTATGTTACATGTTTAACGGGGCGCCTGCAGTAAGGATAATGCGAAAATTCACTACGATTTTGGTTGGCAATATCTTTTTATACCTGGCAAGTAAAACAAATTCATCCTCACTTATAAATGTTGCTCTTTGGTGTTGTAATAAATCACTGTTCTGACTCTTTTTTCCTAATGTAAACTTATATTTATAAACGGTGGAAGCCACAAAAGGAAAAGAAGAAGAAGAAACTTATATTTCTATACAAATCAATAGCAAATAACGTTGTTTTCAATATGTATTTCCTCAATTGACTAAGTTCGATAAAAGAAGGCCACTGCATGTGCAATGAAGAAACAAAACGCACACTAATAAATCTTAATAATAATCACTTAATCTTAGGTTCATTTAGGTAAAACATACCTACAAGTTTATACCTACCGTCTACTCCCATTGTACCCTGAAACTTTGTTCACCGGTGTTGGTGTTATTCTTTGCTGGTAGATAGAGCAATTCATATTTTTTTTCCAAATTTTCCTGACGGGGGACGACAGTAACAAATTTGTTGCACTGTCCTATCAAAATACTGGGTTTTTCAGACTTGCAAGTATTTCTATTTGCCTGGCAACAATCAATACTCCGTTAACATTTCGGAGGGAGCTCGATCGCTGCCAGATCGCTTTGCATATAACATATTTGGTCAGGCCAATCCCTCTCATCTTGGCAGCTTTCCGAGATTTATCAGCGATTAGTATGAATGATTTAGAGTTCAAAAAACTTGTATAAATTCCCACCTACACACGTCTTGCTCAGGTTTTAAGTTACCTTTGTAATCCTGAGTGAAAAATGTAGTAATGCAAATGTTACAAATAAAATTCTTGTCTTCAATAAGTCCTGCGCCACATGGACGCTAATCCCGGGCGTAATAAGTTATGATTAGGTAGTGATAAGTATCCTATTACAAAATGCTATGGATAGGAAAGATACAGGCACCTGCAAAAAATAACTTATGTTTACATTATGTTTGGGTAAAATTGTAATAGGTGTCGACATTAATAGTATTAAAGTTTATGAACGAATTAACTGGTGGTAGGACTCTCATATATAAGAGTCCGTCTGGGTGGGTACCACCGCAATGTTTATTTCTACCGCCAAGCAGCAGTGTGCACGCACTGTTGTGTTTCGGTTTGAAGGGCATTGTAGCCAGTGTAACTACAGGACATAATGAGACTTAACATCTTATGTCTCAGGATGACGAGCGCAGTGGAATGCCACACGGTACTTTGTAAATCAAGGTTCTGGATGGTATTTCTACTGTTTATGGGTGGTTGTATCGCATACCATCAGGCGAACGGCATGCTCGTCTCGTCATTGAATGCTATAAAAAAATCGTTTTATTAGCGAATTATTTGAAGCGAATCTTCATCTAAATCATCAGGACGTATAATTAATACTCAAAGGAAATCGATGCTAGAAAGGTCTCTAAATCGTGTAAGCAGTGTCATGTCTCCGTGAACCGTTTACGAGCTGACGTGACACTTTGATGAGGCTTCAAATTAACACAATCATACAAAATTATTACTAAAATGAAAAAAAAAATATATTCGGTTAGTGATTTTAATTGTTTGTCAAAAAAACCTTAAGCTTTCACGTCTTCCTGTAGACGGAGCCTAAGATGCTACAAATGATACATTGTCAAATACCTAGTTCATATCCCAATTTTTACGCAGGACTGTATTCAATTATTATTTTAATTTGTAGGTGGGTAAAAGTTCGCACATCTTGGTAGGAAGAGTACATGTGTACTCGACCTAACGCCGGCGTCCAATCGACAAATTAAGAACACAAAACCGTTAGATTTGGCGCACAGACTACTAATCAAGTCTTATCTTTATCAGTTAACTGCCTCGCAGGTTCATTGAATGTATGTAAATATTTTGGTCTGGTCACGATTCCACAGCATTTGTGAATAAGAAGTGGTCATTATTGTGTTACTTTTGCTACATCTTGTATAATAATGTCTACGAGTGGTCTGCAATTTTGAATTGCTTTTGTGATTTACGGTGTACCAAAAACGATGCTGCAGTACGACCGGAGAATGTCAAGTATCACGTCTAGATTTTAGCTTTATGATGTTGCGGCGGTTTTCGTAATTTGAATTAGACATATTCCTTGCATAATGAGATCACATAGATCTTCATAGTTGCTAAGACGGTTTAATAAAAGCTTTTTAAGCATCAGTCTTATAGCGGGGACCTCAGGACGAGTCATATTATAGTATTCGAATTAAGTTTTTATTTAAAGGTCTAATAGGGTAATATTGTCGAATCCGTGTTGTACAAGGAGGCGATTTAAAGGCTGCAGATTGGATCCAGTGTCATAAATGCAAAGACTGGGCGTGTGACGCATGTGTAGATATCGATCCTTCACAGCCTTATTAATATTGCGACTTTTGCAAAACTAAAGATTGACTTGGTCATCGGTAATATGTATGGCCGGTGCTACCTGCCAAAAATAGAATTGTCGAAAGTTAAAGTCTATTAGACCTAAGAAAAAGAACTTATATTAATGTTACCCATCCTAAAATACAATATATATGGATCGTTTAAGTACTATGACCGTCATCATCTTCCTGCCCTGGTCCCAAATTACTTGGGGTCGGCGTAACATGTTTTTCTCTTCCATTCTCTTCTATCTTTCGTCATCAATTCATTCATGCCCTTGTCTTTCATATCATCTCTTACACAATCCATCCAACTCTTCCTTGGTCGTCCTCGTCCTCGCCATCCAACAACACTCAAATTCATCATTAGTTGGGTTACATGCCTTTCATCCCTTCTCCTCACGTGCCCATACCAAGACAGACGAATTCCGTACTATGACCATTTAATGACCAAGACCGTTTAAGTACTATGACCATTTTCAAAATTTTATGACTTTGCTTATGAGTCCGTGCCTACCCGACTCTCCCCTACAACATTCTAATGTGTGTATCTACTATGTGCATGATATCAATTATCATGATATTTTCATATAAAGGAGTATAAGTTATAAGAACCAAAATATGAACGGAAATATTTTATAGGGTTGCTAGTTTATAATTTCTATCATCTCATTACCCTGGTGCTTATGGCAGCTGATAACATAATCATGAACAATACCCTGAAAACGTTATTGAAAAGAAATAAATGAATGCATAATAAATAAATGCATTTAAGAGATTACCTACTCGTAAATTTTTCTGAGAGGTAGTAATATTGCATTTACTAGCTTTTGCCCGCGGCTCCGCCCGCTTTAAAAAGTTTTTCCGGGATAAAAGTCTCGGTTAATATTTTCCCGGGATAAAAAGTAGCCTATGTGTTAATCCAGGACATGATCTACCCGTATGCCAAATTTAATCGAAATCCGTTCAGTAGTTTTTGCGTGAAAGAGTAACAAACATCCATACATCCAAACATCCATACATTCTTACAAACTTTCGCCTTTATAATATTAGTAGGAAGTAGGATTACACACGACCGCACAACTATACAATGCGGAAATAATTTGTTAATTAATTTACATGAATGGGAAGGAAGCTCACAAGTTACCGAAAATTGGACAAAGGATTTCTGATTTTATGTTTTAGTATATGTTTATCAATGTTCTTCCGTATGCAAACACCTTCCCTGGAATAAACGTCCCACTGTATAATTATTGGGATAAAAATTAGTTTGAGAACATGATTTATTTATGTGCAAAATTTCATCGAAATCCCTCCAGCGATTTCTAAGTTAACTTCTAACAAACATCTTAACAACTTTCTCATTTATTAAATTAGTATTTAAGATTAGTAAAAAGCCGGAATCCAGTTGTAGTAACTATGTATTTTCTGGACTGCACAAAATAGGCACGAATATACCCACAGCAAAATACAAGGCTGGTATAGTACGGTATGGTAATAACTGGACATTCATGTGAAATATTTGCTTTTCGGACGACCTACACCTCAGTCCGTTCCGTGACCACGAAGTGCTGCAAAGCCTTTGAAACGTCGAGAGAAAAATAAAATAAAAAACCGCGATAAAATCCGTTATCATACTTTCAATAATACTAATTTCAATTAAATATTTGCATTAAATTTACATTTTACAAATATGTATCATTAATGCAAATCAATTTTCATTCAATAAAAGCAGCTTTTAATTTCATTTATGTTATTTAAAAAGAATGTTAAGGAAATTTGCGCATCACAAGTCTAGAAACCTAAATTTATATAAAATTGAGTTTATGCATTCTGTGTTAAAATTTAAATACTTAATAACACAGATTTTCATATAAAATAACAGTTGATGAGCAGAAAACTAGTTATGTAGATACTGTAAATAACACGAAACATAAATTATATTTCTTAAATATATCTATCTATATTATTCAATTTTAAAAGGAACTTTTACGAGTAGAAGCTTTCAGTTAAATGTCACTCCGAAAACAGGCATATTTTTTTAAATTCAGATACCTAACCAGTCTGTCCACAGATAGGGCGAACGGGTGGCCCCTCCAGGCTGCAAGGCTTAGGGGGCGCCACAGGTACAAACTTGGGCCCTAAAAATATCCCCATAAAAGAGAGGCGTCAAAATATATTTCGCTTAGGGCGCTCGAATAGCTAAGGCCCGCCTTGTACCTAACTGCTACTATCAATAAGGTAAAACCATAACACCTAAATACGAAAAAAGCAATGGATGGGTTATTATCAAATAAGCCAATAGAATACAACTAATCAAGTATGAAGAACACCAAGAGATAATATTTATCATCGATCACAACATTTACAGTACATTCATGTTGAAACTACGGAATATTATGTACATCCACATTATGCTTAGAACGTAGAACCGTCGTGTTGGTGAGTACGCAACGAGTCACCTTCGACCTTGACACATGGAAAGTTTATCAGAGATCCCCTGGCAGAACGGACGTGACCTTTGCGTGTGGTACCGATGAGTAGTTTCTTCTTCGACTTCGTTTATATATCGCTGTATTTTATGAGTTTTACTGTAAACCAATAAGGTAACGTACAAGAATGGTTTCCTTGTTGTTTTTTCACAATTTTAAGAGCCCATTACACCGCTCGCTGATAAACGCTATTTGGCAAATAACTGTATAAGACAACCAAATACAAAAGTCACATTCAAATTTCTGCCCCTAGATGAGTGTAATTTTTGTGTTGGGTCGGTTTATACATTTATGTGACGATTAGTAGCATTTCTCAGCAAGCGGTGAAATCCGACCTTATTCTATTTTTATGTTTGATAGCAGCATATTTAATATTATTTAATTGATAAGTTAATAGACAAGTTACAACAAATGGGTAATAATGTTCTTACTTAAAAAGTAATTCAGATACTTTGTGAACAGAAAGTATTATTATTAGTAGAGTATTTATTGTAAACTAGAGCACATGACCAAATCTCCCATATAGTTTTCAAAAGTCTTCTGAATTCACATGAAACTTGTTTGTCGTTCTTGATGATAACACGTTGCCAAGATCATTAACTGAACCTAACGGAAAAGTGGACCTAACAAAAACGTTCCACCATAACCATAACTCAATGAAGAACTTGACAATGGACTAAAATAGCTGTCTACAACTTCCCTTTTCTTTGGCCACAGAACACAATAATAACTTCGTCTCACAAACAAACAAAATGACTAATTTCCGACGTACCAACGCAGAAGCACATGTACACAAAAATGTTGCAAATAACGATTCCTACAATGACAATCTAATTAAACAGTATGACCGACGACGTCTCTAGTGTTTCGTATTGCGAAATATCATACAATAAAATTTTTGCTGATGTTTGATGTCGACGTGCTATTAATAATATCTATTTCACAAGATGAGGCCGTTAAATAAAAACTAATTTCTGATTTCAATGAAATATCAAAGGCACAATAAGATCACAGTAAACTCCGTCTGAACGTAAAATTAGACTTACGTAAATTTTTAACAACTATCTCAAGATAGCTTAACGTCTTAGTCTTGATGGGTGCTTCAAATTTAATTTCATTATTAGATTGTTCCACATCATCATTATGTTTTGTCCATGGCTTGATTTCAGTTTCATCAACATTGTTTATGTAGACGATAACTCAGAATAGACAATGTGAGTTAATGAATGCAAAGTAAAGAATCAAACAACGAAACTAATTAGAGCTAATAATAGCTCGTTCGTGGAGGTCTGATCACTGTATTGAGAAGACTCCATGATCCGTCGTATCCAATTCTACTGGGCACAAGTTATAGACGACGGATCCAATGGCAAATCTAAGGATAAGGGATTTTGGATTTGAAACATAACCTCCAACAAGGATGTTAAAAATACTTGCTTTAATAATTCTAGTACTTGGGTGGCCTGAAGGAAAAACAGTCCATGATCTTTCAATACTCGTACAATGAAATACGCCCAAACATAGTATATTAAAGCATGTACCTGCACTTTCTTTTTGCGTTGTGAAAACAAAATAATCGATTTGTAAATTAATACAAACCAATAAAAAATGATTTGTTCTCCCAGCCGACAATGCGCTGCGAAACGCTAAATTGGCAATGACTAACAACAAAGAACAGGTTCTTTTCAAGTTTATTATGATCGTTTGTGATTATTATTGTTGTAACTGATTGGAAACTGTGTTATTACGTTGTAACAAGATCGAATTCCTCCCAACCATAATTATTTTCGGGCCAATGACACGAGGTTTTTTCATTTTTTACTGTATAAGGTACTATTATATTTTTTCACACACAAGACTATAAGGTAAGTGTAAAATTTTAGTAAAGAAACACGATATTAACATATCGTAAATATTTTATTCAGGTAGAATCCTACAATATTCAAAAATATTTGTAGTCTTAATATAAAAAATAGATACGCGATAATAAAATTACATACTTAATAAAAAAAAAAAAACATATATTCTTGATTACCAGAGTCAGTTCCACGAATTAAAATAAGTTAAATAGTCAGCCGGATACCGTTTGATGCTGCAGACAGGATCATTAACGTTGATGACGAATAACCGGCCGCAAATTGAGGGGCTTGGATAAAGCGCTACTCCTAGCTGGAGCGCGCAACTGAACACGAAAACAATGTTGCAAAAAATTATGATGAACCCTGTATTTAGATAATAATCAAAAAAAGTTCGTCTTGCGAGATGGACGATCACTGAGGACTCAATATTATATCTATTTACCATTAATTGCCAATCATGTGTACCTACTAATGATTTTAGTAGTATACATGTGTAACAAATTATGGTAATAGAAGTTATGAGCAACATTTTCAGCTGTGTAAAGGTACTGAATGTTAATAACCATTGCCGTGTTCCGTCGTCGTGAAGTTCAGCTGTCCCAGAGTACGCAATGGATTTTTAGCTGCAGTAATGACTTTCAACAAGGGGGCTACGTCGAATACTGGTAAACTCAACACCAGCCATCTTGGAATGGGAGGAGTGAGGCGACCTGTGTAAATCGGAGAACATCTTTCGCTAACAATGAAGAGCCTTATCAACATGGATTTATGTTAAAAAGGTCGACAAACTCAAATCTCCTTAATTATATTGATAGCGTAGCTCTGGCTGTAGATGCGGGATATCAGGTTGACGCAATATATACAGATTTTACAAAGGCTTCTGAAAAATTAAACCATACATTATTGTTCAAAAAACAACAATTTTACATTGCTTGGCTGGTGTGAATCCTATTTGGAAAATAGAACCTCTGTAGTAGTCACAGATGGCTGCACATCCAAATCTTTTGTAGCGTCATCTGTGTACCTCAAGGTTCCAACCTAGGTCCACTGTTTTTCAATGTTTATGCAAAGATGTTACTAATTTATTTAAATATTCTCAATTTCACTTATTTGCACAGAAGACTCTGATCTATTACAATCAGACTTGAATCAACTTGTGGAGTGTTGTCGTGTTAATAATATGTTTATAAACGCCTCTAAATGCTACCATAAAAAATCTCGTTAAAACATAATCTAATCCAAACTAAATACCTACAATATTGCATGTAGTATATTAAAGGAAGCGCCTTGTATTCGGGACTTAGGAGTTTATGTAGACACAAAATTAAAATTTTCATACCATTTTGATGAAATTCTAAACGCAGCTTAAAAAGCACTAGGATTTGTACTTAGACATAGTAAAGAATTTAAAAAAGATTCTAGGGCGATACTACTCTACAATTTCTATGTAAGGACTAAGCTGGATTATTGTTTTGTTTTTTGGTCACCTAGTTATAAAACTCATATCAAAAAAATCGAAAGCGTACAAAGTTTCTTAAACATTTATTTTATCGTAGATATATACCCACTAATATAGTGACTTACCAAGATAGAGTAAAACATCTTAATATTAAATGATTCAGTGCTAAAAGATATATGTTAAGCATGTTACACTTAGGTACATGATATATTAAACAATAAATACGACTGCCCCAATTTAATATCTAAGTTAAATCTAAGTGTGCCTTCACGCGCTCCCTGTCGACCACGTCCTATACTACACATTCTGTTTTTTTTTTTTGTCCCTGACTATACTCTTTCTAGCCTGACGAGGGTCGGCTTATGAAAGCACACCGGTCTTTTGGGTGCAGAAGCCGCTCGCAACCCTTAAATTTAAGCGACCGCGCTGAGGGCGACCCACTAACGGGTCACGAACCTCGGCTCAGGGCGGCCACTGAGAGGATAAGACATCAGCGTTTGGGGAAGATGGTTTTTAACCTAATCCTATTTATTGTGTTGATCGTAGTCTTGCCGTTGTCGAACCAATGTAGGAAAACACTCTCCCATCCCACGTCTGTCTGCTTACTATAATTAACTTTCTTTAAAAGTGAATGATATCGACTTTTACGGTAATTCTCTATTTTTATTAAAAAAATGTATTTGAGAAATATTCTGATAAAAGTAATTTCTATTTTAACTTAATTTATAGTAAAACTCATATTTTGTTATTTAATTGATTGTGTATAGTTTTATTGAGTTCGTTTTGTATTTTCCATACTTATCTTTTTATGGAGTATGTTGTGGTTTCCTGTAATCGGAATTGCAATTGGTATCTAATTTTTTTTAACTACTATCATAATTATATTTGTGATATGAAACATTTTGTTGGCAATCCTTAATAAATAAATAAAAATAAAATGTAATTTATTATTTATTGAATACCACAAAATTCCATAAATTTTCTCGACTAAACATTTCAAATAACTGACTGCTTCGCTTACATAATACATTGATTTTAATAATGTATAGAATATAGTCCACAATGTATTGTGCACATACGTTCATAGAGAACGAATATGATTATTATTATTTAACTAGATAACACAGTTTATAAAAAATATGGTACACATAGGAACGTATTAAATAAAAACTAATAAATATAATCTTTATTACAGTTAATAAGGAGAATGCAGCATTTACCGTATCTGATACAGAATGATGACATGATCATGGTACCTATAACATAATGTAAGTGTTTATGCAAATCCCACGACACGACGAATAAAAGGCTCGACTAGAAACATTTTTAAAATCGCTTTTATTTATCTATGTCTCCATTGAAGTTATAGCTAACAGTTGGTATCTTATCATTCTAGATATTCAGAAGTCGTCCACAAGCGGCCAACGTCCTAGCAGAAAAAAAAACGCCATAAACTATCAACGCGATGTACTCAGTTATAAATATACCTTCAAATTGCCTCTACAATTAGAATCTTTAAAATATTTCATAATACTCCTAAAATCACACCAAATATCTTTTAACCTTAAACAAGTATTTTATGATTGAGTTTTGCAATCATAATTATTTTGTAAGATACTTTGTGAAAGCTTCACTCACATGGTATTTTTTGTTTCTCAGAGGCATTAAACAACGGTATTACGCCGGTTGACTTGAGTGTTTCATCAAGTCGATTAAGCACTATATTATTTTATTTTACGCAAATAATAAGTGTAGAAGCTTACGGAATTGGAACTGCGTATAATTTCGTAAGAACTTTTCGCAATATGTGTCGTGTGAGGTCACGAATGCATCTTCAATTTTATAGGTCCTTGATTCTCCATAATAGCTCCAGACTTGCCCAAATCAGAAATATTTTTTTGTAGTAACATCATTGGCCAACCAGTATAGAGTTCACTTAATGGACTTCGAATCGCGATATGAGGGGAGGTCTGTATCCTGTTGGGACCATCCGTATGCTGGGAATGTAATCAAAATTATATATATATGGTTTACTTATGGCGTGCATTACTTTCAAACAAATTGTGAAAGGATAACATTAAAAAAAAGAGTCAAGTTTATATTATAATATTCCGTTCACGAAATTTTACCGCTTTGTTGCTGTAACATCAATCTGATTGCAATATCGCTTGAAGGGTATGATGGCCCAAGATAATTGATAAAGCTTTTGACGTTTAGATGAATAATGATTAAAATCAAAGACACGTATGAAATATCCCTTCCGATTGGAGCAGTGTTGCAGGAAAATAAGAGCATCGTGTGTTTGTAGCAAGCGGCCGGAGAGGCGGCGCGCGAGCGTCGACTGCGCGCGGTCATCGGCCTTGACATTGTACCCGTTTTGTGTTTACATCTTATTTGTATTCTTTAACTTCGTGCATAATTATCGTCGTTTAATGCAATGAAGTCACGTGCTGTAAGTTTATTGCAATTTTTGCAAGTGTCAATGGAATACGACCAGCTACGTAGGTACATTACGCCCTAAATTTATTCACATTTGATTTTAAGGGTTGCGAGCGCCTTCTGCACTCACCCAAAAGACCGGTGTTCTTGCATAAGCCGACCCTCGTCAGGCTAGCAAGAGTTTAGTCAGGGACAAAAAAAACATTTTTGATTCGCTTCTGGCTATACAATCTTATTTCCTATTTTAATTTACTGCGACACTTCGTTATATCGTAATGAAAATGACCTCGTAGTCAGTGGAGGATCATTACTATGTGAGCACATTTAAGACTCAAGACCACAAATCACAAAGGAACACCTGAATTGTAAACGCTGTTTCGTGAATTGCTGGGCGTGTGGAACGATGCGCGGTACATTCTAATGTCTCTTCCAGTGTTATTTCATACAATACCATAAAGACTAATATTGATAACACATTGATTTCCTCTTTATAATTTACATATTTAAAAGATAAGCTTAATATATAAGGTAATTTACTAGATAATGAAGTTTATAAAATATATTATTAAAACTAGTTCCGATGAAGTTGCGCCATTGTACGTGGATATAATGACAGGATGCAAGGAATTCCACGTCTACCTCACAGAACTATTAATATTTCTCTTTCTCGTCTATAAGTTCGCCTTAATTTAAAAATTCATAATCATTTGAGACGTGAAGTGTGAATTTTATAGGCTTTGTATCCCTTTTTATTGACTTTTATATATCATTGGAAGTTGAATTTTAATTAAAAGATATGGATATTATGACGCAAATGGCATTCAGAGAATCATGTCCACATTTAACATTTGCTTTGAGCATTTATACAAAGGTGGCTCGAGGCATCTGCAACCTATAATTCCTGCCAGCTCGTTATTTACTCTTTATGCGTTTCAGTGCTGAGAACGATTTTACCACAAAACTATATAGTAAGAAACTAAGAATGCTGCTAATGTTCCCTCTGAAGGGCAAAATACAATGATGTGAAGGTCTCCCAACACACGATGTTTTATCATGCATTTTATACATCAACAGTAAATTAAAAAAGATATTAGTAGGTAACAACAAATGATTCATTTGCTTGTTTGATTTACGTATAAAATGATTATCCAAATATGTTTTTTAATTTCGATAACTTCTTTTACCTTTTATAACAATATGTTGCATATACTAGGTATCTTCAGGATTTGATTTGGTGTTAACTGCATGTGAAGATCAATTTTTAATTCCATGAACTTCCATAAACAAATAATATTTTAACGGTTATTTTGGTATTTGATTATATATTTAGACCACACACAAAATTATACAGCAGTAAAAATTTCTTTTCATATATGTGCAATATAAATATTGAACAATTTATAAATACAATAGCTTTTGCCCGCGGCTCCGCCCGCGAGAATAAGTTTTCCCAGGATAAAAGTCCCGCTTTATATTTTCCCGGGAAAAAGTAGCCTATGTGTTAATCAAGGACGTGATCTACCCGTGTGCCAAATTTCAACGAAATCAGTTCAGTAATTTTTGCGCGAAAGAGTAGCAAACATACATCCATACATACATTATTAAAAACTTTCGTGTTTATAATATTAGTAGGATAATGAATAGAAACAATATCGCATCATAGAATTTGGCTGCTGTTTTGCATGCCGCACGACTCCCACATTGCGAATAGTAACGAGTAACGACTTAAAACACTTAGGAAAACGTAATCTGTGTAGACCTATGCGTATAATTTACTATCGAAACGAAAGCAAAAAAAACTTGTTAATAACTATCTCTTATGAGCTTTTATGTTTACAAAGCCATCGATAAGAATACGTTCGTATATGCAGTGCCGGATTAGCCCACAAGCAAATTAAGCAATTGCTTAGGGCATCACGTCTTGGGGGGCACCAGAAACAGCACAAAAAAAATGCTAGCACATGAAAGTAAAGCTGTTTGAAAATCCGCGAGATTAAAGACTGATGTTAGTTTACTTATGGTAGGGGGGCCCCATAGGCGTGATATGCTTAGGGCATCAAGTTGTCTTAATCCGGCACTGCGTATATGTAAAGATAATAATAACTTCCATGGTAGGTACCTAGGAGGCTAGGTCAATTCTAAACTCACCATGTCTTAGGACCGAATAGGTCTTATTACAACAAAATAATCCTACTAATATTATAAACGCGAAACTTTGTAAGCATGGATGTATAGATGTATGGATGTTTGTTACTCTTTCACGCAAAATTTACTGAACGGATTTCGATGAAATTTGGCACACGGGTAGATCATATCCTGGATTATCACGACTTATCTCACTTACTTGCTACTTTTTATCCCGGTAGAATATAAAGCGGGACTTTTATCCCGGAAAAACTTTCGAACGCGGGCGGAGCCGCGGGTAAAAGTTAGTACTTAAATAATGCTAAATTATAAATAAATTTTTATCTTGAGTGCTAAATGAAAACTAAAGTAATAAAAAAGGGGTCAAGTTAGCGCGAACGCTGTATTAACGTTATCCTCGGAGTATTTAACATTTATTAAGCGCCTTTACGCTCATAATTATCATGACGTTGGTTTCATCGGCAAGGATTACTCTCAGGATGCCAAATTAGACCAGCTTGGCGAACTGGCTTACTCGAGGCGACTGACCCCCATAGACTGTGCGACTGTTTAGGGTATATATACAGAGTAACTCGAAAATGTTGATACCGCGATTCAAGATTAACCGTTTGAAATCGGTAAACTGCCTCAGTGGCGTAGTTGTATTATGGTACGACTGCAATGCTGAGGTTTCGGGTTCGATTCCCGGGTCGGGCAAAGTGATATTGAGTTTTCTATTCAGTATCAGCTCGGAGTCTGGAATTTGTGCCCGATATGGCGATAGGCTCTCCCCCTATCACATCATGGGACGGAATAACGGCGAAAAGTGGGTGCACTACTTGCGCCTCTGCCTACCCTTCGGGGATAACAGGCGTGAGTGTATATGTATGTATGTATAAATCGGTAAACCAAAATTAATATTGTAAAAAAAAATTAAATCCCAGTTATTAATTTCAATCTTTTATTAAATGGAAAATTAGAGGTAAAAATATACATAGAAAATAAAATATTTATTGATTTTTTTTATGATTGGATTTGATTACACGACGTGCAACCCAATTTCAAGGTATTTAAAATCCTACTTCCTATTAATGTTATAAACGCGAAAGTTTGTATACTATGGATGTATGGATGTTTGATACTCTTTTACGCAAAACTACTAAACGAATTTCGATTAAATTTGGGACACGGGCAGATCATGTCCTGGATTAACACAGAGACTTTTATTCCGGGAAAATCGTTCACGAGGTCGAAGCCGCGTGCTAAAGCTAGTATAAAGAAGGTTACGACTTTAATTAGAGCACCGGTATATTTATATTATGACGAAGTTACGGAGTCTCTAATCTCTAGAGCGGGTATGGGCAAATCTTCCAATATCGGCGGCCATGTTTTGGTTCGATCTAATAGTGATCGAGAATAAAAGGTCCTCAGTCATTGCCAAGCAAAGGTATCTTCTGCATGTTGCTCAATCAGCCGCTACATACCGCTGCATAAAAACATGGAATACTTACTATTACTAGCGTATGTTCATTTTGTAAAAGTACCCTAATTAAAATCAGTATTAGACAGTGTCTGGACTCTGGCATGTAAGTTGGAAGTCGATATAATATTGATTATCGTAATGTACAAAGCGATTGAGAGAGCGACTAGTAAATTTAACGATTAAATACACAAAAACGATTTAACAGACTATTAACAAGCCAATATTTTCACTGATCAAGTTAACTACGCGGAAACAACCATCCTGTTATTATCGTTAGCTGCAGGGACGATTAGATGTAAAGTGTCGGGCTGAATCTCCGCTCGGCGTTTCTGTTTATTTACTCGGACAGCGCCATCCGCGTCCACTTCTACAACTTAGAATGATGTATTTAGTATCCAATGTTATACATGGGTCGACTAACGATCAAAACAGTTGGTTGTGGGTGATAACAATCCTTAGTAATATTATAAATGCGAAAGTAACTCTGTCTGTCTGTCAAGTTTTCACGATAAAACTACTGAACCGATCTAAATGAAATTTGGTACATACATAGTCTACAGCCTGAGAAAGGACATAGGCCGGGACAAAGGACATATACTTTTTATCCCGGGAAAATATAAACCGGGACTTTTATGCCGGAAAAACTTTTTAAGCCGGGCGGAGTTGCGGGCAATAGATAGTCATTTATAATACCAAGAGAATTGTCGAAGCGAAGTGTCTATGAAATAGTAAGAGATACCACCTCGGTGGAACTGCTATCCATGCTGTAGCTATAACGTATCTCGAAACTTTTATTTCTTGAATTAGGAAAGTTGAAGTAAAACAGGATCTTATTATCGTCAAGCCGAAAAAAAAAATGTAGATTAGGTATTAAATTATAATTAGAATTGGCATTCAACAAAACTTCCGTTTAATTTATAATTTTGACAATTCGTTTATATTTTCAGCACACAGTCTTTGCACATTTTACAAGTAAATGAAACGGTAATCGACAACAGTAGCTGTTTAAGTACCGTTTTCGAACGTAAGGCTTTATTAAAATCAAATTATCATATCGTGTAGTAGGAGATATAATAATCACTAGTAAGCTATCGAGATCATCTAGTGGCATCAGCAACGAGTTCTCATTGCCATTAGAGCTGCGCCGGCGCCGACGTGATGGCGGACGAAAGGACAACACAAACCCACTTTATGGTCATAACTGTATATAAATTAACCAATAAATTATCTTATAAGATGTTTCGGATCGTTTACAAAGTAAATAACACATAATGTTTTAATTGGATGCATAGCCCCTAAGAGTGAAATGAAAAATGACCAAACTTAAGTCGATAGAACAGTGGTATACTTTAATTTTATATGGATATAAAAGAAGGTGCGAATCCTACATATTATAAAGGCGAAAGTTTGTAAGTATGTATGGATGTTTGTTACTCTTTCACGCAAAAACCACTGAACGGATTTCGATGAAATTTGGCACACGGGTAGATCATGTTCTGGATTAACACATAGGCTACATTTTATCCCGGGAAAATAAAAAGCGGGACTTTTATCCCGCAAAAACTTTTAAACGCGGGCGGAGCCGCGGGCAAAAGCTAGTAATAAATAACTGAACAATATTAAAATATCGTATGAATAAAAGATACGTATGTAAGAACGGCTAAAGTTATTTTTAGCATCTGCTTTTATCGCCGCAGAAATAAAGTAATAATATAGTGAATTCGGTTTTGCCCGCAGTTCAGCCTGCATTATTGTTCGATCACGGGATAAAATGTACATACATTGGAGCACTTAGCAATAATATAAAATCCTTTTAATCAAGAAATGAAATGAAATCCTCCTAGCCAGTTTCGGCCACGGCGGCCAATCTCAACGGAGATCAGCCAGGTACGTAGGAGATATTATAGTGCACAAGTGTGTGCGCAATACACAGGTGCACTCGCTATTCTTTCACTCTCATAGTCCGTTGAGACGGGAATCCGACATGACCGGAGAGAGATCAGGCGCAGGACCAACGGCTTTACGTGCTTTCCGAGGCACGGGGGTATCACACCGCCAACTTCCTGACTCCGAGCTGCGACTGAGTATTTTTTTTAAGATGGAAAAACCCAGTTACAAAGTTTTTTGGCCCGGCCTGGGATTCGTACCCAGGACCTCAGCGCGCAAATCGTACTAGTAACGCGTACGCAATACAACTAAGCCACTGAGGCAGTTAATCAAGAAATACAAGTGAGATGATAATTTATTCTATATTTCTAATCCATCAATAATTTATGTATTCAAGCATAAATTCATATTTTAGTACAACTTCAATTACGTTATTAATAAATGATTAAACACAAATTACATATATGTTATACTATAACATTGATAAAATAAGCTTAAAGTACCTAAACAGATATTACAAAAAATGATGACGATGTTGACCTGACAAAAAAGTTGATTAGGTGCAACCACAGACTGATACTTAGAGCCAATCGGGTAAACCCCACAGTCCAAACTAAATAACTGTTCGTTATTTGCCCCTTGGATTTTGCACATGGTTTAGAAGTTGACATAGTTACAACCAGTTTCAAACTTGTCAAAATACAAACGTCATTAAAGTAAAAGTCGTTAGAGTTGCCACCAGAAACAACACATACCTACGTCATAATTTTGACAAACGTATCTAACAGTTATTTTGATTGTTACTGCCTATAAAAAACTAGCCTTTTACCAGTAAGTTCTAGTAACAGAGCATAGGAATTGAAATCATAAAACAAACTAATAATAAAAACGTATATGTCAATTAATTGAATGGTATGAGTATATGATGTACTGTAGAAATTTTATTATAAGTGCTCTTCGCATTCAACTGACCAATAGTCATTCGAAAGATTGAATATATTTTACTCTTTCCCTACTATTGGTCCTTCCAGAGGCAGTCGATGTCTTCCTTTGTCTTTTTCTATTCGCTCCATAGAGTATATTCACATTCTTATTGCGTTATGTATGTTTTATAACCTCGTGAATAAACAATACTGGGCTTAAACTTATAAACAAAACTGAATCTTCATTTTCAACCGTAAGTGCATGCTGACGTGATTATATCAAGATAACACTCCACAACACATGTTAACACTGTTATGGCTTCATAAATTGCAAAGATCCCATCATTATCCTATCATCTTGTACAAAGTCACGAGCAGACACTAGTTCGTAAATGTAGTTTAGATTTATTATGTTACTAGATTTTGCTCATGGCTCCGCCCGCGTGAAAAAGCTTTTCCGGGATAAAAGACCCGCTTTACATTTTTCCGGGATAAAAATACCCAAACATCATCGAAATCCGTTCAGTAGTTTCGCAGATGTGCAGTAACAAACAAATAGAAAAACTGACAGACAGACAGAAAATACTAATAAAAATCGCTGATTTGTTATCAATTTCTTTTCTATAGTCACATTTTTATCACATTTCTTTAAATGTACGGACACATCGGTTCTACTGCTTTATTATATGTATAGATTTGTAAATTACGGGCACATTAGAATACATTAATTTAACCATATGCCATTTTCCTCGAGTTGTTTCCCTTTAGTTATTTACGTCTCAAAAACTCATGTGGTCGATTTATTATGTTGCAGATAAATGAGTTGGTAAACAAAAATAAGCTTAATTATTATGTTCACATATTTGTGCAATAATTCAAAATATTTATTAATATGTTGAGCTCCAAGACGCGGGATATATTCTTTCATTCACACTACAAATATTGTTAGTACCTAACATCTACTAAGTGAACCACTAAAACCACAAATGTTCAACGTCTAACAGATGCAATGGCCACAAGTCAAATGTTACAAGCTAATGTTTTCGGAATTGCTTCCTCGTACTTAGATTTTAATAGCTTTTCCGATTCACATGGTCATTTTTTTCATTTCCTCCGATGAGTAACAAGATGATTTC
Organism: Lapara coniferarum; assembly: GCA_949316025.1. Lineage (NCBI taxonomy): Eukaryota > Metazoa > Arthropoda > Insecta > Lepidoptera > Sphingidae > Lapara > Lapara coniferarum. Next base: position 34,067,640 of record OX438921.1, on the reverse strand, counting down.
AATGTTTCTAATGAATGGAAGTCCCCGTAACGAACATTATACACACCTATTAAGCAAATAATCCTTTTGTTCATTTTAATTTAAATAGCATGCAGTTTTCGGATAATGAGGTTTTTTACTGTATGAATCGCTGGGTGACGCGATTTTAGATTAAGGAACTAAAATCTTTTGTAAAACCTTGGTATTTTTAATAATAATATTAGTGATGACCACCTACCAAACATCTACCAATTTAATTCAAGAATATAAATCTATAACATGCCTTCCTAAACATTTCACAATTTTTATTTTCTCTTTATCGAGCTAGATCGCAACTCAACAGCAAACTTGATTCATTTTTAATAAACAATATTAATTCATGTCAATTTAGAAATTGAAAAGAAAGCAGCTTTTATTCAAATATTAACCCAAATTGTCTAGTCATTAACAATAATAATACATGGGCTAGCATCTAATCACATAACAATAAATCTAGACCGAAAATCGTTTTAGACACACGCTAACGGTCTCGTGGTTAACGGGTAAACCGGAATACGGTAATTAGTTTTGGAGTTAATGTCAAGCTGTTGTTTCAGTCGGCGTTTAATTCGTGTAGTTTAGTGCTAGACACATTAGCCCTATTGGTCGGAGCGTACGGTAAAATAATTACCGACGGTTTGAGACTCTTTTACACTGACCTGACTACATATTGTTAACAGAAATTAACGGAAATATAACTCTGATTCGACATAACCCGATATATGTAGGATTAAATTACTGGATTTTTACTGGTGGTAGGACTCTTATATGCAAGAGTCCGTCTAGGTGGTACCCACCGCAATGTCTATTTCTATCGCCAACCAGCAGTGTGCATACACTGTTGTGTTTCGGTTTGAAGGGCATTGTAGCCAGTGTAACTACAGTACATAATGAGACTTAACATATTATGTCTCAGGATGACGAGCGCAGTGGAACGCCGCACAATACTTCGTAACTCGAGGTGCTGGATGGTGTTTCTACTGTGTATGGGTGGTCGTATCGCTTACCATCAGGCGAACGATATACTCGTCTCGTCATTCGATGCCATAAAAAAAATAATGTAGGATTAAATTTGATACCAGACAATTTCATGAAGAAATAGCAAAGGAAGCCGACATGAAGTGTTTAGTGAATACGCAAAGGAATTATGAAAATTTTATGAGATGACATAAAGCAGGTCACAAGATATCGCTTGGAAGGATCAGAGACGGTGATAGGGTAGAGCAGGCGTACTTATTTTTTTTTATATACGAGCCCCAAGGAGTGTTAGTTGTGGTACTTCGGGCGACAACTCAAATTCATTGACCTATGAAGTGTCTAAAAACGTAATGGAAATTTAACGTTTTATTTATTTTAATGAACATAATATGCACAATTAACTTAATTATTCATTTTTATACTTACAGCTCTTAAGATCATGGGTAGAGTTTATTTAGTTTTACTGAGATTGTTGTAGTCAGGTGAGCCACTTACAAAATCTCATTAAGATTACAAATATACATAGCATACATGTACTATAAAAAAATCTAGATTGAAGTGATGACGATACATGGAAGAATACAACGAAGTCTAACGATTGGAATTCCCAGTGTTACGACGTAAATTTAAGACGACCTAGTGGTAATACTATTTAATATGTAAAAACGTTACCTTAAAAGGTACCTACATATGTTTATAAGGAAATGTACACAACAGCAGGAAATACTTGTTATCTTATAGTGTACAGCATTATAGCTAAACTAACAGCAAATTAATATTTTTAAATTCTTATGAATGATAATTTGTAATTTTTTTCAGTTTCGCATATTATGTTACAATAATCTCGTTGCAGAATTGAAAATCTCTTAGATAATATTTGATACTAGCTATTGCCCGCGGCTCCGCCCGCATTATAAAGTTTTTCCGGGATAAAAGTCTCGGTTAATATTTTCCCGGGATAAAAAGTAGCCTATGTGTTAATCCAGGATATGATCTACCCGTGTGCTAAATTTCATCGAAATCCGTTCAGTAGTTTTTGCGTGAAAGAGGATCAAACATCCAGACATCCATACATTCTTACAAACTTTCGCCTTTATAATATTAGTAGGATTGTAAAATATATTGATACATAACAATTTTGAACAAAACGCCGCAATAGTAGAAGTTCAGAACATGGTACTAATGTGCAAGTTATTTAAGTTGAAGAACAGGTGTTGTGGGCATTAGGGAGTAAAATTGATGGCACTAGCCGTTTCCTTATTAGTAATGTGACCTTTCATGCTTTGTAATTAACTATACATTACTTAACTTTATTACCTGCCAAACTATGGCCCGCGTTTCATTTTTGTTTCGTTTCATTGCCTTTTTAGAAAAGTACAATAGTTTTGTGAAAAATATGCTAGAATAACGACTAGAATTCAGATAGTAGACATTTATTAATTCGAATCCGTAATGACCGCTGGCACATCGTGATGTTGTACAGTAGATTTACTTCTTACAAACTATTTAGGTTATTTGAGAATTTTGCCAGTGAATATTTTTAAAGATTTAATAACTTTTCTAAGGATGACGAGCGCAGTGCATTTTTATGCAGTGCTTTGTAATTCAAAGATTTGTTCTGATTTCTGAGTGCTATAGGAACCTACTACTTATAGTGAGTTGCGAGTAGTTTATGCTTCTTCTCATTCAGATGTAAATAAAGACAACCGTTACGAAGTCGAATCATAGTATTAATCCATTATTTTTCTCATATTATGATAACAAAAAACGACTTCTGAGAAGGACGGTGGGATAACATGCTCTCCTATTCAAGGGCAAAAAGTATTAACGACTTTATCTTGTTTACCAGTAATCGCCACGAAGTCAATTATTTCAACATTAAGAAAATTCTTGGATATAAGTTACTAAAACATCCGCACTCTGAAATTGGAACTTGAATCATTCAAGAGCCGCTAGTGTTAGTGGGCGGATAGTTTTAGAGGCAGGTATACTAAAATTAGTATAATTAAATTGCATCTGAGAGACCTAAATCCATAATTTTAATCAGACGAGCAGCGGGACATTTAGCGAATAAGAAAATACAACAGTCGTAACAACCCAATGATGCCTGAATTATTTGTATTAATTATAATAAATAAATGTATGACAATCTGCATGGTAATGTGAAAAATGTGCAATAAATCTGTCATGTCCATAAAATTAAGTATTAGAAGTGGCATCTTTAAAATTAATGCTATGTAAAAGGTTATTATTATTTTATTCCTATAAATAATGACCCTAAAGTAACTTCAAAACGATTATTTCATACTTCATCAAACAAAACCCAAAGTCTTTGTAAGTATTTTTTCAATAGATTGTTTGGTTTTCGTATTTGTATGTTATATTTTGCGCTTGAATTCGTTAATCCTTAGTCAATGATGACTGCACGACTTTAACACTAATGATAGTTTAGCAAACACATCGTGTAGTTTTTATGTTTAAACTGAATGGGGAGATGCTCATATTCGCTTCTCATAATATGACTAGGATGTTAGTTCTTGCTTATTACATATACATATACACTCACGCCTGTTATCCCCGAAGGGGTAGGCAGAGGCGCAACTAGTGCACCCACTTTTCGTCGTCATTCTGTCCCATGATGTGATAGGGGGCGAGCCTATCGCCATATCGGGCACAAATTCCAGACTCTGGGCTGATACTGGATAGAAAAACTCAATATCACTTTGCCCGACCCGGGGATCGAACCCGAGACCTCAGCTTTGCAGTCGTACTGTAATACAACTACGCCACCGAGGCAGTGTTGCTTATTATACTAGCTATAATTTCCTTCAAACCAACAACAAGGTTTGCTCACTTGAAGTAAGACTTTCCTTATTCAATAGGTGACTAAAATTATTTGTGTGGTGGTAACTCCTATCAAAGTTTACCTCCGTTTTCTTTGCTCTGCCTAAGTTTGTATCTGGTGATTCGCATCACCAGATAGGAAATATTAAAAATAGTATAGGTACGAATGAGTATAATTTATTTCCTTACAATATTTTCCGGCACGAGAATACAATAAATGTTATTTAATTGTTGTATGGCTTTCTTATTATAATTACCGTCGAATTATATTTGTAACACACATTATACATATATATTTTATTTTTCTGCACTCCTCTTTATGAAATTATGAAAAATCTCACTCTCGTTCGTGCGTGCAATTCGGTGCAATGTGCTTAGAAAGAGATACAACGTTTTACATGATATTATTATGAGACCTTTCAATTTTTGATTTTAGGAAAAGTTTACTTTCGTATAATACTAGCCTAATACTATTAAAACCTTATATACCTAATACTTATTCAAAAAGCCGGAGTGAAGCTGCAATGCTATTTATTATAACCCCCAAAGGAGATTGAGGTTTGGTGAAACAGTATGTATACGATTTAAAAAAGTAATAGATGGTAAAGATAAAAGTAACCCTATTGACCTTCTACTAGAGCTCAACATGCTAAATAAGTTTAGTATAATAATAGAATCACTTGTCTCATTCAAAAGACTTGTCACATTCAGAATTCTGGTTGAACGAGGTTATTCATCGATCCAAAATAGAGGTAGGTATACCGAAATTAAATGTAATCATCTGTAATAAAAGTAAAATTTCTAGAAAATATTCAATTCTCACGCGCAACTGTGACGACGACGCGCTAATATTTTTACACGACAGCATTTGGCACGCACTAAATTCACTCAGTCTAAATGAACGTTTTGGTACACTTGCATGTGTTTACGGTTTGATGTTCGATCAATGAAAAGGTATGTAAACTTATTGTTCAATATCCCCTTTAACGGCTTCATTTAACAACATATCAAATTGCAACTGGTTTTAAACAACATCAAAACGCTTGTATTTAGTCTGCAACACGCTGTACTTTAAATCATGAAAGAGTGGCGGCGCACAAGCCACTCTTTCATGATTTAAAAAAATAAAAACATATGCAAATGCAGACGCTGTTTAAAGTCCGTTTTCAAAATATAAAATTCTAATACATTTCCTGGTGCGACGCGAGACTGATAGCTCATCGTTGGCTTTCTGTTGCCAAAGACATTTAAGGCGTCTTATACTTTACGAGGACATCTAAGTTGGAGCGATAAGATGTTAGGTACCTACCTGCTCAGATTCCTTTGGAACTCGCCTCACAGTTTATACTCAATATACTGGCGTAAGAATTTGGATAGGTCTAACTGGTATTGCATTGCCAGGCTCTAATATACCTACAAAAAGCGGACTCAGTACTAATAGCCGGACAATTAGCCCTAAATATCCTTTTTAGAAATGAAACAAGTCAGTTTTTAAGAAGTCTTTTAATGCAGAAAAAATAGTAACACTCAGGTTTCTATAAAAGTTGTATGTATATAAGAGTCAACAAATGCTGGAGAGCTGGTAACCCAAGGCTCAGCGGAAGCCCATGTGGCAAATTGATCAATCAATGCTTGGCTGACACTGACATCCCGGCAGTCAGGTACATTTCCTTTCCCTTCCTAAAAAATAACTTAAAATGGTGGACGATAAATTAAAAGTTATATTTGCAATTTTGAGGTTTAATAATTACTTTCAATACATTGTAAAAATCGCCTTGTGATTAAATTAGCACATAAAATAGATACTTACTTTTCGTTATACCTACTATTCATGTGTGACTTCAATACAGATGAAGACGCGGGAATGTAGTAGTAAAGTGTAAACTTTAAGAGTGTCAAGAACGATTTGGAAGGAAACATAAGATTTGTTTTACCTCCCAAAAAATGTTACGTAAATTGAACGGAGGACACGTAATAAAATCAGATAATTTATTTCGCATCAGTTCGGTCACGACTGCGGAGTACAAGAATTTCAAAAAGAGCTTTTAGTCGTGTTGAAAATATTTAGAACTAGTGTACCTTCGAATTAATTTACATTTTTGTGCAAACCGAAACACAAAATATGGGCTTGAGAAAATATTTGCATTTATTTTGTAAATTTTTACTGCGCTACACTGAATACATGAGTAATTATAATTTTGACACATTTATTGTGTATCAACTTATTTCCCTATCCTCAAATTATGCTAAACACGGTCTATTTTTTGTATTGACACTAACTATAACTTATATGTGAGACCTCTGATTGATTTTTAGAAGTCTTGCGTACAATTTGGTGGATAAAATTGAGCTATAATATTAGTCAATTTGGACATATCTTGTCTTAAATATCTTTATACTAACGACGGTGTTCAATACAAAAATGAAAGCGCGAATATTAAAATAACAAGAGTAATTTAACAACCGGGCATTTTAGATTTGATGCGTGAAATGTTTTTCCTCACGACGATGTGACGAATGTTATGACATAAATAGTAATCCGTATAAACTGCTGTTGTAATGGTAATATTTCAGTATACGCAATAACAAAACAGATACAATCATAGGTATATCTGTCACATTGTTACAAAACTCATGGCGAATTTGTATGCTAATTGTTAACTAGCCCTGACGAAGTTGTTAACGTGAAACATACATACATATATATATACACTAACGCCTGTTATCCCCGAAGGGGTAGGCAGAGGCGCAACTAGTGCACCCACTTTTCGCCGACATTCCGTCCCATGATGTGATAGGGGGCGAGCCTATCGCCATATCGGGCACAAATTCCAGACTCCGGACTGATACTGAATAGAAAAGCTCAATATCACTTTGCCTGACCCGGGGATCGAACCTGAGACCACAGCTTTGCAGTCGTACTGTAATACAACTACGCCACCGAGGCAGTAACGTGAAAACCTCACTAAATTGTTAACGTTGTTTTTAAGTAATAAATACGGAAGAAAAAAGTTCTTCCGTCTGCCATATCCCCAGGGAATGTGAAGTAGGCGCATTTAATACTTTTTCACCCATAGGTATTGCTGAAGCGATTCGGATTAGTTTTAAGGAACAGCCGGCTGGCTGATCTAAACAACTTCTAAGCGTTCTAAGACCGTGCAAGTAGTATTACAAAAAAAGTTCCTGAACGTCGGACAAAGATTTTAGCTCCATTCATGAACTTCAATCAGGTGCAAAAAGTAATCTAATAATAAAACCGTTAACCGACATTGACCATTATTTCTCTAACCAGCTGCAGAAAACCTTGCTGAACCGTCCAGAATAAAGCTAAAGTAGCATGTGACGAACCAGGACCAACAACCGTGAATGACATTTTTACATAGCACAAGTTACGATTGACCGAACGACCGCGACGTTTGAACGCGAAAAAACTTTAGCCTTCGATAAAAAACACGATTCACTCGGTTCGTGAAAACAGCTGTCAAACAAACGGGCAAAACAGGAAGATGGCCCAATGCAATTTTTTACGCATATATAAAGACTGACGCCAGAGGTCATTACATTCATCATTACCGAGCTACCGACGATATAGTGTAGGTAATCTAAAGCCCGTGCTTGCAAGTTTAATGACATTTCCGAGGAAGCGAAATCATTAACTGCTCATATTTTTATACATAAATAACTAATCACTTTTTAATGATTTGTAGATCGATCGTGATCATATCATCTTATGAGTAAGTGATCATTTATTACATGTATTGGTTGTTTGCTGACTCTCTTAAGCGACAGACACGTTGCCCTAAGTTGTCGCAAAATCTTTCTCATCTATTACATGAACTATTGCATTGCGCACGAGCATATCCAATTTGTCAGTAGCTGGTAGGTATTGTACAACGTTTCAGAATTGCTAATTTCGTAAAATTCCTCTTATCAACATCCTGCGACGCCTAGGTTTACGTCAGAAGCATATATTTTGTCTATCTGCGTACAACACGTACGCGGTGTGATGTTGAATAATTATACATCTGTAAGCTCCAGCCGATTATATCTCGTGACGTTAGACGTCGATTCTCGTGAGTAAAGCTTGATTCACATGACACGTGTTTTATTGCGATTCGTTTGATCCCACGAATTATGAATAAGCTGTATATTAGGGACGTTTATGGCTCCTTTATGATTTGTGTCTATCAATTCGCAATTATAATAATAATAATAGTTTATTTGCACAGAAGAGATATGACATAAATAATGGGTGTTACCCTAGATCCTGAACTAGCGTTAGCTGTAGGTATCTCAGGAGCCAGTGTCTTTCCCTAACAATACATGTAGCTGTTTTTATACAAATAAACTCGCCTTAACATTATGTAATTAGCACATACCTACAAAAATGACAATAAGGAAAAAGTATTTTTATTAGGTGTGAAAAGTGTTGAGTGTGTGTTTGTATATGTGTGTGTTTATAATGAGGGTGTGTAATTGTAATATGATAATTGATAATTGGCTGTAAGAAAGCTCTTATAGATTAAACCTTTGCAGAAAATAAATATTAACGCAGTAAACAGAAATTATGCTGTGAACTGAAGCCATTTTTAGTATCAATTCAATTTATAAGGTATTCAACATTTCTATAAGAACAGCTTGACAATATAACAATCAGTATTGTGTAAGCCCGGCCTAAATGTCGATGTATGAATAAAGTGAGTCAGCGTAGACGCATAGTCCGCGTGCGTTGCATTCAAATAGCTCAAAAGCTTAGTATTTGCAAAGCATTTGACCAACACTTTACATGGCGTTAACGTGTTTTTTATCTTTTCGGAACAACTTAAAACAGCACGTAGAGCGTTGCAAAAAAAATTACTTGATGTGCAAAAAATTAAGGAAGAATAAACCTTATGTATAAATAAAAAGATTCAAAAGGTTATTTTTCAACTTTAGCATAAAATATGATCGAAAATTTATTATATTTATGACTCATTTTATAATACTGGTACCTACAATTACAACTAAGAATATTTGTTCAGTAGTCGGCTTACAAGTAAACTGGTCACATTGTGGCAAGTTATTAGGTACTACTGGTATGAATAGACGTCCTAGAAGGACGGTGTGTGAGTAGCTCAACGGTAAAAAAGGAATGGAGTTTTGGGTAAATCTCCGAGCAACTCGACCAACTAAAATTAACTTATGTCCCCTCAGTTTTCTGTGATACAGTGGTGCCATTGCAGTTCAGCCGACTTGTTAGAGATAGTTAAAGCTAGATGTAGCGTGGCTCTACCACATACACTCATTTGCAAAAAAAACGGGCGGTTTGGATTTTAATTCTTTATTAAAAAAAATATGGTACCAAAATGATTTCAATCATTTGTACATGTTACTGGCCGCTTTTAAAAATGCCGTGGTGTTTAAAACAGTACGTTCTAAATTAAAATTTTCGTTTGATGCTCGTTTTTACAGAAAACCACTTTTTATCGTACATTTTTGGTGCGAAGTTCCAAAAGATAATATCGGTTTTCATAACTTTTAGTCAATTTTTATGAATTTATTTCATATTCTTAATTGTCAAAGCTTCATTTATTGCTGTTTAGCTGTGTCAATAATGTTAGAGAAAGTGGTAAAAGCTACCAAAATTATTGCGCTGCTCGAAGAGGGCTGCAGCCAATGCTTCGTGGCTCAGAGGCTAAGTGTGAGTCGCTCGACGGTTCAAAGGACCTGGCAGCGGTATCAAGACACCGGTTCCGTCGAGAGAAGGCCTGGTTCTGGAAGAAAACCATGTACCACAACCACGGGATGATCGTTTTCTTGTGAGTCGCGCATTGAGAAATCGCAAGTCTTCGTATGTGGACCTTAAGAACAACCTCGAAGAAGTAAGAAATGTGCATATTAGTCTATGGACGGTCAGGAGGAGGCTGCTCGCGGCCAATATACGCAGTCATCGCCCGGCCCGCGGCCCTAAGTTACTCCGTGAGCACAGAGTTGCCAGGCTTATGTTTGTTCGAAATTATGAGTCATGGACTCAAGAAGACTGGAATAGGGTATTGTTCTCCGATGAAGCCAGGATATCTCTGTTCGGTGAAGATCGACGTCGGCGAGTGCTACGAAGACGAGGAGAACGCTTTGCAGAGGCTTGTTTTGAAGAAATCACACCTTATGGTGGGGGCTCTATTATGTTTTGGGCAGGAATAAATTCAATGGATCGTACAGAGTTAGTCTTCATTGAAAACGGCTCACTGACTGGACATCGATACATAACGGAAGTTCTTATTCCTCATGCACAACCCGCATTGGCCGCTTTAGGCGAAGACTAAATTTTTATGGACGACAACGCTCGCGCCCACCGGTCTGGCGATGTGGAAGCGTATGTGCAAGAGGTCGGCATTCGTCGTTTGGATTGGCCAGCTCGAAGTCCCGACCTCAATCCTATAGAGCATGTCTGGGACGTTCTGAAACGACGCGTGAGATCAGTACAACCGGCTCCGCAAACCATCAGAGAGCTGAAGAATGTGATTACCGCGGAGTGGGAACGTATTCCGCAAGCAAGTATCCGGGATATCCTCGCTAGCATACCCAGACGAATTCAAGCTGTGATTTCAGCTAGAGGGGGTCACACTCGATACTAAACATTTATCTGCTTTTACTTTATTAAAGAAAAAACAAACAAAAATCTTTGTTAACTTTTACTTCACGAGCATATGCACTACTAGCGAGCATACACTACTAGTGAACTTTAGCATTAAAACCCATAAATTTTATCAAAATTTTATGATAATACTGACGAAAACGATTATTTGCTTATTAATTTACAAAATTGTGAAAGTAAAACTACCTATAATTATCAAACAAACCAATAGTAACATTTGAAATGGTTCATTGCTTAGGTGCCCGTTTTTTTTGCAAATGAGTTTATTACAATAGCGTGTAGGTAATTCGTTTTAAAATTATTTCAGCTTTCACACTTTCACATTTTAATCGAAGACCTTTTCACCAATGGCTATGATTTCATATTTTATTAGTTTAAAAGTATAATTAATTGAAAAATATATTTAAAAAATAATTGTTTTTTTTTTAACACGGTGATCATGTCGACCTTAATCAATAGAAGGTTCTAAGGGCTATTTTTAGATCGTTCTCGAGAATAAAACAATCAATATAAATCATATGTACTCTTACCATGAGTTTACGCGGTATCGTATAGATAACGTAATGGTTTCGACTAAGTAAATATTTCTATGGAAAGGGAAATTTGAACAGCGCCCCATTGAGCATATTTGGAACTAAAATAAGGTAACATGAGCATTGCGCGCGTGTAAACTTCGAATAGTAAACGTGTTTCCATGGTAACGGTAAACTTAAAATGTTTGGGAATTGACAGCCCGAATCTGTTTATTAACCAACTTTCAAAAAAGGAGGAGGTTCTCAATTCGTGTGTTTGTATTTTCTTTTATGTATGTACAGTGATTACTCTGAAAGTTGTGAGCGTATTTCCTTGAATCCTTCTTTGTTAAGTAAATAAGGGTCGCGAAGTGGTCCCATATCAATATATCTTGGTTTAGGATTCATCATTTTATGGAACAGACTGAATAGCCCTGAATAATATGAGTAATTTCATTCGACGACTTAGAAGTGCCCAAGAAAGTCGATGAGCAATGTATAAATTGGAGCTATTTTTTATTGAATAAAAGATAATAAATATGCATAGTGACCCTTTATACGAATAACAAGGACTTCTACTTGATGGTAAGGGATAAATAGGTATACGAAACCATTTATTTATAAAAGTCATTAATCGCGGAAACGTAGATTTGTCATATTGCTATCATAAAATGAGTAGGCGCTTTTTGACAGATTCGATAGAATATGGCTAGTATCTCACTATAATATCTAAATATAGGCTTCTAATGGCCCTCAAAGTGTGATAAATATGAGCTGCGATAATATATATAAAAATATCCTTATAATACCCACACTAAATTATAATATGAATTAGTTAGCTAACAAAAGAACTTAAAAAAATACGAGTCCAGTGACAAATTAGTACAAAAATTGAGGCACCGACTCCAAAAAATTATTCATTGTACATTAATATAATCACACGAATGGCAGTGTATATAATATTGGTATAATAAAAATTTCATTATAACCCATAAGCAAAGCACAAGTTATTTTTTTCCTTATAGTGGTTTTTGAAGTCGGTGCTATTTTTTATTAAAAAGTTTTTGAAGTATTTTTTTTTTGTGGCCATCTTCGGCGCATTAGGGACGGCTGCGGTCTTCCTCCGACTCACGTCTAAGTTGTCGTTCGCAACCGCCCCTGCGCGTACCGCTGTTGCGGTCCGTCTCCTGTTGTTGCAGGGGCTCAGAAGCCCCCGTACACCGAAGGACGCCCTTGGCGTCCGAGGCAGCGTATGGCACGCTGTTGAAGTACAGTATTGTCAAACAAATATGTAAACGTTAACATACTCTATACGAATACGTTACAAATATTATACGAAACGCGTAAATTCTTGCCAGGGGTACTGTTGCCTACAGACATTATTTTGATTGATCTATTTTCGCTACCGGTAGAAATCGCTCGGTCTATCTTGAATGTAACAGGCAGATATATTTACACATAATTATAATATATATTCATATTGGATGTCAGTACAGTAGTTAACAAATACTCGTAAACTCACTCATCAAGACCATGTATTTTCCTGCATATTGTTTAGTTCAAATGTCGTTAAAATCTTATACAATGCGCTATTAGGTGAACAATTTGCTGAGGCCGCGTTAATGATTTAAATGGCCAGTTTTTTATTACAGTTGACCACCAGAAATACTCTGAAATATTATAGATAATAAATATTAAATAGAGTAGGTAATATATAATGTATACATAGGGCTGCCATCCGTCCGGAATTCCCCGGATTTGTCCTACTTTGAAAGGCGTCCGGGGGCCGTCCGGCAGGGGTTTTAAAAAGTGTGGGTATAACCCGGACACTTTTGTTGTCAGGGGAAATCTATTTTTTTTATAGATAAGCGGTAAATTGAAATAAATTTTGGTTAAAAATTCATTCATAATAACGCACATTTAAGAAGGCACGGCAAAATATTTTTCAGAGGTGTCCGGGGAAAACCCCATATTTCGCCCAGATGTCCGGGATTTTTGCCGTGTTATTCCGACGTCGGCAATTTAGGTGATGGCAGCCCTATGTATATACCACATGATGAATTAAATCAAGGAAGGCATATATTGACCACATAAAAGTAAGTGTCCTTAGAAATCAGCATTTTTCTTCTTTGTTATTTAAAGTGGTCATAACCTAAAAATAATAATAATAATAATATTTATTTGGTACAAAACATACATGAAAAAGGTACAAAAGATAGTTGCTAACTGCAGTAGTTAGTTAATCTAACTGTGTCGCAGTTAACAGCGCCCAGCTCCAGATAGGAACAAGTAACAATGTTTTGGAGCAAACAATAAAAATTATTAAAAGCAACATAGTTATGAAACATAATAAATAAAGAAGGTAAAAGCTACAAAAATGAAATTAAAAACATTACTTAAAGAAGAGTATGGGTGTGTGTAAGTGTATGTGAGAGTAGGAGTGTAAGTTTGCGTGTGAGTGTGTGAGTGAGTGTACGAAACAAAAAGCTATTACACATGACATAGTGCCTATATGCTGTTTAAGAGGTTCTCTGTATCATCATATGTAAGGGTTATAAGCCATTCTAGTAGAGCCTTTTTACACTTCCTATACGGCATTACATAGATTTTAAGTGTTTTGTTTATGTCATTATAGAGCTTAGAGCTCATAAAGTAAAAATGTTTACTAGCGAAAGTAGTCCTTCTAAACTCGACTTCACAGACCTTGTCCAGACGCCGTTTCCTAGAGGCTAGATTAGGATCAAAAATAATTTGTGAGTGCTTGCGTAATATGACACGATAAACGAAAAGCTGACGAATGGAGAGGACATGACAATCACGGTACAACTCGAGTGTGGGGGAGCGCGGTGGTTTAAAGGTCATCACCTTTAGTAAAGCTCTTTGGGCACGCTCTAAACGAAGCATAAAAGTTTTTGGGCAATTTCCCCAAATAGTAATGCAGTAAGTTAGAATCGATTGGGCTAAAGCAAAATATACTGTTCTTAAAGTAGAATCATCGACAATACCCCGTAGTTTCTTGAACACAAACATGAGCTTTCTGATTCGTGAAACGACTGAGTCAATCTGGTTAACCCAAGACATACGGCTATCAACAACCACCCCAAGATATTTTATGCAATCTGTACGCTTTATACTAACACAATCACATGGTTCAGTACTGAGAGAAATGCACTTGTGACCAATTATGTTGTAGTTAGGAGGCGGTTGACAAGATTTTGACGGTCCAAAAGTAACAAATGCAGTCTTATCAAGGTTTAGAGTGAGGAGATTGTTAGATAGCCAGCCCATAACCGCTCTGAGAGCAAGCTCTGCAAAGGATTTCGCTTCCATCCAACTATTACCATGGGCCAGAATAACAGTATCATCTGCATACGATATGATTTTACAATTGTTAAGAGTGAAGCTACACAGCTCATTTACATAAATCAAAAACAAGGTAGGTCCGAGCACACTGCCTTGAGGAACACCGTATGAGATGGGTTCCTCACTGCTTAGACAATCGTCAATCCGAACACGTTGAGTTCGATCGCATAAATAATCGCTGAGGATGTCATAACAAGCACCTCGAATACCGGCTTGACCTAATTTATTAAGTAGGATGGGGACCGAGACAGTGTCAAAGGCTTTACTTAAATCGAGAAAGATACCGACTATTTTAAGAGATTTATCAAAATTCCTTGCAATGGTTTCGGTAAGTGACATTATAGCATCTTCAGTAGATCTATTACTTCTAAATCCAAATTGGTTGTTGAAAAGTGTATTGTATTTGGTGAAATACTTCAATAAACGACTATTTATAATTTTTTCGAGGATTTTGGAAAATACTGGAAGTACCGATATAGGTCTGTAGTTAATGACCTTGTCCCTGTCCCCACTCTTATAAATAGGGTGCACAATTGCTTGTTTAAAAACCTTGGGAAACACACCAGTTGATAAACAAAGATTGAAAATGTGCACCAAAATAGGTACAATTATATGCCTGGACGACTTGACCAAAGAAGTAGAGATACCGTCCCAACCCGCAGCGCAGTTGTTTTTCAGTGAGACAGTTATTCTATCAATTTCATTGAAATCAGTATTGAGCATGGCGATGGAATTTAGTTGGGAAAAGTTATGCTTCAAGGGTAATATTCCGGTATGGTTAGGTATTTAATCAATTTGAGCGGCCAGGTTCTTACCAACATTTGCAAAGTAGAGATTAACAGTATTTACAGATGCGGACGTGTTGGATGATGAAGTCAGTAGAAGACTGGGGGACTCTTTATTTTTATGTAAATAAGCCAGTTTTTTTATTGCATCCCAGGTAGCCTTAGGATTACCATTTGCTTTAAGTATTTCGTTCCGGTTATATAAACGGTTTACTTTTTTTAAAAGTTTATTACAGAAATTTCTGTAACGCAAGTAAATGGTTTTCAAGATGTCGTTATTAGGGTCTTTTTTAAGTTTCAGGTGAAGTTTATCCCTATGACGGATACATCTCAGGAGGCCAGGCGTAATCCACATCTTTTTTATTCTATGTTTGGAAGAGATTTTCCTTACTCGAGTATGCTCTTGAACTGCATTTTTTAAGATCGAGACAAATTTTTCCGCAGCGTCATGAGCATTAGAGCTAACAAAAACAGATCCAAAGTCAGAGTTTTCCAAGTGTTTTACTAATTCAGAGATATTTATTTTATTGACCGTTCGTTGGAAAGTGTAAGCCTCAATATTAACGTCACAAGAAAGAATAACAGGTGCATGATCGGTAATGAGACTGTCTAGAACAATGGCAGAAGCGCAAGTGTTATTATTTTGCTTTAATAGAATGTGATCTAGACAGCTATTTTGCCGTGTGGGATATGTATAGGCAGGTAGAAGAGCATGGGATGCCATTAGGTTCAGGTACATATCAGCATTAGGGTCGTTGGAGTCGCAAGCTATGTTAATGTTGATGTCACCGATAACCGCAATGGTTTGGAACGAATTGAGGGAAGTTATCATTTGGTCGATGTCATCAACAAAACCATCCAAGATTCGATTGGCAGGTGAGCGATATATTCCAACAATAGCAATGTTATTAGAGAATTTTAAGACCACACAGTTGCAAGAATCGAAGTCAGGAGTGTAAACAGAATATTTTAAGTGCTTTTGTACAAACAATACAACTCCGTCATTTTGGTTTCTGTTATTTGAGGTGTGGGAAACAAAACCATCTAAAGTTGGAATATCAGGACACTTGCTTAACCAGCATTCAGACAGTATTATAACGTTAAATAAGACGTTACATCTATCAAGTAGTACTAATAAATTGTGAAAGTTACAGCTGATACTGCGTATATTGATATGCAGAACTTTGAAACCACGATCACCAGATACAAGATTTAACTGACAATCCTCCGGAGGTAAGACATGAAACGTACAATTTGTAATTTTTTCTATATCATCAACTATGTAAATAGTGTCTTTATCCATTTAAAATTATTTTGAGAGGTAACAGATTGAGACAAGGTATAAAATAAAACTTGTATAAGTCTAATAAGGAAAAATTATGGCAACTAGTGAACGCAGTAAATTTTACTGCCCTCGTATATAAAGAGATGGCCAATTGATTTTTTGAATAATATGTGCAAGAAGCTTGAGTTTCGATTGTGTGGTGTGTAAAAGTGTAAAACGTGTGTGTGATAATTTGGGTATTAAAAGTGTAATTAGTATGTTTACAATAAAAAAATAGATTAAAACTAATAATTGGTCTAAAAATTAAAACTACAATGTTGCATAGGATGATACTGTTTTGATGTCCAAACCGACGTCCTAGTCATTGTGACATAGCCAAATTTTGCAATTGCGATTCAGATGTGACACGTATTAATGTGTCACCTTCTCTTCTGCGAAAGGGTCTGCCAAAATGGTCTGAAAAAAATGCAAGGGTCTGCCAAAATGGTATTATTCATCACAACGCACCTGTGGTTTTTCGAATTTACGTATTCATTCATTGTTATTTATCGGTGGTTTTAACGAAGATAAGTATCACGAAGAAAATCACAAAATATCTGCAGTTTACCATTTTGCATTAGAGTAGACTGTGAGTGGTGAAAAAAAGTTTCTTTCCATTATGGTACCTACACCGTTTTATTACATCTTTTAGTCAAAAATATTAAGAAATACGTGACCTCACAAACTCACTTTTTTAGGCCTGAACTAATATGAATATGAAAACACAATCGCTATGAATATCATAACCATATTATATTTTATATCAATGTATCATATCATAATGCTATCACTCTGACCTACGCGTGCATTATTGAACATTATGAAGTAAGCATTATGGTAAATTCATTGATTAATATAATTAGTAACCAGTATGCTCTCAAATTAATAATCTTATTACAATGGGCCGACTCAATATGGTACATACAAGTGCTCGATTTAGCTTTGTACATCTCTATGGAGAGAAATAAGGAAGAAAGGTCACTCCCACCCGGTAAAAAAATAATTTAAGAAAAATATATACCTATAACAGGAAGATTATCGATACAGTTGTGATCAGCATTTATAAAAACTAAGGCAGAATGTAACCACCAACCAATGTACAAAGTGAGTTATTGCCGGAGCCCAAATTTACGATCTGTATTGTATGCATCTCAATATAGTCAATCGCAACACTTCGCTGATGTTAATACCCAAAACGCATACCAGAGGCCTTATAATAACATGTTACCAACTTTTTTGAAAGACGTAACGTAATAGACGATTTTGGTAATGTGGTGTTCAATATTAAGGTCAACAACCCTTGAGTTTTTTATACGCAAACCCATATTCACGCCTTTTATCCCCGAAGGGGTAGGCAGAGACGCAAGTAGTGCACCCACTTTTCGCCGTTATTCCGTCCCATGATGTGATAGGGGGCGAGCCTATCGCCATATCGGGCACAAATTCCAGACTCCGAGCTGATATTGAATAGAAAAACTCAATATCACTTTGCCCGACCCGGGGATCGAACCCGAGATCTCAGCATTGCAGTCGTACCGTAATATAACTACGCCACCGAGGCAGTCATTGGCATGATGATGATGAGACTGCAGACATTGCAATCGTACCATAATACCGTAACTGATAACAATCTGTGATAAAATAAAGATATTTAAAAAAAATCTAAATAATTTTAACATTACACCTACTTTATATTAAGATAATGCATTTAGCTGCTAATTTAGGTAGTAACGGTACAAAATATTTTGTGGTAAATTCATATTAATGAAACCGGTTCACATTCCGTTGTCAATTAAACATTTTCTTAAGTGGACCAAATATTTTTTTATTTAAATTCATATTATGGTAAAACAATTGCTATATTTGGAGAAGCAGCTGCGTAACGAAATCGGTACTACCTACCAGTTTTTGTTATAGGGTCGTTGAACTGTGGTTCAATTTCTTTTTCATTCTATTTTTAACCCTTGAACAGTAAGTATGGATAACATACATTTTACAGAAATTTTACCTGAAATTGATAAATAAATACAGCGACACAGGTTTAGCATTATCATAAATATCACCAAGCTGCTACATTTGTCCAATGCTGGAAATAAGGCTCAATATTTCATACAACTCTTCCAATCCTGCTACAATCTTATCCACGTTCTGCCTTAAACTTTATCCAAGTCATTCAAGTATTGAGTTTAATTTATGCTTACAAAGGTTCTAATGAAAACTACTTGCATACTGTTAACTTAAAAATAAATAAAAGCAAACAAAATGTCTACTAACACGAGTGACCTTTTCTCGATCCCGGGAATGGCATTTTATAGCTGAACATGGCCCAAGAGATAATAAAAAATACACGTAACATTACTTAAGAGTTAACAGTGATAAACAGGCTTAATATACCTTACTTTCACGCCATGGGAGATGCCAAGGTCACAGGTGAAATTGGAACTGGTTTTGATATTGTTTTTATACCGGCCTCTTATACTTTTTTACCGTTCATACTGCTTCGAATATTTACTTGAATACAGACATCTCCATCTAGATTGTAAACTAGCAAACTCTAATATTACACGTATTTTATCCGATCTAACTTTTACAGTTACTTTAGAAATAACTCAAGTAAGGTCAGGGCCCAAAGATCTACAATCTATAAAACGTTAAAGCTTTTACCAAGCTATAGCAGATTTATGATACACGCCTGTTCCTTTTATAAAATATATTCATTTCATACAGATTTATTCAAGTATACTGATATGTAAGATGCTATTGCAGGCAATCGTAAAACCGTCAAGAGCAACGGTAAAGGCACTTCAGACGAAAAACCGTCCAGATTATCTCTAAATACGCACATTATGTATATTTGAAACGTTCTTTGCCTATGCGTTTAACGGTACACAGACTTGACAGGATATAAAAAAGGTGATACGAATTGTATATTTATAAATATATTTTTTATTTAAAAACTTGGTGTCAATAAAGATTTATTATTATTATTATTATTATTTTTAAAATACTCTCTAATCTGTAAGAATACTCACCGTGATTGCCGACATAATATGGTACTTAATCAATTTAAAATTGTTGTACCTACTATATATATAAATTGTAATCAGATTAGGAAAATGCTAATTCTAACAAAATATTTACGCACTATAAAGTAATGTGTACATCTTATTTATGTAATATTTTATAAAAAAAATCTTTATAAAAGCCTTTTTTTAAAGTTTGTACTACTAACAGTTAGGTTTTTCCTTCTCTTTATATTATATGGTGTATTAAATGTTGCCTATACTAGTTATATATACGTATATGTACCTTAATAATATTGTATTCATGACTAACAAGTAGAGGCAGTAGAGTCACGTTGCAATGATATTTCTATAGAGTATAAATGGCTGGATTTGACGGGTACAGTAGCACTGCCTCTGATCTGACAGCTTGCTTTTACGTTTCTAAAAAATTTTTTTTAATCCCTATTAATTTCCCTCAACGTGCATCCCCTCCATGATACTAGAATTCTTCGTCTGCCAGCCTCCGTTTAGAAAAAATAACTCCCAATTTGAATTTCGAACATAATAGTAACCGATTACAAACGCACAACTGAATAATTTCATGTATTTATTTCAATGTTATTCGTAAAAGTATTCACGTGACGTGCATGATGACTTTTTGAAAGTTTATCGATATTGTCTTAACCCTCAACTCAAGAAGTACTGAATGAATAAAACTCCACACCAAGATAATAATATGTATTCAGTAACTTTCTTGTAGCCTCTGTTTGCTGTATTATGAGAGAATAATTTTTATTTAAATAAATATTTGGTAATATATGGTCTTAAGCTTATTTTATATTCAAAATAGTTCTTCATCGACCGACAACCTGTTACATTTTTTTTAAAAGCACAACTCCGCCTTAGTTGACTCTACGTTGCATATAATACATAAAAGGTGCAATGGATCCATATTCATGAAGCTCAGTCTTGACTGTCATTAATTTTCATTAACATCTAAACATATTTTATATTTCTTTAAAATACTTTACACGTGTGAACCTCACGATCGTTAAATAAACATATTCTATATAAAAACGTTAGGTAAATATGAGTAGGTGGCAGGTATACGTGTAGTGTAAGTAAATTGACTAAAATAAGAAAATGCTTAGTGTGACTGTGTTTGAGTTTTTCAATTCAGTATCAGCCCGGAGTCTGGAATTTGTGCCCAATATGGCGATAGGCTCGCCCCCTATCACATCATGGGACGGAATAACGGCGAAAAGTGGGTGCACTAGTTGCGCCTCTGCCTACCCCTTCGGGGATGGCAGGCGTGTGTGTGTGTGTGTGTGCTTAGTGTGAGAATTAGTCTCCCCAGGAAGTGTGCTTTATTATCTTCAGCTTTTGCAAGTCCACTGCCGAGCATAGATCTTCCCTAAAGATATCCAGACCACCCTATTATCATATATTTTTAATTATATAGATAAAGATTTAAGTGAGAATCTTTTAAAATATATTATTGTACTAGTTTCGGCTTGATGCTTCAGTCTGAACTAAACATATACTGCAGTTCAAAAAATATTCCATAAGATTTCCATTATAAGCTAGGGAATTCCAAAGACCCATAAAATTATACAAACTGTACGTTCATCAACGTCACATCGACCATCTACCAGTATTAATGACACATCATATCGTATAATGGATACTGCCTACAAAATAAAAACCCGGAGAAATGCAATAGTATTTTCTTTTTATGTTCGTTTAAAGAAAGATGTCATGGTAACAGACACCTACCCTGTGAAAAAATTGGCTGCCTTTTAATAGCAGTTCAAATAAAATAGGATCCTTAAAAAAACATGCGCGGCTAATAATATAGCTCCGTTCAACGTTTGGAAACCTACCAAGGAAAGAAATACAGCAATTATCAAATAATTAAGCATTTGTCTACCCATTTACTACTAATATTAATCATAAATATCTATTTCTAGTAATAAATTCGAGGAATTTAATACATTCAATTACGATCAGGTGATGCAAAATGTACCTGACATTAACAAATAAGAAAACTATGCCGACTCTCGCAAATGCTTTCCACTATTGTTAGACAAAGTTTTTATAGAATTGGCAAACAATATTGTGAAACCGCTTACAGGCTTGAATGCAATTTGATAGGCTAATCAGGAAATATGAGTAATCCGTGCAAGTATTTTAAATCCTGACAAGAGCAAATCTAATATCATTATTTATTTTATAAAATACGGCGCGTCCCCGGCATTTCGGCCAAGAGAAACGAATGTAACTGAATGAACGCATAGTAACAATAAATATAGTACCAAGATACTAAGTACATATTTGCTATTGAAGTAACAAAATAAAACCATGAATCATTATAATATATAGACATAAAAAGTTATGTATTATTCAGTAATTTTAAACTATCTCCTGCATTTGTGACAAACCGAAAAATAGACACCTACGTAGTTACGACTTAATCGAAAAAAATTGATTCGTAATGAATATCCTAAATATTATATAAACAATTTTCAACAAATCGCTCCGGAAGACGCAACAAAATGAGTTACTTCAGCAGATTATTAAAAATAACTTAGGATTAAGACCGTTCCGATATTGTTTCATGTAATTTCTCAAATTATATATAGGCCATAGAGATGTGACGTAAAGAAAGTGAAATACTTATTACCTACGTGTCTAAATAGTGCTTGGCAAATCCGGCAACATCACGTCTGAGACCAAAATATACCATTGTGAAACCGTAGGTGATACGAGATATCTATAGGTGATATATGTATATAACACAACCGACCATATTCAAAATGGAACAATAGTACTCAGGAAAGACTACAGGCAATTTCTGCTCCACAGTATGATTCAATTTCAACATATTATTTTTCATATCTGCGCGATGTTTTCTTTGTCTACTTACATTTATTTTTATATTTACTTATTAACTTTATTATTTATGTTCAAAATTTATTTGTGTGTTAGTTATATTTCTACAAAATACAATGAATTATGCAGCAATATGAAATTAAAAATAAAATGTATAGTTGCAGTCAACCTCAAAAGGGCCCCAATACATAAACAAAATGTTATGAGAATTGTGTAATACATTTTCATTAGAGTAAAATTCAGGTCTATGTTCAACAGCGGACTTCCAAATGCCGAACAAGAAGTAAAATACAACTAACACCACAATTGTAAACTGTTAATAAATCATAATTAAAAACTTTTTAGGAAAAAAAAATAAGTAACTAAAATATACAACATAATTGGATAAAATACGATAAATCGAAGAAAAATAATATATTAAATGCGTAATTTAAATAACGTAGGCATAAAAAATTATGGACAAATCATCATATTCTACGAAGATAAGTAAATGTATGTTAAAAATAATCACATCGAAAAATGAAACCTACTGAGTAGATGTTTGTGGGAAGTAAATTTTCCCAAACATTATTAATCACGACTAACATTCCAGCAATATCAAAAAATATAGATACAGAAAGAACCTATTTGAAGATAACTAAAACCTTCATCTAAAAACAAAAGAAAACAATGAATATGCACCCTAGGCTGTTATGGTTGGAGTAAAATTACATAAAATCAACAACAAAGATGCACAAATAATGTTAAAAGGCAGAGCTTCGACCGTCGGAGATGGTCATACGCAGGCTACAAGCCGGTGTCAACCCGCTATATAAACACGGGCATTATCAAACAACCACCAATACATTGCCGACCGTCACTGCGTTCACACATTTACATACAAAAACATATTTCTTAACAAAGTTGTGTTAGTGATTGCATCTGCTTGTATACGTCACGGGACAAAAGTTTCATGTAAGTATGACTTTTAATATTTCTAAGGCCTCGGTTTTGTTTTAGACTCAAAAATATTTTTCATAGTCTGAAAGTTTACCGGTACGTTTCGAGCAAACAAGGACGTTGTCTAAACATTTTCGTTTAAGTATATAATCAATACCTAAAACAAAATACTTTGTCCAAAATTTAACAAAGAATCTTTTAAAGTTGAAGGCAACCAGTAAACATTAACGTATTCGTTTCATATTCCATAATTTAATTCCAATAGAACAACAATTCGTAATGTACTCGGCTAGAGTAAGCCCGTTCAGACAATAAATAAAGCAAGTACAGCATTCACGGTAGGATGGCCAGGATGCCGCTGGTTCGACGGACATAATGCGATGTGCCGCGGCAGTCTCCCTCAACGGAGATGAACAATTATTACTTACGGCTCAGTGCTTACAGCATAAGCTTCCTTAAATTAAATGTTAAGTAGATACTTTAGTACATACACTGCCAGTTATACATTTGTTATGTAATAAAAGGTATGTGGATTTTTTTCATAAATGCAATTAATTAAGAAGCCATTGTAAAATCCCTTGTTTAACATCCTGAGACGAACGTTTACGAATAAACTGAAAATGTACCGGCTCGTCACCCGAAACTAACGCGTGCTAAATTGATTCCCACTGATGCGCAAACTGGCGGCAAAACATTCGTACATTTCACATCACATTTACAACTATATTATAAATAAAAGTTAATCGGACATTCGTCACGTAAGCACGTCTATTTGACCATTTCTATGAAGCTTGTATGTGGGCATGACATGAAAAATTTGCATAACATCGAGTGGAATATTAAATACATTAGGTTTAAATTGAAAATGCTTTCAGCGAACAATGAGCCACATCATCAATAGATGTTAGAGAGGGTTAAGGCCTTAGTCTACCACGCTGGCCTAGTGCAGGTTGGCAGACTTCACAGACCTTCGAAATTCAGAGAACTTCTCAGGCATGCAGGTTTCCTCACGATGTTTTCCTTCACCGTTAAAGCGAGCGATAATTCACAAAGAATACACACATAGTTTTATAGAAAAGTCAGAGGCGGGTGCCCTTTGGTTTTGAGCCCGCGGACATGTGTCTCGGCAGTTCGTTCCACTTCCAAATAGGCTATCGCGGCTTATAATGTTAGAAACACTAATTTTGTCTCGGACTACATTGCATTTTTTTCATTATTAGCTTTGAATATGTATAGAAACATGTCTCTCTGCATATATGTATTTATAGCATCAGGCAAAGCTAAGATACAGTAAAAGAGTACCAGTTTGACAAGCTAAAATACAGTAAACGATTACCAGTTAGACAAGCTAAAATCCAAATTTCAATCATATTATGCAGTTATAAATGTCAAGAATAATAAAACTAAAGTAAATTATTCTACATATTTAAATGTTCTATTCCGTGTTGTAGAAGCATTTATTTTGATGAACTATATTGCACCTGTAATAATAATAACCAATAAATTAGTCACTGTATTCAGACTTGTGACCCCGCTGACCAACTGAAGCGAAACAGAACTAAGATAAAAAACACTAATAAAGACCGCTTGCCGCTAGCGTGGAAGGAAAAAAATAATTGTTTGCATGACTCAAGCTAACGTTCTATTTCTCATAAAATAATAAATGGACATATCGCTCAGAAAACTCGATGCATCTCGATACATAGTTAAACAATTCCAAAAATATCCACCAATGCGTCACAAGTTATTGACATTTCAATGAGTAGAAGTGATTTAGTAAAACTGTCACATCCCACGTCCCATAAATCTGTCAGGACGTTTGTTTGCATATCATATTCCCGTCAGTGAACAGTCGCCTTCTGACGCAACACACAATATGATTTACAAAGTACACAGACAAGATGCGTGACATCGAATATAAACTATCGTCACAATAGTTACCGGGAATGGAAATATCCGCGGAAACCTGTTGTTACCCTATTAGTACTCTGGCCAACAAATAGGCTTGGTCTATGCAAAAATAAGTGACCGGTAAGAACTGCTAGTCAAGGTAACACGCCGCGACAATCTAACCTAATGGTAACAATTTCCATGGATCACGGATGTTTAAGGCACAATGGTCTGAGGCGGCACATAATTATTTCGGACAGCCAAGCCTAAACATGTATACATATAAATAAAACTGGAGTGTCTGTTTGTAATATTGAAACAACCGTTTTTTACTACATATGTATGAATATATATACGGTACATACACCTAAATAACATTTTTTTCAATTTTTGTCTGTCTGTTTGTTCCGGCTAGTCTCTGAAACGGCTGGACCGAATTTGACGGGACTTTTATTGGCAGGTAGTTCCTGTAATAAGGAGTGACTTAGGCTACACAGTAGGTATCAATAAAAAAAAAACAAACAAAAAAAGAATCGACTGTTAGGCGGAACGAAGTTCGCCGGGTCAGCTAGTATTATATATTTATATATAATATGTAATATTAATATATAATACTATTCATATATAATATATAAATATATGATATATATCTATGCACCAGCTTTTGCTCGCGGCTCCACCCGGGTGAAAAAGTTTTTTCATGATAAAATTCCCGCTTTATTCTTTCCCGGGATAAAAAGTAGCACATGTCCTTTCTAGGATCTTAAACTTTCTCCATACCAAATTTGATCGAAATCCTTTCGATAGTTTCGGAGATGTGCAATAACAATCAAACAGAAAAACAGACCGCTTATTTGCTTTCCATTACTCTACTATAGTCACCCCTTTCCTTTTTTATCAATTTCTTTACATGTACAGACACACCGGTTTTACTGCTTTATATGTATAGATGAGTACACAAAGAAAATTTCACGGGACACAGAAAATCTCAATTTTTCATCACAATAACACCAGCGTCA
The DNA here is from genome assembly GCA_949316025.1 of Lapara coniferarum. Classification (NCBI taxonomy): domain Eukaryota; kingdom Metazoa; phylum Arthropoda; class Insecta; order Lepidoptera; family Sphingidae; genus Lapara; species Lapara coniferarum. The sequence continues at coordinate 34,041,437 of OX438921.1, read as the reverse complement.
AGAATTTGTGTAAGGTCATTCATACGATAAAATATTTGCCAAAAAGCTCCGAGAGCTTTACCTTTGCACTCAAAACATTTGCATAGCAGGCAGTCTTAACTCTTAAACGATTCCATTTGCGAAACAAATCTTCGATGCATTGCTGCGTGTGTTTAATCAAACAGAAAACCAGTTAATAGTTGAACGGTGGCAAAATTACAAATAAACGAAATGTAATATTTTATATAAGACATTAAGAAACAAATTATATAATCGATAAATGTTGAAAAAGCTAACGATGTAGTAATTATTCAAATTATAGACTCGTTCAGGAAATATTTATAAACACACGAGTTACTGTTGTAACAGTGATTCTACACGATATTGAGTGGAATCTGCTGACATTTCACAGTTGCCTCAACAAAGTTGGCCCGTTACACAAAATACAACACTTCCGCTGGCATTGACCTAAGATCTACTTTTACGCTTACGTTTCACACTAATAAAAGCGTGTTTTTACGTCTCACTAATCTTCTTTTTGTGCATTTCTCATAGAGATTTTTCAACCAACTTTTTAGGTATAGGTATTTAGAGCATCTTGTTAAAAAAAATTACAATTTAGAGCTTTGACCGTGATCAGGAATTAATTATTAAAACGTATTTTCTAAGTTATGTACGGAATTCAATAAGAATGTCATGAAACCAGGTATTAAAATAACTGACATCTATTCAATAATAAAGGTGGACACGGCACACAAGACCTATATTATCTTGCATTTAAAGTACTTATCGTGGATACAAAAAATCTTCGATTTAATTTTATCTACGATTGGAGTCAGATATGCCATTTAAAACTGCTTTGCGTTTATGCTAAATAAAATCGTGAATATACCTTCACGGAGGCACAAGAATACTTACTGATAAAATTTTGCAGTGAGGATTTGCTGTCATACAAATTTCGCTGAAATCACGGGCGTAGCTATAGCTTTCACATTGGGGGTCGGATCCATAGGCACGTATACACCCCCCCCCCCCCCCCCACTCCCCCGTCACCAAATTCAGTGATGTTTTTGCATTGGGTTTTGTTGGGTCTACTTCATCTTATTATAAATGCGAAAGTTAGAAGTGCACCTAGGCATTATAATGTACATGTTTTGTGTTTTTTTTGAAAGCTAAGGGAGGGGAGGGTGTCCGGACCCCCAAAACTCCTCTTTATATACGCCCATGACTGAAATACATTCATAGATAAACGAATTAAAAATAAAAAGTAATTTTGCTAATAAACTTTGAAACCTAAATATGCCCTTGCTCTGCTTACGCCGTACCTCGTCACCACTGACATTTCCGTGTGATTAATGGTATTAAGATGTCATTGAAGATTGAATAGGATGGATTGCTTTCAATAGCATTAAATTCGACAGTGAACCGTGGGTCGTGAGTTACACAATTGAACAACAGATTTCAACATACTGCATGGAGCACTGACAACCTTATACCATGTACTTAAAGGTAATATCATAACGAGAACGTAACCGAGTCATTCGAACCAGTAGAAAGTGTGCTGTGACGCACTAGCTGTTCTAAAGAGTCCTTTTAAGCCCGGTTGTCGTTTGCAGGTAGGGAAATGTCAAACATTCGATTAAATAACAAACATATTGTAATAAACATCAATGATAAGTGCGTGTGAAGGATAAATATTGTCTCAAAGAAATTTCATAAGGAACAGTTAGACTTTGTGATTTTAATTATCACTTTTTATTAATGCGTGAAAAATGACCCCGAAAAAATTACCCGGCGATGATGGAGTAGCATTTCGATGTTAAAGGTGAAGTGTCATGTACTTACATAATAGACTGCAATGTTACTTCGCGAAAACTTACTGTGCCACTAAAATTACGGACAATAAATATTTCGTAACGTTTACAGAAATATTTATATTGATAAATAAAATTTACAATAAACTTTCCAGGTTATTATTCTCAACATTAAATCGTGAATTCGTGGGAAATAAATTGACCTTCACAGCAAATTAACAATTTCTTAGTTTGTCTCTAAATTCATAAATAAAAAACATACAACACAAAAATTGAGAATCTCCAACTTTTTGGGAACTCGGGTAAAAAATAATTCAACATGACAAAAAGGCTGTTAAGATTGTAGGAATATAATGATGGTATAGTGTGAATTATCTCTCAGAACGTGCGACTCATACAAATTCTATACTTGCTACATGATAGTGACACGTTGATTGGTAAAATCCTTTTTATACTCGACAGGGTAAACACATAATTGGTAATGATCACGAACCGCGCTTTATTACCAGACCAATGGTAACGCATATTAATTTTATCTTTCGTATTTTATTAACCAGGAATGAAACATAATTTAGGAATTTTTATTACGAATGGATGAGTTTACAAGAAATTATTGGAGTTTTTCCATGAGTGCACCTTCTTGTATGCAATAAAATGAGAAATCTTGATGTGCATTATTTTTTGCAAGCTTGTTATTTATGGCTACATCGGTTTGCACAAATTACTTATAAGCATCAAGTCGCTATTGAGAAGCAATTAATTATTAAAATCGTATGATTTACGTATCGAGGCGCATCATCGCAAATACAAAATCATAAACTCAACAAAGTACATTATTCTAATAACTTAGGCAGGAATGTTTGACGGATCATTTAATCAAAAAAACATTAAGTGTGACTCACTGGCTGTGAATAAATTTATTAAAGGTATACATCGAGTACGTAATGCATATTACTAGTGTCCTTGTAACATTTGATGAAATCTCACAACAAGAAGATATTAATAAAGCAACACCATAACACTGATTACTGTATTTTATCTGTACTTAGATTCACAGTCTAAGAACCACTTTCATGTTTGAAAATTGCTCTTAGATTACATATTGTGATTTTGCAACAAGCCTTAAAAATGTTTCACGCGGATCAAATTACAGGTTTTTTTTTAATTATTGGAATGATTCATCGCGAGGTCTAAACGAACACTAATGGTCTATGTTAAGCCGATGTCTATATAATATTGTTACATAAAGAAAAAGCTTTAATTAAATTAGGCTCCTGAATCTTGCAGTCAAGAAGACGTAAATTAATTTCAATAGAGTTAACCAATTTTGGCAGCACTTTTAATCCTCTAACTTTGTTTAGAAATATAAATATCTTCACAATAATGTTTTCAAGTAGACTTGATAGGCAACGTTGAAATATTAAGATCGTAACTAAAATGTGTGCATTTCGTAAAAATGTCGGTCAACCGTAACATTGGGTATATTTTAATGTCGTAACTGTGAACAATAATAGACTATTCGGCAAGGCCTATTAAATCAGGTTGAATATTTTTGTTATCGATACGTGAGTAAGCATAACTGAAAAGTAGCCCAATAACCCAAATAATAAACTTTTTAACCAAGCAACGTACATTGGTACTTTTTATTAAGGATAAAGGGTATAATACAGTGCAGCGGTAGAAAGAAATGTATGCAGTTAATACACACACACACACACACACACACACACTCACGCCTTTTATACCCGAAGGGGTAAGCAGAGGCACAACTAGTGCACCCACTTTTCGCCGTGTGTATTCCGTCTCATGATATGATAGGGGGCGAGTCTATCGCCATATCGGGCACAAAGATTAAATAGAAAAACCTAGTATCACTTTGCCTGACCCGGGGATCGAACCCGAAACCTCAGCACTGCAGTCGTACCGTAATACAACTACGCCACCGAGACTGTCAGTAAGAAGTTAAAAGTGTTCGTAAACGTACTTGCACTCCATACAATGTAGACGCTGACAACTGGCAAATTTTTTCATTGGCGCAATGAACGAACATGCGCTGGGATTCAATTGGAAGATTGCCTCGTCGTGTGGGAAGACGACCATCCTTGCCCTCAACCGAGCCGAGGATATCCTTCCAGAAAATAACAACACACGAGCAAATAAATCTTTGTAATATGCTCAGTAACGGTTTTAGTGGAAAAAAATATTAAAACTATATAAAATCACTAGTTTTTGTTACTTTTAGTACACTTCTGAGCCCGTGACTTATAGAAATGCAAGCACAATAGTTCTGCAGTGACAATGGCAAAATACAATACATAATGACAATGGAATATTTTCGTTCATGAAAAACTTATTATTGCAATAACATTTATGCTATAAAAATTACCAAATTAAAAAATTATGTCGAATTTGCCAAAACTAGTAACATTTGTAACACCAAATCTTGGACAAACACCGTGCTTACGAAAGATATTATATGATCCGATTCATCTCTGACAGCTACAATATAAACACTGGTGATTTTTTGTAATAAAAGCAAAAGTGGAGGCTTAAAAAATTAAAGAGCGTCTTTTCCCATACCAGTTACACATCAGAAGTAAAAAGTACTGTCCAACTCAACATCTACACAAAACATGTAATATACAAAAAAACCGGCCAAGTACGAGCCAAACTCGCGCACCGAGGGTCCGTACAAACTTGTAGGTATATAAGTAAAAGTTCACTCATCACGACAAGTCATAGTTATGGTATTATTATTACAAAATGAAATTCATAACAATACAATATGGAAAGATGCGAGGAGCATAATATGAATTTCAATTTAATACCGCTACGCGTTCATGAGGAAAGGGGTAGTAACTTTAAAGGTATTAAAAATATTTTTATTAATGATGTCACTAAAAATTTACGGTTTCCGCCATATTTCCTTTATCTGTGCTATAAGACGTTGCTTCGTACCAAATTTCAAGATTCTGAGTTCACGGGAAGTACCCTGGAGGCTTTGATTCCCTTGCGAGTTTCGAAAATTTGCGGCATAAACGGCTGTATCTTTTGATTGCGTTCGCTTAGAAGTTTGCTTTTTTCACAGCTGAAAGACACCGTATACCTGAGTATTTTATATAAATTTTAGCTTAATACCTCCACGCGTTCCTGAGAATAAGAGTCTTGACAGACGAACGGACGGACAACAAAGTGATTCTATAAGGGTTCCTTCTTTCCTTTTGTGGTACGGAACCCTAAAAATGAAATTGGAACGTTAGAACACTCTCAAGGAATTTTTTAACAATCGACGATAATCACAACATAAATAATAGTACAAAATTAAACGTAATCAAATAGCTGATTAAGAAGGCCACAGAGGCAATTGCCGATCCATAGTTGTTCTGATGACGTGTAGAGTCGATTTATGATTTAGAGTTTTGACAAAGGAATGTTATTTCAGCATTTTCTTTTCCATATTAATATAAAATAGAAGAATAACACGGTGTTTACCGCTCCACATTCTGCTGTATTGAACATAGAGCTTTTCTAGTTTTTGGTTGTCATATGCAGAATAATACGTAAAAACGTAATACTACAAAAGGTAAATGTAATTCCTAAGATTGTTAAAATCATAGTGAATATAAAAATAAAAAATAATTATCTGGGACTTAAGATGTTTCATGACCGCATACGTACATAATAAAGCTGCACGTTAAAGCACATAATTAAAAAAGGAGCAACAGAATCCGACCGCGTAATAACAGGTAACCGGTGAGAAGAACACTCATGAAACCGGCTCTCGTTACGTATTGAACTTGAGGCGAACAAAAAAATAACACTGACAACGCTAGCTCATCGCGCAATAAAAAGCATGTGCACAACACGCTGGTGTATTCTTAAATAAAAGAAAATTTTAAATTCATGAGGAGAACGAACACATTTTTAAAACTATAAATATACACCACGAGACTGGCGATTAAAATGTTGGCAGACTAGTACAACTGCGTGTGAATCATTCATAGGACGCCATGTATTGCATTCTAGTAGCCAATTCAATTCAATGAGCTAATTAAAATTCAGATAATGTTTTGTTGACGTCTGACCGGATCATCCATATTTCTACCGCGCATTTCGCATCCTGCGTAGTTCGGCGCACGCACTAGGAAGTGTCCGTCATGTGCAGCACACGAATACAATAATTATTACATTAAAAAGAAATTAAGCAGTGAAAAACAAGATTATACAAACAAATCAATAGTCGTTTCACAATGTATACCTACGTATGCATTGATAATGGTGCAAGCAAACGTTAGCATCAGGTTATTTTAAGACGATTAGTCCAGTCGAAGGCTGCAATCTATTTGTAGCACGGCGCCAGACCACATTCCAACAGGACTTGGGATAAAACGATATTTAATGCCCTACCTTTAGCTAGTCGCGATAAAAATAGAACCCATCCAAGGTGTACGACCTTCTTAGCTGACATAAAATACATGGACTAGTCCTACGATACAGAAACAAGGCCTTCCTAAACAAGTACACTTCAATAAACATATAATAAATATGCTGGTATACCTAAGCATGAGAAATTTCTTTCGAAAGCAACAATCATATCCCTCTTTCACAAATAGTTTACATCCTACTTATTCATATTAAGTTCAATTCAACTCGACTAGAACATAGCCACTCGCTCCCCAGCGCATCGGGCCCTTAGATGATTCAGTCTTAATAGGAAAATTGACGCGAAACATCACAGAGCCGGTCGGCGCGTAACATTGGCCTTACCGAGCTCACGACTTGCAATCGTTTACTAAATTTATGAAATTTTGTTTATTTTTTTAACAAACCACTAATTGCATTTTGTTTTGTTTTCAGGATGAAGGTCTTATTATTATGTATGGCCTTTGCGGCTGTGAGCATGGCAATGCCCGTCGCTGAAGAAAAGTCTGAAGTACCTGCCCTATCTGTACCGGTTCCTGAGCCTGCCCCTGCGGCTAAAACAGAGGAAATCAAACCCGACATTGTTGCTTCACCTGCTTCCCCTTCTGAAGAAAAAAAAGTTGAAATCCCCGAAACCTTACCTGTTCCCGAAGCAAAAAGCACTGCAGTTCAAACAGAAGTTAAGGAAGCAGAAGTTCCTAAAGCTGAGGTATTAGTAGATCCTAAGCCGGAGGAAAAAGTTCCAGAAGCCAAATCTGCAGCACCTGAACCTGAATCAAAATCGGAATCAAAACCAGCCGAGCCTGAACCTAAAGCTGAAGAAAAGCCCGAAGAACCTAAGCCAGCATTAGAAGCGGTGGCGAAAGCAGAAGAAACGGAAGCTGTTGTCAATGAAGTACCCAAAGAAGCCATGGCAAAATCCGCTGTACCTGACGAAGCGATTGATGTTGTTAGTGCTATTAAAAATACTGCCTCTTTAGCCGATGATATCGTTGATCCTGCGGCTATCATACCTGCGGGAGGAATCGAATTGCCTGTCCCAGCGGAAAAAGATGCTGCACAGCCAGCTGTTAAAAAAGATGAAGCTGTTGCCCCTGCATCATCAGTCGAAGCCCCAAAGCCAGAACCTAAGGCAGCGGAAACTAAGCCAGAAGAGAAAAACGAAGAAGTAAAAGCACCCGTTGAATCCGCACCTGTACCTGCCGCCCCGAAATCTGCTGATGCTAAAGTTGATGACGACAGCTTACGTGTAGTGCGGGATACTGTTGATGACAAAAAAGTAGCTGAAGAAAATAAGGAACTACCGAAATCAACAGACGCCGTTGTAGCAGCTCCAGTTGTGGAGGATGCGAAAAAAGATGTAGCCCCAAAAGAACTGAACCCAACCGAACCTGCCAAAGATGATGCGAAAGAAGTTCAAGCAGCACCTGTGGAAGGTGAAAAGCCATCAGATTTACCTGAAGAGAAACTAATGGGTGACGCACCCGCTATGAGCTCTGAGGAAAGCTCCGAGGAAAAGAAAAATGAAAGTGGAGATAAAGATTCATCGTCTTCAGACGAGAGCACAGAAGCCGTCGACAAAACCGAAAAATCGAAAGTCTAATATTAGATAATTAGTATGGAAGCGCTGAGCGGCGAGCGTGTGTCGACCACCCTCGACACGCGTCCTCCGCTAGCAGCGGTCGCACGAGCCGCGACACAGCTGCCTACGCGCCCCAGAGGTTATGAGATGTGAGTGATTATGCCCCGTGTGAGTGTGAGTGGCGACCTGGCGACCGTCACGTCGATGCGTCAGCGTGGATATCCAGAATATTCACTAGATATAGAGACTATTTAAATAGCTGAACCGAAAAATTACCTTCGTTGTAATTATTTGTCAAAGTAAATTATCGAATTTCCGGTACTATAAGTAATAAAATATGTTTTTATAATTATATGACTTTCATTCTCCTTGTGTTAATAAAATTATTGTTATGACTAGTAATTTAATATTCAAGACCCCATTCTTTCAACTGTAGTTATCTTTTTGTCTGGGTCTTATTAAGCTGGACGCGCTCGCAGAGCTTCGAGTGCTCCAGGTGCTGCGAGGCGTCTAGCTTAATAACATCCTCACAAAAAGACATTTGAAAAAAACGGGCCCTAACTCTCTATAGTTAAAATCAATTGTTAATAATATTACAATATTAAAGTTCAGTGTTATTCCGTAGTATATTGTATTACCAGTGCTATTTAAATATTTCAAGACAAAAAAAACAAATACAAATAATAATATGTAATTACTAATTACATATGAGATAAATCACCAGTCATTATCATCAATTCGTTTGTAAGAATCGCTTCTACTGTCTTTAAGTAAAAAAATATATATTTAAAAACATAAACAAAAAACCCGACTGCGTCAATATCTGCCATGTTTATTAAATTCATTGAAGGACTGAAAAGATAGAAACAAGATTTTAATATGATATTATTGACAGTGTTCACAAACGCTGTCGGAGGCACGCACTTTTATTTCCATCTTTTTAGTTTTCTAGCACCTTTATTAGCATTTCCTATTCCAAACTCCAATAAAACATATAAGTTATATATATTCCTCACAATCACCGTTAAAAAACCTTTATTTTGATACCACACTCGATGTATTTTGAAAATATATTTTTTCTGAGATTACTCTTAGCCGCCAACAATCCTCAATTTTGTTTTTTTTTTATTTAGATGTACCCAGTATCAATTTCGAAAGATGGGTTCAAATCCTACTTTCGACTGTTTATTTTTCAATGTTTCTATAAATTTAAGAACATTATCCAGACTACATGGCCACTGACATGTATAAAAACCTAAGAGTATGTATAAGTACCTATAGAGCGCTAATATCGCACCGTGCGCCCACTACCCAGCGTAGGCAGGTGAACTATAGCTACTTATATAGAAATGTTGGCGACTGCTAGGGATGGGCACCCGAGCAGCACCAACGCAACAGTTATCGATAAGTACAGGTCCGGCGGCGCGGTACATATTGTTGTTAAAAATGTGTGGTTCTACAAAATATGGCCTTGTGAGTAATTTTAAGCGTATTGCGTTAATATAAATAAAAGCTATGCTGCGAATTAGTGTAGTGCCATGTGGAATGATTTATAAACACGGTACCTCAAGAGCAGTTTTTACAAGCAATAAGAACCAAGAATATTAATGGATATCCATTATAATTGAACCAATGGATATAAACCGAGCATCGCACCATGAATTTCTTAGCTAGTCTCCCCAAGCCTAAAATAGTCACGTCTAGTTTTTTAAATATTTATTACCAATTAAAAAAAATGTCAAAAAAAAATATCTCAATGATTGCTAACTTATACTGTCAAGGCCCGCGATAGAAGCTATGCAATAGCTTAAAAATATCACCGTAATCGGTAAATTTTTAGGAACAGTAATTATTTCATAAACAAAAACGCAATTATTAATTGGCTTAAAAATCACACACAGACAAAAACAGTTACCTAAGCTACATTACATGAAGCATCGCCTTCGATAGTAATAAGTAGGTATGCTATAATATGAAAATATTACATCGATTCTGGTATCGACGCGTAACATCACTATCGAAAAAGCGGGACGCGGGGCAGTGCGGGGAGTACAAGGGTTCGCCTCCCGTGCACCTTTCATACCGCGACGCGTGATTTCAATTTTACCTAAAAATATACTGAAATATGGCTTGCCTGTGAAACGTGATATTAGAATTCTGTTTAGTGTGTTTCCGAGTGTCGTTTTTACAAGATTCCACAGAACATTTAACCATTTTGCAGTATTAATAATAAAATATTTGCATAGATCTCACTCGCGTGTGCTCACATCGTTCCTACTCGAGTGACTACAAGCGCTTGCGGTCGGCGCAGGACGATGTTCCCACCCGTGCCTATTGTTCCCACTTGCATACACGCACTCTATATGTAGTTATACTTACTCTAAGATAAAAAATCATAATATAGGATTAGAGAAAAGTTTAGTGACTTCGTTTCAGTGAATTTATCCCTGTAAAGGAGTAACGCTGAGTTAGTAATTGTAATAATTCCTAACAGATGTCGCTAGTCATCTCCTTTAAGAGATCAAAATACGGAACTTGAAATTGGACAGCCGAGAGTAGGGTCGAAATAGCTCAATTGGCAGAGCACCGGCACGGTACGCTGGAGGTCGCGGCTTCAAATCCGTCTTTCGGCTGTTTCTTTTTCAATGTTTCTATAAATTTAAGAACAACATTAGTTAATTTATTGTTGTAATTTTTTAATTTGCCAATTTTGAAAAGGAATACGTTTCTTTTGGAATGTTTATTAAGTCGTCCCTACTATTGTAAGCTCCGGTGGTTGAGAGAATCCGGCCCGCGTGCCGATGAAAGCAATAGATAGATTGGTGTATTACACCGCTAAAATCCCCTATTTGCTGATGTCTCAATCACCTTACAACGACCGCCCTGAACCGAGGCTCGTACCCCTTTTAGGGGGTGCTCTCACTTCTCAGCGTGGTCGTTTAAATGTAAAGGTATGGAGCGCCTTAAGCGTTCGCCCGAAAGTCCGGTGAGGTCAGAAAAGCTGACTCGCGTCAGGCTACTGACCGTAAATTCATACCAAAAAAAAGTGGTTGAGAACACTAGCATTCGACGCATGCGCAATGGTTTTAAAGCGTCGTACAGCTGGCAATCACGGTCCTCGTCTGACTAGTGATGTTACGCGCTAACTCTTTCACTTTACCTTAAATATTTTCCATCTTTTATCAGCCAGCAACCCTTATTTGCGGCCAGATTTAATTAAGCAACCGTATATCATAATAAACAGAAGAAAATTAGCTTTAATTTGATATTTAAAATATAAATGTACGTTATGAGGGTATAAATGTATCAAAATCATAACTGTTTACACTTGGCTGCGAAGAGGTGCGGCCAAGTGCACAATGGCACCCGTGATTTTTCAGAGTCTTTATATATATTGCCGTGAGGTGGACGATATTTTATTTAATAAACAAGTGGGTAATTTTTATTCCGAAAAATAAATTAAAAATAATTTATTAAAAATACTAGCGGCCAAATTTTGATAGGCCACCTAAAAGATGTATATTCTCCAAATCTTAAATATGTGTAAAAATTTGGTTTGTAGCAAATACTCGATAGGTGTAGTGATTCTGCAGTGGAATCTTGTACTATAACTGGTGTAATTTGCTGGAATTATTGATTGTACATTTAGGTATTCATGTTAATTTTCATAGCTCAGCAAACATCAAGATATCATTCAATGTACGTATTATTATTGTATGTTATCCTAGTAAATGATAGTTAAGAATACGATAGTAATCTTCTGCAAAAATAATTATTCACGTATGTTACGTCTAACACTACCCCAAAGAATGCAGAATAGTCCTAGACGTAAGTATAGTGTTTTCTATTTAATAGTCTACACTTATTCACACGACTTTTAGCCACGGTCAAGTATTTTTACCTAAGTAAAAATACTTAGGTACTATGCTTACGTTGTAGATTTTTCAGAAATTTTAGACTAAATTTATACGTTACAAATAAAGATGATGTGAGCACGTACACAAAATCATTGTTTTATTTTCCCCATTGTTCCAAAAAACTTGCAAAGAAACTTGGGTAAATTACCTAGAACAGGTATCCCCATACGCGCACACTATGACTGTTTGCCGGCAAGTAATTACACGACGTTCACTCACACATCGTACCGCGTACGTGTTGTGGCTGCGATTTGTGACACGCTGCGTTGCATGTTATTCGTTCGCATTGCTTTGTCTATATTAGTCTAAAGAAAAAAATGTACTTAATGAAAAGAATATGACAATTTACCCATTCAAGTGGAGACGATAGAAGAAAGACTAAGCGTCGCGAGTCGCGACGTAATATTTTTTCAATATGAATTCCCGTTTTTATTTCCATTTTTTTTTGTTTCTGGTTCGTGTCATTAAGAATCCGCAATTTTGTGAAAACAAAATACTGGAAACTTATACTGAAATAACTTTCAGAAACTAGACTTACAAGAGTAGGTAGTATTGGAGATAAGTTAACTAAATTAATCTCCGATATGAATACTAAGAAAAACCGCGAAACCTACACGCTACGCCAGAGCCTATTTGACTTCGATTCTTGCATGCATCCTCAACATAGAACAACTACTCATCCCTCTCACAAAATGAATATGTTATAATATCAGCCCCGTATGTTGTATTTCTGGTCAAGGGCCTTTGGTGTTGAGTAGGTACGGCCTACGGCCTATTACATTTATAAAGATCTTGTTATTTTTAATATTTTTTGTTGTTATTATAAGGCAAATTAAGAGAGCTTTCAATAGCTATGATTTTTTATATCAGACAAAAGGTTTCCATCAAATCATTAAATAATTTTATAAGTGGTCTATATGCAAAAGTATTAAACGTAATGCAAATCATTTATTAAGTAATTAGGCCCCTAATACCATTGACCTGCAAAGCATCAAGAAACACAACGTAGGTATTTTATTGTCTTCTTATTTTTTTTTATCACATATTTTACAAATTGCAAGTATGAAGTAACTATACAAATTCAATTTCAAATATGGATACTGAATGCGAAAAACAACGGAGAGTACCTAGGTCAAACAACCACGTGTTTAATTTTAGGTAAACAATAGAGTCAACCACCAAACAGAGCAGACCAGTCCACGCAAGCAATACCCGTACACGAGTGTGACGCACGTGCCGGCCATCGGCCTCCTCAACCATGTTGCAGAGAAGTGACCGACCGGTGAACTAACCATACAACTATAATGTTGTACTTTATAATAATTAACTTTTATCTGATGGTAAAAATCAGTAGTTAATAAAGTGAACCTACCTCTCCAGTGAGCATTCGACACACGATGACTCCAAGCGACCACCAGTCCACGGCGTGGCCGTACGGCTCGCGACTCAGTACTTCGGGGGCTGGCAACAAAATACACATTTTAAATAAATTTATTTAAGTTATACAAGAAACATCACCTCATGAATAACATTTGGATTTATTTCATAACAGTAAAATATATTTTGTGTTATCGTTATTTGTACAAATTCGTATCAAGTCCTCATAACTACAATGTCTTAAATTCTACAGGGCACTCTAAACTAGTAAGTAAATATACATAATTTACACTGTATAAGTAACATTTAACAATCTATACGTGCCCTTAACAGTTACTTATAAACAAATGGTAGTTTTTATTTTCCATTTTCTAGTTGGTTTTATTTTATTTATTTATTTTTTTATTTATAATACTTTATTGTACACGTACAATAGAAAAATACAGTATATCCACTAGAAATAAAGTACAATGGGCGGTCTTATCACTCAAGGCAATTTCTTACAGACAACCGTAGCATGAAGATAGGGAAAGGAAAAGAAAGGGCAGTTGAGGTGTACAAGACAGAGTATATATTATATTGTGACAAAATACATAAATATAATTACAAATAGATAACAAATACACAAATACACACACACACACACATATATATTATACTATATATATACAGTTTGGTTTTTTAGTTTTTTTATTTTTTTTTTATTCGGGCACGGCAAAGTGACTGCACCTCACCTGATGGTAAGTGCGATGCTATCCAGATAGAGTGTCGAATGGCAGCAGATGGTTATCTCATGCCATTCGACACAATCATACCGGCCTAAACTATTATATATTTTTAATTTTTTAGTTCTGTTCTACTATTGTCCAACTGATGCCACAAAAAAATAAACGAAAGCGTTATCTAGTGACAAGTAGGACTTTTTTACACGTAAGCGTACCCAGTTTAGTCGTAATTCTACTATGGTTCAACAGATATCACTAAAAAAATTATTCATTTTTAGTTGGATTTTATATAAAAGCGTGTTTTTAGTTTAAAATATTGAATTGTCATCAGGCCTTGATAAGTATGCCAAATTTCCATTTAATCCACGTTTTGAAGGGGGTCAAAATCATATTCAAAGTTTCCGTTACATACATTTTTAATAAAAGCGTGTTAAAAATACAAATAATATAAGCATGAGGTGACGTTCCTTACTATATATATTATATATAGTTTATAAAATACATTCACACTTCTTGTGCTCTACGCAACTAGCATTCCTTCATTCATACTCATGTTAGTATAATAATAATAAAAAATATAATTACTTTTCAACGGAAGGAACATCTTGATGTCGTGTAGCACACGAAGTCCTGGCATTCACTTCACTTTTCAAATTCAGAGCTGAGTTCTCAATCGTCCGATAAGTTATCCGTACAATAAATTATAATCTGACTAGATAATAAAAAGTGAAACAGTTGAAGAAAAAAGATTCCCATAGCTGTCATTTTTATTTGTTCGTGTTGTATTTAGCCGAGGGATATTTTATATCCATGGATTTTTATTTTACATTATCAGATGATGGAAAAATAAGCCCAAATAAAATATCCAGAAACAGCAAAATGTTACCAGAATAATAATTCAAGGCGTATAGGCAATTAAGTTGTAAAATTAGAGACGTCTTCGTTACGACTTCACGGTTATTACAAATTACGAGTTAGATATTTTGTAACAATATTTTTAATATCCCGGAACTATTGACCACACCTAACGTTGAGATCGCATTTGGAATATAAAATTAATAATTGGTCAAGCTTAATATTAATATAATATAGTGATAACTAAATTCATATGTACACTATTTTCAAAAACATCCAGAAACTTTATTCAGTTACGCATACTCACGCCTGTTATCCCTGAAGGGGTAGGCAGAGGCGAACTAGTGCACCCATATATCGCCGTGCGTATTTCGTCCCATAATGTGATAGGGATGCCCGATTTGGCTTATCGCCATATCGGGCACAATTCCAAACTCCGGGCTGATACTAATTAGCAAAACCCAATACCACTTTGCCCGACCCGGGGATCGAACCCGAGACCTCAGCATTGCAGTCGTACTGTAATACAACTACGCTACCGAGGCAGTCGGTTAATATGCACAAAATAGCTCAATGAATATCTACATATGTCCGAAGCTATTTAAATACGTGTAAGGTTGC
Organism: Lapara coniferarum; assembly: GCA_949316025.1. Lineage (NCBI taxonomy): Eukaryota > Metazoa > Arthropoda > Insecta > Lepidoptera > Sphingidae > Lapara > Lapara coniferarum. Next base: position 34,026,145 of record OX438921.1, on the reverse strand, counting down.
TGAACGAATTCATAATAAGACTTTATAACTTCGCAGCACATTCCCATGGTGTTTAATCGATTCCAAGGAAATTCGTGTGGGTACAAACTGCACGGGTAATGTGGGACAGCTCATATAGGGCAATTTGTGCGACGCGGCAGCCACGAGAATAGAATTGTTACAATATATATTGTAATAAATTCTAAAGAAACTTGCTCGGGAAAACGCGAAATTGTTTTATGTATTCAAATAATATTGATGTCTCGAATAAAATAACTGTTTCAGGTTGAAATATGTTTCACGGGAGATTAATGAAAGAAAACATTGCAATACTTCATCTTTAATTTACTTATATATGTAGATTATCACAAAGACTAAGATATTAGCTTTTTTTTGAACTTATAAATCACAACATATATACTTCATGTTTTATTTATATAATCTAATATGTAACAGCCGTTATAAACCACGCTTGAAGAACTCTAAAGACATTTCGAAATAAGGCCATAGCTTATGTGCAAGAATATAATGTACAAACGTGCTCACGTTGCATCTTATCCGTTCACAATACGAGGCACACCGTAAGGTAATACAATAGGATATTGTCGCATAACCTGATTTTTATTTCCAAATTATACACATTATAAGGTACTCACTGATATGAAAATCACAAATAGATATACAATAGCGACTGTAGGTATTGATTCAATATCGGAATATATTTGAATTGGATTACATACAGCCTTATCTTTGGTGACAAAAAACCGATTAAAGATTATACAAAATTAATCTGACATCTCTGAATACACCAGTGTCTAACACTCAGTGGAAACGATCTAAACAAAAATATGTCACAACTTACACCCAATACGGTTCAGATTAATTTTAATTACCCCTATACATTTACTATTTATAAACGATGAGATAGGAAATGTGCGAAATACACAAGTTTAGTGACAATGAGGTAGGGGAAACAATGTATAATGTATGGATGGACATATTTTGTATAAATAATATGACGTTACATATAAACTAAAAGCGTTTTGTTTTACTTTAAGTTCATTTCAATAACCCTCACAGCGACTTGAGAAATTTGTAAACAAGCAAGTACTCTAGAAGTCTGGCACTTTAATGCTAAATATTATGCAAAATTCTACAGAAAAAATTACAAGTAAAATCAATAAAGACTTTAACGATATGATAATTAGCGCGGATTGTCACACGTTTATTTTATCAAACAATCGACTGTATGAGAAGCGTGTCGCGGTGGGGTTCAACGTAATGAAAGTACGTAAATTAACATTGAATTGCTAGTCATGGATATGCCGAGGCGTCTGATGCCGTCAGTTACTTCAAACCAAAAATTAACTAGCGATCACTGTATCGCGGTAAAAGAAGCAAATACCAAAACTACTAACTGTAAAACTAAGGTCTCCTGACTGCGTAAACTCTTCACATAAAACCACATCGAGCATAATAATACCTATACAAAATTACCGAGATGTTGACAATAGCTTTTCAGTTTCAATTATAAACAATACATTTTAGAAAAATACAGATATCGCATAGTATTCATTGAATCGTAAATATAATTTTGTTTCGTCATCGTTAACCTATGAACCAGTCGGTCCACCCAAGCCCTTACATCACGTAAATCTTCGTAACCTACATTTAAAATTATATTAATTTGATAAAGCTTTCAACGACTCCACCGCTAGCGTCGTCCGAATCATTAAATCAATTGTTATATACAATATATATAATACAACGCAATAAAAATACATTATTTTTACCAAGTTAACCCTAATATTGTTAAAACGGGCCCAATTCCGAACTAAACTACTCTATACAGACATAAACATTTTTATACACATTTATTTTGTGAAAATTATATCTATCACAAGTGTCTATAGTTTTAATATAAAAAACACATGATAAAAGTCAAATGACTTTACAATGTTGAGTGCTAAGAGACTCTAGATTTTCCTTGAAATTACACATAATAATATTAGAGCTATATAATTATTGTTTCACGCGATAACAATAATATACGAAATCAGTATAGCAACCAGTGTTCCGCTGGCCATATCTACAAATTATAACCAGATCGTTGAGATCAATATAACGCGACACACAGTTGCCATACTAATATACGTTTATTGTTCATTGTAATCCATATAATTAAATATGTGTCTCCTTTTAGCAAAAAAAAAATTACAAGGTGACCAAATTATCTTTATCAAGTATCATAAATACAACAGACCACCGCGCCGTACGTAGCTAACAATATCTAACTCTATTAGTTACGTTATAAAGTTATAAGTGCGACAAACTTTAAGCAAACAAACGCTTTTCTGTGCTCAAACACTTTAAACTAATCAGTACAAATAAATGGACACGTCAACCAGCCTTGCGAGTCGTAGCTCCGAAATAATTATAACTAATGGTACAACTAAAGCTACAACAGACCGAATTGTTAATTGAAAATTAAACTCATCACTAATAATTAAAACCGCAACCGCTTTTATTATAAAAACACCATAGCACACTGTGTTAGTTACGACAATGCGTTAAATTAAATTACGTTTTGTGCCATAAACCAAAAACTTCGCTAAGATCAACAATTAAAAACATTGAGAAACATTCAACTCATATACGTCAAGTTCCGTGTTCAACGACAACGGAAAACATCAAAATTGCATTCACAAAATTTGTCCATAAAAATAAAAATTCGGATAAATAAAGTTTTGCATTCACAAGTATAACTCCATACTGACGTCATAATAGTACAAATACGCGACAATAGCTCATTCGAAAATTGTAATATCACTAGTAAAGAGTCAAATGTTCATTTCGACTGAGATATTATATGAACACAATATTAATCACAAGGAGAGCGTTTCGCGTATGAGCTTGCGTACGGTGTTGCCCACCGTGGTGGGCTGCGCTCCCGACAGATTGTAGTGGATCTTGAACAGGTACGGCTGGATGTCCGCGTACGACGTGTCGAAGATGAGATCCGCGTCGGAGCGGCTCGGCATCTTGGGCACGTACTCATGCCGGTTGATGATCTCGGTGATGAACACGATCTTGTCCTGCAGCATCTCGACCACGTTCTCGTGCTTGCTGTGCATGTCGTGTTCGCTGCGGGCCTCTGTCAGCTCGCAGTACACGGTCCACACCTCCCACGGGACGCACTCGGGCTGGAAGGGCCAGCGGGTGCGCCGCTTCTGGAAGAACTCGAGGCTGATGGAGCCCCTCGGAGGGGCCGAGGAGCCGTCCACGGCCCGCAGCAGCTCCGAGAAGTCCGATATCTCGCGCTTCACGTTGCGGCCCAGCGCCTCCGACTCGCAGCACACGTACGTGAAGTCTATGAAGTCGCAGTCCACGTCGATGTAGCTGACCGTGCGTATGGAGTAGCTCTCCTCGTTGTTGTACGTGAACTTGCCGCTGGAGCGGTGGAACAGCACCGTGTGGAAGATGCTGGCGACCACCTCGTCCACCTGCCGGCCCTCCATGGAGAGCTCGAACGCTATGGTCCTCGCGTTCATGTTGCCGGCGTCAGTGAGCCGCCGCGGTACCTTCGCTCACTATCGACATAATCACGAAACGTTCTCTCGGTTACGAGCGGCCGAACTGACCAACTGGACAAACGCAAACAGACTGCGCGTTGGACATTGCCATTTTTACAATACGCAACGGATCCAGCTCCACACTGGAACGGAGAACGACTTCTTTAATTGCCGCCTTATCTGTAGTATCAATTGTAATGAATGCTAAGTGCCTTACCTAATGATTTATTCTTACTCGAAAACTAGACATTTATCAGACGAACTAATAGGTATACTGTCCTTACATTATAGTATTTTACTTACCCATATATTTGAGTGTTCCGCAAAGAGTAGTAGTGCGTGATCCCACAGACAGCCACTTGGACAGTCCAAAATCAATTAGTTTTATATGGTAATCGGAGTCCAAAAGAATATTTTCTGGCTTTAAATCGCGAAAAATAACTCCGGCGTTATGAAGGAAATCTGTAAAATGAAAAAAGAACTTTATGAACCCTAGCATATAGACGTATTTTTCGATTTTTAAATATTTTCCTTTTTATTTAAGAGTGCATTTTATTACTAGGAGGTTAAGCGAGCAGGGATATAATCGCACGAACACAACAATGCACGTGTCAAAATTATTGTCACACATTATTTCATATAGGTATGCTATTTTCTACCCTATTACAAGTGTGTATAAAACTATAATTTTATTATCATATATTTTTAATTTATAAAATACGCTAAAAAATTGTAATATTCAAAAGACAAATGTCGTTCGTTGCTTACGTAGAAATTAAGATTTTTAGATACGTATTTTCTTATAAGATCAAACAAACTATGTTTATAATATATAATATTTTATTATTAATAGGAACTATAAATAGTTGTAACTCACCAATAGCGATAGCAATTTCGGCAACAAATATTTTTACTAGCTCCTCGGGTAATTTTCCATACGCATCGAGTAATTGTAATAATTCACCGCAAGGAATGTATTCTGAAACTAAAAACAAATGTTCGTGTACACAAAGAAAGAAATCTACATAATCTCCATCTAAATACACATTCATTAATATTTTTCAATAGCAATTCAGGGTATGATCACAGTTCATACGAATGTCATTAAAAAAAATCAAGGCGACAATATTTTGTGGTGCATCAACACCTTAGTTTCTTATAATAGAGCAACTTTCAAGTTATTATATCCAATACAGTACATTATAAAGATTTTTTTATTGATAAAAATTGTCTGCCTCGGTCGCGTAGTTGTATTATGTGTCTTTATAAAACACACAGCGTTGAGATGAAGAAGCAGTCTGTGAATTCTTGGTAATAATAAGAAAATACATAAAATCTTACCAGATACTCTATGGTAACCAAAGATAACCTCACCAGGAAGGAGCGCTGTCACTGTCAAGTGGTGCTAACATTGTCTGTAGTTGTGACGTATAGACCATAGCGTTTGTGAATTTTGCCGCGTAACCGTCAAAATTTCTTGTAACTATCTAAAAAGTTTGTAAAACTTGTTTAAACTATTAAAAATGGGCGACGAGAATGTTGAAAACGCGCCCAACAAGATTCCTTTTATGAACGGGAAAATGTGAATCGTTTGATTACACCTGAAATTGCAATTTCATCTAGTGATAGTTCGTCGGAGGAGGAGGACATAGTCACCGCCTCCCAATAAGTGTCTACGGAAGTTTTCACAGCAGTCACAATATTCAGGTATGCAAACTGAACATAACGACCCGCGAATTAATCTTTAATATCGCAGGTTAACCACATAACTCAATACTTAGAAGCATGTAGTCAGAATACACGGAGTAATCAAACTACAATTCACGAACATTCTACTTTCCTTAAAGACCCATCTCCTTCCAATAGTCTAAGTCTTAATTTAGTAGATTTAAACACCGACTTCAACAATTTGATACTCCAGCTTGGAAAGGTATTAGGTATAAGAAACCTTTAAGAACAGTTATTGCCACACCTGGGTTCACAACTTTAAAGGTCAATGAAGAGCTGTGTAATTTAAGCCCAGCAAGCACATCTACATGAGGTAAGGTTAGGAGACATAATTAGGTTCGATAGGGCAACTAAAAGGTTTGTAAGATTAGAAGGGGGCATACTGCAGGTGCACCAGTAAAACCAGTGCTCTAGGGTGGAAGCGATCACAGGTACACAAGCGCCACCCAAATGGGACTGAGGGTGAATTAGTAGCAACAAGGCGAACTGATCACCCATCTGTGCGACTGCATTAGGACGTTAGGTGGGGACGTTCCCACAAAACATATATACATACTAGCCCAGCAAAAGACTACTTGGCCTCCACAGAGAAGGTACTAGCAGGTCTTTCCAATACTGTTTTAGAACAAAGGCAGATGATGCAATCTGGGTTACAGGACTTATTGAACTGGGCTTCAAAGAACCCCCAGGAACTTACACTGAGTAACTTATACAATCGGGTGACAAAAACTTTTGGTCCCGGATCACCCGCTTAGAAAATTCCGAACCCACAATGCAAATAATTTGTGGCAAAAGAGCTGAATGTGTTGAGGTCCACCGTGATCAGTTATTGAAGCAAATAACAAATACAAATTTAAAAGCTACACTTAAAAGTGTACCAGGTCACCCTGTTCTGAATATCTTTTTGGTCGGCAAGCATTATTGCCAATCATAAAGTCTCTTAGTCTCTCTTAGTCCTCGGTGGCGTAGTGGTATTATGGTACGACTGCAATGCTGAGGTCTCGGGTTCGATCCCTGGGTCGGGCAAAGTGATATTGAGTTTTTCTATTCAGTATCAGCTCGGAGTTTGGAATTTGTGCCCTATATGGCGATAGGCTCGCCCCCTATCACATCATGGGACGAAATAATGACGAAGAGTGGGTGCACTAGTTGCACCTCTGCTTACCCCTTAGGGATAAAAAGAGTGAGTGTATATGTATGTATATCTATAAAGTCTCTTTTGGGCACTCATGTCTGGTTGAACACACCAACCTATATTAAACAGGCCTCTTCTTAAGGGACCTCCCAGGCTCATAAGCCCCAGTCAAAATTTATATTTATTTATATTTCTAATATAAAATATGACCCTAACAGGGAGGGTCGGGCAGTTCACTATAGCATTGATCAAAAGCAGGTTGCTCATAAGACTAATTAAATCAGTGCTTTCGTGGAAACAATCGCACCAATCTGGGCGCACAAAAATGACTATCAGAGGATTTTCCAAGCAGGTTGAAAGAACAGATGGATTTGTAGGTTCAATTCAAAGCCTACTTTCACCTGCCAATTTAGGAGGCTCACCGCAGGTACCTCCGAATTATTTACGACAGTGAAGTCCTGCAACTGTCAGCCCTAACTTCTGGCCCATGTTCAGCCCCCAGGACTTATACGGCCACATCAAATTGGATCGCAGAGATCCTTCGAGCCTGAGGCATTCGTGTTCTAGTATACCTAGACGATTACCTCCTAGTCCACTAGGACTGTTCCAAGTTAGTTGCTCAGGTTTCGGAAACACTGGGCATCTTGGAAACTTTGGGTTGGCATATAAACTTCTTGTAGAAATCCATAGTAGAACCTACTCAAAAATTAGAATACCTAGGTTTAATTTGAATTTAAAGAAACCTTAATGATACTTCTAAAGTAAGGCAATTGCACCCTAAAAAGGAACTGCAAAGACTGTTAGGAATGGTGCTGGCTGCACTATCGCAGACGACAAATATTTCTCAGACACTTTACACATAACAGGCTGAGAAAGAGGCTTTTACCAACACTGGCCTCGCTGGAGTTGCAGTGGTGGAAAAACTCCATAGAGAAAAATGTCTCCTCTCTGCGCAAAAAACAGACAACATATTTTCTCACCACAGACGCAGCGGATGCGGGCTGGGGAGCACACTTGAACAGATTCTATCTGTCGGGACAATAGACTCCAAATCAAAGAACATGACATTTCAATGTCAATGAGCTATATGCTGTATACGAGGCAATAATGAAGTACAAAGACATGCTCACATCTTGGTTCAGATTGACAATCGAACCATAGTCGCTTATATAAGAAACGAGGGCGGATCAAGATCTTTAGCGCTCTTGGCCCTGGCCACCAAACTTCTCAATCTAACTTTTCATCTGAATGTAACTAACGGCAGCCAGCCACGGCGGCTCCCAGGGAAGTTAAATGGGATAGCAGACCGATTGTCACGAGGACGATCACTACCAGAGTGGCATCTATTGCCCCAAGCCACAGAGGCAATATTTCTATAGTGGGGCACCCCAGATATAGACTTGTTCGCCTCGTTCCAAGATATGTAACTTTGGACTCAAGAGAAGGCTGCGCAGATTACTATACGCCTTCAGCCGTCAGTGGGAGTGAAATCTGGCCTGGGATATTCCCTTCACCGAATCTCATCTCCCAGGTCCTTGCACATCTCAACCAAGCCAGGGGATGTTACATACAAGTTTAAGAGCACCCCTGTGGACTCAATGCTATTGGCTACGGGACCTGAAAACCTCCCCCCACAAACGAAGGTATTAACTTTTCTAGCATGAAAAATTGGGGGAGGGGGTAGTGTGGCGGGCAGAATCAGGTAGCCCTCTGGAATGAAGGAGAAAAGAAATCATTATCAGCAACTTGGAGAGAATCTACATTACTAACATATGGCCCTCCTATTCGGAGATGGATTTTATGGTATAAAACAAATAATACTAATCACAGATCTCCTTTTAGTAACGATGTATCCAGATTTTTGGCTAGTCTTCATTTAGAAAAGAACTTTTCATACAATACAATATTATTACACAAATCCACCATTTCTACATTATGCCAACAAGGATGAGAAGTTAACTTGTAACTTTTTTGTACAACAGATCTTAAAAGCAATTGCATTAGCAAAACCAAAATCTAGAAAACCACCAATATAGGTCACTCAACTACTTTTAACTGGTTAAAATCTATACCTAGCGAACATACACTTTTCAATATATCTAGAAGAACGGCTTTAATTTTACTTTTATCATCTGGCTGCAGATTACATGACTTAACTCTTTTGAAGATCTCAAAAGAGCATTTTATCTTGAAAGATAATGAGACAATTTTTTAACCGATATTTGGTTCCATAAATTACTCAGCCTCACATCAACAGTCCGGCTGGTGTTTATTAAGGCATACTGATTATACAATTTGTCCAGTTTCACATGTTGAGAAATTTATTCATGTTCCTGAAACCAGGCAGTTAGAAAAACAACTAGATAACTTATTTATATCAGTAAAAGGCTCAATAAAACAGGCCGCAAGGACCATTATTGCAGGATGGATAAATATTTTCAAAATAGTTGATATAGAAGCTCCTCCAGGTAGCATAAGGTCAGCAGTTGCTTCCAGAGGATGGCTTGAAAATAGGCCAATTAAAGAAATTCTTGACAGAGGTAATTGGAAGAATGCACAGACATTTAAGAATTTTTATTGTTGGCTGATCAATGTAATTAACAGTGTAGATAAAGTTAATTTGTTATCTACAAATTTCTCTGCAATTTGAGTCCTTTAAATTTTTGAAATTGCTAATTTTCATAAAAAAAAAAGACAAACAAGTAATTTAATATTAAACTAGGAGCTAGTTAAGGCATACACACATAGTGTTGGCATACATAATGAATATTATTTAATTGTTTCTAATTATAACTAATTATGTTCTTACATATGACCACTACATAAGACTAATTATGGTTACATCTTAGAATTAGTACTTATAATTCATTTGATCACATTTATGTGATGTCTTCGAATTAATACTTATAATTCATTTGATCTTATTTATTATATTATTTTAGAAATAATACTAGTACTGATATTATTTCATTCACATAGCGTTTGTATTATATTTCACCAGCAGATATCAAACACATCTTCATCTCAACGCTGTGTGTTTTATAAAGACACATAATATGAATGTTTTGCACAAAAACAAAACATGTATTATGTGTTGATCAAAACACACAGCGTTGCAGTGTACTGCTTGCTGATGAAGATGCTATGGTCTATACGTCACAACTACAGACAATGTTAGCACCACTTGACAGTGACAGCGCTCCTTCCTGGTGAGGTTATCTTTGGTTACCATAGAGTATCTGGTAAGATTTTATGTATTTTCTTATTATTACCAAGAATTCACAGACTGCTTCTTCATCTCAACGCTGTGTGTTTTGATCAACACATAATACATGTTTTGTTTTTGTGCAAAACATTCATATTATGGCACGAGTGCAATGCTGAGGTGTTGGGTTTGATCCCCGGGTCGGGCAGTTTTATTTGATTTTTCTACTCAGTATCAGCCCGCAGTCTGGAATTTGTGCCGGATATGGCGATAGGCTCGCCCCCTATCACATCATAGGACGGAACATGCACGGCGAAAAGTGGATGCATTAGTTGCACCTCTGCCTACCACTTCGGGGCCAAAATGTGTGAGTGTATGTGTGTAAAAATTGCTGTGTTCCATAAGATTAGTAAACACATTTACTTATAATAAACTTACTTATAGTATATTTTAAAGGTTGTAATAAGCTAAAATCAACAAAATAGCAAAATACCAAAGTTTTTTGAAAATGTTTCTTATGCAAAAACTAACCCCGTTATAGGAGCACCATTTGAGTAAATCCAAACGATATTCGGTCACCCTCAAATATTCAGGTCAATGTCGGCATAATATCTCGACTGTTGTTACAATTATGCCGGACAGGAAAACTGTTATCGATATTTGCTAACCCGAGATTATAAGGATTTGGCGACATTAAATACTGTCAAGGCTAGTAGACATATATTTAATTGCTAGCAAGTAGTTTACTGCTAAAGGACTACCTGGCCCTTAAAGCATATCAATGTCAATTTTTTTTTAATCTTATCCTTAGATATCGTCGGGGATAGTGCAATATCGCGTAAGTGATAAAAGTCCAATTGAGATTGATCCTTACTACACTAAACTTAGCATCGATAAAAAACTGTTTTAATCACTTATGCGGTATTGCGTGATCTCCGCCGATTTTATAAAACTAAGGGCAGTATTAATAAAGCAATCTCAAGTTCGAGTTTCATCTCAAGTAGACATAATGTATTGAACTCTTCATACATTATGTCTACTTAAGATGTAACTCAAACTTGAGATTGATTTATTAATACCGCCCAAGTCCCCCGTCGCGTGTCTCTATCTGAAAGCGATAAACTAAGAAAACTATCGACCGGCTTTCGATTTTAGTATGGAGTTACTTTGAGACCCTCGGAAGAACACAGGCTACTTTGTATCCCGGGAAAATATATAGCGAGACTTTAATCTCGGTAAACCGTAAAACTACATCACGTGGGCGAAGCGGCGAGCAAAAACTAGTAACTTACAAAGCATGGTAATACAGTAGAATCAGTTTAATATGGCTCCGCGTATATTGACCAACCGCTTAATATGACGAAACTGTAGAATTCGTTTGGTTTCTCACAAACTTGTACGAAAGTAAAATCAGATACAATGACTTTTCATACTGCTTGTAATGACATATCGCTTATAATGACCATATGTTTAAGGAAATATGCCCGGTTATAGAGACCAATAGAATACTGAAACTTTTTTTACCAATCTTCTGCAATTTGCCAATCGCGTAATGACTTGCTTTGTTCAGATCATTGTCAAATTAATGGCATTGCGCATAAGTGATTAGCCAATAAAAAATATTACGATAAAATCCTTATGCTTTTTATTTCCCTTCGATGTCATTATAAGCTGATTCAACTGTAGTTCCAACGTCCATCTCTTCAGGATGATAAACCTGCTCTAGTTAAGACGTAAGATTATTAGTCTTACGATACCCAAGAATTAAAATCTACATTGTTATTTAAAAAGACACACAAAATACACATCGATACTTGATGGCAGCAATTTACAAACCCGTGGTTGCTCAGGGTAAAAGACGTACCACCCAGTAAAGTTTAATAATTTAACTTCCTGTTAATATAGATTTAACTTGTAATTATTACAATAAAATCGCAATATGACTGGTTAGTCATTCGGTTGAATAGGGATTTTTACAACCTCAATACTACACTGAGAAAGGCTTTTATCGATGTTGTGAATGACATTATACCCTCTTGTATATTTATAGTAATTCGATAAACAAATTTAAATGCTATCAATAAACAAAGTGACAAAAAAAAACAATCTAATTTAAAACACAAATGTCACAAATACAACTTACGAGTGATATACAATCGACAATGACCTTCAAATTTAAAATATCGATACATGTGGATTAATTCAAATGTGATATACCTGATGTGACCCCGTTTCGTAGACAGCCGATGACCGTACAATAACGCGTTACGATTAATGATAATTTAGGACAGAGTCAAAGGCTCAATGATACATTTATGATTCCGATAACATTGTACTAGATACAGTGTTTAGTAATGGTTTTAGACAGTATGGATTATTTTGCAATAAACTATGTCAAAAAATGGTATACATTATGTCAACAATGGTTTTAACTTTGATATTCTACTAAGCCCTATAATATATCTTACATAAAAAATACTATAAGTAGGTATATTTTCATATAAACAGATGTTAAATATATGACTGTAATAATATGAGAAATATTATTGTGTGTTTATAATGTATGTTCTATATTATAATAATTGTTGCATTCCTTATTAAACAAATACCACAACCACCAACCAGTCCTAGACAATGCTTTCGTGTATGCTAATAATGTATCTCTACACTCCAGACTTTTTTTGTATGTCGAGCATGCTCTAATTTATTATTCCGATAGAGCCGCATGTATAAACTACCTATCACTAGTAAACAAACAGTGTTAAAGAAGACGCAGCCGTGACTTCCCGCGTGCCACTATATTTAGAGTCAGATAATGCAATCACACGAGAAACGGGTGACAATCACGACTACCCCGTGTGCCAGCCTGCCCTCTACAATAATGTAGAGTATGTTATATCAATAGTGTGGGCTAGCATTATAAATAATTATAATTATGTATTATTTACTGGTGGTAGGACTCTCATAATATGTAAGAATCCGTCTGGGTGGGTACCGTCGCAATGTCTATGTCTACCGCCAAGCAGCAGTGTGCATGCACTGTTGTGTTTCGGTTTGAAGAACATTGTAGCCAGTGTAACTTCAAAACATAATGAGTCTTAACATCTTATGTCTCAGGATGGCGAGCGCTGTGGAATGCCACACAGTACTTTGTAACTCAAGATGCTGGATGGTGTTTCTACTGTTTATGGGTAGTCGTATCGTTTACCATCAGGCGAACGGCATGCTCGCCTCGTCATTTGATGCAATAAAAAAAATATATAACCCCTATTCATTCACTGAATAAACATAAGTAATATCTATAGTAATCTTTACATATTATTAGCAAAAAAAGTCCCCCACCATGTGTTTCTGAACGCGATATACTGAAAAAGTACTGAACGGATTTCGATAGAAACAATTTATGGAGATAGTTAGGATCCTGGGAAGGACAAAGGCTATATTTTATCCCGGAAAAACTTTCATGAGATCGAAGTCGCGAGAAAAAGCTGGTATTACACGTTGTTATTTTGAACAAATCAGGAAATTCCTTTGCCTACTAAGAATCTACGCTATTTCTGATGAATCTTCATACTTTTATACGGTAAACGGACTTTAATATTAATGGAGCCGCGAGAAAAACGTAATACAGCAAAATATTTACCTCAAAACAGTACAATCAAACAGCTATAATGTATATTCTGTCTATTTATAAAGAAATCATTGAGAGAGATCGACACACGTGGTGTTCCATTTACCGTTTCAAGCACGTATCTCTTTGTAATTATTATTTGGGTTACGCTAATAAAATTACATTTTATGAGGTAGGTATTTATTGCCCACATCTTTCTGGGCTATAAAGATCTGATGATAAAATAAAGTAAGTCACACGATAAGGCTAGAGTATAGAACCTAATAAAGGAAGATGGGAGTCAAGTATTTACTGAGATTGTGTTTTTTTTATTTACGTTTATATTTTGCAGACATATAACTAACACTACGTATTATGGACGAGACATAAATGGAAATAGGAAATGCCGTCGCCAACATACCCAGAATGGCACAACAGTTTCCAAAAATCGACAATAAGTCAGAACTTTAGTATTGCGTTTCATTCCCAACATTTAACTATACTTTCGAAGATCCAAACATAAGCAATGCACTGACAATTTATCCAGTGTTGAGAATGTGAATATATTAGATGGTAGATCTCTCACCATACGCTGATCAGTTCGGTTCCGGTTTATAGCTAGTGTAATTAATAAGTTTCATGAAGCTTAACATTTAATGTGTCACGATGAGGCCACTACACGTAGAGCCATGCAGTGCTTTGCAATTTGAAATACGGATATTACTTCCAGTCAGTAGCTTGTTAATCTCGCATAAAAAGCTCAGATGCGTTGTTTATTAGCATCTGATCACCCTTTGCCAAATATAAAAATTCTTACCAATATAGAGTCTTTTCTTAGTCTGCCAGCGGGAGACGGCACCCGCTATGAAGGAATGATGACCGCACGCGGCCTGTATTCGCGATTCTTCTTTAACTTGACGTACTGCGTTCTCGTTCACTATCTGGAATTGTTTATTTACTTTATCATCCCCACAATCGTGTAACACGTGTTTAGTGAAATTCATTATGAGTCATCGTGTAATTACGTGAAGTATTTACGACTGAATAAACTATGACACGTGGACGTGAAATTGTGGTTAGTTAGCGTCTTACATGTTCAATACAAATCTGTTCAATTGACTTAGTATGTTGTCATAGGCGTAAGGAACTTTCATACTGGTATTGCGTGGCAGTTGGTTCATAGTCATACGAATATGGCATAAACGGCAAGTTACACGAATTACATAGGAATTGCAATAGACTTAATGTCAAGAAAATACAAGATTATATGTCGCGATATTGTTTTGGTGCGATTATATTTTGAGAAACATCGCAACGTTGATGAGTAAACAAAGTATCTACGTGTTTTAAATTTAAAATTCTAACAACCCAATGACCTTTAAGGTGCGGCGGATGTACAACCGGTTCAGAAGTAACCTCTGCTAGTTCGATTACCGAATTGGGTTTAATATTTTGGCGATCACTTTATAGCAGGTCGCGATCGACATTTCCAGAGACAAGGAGACTATGAGTTCCGTGTGTAATTTTTTATACATATATTTAGTAGTTAAAACATGTGGGTCTGGGTAACTTGATAGTTAATGGTAACCATCAACACAGACTATTAACCATACTATTATTAATACAGAAATCTATAACAATAAAATAAATTGAAACGACTATATTCTCTAATAATTGCCTCAGCTTTACGATTTTCGCGAGTCATCAAACAATATAGTTGTGTACTGTCAGCAGCATAAATATCTGTACAAATTCAATATTTCAAATTTCAAATCGTCTATATACGCGTTAAGTTAAACTTGAAAAAAAATTCTTCGTATGAAGTTAAGCAAATCCATTTTATTATATTGTTGTGAAGAGAATAAAAAAGATTATTAAGAACACAAAAGTATGTAGGCAATTTGAAAATTTGAATTTGTTCAGCTACTTATGCTGGTGACTGTACATATATTAAACAAAGGTATATGCTCTCTGTACTCGCGTATAGATTGTTTTTCTGATTCGTCTGTACTTAAACACCAAAACGGCTAAACCTCTTGACGCGATCCTCCTTTGCAGTTGGTCTTTTGGTTATATAGTCTAAGGTCTTATCAGAAAGTAACATTGGCTGCATTTGTTTTGGTAAATAAATAAAATTTTACAGGTGTAACGTTAGTTAAGTGTGTGATATAAAACACGGTCTTGTCATCTTAGAAACCGTAGACAGGTGACAAGAGTATGCCATAAACGGTGTGTTACGTATCATATTTCCTGTCGGAAGACATGTACTAATCTCACGATTCCTGATTACTCTTCGATACGCAGCAGCATAACAGCAATGGCGCGATTATCATAGGGATGAGATCACCATTTTGTACGTGACTAAATGAATGTACATCTATTTAGGTATCTAAATTATAAACAAAATTAGCTATATTTAAAACCTTTAAAAGGTCTGAAATATAGTGTTTAAGCCTAATTAAAATTAGCTAAGCTACATTAATAAATATGCGAAAACAATGTTTAATTTTAAATAGGCACTGACTCCAAAATTGGTTATCAGTATATAAGTAATGCTATCGTATATTTATTCACTATTAAATCATTTTTTGGTTGGTTTAGTTTTTTTAGTTGTTTTTGAAGGCGGTTAATTTTTTTGTTATATCTACAACAGTATTTCAAAACTGATAAAATGCCTCATTTTTCAATAAAATGTGATGCTGATTTCACAAAATAATCAAGTTTGATTTAAAGCATGATTCACAACTCAAATCACTGATTTAAATCAATCAACCCTGCTAGGCTACTCTCGACGCCAATACCGATCGATTGGACATTGTCCAATTGGATTTGGTATTCTTGAAAATCACACCAGCGCCACATTGGACCAATATTAGATGGCTATTTCATGAACTAAACTCAATTGGGATTGACATTGGAAAATTCGTTAGCGGTACTCTTGACGTGATTTTGACATTTCAAATTGATATTAGATTGCGGTGTGCTTGCGTTGTCAAAGAAAAAAATTCAATAAAAAAATAGTAACTTTACTTTTATTGTATTAAATTTTCATTGGAATTTTTTAAGAATAATGTATTGAAATGGTAACTTTGGTGTTCGCCTATAAGTTATTGCACAATACCCAATTACGGGAATCAAAAAGAAGGAAAAATGAGGGAAGAATGTCGAGGCCTTTGAAAACCTTATTATACCTATATATTTATACCTATAATACCTTATATTGTCCTTACCAGACGATGAATTTCGAGCAATTTCTCGAATAAAAAAAACCTTTATTTGAAAATTTGTACATAGAGTTGAAACCATATCTACCCGTCCCCAAAAGAAAAAGTGAAATATTACCTAAATTTAAAACTAGTACTTCTAGATCTATCTTTATCATAATCATTAACGTAACCTAAATATTTCAAATCAATAATCTGAGTAAAAAATGTTTCTCAAGTACCATTTGCTAAATTAAAGTTCGTATTTTAACTTTTAGATATTAGTAGCGTTGTCCTTTTACACCACCGGGAGCTACCAGCGCCTTGTTGGAGGTACTAAGGGGCTCATTGTATCCCAATAGCCGGTATCTCGGTGTATAAAGCAGGTGACGGCATGCGCACTTTTTAAAAGCCCTTTTGCCATGCCCGGGTGGCTTTCCAAAAAATCTACTTAGGCTTCAATTTGCACGTAAGTTGGTCTAGATATTTTCATGTACATGAAAAACATTTTTAGGCTATATGGTACCGAATATCTTCGCCTTTCTAGGTGTAAAAATTCACGCATAACGAATTTTAACATCCAAATACTGCTTTTTCAGTATTTTGCGAATTTATTTACCTATTTTAACTAAATAAAAACAAAATGCACACAGTCAGATTAGTTATATAAGCAAATGCACACACATCACCGTTAAATAAGGATATAAACCAATTGAAGGAACTTTACAAACATAAAACACTATACCTTCATAATAAAATTAGAGACAACATCTTCTACGCTCGAAAATGGTTTTGTTATAAGTGAAAACAGAAACTAATACAACTAATGCCAGTTATGACCTCAAACTCCTGTTACAAGACTCTAAATCTTAACCAAAGCGCCAAATGATGATAACACAACAACGTTGGCGCTTAAGTAAGCATACCTTGATTATTAAGAAACTTTATGTGGAATGTGTGGAATAAATAATGCTAAATAAAATTGGGAGTAAAACAATAAAATCAAATATCACAAATAATTATTTTCTTCTTCTTCTTCTTCTTTTAAATTATGGCTTCCACCGATTATCTATCGGTGATTTCGCCAATGTCAAGTAATAATAGCAGATACAAATGACCAAAGAGTTTTTTTTTTTTTTTTTTTTATATATAATTCTCCCTTACAGGGAAGGCAAAGGGTTCAAGCCCATACAGCCTCGTCTTAAGTGATATCTCTGGTTGTCGTAGTAAAGCAGTGGCTACCTTACCAAGACTTTATCAAGGAGTTTTGGCGGCAACGAAAAAACACTTGATTGACACAGTTATTTCAATTCACTTCATTTGAGCACTTTAATAGAACTATATTGGATAATTTACCACCACAATTAAGCAATATAACACTAAGTATCACCAAAATAATGAATTAAAACAAAAGCACCTCATGACACTTTCACGTTCCCGCCAAAACTCCTGACCAAAGAGTTTTTTTTTTTTTTTTTTAATATAATTTTCCCTTATAGGGAAGGCAAAGGGTTCAAGCCCATACAGCCTCGTCTTAAGTGATATCTTTGGTTGTCGTAGTAAAGCAGTGGCTACCTTACCAAGACTTTATCAAGGAGTTTTGGCGGCAACGAAAAAACACTTGATTGGCACAGTTATTTCAATTCACTTCATTTGAGCACTTTAATAGAACTATATTGGATAATATACCACCATAATTATGCAATATAACACTAAGTATCACCAAAATAATGAATTAAAACAACAGCACCTCATGGCACTTCCACGTTCCCGCCAAAACTCTCTGACCAAAGAGTATTATATACATTGCAAATGACACCAGAATGACACTATGCTTTTTTTAATTTTAGAATTTCGGCCCGAAGTTACCAAGTAATTTGGATAATAGATAATGAAAATAATTATTTTAGTTCCCGTAAATATTTGACGTTTTAAAAAACCGTCCATGGCAAAGGACAAACAGCATACAGCCTCAATCTTTCAAATACATTCATTTTAATATATTTTTTTTTTAATGAGACGTGCGTGAAAATATTAAATATTGGAAGAGAAATGAATTTTACTTATGGATAAAGGATTTCAACCGGTAATTGCTAAGATTTTTGTCTTTAATGTTTGTTTTACCGATTTCTTTGAAGCTTCTGACATCTCTAATGTCAGCTAACTTCATTTTTTAACGACGAACCCGTTACCCAATGAAAATGCAATTCTAATTTTAATCCAATTACAATAAATTGCGTTTAAAGAGTACGAAATCATGTGACGTACAAATGATTGGAATTGGATTGACATTGGTATTAGAATTATCTTGGCGTCAAGAGTAACCCAGCTGATATAAACGCTAAACTGTGCCACTAGAATACAATCTAAATCTAACATTACATAAATTTTATCTAACACGGAAAATAGAACAACGCTTTTAGAATAATATTTCCCAACATTATGAATTAGCTCACCTGTGCCTTGCTTAGGACTTTTAAAGCATATTCCTTGTCTTCGCTGAGCTTTTTCACTTTGTACACTTCACCAAAAGCTCCTTTTGCTATAGTGGTCTCTATTTTAAAGTCCTTTTGTAGCAAATCTGTGGTGATGGGGAATTCAGGTAGGAAAATTGATTCCTTGTGTGCAACTGGCCATGCTGTTTTGCTAGCTTCAAGGGGATTTCTTAATGTTGAATCATTCCATCTGTAAAGGAGCATATACATACATACATACCTACACACTCACACCTTTTATCCCCCAAAGGATAGGCAGAGGCACAACTAATGCAACCAATTTTCGCCATGCGTAATCCATCCTATGATATGATAAAAGGTGAGCCTATCATCATATCCAGCACAATTTCTAGACTCCAGGCAGATACTGATTAAAAAATGTCAATTTTACTGCCGAACTTGTGGATTGAACCTCAGGTCTCAGCATTGTAGTGGTACTGTAATACATCTACACCACCGAGGCACCAGAATATATTTCAAATAAACCTCTAAGGTCATAAATATTTATGTGTCTATCAGGTGACCCATGGGCTTGTTTGACTCTATTAATTAAAAAAGAACATCACAATAACTATTTCTTGTGAATTATTAAGTCTTTATGTACTCTACATAATGTATTAGTTTTTTTTTTATATTTTATGGCATTATGATATTTAACCAATCAAGCCCGCTTATATATATATAGATGTATGAGAAAACCCTATATATATGGACACCGGTGTCCGTCGCGGGGCTTGACAAGTCAAACGAGAGTAGTTGAAGGAAGGAATTAACAAATTTTGTTAAACCTTATTACCTTTAATTCACAAACTAGATGTTAGTGTCTTAAAATAAAAAAATAAACAGTTGCTGAAAAGAAAACACATGTGAGAATGTTGTTATAGCATGCACAGGATTCACTTTCTTACATGTTATGCCACATTTTTTACACATCTATACATACAGAACTTTTAATCAAAAGTGATAAAGCTGATTTACTGAAAAGCATGCAAAACCAGCAAAGGAAATAAATAATTGCTAATGCACAAACATAAACACAAGATTAGATAATAAAATATAATAGACATGTGCCACTTAAAATCCATTGTAGGATAAAATACTACAGTTAATATAACTCTAGATACATTGTAGTTACACAATTCATTTGAAATAAATATGCAATTCTTTGAATGCAATTAAATTTATTCCAATAGAATTAGGGGATAATTGAAAGGTAAATTTTTACAATAGTATCTAAATGAACCTTCTAAACCACTTGTTCTTAACACATAAAATTACATTGTTATGTTTGACATATATTATGATAACATTATAAAAGAAAATAATTATCCAAATTTTGTGATAAATATACATTTGATTGCTAATGTTTACCTTGACATTGCGGTGATTGACTCTAAACACTAGAACTTACCAATAGGTACAAACATGTTTGAAGCTCCACTATAGTTTAGATTTCAGTAACTAGTGACTCAGGGTATTTATTACTGACCTTCGTCTAGAAACCCGAGACCAAGGACGTGATGCGCTGTACACGGACTGGCTGCTTGATACGCTGACGAAGGAACGCCCGCTAAGGTTGCCCACGAAATTCGACAAACTGAACTGCACAACAAAAATATTGCTTGGAAAGATAACAAAGAACTGTCACAATATCAACGTTAACGTACATGGAAAATAATACCAATAATATGCACACGCACTACAAAATACCACAAAGGGAGTTAGGTTAGTCATTGTAATAATACCTGGGCAAATTATTACGTGAGTTCAGCTGAGAATGACATTAGCAAGTTTTTATTTCATCATTTACTTACTTGACTTGTGAAGACCTGCCTCTCGTGCTCCGAGTTTTCAGATTGACCCTGATATCTCTGATTGCTCTTGTTGTGAGAGTTTCCCATTAAAAAAAAATTAAATGTCCTATTCGCGTTGTTATTTGTATATTTTCATTTTATTACAAAGAACCGTTGTTGACTTTTCCACCATGAATCTCCCATAGACTACGATGATTTTTTTTTGTCTATAGTTAGTATTGCCAACCCCAAGAAACCAAAAAGATCAATTCACTAATAAAAACACGGGAGAAAAATATAATATCAATTAATTTCATAGGGCGAAAAGTTTTCTTTTTATCCACACTGCTAGGGTTGCCAGGCGTCCGGATAAAGCCGGACATAGTTAGGCTTTTTGAATGCGTGTCCGGCCTGTAAAGAATACCTAATTAAATTTTGTGCTATTTTGTTTTACAATTATACAATGATATTATTTCTACAAAACATAATATTATAATAGCAATAATTATTGATATTATTTATTTCAGGCGTCCGCTTGGTCACATTGGCCCAGTACGCGTGATCTGTCAACAAGTGAAAATCGACCTACACGCACACACATAAGGCGCGTCAACACGCACACATCGCGAGTTTGACAGCTGTCAGATCGGTCCGATCGGACCGGTCGGGGCTCGACAGGTATCATTTTTGGGTATTATTATTATTTGCGCTCGTAGCACCGATGATACTCGATGGTATTTTTATAGAACGTAATAATTGGCAACACGAGGGTAGTCGATGTTACGAGCATTAGGCGTGAAACATTTGTTAGTTCTAAAGATTATTTTGTGAAACTCGAAGCTCTAGTACAGTGGAATAAAATAGTATCGCATATTCTAGTGGTTTCTCTTCAAAGTTTTAACAGTCTAAACTACGGCTTCTCCGGCTTTTGCTTTTTTACATTTGACCAGTGACTTTTACGGGGGATGCAAATGCGTAAAAATTACTCGGCCATGGAAATACACTTGGGAGATAAAAAACCGTATTTATATTAAGACACAAAATCCTTAATAATTTAGGGTATCCGGCCTTTTTACCCAAATGTCCGGCCAAACTGGCTGTTCGGCTATTAGGTTTGACGACCTGGCAGCCCTACACACTGCAGTGGTCTCGGACGACATAATATGAAATCGGTAGAGTTGCCAAGTAAAATCGGTATATTTGGAGCAAAAATCGGTATATGCAAAAAAGTAAAAAGCAATATTAAGTCACAATCCCTTAATTTTAAACTCCAGGGACTGTTACTCCACTAAAATAAGGTAATTTCGAAAATGAGAGTAACGCATACACCCGCCCCCCGTTAATTAAGTAAAAAATAAAAAAAAAATGCCTCCCCTTTATAAATACTGCTCGCCGCTGCCCTAAACAGCAACATACAGTCTGGCAAAATAGAGTTGAAATAAATGAGGGCGCCAGTGCATTTGATATGGCAATCTTAGAGTAAGTATAACTACGTATAGAGCGCGTGTATGCAAGTGGGAACAATAGGCACGGGTGAGAACATCGTCCTGCGCCAGCCGCAAGCGCTTGTAGTCACTCGAGTAGGAACGATGTGAGCACACGCGAGTGAGATCTATGCGAATATTTGATTATTAATATTGCAAAATGGTTCAATGTTCTGTGGAATCTTGTAAAAACGACACTCGGAAACACACTAAACAGAATTCTATTATCACGTTTCACAGTCAAGCCATATTTCAGTATATTTTTAGGTAAAATTGAAATCACGCGTCGCGGTATGAAAGGTGCACGGGAGGCGAACACTTGTAGTCCCCGCACTGCCCCGCGTCCCGCTTTTTCGATAGTGATGTTACGTGTCGATACCAGAATCGATGTAATATTTTCATATTATAGCATACGTATTTATTATTATCGAAGGCGATACTTAATATAATGTAGCTTAGGTAACTGTTTTTGTCTGTGTGTGATTTTTATGCCAATTAATAATTACGTTTTTGTTTATGAAATTAAAGAAATAATTACTGTTCCTAAAAATTGACCGATTACGATGATATTTTAAGCTATTGCATATCTTCTATAGCGGGCCTTGACAGCATAAGTTAGCAATCATTAAGATATTTTTTTTTAACATTGGTAATAAATATTTCAAAAACTAGACGTGACTATTTTAGGCTTGGGGAGACTAGCTAAGAAATCCATGGTGCGATTCTCGGTTTATATCCATTGGTTCAATTATAATGGATATCCATTAATATTCTTGGTTCTTATTGCTTGTAAAAACTGCTCTTGAGGTACCGTGTTTATAAATCATTCCACATGGCACTATACGAATGCGAATTACGCAGCATAGCTTTTATCTATATTAACGCAATACGCTTAAAATTACTCACAAGGCCATATTTTGTAGAACCACAATTTTTTAACAACAATATGTACCGCGCCGCCGGACTTGTACTTATCGATAACTGTTGCGTTGGTGCTGCTCGCGTGCCCATCCCTAGCAGGCGCCAACATTTCTATATAAGTAGCTATAGTTCACCTGCCTACGCTGGGTAGTGGGCGCACGGTGCGATATTAGCGCTCTATAGGTACTTATACATACTCTAAATATGGCAATACATATACTTTGACGCAAACTGTCTTGATCCATTTAATTAATTAATTATTTTTAAACTACTTGTGTTAAAATAATATCATATAACTTTCGACCCGAGTATAACCAAGAAATAATGGTAGCAAAGAGCACTCGCCACTCTGCTCACTAGTCGCTAGTCAAATGTCAATTTTACTGTCAAGTCAAGTCAAGTGTCAATTGTCATGTGTCAGTGAAACTGAAAGTAAATAAATATAATATTTTCATAACTTGTGCCGGCCAAGAATTATTAACATATAACGTCGTAAAATATCAAAATATAACAAAATTATATTTGAGTCTAACCTTGATATTCATATGAAATAATATTAGGTAATACACGATGAATATAACATAGACGGGCATAAATTGTATACCTAGCACTGTTCATTCATCTGTCTTGATATAATCACTTATTTTTTCTTTAGTTTAGTCAACATTATTTTAGTATTAACACGTATTTATCGATGGTATTTCTAACTTTTCGACATGTCATACGTTAAAGCATTTTATGAAAATAACCTTTGAACCTAGATAAGTAAAACTATGAATGTTATACTCGGTGCGTCTGTCACAGTGCTGGTGGTGTCGATCATCGTATATTTTTTAATGATACCTTCTGCAGGTGGGTAGAATTGTTGTCTTTTGAAATATATATCAACACTTATGTGATAACCTTATAAATATTATGAAAGCAAAAGTTTGGGTTAAGATTTAGCATCTTGTAACAGGAGTTTGAGGTGAAAACTGGCACTAATTGGGTTAGTTTTTGTTTCCACTTACAACAAAACCATTTTCGAGCAAAGAGCGTTACTTTTTATTGGGTGATAATATCAAATTATTTTTTATTTTTATATGGTTAAGATACATAAATAAATACGTGAACAACTGAAAAAGTAATGTTTTGGTTGTCAAAATTCGTTATGCGTCAATTTTCACTTTTAGAAAGGCGAAGGTATTCAGTACCATACAGCCTAAAATGGTTTTTATGACAATTAAGTGGTTGTTATTAAAAATTTATGCTCGCTGATTATAAATACGACATTCTCAGACTTCGCCAGAGTACTGTCTTTCGTAAAAATTGAATCACAAAATGTACGAAAAAGAAAAAGTGGCTACGATTTAGAGTCTTTTAACTCCTGTTACAAGATGCTAAATCGCAGTCAAAGTTTGTTAGAGGTTGGTTGTTGTAAGCCAAACCAGTGGATGGATTTGGGATGATATTTGGTGCTTAGGTAATCCAAGTTCTGGATAAATGTATAATCCTTTTATGCCCTAAAACTATGCAGTGACTTTTATTTTATTCCTGAAGAGATAATTTAATATGGGCAAAGCTGTGAGAAAAACTTAGTAGAACATATTTCCCTGTTGTCAAATTATAGTAATAATACGAGCCCTGTATTCAGGACCGAACTGACCCAAGACAGCGCCTGTGTGCGAAATCAATCAAGCACCTCTGATTTTTGTCGTCCTGTTATGACATTAATATTATTTATTGTTAACCTTTCTTGGCTCATTATGCTCAGGTTTAATTTAAAATGTGGCCTTTTATAAGGCATTTGTATCAAGATATGTAGTTGGCTTATGTAGCAAATGCAGCGGTTCTTTTGATTTTAACACTAAGCCCATAAACATTGGGGTTAAAATTCAAGAAGTGTAAAGTTAAACTACAGGCGTAAATATTGCCTTGGGAGACTTGTGCCTATTTTCTTACCTACACAATGATAAAGTAGATGTTGTAGTATAACCAATATAATTTCAATAAGTAGTCTGTCAAGCCCCGTGACGGACACCGGTGTCCATATATATAGGGTTTTCCCATACATCTATATGGGTGTTTCTCAGTAAACTGGGCAACTTTTGTAAGAAAACTGTCTAGGCTACTTTTTTGCTTATATATTTTTAAATCTTATTCGAGGTATAAATATCCATCTCTTTATTAATATATGACAGATGAACCAAAAAGATTTCCATTACCTTAGAAATTATTGAGCATTTTCTGAAAAATCTGTACAGGGGACTGTTGTCAATGTCAGGGGACTGTGAACGTTAAATGAAAAATACAATTTCAGTAGTAAAATTAATTCTTTTTATTTTCATTAAGGTTTGTAGCTTAAGAATTATATAATAAACACATTTCACAATGATAAACTTTTTTAATGTATTTAGTTATTCGACAAGTCTCTGGATTTTGGGTCTATGAAATCAAGTATTTCGGATATCCATTTCTTACAAATGATTTGTGTTCTGTCATCGAATTCCTTATAAGTAGGAGTCCTATTAACACGCTTCTGACATTCTCTAGACAAACATTTCTCATTATAGCAGTCACAGCACAGCTCCTAAAGCAATTTCTGATGGCTGTTATAGTTTAAAATTTTCCACTGAATAAAGCAGATAGTTTTCAAGTTTATATTTGAGTGGATCATGTACAAACAAGTATCATGTTTATCAACTTTTGTCATTATAATCCAAAAAGGTTGTAGTCTACAAAAGGTTTGATAACTTTGTGTGAAATTTTTTTCTGTTATTTGAACTTCTTGTATAACACCAGCAATTGATTAAGCATTTATCACTTATGTTTCCGTCCTGCTTTTCTCTATATGAATTCTGTTTTCCCGTTCCGAATCTACTATTAGAATCATCTTCAAAGAAATTTAAACTGCTCTTTCACATTCATCTGAAATTTTGTTTTTTCTTACCAGTCGATGTGCCTTTTTTTCCTTTTTCTTTTGTAGGTCACAGCTATGTTTTCCATTCGCTATATTATAACTTATATTAATCAACTATCTTTTCTGAAACTATTTATGCTAAAAGTCCTTTTTCTCTTATTGTTTTCATCTCTGATAATATTTCTTGTAATCGTTTTTTAATACTTCACCGAATAGTGTTATTGACAAGATCTTTTCTAAATTCTGGAGTATTTTCAATGTTCTGTAACTTAGTATTTGGTATATCTTTAGGTTCGGTATTGTTTTACTTTATTGCGATAGTCGTTTCTTGTACTTCAATACTTTCTTCTTCAGAACTGTAATTTCTTCATTCTTTTTCTGCTTTATGTTGTATCTTAGTATTTTCTCTTTATTAGGATTTTTTTCAATTATGTCCGCAACTTCAGGTGCTGGCAGTTGAGTTGAACTAGATACATTAGAGTATGGAGTATTTTCTCTCATAAACAAGTTAGTAATATTTGCTAATACTTTTTTCCTATTACGATACTAGGTGCAGTGCTCTTTCCACTTCTTCTTTGTATTCCGGTGTTCTCGTGGATTCATAATTTCAACAAGCTTTCTAGTTCTTTTTTCTTAAGATATTTCAAGCGTTCTTTTCTTGTTCTCTAAACTTTTATCTTTTCTGCGGATTGTTTTTAGTATAATCATATTGTTTCGCTCAGTTTCCCCATTTTCTTTGTAAAATCTCTTCCTTAGAGTTGTTTGTCTTCCTTGGGACTATACTCAAAACACACGTGTACCTGAAACAATAATAAAAATAGTATAAAAACCGTCCTCTGGAGACTGACACAGTTCCCTGTCCTGTTAAGGGACAGGGGACTGTTGCCAGGGGACTGTTTAGTTTGACTTTATTGAAAAGTAGCACAAAATGTAATAGATCCATGTTATTTTACTGTACATAGGAAATATTTATCTATTATAATGATTTAAACTTTTTAGGCCATGATTAAAATACATAAAAAGAAATAAAAATAATCCTTACCAGAGGACTGTTGGCTGACAGGTTACAATGTGGCTTCCAACGAAGGATGCTCATGCAGCACTAAATAAAATGGCATTCAAGCCGTAACTGCAGTAACGGTGCAAACTTCAGATTGTTTGCTTTACGTTACACTAAAAAATGCCGTTGTTTAACCTTAAAACTACGTGGCGCGTAATTTTAAATATAGACAGGGGAACTGTTCACAAAATGCAGAGACAAACTTTAATTTACTTTTTTCATTTCTTAACATAATATCAATAAAAAATAAACAGGTCTCATTAACAATCAAACAATATTGTTTGAATGATAAATCAATTTTATAGATTTCAATTGTTATTGTCTTTATTAATTAAGTTTGAAGGGACTATTCTGCTTTGGTGACACGCCAGGGGACTGGTTTTTGAGGACTATAAAGACGATTTTGACACAATAAAGTTTATTTTAATAGATATTGAATGTTGGGCCAAAGTAGATTAGGTTATTATCTTTCATAATTATTAACGAAGCACGCATGATATGCTATTATTTTTCAAACATTAGCCTGAGACAATGAGTTGCCCAGTTTACAGAGAAACACCCATATATATATGAGCGGGGCTTGCTGGCGTTTCATCCTGATTTTGGCCCACTACTTTGGCACCTGTGTGCGCTGCACACTTCCCACTACTGAATATATTGTGTACTTCAAACAAATTTTGAATTGAGTTGGAAGGAAGAAGACAAAACATTCTATAACCAAAATAAACTGTTTATGAATAAGGTTGTTAACAATTAGTTTTTTCTCAATCTTCCACATATTGAGAATAATTATCAATATCCATTTGATGTTAAGTTTTCTTGAAAATATTGAAACACAAAATATTATGTATGAATCATGAAACAAAACAATTATGAAATTTATGATTTGAAGTAGATAAACTTATACCATACTGCTTTGAATAAAAATTTACAGGATGTTTTAATTGTTATATATATCAATCAATTTTGTCTGCATTTAAAATGTTATACTATCACCTTTTGTAAGATGTATGTTTTCTTAATAAATAATTTTGTTAATCACACCATATTTTGCAAAAAAATATACCACTGATTACATAAATAATAATTTATTGACACCATAAGCTAACTGATGTTGGTATTACATAGTTAAAAATGAGTTAAGCGCATACATTGGTGGTGTGCCATCACTGAGTGAATATATTATCATAACTTTTCATTACTGTTAAAGCAATTTGTAGCATAATAATAAATATTATAACTTTTATTACAGTAGATAAAATGGCGAACAATGCCCTTCTATTTGTATCAAATGCTGCGAAAGCTCATAGTATATGCATGAGGGCCTCAAAGCTTGTAAGAAATGTGCTTTATGTGAAAATTAAAAGCAATACTGAGAATACTCTGCCAGTGATTAGTAAACAAATTGAGAATATTTACTCTAAGGTAAGTAATTACATGTTTTTTCAAAACATTACAGATTATTTTTTCTATATTGTATAGTGTAATCATTTTAGGTTAATATTAACAATAAAAAATATTGATAGGATACTTGCATATGTATGGTATAAATATGTATGATGTATATAAATAATAAAAATTTAAGTAATTGTTTGTAACGAGGCAGTAATTGCTATTCCAAATATTGAAATAACCAGAACTGAGGGCATCCTGGGGTTTAAGTTATATCTCTTACAGCCTTGTAACATAACGGAAGTGATGTCACTGTTTTAAAGTGTGTATCCTTTTTTTGATTGACACTTAAAACTTACCCATTATAATAGGTTTTAAAAACGCGTGACAACTAAACCTTGCATAATTACTTATATTTTTTATGGGTGCACAAGTTATGCTCCTGCCTACTTTTTGCCTAACCACTAGAGGTTGAAAAGTGTGGATTGTATCTTAGATAATAATTAATATTTCTTCTACAAACTGGTTAATGGTTATAAAACAGCGTAAAAAAATTTATGCAAAGCTACACTAGACCGTGGACCAGTTTAAAATTTCGTCAGTCATTTTCTCCCGAACGATAATTGGTGAGGTGCATCAGAGACGTGTTTCATAAAGCCTCCTGAACGTCAGCTTCGGCTCCGTGGGTGCCATGAGCGGTGGTAGCCTCCCAAAGATGTAGAAAAAAAAATATTATTCAGTCAGTATTTCCTCCCAACTAAGAATCATTTAAATTGTAGATAACCCGATACCTTTAAGAAAAAAAATAATCAGCTGACTAACTTGGGGCATTATGCGTCAGTTGGTCAATCAAACATGTAAAAAAATATATCATTTCAGTAATTTCCTCTCAACTACAAATTTACCTGATGATAGCTTATACGCAACTATGAATAAATATATATGTCAGCTGGCTGTATGCCGGGGCACAAACCGTCAGCTGATGCCTTGAAAGTTATAACGCAGGTGTTAGGCGAGAGCTTCTCTTACATAATTACATGCATCAGCTGACAATGTTTCCCTCAAGTTACTGATAGTAGATTCTCTTTATTAATTACAGCATTGCATTATCAATCTATACATGTAAAATGCTTTGTCCTGAATGACTGACTGACGGTTAAACGCACAGCCTAAACCTCTGACCGTAGAGACCTGAAACTTGTAGGGTGTGTTCTTTGTATGCCACAGGCATCTAATGAGATTGAATTTTCCGAAAGTCTACCCCTAAGGTGAAAAAGGAGGGCAAAGTTTGTATGGGCCACCGTGATACCTTGGTCCAACCTACTTCAAATATTGCTTAAACTTATTTTTAACAGAACTGATAGAAGACGTGTTTCGTGTTTTATTGAAATTCGTCCCGTAATATATAATTAGCCTTACTAATAAAAAAATGTTACTCATACGTTTAACATGTCAATAGTTACACAGCGTATAACGTCTGTATAAGAGTTACATAGGGTTAACACAACATCGCTACTAATAAACGCAAAGACAAGCTTGTGTAACTACTCACGCTGTATACGGCAAATACGCTGGCAACCTTTTACGAAGTACGTTCAAAAACTTCTGCTTGTAACTTTGTTTTACTAA
This sequence comes from Lapara coniferarum, assembly GCA_949316025.1. Taxonomy (NCBI): domain Eukaryota; kingdom Metazoa; phylum Arthropoda; class Insecta; order Lepidoptera; family Sphingidae; genus Lapara; species Lapara coniferarum. The sequence goes on along the minus strand of OX438921.1, from coordinate 33,996,040 downwards.
TTTAATTGAAATTCATGGTTTATTTAGCATTTTAGTAACTTTAATAAATACGAAATATATATTTTTTTGTAAAATATCTATATATATTAATGAAATGTACTAAAACTTGACTAATGGTTGTAATTTTAAATATAAGTTATGATTCGTACTCATAGTTTTCGAACGCTTCCTCACCGGCAATAACATAAGCTTAATTTAATTTTTTAATGAGTGACGTGTGAAAGTATTTCGTTTCGGCAATTTATTTGCGATTGATTAAATAATTAACTTATTAAGGTTAAATAAATGGAGTGCACTGAATGTGCATCGATAGTGATGCCGCCTAATCCTAAAAGAAGACGTTCTCCTTTAAGAAAGGAAACTTATCATCCGGATTAAATGGATTAAATCTATTTTTGTAGCATTTTATTTTTCTTTGATTTCCTTGTCTGTCCTCATTATCAAGCATATTATAACGAAATTTAAATAATTCATTGCTAAATAAAAATTAATCTCGCACAACTCCACCTTCATCATCTACAAGTGACAACCTCTCAATCAGCTGAAACTAATATAGTCGCCATTTTGAATTTACAAGGGTACAAGCGTGTGTAGGGCTTGTGTAAGTGTACATAGTTATTTCAATCTCTTACAACACCTGTATACAGGCCTTCTGTCAAAAAAAGTTTTATTAGTTGCGTTTATGTTACACAGTGCTTATAGTACTTGTATACACTGTGTCGATTTTTTTATTAGTAAGACTAAATATGTATAAAAAAGAAAGGTCATTAACTCACTCATCACGAAATCTGAGAAACTACACGTGCTAAGAGTCTTAAATTTTGTGGAGGTTCCTTTTAGGACGTTGGAGCTCACTAAGATGGGATTTTGCGTAATTCAACCCCTAATAGGGTAAAAAGATTGTACGCGATAAACTCAAAGACTATCAAACAGATTTTGATTAAATTTGGTATGGAGATAATTTGAGCATCTGGGAAAGTGGAAAATTTTAGGCTACTTCTTATCCCGTGAAAATGTATAAGTGGGACCTTTATAAAAAAAAAACTCTTTCGTACGACCGAGGCTGCGGGTAAAAGCTAGTCAGCTTATAAATTTTCATCTGGGAAGATATAATGTATCTTAAATGTTTGACTTTACGCTCAGATATGAGTTTTCCGATGAAATGTATAAATACTTTACGACTAATACGTATATAATTAAATAACTGAAGAAATATTAAGAACAGTGATTATGAATTTATAGTTTATTGTACTCTACGGAGTAAGATAAAGTGGTCATCATAAGACTTTTCAGATTAACACAACCTACTGCAGGTACCACCTTTGCAACACGTTTCTAATCTAAGGGTTAAAAAAGTGTTGCATGCCTACATCGAGTCATACAAGAAACACACCCTGCAAGTTTCAGATCTCTACAGTCAGAGGTTTGGGCTGTGCGTTTAACCGTCAGTCAGTCATTCAGGACAAAGTATTTTACATGTATAAATTGATAATACAATGCTGTAATTAATAAAGAGAATCTACTATCAGTAACTCGAGGGAAACTTTGTCAGCTGATGCATGTAATTATATAATAGAAGCTCTCGCCTAACACCTGCGTTATAACTTTCAAGGCATCAGCTGACGGTTTTTGCCCCGGCATACAGCCAGCTGACATAAATGTTTGTCTATATTTTTAGACTTATCAAAAGCTTTCGACACGATTGCTATACCCATTTTAATATCAAAACTAGAAAAGCTCGGAATTAGAGGAACTCAATTAAAACTGTTAAAAAATTATCTAGCTGAAAGGTATCAATGTGTACGTATAGGTAACTTAGTCAGTGATGACTTACCACTTACATATGGTGTACCACAGGGTAGCATTTTAGGACCCACTTTATTTCTTGCCTATATAAACGATTTAACTTCTCTTAAAATACCAAATGGTGAAGTCATCTCATATGCAGACGATACAGCTCTCCTATTTGCTGCTGACACTTGGGAAGAGGTTTTTAATGCTTCCCAAAAGGGTCTTGATATAGTTAGGATATGGCTAAAAGACAACTTACTTACCCTAAATATAGATAAAACAAAATATGTTTGTTACACAATGTGCCAGAAGAAAGAAATTACTACTAATTTTAACATAATTCCACATAATTGCAATGTACAGTCTTCATGCCAATGTAAAGCACTACAGCAGGTCATGCATATGAAGTACTTAGGTGTTACTATTGATAAACATTTAAACTTTAAAGAACATATTAAAACCTTGTGTGGGAGAGTACGCAAACTCATGGTCGTTTTCAAAAATCTTCGACATGTATCTGACCATATTCTACTAAAACAAATATATTTTGCTCTCTGTCAATCATTGCTAAATTACTGTATATCTGCGTGGGGAGGTACCTCAAAAACTACTCTCAAGGCCCTCGAACTTGCCCAGAGAGCTGTTCTTAAAGTCATTTTATTCAAACCATTATTTTATTCAACTTCTTTACTTTATAAGCAATTTGAAGTACTAACTGTTCGACAACTATTTTTGTTGAACATAATCCTCAAACAACATGGCCAAGTACACTATGATCCAAAATTATTGGAAAAGCGGAGGAATTACTGTGTGTGTGAAACACCTCCTAATAATACTAAATTTTTCCACAGATTTTTCCCTTTTCTAGGACCATATACATATAATAAAATAAATAAAATAATTAACATCTATCCACTAAATAAAAAGGATTGTAAATTAAAACTTTTTCAATATTTACACAAATTAACCTATGAAGAAACAGAGAATATCCTAAATGTAATAATATAAAGCTTTATTTTTCGGCTACCGGTATGGATACATTTTTACGACTAATTTTCGATGTTTTTATTATTTGAAATTTTCCTTCTTTACATTTTATACTTATATACCAAAATATGTAACAAGCAAATATTATATTACCCAACTACGTTTATATTATATTATTATAAATTATTATACTTACACACCCTCTGACACACACACACGTACATTGACACTACACACAAACAGAGGACTTCTACACAAACTGAGTTTTATTTTTATTTTTATTGTAACAAAATACTTATTAGATAACTATTAAATAAATCACATCTAGGGGATTAGCGCTGTAGACCGAAATACAGGTTCTTCCTAGTTCGGCTACAGTTACTCCCATATAATATAAAATGTAGTATTTTTTACACCAAGCTCAGATTGTTAGAGACTAATATGTATTACTACTGTACCTTTTTGAAATAAATTATTATTATTATTATATATTTATTCATAGTTGCGTATAAGCTATCATCAGGTAAATTTGTAGTTGAGAGGAAATTACTGAAATGATATATTTTTTTTACATGTTTGATTGACCAGCTGACGCATAATGCCCCAAGTTACAGTCAGCTGATTATTTTTTTTCTTCAAGGTATCGGGTTAGCTACAATTTAAAATGATTCTTAGTTGGGAGGAAATGACTGAATAATATATTTTTTTCTACATCTTTGGGAGGCTACCACCGCTCATGGCACCCACGGAGCCGAAGCTGACGTTCACGAGGCTTTATGAAACACGTCTCTGATGCGTCTCACCAATTATCGTTTGAGAGAAACTTGGTCATCGAAATCTGTCACTGGCCCACGGACGACACATTGATACCAACCAATACGAATAATACTACAGGATGGTGTGGTGCCAAAATCCTTTAAGTTTCTGCTCTGTTATATTTTAATACTTGCATTTATTGCAGACCCAAAATAATTTAGATGTTAGATTGATGCTGAAGTCAAGTGGATCAAGTAAAGAAATTAAAACTAATCATCCAATAGACCTAATATTATATGAGAAAGATTTGCACAAAGAGGTGGATAAATTGAAAAAATCAATTGTAACTCTAAATTCAGAACACAGTTTACAAAGTATAGGTAATCATTTATATTATCTGATATGAAAGACTTTTGAACCGGATTTTGTTCAAATAATAACAGGTTCAAAGATCTTTTCATTTGCCTAATTCAGTTATATTTAGAATTACACGATGTAAATGTATAATTAAGTATAAATGTTGCCTGACCTGGAGCCTTACCCAACATGCCTTTCTAAAATAGAAACTAAAAACAATATGCATGGGAGAATCATATCATTATAATTGGAGAAAGGCACCCAGGCTAAGGCCCTAGGGAATCAAACCCTACAGCAAGGCTACATAGTTTTAGTAAATAGGTAATAAATATGCATTTTCAAATTCAGATACACATGATTTACCTGAAGTAGATGAAAAGTACGAATCTGTGAAGACGTATGACTATGTGGCGTTGGGCGGTACTTTCGATCGCCTACACAATGGTCATAAAATACTATTATCACAAGCCGTGTTGCGCACCAGAAAACACTTGGCATTAGGCGTCACTGATGTCAACATGATACAAAGTAAGGATTTATATTACACTTCTTAAAAAATTCAGTCTTGATCATTTTTTTTTTTTTCATAAAAAAACTATAATATACCTCTATGGCTACATAATAGTGACTGCCTCGGTGGCGTAGTGGTATTGCGTACGCATTACGAGTACGATTTGCGCGCTGAGGTCCTGGGTTCGAATCCCGGGTCGAGCCAAAAAAAATTGTGACTGGGTTTTTCCATCTTAAAATTTACGCAGTCGCAGCTCGGAGTCAGGAAGTTGGCGGTGTGATACCCCCGTGCCTCGGAAAACACGTAAAGCCGTTGGTCCTGCGCCTGATCTCTCTCCGGTCATGTCGGATTGCCGTCTCACCGGACTATGAGAGTGAAGGAATAGCGAGTGCACCTGTGTATTGCGCACACACTTGTGCACTATAATATCTCCTGCGTACCTGGCTGATCTCCGTTGAGATTGGCCGCCGTGGCCGAAACTGGCTAGGAGGATTTCATTTCATTTCATAAAGTTTTAATGTCTATTTCTAGCCAAAAAATTGTGGGAATTAATAGAACCTGTTGAACATCGAATGAAAATGGTTTTAAATTTTTTAAATGACATAAACCCCGAGTTGGAGTACAATGTGTTCCCGTTACGGGATCTTTACGGACCCACTAAGGACGATCCTAGGTATCAGGTAATGGGGTAGTTGACTACTTTTTTTTAAATACATTTATCAAACATCTATGTCTTCTAAAATCTAGAGGAAAAATAGTTTTTAAAATACAAGCAATTATAAATCTATACTAATATTATAAAGCTGAAGAGTTTGTTTGTTTGTTTGTTTGTTTGTTTGTTTGTTTGTTTGTTTGTTTGTTTGTTTGTTTGTTTGAACGCGCTAATCTCAGGAACTACTGGAGCGAATTGAAAAATTCTTTTTGTGTTGAATAGACCATTTATCGAGGAAGGCTATAGGCTATATAACATCACGATGCAACTATTAGGAGATAAGAAATAATGGAAAATGTGAAAAATGCGGGGAAAATTATTCATCCTTCAGGGCTTCCATTGCGTGCGCTGCGAAAACGGTTCAAGATACCAAAAATATATGTATGAAAGAATTATTCCTCTTGAAATGATCTAAAAAAAAGTCCGCGACAGTATATGTCTATCTTTTAAAATAAACTCTCTAGAACCGTTTTTGTGGTAATCAAATTTGGTCGAAATTAATGCATTATTTGTTAAGAGTTGTAACAACGTCATAATATTAATCTTTATACAAATAAATGTGTTGGATAGAGTGATTCAACGGGAAGGTTTTTATGTATGTACTTTTAGCCCGGAAAAACTTATTAACGCGGGCGAAGCCGTGGGCAAAAGCTAGTGAGTTATAAAGCTTTGAAGTTTGGTGGAAGGGGCATCTGTCAGATAACGGACACAGCATAATGTGACGTCACTGAGTGTCGCCAGCCATAGCGTTGCGTGCGTGCGAAACAAATGACGCGATATCCCCACTACGTCCCCACTTTTGCTCACAACAATATTTCAAATATGAATAACTGCTTTAGTTGTCAACCAGTTTTGATTCTGATTTTACAGAAGAATTTGTTTTTCGTATTATTTTCTGTTACATATAAAATAATGTACTAAATCAAACATAGGAAACTACCCTATTGTGACTAATACTTTTGTGGCAATAATGACTGTTAGAATTATTTTCATGATCAAGTGTATTGGAGCCTGCAAAATATGTACTTATGTTAATATAGTTCTGATGTTGACATTATATAAATCCTTATAAACAATATTCACTTTATGTTTACAGTTGATAGTTGTAAGCGAAGAAACAACCAGAGGTGCTCTTAAAATAAACGAAAAGAGAAAAGAAAATGGTTTGGATCGGATGGAAGTGTATGTAATCGAGCTGGCACAAGATACGCATCCACAGCGGTCGCATGAAGAAGAAGAGAAAGTTAGCTCGAGCAACCAAAGAATGAGGTTACTCGGGACATTATTGAGGCCGCCTGTGGTAAGTTCAGAAAACAAAAATTTTCACATGGACTAAATGGGAAGTGTATTCTCTGCCACATGTGAATCGGTCGTAGATTCATGACAATTCAAAAGATATTTTAAAAGACTATTTGAGTAAAGAAAAAATTAACTTGAGTTTGAATATGCCTATAGAAGAGAGTGGACAGTGGACTAGGTGCGAAAACTTAGGCCACTCGAAAAAACGAGAAATACGACAAAAATATCAAAATAATAAATGATGTAAAACGATAATTATCAACACGTTTATGACTGAGGTACCTTTATCTGCGGGCCTAGAATGTGGCAAAAAACGCAACTCGTAAGACGATGTCGTCTAATTTTGATGTTTGTGATTGATCGAGAGACCAATGCGTCAGTCACTCAACCAATCCCAATAAAACGAAACGGAGACGTGTCGTGTTTTTTGTCACATTCTAGGCCCACAGCTCTTTTTTTTGTGTCAATAATATATTTCAGGTATAGATCGTAATACTTCCATTCTGCCTTCAAATGACTGCCTCGGTGGCGTAGTTGTATTACGGTACGATTACAGCGCTGAGGTCTTCGGTTCGATCCCCAGACAAAGTGATATAGAGTTTTTCTACTCAGTATTAGCCTGGAGTCTGGAATTTGTGCCGGATATGGCGATAGGCTCGCCCCCATCACATCATGGGATGGAATACGTACGGCGAAAAGTGGGTGCACTAGTTGCACCTCTGCCTACCCCTTCGCGTATAACAGGCATGAGTGTGTGTTTGTGTGTGTGTACTTCCATTCTGTGTTTTAATATTAGTATTCAATGTGTGATTTTTTATTACTTTAGCCTAATCCGCACATACCAGACTGGCCATACGTTATCGGTTTGGCAGGTGGTATCGCCAGTGGGAAGAGCAATATTGCAGAAAAACTCAGGTAAGACTAAGTTCAATAAAAAATCCTTAATTTTACACACAAAAGTAAAAATAAAACTATAAAAAATAAATATCAACTAAGAATTGGTAGTGAGATTATGGTAGAATGCTATCACAATCGTGAGATTATGGTAGTATTCTACCATAGATGAAGGTAGCTGGTAGTGATACCATATCCGGGATATGACGATATTTTTAACCGATTTCAACCGAAGGAGCTTACTAAACTCGACTTTTTTTTTTGTTTTTAGTACAGTAAAACGGTAAAATAAGTTAACATAATGTTTTGAACTCTAAAACTAATAACGAAAGAATATTCTGTATAATTGTAGGGCGAAAGGCGCCGCCATAGTGAACTGTGATATCATAGCGCACGAGTTGTACAAGCCGGGCCTGCCGCTCAACCACACCATAGCGGAGTCGTTCGGCGGCGACGTCATCACGGAGACCGGCGAGGTAGACAGAAAGAGGCTCGGACAGATCGTGTTTTGTGATAAGGTAATTTTTTTTAAGTGTATTCTACCATAATAACTTCTTACGTTTACGAGAATGTTAGACATTGAAATTAAGCTAGTTTTTAAGAATTTTATTTTATTTTACTCCCGACGTTTCGAACGCTTTGCATCGTAGTCATGGGTGATACAATTGGCTTCGGGCTACCAATCGTAAACTCGAAGCCAATTGTGGGACTATACAGGGCGAATTATGTATTTAGGAAATAGATTATCTCGATTTTTGTAACTTTAAGCTATTTTTAGCCAAAACTTTGTTAAACCCGTATTTGGTATTCGCCAGAAATATGCCATTTTAAAGAAGTGGACGCGTTGAAAACTCGATTAAAGTTTCTTTTTAATTATGTTTTAGTGTATAAGTAATTGTCAATTGTTTCATAGGTTGTGTATGTCTCTTCTTCTTTCCCATCTCAGAATCCTATATGTCATTGTGGGGTCGAGTGTTGCAACTCATTTTTCCACACACGAAGGATTTGACCAAATTTCTTACAACCAGATGCCTCTATTGATATGCCTAAGTTCGAAAATAATTTGTAGGAGCAGCTAGAGAAGTTGAACTCCATCGTGTGGCCGGCCGTTGTGGAGGAGGCGCAGCGGCGCGTGCGCATGCTGGGCGAGCAGGGGCACCGCGTGGTGGTGATGGAGGCCGCCGTCATGATCCGCGCCAAGTGGTACCGCCGCTGCCACCAGCTCTGGACTGTCATCATACCCCCGGAGGAGGTCTGTATTTAATAATGGTAGTTTGCCTGCGTACTGATATTTATCAGTTAAGATACTTTGCTGTTTGATGTAACAGCTCTGAAATGGTAAGGGAAATTTTAGTGTATTAATAAGTATACAAATGGCGTTTAGTGTGCTAGTTCAATTTGCGGAGTGATAAATTTATTTAGCAAATATTGACTAAATTCTTTTTCATTTTCAAAAAAAAAAATTCTAATTGATTTGAGCATATTTGCAATTTCTACAATATTTTGGATTTGTAAATCATAATCGATATTAAAAAAACACCATGTATATTGAAAAAATGTATAATTCCAAAGTCTAAAGCAAAGTAGATTAGATGTAAAGCATAGAAATATAACGTTCTATTGAAATCCATCGTACATTTGATTCTTCCATAAGGCTATAAAAAGGCTGCAAGAAAGAAACAATCTAACGGAGAAGGAAGCCCGACAACGGGTGGACGCACAACCCTCGAATATCGAGCAAGTGGCCCACGCAAACATCGTGTTCAGCCCATACTGGAGCTACGAGTACACGCAGTCGCAGATCGACAAGGCCTGGGACCATCTGCAGGACTATCTCCGACAAAGGTATTAATGTCAAGCAACTAATGGTTACTAACATTTTTAATAACCGTTAGTTTTTTACATCACTAGACCACTTGTATTCCCACACGAGCCTATGTCTTGTATTTGATATTCTATTTTTATGTGTTTTCGTAATTATTTTATCGAAGTAAAGTCTTATCCATATTTGTAAAAAAGCACGGTGCGTCTCGGCTTCGTTTTATTGTGATTGGTTGAGAGACTGAAGTATCGGTCTCTCGATCAATCACAAACATCAAACTACCGATGCGTCAGTCTCTCAACCAATCACAATAAAACGAAGCGGAGACGCATAGTGATCCACGTAAGTTTGCCGCGGTCTGGGATCAGCCTATGTATATCCTTCAAACAGGCCGGCATAGCCCCCGGGACAAATCTTGTGCGCTGGGTTTTCACACTCAATGCACGCCCATGCATGGAGGGTTTGAAATTAAGTCAGTTTGATGTCTCAAGGCTGTTGAGACATCAAACTGACTTAATTTCAAACCCTCATTAGCTGCTATCCTCAACACAGCTCGCACCGTTGCCATCTTGGCTACTGGGCTAAAAGTCTGATCTTAATCCTCTCCCTTTCTCTGTCGAATGCCTTTTGCCACCAACCGAGCTTTATATTTATTGACTGTTTCGTCAGGATTCAGTTTCACTCTATAGACCCATTTGCATGGAATCGCTTTCCGATTCTTGGGAAGCTTCTCTAGAATCCAAGTTTCATTCTCTATTAAGGATTCAATATCACTCCCCATGGCTTTATTCCACAATACCTTGTCAGGGCATACTATTGCTTCTTTATAAGTACTGGGTTCTATGTAGGAGTCAGTGCCAACATAAGACACATAATCATTGAATTTGACAGGACGTCTGAGGTTAAGACGGTCCCTTAAGTGCATACCATGTCTTGCTAACTGCTCAATGATCTCACCTGAGTTCTCATTCTCCTCCTTCAATTCAATAGATTCTTCTTGTTCTGGCATCTCTGGCAATGCATCTTCGAACTCTGCATCATCGTTACTAGTGACAGGAGCCTCAACCACGTCTTGGTTTCCTTCAAATCCAGGCTCGCTGGAACTTTCAATAAGTGCATCTCCGTTCACTTCCACAGCAACAAATATAGGTGTTTCATGGTATTCCTTTCTGACTTGTAAAGGAAACTCCATCTCAGTTACTTCATTCATTAGAGTTCTCAGCGTCTATTTTTGACTCTAAAGGTCTTTCATTGAAGATAACATCCCTGGATCTTACTAAAGAGTTCGTTTCTTTTTTCCAAAGTCGATAGCCGTCGTCGTTATCATAGCCAATTAGAATACACTTCTTAGCCTTCTTCTGCATTTTCTTCCAATTCTGTTTAGGAATATGCGCGTAGCAACTTAAGCCGATGATCCTCAAATGCTTTATCTGTGGTTTCTTTCCAAGCCATAACTCGAACGGAGACTTCTCTTCTACTGAAGTTGGACCTGTTCTGTTTAATATATAAACAGCAGTCTTCACTAACTCTGCCCACAAGATTTGAGGTAGCTCCTCATGTGCATGCATCATTGCTCTGACCATCTCGACGATAGTTCGGTTTTCTCTTTCGCTTAAACCATTTTGCTCTGGTGTCTAGGGCATAACTAAGCGTTGGTGTATTCCATGCTTGTCTAATTCCTTGCGTACATTCTCGTTGTCAAATTAACCGCCGTTGTCGCTTAGAAATTCCTTAATTCGGTGACCTGCTGCATTCGCTTCTGCCAACATCAGACGCAAACACTCAGATACTTCCGACTTATTTTTTCATTATATACACGTACCGATATCGAGAAAATTCGTCCTTAAATAGAACAAAGTACCGAGACTTAGAGCAACTTAGTGGGAATGGGCCACAAACATCTGAATGTATGCGTTCTCCTGGACTGATAGCTATTTCCCGAAGACCAAATTTCCGTCTATGTGTCTTTCCAAAGATATATCCTTCGCATGAACTCCCACTGTCTTTAGACTTCAAGTCAAATTCTCGCTCTATTACTCGCTTCACATGGCGTTTGTCTTGGTGACCCATGCGTTCATGGTAAAGCTGTAACGTATCGACCGCGTTTATCATCACACGTTCCTTAGGTTGAACTGGTCTACAACTTAGCTTATACAAACCGCCGTGTTTCTGCTTCCGGTCACGCACAGTTTTCCGTTGATGCTTAATGAACACGTTGTGCCACGTGACTCAAACAGACTGCTTGGATTGTCATCATGTACTGAAAGAACCGAAAAAAAATTTTTCGTGACCTTCGGAACGTACCACACATTGTTCATCACGAATGTTCCTTTCTTCGTCTTCATCAGAATCGAATCTTTCCCTAATGCATCAATAGCCTTTCCATCTGCAGTGGTCAGTGTGTGTGGTTCTTGGAAACGCTCGAAATCCTGATACAAATCTCCTCGCATCGTGACGTGGTGTGTAGCTCCGTTATCAACATACCACCCGTCTCGATCAGTGCTGCAATCTGTAACATTTACTAACACAGCCATCGTATTAGTCATCCCAGGTTTTCCACTACGTTCCTTTTTAGGACAGTCCTTCTTGAAATGTCCAACTTCACCGCAACAAAAACATTTGAAATTTTTTGTCTTCTTCTTAAGTTTTCTTTTGTTGCTGTTAACCACTAGTGCTTGACCAGAAGATTTTGACACGCAACCATTTTCTTCCTTGGAGGTTTTCGTCAAGGCTCTTTCGTGAGCACACAGCTGACTGGTCATATTGTCCACAGTTCTGTCCTTCTTCGACGTCATTATCCAACTCGACTTGAAAGAAAGATATTCTTCTGGCAATGTATCTAAAATGTTGCAGATCAAAAGTAGCTCAGGCAATTCCTTCCCTTCGTCCGCTTTAACCAGCTCTTGATTTACTTTATGCCATAAATTCTTTGCTTTCGAGATGTGAGTCGCCATGTCATCTGAGATGTCCATTTTGAATTGAAACAATTCCATACATGCATTATACAAGCGGTCATCGTTCACGCCGTCGTACAGTCTATGCAGTTCATCCCCGATTTGTGAACCTGATTACCTTATCTAGTGCTTCATCCATGATATTGTTCGTAATCAATAAAAGAGCAGTACTTTCTAACTTCAAATACTCTCTTAAATTCTTGTTATAGGTAGCCAAAACTGCTGGAGCAGTAGCATCTCCATCGCCGCCACTCACCACTGGTTTTTCAGGCTTACTCAAATTCCCTTGAACTATATCCATAAGTCCATACATTCTGCGTAGCAGTGCAGTCATTCTGAACTTCCACTGCACCCAGTTGGTCCCATCCAACTTGGCGATTTGGATTTTACTTAATTCCGTGGTTTATAGTTTTTATATTATACTTCACACGTCTGGGCCCATAACCTTTTTAGAGCATCTAATTTAATAGAGCAATGCAATAGCAGTGTAGAAATAAAACTATAATTTGCACAAGATAAAAAATATAATGTATTCAATATGACACCAAAATTCACAGAACAAAAGCCAACAATCAAAAAAGAACCAACTAAACAAGACAGCTAATTTTAAACTATATTTACGTCGTAAAAGATCAAAGAAGTTCTACCTCAACAATAACAAGTGCCGTTATTCTTGACTTGTCCGATACCTTGCACTTGTACCGTGCAGGGTATCGGGTCAAGCTCATCGGAGGCCAATTTAAAAAAATCTGTTATAGTAAGTGTCATATTTTGAAAAAATGTTCCATACTTGTCATATGTGTCGAACATTTGCTGTCTAGAAAACAGTTTATTCTCATTTTCAATCTTGTTGATGGATGATATACATACGCTGTAGATCTTGTTTTCTTTATTTTTCTTTAGTTTACTTCAAACCAGCATGCTTTTTGTATCATGACCCCTTTTGTGACATTTTTGATAAAAGTAATAAAGTAAATGTCTTGGAATGAAATGCTTCGGTTTCGAAATTATTGTTATTATTTAGAGTTTCATTGTCTTCTATTAATTTTATTGCTAATTCTTTTTGATTTGGTAATACATCTCGAGATTCTATAGCCACTCTAAAGTTTTCAAAATTGTGTGGTAGGCTATATAGAATCATAATGCTAAAAAGTTATGTGTGTATATTCATGGCCATATCGGCATGTTTATTTACTATATCCATAATATTTTTTTAAATAATCACGGACATCATGTCCTTCGTATGTATTTTTCATCAATTGTTTCAGTAACGTTGTTTTCCGTGGAGTAATATGCATTTAAATTTATTCCATGGTTCTTTGGATGTTTTACAACTTTTATTTCTGAAGGTGATATGATTAGAAGAATTTCTGATCTAGCCTTTTGAAATTGTTTTTCAAATACCTTTCTTTGTTGATCATCGCCGCTTATTGGCAAGTTTATGTCTCCATTGACATAATCCCAAAGGTCTGCTGTTATCAGTATTGCTTGTGCATGAATAATCCAAGTGTGATAATTATTTTTCATTAATGGTTCTATGATATTCTTCAAATTCGCCACATTATTACAAAGTGTAGCAGAGCAACCACGCTCTTCATTCATTCTCTTCAACCACGTTATTTACATCCGATGAAGATGATAAAATTCAGGGTAGTTTTCTTTTTGGCTTATTTCTTCGCATTGTAAGGACTGAGTTTAAGCTAAATCTTTTAGATTTAGATTTTATTTTAGAGTGATTCTACCGTAAGAGTATCAGGAATCCGTTGCCTGAAGCAAATGCCTTAATTGGTTAAACTGTTCTGTTAAGTCATTTGCCAATGCCATTATCCGCGCAGTTTCACCGGTCAGTTTGGGTTCGTGATTAGGGCTCTGCAAATGTCACAGTCTGGAAGTTTCAGTTTCATATTCTTGTAGGATTTCTCACTGATTGTTTCTGCTTCAACGTAGGATGCTTGGACCAGCCCTATCGAACTTGATTTAGCATCTTGTGGTCTATTTTCCTTGCTAGAAGATTCTCTTTGGACCAATCATCACACCAATCCCTTGAATCGTAAATGAAAGCGTACCTACCCACTTAAGAAAACACAGGGCCTGTAGCCAAGATGCTATTCTACAAACGTTAATGCCAATAGAATAGACACAAAAATATGGGTATGACGTATCCTTCCGCTAGACTTGTCGATATGTTATTCGCATCCATTATTTTCTATTATATAATAACAATAGTAATATGGTAATATTATGTAGATACACACACTCATTTCTTGACCGTAAATAGGAGCAGTAATTAAAGAGGTGAGGCCGTAATCACACAGCCAAAATATGTAAATTACTGAATTGAGACTCGATTTAGATTTATTTATTTATTTAAAATTTGAAGCTGTTGTTTGTATATTACCATAGATAATATTGTATTCAGTGGACTTCATGCTATACCTACTTTGTTCAATTTAGGTCGAGCCTTGTGACAAGGATTTTCAACTAGGCTACCTTTGCCTATTGCTAAATTAAGACAATGATATTTGAATGAGATTTTTACGAGCAGTTTCTTATCATGCTAATAAAAATGGGTAATTAAATCGATACATTCAAAAGATATACTTAGGTATAGGGATGTTGGGTTGTATTTATACTTAAAATAATTCCAATCATATTTTTATCCCCGTTCATTAATGATAAAATTAACATAGACGTCAATGTATGTACCTTAGACTGCCGTGTCACCGTGTATATAGTAAATTCGGCGGTTGTAAGGCTAATTGTCTTCAGCGACAATATTTTCAATAACATTTTCACTAACTTCCTAAGACGCATAAAAAATTGCTGATTCCACATGTGTTCTAAAACATGACATTATTTTGCTTATCCGTCGATTTAAAAACACATTTCCAATCACTTATTTCCATCGATCACGATAATGTACCACTCGCAATATTTTTTTACATGCTTCCAAATTACATAAATTAAAAAGTCGCGATAAAATCCGAAAAATAGTTTTACTTCAATGGTTATTAATATTAAAATTGGGATCATTTATTGAAATCGGCCATACTTAAAAAAGCTTGCTGGTGTAGAAATCTTGCCTAAATAGTCGATTCATTACCGTTACCATTATGGATTTAGTAATACTTGAGTTTACATAAATGTCATATCGATACTTAAAAAAATCTGGTTTGACACTGAACCTTAAGTATAAGTGTTATTTATGCACTTGTATTATGCATTTTTTATTTCAAATCCTCATTTGTCTTACATTACATGTCTCTCTGCAATATAAACTACTTCTTACATAATATACATTGATGTATGAATCTGGAATTTGTGCCCGATGTGCTTTATTGCCAAGTTATTTGGCGCGGACTATAGTTGCGCCTCTGCCTACCCGTTCGGGGACAAAAGGCGTGAGGTATGTATGCGTAAATGGATGTACAAATTTATAAATTACCTGTTTATATTTTTATATTATCATTGCCCTATTGTAGATTTAGCGCACAGCTAAAGTGCGATATTGATGTTAAGATTCGGGCCTTGGTTTGTTTGTTTTATTATATGTTTTTAATTTGTAAGAAATAATCCTTACCACTGACACCGCTACACATTTAAGTAAGCAGATAAGATACCTATATTTTACTGTATGATTGAATTATATATTGTATATTAGTCTTGAAATCGCTAAGATTTTTAACAAAGGTGGAAGTGTTATAGTGTTTTAAAATAATGTAATAAATGAATATATTTCTCTATTACTTTTTTTATTTATGTATCCAACTTTTAATAAATACGATGGCAACTATTAGGCATACATACGCTTTGGACAGTAGTCGGTACAAAATATTCACAGGTATAGGTACAGCTGGTTTTTTGAGATAGGGCAGTAAGGCCAGCTTAACCGCTGTAGCTACAAGAAAACTTTCAAACGAAACTGTCCATCATTTTTGAAGATATTTTTTTTATATCTTTTTGAAAAAATGTAATACAGTCGGCAACGAAATGGCCAATTTATGCAAAAACTTTTTGTTGCCAATCGATCCTGTTGGTTATAAGAATCAAAAGACTATGGGACTATTAAAGGGTACAGTGCTTTAAGGTCCGGAATTACAAAAAAACTTTCTCCATACATTTTGTAGGGAGGCTCTATACAAATGGAGCTCTAATTCGCTTTTAAACATAACAAAACTTTGTATTCGAGATCGATTATTCTACAAATATTAATAGAAATCTATCCAAGAACTGAAAAATGTATAAAAAATAATTATTGAGTATGTTAAAACTTCACATGGATTCTAAGCTACTTTTTGTTGGCTGTTATAAGAACCCGCGGATTCAGAATGTACTTTAGGTCCTTTATTTAAAAAAATATAGCATCTTATAGGTATGTCATTGTGTTGTATAGGCATTGGAAAATGTGAGTTTTTGGTAAGTATTTCTTTATTATTCATTGTATATAGGTACCTACAACATTTTTACTTCAGATCCATTAACATAATCAACTAAGAGATAATGCATATAAAATTGGTGTCATGGTAATCATAAATATTATTTTGGTTACATTTCCAAATGACAAGATGGGAATCTGATGACCATTCCTCGTTTCACGTTTGATATAACTTGAGGTACCTATGTAACTTTCGTTGCATCTAACACTATGAAGACCACAATGGTCTTTTTTCTCTTGAAGATACGTTTTGTCTACAATTATTTATCATTCACCGATACATTAGACAGGCGAGAAAAAATGTTTGATTTAATTGTGAGTATTCGTATTATAATTTCTAAATGATTATGTGAGAGACTACCGCATTCAGTCAGTGTTTTCATGAATTTGCTGTTTTAAATAGTCATAAACCTGTAATGACAACTGAATAGCATTTTGAGAGGCCCTTTCATTTATTGGTAATATTTTGGACCTACGAGTGGAATAAGAGTTATGATTCGATTAACACCTGTGTTTATATTTTCAGGCCAATATAGCAAAATCAAATGTAAAAGAAAATCAATGGGAAAATATCCTTTGTTTTGGCAACTTCCCTGACAACTTTTATAGAAAACTTCGCCAAATTCCCTTAACGATTGTCGTGACGAATCTACAAAACGATGACCACGAAGTAGAAGACCCAGTTCCCTACCATTCCAACGTTATCATCATTGAGTTTAGCGACATCAGCCAGTTGGAAGAAATTCTCCGAAAAGCAAAAGATATGCCCTATTGGCACCCACTTTCTAACGTTATCATATACTATCACGAACTAAATCGTCTCAGTGTCGCTAAAGTGTTCTATATTCTATGGTATCATAGGATTTGTAATGCAGTCATAACACAATTTGATAAAGAAACGGATATGTTCCTCATATCGTACTATAATCCACATGTTACAGAAAAATTCCAATTAGATGATGCTTATGGTTGTTGGAAAGCAAAAAAATTAGGTATTCCGTTGCAGGACTTTAATACAGGGTTCGTTTGTGTACAAGAATGTCATAATGTGACATTAGAATCGAGTTTTCGCGCTGATAATCTGGGTACCTGCATAGGAATTAAATCATATCGAATAAGGTATGGTGATGTCGACACACTACGAGCATTAAGTCTGTTTGAAGATAAAGGCAAAAATCTACACGGTTACTCCCTGAGGGCGTATGCTACAGAAGTCTTGCCGTTTTTGAGAATAACTGAAAATGCCGACGGAACGTATACTCTCGGTGGCAGAGATGGTATAATCTGGAATACTTTATCAAAACTTATGAATTTTTCTATAGATTTGTCGCCTAGCATAAAGGTAATGAAACTGCCTTTTAATGTTGAGATAAACATTCAGCAAGTATTTTCTTTAGCTCAACGTAAAGCCGATTTATTCTTGAGCCCTATATACCAGTTCGACATGATTGTCATAGAAGTTGATTATACTTTTCCTGTAAGAGATAGTGGTGTCTGTTTTGTGTCACATCGAGCTGGTTTTGAAAATATTTTGTTCGATACAAAATTATTATATTCTAAAAGTTCGTTAGTTATACAATTCTTTGTATGTTTGTTGTGCGTATGGCTTGTTTTCTTCATATTTAATTTTGTTGAAATGGGACGCATTTCTCTGGATCAAATCGGTAAAGATTTACTGAATACAGTGAGAAATATGTTATCAATTACTATACACAAACCACCAAATCAAAGATCATTTCGCATTTTTATGGGAATGTCTTTATGGAGTTTCTTTATTTTGAACTTCTTTTCGCAGGCGACTATAACATCTTTTTTCACGGCTATTAAAAGGGGTAAAGAGGTGGAAACATTTGATGATGTCATAGAAAAGGGCTATCCTATAGAAGGAATGGCGTCACCTGACGTTCTTCTGCCTACCGAAGATGAAAGGTTTCGAAAATTATCAGAAAAGATAGTTCCTATTCGGAATACATTAACTTGTATAAAGCAAATGAGTAACGATAGTAAGCGGTTTTGTCTCATGGATTGTTCGGTAGGTCGATATATAGAAAGTAATGTTTTAAATGATAAAGGGGAACAATACATGCATATCGCTACAGACAGAATACATAGCCACTATTTGAACATAGTATATCCTAAATATTCTATTCTGTCGACCCATACAGACAAGTTTATGATGAAATTTGTTGAGGCAGGACTCGTTAAAAAGTGGGAGCAATACAAATTTAAGAATTTGAAGACTGAGGCTGAAGTAAAGCCTTTGGGTTTTGATGATTTCAAGGGGATTTTCAACATGTATTGTCTGTGCCTTTTTTGCATACTTTGTGTATTTTTGTTGGAAGTCCTTTTAGGTAATGCAAAGAAAATTAAATCGATGTACTTATTAAAGTATATGAAATGGAAAAGGACACGGGTAGCTCGAAAAAAAACAAAAAGAATTTAATGAAAAGAAAGTCAACATTTAGACGCAGACTACTTAGGTTATATAGATTGCTACCACTCAAGCTGAAGTTATCATGTATAGAGGTATGCAGGTTTCCTCACGATATTTTCCTTCACCGTTATCCGCGAGCGATAATTCAGAAAGAATACATACATATATTTTTTTTAGAAAAGTCAGAGATGTGTGTCCTTGGGTTTTGAACCTGCGGACATTTATCTCGGCAGTCCGTTCCACTCCCAACTAAGCTATCGCCGCTTTCATTTAAGGAGGGGTAAAAAAGTGACAAATTAAACTGCTGAAGCGAATGTAATGAAATTTGGAATGGAGAAATCTCAAACCTAGAGAACAAACTTAGGATATTCAATTGGTATGGGGCATGGGCATATTTTAAGCCTGGAAAATAAATATGGGATGTATTTTTTTTTTCTTTTACCCCTAACTAAATGGGATAAAAGTTGCAGAAACTAAACTATGAACTGATTGTAATGAAATGTTGTATGGGCATATCTAGAACCTTAAAGATGACTATGCGACATTATTATATTTTAACCTTTAACTAAGAGTTTAAAAGAGGGCAGAAAATATTGCTGTTCCAATTGTATTGAACAGTATGGGGATTGGGAATATCTTGAACCTTGAAAATTAATATGAAAGAAGAAGAAGAAAACGTGATAAACGTGGAGAGAAAGTAAGCCGCTGAATCTTGAAAATAAATATGCCATATCTATCCAGTTTTTATGAACTCCGAAAAAGAAGGTTACAAGGAGAAGAAAATGAACCGTTGAATCGATTATAGTGAAATTTTATATAGAACTGTATCTTGTAGTACCTTAAGTATAAATATGGGATACTTATTAATGTTTAGCCGACTGCGAAATAAGGAGGGTTATGTTTTTGGAGTGTATGTATGTATTTCTTTGGCACGCCCTAGAGCCTAAACGACTTGACGTATTTTTATGTGAGTGGTGTCAATAGATTTGTCTTAGTCGTGAGAGTGACACTGGGTACATTAAAATTAAAATAAAATTGAGGATTTATGGCGGCAAAAAATAATATTTTCAAAGTAAATCGAGTATAGTATCAAAATAAGAAATTTTAAAGGTGATTACGAATATATATAGGGCTTATATGTTTTATTGGAGTTTGGAATAGAAAACGCTAATAAATCACATCATACTAGTAATATAAATGCGATGTTTGTGTTCGTTTGTTACTTCTTCACGGTAAAACGGCTTGACGGGTTTGGCTAAAATTTGGCACACAGGTAGTCTATAAAAAAGAAAACTGTGTTTCCGACAATTCTATATGGCCGGTATGACAATGCAGGCACAGTACAGCAGAGGCATCTGCTCATTCCGAGATTTTGTTGCTCTACCTATATCTAAACCAAATGATGAGAAATGAACGTGTTATGCCTCCGACAGCGTTTGTGAACACTGTCGGCTAAGATTCAATCCAAAATAAAATGTTCGAATTAAAATCTTGTTTCTATCTTTTCAGTTCTTCAATGAATGTAATAAAGATGGCAGATATTGACGCAGTCGGGTTTTTTTTTATATTATATCTATACTAATATTATAAAGCTGAAGAGTTTGTTTGTTTGAACGCGCTAATCTCAGGAACTACTGAACCGATTTTGAAAATTCTTTCACTAATAGGAAGCTACATAACTCCTGAGAGAAAATATTTTTGTCCCGGAAAAACTTTTTCACGCGGGCGGAGCCGCGAGCACTACTGGTATTTTTATACAGGGTCATTTTGACATTGCGTTAATAAATGAAACCACATACTTATCACGTTGAAAATAACGTTTCCCATTAAATTATTTTAACCATAGATGTAAAATAAAAAAGTGTAAGTTTCAATCAAAATAATTATCAATAAAAAGTAACTTTAAGTTTACACGCCCTTATGCCACTATGACTGCTCTAGGAGAATTCGTCGCAGCAGCAGCATTACACTTTCAGTCAGAAATACACTTACGCACACACCATATTCGCACTAAACTACAATATGATCTAAAAATTGGAATACTACAATCGCGATTTTTGACGAAAGTATTTGTTATTCATTGATGATTTTTGGCACAATGTTAGCAGAGGTATGGACGGATATGTGGTTTCATTTAGTAACGCAATGTAAAAATGACCCTGTATAACAAGAAATATTGGATTAAGGTAGTCGAGTGAAACAGGACACAATTTTGTCGGGTAAATTCGAACACTTGTTGAATGGAGAAACTTTTTTTATCCAAACAATTCTGATGCATTTTTAACGAAATTATTATTAACCCTAACCTAAGGAAGTTACAGGGGAGAAAACCTAAACCACAAAACGCACGACGAGATTTGGTGCGGATAGAATAAAATTATCTTAAACCATTATAATAAATATATGTATTTCTCAAATTAATTTTACTTTAGGTGAAAAAATTGTCGCAATCATTACACGCATGTAATTAATAGGTAGGTACATAATGTGACAAAAATAATTATAACATAATATTTGTCCCAGCCGATTATTATTGATCGGCAGCGTAGCCGCAATTTAATACTTTTCCTTTTTTTGAACATGGGAGCATGGAGTTTTAGCGGGAACTTGGAAGTGTCATGAAGTGCTCTTGTTTTAATTTATTATTTTGGTGATCTCCTTTTTTAAATCTGTTAAAACCGTAAAAGTACATGTCCGTGACAAGCCACAGACCGCAGTCGCAAGCGAAGCTTCTCTAAGTACTCATGTTTATACCTTAGACTAACGTTTATTTGATTTTGACTGAAAAATACTACAAGTTTGAGTCTCCGTACAAAAAAATCTGAAACAGACGTTGGAACTTGGTGGATAGATTGAAATTAAAGAAAGATGAAAAATTTGGCTCGTTTAGCCAATTTGTGTTGAAATAGTCTTTCTGATGACGTATTCTAAATTAACCAGATCAGGTTACTTTTTAAAAAATCATGAAAAGTTGACTGAAAAAGTTGAAATTTTGTATACGGCCTCTTAAGATCTACATAAGTACTTACTTTTTTTCTTTTTGTTCATTGCTTACACCGATAATAAGTCTATCACATAAGACTTAAACGTTTATAATAATCCATAAAGATAGCCGCGTTAAACTGTGCAGACATCACACTATTTTACAGATATCCAGTCTTACTTATAAACTTGTTTTAGTGAAGAGGTGGTTAGGCTTTGCTTAAATAATTGTCAAAATTAAACACCCCCGTAGCCTAGTTTAAACCTATTTATAAAAAAGACAGATGGCGGGTTTTGACTTACAGCTGATCGTGTGTGGCGCAAGTTATTGCTATTATATTTATTTATATATATAAGTTACTTTTTTTTGTTTGTTTTTTTTTTGTTCTCATTAGTTTGTTTAGTTATTGCGTAAGAGCAGACTAGTTATTTTATAATTAACACTGATCATCATCAACATTTTACAATCCCTTGTGGAACTCACACACATGGTATCTAACACTTCACATAATATAACTCCCTAATACTACTCGGAGTGACTGAGTGTAACAACATTAGACGCATCTTCAACAAGTGTCATATAAAAAAAATACAATTATTAATTAATATTTATTCAAGAAACTTATACGAATTAGGTACACAATCCAAGAATTATTATACATACGACTATTAAACAATACTTTGGTACTTCATGCCGCTATCAGGCTGTTCTTATATTACGATACGCACTGGAGTTATAAAGGACAGAACCTTGAATATAGATATTTCTTGCTAAAGATAAATTTTATCATAATGTATTTCTCGATCAATCGATAGGGTGGAAGACAAATGGTGTTCTTAAACGAGAATCTCGAGATAATATAGTCGCTTAGGCAGATATATCGCATGCTAAATGTGCAGCCGCAATGTGGTTAAATATAAAAACTCGCGTTGTCTCGGTCATCGGAGACGCCTGTGACTATTCTAATGTAAGAAAAGCGTTAGAAATGTCATTAAAATGCACTCATACCACAGTTCACAACTCATACTACAAACTATTAATAATGACATACCATCCATACATAATCTTAAATTAACGTAATAGTAGTTATTATTATGTTTGTTTCATTTTGAATAGTATTGTGCTTCGTCGTTTCAGAACTAGGTACATACTAAACAATTTAAAATATAAACATGATGTAATCTTTTCATGGCGAACTCTGCGTTCAAAAATCATACTTTAGCTGTCTCTACATACATTGATTTATGTGAATTCACAAATCAATTAGCTACCTCAAAATATACCACCATAACTTAGTCATGTTTAAAATTCATTCTACTAAAAAAAGAAATATAGTAGCATCCGCTTTGTGACGTAATATTAAAAATATTGATATTTTGCATAGGCCATGTTCACATTGTTTATTCCGTTTATACTCAACACTTCCGTCCAAACTTACATCTAAATCAAAAGAGTTACTATTATACTATGAATACCTGCCATACCTATGTAGATCTTACAAGAAGTATAATCCTTGATCACTGTCTAATATTTTAAAAAGAGCCGCGCTTTAGCTAGTTTTGACTACAACATCAATGAACACTTCAGCTCATTCGAGGCACTACCACTTAGACTACAGCTGAAGCCCATCTTGCGGTAAATTAAATTTTAGGTCTTTAACTAATTGTCTTTCATTTTACCAAATGAATAATGCATCTACAATGTAACCCAATTACTAGTTTACCACATTGATACATAAAAAACTTGAGAGGTGTCAAGGGACATCCGGATGGAACGAAGTTGTTTTCGATTAATTAGTGAAGATATTGTAATAAAATTTTATTTCTTTTAAGTTATAATAATAACTATATTTCATTCTTCTTCTTCTTTTCGTTTTGTGGCTTCCACCGTTTTATCAGTGATTTCGCCAATGTCAAGTGTCAGACTTTCCAGTTTCCGTTGTAATATTAGTATATTTCATTAAAACGTTACTAAATCAATGAAAACATTTACTTCTACCTACACAATAGATATATCATCGAATCACGATCATCACCTAAGCAAGCATTGACATTTAAATTAACATACAACTAACGAAAAAAAAATCTACTCTAAAAAGCATGAATTGAAAAGAATTTAAATCTTAGAGTAAGTATAACTACGTATACATACTCTAAGTTTTACTTATCTTTTTTTATTTAAATTTCGAATGTCACTTTTACGGCCAGTTCTTTGTTGTTACTGGCTGGTTTCACAGGGCAAGTATAAAAGTGTCGTGACAATTTTTCGTAAGAATTTTTTCCGTCCAGCCCCCTTTCACAACGCGCGATAAGGAACTTCGTTCCAAAAAGTGTCCATTCTGGAACTAATAATGTTAATACATATTTTGTCATGCAAGATTACTCAAAGTACGTATAATGCTATTTAAGTGACTCAGCATCATAAAATACACGTTTTCGAATTAACTAAAGAACCGAATGCATTTAGAAATTCTCCATTAATAGTATAATATATCTTTAACACTATTTACAATTAAAACATAAGCAAAAGTTTCCAATGTGCACCTAGCCTAATGCCGGTTTAAAGATTAGTAGGTAAAGACGATTCCTTGTCGGTCGATGGGCGATGAGAATTCTTTGGCTTGAACGTGTCATGGGATCTGTAAACAATAAGATTAGATAAAACCGTGTTTACGACGCTTACACTATGTCCTTATACTAACCTTAAGACAAAGAACAATTTGTCACAGCTTGTACGATAAAAATCGAAATATTTATTTTGTGACGACACGACAATCGACACTATCCAATTGTTTGTTCGTCTCAAATAAATAGTTTAAATGCATTTAACTCAAACCCTAAATGAGACAATTACCGGTAAAAGTAAGTACGTTTGTAAGTATCTAAAGGAATCGTAAAATAGTGTAAAAATCATAATATAGGATTAGAAAAAAGTTTGGTGATATCGTTTCAGTGCATTTACGCCTGTAAAGGAGTAACGCTGAGTTTGGCAATTGTAATAATTGTTAAACAGATATCACTAGGCATCTCCTTTAAAGAGATATAAATAGGGAACATGAAATTGAACAGACGAAGGTAAAGTCGAGATAGCTCAGTTGGCAGAGCACCGGCACGGTACGCTGGAGGTCGCGGGATCAAAGATCAAAGCAGGAGCTTTCGACTGTTTCTTTTTCAATGTTTCCATCAAAAAGAAGATCAAAAATCTTTAATTTTTTTTTATGATATAGGGGCCAAACGAGCACACTGTCCACCTGATGGTAATTGATCTACGCCGCCCATGTACATCTGCATGCAACATACCTGATAATTCAGTGCATATCCTTCAATCTTATAGCAGTTTCGTCAGCAGAGATCCGAGTGTCTTCAGTGGGCGCAGAGCTGGTCGTCCATCGGGCGCCGCGTGAATCCGTCGTTACAGTTGGCATGCCCAACATTTGACGGAATCTGACAAAAAATTACAATATATATAAATATATTTTGGCCGAAACTTCGCATCGTACGATTAGATGTTATATAAGATTTTATTTATATTTTTTACGAAATGTTACTCTTCCTTTTTAATTGATACCTATCCATTGATTACTTAAAGGTAGGTAGTACGTTGGTACATCGCTAGAAATTAACGGTTATCAATAATTCCATATTTGAAATAAACAACATTACATCCATTAGACAATTACCTACCTATTTGAAACTCAACAAATTGAACTTGAAACCTAACAACAATGAAGAAGTTC
Source organism: Lapara coniferarum (assembly GCA_949316025.1). Lineage (NCBI taxonomy): Eukaryota > Metazoa > Arthropoda > Insecta > Lepidoptera > Sphingidae > Lapara > Lapara coniferarum. The sequence continues at coordinate 33,970,369 of OX438921.1, read as the reverse complement.
CTAATAGCTCATTAAAGGGACGTCAGTAGCATTCTCGAAATTATAAATAAGTACAATAAACAGCTAATGAGCAATCTTCTCCTTAAATTATTTAATAAAGCCATAAATTGTCAGCAAACAGGTAAACAAAGGAAACACCTTATACAGCCCTTCCTCTGCTACGTACTCTATTTGTCAAACGCCTACATAGCAAACCTCAGAACAATAACTGGCTTTAGTTATTATTCTGAGTAGAAAACCCGACTCGGTTGACGTTTCACAGAATATCACTGACGTAGCCAAACGTATGGGCACATGAGTTGCGTGGAAACATTTGTAGCTGCCAACGACCCCAGTATTGATTTACATGTAGCTTAGAAAGGTCATTTAAAACTGATCCTCAATGACCAAACTCGAGCTCGACGTGTTCAGCTAGATCGCTTAAATGGCAGTAGCCATTCGAAGTAATTGAAATTGAATTCAATATGAGCTGTGATGAATTATGGTCAAGTTGATTTATGTAATAGAAGCGTACGTGAAATGGATTATAATCAGAAAATCACATCTATAGTAAAGTTCTGTTAATCACATTCTAGTATTATTAAATCAAGGTATAAACATGGTTCAATTTACTTAAGTGTTATTAATTTTCATTCTTGCACTAGTCATAATTATGACTAGGTCTAAAAATGTTGGCTGATTAAGTTTCTTTTCAACGTTATTTATAAATATAACAGCTCTAGCGCATTGTTCTCAGACATATCATTAAATGCGAAATGTTTGTTGTTTTGTTTGTTTAGCAATTGAATATGAATTTTAGCATTTTTATTTAAACAGCTTACTCATGATTAACGTATGGAATAATCACCTAAACGATTTTTTACTTTTGTTGCAAATTTCACCAAAATATACACGTAATGGCAGCGCGATTCCATGCGAAGCAAAGTTATTAATTAAGATTTATTTTAACACATATCGTCATTTTATCCACGTTCGTGCAGTTGACGTACCTAAAAAGGTACTCAAATGTAACAAGGATACCTTTCAATCTCTTATCGAAGTATGAGTATATAACATACTAATAAAGTAAAGCGCTTGGAAAATGGAATGCGTATTCCCGATAAGATACACAATCGAAAAATTACCGGGTAATCTAAAAATGAGTTATATTACTAATATCAGAGGTAGCCGCATTACCGTAAACATATAATTAACTTTGCAAAATATAGCTCTGGAAAGTCTGGCGTGCTGCGTTGCTCTTGCACTATTTTATTATTCTCTCGGGGAAAACTTCTGCTACACAAATTTGCCGCTATATTCGTAGTTTTTTATTACTATTAAAAAAGCAGGAAAAAGATGAGAACACACAACGCATATCAAAGTTCTTAATTTCGCCTTACACAGAAAAGTATATAAAACTATCCGTGTTAAATGTATATTTAAGAACTTTAACTGCACGCTATATTTTAATTTATAAATAGGACTGATAGTCATAAAGTATTTTAAGTATACCATAAAGTAAAATAAAACGAATTAAAACAGAGAGTATACTGTGACAATAAAATCACGTTGCAATTTAATTTAATCTATATATATATATAAAAATCAATTGCTGTTCGTTAGTCTCGCTAAAACTCGAGAACGGCTGAACGGATTTATCTTATCTTGGTCTTGAATTATTCGTGAAGGTCTAGGGAAGGTTTAAAAGGTGGGAAAAATTCAAATAATTGCCGGGAAAATCCTCAAAACAGCATTTTTCTATTTCCCATACAAACGTTTTCTAAATAAAATGGTGTAATTTATTACCGCTGCATAAAGTTCAAATTCGCGTGCGCGTTAGAAGATCTAATATCGCGTTCTGAAACTCAACAAAAGTGAAATTGAATCGCGAACAATTATAAATGTTAAGTTAAATTTCTATATTATACACATTTGCGATAGTTTTTTTATATTGAAATTCAAGCAGGAATCCTACTAATATTATAAAGGCGAAAGTTTGTAAGAATGTATGGATGTTTGGATGTATGGATGTTTGTTCCTCTTTCACGCAAAAACTACTGAACGGATTTCGATGAAATTTGGCACACGGGTACATCATGTCCTGGATTAACACATAAGCTACTTTTTATCCCGGGAAAACATAAAGCGGGACTTTTATCCCGGAAAAACTTTTTAACGCGGGCGGAGCCGCGGGCAAAAGCTAGTTATAATATAAATCAACATAGCACCCATATTATGTTCTGTTTTTTCGCCTACGAATTACAATTATGTTTATAATCAAAATCTGAGCTAAAATACCTTGTTTTATTAAGATTGGACGAAGATCATTTCATCCGTCCATTTGTTGGGCTATTTTTTATACAAAAATTCTTAGCGAAGAGCATTGATGTATTGAATTATAATACATCAATGGGGAAGAGTCATAATAAAACAATAATATTGATAAAACTAATTTAAATTATAAGTACGAATCATCATCATCAACCACATGACGTCCACTGCTAAACATAGGCCTCCCCCAAAGATTTCCAGACGGATCTGTCAAAAGCGGCCTGCATCCAGCGCGTTCCTGCGGCCTTTACCAAGTCATCGGTCCACCTTGCAGGTGGACGGCCGACGCTGCGCTTACCAGTACGTGGTCTCTACTCGAGAACTCTTTTGCCCCATCTGCCGTCAGATCTTCGAACTATGTGCCCTGCCTACTGCCACTTCAGCTTGCTAATCCGCTGGGCTATGTCAGTGACTTTCGTTCTTCTACGGATCTCCTCATTTTTGATTCGCGTAGAGAAACACCTAGCATAGCCCTCTCCATAGCTCGCTGAGTGACCGTGAGCCGTCTTAAGCGGCCCATAGTCAGAGGCAATGTCTCAGTGCCAAATGCCATCACTGTTAACATACATTGATTGAAGAAAGAACAATACATGTTTATAATTCCGTAAAAAAATTACATACCTTTTCCGCACGAGATCTCGCACTTTCTTCTTCCACACGAATATGAAGAAGATGACGGCACCCAACGCAATGTTCGAGATGTCCATCACAATCCAGTACCAGTTAGAGCCGCCGACCGCGAAGCTGATCAGTTCTACAGTCCAGTTCACTCCCATCACCATGAACAGTTTCAAATATAATGCATATCTGTAGACAACATAAAAATAGTTCTTTATTCTGGTTAGAAGACCTTATGGAAATGAATTTAAGATCGAAGTTTAAAAAACCACAAATTGTGAGAAGTAGACGCTGATACCGCTGACGTGATTTAGATTAAATTGGGCATATAGATAGACCACGACCGATATTCACATTATATAAGTCATTTTAATACTGAAGAAGTAGGTACACAGTAGGACTTTTATCCCGGAAAAGATCTTACACGGAGGCGAATGTACGAGCAACACATTTTATAAATATCGTATTACAATTGTGTCAATCAGTTATTGGTACCTGGTACCTAATGATATCTTAACTCTATGGTAATGATCATGCGAAGCTGCAATGAGAGCGGTGTAGAAGATGTCATGTCTATTGTTGCCAATAAGCTTAATATTGTTGTGGTAAATCGATTGGAGTGCCCGTTACGGCTGAATGAAACGTATCCACAAACTCGGAAATGTGGAAATATACATTAACATTTTGCTTACCGTTCACTCGAATAAAGATATTTTACCGATATAAAAGTCCCACTGCAAATTTATTGAAGATAAACTATTCTTCTTTTCTTCGTGAAGATAAAATAAAGCAGATTGGTAACTACCTAGTGTAGGACTTATGTAGTCTGTGTTTTATATTTAATCCAAATCCACTCTGCAGCTTACGCATTACCAGCTTACAAATATCCTAACATCTTAAAAACTTTACATTTAAATACTGATTAATTAGTTTTTTTTAATAATAATAATAATTATTGACTGCCTCCGTGGCGTAGTTGTATTATGGTACGACTGCAATGCTGAGGTCTCGGGTTCGATTCCCGGGTCGGGCAAAGTGATATTGAGTTTTTCTATTCAGTATCAGCTCGGAGTCTGGAATTTGTGCCCGATATGGCGATAGGCTCGCCCCCTATCACATCATGGGACGGAATAACGGCGAACAGTGGGTGCACTAGTTGCGCCTCTGCCTACCCCTTCGGGGATAACAGGCGTGAGTGTATATGTATGTATGTATATATGTATATTATTATTATTATATTATTAGTATAAGTATGAAATAGCTTCTGTTGCCCATATACCATTTGAATATGAGGTCGGTGCAAAAAAGATTTTCACAGTATTTTATATTGAAGAATCGATCTGGTTCATGTTTACGAACGCCGTCAGCCAGACGTTAACGGCCTGTAGAAAATCCCATCCTGGAACATGCCTAGGGAGAAACCCACATTTCTACCAAATGCGGCGTGGTATAATAATACCATGGCGAAATTTCTATTCCCAGGTTGGGCAATAGCCATTTCAGATACACAGCCTTTATAAGAAGGCACTCTTGGTAGGTCTCCCATATGTAAGTCCGTCTGGGTGGGTACCACCACAATGTCTATTTCTACCGCCAAGTACCAGTGTGCATGTACTGTTGTGTTTCGGTTTTAAGAACATTGTGGCCAGTGTAACTACTGGACATAATGAGACTTAACATCTTATGTCTCAGGATGACGAGCGCAGTGGAATGCCACATAATACTTTGTAACTCAAGGTGCTGGATGGTGTTTCTAATCTTATGGGTGGTCGTATCGCTTACCATTATGCTCGTGTCGTCATTCAATGCTATAAAAAAAGATACCTACACTGTTACTATAAAAAGTACGTATATTCAAAATTACTGGTACAATAACCTTCCCGGCAAAATAGGTACATATTGGCTTGTCATTCTAGAATCTAGTGGTTCTGTCAGTTATTTCGTCAGTTAATTAATGTTCCAGGGTAGGCATGTACACTAGGTATATTTGGCAAACCTGGCAACCACCCGAGGCCTCGCGTGATGTATTAGCAGGTTTTTTTTATTTTTCAGGTCACCCTACCCTTTGACTCAATTAAAGCATAATATACTCTATCAGAAAGGTGAAATAGTGGATCTTTTTTATTTACTCCTCTCTCGTCCAGATAAAAATTGCAGAGACGCCTTAACCTCTGCAGCTACAAACTTGAAATAAAAATGACAGCGATACTAACTCACCTCTGTTTATCTTTTTTCAATTTGTCACTCCTGGAAGACTCGGCACCCTTCAGTATAGCTGTTTCCTGTCGTATCGATCGGATCCGATGCGCCGTCACGGAGAAGAATATAACATTGCTCACAACCAAGAACAACACCGGCGTGAAGAAATACACGAACTCGCTCAGCCAATCTAGTCAACAATACAATCATCGGTCACAGGAAAAACAAACATTAATAGGCTATGATTCCAACACTAACCAGTGGAAAAAAATAGATATTACATTATTGTACTGGTATCATTACTGCGCAATACAAAAATTCAAAGTTTGGGTGGTGTGCAGTCTAGTCATGACGCTTACCATCAAGCGAAATTCTATACAAATAAAAAAATATACCGTTGAAGTGGTCGAGCCGTGCTTTAGACATATTTTTCGGCAATGTGAAGTTGGACTTCTAGTTCACTGTAAAACAATCGTAAAGCCACAGCATGTTGCGTCTCTAGTGGTGAGTGAGGTTACCGGAGGGCCAACCACTCTCTCTTTAATACTCATTACTTTCCCTTAAGTCTGTGTGGGTGTTTATGAGCAGTGAGGAATACATCACACATGCATCTGCTTTTAGGAGTTGGTAATATGACACAATATATACGTAATGATAAGGTAAGTAATTATTGGTGGTATATAAGACTCATATGTAAGAGTCCGTCTGGGTGGGTACCACCGCAATGTTTATTTCTACCGCCAAGCGTCAGTGTGCATGCACTGTTGTGTTTCGGTTTGAAGGACATTATAGCCAGTCTACTGGACATAATGAGACTTAACATCTTATGTCTTAGGATGACTAGCGCTGTGAAATGCCGCAGTCCACACAGTACCTACTTTGTAATTCAAGATGCTGGATGGTATTGCTACTGTTTAATGGTGGTCTTATCGCTTGCCATCAGGCGAACGGCATGCTCGTCCCGTCATTCAATGCAATAAAAAATAATAATAATAATTTTCGCTAATTTGCCAATTTACTTAACGAAGTATAGTAAGTATCAAGTCGAGATTTATTACGTAAGAATTTTTACTCTCAGGACAAACTAAGTTTAACTTACTGGGAGCTCAGTTGACTTTTAATTTTCACAATGTTGTTTCACTTAATCATAGATAACGTTCATATTTCATCTCTGTATAGAATGCAAAGAAATGCTGAAGCATCGACATTGTTTTTAGTTATTGCAATTGTTTTGTTTTTAATTTGTGGAATATGCAGTGTCCGTGGTCGTCGCTCGCACTTGTAATATCCGATAATTTGTTATTAGACGCGGCATCCAGTAATTATAACAGCAGGTACTTATATAGGTATCTACTATAAGGTAAGTACTAGTTTGGTATGTACGTAAAGTATGAGAATATGTAATTGACGACACTGTAAACGTTTCGTAACTGCTGGCTAGACTTTAGAGCCTATGCCGCTATTTCTATTTCGCTTTGCCGAAAATATCTTTATTTAACCTAGTAATTAAATTAGACCACCATTTTTTTAGTTCAGTACCTATAAGCTCGGAGTACACTAGTGCTGGCATAATGTTATCGGGCGAGGAATAAATCTAATTATTTGCAAAAAGTGTCCTAAGGAAGAAAACTCTCCTATCACCTGCGAAGTGTTGCAAAGAAGAATAAACCTTAAAACTTATATACTTACCGACAAACCAGCACCGCCTGGAGCCGAAGCCAGGAGTGACGATGTGGCTGGGCAGGTTGGTGCTGAATTGCATCCCGGCGGTGCATGCCGTTAATATAGCGGGCACTCCCCACGCGTATATCCCGTACAGGCAAAATCTCTTGTTGTCGCGCCTCTTGTTCGTACTCCCGCCGCGGTACCCACTGTTCAAACCAAAAATATGTTTTAGAAAAACTATAAGTTCCCGACTTCCGACGACTAAAAATTTTTTTCATTTTCTTTACGTATAATTAGGTATTTTGTATGCCAGTATTTCAGTACGATAATTTATTTTTTTGGTTGGTTAAGGGACAGTCGCAACTCGCATTGCACTGGCCATGTTATTGTGTAATATTAATTTAAGCATCCTAGAAAACGGAAAAATCTGTTTAAAATGTGTAACTTGCATAACCTCTATCCTGTCCGCCTTATTTTCTTTTTATTATTTTACTTATCTACGAACTAAAAGGTTTTGAAAATTGACGCGTTTTGTAAACTAAACATTGTACGACAGTCATTGATGTATTATAAAACATCAATGAAGACAGCAGAAAATCCTTTAAATACAATAATTACTTCAGTTTTTTATAATCCTTAAAGCTCTGTTTCAAAATCCTTAGCATTCCAGTAACATTTAAATTTTTAACATTAAACGTTTTTGTCTAGTTCTTGATTCTAACTGAAGGCACAGAAATATATAAATTATATTTCGGAAGTAGGTATAGATTATAGAATATTATAATTATAACATCTCTGCAATTACTTAAAAACCTAGTATTAATTCCCACTTTTTCCAATCTCAACTTTATCTAGCTTTCAGTCACATTTATAAGGTCATCAATCCATCTTCTGAATGAGCGTCCTACATTCAGTCTAGGGGCGCGGATATAAATCTGCTAAAGCGTAATTCTGCACGTCGCCTTTTTCCGAAGCTAGAAAAACATTCAATAATACGTCCACAGTATTGTATGCGATTTAAATTAACGAAGCTATAACATAAATAGTTAGTCTTCTTTAAGTGAGTATATGAAAATATAAACATCAATTATTTTGGGTAGTTATTTGGTATTGGTAATACATATTTATATTACTGTGATATAAAATATGGTCATGACTACAAACGTGTTTATTTAGACAAATAAATCTAAAGACTCAGCGAGATTTTTTGTTAATCTTCCCTCAATATTACGTAGATTGTAGAAAATTATCACGTCGAAATTCAATGACGACACTCGATACAATAAAATTTTATAAATGCGTCAGTTCATCTGTTTGATTCTTATTCCAACCTTGCATTTAAAATAGGTAGCTATCTATATATCTTAGTTTTTCACTAAATATTCCTTACCACTGAGAGTGTTGGGACGAAGACAAGCTGCTGGTCCTTCGTTCGCATTAAGAATAATAAGCAGTTATACAAACATACATACTTCATGAATAAGAAAGACCCAAAGGAGGTGTAGATTAACCTAACCTTTAAAGATATAAATGAGAATCTCAACATTTTTTCGGCTATAGAACATATACCTATACATAACATACTCCCGCGTTTTGTGGTTTCGAGTTTCAACATGATGAGCGCGTTGCAAGAATAAGCGCTACATAGGGATGTAACACGTTCTAATTAATTTCTAGGTGGTTTTGCTGCTGTTTTTGGGCAGATGTCGCGTTACTATTAACTGAGCGGTCTGCAACTCTCAATAATTATTGTCATAAAGCTGTATAGAATTAAAAGTGACATGTAGGACTCAAATTTAATTCTGTATTCACGTAAAATATTAGCGAAAAAGTTAACCTAGGTAATTCATGCATTTTATACACCCTAAATAAAAGTTGATTTTATAAATGCTTGTTGTCTAGTAATAAGAAACATAAACTAATATACATAACCAATTAAGAACAATCTATATTTTACCAAAGTATTTTATCAAATAAACTCTATCTAAAAATGGCGGCTGTAAATGCAACTTAAATAACTGAAGATTCCCCATGCAACATTGATATTGTTTCCCTGTCATGCAAATAATAAAATGCTTTATTTAATCAACTTTAAAAATTACGAACAACCTAAATAATCGTCTAATTTTACCATGCAGCGTTTAGCAATAAATTTCCTTTAATTTTCTTTAAGATATTTTTGATTCCTTGATCTAGTCTTAGACTAATAGCTCTAGTTGATGTGGGTAAATATAACTAAATTCAAATAAAACGAAGACAGTTTAAAGTATGAATTAATTAAAGACACGCAATATTATTGTCTTGTAAAGAAGACTTGCTAAAAGGGTCGTTAAAGGAGATACATGGTCTATACCGCATTATATTAAGACATTACATTAAATGAATATTACGTTGTTCAAGAGAGTATGTCGCTACATTAAGAAATAAGTAGATAGGTACGAAATAATTAGGTAACTGAATAAATATACGAAATATATAAACATGCTGGAAAACCGAATCCTTTGGTTAACGTTGAATTAACGTCATTCCGTTAGGAGTAAACAACAACGAATTGTGAACATAAAACATGCCATTATCACAGACAACCTGTTATCAGTCACTTGGGGACCTACAATTTGGTTCTGTCACCAGAAGGATGAGGCGTCCTTGATCTGCAAGCCATACATTTTTAAATAGAACACAGGTACAAGTTGTTATAAAACATCAACACATTTTGTTACGTGTTCAGTGTAAGAAACAATTCATGGCATACTTCACCTAAACAGTTTGTATTAGGAATCTACGACGTATAAAAAGCTACAAAGCGTAACGATATTAATTTTATGAATATTTATGCTCCATTCCTAAACGTATTATAGGCGACAGTCGGCATGGTTCGTGCAATTTTAGCATTGCACATGGCACTTTGGCAAATTTCACAGAAATATTTACTTCTCTGTGTTTTTCCAATCTAACGATCTGTGGGCCTTATGAACCACGCACGAAGTAAATAACTCAAGACGGGATGTTGGATTGATCCTGTAAGAATGTGTGTGGTTTTCTGACTTCAGTTATTCTAATATTCCGGCATACATAGCTATAATAATTATAATAATTGTAGTTCAGTGGATGTCTGATAAGATGTAATATACCTATAAGAGTTTACAAACGCCTCATTACCTACGCGGTAATCTTTTCTCGTAAGTATGCGCAGCAAAAACGATAGTGACGGGATAAACGGGTTTATGATTTTACAGGCTACTGCGAAAAACGAAATCCGTAGTTTCGGGTGACGGATCGCACGTTTTCTTACTACGAAGTGTTACGGATCCTTCTTTATGAAGAGTTGTTGCGTGACGAAAGTGTTGAGCGACGTCGGAAGCGTCGCAAACTGCGTGAAACCTTCGTTCAACGGTGACGGATCCGAAGTAATTTGGTAGTAAGGTTAAATCCGAAGTTCGTCGTTTCTTCGTTTCGGACCGACGTTTCGGATTTCGTTTTTCGCAGTAGCCTCTCTGTTCACGAGACTATCCCGCCCTCACACCCACCACTGCAACTCCTGTAAGCCAGGATCAGCAGTGGCACGCATTTTATGACACCGAGCGGTGAAGCTCGGCGAGTCTCAGGGAACACTAATTAGTCTTAACCCGCAACGAAGTTAATCAAACAGAAGAATAGGGAGGAGTTAGAAATATATTTTCCACTTCCCTCCATAGCAAATCGGGAGACAAAATAATGAACTAAAAAAGGTAATTTAACCTTAATTATTTGCTTAAAAAATTGTATTACTTAAATGTAATATTTATTATCCTACGAAGTTTACAAAGATTGAAATCATTAATCAATGACGCTACATAAAGCAAAACTACGTTTGTACGGAAACGCGAGCTTACGAGAGACTCTTAGGCCGGTATTAATAAATGAATCTCAAGTTTGAGTTACATCTCAAGTAGACATAATGTATGAAGAATTCAATACATTATGTCTACTTGAGATGTAACTCAAACTTGAGATTCATTTGTTAATACCGTCCTTAATGGCTATGAATCACAGTTTAGTACTGTGTTAAACAATCTATTTTGTAGGCAGAATAAAAATGGATCAATGATCTTAAATTTGATATTATTGTCAATCCTGTGTACTATAAACGTGTTTTAATATCGGGATTTTCATTAAACCACAGATAAGTAAATAATCTATACTAATATTATAAAGCTGAAGAGTTTGTTTGTTTGTTTGTTTGTTTGTTTGTTTGTTTGTTTGTTTGTTTGAACGCGCTAATCTCAGGAACTACTGGTGCGAATTGAAAAATTCTTTTTGTGTTGAATAGACCATTTATCGAGGAAGGCTATAGGCTATATAACATCACGATGCAACTATTAGGAGCGAAGAAATAATGGAAAATGTGAAAAATGCGGGGAAAATTTTTCATCCTTGAGGGCTTCCATTGCGTGCGCCGCGAAAACGGTTCAAGATACCAAAAATATATGTATGAAAGAATTATTCCTCTTGAAATGATCTAAAAAAAAGTCCGCGACAGTATATGTCTATCTTTTAAAATTAACTCTCTAGAACCGTTTTTATGGTAATCAAATTTGGTCGAAATTAATGCATTATTTGTCAAGAGTTGTATCAACGTCATAATATTAATCTTTATACAAATAAATGTGTTGGATAGAGTGATTCCACGGGAAGGTTTTTATGTATGTACTTTTAGCCCGGAAAAACTTATTAACGCGGGCGAAGCCGTGGGCAAAAGCTAGTTACTTATATAAGGTAATAACTCCTAATAGGTATACTTAACTCGTAAAAATAAATCTGTATTTGGTTGTTTTAAATATCGAATAGGTATAATAATATTTATGTGTTGTATTCAAAAATAGAACCGCAAAATACCAAACGAAGTTAAAACATCTTCAAATTACCTGAACGTCCTCCATATATCGAAACACATCACGTTCAGCCAAAAGAAGCTGGTTTGGAATGCGTAGTAAACGATGAACGCTGAAAAAAATATAAACAAACGTTAAATATATCAGCGTCACAAATCGCCAGGAAATGGACTGTCATACAGGCGAAGATAAAAAGAATCGACGAAATTGATAATAGGTCAATGATATAAAAAATGACATTATGAGACGCCAGAACGGTTTGAACTAATATTTATGTTGCGTTTCCCAATTAAAATGGCGAAAGACCGTTTTGTAATCTGTGATAAAATAATTAGGCATACCTTCATAATGTGACAGAAAATTCACATTTCGTTCGTACATTATCGCTTGACATCTAAAGTTTGAAAGCATGATGCTATACTTATGAAAATTTACAAATAAATGAGAGTGAAGACTGCACAAAATGTTACAGAAAGGGTGTAGTAAACCTTCGATCAAATATATATTTTGATCAAACAAAAACGAAACAACCGATAGCGAAGTGAAGACGTAAACCGATGGTTCCATAAGTACTACAACACTCCATGTGACTGCCATGATTACATAAACAAAGCTGTTATTTGGGAAAATTACCGCTAAGAAATGTGACCAGTTTAAAAAATAGGAGCATTTGAAGGACGGAGAGAGATACATATGCCGAAGCACGGCTCGGCGTAGGCTTAGGATTACATTAGGTACCTACTTTGTGTTCCTTTTGAGAACTACATTTACAGCGAGAAAAATTTAACATTACATCTGCCTGAAACTACGTACTTGTTATGAATTATAATCTTGTGTATTATTGTAGAAAAAAAAAATCTTGACGACGCATTCTAGAACATAATATATACGCGCTTACGAGATATAAAAATCTATCTGCGTTAGTCTGTAGGTACTCTGTGGTACTGTACTTTCCTCTAGATATCACTTAATCAATAATAGATTGAACATTATTAGAAAACAACGAAGACAGGAGTAAATTGGTACACTAATTGATTCAATTGATTGTTATAATTATAACAATCAATCGAATTATCAAACATATAACTTATAAGTAATATGTTACAAGTGAAATGTTATGGACTGTCTCGATGGCGTGGCTATATTGCGTGTGCGGCACGACTATCGCGCTGAGGTCTCGGTTGTGAATCTTTTGGGTTTTCTTTTCTGTGCTCCGATTTATCGACATCGAAAATATACTCGATTAATGGCAAACAAATCAGGCTCGTTAGGGCACTTATATTCTCCATATTTCTGTACGCAGCTGAAACGTGGCCGTTACGCGAACTGAAAAGAAAAAGGTGGATGGATGCTCTAGAGATGTGGTGCTGGAGATGAATGCTTGGGATATCATGGACTGAATTCCGAACAAACATTTCCATACTCCAAGAACTCGGCATCAGCCAGCGTCTATCCGAGTTAGTACAGTCGCGTATACTAAAATTTTTCGGCCATATCTCTCGGCGAAATAATGACTCCATAGAGCGTCTAGTCGTTCAGGGCAGAGTGGAAGGAAACAGACCTCGTGGTAGGGCACCAATGAGGTGGACCGACCAAATCAAAACAGCAGTAGGAGGCCCTGTAAACAAATGTACCCGATTGTCTTCTAACAGAGACAGATGGAGGGATATCGTGCGGCGAGCTACATCATCGTTTGGACACAAATCATCGTGACCACGACCGCTCTGTCAAGAGCGAAGCGAAGAAGAAGAAGAATGGCAAACAGGCCCATCTTATATTACGTGGGATCTAACATAGCTGACAAAATGTGGATGTGTGACACCACTCCCAACCGCTGCAAAATGAAAAGGCATAATAGGTACTTTAAACAAAAAAAATACATCGGAGAGGTAGTCGTCAACAATATAGCTATCTGTTAATCTAATAAATAAATGAGTCAATTTATAATATTTATAGTAGGTACTGTACACACAAGAATTTATGCAGTTATGTACGTAATTTTATTTCATACTGTCTTTTAATTCTATACTAACTACCAACATATTTTTAGCACCCACCATAGTAACGCGTTAAAAGCATCCTGCGTGCATCATTCATCATTCATCATCATCTTTCATGCGTTCGTGAAACATCGCATTGTCAGTTTATGAGATAGCACACGCCTCCTGCCCAATTCGTTCATGTAAACATCCTCCATTGGTGCAAACAATGCAGCCACTCTTAAACTATACTACAAAGTAACGAACATTTCCCCTAAACCGTTGAATGATATTCGCACGTTGTTTCAGTTTGCAGTGCACCTCAGATATCTCATCGAGCGTAATATATCAGGAACTTCCGAGTTTACTAACATATTTCGTAAAGTTTTCTAGAAGACAATAGCTTTCAATCTCATTTAATAATCACAAGATTTCCGATGAATTATTTTTTTAAATAACATGACAGTTTATTACGATCCAAAACTAAAAGTATCCTTGGGTACTGCTAGTCTTATAATATTGTTTTAATTTTATTAGTCCGCTTCAGAATAATATAAAACAAGAGTGAATTTAATGACGTAAAAACTTAAAACGTCTCAGCTTTGATTCCATACCGAGCAAATGGGTATTTATTATTTATCATGGTTGGTATATCCACACTTATAGTAATTGCTTCCCAATTCCCATACACATCATAGCCCATCCACCTGTGCAAACGTGGATGTCTATATTACAATGTAAATTTTAATTGCGAAATGATTAAGTCAAATTTGGATTTTATGAGCCACGAGGAACTTTTAGTCTCTAAACAAAATAATATATTTGCGTATCATACGTTCGACTTGTCTCATTACACATAACTCTGCCTTTATGCCATCAGTATAATTTTACGTTTATAGAGGCAATAAACCGTATTTGATGCGTTATGGGCATTGCGAAAATTAAATATTTAACAAAGTTATGGAGCCTATGCCTATAGTATGTAACGCATAAAATATTTTACGTTACTTGAGTTATTACTTGTTTCGTGTTACCAACATTTAGCTGTCACGAAAACAAGGATAGAGGAGTTAGTAATCAATAATTTAAGATATACCGTATAGCTAATTCATAAGTGTGAATACAATATAAGGAATGGGTACTTATACCCCAAACCAAAGAACGCCCATCTGGCGCTCTTCGCGGACGACACCGCAATCTACGCTTCACGTAGAGGCCCCGACAATGTGGTGCGCACTTTGCAGGCCGCCGCCGACAAGCTCGGCGAGTGGTTCCGCAAATGGCGAATCACCGTCAATCCCACTAAAAGTAAGGCTATTCTATTCACTAAGAAAAAGAGAGCTCATGTGCCCCACACCTCAGTCCGCATGTCCAACCAGGTCATCCCCTGGACGGACACAGCCAAATATCTAGGAGTTACCCTTGATCAGAGATTGACCTTCATCCCACATATAAACGCGGTACGCTCGCGAGCCGTATTCGCGATGGGCCAATTGCATTGGCTCTTAAACAGGAAAACTCCGACACCCCTAGCAGTTCCGGCCCGCGTGCCGATGACAACACAATCTAATAGGATTAGGCCTAAAAACCAATCTTTCCCTAATCATTGATGTCTAATCCTTAGACTAATAGTCTCATCCTCTCTCAGTGGCCGTCTTCAGCCGAGGTTCGTAAACCGGTAGTGAGTTGCCCTCAGCATGGTCACTTAATTCAAAGGGATGCGAGCGCCTTCTGCGTTCAACCTAAAGACCGATGTGGCCAGGAAAGCCGACTCGCGTCAGGCTATATTGGCAGTAGGGCCATTAAAAAGAAGAAAAAAGGTACTTATAAATAACAGTTATTGTTATATTAAATACTAGCTATTGCTCGCGGCTCCGCCCGCGTGAATAAGTTTTCCCGGGATAATAGTCCCACTTTATATTTTCCCGGGAAAACGAAAGCAAAAAGCCTATGTGTTAATCCAGGTCATGATCTACCCGCGTGCCAAATTTCATCGAAATCCGTTCAGTAGTTTTTGGGTGAAAGAGTAACAAACATCCATACATTCTTACAAACTTTCGCCGTTCGCGTTTGGTTTAGATACCTAG
This sequence comes from Lapara coniferarum, assembly GCA_949316025.1. Lineage (NCBI taxonomy): Eukaryota > Metazoa > Arthropoda > Insecta > Lepidoptera > Sphingidae > Lapara > Lapara coniferarum. The sequence continues at coordinate 33,954,640 of OX438921.1, read as the reverse complement.
AGCATTATTTTTTTTGAGCCACGGGTACTACTTACCGTAAGATTATGCACATTCTTTTTATTTACCTACAGAAAAACTATAGCATGCTTAACTTATCTAAAAAAAGTTTTTGCAGTAATTTTATAGTTTATTTTAAATATTGTAGAGTCTAAACAGTGTATTACTTTGTTCTATAGGCCTGGCTACTTTATTCTCAAATCACTATTATTCAATAGTCATAAGTTCTCAACCTCAGGTCACTGCCTATTAACCCAAATATACTGAATCAGACAAAGGATCCGTGGGCGGTCTACTTTACACCCGAAGGAGTATAATGAGCGTTACGTCATTTCACAACAATGCAGTTCCAATAACTGCGAGAAATACTAATCATCTCTGTATGTAGTATTCAGGGAAGGAAAACAAAATATAAATAAGTAATGTACCTTTTTCAAAGGATTTTATTTCCTGTCAATAATTCCGAACTATAGAGAAGGTTGGAAAATGGAGAAAATATATATATTTTTTTCATTGCATTGAATGACGAAACGAACATGTTCGCCTGATGGTAAGCGATGCGACCACCCATAAACAGTAGAAACACCACCCAGCACTTTGAGATACAAATTACTGTGTGGTAAATGCAATTGAAATTTCCAGCACAAGGTATTGGGTAAGACCTTGTGTCTTATCTAACCCCTGAGTGAAATCCTTGCCGAGTACTAACGAATCACGAATGATAGTGTGTAATCAGGGTTTACGGATGTATTCGTTACTTATAATTCTTAGTCATTTTCGAGCATCGAAATAAGAGCAAATAATATATATGTGGACTTGATACATATGGACACGGTAAATACAAATATGTAGTTAGAATTTTCCTAGCACGTCTAATTTTTACGCAATAAGCATTTTTTGTTTGACCTAAAGTTGTTTTTATATAGATGCAGGCCGAGATGTATGTGAACGTGATACATGTATTTATTATTTAGTTATTTTTGTGTTAGAAAGGGTTAACAAGATATTGTTTACCGCCGAAGACTTCTAAGAGTAGGTATATAGAAAGGACATTGAGAAAATTGTCAAACATAAATTTTGAGTCTGTTCGTAAGTAACTCAATCTACCGTGAAATAGCAAAACACCTATGTAGAGTGCATTAAAACATATTTTGACGTGATCGTAATGCGCAAATTGGCATATTTCTTTTTACAATATTGTTTTCTTTACAAAATTAAAGTATACCGAGACGAATGATACTCGGACGTGTGAGCTAAGAAAGCGACTTATTACCAATTATTGGTGCAATATCTGTTTGCGACTGATTAATTCTATTTTCGAGGGTTTTGGTAATAACTTTTCGATGAAAATGAGGTCCTGATGTCCAGTCTATTACTAACTATACTGTTTAATGTTTTTGTTTGCCTCCAGCGACTATACAGTTTACCCGCTAACTAACTGACATTGTGCATAGAAAAAGATACTGCAAGTGGACCCCAGCAATGAGAGCTGATTTTCTGAAATAAGTAGAGAAACATTAGATACAATTTATAAAAGATGTACCTACCAAATAGTTGCTATTTTTTATGATTTTTCATTATTTTTGAATTCATATTTTATTTTAATTTGTATTGTAAAGTCATCAACCAGTGTGATTGTTTCTTCGAAATTAAATTCCTATTTACTATATATCAACACCGTATTTTATTTCTATGTAAATATCTGAAAAATTGGACGTGATAGCTGAAATCTGTAAACAGGTTTGGACTCGGCAAACCAAATCCAACAAAAATCACATAGCAAGCTTTTTGCTCCCAATCAAGCATAAAACGCAGCATCATCGAGTAATCGACATATTTTTTTATTCGTCGTTTGGAAAATACTTCATTCACCTTCTACTTAAGCGTGACGAAAGTATCTACTATTCTCATCAGCAGTTGTGAGTTAGGGGCGGAATAAGGAGAAATTCGATCATTACTTGTGCCTCTGCCTACCCCTTCGGGAGTAAAAGGCGTGAATGTATGTGGTTTCAAGGATAGAGCAGTATTAATATATCGATGTGTCATCAAGGAAACAAGGTTAATTTCGTAACTTATGATATTTAAAATTACATCTATTAATTGCTGAAAAAATTAAAACCGCAAGTTAAGTGATATAATGCCAAATTCAAATGTAGAAACGTTCTTACGTAACGAAAATCAAGTATTTCGAGTAAAACGTGAAGCAAGTATGAAGTTTTAAAAACATTTGTAGATTAACTTTCAAAATAAAATCTTTAACAGGTATTATAAGTAGGTTGATTCAGCTCTTCTATCTACTCGTAGGTATTCTTCAATCGAGTAAAACCATTTTCAATTGACACATGTTAAAAAAAATTAACAAAGAACATTTAAACTTGCAAACTATTCACAAAATAATAGTTCGTAACCTGCCTTCGTGTCACATTAAAAGCACACGCCATCGAGGTGTTATTTTAATTAAATAAATTACTGTCCTGAATTATATTAGATTTTAGGTATTACAATGTTAATGTAAATTAAGTGAATGGGAGTGGAATACCGGTGCCACCATTGTTCAGGAAGTAAGGCATGATACGTGCCAATTAGTGGATTTGCATTAGGTATAATTAACACACTTTATATGATCACAGGATAATAACTCCCTATTGTTTATTTTAGAGGTTATTTTATCTCAATTCCTTTACTATTCAGTAAGTAGGTAATTCAATTTGTTTTTTCGCCTTTTTGTCTATACTGTAAACGACATGGTAGCTATTTTTGCAACTTCGATGTTTTAATTATTAGCAATTAAAACTACATCTATCTCAATAGGTAGATATTAGATATAGCTTAGAATCTATTAATATCTACGTATTTTCCATCTGCTTTTATAACAATCTGGTGCAGGCGGAATACACGTTGTCAAGCAGATTGCATAAACGATTTGGTTTTGTTTTTATGACCGGCTGACTGACGTCAAGCCCTTTTAGGCAAACCCGTATAACATATCGTGTTAGAATAACCCGCACAATCATTTCCCGACCTGGAGACGGACCCTTGGATCTACTAGGTTACAACTAATACAATATTTTTACATAACACCAAGCATGTGATAAATTATAAAATAATATAAACTAAGAAAAACCTATTTAAACTATCAGCACACGGGTTCGTCCCCATTTATATCAGTCCCAGCGTTCAAGGATATTAGAGTTTAGTAAAAGAAGTTGAAGGAAAATCAATATTATAATTATAAGAAATACAAAGGGATTACCCTGTTTACATACGTTTAACAAGGATCCCTGTAATATATATTTTTAAGTCAAGTTTCCTCTTATGATTTATGAATTGTTATATTACAACTGTATTTTAAAATGTTATTTCATAATAATAGGTTCAATAAATATTCACAGGCAAGCCTGCGTTTGCGTCTGTTTATTCATGACGTAAATCAATCAATATTTAAAACAAAACTCATATAATTTGGTTGAAAAGTTTATACACGTCAGACATCAGGCCTCCAAATCAGTTCGTATGATTATCCAGAAACTACACCAGGAAAATTTCCTACAAATATGGTAAAACGGTATAACTATGTCAACAGTCGAGGGATAATCATCTCTCGTCAGTAGATACTTCATCTGGACCACACTCTCCGTACCAGGTGCAGCAGTCATTTAGCCGTGCCTTTATAACAAAACTAGCTTTTGCTCGCGACTCCGCCCCTGTGAAAAGTCCCGCTGTTACTCGCTTATAAAGTAGCTTCACAGTGGTGAAAGAATTTTAAAAGCAGTTCAGTAGTTTTTGAGTGTATCCGTTACAAACAAACAAAACATCAAATCTTTCCTCTTTATAATATTAGTATAGAAAACTTACCAACAACCCAACAACCGGCCATTTCGACTCCGATTCTACCCACATGGATCTTCAGGTACGCTAAGAAGGGGAATGCTACGATAAGCCCAGCACAGTACGCCATCAGGCACATGCCGTGAAGATTCTTCAGCTCTGGTATCATAGCGTATACAAGGAACGTGGCTAACAAGAACGGCACCGAAAGGAGAAGACCTGGAACAAATAAATAGATTTTATCACGTCAACATAAAGTAGATTAACTAAGAAATGTGATGTAGGCTGTGTTGTTGAACTAGGCACTTGCTATGGGGACCCGGAGTCGTCTATAATGCGCTGAAGATAAGCACCACTGGGTTTTGGGTATGCAGGTGTAAGGTGTATACATAGTCACGGACTCGGTTCGGAGTTCCCTCGATGTTTACCATCTTTTCGAGCAAGTTCATGCTAAATCATAACATCGGTGACCCAGAGGTCCATTAGTAGGCTGGGCGGTATTTGAAATTGTACTTCTTTTTGCGGCGAAGCAGTAACAGTTATCTGGAGATAATGTTGACGTTAGAGCAAAATAGAGAAAGATCTATGAATTTGCACATCTATTATAATATATCTACATAACTTTAAATCGAAATTATAAAAAGTTATATTTTTCTAGGATGGTATCATGCGTCGTAGAGCAAACACGTTTCACATTGTTAAAATACTTTAATTACTGTAATTAATGATTATAGCAGCAGCTTAGGTTAGAAGAATCAAAAGTAACAGAAAAAAATGTACTAACCAAACACCCTCAATATAAAATCAAAATCTTATGCTATTCATATCGGTAATAAACTGAACTTGTACCGATTTAAATGTAAAATAAAGAAATTCCTGCAGGATATCATACTACCTACACACTTGGTTTTATTATTCTGTACAATTCCGTATACCAGAAAACGTTTTATGTATTACCGTTCAATGTAGAGTTGCGGCCATCCCATATGGCCTTGTTTAGCAGAAAAACAACATAAACAGTATGCAGATGTCGCCAACACTTCGTTTTACGTATAAAAAGCTGATAGTATTGTTTATTAACCATAATGTGACCTATAACCACTTACACCAAACCAACTCTACTATCAAAAAATCACATACATAATATATTTATTCTTACAATTAAGGCAATAATATTTTAGCAATTACAGAATTATTTTTTAGTTATTTTCTTATTTTAATTAAAATATAAAGATTTTTTTTCAATAATCAAATAGCAGAGCGAACGATCCAACGACCAAGCGAATTAAACGAGGTAGGTTCATGATAAGAATCCTTGTATCTTGCTCGTTCTGATAGGTACATCTAATTAAAAAAGCTTTATTTTACAGTCTCAATACGATTCTAAATTCAAATGCACAAAACTATCAATAAATAATAATAGAATTATTATCTCTCGAATATGTATATATGCAGTATCAGTAGTCCTAATTTATTTAATCCTTGTATAAATAAACATTATTCATTATCTAGTAGGAATTCGTCAATCATCACACTGACTACTAATTATAGTTCTATGTTATAAATAGCTATATTATTACTAAGCAATAAATGTTGGCACGTCAGTGCCAATCTTTATTGCTTGTTGCTTACATGCTTCAGAATATATGAAACGCGTAAAACGTAATGGTCTATCCATCTGTGAGGATTGCGGAGCTTGTGATAAAACTGTTTAATAGTTGACGCATGTTTATATAATCACAGGCGAATTAATGACACACAATAGTTAGTAAAACAGTTATATTATGATCTAACTGTGTTTCCTCTGCATCAGAACATGTTTTAAAACGCGATTTATTATAGAGAGTATTTCTCGGTAGGTAGCGCGCTAGCGGCATAGCCGAACTCAATAAGCGCCGTAGACCACTATATTGGGCGGGCTTTCAACTCGTGTGCCTTTGACGCTCGACCAACTAAATAAAAGAAAAATGCTTCCAACGCTGTATTTTAATGATCCCTAGAACATTATGAATTTAAAAATGAATGCGTCAATTTGATCTAACGTATTTTATTTTCGCTTGCTATATCGTACTTGCGGTCACCCCTTGCTTAGGAATATTCCACTAAGTTTATTGGAAACATATTATTCTTATCTTACAAACCTGCGGAGAAGAAGCCAGTAAAAATAAACAATTGTGCTATATGTTAGCAACGCTTAAAACGGATGGTGCTCAGAATTGAGTGATGAGTGCTCACGACAAACAAATAACCATACTACAATAACAATCCCAAACGCATTTGCAACTACTGTCAAATCTAAAAAGTAGAACCGACTGTAGAGGCAAAGCTAGAGTGACACGGATGCGGCTCCCACAAACGCAACAAACATTTACTCTTTTTGACGCTGCCATTTTTTTGTTATAAAAACGTATTTTTGTGTCTTTTTGACGAGACTTAAACGTTAAAAGAATATTTTATACGTACCTGCCTGTATTACAAAAGATATTGTCTATAAAAAAACATAATTTTAAAGTTATGATGACATTATTATTAATACTTTCGGCTTTGTACTAATGAACATCAAAGTTAAATCCCTTTTTATACCAAGCATTTGTTCTAAAATCCAGTAATGAATTATAATAATATTATTATGTTATTGTGAAATACTTATGTCATATTTATAATTGATCATATCTTTATCATAGACTTTGACTCATATAAACACATGTGGCATAGATACACACCGGCAGCATACGCGATGTAGAGCAGTTGACTGTCATCCGTGGAGACGTTCTCGTCGGGGTAGCATACAGCAGCGACTAGCCTCGGCGACACTGAATTGTTGTGGTACTTTATGTCTACGCAATAGCCTGTTGGGACGTGCCATTGGGTACCACCTATTGCAACCTCCATAAGTGTACCATTCTGTAAAGGAAATACTATTATTGTACACAGTATTCTTATATTTATTTTTCTAGATTAATCTTAACAGCATAATATGCATAACACTATAGCAGACATTGAAAGAAGGTACACAATATTAATTTTTCATAATACCAAACCAATATTTTTAAAAAGTATCTATCTGCACGTATAGTATTTGCTGAGCAACGTTTCAGAACTGTGCCTTGAAAATATACCACAGTTCAGTAATAAACTGAGTAATTACCATAAGTGGGCTGGGTGGTTCGTGCCCACCCCAGAATCTCTTGGTGTCCACTCCAGAAATTTTGTGGCAGCCTACTATTACTATAATCTATACTAATATTATAAAGCTGAAGAGTTTGTTTGTTTGTTTGTTTGTTTGTTTGTTTGTTTGTTTGAACGCGCTAATCTCAGGAACTACTGGTTCGAATTGAAAAATTCTTTTTGTGTTGAATAGATCATTTATCGAGGAAGGCTTTAGGCTATATAACATCACGATGCAACTATTAGGAGCGAAGAAATAATGGAAAATGTGAAAAAAACCGGGAAAATTATTCATCCTTGAGGGCTTCCATTGCGTGCGCTGCGAAAACGGTTCAAGATACCAACAATATATGTATGAAAGAATTATTTCTCTTGAAATGATCTAAAAAAATGTCTGCCTCACTAGAACCGTTTTTATGGTAATCAAATTTGGTTGAAATTAATGCATTGTTTGTTAAGAATTGTATCAACGTCATAATATTAATCTTTATCCAAATAAATGTGTTGGATAGAGTGATTCAACGGGAAGGTTTTTGTGTACTTTTAGCCTGGAAAAACTTATTAACGCGGGCGAAGCCGTGGGCAAAAGCTAGTTATTTTATAAAAAGAACTAAATTTTCATATGGGCAAGCTCACGTAAGTCATTTAATTTTGTAAGTCTAGGACACTGCCGCCCCCGGATAATGACTAGCTACGCCAATGGTGATTGCAATCAAATTCCATTTCATTCTAAAATGCACTGTAATTGCTATCGCTTCTAGCACGAAACTTCATGTCTAGTAGAAATTGTTCCAGCTCTTTTGTTTGGTGAAAGCGAATTTGTTTTTGTAACCAATAAAACAATGTAAATGTTTCCTATTTTATTAATATTAATGTTGGTTTTAATTGTATATTATATTGTATTATTTTAAAATATGTAGTAAGTATTTTCTAAGGAAATTTTTTTGTTTAAGTGTTTGATACGAATTCCAATAGACACAATGTGTACGATATTTAACTTAAAACGAATAATTGAGTTTATTGCCTCAATGCAAATAAAACCTTACGTATACAAACATTATGTTGATTTGCAAGTGAATCCCAAGACTCCAACGTTTTTGTGCCGAAGGCGTTATTAATTGAACACTGACCGCTCGATTCAGAAAGTGAGAATTATTACGCTTTGTGCACTTTCTTCTACTTCTCTTTTAGATTTCTGATTCGAAAGACTTATAGATAGATAGATGCGAACTTTTTTATAATACTGAGTAACGTGCCCTTATCATAATAAGGAGAAAGCTATGCAAGCGAACAAAACAAACGATGAAAATGAAACGGGCCATTTCACCTAACTACATTAGGTATGGGTATGCCACGTACTTTATTTTGAACTGAATTGGATCACTGTTTACAAGCTTTTATTTAACTTTTGCAGTACCTATAATCTGCGCAAAATATTACATTACAACGTTAAAAGACCTTCATACATTTTGTCATGCGATATGTTAATAACGTTTTACTTTAATTATAAAGAAGTATGAGCGTGGAGCGGCGATTCTTGTTATAATTTGATAAATATGCAAAAAATGAACATAATGTTTAGTAATCCATCATCATCATCCTTCACAACTTATCCCACTTCAAGGCTGTCGATCAGTTTATTCTAACATGCTTTTCCACATGTGGCAAGAACTCAACCAAGGATTCGACATCATTTTTCTGACTGACGTCAAAAGTTTCAATCGAATCTAATCAAAGGTAAAATCCTACTAATATTATAAAGGCGAAAGTTTGTAAGAATGTATGGATGTTTGGATGTATGGATGTTTGTTACTCTTTCACGCAAAAACTACTGAATGGATTTCGATGAAATTTGGCACACGGGTAAATCATGTCTTGGATTAACACATAGGCTACTTTTTATCCCGGTAAAATATAAAGCGGGACTTTTATCCCGGACAAACTTTTTAAAGCGGGCGGAGCCGCGGGCAAGAGCTAGTATTGAATAAAAACTTTAGTTTAATTTTTATTCCATTATCATGATCACAAGCCACGTGAAGTCCAATGCTGAACATAGCCTCTTCTAAAAATTTCCAGACGGACCTCTAAATTATTGTTTAGTCTTACTAATATTATAAAGGCGAAAGTTTGTAAGAATGTCTGAATGTATGTATGGATGTTTGTTACTCTTTCACGCAAAATCTACTGAACGGATTTCGATGAAATTTGGCACACGGGTAGATCATGTCCTGGATTAACACATAGACTTTTTATCCCCGGAAAACATAAAGCGGGACTTTTATCCCGGAAAAACTTTTTTACGCGGACAAAGCCGCGGGCAAAAGCTAGTATTTGATAGTTCCAAGTCATATTATGTTATTGATTCTCTGTATGGATAGAGTTCTGCTTACCACCTGGCACGCGGCGTGCTTGGTTCATCATACAGTTGCCTAAAATAAAAATCTTGAATGATTCTCGTCTTACCTAATATGTATTGTTTTGATATGAACTTTAATTCGGATGTTAAGTACCTACCAATATAGGTTTATCTTTGAATTAGATTTCTTTTTGTTTCATGAATAATTTTTTGTATGGATATTATCAAATTATTATGTAAATTGGAAAGAATTGTTATATATTTTTGAAGTGAAACTTCTTTATCGACATACAGGAGAAATCTATGTAAAAAATCGTCACACGAAAATCGTCACATTTTCTGTCGCTTTGGACCGTCACGGTGGCGTCTTACGCATACGCATACTCACGCCTTTTATCCCCGAAGGGGGCAGAGGCGCAACTAGTGCACCCACTTTTCGCCGTGCGTATTCCGCCTCATCTATACTAATATTATAAAGATGAAGAGTTTGTTTGTTTGAACGCGCTAATCTCAGGAACTACTTGAACCGATTTTGAAAATTCTTTCACTAATAGGAAGCTACATAACTCCTGAGTGCTATAGGCTACTTTTTATACCGGGAAAATACTTTTGTCCCGGAAAAACTTTTTCACGCGGGCGGAGACGCGAGCACTACTAATAATGTGATAGGAGGCGAGCCTATCGCCATATCGGGCACAAATTCCAGACTTCGGGCTATGCTCAATAGAATACTCCAATATCATGTTGCCCGACCCGGGGAACGGACCCGATAACTCAGCAATGCAGTCGTAACGTAATGCAACTACGCCAACGAGGCAGTACGAGGTAGACGGCGCCGTCTTCTATGGTCCTTATTTCGAAGAGAATCTTAACATCGCGATATAATAATTAGGTGAAACTGTTCAGAGCCATCTATTGTCGACAAGCGTAAACAGTTTAAATATTATGGTTGACTACACTTATTGAAATTCATTTAAATAAATTATTAAAGTGAGAGATTATGTTTCCATTGTTCAAAATCATCACGTGATTGTGATTTTGGTATTATTTTTATGTTAACTTTACATTTCATTGTAATTTCATGAATATTAATTTATTGAAATTCTCTCTCTCTCTGGTCGGCCCCTCATGTCTGAGGATCGTAGTCGGCATCAGGGTTGCATCTGGAGCAGATGATCTGCCTCCATCGGTTTCTGTTCAGCGCGTCCCTTACTGCTGTGTAGAATTTAGACGAAGATGAGTCCTTCACTTGGTCAGTCCATCTTGTTGATGAACGACCGCGCGATCTCTTGCCTTCGTTGTTCTCCACCACAATCAAGTTTTTCCAAATTTTCACCGCTTCTGCGCACTGTGTGGCCGAAATATGAAAGTATGTGTTGTTGGCATATGGTGGACAAGCGAGTTTTTATTTGAAGCTGGGTCACGATCGATACATTGGTGCGTTTCGCAGTCCAGGAGATTATTAACATTCATAGCCAGCACCACATTTCGAAAGCATCATTCCATCCGCCTTTCGCGGGTCAGGATTGTCCGCGTTTCAACTCCATACAGGAAGATAGGAAATACCAAGGCTGATTAACCATCATTTAATAATATGACTCTCAATTTAGCAGACAATAATATTTAACCCTTCAAGCCTCGCTTATATATATAGATGTAAGGGAAAACCCTATATATATGGACACCGGTGTCCGTCGCGGGGCTTGAAGAGTCAAATATAGTTAAATAAAAATAACAATTTTACCCGTATTAATGGAATACAATAATTATTATAAGAACAGTGAAAAAAATGAATTAAATTAAAAATTTAAACTTCATACGTGTGACACACACACTTTTTTTAAAGATATATGTGGTTATTCCAGAATAAGTATTAATTTATTATTATACGTAGGCGTTTTCACAGCATCCATGGTACCGCGAGCTGCCATAAAAAATCCCGTAGGAAATTAAATTTCTCCCGCACACACACGTGAGCGATATTAAAACAAATGAATCACTGTAAGAGAAAGATTACCTACTTCATAATAATGTAAGCTTTTCACATTTATTTATTTGCTATTGCTAAGTAATTATATTTCATGGTATAGAGACTCTGTGGTAGAGACCATCGCAATCCAGAGTGAATTCAGAATTATTTAAGTTTCGATCTAGACATTTTGTACGTAGGTACTATTGTTTAAATTGCAGTGATATAGATAACGCAAAAAGTTATAAAAATAAACGATAATTGAGGTTTAACAATAAATTATTAATGGTTTTAATTACGGCATACAATATTATGTGCAATGGATTGCAGACCACACGTGGATATTAAAACGTTTACTAATAATATTATAATATACTAGCGGCCCCGACAGACGTTGTCCTGCCCTAAAAAGGTAACTAAAATGGCTATTAAAAAATAAGGGTTGATCGTAGAGGGGTGAAAATTTAGGGTTGTAGGTATTTTTGTATGCTGTATCATAAAAAAATTAAAACAAAAACTTTTGTCCGAAAAATAAAAAAAAAAATTTAGGGGTGGTCCACCCTTAACATTTGGGGGGATGAAAAATAGATGTTGGCCGATTCTCATAGATACCGGATAAGCACAAAAAATTTCATCAAAATCGGTCAAGCCGTTTCGGAGGAGTATGGCAACGAAAACTGTGACACGAGAATTTTATATATATAGATAAACTGAATAGTATTTATAATGCATGCATGCATAGTTTTAATTTAAAACATACATATGTAAACAGTGGCGTAGCGTGGGTTCTTGCCGCCCGGGGCGGGTCCAAAACTAACCGCCCCAAGATCCCGAGCGGAAAAACCTAACCTACCTAAGTTATTACTTATTTATTTCATAAATGTAAAATTTAAGTTTTAGATGCAATTAAATTATGAAACACATTTATAAAATACAAATATATTTATTAATACATAAATTACTATTTTACCGTGGTCTACTTTTAAGTTTGTATTTGTTCAAGATCTCCATTGTTTAAAGTATACAATGTAAACGGATTTATGAAGGCATTATAGCGTTCGACCAATTTTTATTACATCTTAGTCATCTAAAGCCAGACTTGTGTATTGCGTAAGGGTTCACTCATGAAATCCTCCTAGCCAGTTTCGGCCACGGCGGCCAATCTCAACGGAGATCAGCCAGGTACGCAGGAGATATTATAGTGCACAAGTGTGTGCGTAATACACAGGTGCACTCGCTATTCCTTCACTCTCATAGTCCGGTGAGACGGCAATCCGACATGACCGGAGAGAGATCAGGCGCAGGACCAACGGCTTTACGTGCTTAAAGGGTTATGGGGGGCTATGGGTTCACTCATATCACGCCCACAACAGTACTCAGTACTCAGTAGGTGTTGTCTGAGTGGTTAGATGCGCGCTTCAATGTACTGGCCACACTATGGCCTCCTGGTAATGTATTTTGATTCCCCAGAATAATTCTACCTATGCAATAAAAAGTGGATAGCAATAAAAGTGGAATAGTGGATAGACTCTATCCATAGACCAATGAGAGATACCTATACTGTTACATAAGTTTCAAATAATAAATCTCATAAAATTAGTAACATACATCTTGCGTGAACAATAGGTACCTACGTGAGAATCTACGCTATTTTACAAAGCGCAAATATTACACAGATACTCAAAGATATTAAAGACATTGGGTTCCGCACAGAGTACTTAAAAGTTTGAAAGTGAAAATGAAAATCTTCAGTCTGGCTATAAATATTCTTGGTTATTTACGTTTTTATCCTCTTTATAAATGAGCGAAAGTTTTGTTGTATCTACTTACATACTAATAATGTCGTTGCTGTTAAAATTACTTCACCATCACGAAATCGCAAAAAAGGAAAATGTATTTTTGAATATGAAACGTCGAAATTATCGGTGAAAGCATCATCGTAATTAATCATTATTCAGTAACGGCAAATATACGTCACCAGTACGTATACGGCTTTTCCACATGCGCGTGAAATGTTTGTAAATGCTTTAATTATAGTAAATCATCGGTTTATTACCGAATTCAATAACGAATAATGATTTTTCATGAACTCAAAATAAGTTATGAATATATATAGACGGTTTTTTTTTACATCAACTATAGACGTAGATAATATATTCGATCCCGAAAAAGACGAAAATAAATCTTGTTTTAAAGAAGAATTGCAGTGTACGCGTACTCAAACTAGTAACTACAGGGCTAGTATCAATCGATATATGAAAACTTACACCTGTTTCTCAGTGTTATCTAGTAAGATGGCAAAGATACTACAGTAAAACGAACCCTAATCATCCCACAAGGCATATGGTAATTCTCAAGGAGGAACCAGAGAGCCAACGCGCCACTTGCAATAATAAACACAACTCGGTTATTATTATTATTTATTTTAAGCGTAATAACTCATTTGTTTTCGCCTGAACTCCCTCACGTGCGTCTCTACAGATTTAAGATTCCACAAATAAATGTTACGTATACCTATAGAAAAGAATATCTAGTTTTGATAATATATTTTATGAAAGTTTTAACATACTTTGCATAACTAGCGAGCATATACCTAACATCTTAGAATAATCCTAACATTGTATTAAACTGAAAGTTTGTAGGTATAGTATAAATGTTTGCGTGATTGTTGGAGGTTAATTCATGAATGAAATTAACGTGAATTTTGGCAAATATAATTTACTAAGTCCTGTGCCCTGTTTATCAAACGTTACAAGCCTTGTATTACAAGCGTTTTCTCTTGTAAATTAGCCCATTTTACAAAAATGCATTCATCAAAACTATATGTGTAAACTACAAGCTACAAGTAATATCACTTGCATAACAAGTTCTTTCTCACAGTTGTATTTGTGGTTTTGTTTATCATAAATGCCTTTCTAGCTTGTAACTTGTTTCAAATAAGTTATAAAGTTTTATAAACAAGGCAAAATGCCCTTTTATCAAAAGATAGAAGTCTAGGAGCTCATAAGTTAAGTGGTACAAAAACATTTTTACAAATTCTTGTAAAATGCGTTCATAGAAATATGTGTCTACTAACCCACAAGTTACAAGATACAAGAATATTTATACAAGACTGTGTAAATTACGTTCATCAAATAATTTCACAAGACTTGTAGATGGTACATACTTGTATTTTTAATTTACAAGTCATTTTTTTAATTTTTGATATGTTTATAAAAAATATATAGTTTTATATCACCTCTTTGCTTCAGTAAAGTGTTATTTAAGTATGGAATCTTCTAGATGTATGAGGTTATTGAAGCAAAGATGCGATCTTATGTTGGTAAGGTAGAAATTATGGTATAATAACTATTGACAATAACTAGCCAAGGCAATGTTTTTTTTTCTTACATGTACATAGTCTGATTTTGTTTGTAAAAACCTATTTTAAAACTCATTATATTAGTTATTTGAATTATGATTACAAATTTAACCATCTTTTATGCACGACTTAAAGTTTGGAAAATCTAGTGGTCTATTGACGAACTATACAAAGTACTTAAAAAAAACTTTGAGAATAATAACATGGGGGCAAATCATTCCCGCCATTAATTGATTTGCTACTTCTTGAATTACCGACTTATACCCCAAAACTGTCGAAATCCGATTCGGAAATCACAAATTTGTATTGAATTTACCTATAAACTATCTAAAAACTTAATTATAACAGAGTAGAAAGAGATACTATTTGGCTTGTAACACATATTACGAATCCACAATAACTCTTCAACTTTTTCGCCACAAGTTACAAGCTACATGTTACAAAGGCATTTTTGATAAACAGAAATAACAAATACAAGTGTAAAAAGTACTTACAATACAAGTGATATCACTTGTAGCTTGTAGTATATTCATTTAGTTTTGATGAACGCATTATTGTAATACAAGCCTCGTAACGTTTAATAAACTGGGCACTTATATAGAAGCCAATAATATATTTTACCAATTTGTTAATATATAATAGGCTGTTGGTGCACCGTAATAAAATAAATAAGTAAATAAATCGTTTTATCACGAATTAATTGAAGAAGTGTAATTCGAAGAGTAACAAAATCAATGCCTGGCGGGAATGATTTGCTACCATGTTATTTATCTCCAAGAAAGCTTTTAAAGTACCTACATGGGTCTGCAATAGACCATCCTGTTTTTTTCAAACTTTAAGTCGCTTATAAACGAACATTAAAGTTTTAACCATAAATCATAATTCATGAAACTAATAAAATAGGTTTTATTATTATGGTTTATTTATTTGTTGTTTTTTGTTTTATTATTTTGGTTATTTACGCACAAAAATCAAATTATTGCAAATTGTTTTTATTTTTAACATTAACTTGACTAGTTATTTTACCGTAATTTCTATATTACCGACATATAAAAATGATAGAAATATTATTTGGTAATGCATCAAAAGAAGTCTTGTAAATTTAAAATGCAAGATGATACAGACATACACACTCACGCCTTTTATCCTCGAAGGGGTAGGCAGACGCACGAAGTAGGTGCAGGCTATGCATACTGCATCCCATGGTATGATAGGAGGCGAGTCTATCGCCATATCGGGCACAAATTCCAGACTTCGAGCTAATACTGAATAGAAAAACCCAGTATCACTGCCCGACCCGGGGATCGAACCCGAGACGTCACCATTGCAGTGCCATTGCCACCACCACAAGTTGATACAATCTACAAGTCTAGTAAAAGTATTTCATGAACATCATTTACAAGAACTTGTAAAAAAAATCTTTAACATGTAACTTGTGAGCTTGTAGACTTGTAATGTTTGATGAATAGGGCACTGGTGTAACATAATATAGATTATTTTGATCTCTAAAATTGCTAAGTGATATATTCAATCCCGGAAAGGACCCTGTTGCGTGCGGAATCCCAAGCTTAAGCATTTTCTAACCATGAAATGCATCTTTTAAATGTGTATTGATGCCTGTGTGTTTCTTCTCACAGTGTATCCTAGCCCTATTACTTATGCTGTTTCACAAATCCACGTAGGCAACGATTGTACTGTGCTGCTAGTAATCTCATATAGGTACACAGACGGCATTGACCATTAATTTACTATTAAATTTTGTTTTTATATGAGCACGGCCAAGTGAGCGAAGAAGGACCCAGATAGAGTGGCGATATACACAAGATATACACAAGCTGATTCAAGTGCGGTCCAAAGGGGAGGGTCACGCGACATGCCCCCAAACAAAACAGCCATCTAGTGACAAGTAGGATTTATTACACATTAGAATAGCCAGTTTAGTTATAATTCTACTATAGTCCAACAGACATCACTAAAAGTAAATAAACTATTATTTATTTTAGTTGGATTTTCTATATAAGCGTGTTTTTAGTTTAAAAAATTGAATTGTCATCGGTCCTTGGTAAGTATGCACAATTTCGATTAAATACGACGTTTTGAAGGGGGTCTAAATCATGTTTAAATTGGCAGTTACATACATACATACATACCTACGTCTGAAGCTGATAAAAGCGTGTTAAAAACACACTTACTATCATAGCTTACTATATTCAAGAGCAACTTTTGAAAGAATGAAGCTTGCTAGACAAAACGAAACAAGAAATATTTTACATCGTCCACATACAGGATCATGTGAATAAGTTGATATAAATTAGTGTATAAATATTAGATTCATGGTTTTATGGTTTCGTTCCTCATAAAAACCAAGTCTGCCCTATAGCTGTATAGCTACAAAGCTCCCTTGCAACGAAATTAATAACTTAACTAGTCGCTTTAACTTATCGCTTTAAATTCGTCGCTTTAAATTAACTTGACTAGTCGCGACGTTAAAATGGTAATCTTGTTAAAAGTTAGATATCGTATAATTATTTAATACTTTTAATTGTCTTCCTCCATCTCTTCCCTTCCAATTCTGAGCTCATTCTTTAATCTGTGAAGCGAGTGTTTTATACCATAATGGGCTTTCCGCTCCGGAAAGTATTATAATCTACTGCTATTTTACCTTCGACGCGGACTATGTAGTCCAATTAAGTTTTTTAAATTGTCAAAGATTTACAGTTTGATTGATGATGAAATTAAAGACCGTGCAGCGTTGACAAAACTCAATTTGAATTTATAGAAATTTATGAAACTGCAGCATTGTTAAAACAAACATTGGCCACGAAAACATCGACTTAAAATGTAGGTAAATGTACCCGCAAATATTATTATAATGAAATATTGTTTGGGTGCATGTTAGCTGCTCGCCTATTTATGAATTTGTACTCGCATTGTTGAAATCGACCAGCATTCTAAATATTTAGTAAGCCATTCGATGTGAGCTAACGCTTCTAATCTCTAACACATAGCAATTAAGATAGGAGCCCTGAAGCTGTTAAGCAGACACATTAGTGACACAAAAATGTTGTAAATGTCCATTACGTTGACAACTTGTCCCCATAATATATTATAAGGAACAGAGATATTTGAGTCTACCCCATACCTAAGGATGTTAAATATTTCGCACGCCCAGATCAATACTGAAATATCTCGAAGAAAATTCATATTTGAAAGGTATTTTGGCAAAATTTGGCGGTTTTCACAAAACAAAAAACACGATTTTCAGAGTTTTCGAGATAATCCAGAATTGAACTGAGGTATATGCCTTGGGTTTTGAACCTCCGGACATTGTCTCGACAGACCGTTCTATTTCCAACTGGGCTATCGTCCACTTAGAACAATATGCTTACTGTAAATATGATTGTTTCACTAGCGTTAACCAAATTACTTAACAAAACCATTAAGCAGCGTTAATTTAACTATGTCATTACGGACGTACCTTTGAAATAATTAATGCGTGGCCTAAATAGACTTTTTGTTTTCACAATTCAAAAGTAAATAGGAGAAATATTTTAATACCTTATTTCTAATAAAGATATTATAATTACTAATATCGCCGTTTTAAGGAAATAACACAATTTACCTATAAATTAATACTGTTTATCCATTTTGATACATTATTCTCAAATTATGTATTAAGATGTGAGTAGCTAAGTACAATTACCACCTATCGGAGGAAAATTACCTTTTACTAATAAACTGTTATAGCCATTTACTCATAATAGGTATAAATCCTTTCACAGGATATAAACAGTAGCCTTTAGGACCCAGGGACTTTTTTTAACACAGGGAAATCCATTTCCTGATTTTTGCTGGACTCACCGGTCAAAAGTCTCCTACTGACTGAAACTCCGCCATTCCACTCTCGCTCCCTTATATCGAAAGTCGCGAGGTGCGCATGAGCATGCAACCGCAACCTTCGCAAGAGTCGGCTCTTGGGCACAACCTCGTGCAGTCCGAAGAACAAGACCTCGGTAATGTCATAGGCGTGCACGTAATACTGCACGCCAGCCTCTTGTCATTATTTGCCCGGTAGCCGGATGCCTTCCGCCACCTGCAGGACCACTTTGGGAGGTCGAAGGCCGGCTCTCCGACGTCTACTACGACAGGGGAGTCCAATGGACCGCTCCCTCTCTCTCTCCGCTGCCTCCTTTGCGGACATGACTTGTTCGCAAAACGAGACAACGGAGTTCCACCCGTATTCATTCTCGACCATGGCTGCCATAACTGTCGCAAGGGACAAGTTGCTGCCTATGGTCGAGATTAAGGTTTGGCGCGATTCGTCGCATGCGGGACAAACGGCCAAAGTGTGCTGCGCCCAGTCTTCGGCGCACTCACAATGATGACATCCTGATGTTGGCTTTCGAACGAATCCAACATAGATATTTCCCAAAGCAGCCGCGACCCGAAAGTACCTGTGTCATTCTAAAGGTCAGGGTGCCATGTCGTCTCCCAAAGCCATTCCGCAAATGTTGGCCGAATGGCTTCTATTGTCACCGCGACAAAACTGGGACACTCTAGGCGTTGCTCTCAGGATTCCCTTGCCTTGGATTGCCAGGATTGCCTTCAGGATTTGTTGGAGCCCGTTTCTTTCAACAACTAACTCTCGGATCGCTGCTTGAAAGTTAACGTCTCCTTACGCTACTGATAAAATGACGCAAGGGTCTTCGCCTCTATATCCCAGGGAGGAAAACTAGCCAGAAGAGAGGACTCAGGATAATCGAACCCCAGACTGGGTGATGCTTATTTTTTTTTAACCATGCCCCGACGCAACGGCGCGACGCTTGGATCATAATATTACTAGGTACATACTCATAATAAAGTTAAGGAGTTAACCAACATATTTTATTTACTTAATAAGTATTTAGAGATTTTGTTTCGGGGTGATGTCATTTTGTCACGGACACACAAGCACGCTTTTATCCCCGAAGGGATGGCAGAGGCACAACAAATTCTACCATTTTTCGCCGTGCGTATTCCGTCCCATGATTTGATAAGTGACAAGACACAAATTCCCGACGACGGGCTGACACTGAATAGAAAAATCCTCTTTTAAAATTACTATGTACCTACTTAGCTCTTAGTTTCTCCACCATGCGGCCTCAATCATTACCTATCTATCTAATATTATAATATTATAAAGGCGAAAGTTTGTAAGAATGTATGGATGTTTGGATGTATGGATGTTTGTTACTCTTTCACGCAAAATCTACTGAACGGATTTCGATGAAATTTGGCCCACGGGTAGATCATGTCCTGGATAACACATAGGCTACTTTTTATCCCGGGAAAATATAGAGCGGGACTTTTATCCCGGAAAAACTTTTTAAAGCGGGCGGAGCCGCGGGCAAAAGCTAGTATTATATACTGATTGAGACCATTCATAAGAGCCCAAACACGCTATCTGCTTTAAGTTACAGAGGGATTGGATATCCCGCAAACTGTTTAATAGTAACCAATTAAAATAATTCTGAGTTAAAAATATGCTACGTGATATCTATCCTGTATTGGAACATGTACTGTATACTAAAATGTATCCAAGTCTGTTCAGAATTTTCTGCGTTTACTTCTACAAACATCCAAACATGTTCATAATTTTTTGCATTTATGATATTAGTAGCTTTTGGTCGCGGCTCCGCCCATGTGATAAAGTTTTCCGGGATTAAAGTCCCGCTATATAATTTCCGGTGTGAAAGTAGCCTGGTAGTCTTTTCCAGAGTCTCAGACTATCTCCACAGCAAATTTTATCGAAATCCGTTCGGTAGTTTTTGAGTTTATCGCGTTTAGACAGACAGACGCGGCGCGTTTGTTTTAAAATATCTTAGGATAAAATAGTACTTATAGTATTATTGTTTTTACATTATTATAATGAGAAGTAAGTTTAAAAATAAACTTAACTTATACCTCTACTGGTTTGCGGACTTTCGTGATAGATGTTATCCGGGCGGATTTTATTGATTGATTAGTTTAGTTTTCCGGTCACATTGATGTCAGAAGGTGCCATAAATGAAACAAATAATTTAATTGGCATTCGTCATCAAGCTAGTCAAGTTGCGATAATAATTTAAATGTTATTGTTTTTCTATCGTACAAAATACATTTCAGCCGTAATGTTTAGTGACACATATGAATGGAAACAGATTTAATTTTTAATTAATAATACCCGGAATATTTATCCAAAACCGCAAAATGCGTGTATACATTATTCTTTTGTGGATGGCAATGTGACTCAAGTATGAAGTGTACCTAGGTACAGATATAACACAGCTCTACAAAAAAAATTTTTTTTTGTGTTGCCTTGGATATTTTTGCAAATTTTTATGTTTTCGAGTACCTAAATTACGAATATATTCATGAAAATACTGAATGTGCTCTTTTTTTTATGATTTTTACGTATCTTATATTTTGAACAATTATCAGCTTGTTAGTACTAAAATTTGTTTTCCCAGTCCTGATTAAGCTTCTGCGCAACTTTTTTGCGCATACAAACATCACGTGATCTCCACTCTCAGACTCCTTGCTCCGCAAAACAGCTGATAACTCAGTTATTTGATAATATTGAAGTACTTACACGTGAATCTGGATAAGTTGTCATATGTTAATATTTTGATTCAATTGCTGAGTGTTCATTCTAATATATTTGTCTTGTCTTTTTAAACATGAGTTCGTCACGAAGAAAGTGTAAATATAGTAGTGATTTATTTTGTTATATTTGTGGTATTTATATATTAAAAAAACAAAAACGAAATATCACAGACTTTGTTAAGGAGACTTATGCTGAATATTTCGGTTTTAAAATGGACAAATTAGATAAATCATGGGTTCCGAATAAAGTTTGTAAGTCCTGTGTTGAGTCTTTGCGGTTGTGGAAAAAAGGAGAACGTTCTGGATTAGACTTTGGTATTCCTATGATCTGGATGGAGCCTAAGAATCATGTCGATGATTGTTACTTTTGCGTAGTAGATGCTAAAGGTTTTAATCGAAACCAAACGTGGAGATATCCAGACTTACAGTCTACAAAATGTCCTGTTTTACACAGTGAAACTCTCCCTCGGCCTGTTTACGTTTCAAAAGTGATTCGCATGCCCTCAGAAACAATGATGTTGCCGAATTCACAGAAATCGAAACAGTCTACCAGTGGAAGTGAATGGGAGGGTGAAACATCTACGCCAAAGTTATTTTCTCAAAATGAACTCAGTGATTTGATACGGGATCTAAATTTATCAAAACAGGAATCAGAACTGTTAGCCTCAAGATTGCAATAAAAAAATTTATTGGCACCAACAGTAACAATTACAACATACAGAACGCGAGAAAGTGAGCTATTACAATTTTTTAATGAAAATGAAGGACTGGTATACTGTACTGATATTGCGAAGCTGCTTTTAGACATGGGCTTGAAAGAATACAAACCTACTGAGTGGCGTCTTTTTATTGACAGCTGTAAAAGAAGTTTAAAATGCGTCTTACTGCACAATGGAAATAAATTTGCATCAATTCCAATTGCCCATTCAACAAAACTCAAAGAAGAATATGAAAATGTAAAATTAGTTTTAGAAAAGATTAAATACTCGGAGCATCAATGGCCGATCTGTGTAGATTTGAAAATGGTTAATTTTTTACTTGGTCAACAAAGTGGATACACGAAATACCCTTGCTTCCTTTGTATGTGGGACAGTAGAGCAAAGCAACTTCATTGGGAACAAGATGTTTGGCCTGCAAGAAATTCTCTAACTGTCGGTAAAGCCAATGTAATAAGGGAACCGTTGGTGAACAGAGACAAAATCATACTTCCACCATTACATATTGAGTTAGGAATGATAAAGCAATTCGTTAAAGCTTTGGACAAGGAAGGGGATTGTTTTAAATACGTTTGTCGAAAATTTCCGAAGCTTAGTATGGAAAAGTTGAAAGGTGGAATATTTGATGGTCCTCAAATACGGCAATTGATAAAAGACGCAGATTTTATTAAAGTTATGACTGTTCCGGAAAGTGAAGCTTGGGAAAGTTTTGTGTTGGTAGTCGAAAATTTCCTAGGTAACCATAAAGCACCAAATTATGAAGAAATTGTACAAAATATGCTGACCAACTTTCAGACTCTAGGAGCAAATATGAGTATCAAGTTACACTATCTCCGCAATCATTTGGATAAATTTCCAGATAATTTAGGAAATTATAGTGAGGAACAAGGAGAGCGGTTCCACCAGGATCTGAAAGTAATGGAAGAAAGATATCAGGGTCGATGGGACTGTCATATGATGGCAGATTACTGCTGGTCTTTAAAAAGAGATTGTCCCCGGAAAAATTATAAAAGAAAAGCTCTTAAAAGGCGTTTTATGGAAATATAACATGTTTTCCAAATTTTCCTCTCTATTTACTTCGATATATCATATTTTTATCCAAATAAAACTGACATTATAAATATATCTGTTATTTTGTTTCTCGTTTTCCGATTTTTGTAATGTAAAATAAAAATAAGTATTTAAAGAAAAACGAAAGCAAATCTTACAAAATCATTCATAATTTCATGAATTGTGAGTATAAATATATCCAAAATCAATCTTATATCTAGGGCAACAAAACCACTGTAGACCAGTGTAATATTTTCAACAATAGCTTTTAAAATTCTGGAATCTTTTCAGCCAGCTGATGATTTTTCCGCAGAAATTTCAAATTACTCTGCTATTACCTCATGTTATGAATCTTCATCATGTGGTTTCCTAGCAGTTAAACGACTAACGCATAAATAGCTATGAAACCTGCAATGGTCGAAATTTGGCAGACCAATTTTAGTACTGTAAGTAAGTACTACATTAACACAAGAGCTATTTTTTATCGTGGAAGAACGCGCAGTGGGACTTCAATTCTTCATTGCTCCCACCAAAGAACTCTCACGCGGGTGCAGTCACAAGAAATAGTAATTTTATAATTGTCTATTACCAGAGTTAGACAAAGAAAAAAGGCCTGAAATAACATAAATACTTATACATATCCGATGCCTCTGCGCGCAATGGTGCATTTATGTAGATGGCATTTGATGACCCCTGCACGGATTATTATGTATTTCCGTAGAAGAAGCGCCAAATCGTTAGCTTAATGATCAGCGATCAAGAGCAATGAAACGCTACAAACCGATAGAAGCAATTATAATAAATTTACCTAGATTCTGGAGTCTGGACTTATTATTTTTATTTTATTTATGTACCTACCTATACCATTTACCTAACATTTCTAACAATAATAAATTAACTCGGGTACCTACATATTTTGGGGAACAGCGTTATGTAAAACATCTTATAGATGTACATACATAGCATTACGCATTTTTCGGTTTTCAGGAGTAGGCAGAGGTGTATCACATGCATATTTCACCAGCTTTGTTAGTACCCATGTAACAGGGGGCGGGCGTATTGACAGTTATCTGGCTCATTTCCACACTCCGGACTAATACTGAATAGAAATACAGAACCTCCTTTTTGAAGTCGGTTAAAAACCCAACCCACCTTGCCCAACCCGGAGGCCAGGAATCGAACCTAGAACCCCAGCACTGCAGTCGTACGTTACGTAATACAACTACGCCACTGAGGCAGTCTAGTATACATTTGTAAGTTTCTATTTTAGTTTCTTTATACATTGGTATACAATAAAGTGCTGTATCTATCTAGAAAATCTAATTCTCGCATCATCAACGTTCACCTGTGCAGACTCGCGGATAAATAGCTCGTTGCCTATAAAACCACATTGGTCAATTTACAATTGTTTGCCTGCCATTTATGACTCAAAGTAATCACCCTTGTCAAAGTGTTGTTTATATTCGGTTAATGGTTTCTGCGGCTAATTTAGGGCCAGCCTTGAAAATCACTCCACAGTGCGAATGGAGGTACCTTTTGACGTTGTTTGTTTTTAGACAGTTAAAATTTAATTTTCCACCTGCCAGGCCTCATTACCTCAACCTATACCTCATTTCAATTTCAGAACGGCGCAACAAAAATTTTTAGCATATTTTTTTCCGAGCTTCGATAGCCAGTTAAGTAAAGTGTTTTCAGTGCATAATATAGATGCTTTTTATGTTATTATATAAATTCACAAGCATTTGATCAATAGGAATTCGGGACTTTCGTAGCTCAAACAAGCTGAAGAGTTTTAACATGAAAATCGTCGAATATCGTTGCAGGATAACGAATGTATGGATAAAAGATTAACTAAATAGATCCCAGGAACTATATATACTACGGTATTTATGATGAATAGATAGAATATAGATTATTAGCGATTACATAGAATTTTGAGGTATTCGTGTCTTTACTGCATTAGGAACGTCAGCCATTAAAAAGTGGTGTGTAGTGGCCCACTAGCCAATACCGCGTAGAGGCCCACTAGTCAATACCGTGTAGAAACGGTTGTATTGGTGTGCTAGGCACTTTCCAGAGCGACCACTCAGCGTCCTTAATGCGCCGATGATGGTTACCGCGGGATTTTCATTGGTATGCCAAGGTAAAGTGTATAATGTATATAGAGCTATCTATGAATGTCTACATATTTTCCTGGCGACTCGATATTGGGTTGTGATACCAGTCACCCCAAGTCCCAATATTCCCCACGAAGACAAACATGTGGCCATCCACGAGCCCTTACACTCTAGATAGTACTGTCGAGGTCAATTTAGAAATAACTCATTGAATATTTCCCAACCAAAATTTAAGAACAGGCGAAGCGGTAATAAAAGGTTAATTAGTCGTACTAAAAATAGCCAGCTGCTAAAAATTACAGCTAACTTTTACAGTAAGTACTTACCGAGATCCGTCGCTAAATATAAGGTTTTTTTTCCGGTAATTTGTTGAAAATCCAGATATGCTGAACATTATAATAATATCAACAGTTTTAGCAAAATTTTGACTCTACCTCATTGTAATCACATCATCATATATGAAGAGCCATAAAAGAAAATATTTTACCTCCTGGATGAACAGTTCCTGGTTTACATCCGCCGTGTCAACAATATAGCTGTCGTTACAGGGGTGCCCGTACATATAGAAGAAAGTTCCATAAGCTGTTATACTAGATGGCTCCCTGCCTCTGAAGATCGGTGGGTTGAAGGGGTTCACTTCGGCCAAACTTGTGTCGAAACAAGAGCGGTTGAACGATGTCTGCCCGGGGCCGCAACACTTCCACATGCAAACGCGGCCGATGCAAGGGCAGCCGTAACGTGTCGCCAGCTCCTTCACCGACACTTCATACCACGTCGACTTAGGATATTCTAGACCGTCATATATAACCGAACCGTTTTCGAAGAGCACTCCGGCACTGATATTCACACTCTCTACTCGAGTACAAGGATTGCAAGCGCACCATGATAGTAACAAAACATGTGTCAACAAGAGCAAATAATTTTTCATCTTCGTCTATTTAGCGACTAGCCACTCACTTGAATATGAAAACAATCAGATCACATAACTGAACGCAAATTTCTATATATTTTTTGCAGGATTTGATTATGACTAACAATAAAATTAATGTGAAATAAAATCGCGCTACGTTTATCAGAATCGGAGTGTTCGTTATCTGGGCACTCGTGAGGTAATTTGATGTATCACTTTATAATGATAAGGTGATAACAGCAAGGTGGGTCGCGATCTCGTGCGTATTATGGTGCTAGACGTTGAAGGAAGCGTGTGCTTGCCTTCGAGGTAAATTCCCGACTGGCCACAGGCAAACCGCCAAACTTTACGGGTCCTACTCGCGCCAATGCTGGTTCGCCGGGACTCGGAATTTTATAATATAAATTATTAAATTGTGTGTGTACTGTGTACCGGACATGCATACGTTGATGCAGCTTATCTATTTATATCTTAACCCTTCAAACACCGCTTATATATTATATAGATGTATGGGGAAACCCTATAGGTACCTATACTCGGACGCCGGCGTCCGTAACGGGGCTTGACGAGTCAATTTTTGCACGGAATATTGCACATTGGTATTCCTTTGTTATTTATACCGACAGTCTTTACGTGAAAAAATAATTCTGTTATAATTTATAGTACATATAATAAGGTATACCTACTGCAAAGGATCTAATTATGAAAATATTGATTATTATGTCAGTCCCTTGGTCATTACTCACTATCACCATCCAGGAACCATGCATTGCGTTTATACTGTAGGTATACCTTCATATAGGTAACGATAATTTACTTGGTGTCTCAGGCACACTCGTAGGTCAAACTTTCTGTGTTAACAAAACGATGAAGATGTTCGGTCTGGCCTGGGTTCAGTTTAATAATAATTGAATATTAAACAAAACAAAGTACGTAGGTATATTAAAATGAATGCGTTAACCATCATCTGAAACTCCAATTTTGCCTATTTGAGGGAACAGTGATTTTACTGATGTAGGTAAGTACACCGTAGTGGGTGGCTTACCAGTGAATTAGTGTCGGCTCTAGTTTCCTGCTGCTTACCATCTATGTCGTGGCAGTCTATTTCAATGTCTATTTCAGTAGTCACTGTTAAAGTTAACTTTAACGGTAACAATGATGTCAGATTTTGTAACTGACAGAATAACAGTGACAACAGGGGGTCTAGATAAAATCCCTTTTCTGTTAGCGTTTACGGTTACGGAAAGATCAAAATGTATGGAAATGACATATAATCACGACATAGTATAAAACAAAGTCGCTTTCCGCTGTCTGTCCCTATGTATGCTTAAATCTTTAAAACTACGCAACGGATTTTGATGCGGTTTTTTTTTAATAGATAGAGTGATTCGGGAGGAAGGTTTATATGTATAATACATGCATAATATAGTAGAGGAACATTGATAATTTAAGAGGTTTCTAATGTGATGTCGTAGATAAACACATTTTTTTGCGCTTACATTACGCTGGCTAAACTCTCCGAGACAGATCAAAATAATGTACTACACTTTTGAACACCTTAAAAAGTCTACAAAAAAGTCCGCGATGGTATATGTCTATCTCTTAGGGATAACCCACAATAACCATTTTATATCCTTTACTTTAGACGAGAAGTAATGGCTTATTTACGAAGCGATTTTAAGCAATACAGCATTAATCCTTATCTAATTAAGTACCATAAATACATTTTGCATTTAATATAGATCAATATGGCCCTGTACAACATGTAATTTAAATAAATATTTTCGAAGATATTACAGATTTAAAATGCAGGAACATAGCGGTCGCGGCGGTACCGGCCGGGGGGTCGGCGGCGCGTGTGTGGTAGTTTGAGATCCTGAGGAGGATATAGGCTACTTTTATCCCGGAAGAACATAACGCGGGAATTTTATACCGGTTTTTCTCGCGAGTGGAGCCGTCACGGTCACGCCACAGAACTAATTGCGATGAAATTTGGAAGGGACAAGGCTTAAGACCCTGGGAAGGACCTAGGCTAATTCTTATCTCGGATAAACTTCACCAATGGGTGGAGTGATTCAAGAGGAAGGTTTATGTGTACATTACATAAATGTTTTGTGTGACAAAAAACAAATTTCAGCACGTACTATGCATTGCTACCTGAGCGAAGCCAGGGCGGGCCGCTAGTAAAAAAATAAAATAAAAATAGGTATATGCAAGTTATGTGACTTGTCTGGTGTATAATAATATGTCATTTCCATTCATTTTGACCTTTCTGTAACCGTAAACGCTAACAGAAAAGGGATTATGTCTAGACCCCCAGATAAGTTCATCGTGATCTAATATGGCGAACGGCACTAGCGCTCTTATTCGATTATTTTTTTTATTTATTTATACTTGTCCATGGGTACAAGTCCTTCAGAAGCATACTTGTTTCTTTTTAACCGACTTTCAAAAAAGGAGGAGGTTCTCAATTCGTGTGTTTGTATTTTATTTTTCTCAATAGTACTTATGTCGAAGTTAAGCAGTGGCTACCCTACCAAGATTTTATCGAGGAGTTTTGGCAGCAACAAAACAAACACTTGATTAGCACAGTTATTTAAATTCACTTCATTTGGGCCATTTAATGGTTGAAGGCAAAATAAAATAAAAAAATATATTAAAAGAAAACAAAAAACCCGACTGCGTCAAAATCTGCCTGCCATCTTTATTAAAATTATTGAAGGACTGAAAAGATAGAAACAAGATTTTAATTTGAATATTTTATTTTGGTTTTGCATAATCTTAGTTAACAGTGTTCACAAACGCTGTCGGAGGCATAACATGCTCATTTCTTTTAATTTAGTTGGTGATATAGGTAAAGCAACAAAATCTCGGAGGGAGCAGATGCCTCCGACTGCGTTTATGTGCACTGTCAACTTAGATTATTCAAAACCAAAATAAAATATTCAAATTAAAATCTTGTTTCTATCTTTTTAGCCCTTCAATAATTTTTATAAAGATGGCAGGCAGATTTTGACGCAGTCAGGTTTTTTGTTTTCTTTTAGTATATTTTTTTAATACCATCTTTTTAGTTTTCAAGCACCTTTATCAGCATTTCCTATTCCAAACTTATAAAACATATATTATGTTATATACCTAATTATTCGTAATCACCGTTAAAAATTCTTTGTTTTGATACCACACTCGATGTATTTTGAAAACATAATTTTTTTTGGTTACTTTTGGCCGCCAAAAATCCCAACGACTTATACGAATCTATTGACACCACTCACATAAAAATACGACAAGCCGTTTAGGCTCTAGGGCGTGCCAAAGAAATATACATACATACATACACATACACTCGAAAAACATAACCCTCTCTCTTTCGCAGTCGGGTAATAAAAAGCAAATAAATATCAAAAAATGAAATGCGAATATACGCCATCTAGTGTACACAAACAAACACTTAATTGTATGTAATGAATGAATGTGATGTTACTTTGGAAACTGTTTCGAATAAAATTATATTTGTAAACAACATTATTATAATACTTTATTATTTACAAACTAGGTACATAAAATATCATATCATTGTAACAGTGTGACGGCAAATAAATATTAAGTCACTAGATGTCGCTTTAGAGAAGTTGAGTAGGCGGAGTGCGGACCATAGACTTTTGTATTATTGGTTATTTATTTTCTTTGTGATTATTTCAGCCGTATACACACACACACACACACTCACGCCTTTTATCCCCGAAGGGGTAGGTAGAGGCGCAACTAGTGCACCCATTTTTCGCCGTTATTCCGGGCCTATCGCCATACCTATCGGGCACAAATTCCAGACTCCGAGCTGATACTGAATAGAAAAACTCAATATCACCTTGCTGATCGCGGGAATCGTACTCAAAACCTTAGCATTGCAGTCGTACCATATTCCATAATACAACAACATTCGACCGGAACACACATTTTATCATTTTTGTTAAAAAAATATATAAACAAATTGCTGTTCTAGTCATCGTTTCTTTTTTTATCCACCTATGGCTCTTGTGTCGATTTTGTGCTGCCCTCTATAGGTAATTCGGGCACGTTCCCTATACCATAGTAAGCTATAGCTATAGATTTATTTATTATAGTACCATCCCTTTCTGTAGGATTGAATAGGAGCTATACATTAGTCTACATTATTTACTCTGTATACGATTTATACTGTGCAAGAAGATTATAATATAAATATCTAAGTGTATAATGTTCTTGATACTGTGACTCTACACCAATACCTATAGAGTTTTGGCGGGAACTTGAAAGTGTCATGAGGTGCTCTTGTTTTAATTCATTATTTTGGTGATGCTTAGTGTTATATTGCATAAAAAAATAGCAACAATACAAGTGCAAATTATTTAAAAAATGTCTGACTAAAACTTTGACACTGGCAGATGCGCAAACCGCGCCTTGCTAAAGAAAAAAAATACCTATAACATTCTCAATATACACTTAATATACAATAAAAGTCACTAGATGTCGCTTTAGAGAAGTTGAGTAGGCGGAGTGCGGACCATAGACTTTTGTAATATTGGTTATTTATTTTCTTTGTGATTATTTCAGTCGTACACACACACACACGCCTTTTATCCCCGAAGGGGTAGGTAGAGGCGCAACTAGTGCACCCATTTTTCACCGTTATTCCGGGCCTATCGCCATACCTATCGGGCACAAATTCCAGACTCCGAGCTGATACTGAATAGAAAAACTCAATATCACCTTGCCCGTCGCGGGAATCGAACTCAAAACCTCAGCATTGCAGTCGTACCATAGTCCATAATACAACTACGCCACCGAGGCAGTAGTACGTTTGTCGTATGTCAGCGGTTATTTATTTCGATGAAAATATCGAAATGGGGGACTATTTATGTTTGTCGCTCGATATCGCTGATTTTACTGTTCTCTACTGTTTTTTTTCCATCTACGGCTTTTTGGTTAGCTAAGGTTGGCCACACTGCGTATTATGGTCCTCAGAGAGTTTTGGCGGGAATGTGGAAGTGTCATGAGGTGCTCTTGTTTTAATTCATTATTTTGGTGATACTTAGTGTTATATTGCATAATTATGGTGGTATATTATCCAATATAGTTCTATTAAAGTGCTCAAATGAAGTGAATTGAAATAACTGTGCCAATCAAGTGTTTTTTCGTTGCCGCCAAAACTCCTTGATAAAGTCTTGGTAAGGTAGCCACTGCTTTACTTCGACATATTAGTTAGGAGTTAGGACTGAGGATGAAAATATATGAAAGACGGGCTCAATGGACTAGTATCCAGAGCCGTAATAATTAAATAAAAAAAAAAAAAAATGGTCCTCAGAATAATAACTAAAGCAATATTATTCTGACAAATTTATTGTGATCGTTTTTCGCTTTAAGGGTACAAAACATGTACTCAGATGACAGATCACCTATATACACACCGATAAATGGGAATTTGAAAAATCGGGAACCTTTTGTTTTGCTTTTCGTATCCCAACATTTGTATTCTCTCATTTTATTACATGAAGGTTTAGTGTTTGTTACTTTCCTTCAATTGGTTTTTATCCCTATTTAACGGTGATGTGTGTGCATTAGCTTATACAACTAATCTGACTTTGTAAGCAATAGACTTGAAAAAATATTTACATAAAGATTCAATGGACAATTATTGATGACAAAAAATTAAGCCCGGAGTTTCTTTCTGCCCTTCTTCTTCGGGTAGTCATCGCTTAGGTAACTAGTGAAAGGCTGGTAGGTTAGCTAGGTTAGGATCTGTACTGTCCTCACGTAGATATATTATAATCTTCTTGGTCCTCACCGGTGAGGATCGCGACGCGTGCCTCCCATTAATTTTAATAAAAAATATCATTTTTTTACCTCTTTCCTGCCAGCCCGAGCTTGGCATCTTTATTTTAATTTTTCATTGATTTTGTCTATAGTTATATAAGTGACTATTTGTAATAATAATTAATTTTAATTGAATGTATCTTGACATTTCATAAGTGCAACTATGTTCGCCTACGTGATGAATAAAGTAAATAAAAAACATAATTGGGCGACTATAAGATTTTGGGCGATTTGAGCTTCATATATCCGGAGACCTTTTTTGCTCCTTAGCCTTTTATTCCATTAACTCTTGCGTACATAGCGCTGGCCACACTGGCGCAAGCGCAATTTTTCGCGTGTCTGTCAACACGCGAAAATCGACCTACACGCACACACATAAGGCGCGTCAACACGCACACATATCGAGTTTGACAAGCTGTCAGACCGGCCCGATTGGGCCGGTCGGGGCTCGAGAGGTTAAGCGACTTCTGGGTACTTCTTTATGTATTTTCAGCGACTTGAACCATCATACATCTGGCAACACTGATCGTAAACTGCTCGATAAAGTCTTGGTAAGGTAGCCACTGCTTTACTTCGACATAGTGGTTAGGACTGAGGATAAAAATTTATGATACACGAGCTCAATGGACTAGTATCCAGAGCCGTAATATTTAAATAAAAAAAAATTATGTAGTAGGTAATTTTAATCTATGATCGGGGACTACCCCTTATATTATTGTAGATTGGCAAATAAATAGTATATCTATTATTTAATAATGGTTCCGTATTCTCATTTAAAACAATTCCTCGTTATTATTACCCAGTACTTCTATTTTCATAAGTTCTTTGTGCGCTCAGGGTCGGCTTTAAGGGCGGGCGGGCAGGGCGGTCGCTTAGGGCGCCAGATCAAAGAGAGGGCGCCACAGACTACTTAACTAGAATGTCATTATCAACGTTTTGTTGAAAAGATACAGTTGGGTTCTTAACTAAGGAAGCTTGAAAAAGGTCGTCAAAAAAATTTTACCCGAGGTGCCCGAACAGCTAAACCCGACCCTGCGTGCTCTGGTGTAATATATTTCACTGTAGGTAATACTTACAGCGAGCTAGCAAATTTTTACTCCAAAGATATTCTA
Source organism: Lapara coniferarum (assembly GCA_949316025.1). Classification (NCBI taxonomy): domain Eukaryota; kingdom Metazoa; phylum Arthropoda; class Insecta; order Lepidoptera; family Sphingidae; genus Lapara; species Lapara coniferarum. The sequence continues at coordinate 33,921,582 of OX438921.1, read as the reverse complement.
TGTGATATATATTTTACTGGTGGTAGGACTCCCATATGTAAGAGTCCGTTTGGGTGGGTACCACCGCAATGTCTATTCCTACCGTCAAGCAGCAGTGTGCATGCATTGTAGTGTTTTGGTTTGAAGTAAATTGTAGCCTAACTACAGGACAAAATGAGACATAACATCCCATGACTCAGGATGACGAGCGCAGTGGAATGCTTACACAGTACTTTGTAACTCAAGGTGCTGGATGGTGTTTCTACTGTTTATGGGTGGTCGTATCGCTTACAATCAGGTGAACGGCATGCTCATCTCGTCAGCCAATGCCATAATAAAATAAATAAATAAATAAAAAAAATCCCCATTATAACAAAAGTATTTCCTGATGGTCGGTATTACAATATTACTTTTTAGATTGTATTAGTAGGTAAATACGGAGATAAATGTCGTGGGTGTTTATTGGCGGTGGAATTGCTCGTGGAACTTGCACGTTTGTTGGCTTATTCTATGGAAAAAACTAGTTTGGGACCCATATTATTACTTACCTTCTATGTTAATACTACAACATAAGTATACATATTTGTTAAAACATTTTGATATTTTTGTACCCACTTCACCATAGAGACCATACCCACTTCACCACAAGGATGCACTTCAAGGCTGGAAGGGGAAAGCATCGGAGATCTTTGGGTCTCTGCAAATCTCACTTAGCACAAAACGTAATTACAAACTAACGTTTAATCACGATTTTCTGTTTGTGTGTTTTTGTCATTGTTTCTGAGCCGAGTCTATAGTGAATTGGCTATTAACTACAGTTAATTGGCCGTTGCATTCGACCGAGTCATCCCCGAACATTTTGAGAGATTATACGGCATTTTATTTTCAACGCTCCATTGAAATACAGCATCAATGTCGCAGTGAAGTAATACACAATCCCGTTCTGTTTTAATTTCACGGAAAATTTTGGTGTCATCCGCATAGAGAAGACATTTTGAGTATTTGATGCCTGTGGGGAGATCATCAATCATCATGGTAAATAGAAGAGGACCCAGGATTATCCTTGACTTACTCCAGAGCGCGTGTGATAGGCCTGGGATTCGTACAGCCCAAGCCGAACATACCTACTGCTGGCGATCTCGGACATAGTCGGCGATAAACTGGAGAAAACCTGGAGCTACACCCAAAACTAAAAGTATTTCCAGCAGTGCCTATGTTGTTGTTAATTCTATCAAACGCCTTCTGGAAGTTGAAGTATAGGATATTCACCTGCCCCCCGCGATAGAGCCGGCCTGAAATATAATCCTACTAATATTATAAAGGCGAAAGTTTGTAAGAATGTATGGATGTTTGGATGTTTGGATGTATGGATGTAAGGATGTTTGTTCCTCTTTCACGCAAAAACTACTGAACGGATTTCGATGAAATTTGGCACACGGGTAGATCATGTCTTGGATTAACACATAGGCTACTTTTTATCCCGGGAAAATATAAACCGGGACTTTTATCCCGGAAAAACTTTTTAATGCGGGCGGAGCCGCGGGCAAAAGCTAGTCTACCATAGTTAACAAGTTAGTGTTGACAGATCTCTTTCTTTTAAAACCGTGTTATTGTCATTCGTCGCCTCTTCAGATTTATATTTGTCTAACCTCGATTGTGCTATGGATTATTGCTTTAGTTTGGACCTGTTGGAACTCATTTTTGCTGGTTAATTCTTCGTTTTATTTACGCTTTTTTCAACTGTTGGGTTTGTGTGAGGCAGAGAGAGAGATTCCATTGAATTTTGTAAGCGTTATCTTTCATATTATTAAATTTTACCATCAAGTTTGAGTACAAGCTCACCTTAATTTTCCGGCATCTTTTCATGGTTCCTAATTAGAAAAACACTATTGGCAAGTTGATCTCTTAAACTACTAATTTCGATATAAAATATCTTCATTACGATAAATAGGGATTTTATTTGAAGTATGCGGATTCCCAAACCATATCGAGTGACGCGGACGAGTGCGCCGTGTATGCAGACGTTTTACTAATGAAACTCACAAAATCATCACTATCTTTCAAATATAACTTGCGAGTAAAGGCAGGCCAAATATCACATTGTGGCCCTGAGTACTGATTTACAAGAAATAAAAACAGCTATTGCACGCTATATATATGGGTCAAATGAGAATATATTCTCATTCGTGAGGCGTAGCATCTATAGTAGTCTGTGTTCGTGAGTCGTGACAGAACTCTGGATTGTTTCATCTCTTGGACATCAGGTTAGTGTACGGCTATTTTATCATTTATTTCTTGTTACATTTCAGTTTTCCGTGGTTTTATAATGCTCTTTGATATCAATCTTAATTATATCTATTGCCATGGGCGTAGCGACGGCGGGGCAGGCTGGGGCGCTTGCCACACCCTGGCTCTGACCTGTAAGATACCTAATCAAACCTAAAAAACTAAATTATCTAGGTACTAACTACAATACTCTGTATCCGTAAGAAAATTCACACTTGACAGTCGTCAGTCGACACAAAAAAAATGCGATCAAAACAAAAAGCGCGTGCACGATTGACCGGCATACACCCAGCGCCCAAACGGCTGAAGTTAGACACATTTTTGGATGGAACATTTCGTGGTGTAGGTAGGTGAGCAATAAAAAAGTATGATAATTCGAATTACACACGGAAAAAAGAAAATAGCTGAGGCTTCTATGTTACATAGAACTTTAGTGACAGAAAATGTAGTGTAGTAAGTACTGTCTGCCTGTGTCTGCCATTTAAAATGGTTAAATTTTCTATTTACATAGACATGGTAGTATATTTCATGGTAAAAAGAAATTAATACATCAAATTATTGTATTAGTAACAACTGTTTACTAATACAATAATTTGATGTATTAATTTCTTTATTTTTTTTAAGTATTCATAAACGTAGTCGGAGGCATCTGCTCTCTGAGATTTTGTTGCTTTGCCTATACTATATCACCAACCAAATTATGAGAAATGAGCGTGTTATGCCTCTGACAGCGTTTGTAAACACTGTCAACTAAGATTATTCAAAACCAAAATAAAACATGCAAATTAAAATCTTGTTCCTTTTTCTTCAGTTCTTCAATAAATTTTATAAAGATGGCAGGCAGATTTTGACGCAGCCAGTTTTATTTTTTGTTTTTTTTATAATTACTACGTCCATGTAATATAGAAGACTCGACTGTTTCCTTTTTCCGTGTACATACAGATACAGGGTGCTATAGGATGTAACCTTTTTGTATGAAAAAAATTACCGGGACAAGACTTCGGGTATACTGCTGCACCACCCTGAGCCCATGGCTAGCTACGCCCATGTCTATTGCCATCAGTTTATGGCGAAGAGAATTATACTACGCTTATTATTATTATAGTTAGAAGTTTATTATGTGAGAAGTATACCTGAACCTGGCACACGATCAAAATAAGTAAAGGTAGGTACTTATAGGAAAATATTTTTAAATACACGTAGGTACTTTCACTCATAGACGCCATTTTAATCAGTCAGTCGGCTCACTCGGTTATAAACATTGATGTATTAAATTTTTAAATACATCAATGGTTATAAAAGTGATATTAGGTAAGTGATTAAGTAGCAGCCACGCACTGTTGTGAACTGCGCAGTTTCGTAGCTATTGGAAGGCTATTAGATATACGATATTTACAAAATCGTAAAACATCTTTCAATTCTTTTCTTAGTGTTAGGTGATGTTGATAAACCTGAAAAAAAGACGAGTATACAGGGTCATTTTGTAACCGAATACATAAATTTAACTGCGATAAAATCAATTTGAAAGAAACACCATGCAGTTAATTAATTTAACCATAAGTGTAAAATAAAGAAGTACATTTTTCAAACAAAATAAATAACAAAAAAGGTCTTTTAATTTTAGACATCCTATTGCCACTACTAGTAAACGAAAATCGTCGGAGCGTCAACATCGCACTGAGGTATGTGTCAGCGTTGCCAGAAGGTTACATTTCTTACATTTTTCGTTACTTTTGACCCCTTCGCGTAACATGTAAGTAATTTTTATATTTAAGCCAATTTTCGTAACTTTTGAGAACGAGATTTGTAATACTAGATTTTTATTGTAAACAGTTTACGAACGCATTCCAACTCAACGCACCTAAAACTCCATATCACACTCAGAGATGACTTTGAATGAAAAGCGCCATGACAAAATGAAACGTATCTTGTACTAGTTAAAACTTGATTTTGCTTAAGTGCGCGCGCGCACGTTTCCTTCGCGAGTTCCCGCCGTTCGCAGTTTCTTAGCTACAGAAATGCCTGACTGATTGTGATTTCCGTTGCGTTTTTGCTAACATCAATTATTTGCATCAGTGTTGCCAGATGTTTGACGGTTGAAGTCGCCTAAAGTCGAGAAAAGTCGAAGTAGCCTAAAGTCGCCCACATGTGTGGAGACTCGGAGTGCAAAAAAAAAAAAGGTCCACAGTTTTCAATAATTGTTTGTACGGGGGATCTTAAATATCCCCAAATTCGACAAAAACAATGCATAAAACACGAACTTTCCGAAGTAGCCTAAATTGGCGACTAATCACCATTCGCGTAGCCTAAACGGCGACCAGTCGCCTAATCTGGCAGCACTGATTTGCATCCGACCTCCGCCAAAAACACGTAAATTAAAAAAAAAAACAATAATGTAACTTTTGCAGCAAAAATGTAACATTTCAGAGAACGAAACGTAACTTACTACTCAAGGGCCCTGGCAACACTGGTATGTGTGTTTCATTGATAATATGCTCACGCACACGCGAACAAGAGATGCACACACGGAGCGCAACGATAAGCTGTCACATCGCGCCATCGTAACCAAGAAGCTTTATTCCAAACCGAAAAGATGAGGTCGTTATTATTACCAATGCTTGTGTGTCAGGTCACATAGGTCAATCTAAACAACAGTCACTTACTAGATTCTGTCAGAGCCAGTTATGTCTCCTTTAAAAGACTGAAATCATTGCGGCATCTTCGATAGTGGTCACAGTCCGTACACCGCACGTAGCTTATCAAAAAGCCTCACAACCCTAAGATTCTATCAACTATCACACGATACATCAGCAAGAATCGCACGCTCAAGCCGTCAAATTCGTCGATCGATTTCGTGAAACCAACTATGATGCTACCGTTATGATACGAGTGTCAGCGAGGTTCTGGAAAATTGGAATTTTGAACATTTACTCAGTAATCCCTAAAAGTACAAAAGACATTTCAACGACTTTCTCGGAAACATTAACACTTTATTCACGAGCTTTGCTTTTGAGCAAGGTCACTCGGATCGATACAAAACGATATAATAATAAAATTACAATAGTTACGAGTAAGTACATAGGGCGCATCGGCCTAACATTCGGTACATAAATCAACATACGCCACGTCGTGTTGCTGCCGGGCGAACGGCCGCTGGCAAAATGACGAGTGCCGAGTACTGTGGCCGAGGGGCGACTGGCGGGCGACGCGCGCGCCGTCCCCCGCTTTCCCGCGGCGCATGCGCCTGAAGGAGCCAGTGCGGGGCCATAGGCATGAAGTCCACGAATCCCGGACCGCGAATCTCGATGTATTTCGACACGTTACACATTTTGATAAATATCACTTGTACTTATTGCTATTACCTGGATTTGTCGTACTTTACTAGTAGGGTAAAAAACGTTTAATTTTTACCACTTCATAGAATACACGCACACTTTTGTCAAGAATAAGTAACATTTACGTACGTTTTAAATACTAAAGCTTCCAATAGTGAGTAATGACTGAACTTAATTTAAGATAACCAGGATATTCAATTGACTAATTACCAAAATTTTTGTAAGTAGGTAAAGCATAGGTATTTAGAAGGATTTTTATGCACTTGGTCGAGTCACTTTATAAGTGGTTAGTAAATAACGCCAGTTTTAGGTATTATTACTCAGGCAGGAACAATTAAAAATTGCGATTGTTATTGCGGTGCGGAGATACTGGGGTACTCTGTCAGAGGTGTCCGGGAATAAACCCATATTTCGCCCAAATGTCCGGGATTCTTGCCGTGTTTTTCCGGCGTCGGCAATTTAGGTAATGGCAGCCCTATACAAAGAACATGCCGACAAGTGCGCCGTGCGCCCGCTGGCGCGCGCGATCGTTGGCCCCGCCAGCTGATGTTCGTGTTACACGTGCTCCCACAGGGATACCAAGCTTTGGTACTATTACCTTATTCTGCAATATCTTGCAGTTTTAGTTTTACATTGTTCTATTCTATTTAAACCGTACCACAATGCATATTGAAATTAAATGATGTTAGAGCTCTGGTATGCTTTATTGCTTAAAGTAATGTTATTTTTACAATACAAAGATATTGCTGCGTATTCATTTAAGTAGAATTTTCATTAGCATAATTACCCTAGTTATTTTATTATTTAATGCACTTATTTAAGTGTGTTAGAAATCCATGTGATAAATAAACTTATATCCGATTCTTTGAAAAGCTGTGTCATTTTAGCAAACTTGTCGGTTAAAATGTTTATACTGGCAACACAGCGTGTTTGAGTGCGTGTTTGTAATGAATGGCGTGCGAAAGAGACATAACATGTTGGTATCTGCACGTTAGTTTCAATGTGTTAGTAACAAGATCAACGACTCTGACGCGATACAAAATGTAGCTAGAGATTAGAAGGTACAGAAGGCATAATAAGGCGTTTGGTAGTATAAAGTATTTACGTAAACCTATTTTAGGCATGACGTCCAGAAATATTGATGTTAAAATTAAAACGAACTTTGAAATATCATACGGAATCTAAAAAATATGATATCAATAGATTAAAATCCTGTAACTTTTTTAATAGTGACTGCGAGTTGTTAAGTACCTACCTATTTCGGTAGGTAAACTTATTTATTAACGAAAACAAAGTTTATTATTAAAGAATTAATACTTTTCTTTACAGCATAACACTTAAAAAATAATTAGTTCCTTTTCGTACAATAACATGACAATTTTTTATTTCATGTTGATATTTATAACGTATTAGTTAGGGAGTAGGGACTGCCCTAGTAGCAATTTAATTATTTTATTTCAAATTCCACGTCTCAAGCGGTACTGCTGCGGCTATGTGAGTGAATGTATTGCAAGTGAATTTGTGAGTTGCCCTTCTTAATCCTATAAGTTTTGTAAAAACATCCTCAGCTGTGACGTGATTCACTGAATAAAGTCAAGCGCGCTAAAACACAGCGTGATCAAAAAACTATAAAACTATAATCTGGATTATTGGCGAAAGTATGCGTTACCCATGGATAATATTTTGCACGATGTTAGCAGAGGTCACGCTGAATATGTGGTTTCATTTAGTAACGCAATGTTGAAATGACACTGTATAAAAAAAGTAATTGTTTACGTTTGGTCTCCCTTCCCTTAAGACGCAAAACGTCGACGCGACGCAGGGAAGGCCCTGCAAATGGCGTAGGATCGTGAACTTAGATCAGATATCAATGTTCAACGGTGATGTGATAATATAGGTACAAATTAATAAATTATTTTGTTGGATTCTGTGACTAATTTTAATTTCTAGCTAAGCTAAATAACAATCAAATTACAAAAACAACGTTCAATGGAGATACAACAAAAAGTATTCATAGGTGTCTCGGGCCGATTTAGGTACATACTTAGATAACTTATGATAAATGATAATTTTATAATTTTTCAGAAATAGTATGGGGCTTCTTGCAGCGATTACTGTGGGTGTAGTTGGTGGAGTAGCCATTTATGGTACCGGAGGATTACTCACGCCGTGGGTGGCACCGATGCTGGGCTTCGGCTCTTCGGGCATTGCAGCGGGAAGCACAGCTGCTGCAGCGCAAGCCTATGTTGGAAATGTTGCAGCTGGCAGCGTTATTGCCAAAATGACGTCTGCTGCAATGTTGGCGCCGACTCCGTTAGTATCTATTTATAAGTATTACGGATAGCATTATTCCTATTCGTATAAAAATATGTGATGTTTGTTAGCAATTAACATAATACTTACACTCATGGCAAATTTAGGGAAACCTAAAGGGAAAAACAAAAGTTAGCTCACTTATCAACATAAATGAAGGCTTGTGAGAAGTAAATGGATAATATTATGTAAATAAGAAAAAAATGTATTTTATTGTAAAAAAATCGTGGCCTGCATGGCAGTAATAAATATTTTATTGACAGATAATATGAGTAGAAGGATTATCATTTTGATTATATATATCTTAAAAAGCACTCACGCTTTTTTTTACAATAAAATACATTTTTTTTCTTATTTACGGTATTCTTCATTCAAAGAACTTCATAGAACCTTGGGCTTAGTCTTACAGAGATAATTTATGAATTATTTTATAGGTATAGTAGAACCATTTCCAAAAGAGAAAAAAAAAGACTTGTGACACTCGGAGACTGACACGTTCCGTATTAAATATCATTTACTGTTTTGTATTTGCACCATTTTCTCAACCAAAGCGCTTTTGAGGTCTCTTATGTTTCCTGGTGGAGTACTATTTAAGGGTTGCGAGCGCCTTCTGCGCTCACCCACAAGACCGGTGTTCTTGTATAAGCCGACCCTCGTCAGGCTAACAAGAGTTTAGTCAGGGACAAAAAAAAAAAAAAAAAAAAAAAACTATACAATGTCTTTAAAGGTTATTGCAAACATTCTCTATTAAAGTTTTGGGAAGCATGCTGACCATTCTAATCGCTACAGGGCAGGAGCAATGCCATAATATATTAAAAAAATATCTCAATTACAAGTGGCAAAAGATCCCAAAATTGTTCTAAGATGTCCGTTACGAGGACTACACTCATATCTCGTTCTTCACGATCACTCAACATAAAACTCTCATCAAACAATGTAACGTTAAGTGTACTTAACTTTCTCTGTACTGTCTTGAGTTTTTTTTTTCGCGGGGAAAAACGCATTATCGCTACCACCACTACGGGGGTGAGTGGAATGTTTATGTCGGTTTCGCACTGTCTTACAGCCCAATGTCGACATTCGGGAGTATGGCATCATCCGAGCGAGCATTGGACCGAGTCCCTAACACTACACCCTACACCAGCATACCAACCAAAACCCGCGGTGGCCTTCTTCGGCGCATACGAGACGGCCCCGGGGTATCTTGTTGCACTAAGATATCTGCACCGGACCGTCCCTGCGCAATGCCGTTACGGCCCCTCTCTATGCAAGACGGCTAAGATGCCCCCACACTCTAAACGACGCCTTTGACATCTACGACAGCGGGAGACCGACCACCCGCATTGTCAACCACCTCGGAGTCGCTTAAATTGGTCTGAGCAGCCTCCCGCTGCTTGCCCAGCGACTCTCTCGAAACTCCATTTAATCACCTCTTACGACAGGCAGGGGATGCCGTGGTGGAACTATCTTATGCCCCCGGACCACAGGGCGCTGCCTTGTCCCTTCCATCATGCGACTAACAGTCGGTCTCAATAACTTACGTTGGAAAGATAGATAACAAAGTGTTAAAAAGCTTACATTTGATGGTTATCTGTGTTTCTAAAAACTAAGATAAAAGATGATATTGAAACAGCGTAACTTTTATTGTCAAGTTAGATATCAAACTCCAGTTAAATGTTAGTTATTGAGACCGGCCGTTACACAGCAGGACTCAAATTAGTGAAAGGACTTTTCGCCAAGAATCAGCATTACAATTTGGATGTGAATGAGCAAATTTTGATATCAATACTTGTTACTCTACAATAAATACCTATAGGTACTCTATATTTTTTTTTTTACGCGGAGAACGTGAATTATTACTACCGCCCAGTGTTCAAGGGGAACGACTGAGCGGTTATGTTGGGTTCACTGTGCCTTACGACCCGACGTTGAGCCGCCCGGAGAGATAGAAAACGTCGGGCGACCGCCGGGCCGAGTCCCTAACCTATGTATACCGCACGGCATACCAACTAAAACTCCGCGGTGGCCTACTTCGGCGCATTAGGGACGGCTGCGGGCTTCCTCCGACTCACGTCAAAGTTGTCGTCCGCAAACCTATAGGTACTCTGGCAAACAATAATGTAAGAAACATTGTCTAGATGCATTAGGGTCTTGTCCTTTAGTAGGTAGTTTTTTCTTACCTTTCGTGCTAATTGCCACTTATCAAACTTCCTGAAGCTCAGTATTTGCATCACAAGAAGTATTAATACGATTTTTTAGCATTCTGCTAACAATAAATTCGGCGTACCACACCAATCTTCCTTTTATTAAAATTTATGCATTCCCCAATCTAGTCTTATTGCTAACCTCTACGGAAAACCTCAAAATTAGGTACCTACCTTGTTTCAGCCACCCGATCGAAAGTAATAAATATTACCGAGATTTTAACTACCTTGAGATCCACCATCCATCATCCCATCAATTTATCAAGTCATGTTGAGGTAAAAGGGGACAATACATTTTTGATGGCAAAATTGTAAACGGAACCGATATTTCCAAAGGTTACAAACAAGCTAACTTTCATACGACGCGATTTTATTAAATTAGGATTTTTAGAACCGTGTTGAAAAAACAAATGAAACTCGTTAATTCAACAGTCAAAACCACCAGTGTATAGAGCACTGGGATAAATTGCAAATACCTTCCGTTAAAACATTTCATATTATTCAGCATTCTTATTGTGTTCCTCTTAATTTGAACATGAGTGTTTATACTAAACCTACTTTTTATCCTGGAAAAGTATATGGAAATAAATTCCGGGAAATGTCTTTCATGCTAGTAGAACCACGGATAAAACCTAATTGGAATTAATAAAAAAGGAACTCTCAACTCAGTAACGCAAAAGTTTGCGGCGTCACCATACACGATATAACATAAATAATTAATAAAAACAGTTTAGTTACAACTCAATACTCAAATAACTTAGAAAAGACCAGAGGTCATGCGTTTAGTGAAGCGGCGTTAGTTTAGTTGAGAGTGGAACAGACTTCTGAGGCGAAGGTCCGCAGATTCGAAACCCAATATACCTACTCTATGGATTTCTAAATACATAAAATTATTAATCACGAACTTTTACTCCTCTTTCCATGTTCATGGTGGTATTATTAATAAAATCTTTCTTTTGTTACAGGTAAATTAGATTTCAATATAATTTTGTAACTTTCTTACAAATTTGTAATTGGAAATAAAAATATATTAGATGTGAAATTCATTGTCTTATTTACATGTAACGGGATTTGTGGTCGACGGGATGTCGCTTATTTTATACACTAAAAGCGCACACCGCGTACCGGCACTCCAGAGCCCTGAGTCCTGAATCGAGCCAGGTGTAAAAATAAAAACTGAAAAACAAATTTTGTAAAAATCCAAAAAAAAATAGAAAATAATTTTTGATAAACTTGAATTAAGAATAGTGTAAATAAGAAAAAAATGTATTTTATTGTAAAAAGAAGCGTGGGGTGCTTTCCAAGTTACGATAATTCAAATTTATTAAAAACTATTTTCTATTTTTAGTTGGATTTTCTATAAAGCGTGTTTTATTTAATTTTTTTTTATTTTTATTCACATTCATATCTGCTTCCACAAGTTTTATAACGGAATGTGAATGGCGGTGGTGCTATGTTACTATAAGTACTACTTTTTATAAAATACAACTTACCGCTACTTAATTTTTAATATTCATTTAATCTCTTTTACTAAAACACGCCATACCTTCTTGTATAATGTATATTATGTCACCGGAAATCTATAAATGATCCGGTATTACCTACATTACTTTTATTTTCAACCCCTAACAAACTGGGTGAAAGGGGAGATTATCTAAACCGGTAACCCGATCGTGATGTATGGGTGTACCTGTAGGACATATTATATAGAATACTTGTAATTTTTTTATAAACCCAAACCAAGGAAGGGGGAAGAATTTTAACCGTGAACCGATTGCATAAAAATTTTGGTAAGTATGGATATATTTTAGTTCTTGAAAATTAATATGGAATATTTTCATAATCATTATCACCCCTAACTATGTCTTAATATGAGATTTAAAATTTTATGTATTCGAATAAATTATTTCATTTAATTTCAATAGAAACCACTTTTGATATCTACGTCTCAAATTAATATGCGTAAATTATTATTGATAAGACAGAACTGGCTCCCATCTAAAAATAAACATATTCTAGACACGCTGGGTATCAACAACATTCGACCGGAACACACATTTTATCATTTTTGTTAAAAAAATATATAAACAAATTGCTGTTCTAGTCATCGTTTCTTTTTTTATCCACCTATGGCTCTTGTGTCGATTTTGTGCTGCCCTCTATAGGTAATTCGGGCACGTTCCCTATACCATAGTAAGCTATAGCTATAGATTTATTTATTATAGTACCATCCCTTTCTGTAGGATTGAATAGGAGCTATACATTAGTCTACATTATTTACTCTGTCTACGATTTATACTGTGCAAGAAGATTATAATATATCTAAGTGTATAATGTTCTTGATACTGTGACTCTACACCAATACCACGAAGAAAAGAAGAAGAGCGGAGGTGCCGCAAGGCGATTAGGTCATGTCACCATCAACTAAGGTCATGACGTCACAGTAGGCGGGGCCTAAAACTGTAGTCCCGAGTGAGTCGTCAGTGCGTTCGGATCGGATTCATCTGACGTTTAAATAGGTATAATTTTTTTTAACCATGAAGTGCGCTGTTGCTGGGTGTAGAAATTGCTCAGGATCACAAATCAAACAAGATGGCATAACATTTCATTTGTAAGTCGTTTAAATTTATGATTATTTGCATTTTAGAACACATTTTATTGTTTTATTACAAAGTGACATCTGTCGTCAAAAAGTTTGGTTCTTTAGATTTCTCACTGATATCATGATTTTAACGTTATAAACGCATGTCATACGAATTTTCGGCTGAAATTAGTAAATTTAGCTTATTCTGCCTGGTAATATATCAATTATTTCAAAGATTTATTACTTAGTTACATAAAATGTGAAAAAATATATTAAAACATGTAGTGACATCTGTGGGTAAGTATTCAGAAATAACAGATAGCGAAAAACATGTGCGTCATGCGAGCGACACCCAACATCGAATATAATTCGACGCTTGAAAGGCAATAATATCTAAGCGACAAATATACCGAAAATGAGTTATATACATATTTGGAATCGCCAAATTTTTTTGCGTCGATTGATCCGGGTTTCGTAGCTCTAGGACAACTTTTTTGGCGGTTAGATATTAGATGATTCCGGTAAATTTCACAACTTTTTTCTCATTTACCGACAAGAAATTCACGACTTTTCGGATGTATAGTAGTTGGTACACTTAAGGAAATTGATTTTGAACTTATCGTGTCTCACTTGAAATCGTGATATTACTGTTTTGCATTAATATATGTTTACTTGAAATAAAAAAAAATGCTCACTATTTAATGAGTTGTTTATTACCTACACAACAAAATTATAGCATTGGCGTAGATATATATTTGCCTGCACCCATACTCACCATATTGATGTGCTTAGATATTTTCAGCTTAATTAAATATTTTGTTAATAGTACATATATACAACTTTACATAAAACAAAATAAAAAGAGATTAATCGGTTAGATAGTTTTACCTGAATAATATAAGTTCTATTTTTTATGCTTAGATATTTTTACTTGTCAACCTTTAACTTCAATGATGTCGCATAGTTAATTTTACCGGGTATGTTCAGGTGGTTATACTTATTGTTAGGAGATATTCACCTGTTCGTAATAAAGAAAATACACCCGCTTGCGAATCACCTAGTGTTTTGAAAGTGTCGTTGGCTAATCTCATCTATTCATGTACTTTTCTTATATTCCATGGCCTCTTTTACATCGTCCCACATTCTTTCTCGTGTTTGCAAAGTACTATAAAATCCTTTGTGGAAGACGTATGTCAAAATCGTAGAATGTGGTGCTCCATAGTCTCTGACTACCCGTATGGGATAAGGGCGTTAGGTTGTATGTGTGTGCTTTCAGCAAAAATAAAATTTGAGTGAAAATTACGAGTTTCCAACACAATGAATAAATGATAATATTATTGTTTTCTAGTTCTGCTTGAGGCGAGAACCTCCCTCCAACGAAATTAGTTAACTATTAACAAATTCTATATCAATATGCTATATTTTGGATGTAAGTATGTTTATCTAACAATAAAATTTGATTTTCATTAAAGTTTGCTGTTTATTAAATAGTTTAATGTTGGTGCGAATAACAATATTTACAATATTGTGCACGTATTTATGTTTTTCTACTTTCGTGCGACCCAATAATTTAGCTATAGATATTTTTAATTGATTTTATTAATATGTTTAGTTATCCTTATACGATTCTTACCAACTGCGCATTTTTAAATATTTGATATTTCTTTAAATTTACTTGTTACGGTATCCATAAAATTATCCATTTAGATGATTTTACCTGTTTGTAAATTAAGGTAATTTTTAACTAAGCGACAGTAACTTTTTAATTTATAATCGTCAAGGCTGTTGATTTAGGTCAAAAAATTACAAAAATTAAGAAGTTCCTAAAACAGTTACAATTATTTTTGTGCAGCAAATAGTTTAATTATGATTTTTTTTGTCAAAATCAAAACTTTAAAACGCTCTACTGAAAAAATTAGCTAAATGTCGCTTAGATATGATTGCCTTTCAAGCGTCGATATTATTTTTATTAATTTCGTTGTATTTGTAAGTTTTTTTCGTGTTATTGATTTATTTGTTATCATTTTAGATTCCCCATTTTTTTTTTGTTTTTGTTGAGAAAGTAACTTATTACTACCGATGCTGTAAATACAGAAAATAGAAATGCATGAATACGTGTTATGAATAGACGCAACAACTGGACACCAACAAATATTCGAAAATATAAAATAATGCTTGAAATATAGTAAAAACAACAATTTCGCTTTTCTTTAGAAAATATTCCTACCTGTCAAACATTTGATGTTCGTCCCGTCGTTTAGAAATCAATTAAATTTACAAGTTAAAATATTACTAAAAGTGGAGATTTATTCTTCTTGTTTTGGTTTTGAATGTCAAACGTTTAATATTCGTCCCATCGTTTAGAAATAAATTAAATTTAAAAGAATACTTTAGTTTTTTTATTTGTTTTTGACATTTGACGTTGACAACTAACAATTTCTGATCGCAACTATAATACGGACTTTGGCGGGAACCTGGGCGTAAAGGTTGCGTTGTTTCGGTTGAATTTGATTTTTATGTGCATGATGCGGTTTGTTCAGTGGCCAATAAGGAATACATTCATTTTTATCATAATACTAGGTGTTTCTTGCGGCTTCATCCGCGTGTAAAGCCTTTCCGCTAAAAAAAAGTCCCTACGAAGAGATTAAAAATATGCATTATTTCCATGGGGGTAAATTACCTACCGGGATAACAAGTAGACTATGTGTTAATCTAAGACATGATCTACTCGCGTGCCATTTCATCTAAATCCGTTTTGTTGTTTCTGTGTTTACTTCTAACACACATGTAAATATCCAAATATTTTTATGAACTTTCGCACTTATAATATCATCACAGGATACTGAAGTAGATATTAGTAAGATTATCGTAATTATTAATTTTAATCAATAAAGATTTTTTATCAACAACTTTAACAACTTATTTTATTTTGTTTATTCCCTAATTTTCCTGTACGTATGATAAAATAATTATAGACATATATCATTATTTTATCATATATGTGTCACCTATGTAATGTACCTATATGCTGAAAAAACGGCTAAGCGCCAGTAGAATAATAAATAATGTGGTCCGCCATACTAACGCACATAGAATCGTCTGGAACAAACACTTTTGCTTGTTACGCCATAGGGGTGAAAAGACGAACTAAATTATTGACAAGTTAGCTCTGTTACGCTGTAATAATGCCATTCACCGCTAGATGGATTTTGATTGGGGGGAGGAGCTATCGTTATATTTCATCCCCCGACCCCCCGCATTTAGCGACGCTGCGTTCTAAAGAGATTTTGGCTTGACACACCTCCGCTCTTCTTCTTTTCTTCGTGACCAATACCTATAGAGTTTTGGCGGGAACTTGAAAGTGTCATGAGGTGCTCTTGTTTTAATTCATTATTTTGGTGATGCTTAGTGTTATATTGCATAAAAATTTGCAAATTATTTAAAAAATGTCTGACAAAAACTTTGACACTGGCAGACGCGCAAACCGCGCCTTGTTTTTTTTTTTTTTTTTTTCTTTGTGGCTTCGCAGTTTAGTTGCATTTAGCCAATGTCAGGTAAACCGCGCCTTGCTAAAGAAAAAAATTACCTATAACATTCTCAATATACACTTATAATATATCAATGCACTCACACCATTTTAAATCTGGCGCCGCGCCGTGTCGATACCTAAAGGCATTTACTACAGATAATAATTTCATTTAAGATTATAAAATAATATTAAATATGATCATAAAAATTATGGTTAACAGCTAAGAGTGAATCTTAATCGAGTTTTAAGTTCAAACAGCACAATAACATTAATCATTATCAATTTATTTAATGCCTATTATATACCCAACCTGTCACCCAAATATTGAAAACTTAATTATAATATTTGCAAAATAAACTATCCACGCAATGTGATAATTAATAATTCAATAAATATAGACTCGACGCTATATAAACTCAACTCACTCTCTGGTCAACGCACTCAAAAACTCATATGAATTATTTGCCTAGAAAACCACCCGTGTCATATTTTGTAAACATTTAACAGAAGTGAAAATGAATCAAAGTACATTATTTAAATTGCTTTACTTAAAACTTTTTGATGTCGCGGTTATTTCTGACGATTGTCTCTCCTTTTTGCCCATGCCCAGTCTCCTCTAGGTATCAACTCACCCAATTTCCCCTACACTATCAAAACTGGTTTAAGTATTACTTTATCTCATTTGTAAATAAAATATTGTGTGGATTACATAACCTATAAAGTGTACCTATCCTCCTATTGATCATTAAAAAAAGCAATAAAAATTATGAATTCAAGAAAGTACGTAGTTTTGCATCCTTTCGTGGGTGAACCAAAAAAAGAAGATTTTCAGATCGTAGAAGAACAATTATCTGATTTAAAAGAAGACGGTAGGTTCATCTTACTGACTCATTTAGTTAATACCTTGGTATTGGTCCTTTAATTAGCAGTTACTACTTACTATTAGTCTTGATACATTTTCCTACTCAGATACCAGATGTAGGTATATTTACTTGCCTAATAAAATAATACTTACCTAACGACTTAGAAAATCTGCTAACATTAATTCAGAACCATATTTTGTATTGGATAGGTAGGTATCTATTTATTTATTTATAACTTTACTTTTTGTACACCAAAAGATAGTATATTTATCATTATGAACCATAAAAGAAGAGAAGTATTTAATTACTTTATTTTTTAATCTCAACTCAATGTTTTGTAGAATTCCTCGCGGAAGCTGAATTCTTCAGTGTCGACCCGTACCAAAGAACGAAATTAGGAAACATATACCCACGTGATATGATTGGAGGACAAATCGCAAAGTAATATCATCAGAATATTTAACATACTAGCCTATATGAAGTCTTCTGATTGGCTTATGCTTACGTAATTAACGTAACTATGTATAATTAATTAGGTACCTATACAAGGTCATTTTGACATAGCGTTAATAAATGAAACCACATACTTATCTCTTTGAAAATAAAACTTTCCATTCAGTTATTTTAACCATTGATGTAATATAAAAAAATGTAAGTTTCGAACAATATAAATATCAATAAAAAGTAACTTTAAGTTTACATACCCTAATGCCACTACTACTACTCTAGAAGGATTCGTTGCTGGAGCAACTTCACACTTTCAGTCCGAAACACACTCACCCACACGCCATATTTGCACTAAACTACAAAATTATAAAAAAATCAGAATAGTAAAATTTAGATTTTTGTTGAAAATGTTCGTTGGATTCTCATGGATGATTTTTGGCACAATGTTAACAGAGGCAAAGACCAGTAGGTATGTGGCTTCATTTATTAACGCAATGTCAAAATGACTATGTATATTTTAACCAATAGGCATAAAAACGGTTTTGTCACACTACCTGTACTACGTAGGTAATCATATTTATATTTCTAAATATAGGATAAGATGGGCATAGCTAGGGGGGACAAGGGTGGGCAAAACTAGCCCTAGAAACTTCTGTGCTCACCATAGAAAAAGCCTTGTGGTAAAGGATAAAGGTGGCAAGGATGGATCATACAGACCCCACACAGCGCTTCCAGGAGCCTCACGTAGTGCCTGCATGAAAGGCTTGATTTCATGCAGGCAGGGATTTCGGGACAACTTTATTATTAACTCGCCTAACCCCGCCCCGCCCCCTCTATTTTCAGAATTATTAAATCAAGAAACTCTAAATATCCTGTTGGAACATATGTAATGGGTCATTTCGGTTGGCGAACTCATACCATTTCTAAACCCAGTAACGAGCAATTTTGCGGTCAAAAACCATACATGTATGCGCTTCCGGCCTTCGGAGATCTACCTATTTCTTTAGGACTGGGCGTCTGTGGAAGAGTAGGGTAAGCTCGTGTACTTGTTGAACTTACATAATATGTATTAACAAACAGAGAGATATATATACTTGCTTGACAAAAAAACATAATATCTTGCCTAAATCTATTGGAAAGTACAGCCTAAAGCCTTGTATTTGGGAAACAGAAATTTTGAACAGATTTCTCAAGATATATACGAGGAATAAGGAGTAATAATACCTAATCCCGAAATGTAAACGCTACAGGTGTGAATGAGGGTTCAGTTAGTTTACAACAGTGTTTTTCAAACTTTTTCATGAAGCGACCTCTCTAGTATGAATAGTATATTTCGCGAAACCCTCACCCCCGTGGCCTTTAACTTTTTTCATGTATTTTTAGATGGACTTCTAGATATAATTTTTTTGTTAATTTGTCTTAACTTACAAAAGTGTTGTTGTATTATCTTACAAAAAGTTTAGACTAGTTAACATTTTCTTAGTCAATCTATCTTCATTGCCTTTTTAATACTGGGGTAATTTTTGTGACCTCTTGCGACCCCCCACATAAAGGCTTCCCGTTGAAAAACACTGGCTTAGAAAAATAATAAGCACTGTCACGGACAGAACCACGAGGAGAAATTCATGTAGATCGGTACAATATAATATTAATGCATGACAATAAAATGGTTGTAAATTATGGCATTCTAATAACAGAAATACAGCATACTTTGGTTTCACGGAACTATGTAAACCAAAACGGGGCGAAACAGTTGTTGTGTCTGGTGCGGCGGGCGCTGTGGGCTCCCACGTTGGACAAATCGCAAAAATTTTGGGTGAGTACCACTAGGTACCACAAGGGTACCACTAGGTATAAATAAAACAAAATACTTTATTAATCACGTAGGCGAACATAGTTGCACTTATGATATGTCAAGATACATTCAATTAATAATAATTATTACAAATACTCACTTATTTAACTGCAGACATTTTTAAATAGAGCAAAATCAATGAAAAATAAATATAAAGCCAAGCATGGGCTGGCAGGAAAGAGGTAAAAAGAATATTTTTTATTAAAATTAATGGGAGGCACGCGTCGCGATCCTCACCGGTGAGGACAGTACAGATCCTAACCTAGCTCACCTACCAGGCTTTCACTATGTCTAACATACCTACTTACGCATTTTATATTGCTACCTAGTATCATGGACTAATAAGAGTATAGTATTCTTTCTAATAATGTTAATGAAGCTTTCAAATAAGTAGGTGCCTCAAAATAAAACTATTTTGCGGATTTTATGGCGGTTTTTTAATTTATATTATCTCTCGACGTTTCGAAGACTTTACAGCCTTCGTGCTCGCGGGGCGGATTATTTCAATGTCTAACTAACATTCTCGTACATATAAGAAATCATTAAGTAGGTGCCTTATACCAAGACGCACCATAACAACTGTAAGAAGACCTAAGCTTTCTAATCCCACGAAATCAGCCTTATCAAGTCTTTCAGAAATTCTTATATTTTGAAAATTTTTGAATAAAGGATAAATGCGACAATTTCTTTATTATCAATATAAAAGGAGGCGCACTTATTTTCCCGCGCTAGGCCGCGTTCCTTTAGGCAACTTTTTATACCAATAAACAGTTGTTTTAGTTAGTTTCAAGCACGATTTTGACTGAAAACGACTACAAGTTTGAGTCTCCGTACAAAAAAAAATCTGAAACAGACGTTGGAACTTGGTGGATAGATTGAAATTAAAGAAAGATATGAAAAATCTGGCTCGTTTAGCCAATTTGTGTTGAAATAGTCTTTCTGATGACGTATTCTAAATTAACCAGATCAGGTTGTTTTAAAAAAAAATCACGATGAAAAGTTGACTCAAAAAGTCGAAATTTTGTATACGGCCTCTAAAAAGTTTTTGTTAAAAAGTTTTTATTTGTTGCTTTTTAGTGTTAGTAAGAAATATACCGTCTCGATGGCGTAGTTGTATTGCGCACGCTGTACGACTATCACACGTGTTACGCCTCTGCCTACCCCTGAAAACGTGAAAGGCGTGATGTTATTTACGCGAAAACACTAAAGAATAAATTACTTCATAAGATTTGCGAAAAAAACTATGTGTGGGCCTATAAAATTTGAGGGTTGCCCTCGATTTCTCCAGGATCCAATCATCAGATCCTGACTCGGTGACTCTATGGGACCATATCAGAAGTATCCTCCTTACGAACAAAAAAGAATTTTGAAAATCGGCCCACAATTGGCGGAGTAATCGCGTAACATAAACACAAAAAAAAAACATACCGTCGAATTGAGAACCTCCTCCTTTTTTTGAAGTCAGTTAAAAAAGGCGATCAACGTGATTTTGTTGATTAGTTATCAACTATTTTGTGCTGAGAAAAAGTTTATGGATAGACGGTGCATCAGTTTACAAAAGACCGTTGATTATGTTAAGTTTACATGATTATTATAGTATTTATTTTCGCTATTAATTCTGTCGTAAAAAATAACTGCATCTCAAGACGTGTGATTGTTTAAAATATTCCCTGTTGGGTAAGAGTACGGGATTAAAAGTACGCACGCTGTTATAACTTCAAAGTAGTGCTTGCGGCTCCGCCCGCGTGAAAAAGTTTTTTCCGGGACAAAAATATTTTCCCGGGATAACAATAAAGCCTATAGCACTCAGGAGTTATGTAGCTTCCTATTAGTGAAAGAATTTTCAAAATCGGTTCAGTAGTTCCTGAGATTAGCGCGTTCAAACAAACAAACAAACTCTTCAGCTTTATAATATTAGTATAGACTAGCTTTTGCCCACGGCTTCGCCCGCGTTAATAAGTTTTTCCGGGCTAAAAGTACATACATAAAAACCTTCCCGTTGAATCACTCTATCCAACACATTTATTTGTATAAAGATTAATATTACGACGTTGATACAACTCTTAACAAATAATGCATTAATTTCGACCAGATTTGATTACCATAAAAACGGTTCTAGAGAGTTTATTTTAAAAGATAGACACATACTGTCGCGGACTTTTTTTTAGATCATTTCAAGAGGAATAATTCTTTCATACATATATTTTTGGTATCTTGAACCGTTTTCGCAGCGCACGCAATGGAAGCCCTCAAGGATGAATAATTTTCCCCGCATTTTTCACATTTTCCATTATTTCTTCGCTCCTAATAGTTGCATCGTGATGTTATATAGCCTATAGCCTTCCTCGATAAATGGTCTATTCAACACAAAAAGAATTTTTCAATTCGCACCAGTAGTTCCTGAGATTAGCGCGTTCAAACAAACAAACAAACAAACTCTTCAGCTTTATAATATTAGTATAGATTACAATGAAAAGTACCATCGAAAGTTCCTAAAATTACAGTGATCATTAAATTACAAAAATAACTAAAGTTTATTATAAGTACAGTCTAATTATTTATGTTTTTTGGTGCCTACAATAGGAGTACATTTAATGTTTATTTTTACAATATTTGTACCAAGAATAAAGGAAGTTTAAAAATATATTACATATGATTCCATGTGTACTTATACAATTTGTAATTATATGCCTGTAGTTTACCTGCGTGCGAAGTTTACCCAGTATGCGAACTATTAACCGCACCTCTGTGTAGTTTTATCCACATGATGGGTCAAGAGTACAAATTTCTCCCACTGCACTTAAACATGTATTGCAAAAAAACCGATGAAGCAATGTACAAAAACTCATTAAATAATGAAAGTAGAATAAATTTACTTTAAATAAAGTGTTAAAACGTTCATTATAACCCTATATTTTTTACTATTAGGACTGAGAAATTCACGGTTTTTGTACCTACACATATAGTTTTTATATTATGGTATTTATGTACTTTGTTGGTAATTTACATTCATGCATAATGTTTTATTTCAGGTTGCAAAGTTATAGGATTTGCTGGCACAGAAGAAAAATGCAAATGGTTAGTGGAAGAACTCGGCTTTGATCATGCTGGTAACTATAAAACTGTTAATATAGAAAAAGTCCTCAAAGAGAATGCTCCTAATGGCATAGACTGCTACTTCGATAATGTAGGTGGAGAGCTTAGTAGCATAATATTAGCACACATGAACAATTTCGGCAGAGTGGCTGTGTGTGGAGCCATATCCAGCTATAATGAAACCGACCCAACTAAACAGAAAGGTATTGAAATGTTCAATTCAGTTTTCCAATATTTAGGACTTAGATAATCCTTCTAATTTACAATAATTATATGTTCCAGCTACAACACTCCAGCCATTTATTGTATCCAAACAGTTAAAAATGGAAGGATTTCTCGTAAATAGGTTTGCGGATCGATCCATGGAGGGAATTAAACAAAATCTACAATGGGTAAAAGAAGGAAAACTGAAATATCGAGAACATGTTTCGGATGGTTTTGAATCCATCGTAGACGCATTTATAGGCTTGTTTAGAGGCGATAACACAGGAAAGGCGATTGTAAAAGTGAATTAAAACATGTATGCTAAATCATTAAATAAAATGTAAGTTTAATATACAAAAAGAATTCTATAATTAATTTGAATGAAAATATTCATCATCTCCGTTTGCGTCTTTTTGGAGAGGGTAAGTTCTGTGAAGAGCTTTGTGTATATTTATTCATAAATAGCTCTTCATAAATTAAACTATTTGCATTTTGACTTAAGTATTTTGATATTTCTTTGTAAAGCTCTTTTTTATGCGATTCCTCATTGTTTGTAGTTTGTGTAAAAGCCGATTTTTTGGCGGAAGTTAAAACTGAATTCTTCAATTCTATTATTCTTTGGGTGTTTTGGTCTATCTTATTTAATAAAACATCTTCCATTCTTTTTATTCTGGCGTCTAAACAAGCAATACTATATTCTTGCCTACTAGGTAATGCAGAATCTTTAGAGAGGAAAGTGCGGACTTGTTCATTTTTTGTATTATCTAATTGTCTACTCTCTTGATCATCCATTTTATCTAGACATGATTCAATGATATCTCTCAGTTTCATGTTAAATTTTCTCTTTTCTTTTATAGCATCCACTCTAACTTGATTAATTTTGGGTTTCAAAAGCGACTTTTGTGACAATATTTCATTACTTTCTTTATTTTTCAAAACTTTCTGGTTTGCTTGCACACAATTCGTGTTCGATTGTTTTTGATTATTGCTAACAGTGACCTCTTTACCTGATCTTGAAATTGGGAATGTATCTTTCCCGATTATTTCAGTGTTAGTGTTTACAGTATTGACAAAAGCTGCTTTATTTTCATCTTTTTTCCTTGTCTTGCTAACAACAATTTCTTTAGTTGATAATACATTCTCAGTGTTATTGTATGAAATGTTGGTGTATCCTCTTTTTTCTTCTTCCTCCTTTACTATGATAACAGGAACTTCGTAAGTTTGTGAAAGATTTTTAGTGATGTTATTTAAAATGTTGATAGATCCTGTTTTATTTTCATTTTTCTCCTTTGTTTTAGTAACAGGAACTTCTTTTTTTGATAACATATTTTCACCATTATTGTTAAGAATGTTGATATATGTTTCTTTAATTTCATCTTTCTTCTTAGATTTAGTAATATTATTTGGAGCTTTTTTTTTATTCCTTTTATCTGGCAAACGCAAAACTAATGATGGTGACACTGGCTCAAGTTTCCCTGCTAAGGGCAGGGGCTCACTTATTTTCTTTTCTGATATTATTTTTACTCTTCTCTCTTGTGGCAAATCTTTTTTCGTGTGATTAGTAACTTTAATTTCTTTTTGAGTAACTTGTTTTTCATCATGGTTATTGTTTTTACTAGATTTCTCACATTGATCATTTTTGTTACAATTTAATTCATCAAATTCTAAAATATTTGGCTGTATAAATGTAAATCTAGCTGGAATAAGGTCTTCTAATTGTGTTTGAGTATTTTCGGGAATAATCAACGATTTATTTGGTAATACATTTAATGTTGTCGAATCTGGCAACTTATCTACATTGTCTTTATAATTTATATTATGCAGTTCTTCACCATTTTTCACTCTTTTTTGTTTATCTTTATCAAAAACATGTGTCTTACCATTGTTAACAAGGTCAAAATTACCCATATCCATTAGATCGCAATTTGTTAAGAAATCTCCATATTTGACAGAAAAGTTTGCTTTTTTTTCATATAGTGTTAAATACTCAGTCTCAATATCGTAACGTGATATTGGATATAATTTGGTATCATCTTGTGAAGTTTTAATGTCTGCATACTGACCAGGATCACAAAAAGGCCCATCTAAAGTTGGTACTGCCTCAAATGTCAACTTGTCTTTCTGAAAATATATTAACATTATTACTGCGTTGTTAGTTTTTATTTATTTTCAAGTGTTATTAGTCTCATAATGACCATTAATCACATTGGTTAAGATATCCCTTGAAACAAGCAAAAAACAGAAATGGACTTTAAGGTACGCACCCAAAAAGATTCTTGCAAAAGATCTATTACCAACTCCCTTACTCACCCATGTAGTATATCAAGCATTAGTAATTATTATTTATTTATATCAATAATGTAGCATTTTTTATTGTTTTATTATGTCCTTATTTTATTCTCGGTCGCGGTGGTGTCAATAATGTAATAACATCATTTTATTACTTTAGCTGGCAAATAATCAGGTGAGTCACTGCATGTTAAATGATGTCCACCACCCATGAAAATTTCAACATTTTGAAGGTACAGTCAGCCATATAAGTAGCTGAACAAAGTCAAAATTTAATATCACCTATACCCGTTAAGATTAATCGAAATATTTTTTTGCAGTGTGAAGTAAAGTAAATAAATCATTTTATTTTGTGTAGAGAAAACAAAAATTGGTAAGAACACCAAAGTGTATAGACAATTTGAAGCTTTGCAGTTGTTCAGATATGTATGTGGCTGACTGTACATACTATCAGTTTTATTATTAGGCAGACTTCTTGATAAGAAGAATGTAATGGTATAAAATGCAACAACAAGCTGACACCACACATTGGTTTTCTCTGAGACACTGTTACTACAGTGCTCAGGTATGTCCATGCATTCTGTAGAAATCAATTATGTATAAATCAAAATGTGTAGATTCGTTATATGCTAAAATTGAGCTAGTTAACACAATCGGCCATAGTTACGTGTCCGAATTTTTTGCGAGTTTTTTTGCCTAAAGAATGTTCTATATGTAAATAAGAATAATCATATTTAAAAAAAAGACGTGTGGCACTCGGAGATTGCCGCGGTAAAGCTATTGCATAGCATTTTTTATCAACTTATGTAATTATAATTATTAATTTATTTTATTTTTTTTCTATTGTCCAATTTTCACTCGTGCCCTAACGCCGAAACTCTAAGCAGGCAATTCTAATATTTATAACCTCTTTGAAGAGATATAAAATAAAAGCTTTTAAAAAATTCAAAGTTAGAATCACGTCATCCCGCCACGGGGGCATTCTCATCAACTGCGCGCGTTTGACATTTCGATACGTTTCACTGACTGGAACAATTTTTAAATACACGGTAATTTCGACCTTTTATCGTTCAACATTCAGCTCATATCCTCTTACATATTGTATTCTTACTATGGAATTTTACACTCTTCATGGTTGTGATAGAGCTGAAAATAGTGAGGGGTGGCAGGTTATTTTCGTTACGGAATTTCTGGATTTGGTCTCCACGCTCAAGGCCCGCGATAGAAGCTATGCAATAGTTTAAAACCGGACAAGTGAGAGTTCGACTCGCGTACCGAGGTTACAATAATTACTAGGTGTCCTTTAAAGAGACAAATAGTGCACTTGGAATTGAAAAGGCGAAATTAGGTAGAAATAGCTCAGTTGGGAGAGCACTGGCACGGTACACCGGAGGTCACAAGTTCAAGTCCTGCTTTCGACTATTCTTATTCAATGTTTCCATTAAATAAAAACATTATCCAGGCACTACATGGCCTTTAACATGTATAAAATCATAATATGTATCATATTATATTTTTCATTATAATATTAACTATGTGTGTGATAACTTGCCGTTTTTTAAGGTTTAAGTGCCGTATCTACTTAACATTTATACATTTATATTGAAATATCAATGGTAAACATGATTTCTACAATTATGATAAAACTCTTTTCTACTTTTAAAAGCACAGCTGTTGAGTTTAAAGCAATCAAGAGACAACATTTTAATTTAACTCATTAAAATAGAATTTTCTTGTATATGTTTTATGTGAATGCTCAAAGCATGGTGTACATCAACATACAATGTGCCAATATTGTAAACTAGCTTTTGCCTGCGGCTCCGCCCGCATTAAAAAGTTTTTCCGGGATAGAAGTCCCGCTTTATGTTTTCCCGGGATAAAAAGTAGCCTATGTGTTAATCCAGGATATGATGTACCCGTGTGCCAAATTTCATCGAAATCTGTTCAGTAGTTTTTGCGTGAAAGAGGACCAAACATCCAAACATCCATACATTCTTACAAACTTTCACCTTTATAATATTAGTAGGATAAGATAATTTGAAACTTACCTTGAAGTTCATAAAATACTCATCCCTAAAGTGATGTTGACAGATCACTCTATTTTTAAGTTGAGACACTTTAAGATTCAAAAATTCATGTCTTTGAGCATATGTCAACCATTGATGGCAGCGGACTTTATCAAAAACAGGGTAATGGAACATGTGTGTAGTACCATCTGTTCTGCTTGTGCAGTTACGATACGAGCAGCGACAACCTCCCATTATGCACTACTGAAAAATAAAGTGGATTAGTATGGCCAGATATATTGTTGCACTCTTAGTAATGTGTTCTTAAGGTATATTGCATAGATAGCATAAAGATGCCTTAACTCAGAATGATAGGAAAATTATATAAAAAAATTATAGCAAGACAAACTTACAAAAAATATTTATACAGTTAAGTAAACCTATGTGTCTTATGGACAGTAAGATGGAATACTTGTAGCATTATTTGCCATCCATAATTAGATGAGATCTATCAGCTGCAAGTTTAGTTATAAAATTCCAATGAGTATATCTATTGTTCTTTTTTTTAATGCTTCATGGTAGGACACAAGTCACTAGCCTGAGACATGGCTATGAATTAATAAAAAAAAAATAAACTCACCTGACGATAAGCGACTCAACTCCCGAAAAATTGCACTCTTATCGAAATTTCAGTTATCTAACGCACAATATAGCGTTAATATTTCAAGGCTCATGGTGCCCACTACGTTCAGATCGCCATCTGACACAGTGTATTGGAACATGTCACCTGTTTACATTGTCTGTCCTGATAAACCTATAAATGTCCAGGAATTATAGTAACGAAGTGGATATCATGGTCCTAAATACAAAGGGACATAGGTACAGTGACATATATATTAGTGCACTAAAAAAATGGCCCAGTTTCGCTTCAGAAAGTGATGGCCGCCCTATGGTACAATAACCTCCAAGCTGGCATACAACAGTTCTAGCATAGGTACTGCTGTTTGGTAACAGAAATAGATAATGAAGTTCACTATTTAACCAGAGACTTCTTGGATACAAGAAATTTAACACCTAATCTAACTACCTATTCATTTAGATCAGCACTTATTCTAAGGCAAAACTACTTATCACCTGATCAAAAAGCTATTGATGGGTCCACAAGGCAGAAGATAAATTAATATAATACTAATTCTAAAAAATCTGGTCACTTCACACATTAAACGTAATAAATTTAAAAAACCTATAAACTTCCTAATATTTGACGCAGTGTTTTTTACGACTTCCCTATAATGTATTCAAATTCATTTAGGTGCATTTAGGCTTAATACAATAAAAGTAATATTACAAAAAATAAAAGCAATAAAAAATATTTTTTTGACCACCATTCAGTGTTGCCAGATATTTCACGCTTGAAGTTGCCGAAAATTTATTGTGAAGTAGTCTAAAGTCGCCTCATCGTAATACTGGTCCAATGCGGCGAAAATTCGAAGTAGCCTAAAAGTCACCTGCTTGTGTGGTGACGCGGAGAGCTAAAAAAAAAATGTCCCCATCTTTCAATAATTGTGTGTAAGGGGATCGTACATGTTTTGTACCCTCAAAGCTATAAATATCCTCAAAAACAAGGTATAAGACACGATTTTTCCGAGGTAGCCTAAATTGGCGACTAATCACCATTCGCGTAGCACGGCGACCGGTCGCCATTCGCAATTTTTGGTCGCCCCGACACTCTTCAAGATAGCCTAAATGGCGAAAAGTTGCCTAATCTGGCAGCACTGCCACCATTCAGGGTTGCCAGGGAGTTTTGGCGGGAATGTGGAAGTGTCATAAGGTGCTCTTGTTTTAATTCATTATTTTGGTGATACTTAGGGCCGCTTGCATAACGATCCTTAAATGCATTTAGCCACCCTCTTAAATGCATTTAAGCAACTAATCTCATTTAACATCTTGCACAACAAAAAATTAGCCCGTAAACGTGTTTAGCAAACTGTCCAATTTAAACACACGAAAATGGCTGTTTAACGAAATTTAAATTTGTTTAGCGCCATCTTGATTGTCCAGCTGTTCACGTTTACTTATTGCTTTTCGGGTGTTGTTATTTGACTCATTTTAGGTAGTGTTTAAAATGGATTTGTACGATTTTTCCGACAATGACGAAGAAATAGTTATGTTCATAATCCGGCCTATAGCACCAAGGAAACTATTTCCAAGGTCAAAATTATTCGACGATCTTTCTGACGAGAAATTTCAGAGGCGATTTCGTTTATCGAAAGCTACCACTGTGATTTTCCTGCAACAAATAAAAGAACATCTCAAATACCGGGGCATTTTAATATACTTCCTAACAATGAATTCGCAACATAGAATCTTCTTATTTGTATTTATATGAATACTAATAATTCGTATAAAATATAATAATTGCACTTTTACTGCTAAAGAGATTAGAGAATATAAACACTGCGAAGAATATTTCAATTCAATTCTTTAGTTTATGGCTCCATCGCTGTCAGGCGCGAAGAATATAACAATAATGAAAATATTTGACAATAGACGTTACAACGGTACGTCATTCGGTATTCCATTTTACGCAAAATTTTAACCAAAATTTGACGTGCCTGATCGGGCTTGAAGACGGCCTGACGGAATGTAATATTATTGTGTCGAACGGAACGCACGGTGTTGTTTACGACATGCACTAAAAACGTTTAGTTAATCACCACCTTAAAGCGCCTTACGCAAGACAACGCTAAATGATTTTATTGCTAAACGTGTTTTGGGAGTTAAACTTATTTTACTAAATACGATTTAATGCCATATGTTATGCAAGCGGCCCTTAGTGTTATATTGCATAATTATGGTGGTATATTATCCAATATAGTTCTATTAAAGTGCTCAAATGAAGTGAATTGAAATAACTGTGCCAATCAAGTGTTTTTTCGTTGCCGCCAAAACTCCTTGATAAAGTCTTGGTAAGGTAGCCACTGCTTTACTTCGACATATTAGTTAGGAGTTAGGACTGAGGATGAAAATATATGAAAGACGGGCTCAATGGACTAGTATCCAGAGCCGTAATAATTAAATAAAAAAAATAAAAAAATCAGGGTTGCCATCAAGAAGTTTATAATATTATCTAATGGAGAGAGCGGTACACACATTTTTGTGAAGACAAAAAAATTACCTTTTGTGTTGTATTCTATCTCACTCACTCTTTAACCTATGTTGCCAAAGCTTACGGATTATTTCCCTACCCATAAAAAATATCAATACCGTTATTGTCGTCTCAATCATGTATATATAAATATTTCCAACATATCTTATATAATGATATAAGTACTATTTTCATTTCAGAATTATTCTTGTTGAATAAGATATCCTTAAGGTTTTTTATCCTTATTAACATTTTAGTTTAAAAAATTTCCTCATTTAATTGGTAATTGCGAATACATACTTCGGCAACACTGTTATAAAACGTTAAGTTCGATGTCAATATAGTTGTCAAATAAATGTTCACTTCGAAATTTTCTCCGTAATTATCTACAATAATAAGTGTGTTTTAGTGATATTTTAATGTGAATTGTGTAGTTCACGGTTGCAGAAATATTTGGTATCCATCATTTAGTGTGAAATTCTACAGGTAAGTTCATTGTAATCAATATTGTGCAAATATTATAATTTTATCAATATTTATACGAATCGTAATAAAATACGTGAATATTTTATAAATGAACTGTAGAAAAACCTCGCTTAATGTGATTTGCTTTATATATGACTACTTTTTTCATATTAACGTAATGTTAAATGTGATTTTTTGTATTGTAAATAGTGTATGTAAACAAGAGGCTAGGGTGACCATGGTGTAAGCTTTGGTGGACCGGTTTGACAATGGTGCTAGAGTATTTGTAATACTAGCCGCCTTACTAATGAATATTATAAAGCTTATTAATCTTTAAATAATCATCGTAAATAAAAACTGAGGATCAACAGTTACAATCGAGTTCTCAGTGTATCCAGCATTGATTTTATTGAAACTTTTATTTAAAATAAAATCGAGTTTGTATTTCTCTTTACAGATTTCTTAAAGATCTAGATAAGCAAAAATGTGGTTAAATATAAATACCATTAAAAGGTCAATTTGATGTCTGCAAGAATTACTAGTCAACATTTAAAGACAAAACATTATGATTCTGAATGTGATAATGTGTCTTCTACTTCTGGGAATATGGCAGTAGATGTCAAAAATAATTATTTATTACCAGAAACTCATCCTGTAAGTATATTATTTTTTATCATTTCACTGGTATAATTATGATCCACTTAGACTTTATTATTTACTAGCTTTTGCCCGCGGCTCCGCCCGCGTGAATGTGTTTTTCCGGGATAAAAGTCACTGTTTATATTTTACTAGGATGAAAAGTAGCCTATGTGCTAATCCAGGACATGATCTACCCGTGTGCAATATTTCATCGAAATCCGTTCAGTAGTTTTTGCATGAAAAAAACATCCATACATCCAGACATTCTTACAAACTTTCGCCTTTATAATATAATAAGATTAGTAGGATAGGGCATTAAGCTTGCGACCCACCAAATTTTATAACGGCGGTACATTGGGTGATATCTGAGTGTACTAAATGGCACCTCTGCCTCTGTCTAAAATATAATTACTTAAATATATTATTATTGATTGATATTTACTTTTTACATTACATGTCAGCGAAATGAATATGAACCACCATTGAAACGTCAAGACTTGAAAGATTTCAATATATCAGTTAATGTGAAGACATCCAGTGAAATAAGTTTAAAGAAATAAAAGAAAGTATTGCAGCAGAAGATGAAGAGATAAAAGAAGAAAATTAATTACAAGTTATTTCTTATTAAAGTTGTTCATGATTATACAGTCTGAAATTGAAAATATTTTGCAGTGAAATTTTGCTAATATTTGAGATTTTTTTTAAAAATATATTCCAAGTAGCAAGCAAAGAAAAATTACATATAGTGATGACATAAAGACTTTTGCTTTAACATTACACTTTTAGTCGCCGAAAACATTTTTGTTTTATAAATTCAAAGATATATTTGCCGAAAGAGAGCACATTATGGTGATCTTTAGCAAACTTTAATTGTTTTGTTGGCTTCTTCACAGAAGTTTTAGAATATTAAAAATAAATTTAAGGACGAAACCTCACCCGCAGAATGTAGCGTTAATTTTTGATTCCATGGCTCTCAAACAAGAATTTATTTGGTATTGTAATTTGTAAAACATCCACGTGTTTATTACTTTTGCTATAAATATCTACACAACTTTGTTTACAGTCAACTTACCTATGGAATTTCACACTAGATGTTGGATTGCAAATAATTCTGCAACCATGGATTACACAACTCATAGTAGAATATCTCTAAAACACAATATGTATTATTATGGATAATTACAGAAAAAAAGTTCGCAGAATACTCGCAAAAATTGTAAAATCACACAAAATAGATATTCGTAATATTTCAAAATTACTTACTGAAAATTAGGTTATTAACTTCCTAAATGTGTATTATTTTTTTATGTATGATTGTTTACTTTTATGAGTATGTTTTTTATTTTTTTTATTATATTTAAATTTAACAATAACTGTAGTTTTCATTTTTAAATATCCCAATGTTTTTCTGTCTAACCTTACAGTGTCCATATTTGGTTATAAAGGCCGGCAAACAACGTGAACATATCCAGTCGCGGGGGAAAGTAAAACATATACAATGTGAGGCTGTGTGCCGAGCAAAAAAAAAGCACGCGGGGCCCCGTGCGAAGCAAATAATTTTTTTTAACAGCTTTGTAAGTAAGGTGCCATAAAACGGGCCCCCAAGGAGCTGCAAGATTCCCCTGTAACTGCGAGGCCCCAGGCGGTTGCCTGGTTCGCCCCCCTCCTCCAAGGCCGCCACTGAATTCACCACCGCGTGGTGAGGTATTTTTTTTATGTAAGTGGAACTAGTAGTTCCGAACTACACATACCAAAAAAGTATGTAAATATGCCAATTTTGTTTGGAATAAACTTTCTAACTCAAATTATATTTTTTAAATATCAACTATTACTAGCCGCTGTAGTTGGTTTTCATAATTAATTTAAACCGCATTACTTTATAGAGATAAAAATAAATATTATGGTGCGATATCATATTATTACGCACTCACACACTCACGCCTCTTATCCCCCGGGTAGACAGAGGTGCAATTAGTGCACCCACTTTTTGCCGTTATTCCGTTCCACGCTGTGATAGGGAGCGAGCCTATCGCCTTATCGTGTACAAATTCCAGACTCCGAGCTGATACTGAATGGAAAATAGTCACTTTGCCCGATCCGACTAACCTGGGGATCGAACCCGAGATCTCAGCATTGCAGTCGTACCATAATACAACTACGCCACCGAGGCAGCCATATTATATCATATCATATTATTATGGACAGTTAATTATGTTACGTCCTGGTTTTGAAAATAAACCTTTGTCACTCTAAAGAGAGAGACAGCAGATAGCTGTGACGTCACATTTTAGTCTTCAGTTTGTTAAACGGAATGAAAAATCCATATGGGTATAACATTCTTGGTTGCCATAGTCTCAGAATAAGGACTTAGTCTTTATTCTATGGCCATAGTGATGCGACTCGAGCAGGGATGCCAGATAGTGTCTTAGTAATACTGGTACAGAGGTCACTGAAAGTTGGTATTTCACTTTCACCAAAAAATATGGTACACGCTATATATATCTTTTTTTAGGTCCCAAAACTCAGAATAAGGACTATTGGTGGAGTGTGTACTCCCTCGTGTATTTTGAAGTACGCACTATACAAAATCCTCTACAGTCTATGCAGATTCTTACACACACAGTCACGCTTTATATTTCAATCAATCAATCAAATCTATTTATTGCTCTCCACAATTGTTAAATAGGTTTACAAAAATACATAAAAGTACATAATTGTGGACCCTGCAGGGCACGGCAACATAGTAGAGAGGGAAAACTGTTTTCATAAATAAAAATTGTTGTCTAAAGTAGTTATTATTTTTATGTAATTTTATTGTTAATATTTTTTTCATTTTTTTTCATCTATTAGTCTAGAGAATTGTTATCTGGATATCATTATTTATATAATAAGTAGTGTCATTAAATATATTACTATGTCATACATTTAAATTTAATATCATTATATTTTATTAGCTTAAGCGGAATAACATAACATTGTATTTATTTTAAAGTAGAATGTCAAATATAGAATTATAGTTCGTCGTTAAAGAAATCAGTTAAAGAGTAATAGCATTTTTCATATAGTAATGATTTTAGTTTGTGTACAAATATATTATTTTTGGCTTCCTCAGTTATTTTTTTAGGTAGTTTGTTATATACTTTTATTGCCATAACGTAAGGGCTAGAAGAGAACATGTGTAATCTAGAGGCCGGTAGGTTGAGTCTATTTTTATGTCGTAGATTTCTTGAAGGGTTGATGTCTTTGCGTTTGGAAAAGAAGTTAGGGTACTTTCTTACGAATTTACTTATCTCTAAAATGTATATACAAGGAAGAGTGAGAATTTTATACTTGTTAAAGCGGTAATTAATAAGCGGTAAGTAATTTCCAAAGCGGTAGGCAATGCAATCAGGCCTGTATTATATATTGCCTATTGCTGAGAATGGACCTCCTCTACTACTGAGAAGGTGTAGGCCTTAGTCAATCACGCTGGCCTAGTACGGGTTGGCAGACTTCACATACGCTCGAAATTCTTATGGAGAATTCTCAGGTATGTAGGTTTCCTCACTATGTTTTATTTGATACACAATATCCTACACGTGACTTCGAAAAGTCAGAGATGTGTGCCTCGGGTTTTGAACCTCCTAACATTATCTCGGCAGACCGTTCCATTCTCAACTAGGCTATCGTCCACTTCAAGCGGCAGGCAGAAGCGTATATAGTGCACTCACTACTCGCCGTGTGTATTTCCGTCCGTCCCATGATGAAGGAGGGCAAATCTATCGCCTTATCAGGTACTAATTCCGAACTTCGGGCCGAAACCCAATATTACTATGCCCGGCTCAGGATTCGAACCCGAGACAATAGAGCAGATATCGCGTACACATAAGAAATGTTTAAATGGGTACCTATACCACAGAAGACTGAATAGTACTACGTCTATACATATAATATACCTAAGTATCGCGTTGCCTCCTGCTACGGGGTTTTTATTTAATTTACACCGTACTTCACCAAGGCAATGAAGCAATACACCTACCTAAGTTGAATCGTTGAATTTTTTGTTTTTTTTTACCGCTCCTTATTAGCCCAAAAGATAAATTTACCTACATATTGTGTTTCGGTTTGAAGAGCATTGTAGCCAATGTAACTACAGGACATAATCATTAATGAGACTTAACATCTTATGTCTCAGGATGACGAGCGCAGTGGAATGCCAGACAGTAGGTACTTTGTAACTCAAGGTGCTGGATGGTGTTGCTACTGTTTATGGGTGGTCTTATCGCTTACCATCAGGCGAACGGCATGCTCGTCTCGTCATTTAATACCATAAAAAAATATTAAACGTATTTAACTCCTAAATTATTAAATGCCACTTTCAGCATATAGGTAGTACCTAACACCCAGCGACTATAATATGGTCGCAGCTAACACCTTCAGCTTCATTTGTCATTACAAAATATAAAGAATCACTCTGTATAAGTACAACAGAAAGTAGTGAGCATACTTATATTATTTTCGCTTATCATTTATTTACACGTTATGGATTATAATTCACATATGGAAAATGTCCTTCATTGATATATGGAAAGATATGCTGGCACTCACGTAATTAAATTAGTAATTACATACCAACTAGTTAATCGAGGACGCGACGCGCCGTTACTAAAAATGTCAAGTATCGGTAGGTAGTCGGTACAGTGTATAGTGGAATGAATTATTTACAACAAAATACATACAAAACGTTTACTCCATTAATATGGATTTTGAAATTATTTGCAATAAACAGCAACGTCGAAGATGCAAGAATGACTTTGAGTTCAATAATCAGAATCATAGTTACGGCCTCTGTTTTAGGATCATTCATAATAACAAGTTTTTATTTTAAAATTAAATATATTTTCAGTGATGTCATTATGTCCATAAAACTTACAGACGCTACGCAAATGGTTTACGATTACTGCCAATATATCGTCGACTTGTATTTCGTTTATAAGTATGGAAGACGCATCAGTGCGGAATATTTCAAACAATACGATAAGCTTGACAAAGTTCTTGGCATGACTTCTTACCATGCCATTAAAAGAAGAATAATAAAATTAATATTACTTTTTACTGGATTGTGGATTTTTAGTTCCTCTTTCGACATGCTTGCATGGGTTCTATGTTATGGGTGGAGAACACCCCTTGTGTACTCAGTTGCATATATCTACCTGTACATAAAAATTGCTACAATGTTGGATTTTACATCTCATGTTATACACGCAGAATTCCGTTTAAAGATTATAGGAGATTTAATACAAGTCCACTATAATGACTCTGGGTGTACTACAGACATGATAGATGATTGTATCTTTAATAAAAACTGGCTATATGTAAATGAAAATTCATCGCCGCCGACAGAACGCCAATTGCATTCACATCAAATAAAAAGTGTACCAGATGCCGGTCATCATGAAGTCAAATTGTTAACCAGATGTTATTTGATGCTAACCGAACAAGTGGCTTACGTGAACAGCATGTATGGGCTTCGGGTAAGCCTAATACCTACACCTAAAACCATGTCATGTAATTTATTTTTTTGTTAGTAAAAATGGATATGCATATATTGTGCAGTTAATTTCAAAGCACTATTTAATTTACTTTTAGATCCTCTTAAACAGTTTGAGTCTTCTTATTGATATGGTACGATTTACAAACATTGGCGTTAGAATCGTGTTACAATCTCAGGTAAGTGCAATTGATAATTTCACCTACGATGCCGCGCTAACAATCTTGATTAATCATCGTCGTGTGCGTGTAAATTAATAGGTATTTAGTGCATATTTACGAAACTAAACCACAAGCGGAAAGCTGCCCAAGTGAACTGTAACCGATTTTTTAAATTTGTGGCACGGGTCATCGTGAATGGCATTATCTAAATTGTATATTTTCTTCCATTTCGAGATCATAATCTTTTATTGTAGCAATAGATACAAGCTGAACCAATCGTAAAATATTTTATGGTAGTTTGGGACGCTTATGAAAAATTCTGGCTTCTATAATTATTCTATATTATAGAAGCCCGAATTTTTTAAATTAAGTATACGTACATTTATTTAAGTTTGCTATCTCAAAACTCAATGTAGGTGGGGTAGATATGTAAAGTTTCTACATTTCGCTTCTTAAGTTTTTCCTGAAAGGGATACCTACATTTTATTTGGGTTTACAGGATAACCAAGTTTTATAAAACATAAAAGAGCAATATTTTTTTCGTAGGCATCAGGAATAAAACGAATGAACCCCTCGTAAAAAATAGCTTGGTACATTACTTGAATGTTTGTTAGAAATGTATCAACTGTTTGAATGTGCCTCAGTTACTAATCTACCCACTTTCCCTTACAGTTCATCTTTCACAAATATAAGGATTGCCGTTTGTCTTAGCGCTACAATATATAATCCTACTAATATTATAAATACGAAAGTTTGTAAGTATAGATGTCTGGATGTATGGATGTTTGTTACTCTTTCACGCAAAAACTACTGAACGGAATTCGATGAAATTTGGCAGACGGGTAGATCATGTCCTGGCATTAACACATAGGCTACTTTTTATCCCGGGAAAACTTATTCAAGCGGGTGAAGCTGCGGGCAAATCTATAAGTTAAACTATGAGGTTAGTCTAAGGTTAGAGGTTAATGAAAGAGGTTAATGAAATGAAGAGCAGAATGTTCTATGTGGGCACAAAAAAATCAATAACTTTACATATCTGCCAACGAACTAATACTTGTCCAGACATACTATCACGTTAGTGTAAATAATATTATTATCACCTCTAAAAACTTTTTCTGTTTGCAGCATACTCCATATGATTCTCGATACTTACCTGCTGTATCAAATGTGATAAGACTATTAGTCTGTGCTGCTATTTTTGTCAATTTAGCTGGCCACTGCGAGAACGTTTACCGTAAGAGAGAAAGAATAATCACCATAATCGACCACTTGCTAATTTATAAAAATCCTAGTAAGAAAATAATATAAATTATTATTTGTGAACTGCAATAATTAAGTATACTAAAACTTAATCTTATCTTATCCTTACTAATATTACAAATGTTATTGTTTGTGAAAATATTTGGATGTTTGTTAGAAGTAAACGCAGAAATCACTGAACGGATTTAGATGAAATTCAGCGTACGGATAGACGAATTCTTAAATTGGTGTATATTATATTACCTACGGTACTTTTTATCCCGATAATACGCTGCCGGGGATTTCTTTTATATCTAATTTTTAAATAGATGGGGTCGTAGTTTGTGCAGATCGCTGTGAATAACAATAGTGATTTAGGAACTTTTGTAGCCGGAAAGGCATTCACGCTGACCAAGCTGCGAGCAAAACCTAGTTATTTAATAAGTAGGTACCCTTTACGTCCTACCCCGAACAAAGTAGCGCATTAGTCATATTATTAGAAAATCAAACATATTTTACATTGTGAGGTATCTCTACTTTGGTTGGTTAATTTTTATTATAGCGTGGATATTGTTTCATTCATTTCACAATGACAATATAGCTCTATAATTCAAGACTATGCGCATCTCTTAAAGTACACATTATTTTAATTTGTAAATAATACAATACATATAAACAATGCCTCGATGATGATGACTACCTCGGTGGCGTAGTTGTATTATGGTACGACTGCAATGCTGAGGTCTCGGGGTCAATTCCCGGGTCGGGCAGTGATATTGAGTTATTCTATTCAGTGTCAGCTCGGAGTCTGGAATTTGTGCCCGATATCATCATGAGACGGAATAATGACGAAAAGTGGGTGCACTAGTTGCGCCTCTGCCTACCCCTTCGGGGATAAAGGCGCGAGTGTACATGTATGTATATGTATACATATAAACAATTTAATCTATATTAGTATTATAAAGAAAAAATATTTATATTTTTGTATGTAACGAATAAACTCAAAAACTAATGTTCCGATTTCAAACATTCTTTCACCACTAGAATGCTAGATTATTTCTGAGTAACGTATACTTTATATCCCGGAAAATATCAAACCACGACTTTTATCCCGGATAAGTTTTGCACGCGTCTGGAGCCGTCACGGCCAAACCACTGAATCAGTTTCGATGAAATTTGGTAGGAAGATTGTTAAAGACTCTGGGAAGGACTTAAGCTACTTTTTATCCCGGAAAAACATAAGACGGGAATTTTATCCCGGATTTCTTTCTCGTGAGAGATTCCTCGAGCAAATAAGTATGAAGATAGATCGAGACCCAGGGATGAACATGGTCTACTTTTTATCTCGGAAGTACACAACCCGGGACTTTTATCTCGCAAACAAGTAAGGAGATAATTTGAGGCCCTGGGAAAAATATAGGCTACTGCTTATCAGGGAAAAATACAAACGGGGCTTTTTTCCAAATACTCGTTTCACTTGCTAAATAATCAATTCAATTTAAATTTTAGATTATGGCTTCACCGTTACCAGACGATGAGTTTGCCAATGTCAAAGTAAGAAAAAACAGAGAAAATATGATTGTGATAGGTCTTATTTTATTGAAATATCTTTGGGTCTAATCGAGTATTAATACTATTTTTTGTGACAGTTGAGCGAGCAATGGCATACAAAATAGTTTAATAACGCCTCGCATAAATATAAATGTTTAATACTATTAACGCCATAAGCATATTAAAATAAATACGATCTAATTAGAGGCAAAGAAATAAACGATAGAAAAGTTAAAACAAACATCACACGACATAACCGAACAATATTTTTTTTAAAACTAAAGAGAACTTTTTCTGCTAAATATTAATATGATCTAAAGAGACATTTTAATATAGCATGATTTGTTATGTTACAGGCAAGAATTTATCACTTGAAGTGTCAGAACTCCGCTCATTGGTAAGAAACCGTCCCGTATACTTCAATATGGCAAATTTCTTCTGTATAAATTATTCAATGTTGGCGTCTATAGCCTCAATAGTTACCACTTACACTATAATACTATTACAAAGCCCAAACTAATACCACAAGTTAGTTTCCAATATGCCATCAAAAATGGAATCAAAGTATCATAGAAAACATTTGGGAGTTTTATTAATTTTATGCATTTGATTATTTCACAGTTTTGATTTATAGTTTTCTATACAAATATGCTGTATTCAGTTAAATACAATAATAATATAAATCTTGTGATATTTTATTTACAAAAATGTTAATTAATATAATGCTAGGTAACAATATTCCCCATCCTCCTCCACTATTTATTTTCAAATACTATTCATAGCAACTTGCACTTTCCTAGGTTAACATAATTAACTCGGAGTTAACTGCTAACTCTAGGTAAAATAAATTTTTATTTCAATGATCCCAGCTAAAAAAAAAGTCTTGAATTGTGCCCTGTGGTCCGGGGGCATCTAAAGAATTCCGCCACGGCATCCCCTGCCTGTCGTAAGAGGCGACTAAATGGGTTTTGAGAGAGTTGCGGGGCAAGCAGTGCGGCGCTGGTACTCCAATTTATGCGATAAAAAAAAGCAAAATGAGAGTTAAAATTTTATTACGTAACCTCGAGTTAACAACTCTGTATTTGTTTATTTATCGACTATCGCGTGCAAGTGGGCCAAAGTACTTAGATTTTTTATGTAATACTCCTTTGTAAAATATACGCAATA
Organism: Lapara coniferarum; assembly: GCA_949316025.1. Taxonomy (NCBI): domain Eukaryota; kingdom Metazoa; phylum Arthropoda; class Insecta; order Lepidoptera; family Sphingidae; genus Lapara; species Lapara coniferarum. The sequence goes on along the minus strand of OX438921.1, from coordinate 33,880,692 downwards.
AGATGCCCCTCTTACTCAGGTACTACACTGTTTTCCATATTAACTACTATTAAAAAGTAATATTAAAAAAACGACGAAATTAACCTTTTCCTTTTGTTTGCCATATGACATTGCTTCTGATCCTTATTGGCGACGATATCGAAATGGTGTTAAAACTACAGAGTCTATTCCTGTCTAAGAATAGTATCCTGCTATTGCAAATGTTCATGAGTGGAGGTGATCACTTACCATCAGGTAAATCCTATGCTTGTTTGTGTCCTATGCCATAAAAAAGGAACATTGTTTATTTTTAGATCCAATGACGATAGTTAAAAAACAGTATCTCCAACCAGGTATTGAACCTATTCATTTTAATAAAAAAAATAACACACTATCATTATACCAACAATTAAGGTTCGCTTAAGACTTGCAACCCTTCAGTCAGGCCAGCATTATAGTATTTGGGTGTCTGTCATCTTTAACTTCTACGACTATATTGAGTAGTCAGGCCAAAATGACTATGAAATCAACGTCAAGCCGAAATCGGGTGGCTTGGTAGGTAGTCTAATCCCAGAAAATTATAGAAATCCTCACATTTTTTTTCAAATTATTGTTTTTAATAAAAATAATAAGTTTTGTGCACCGTGTGACATTCTTTCTATTACTGTTTTTTTTTGCTTTAATCATATCATGCAGTTTCTGCTTAACAGTGATTGTGGTACCCTATATAAATATTTTCAATATTACCGACATTTCATCCTGATGCTATATTGAATGTTTAGCGAATTCTGTTTACTTCGAATAAACACCCAAATATCTACAGAAACTATCACATTTATAATCTTAATCTTAATCTTAATAATATTATAAAGGCGAAAGTTTGTAAGAATGTATGGATGTTTAGATGTTTGGATGTTTGTTCCTCTTTCACGCAAAAACTACTGAACGGATTTCGATGAAATTTGGCACACGGGTAGGTCATGTCCTGGATTAACACATAGGCTACTTTTTATCCCGGGAAAACATAAAGCGGGACTTTTATCCCGGAAAACCTTTTTAAGGCGGGCGGAGCCGCGGGCAAAAGCTAGTATTTATATAATATTAGAAAGAAAATTGAGTTTAAAAGGAAACATGTCCACATGGACTTTTATTATTCATTCCAGGTCACAGTATGACCTGAAGTTACACTCTTTTCTATTTGCAATACAGTAAAAAGTCTTCACTTATTTTAGCACTTAGCCACCTGCTACATTAACCCTCACTATTTTTCTTTTCATGTTCAAGAAGCCAATCTTTGCGGTTTATTCCACAACTGAATCCTCCTTTGTGGTTGGATCCTACTAGTCTGTGGCAGGGTATAACGATTAAATGTGCATTAGCTCCACATGCTGCACCAACAGCCCGGGCATGACTTGCTGGCCGACCCATAGCTCTTGCGAGATCTCCATAAGACTGTGTTAATCCATATGGCAGTTCTATCAGTTTCTCCCACACTTCCTGTTGGTTACAAAAGATACTATGAGTTTCATTTGAATTTAATCCACCACAGTAATAGAGGTACTTACAACAAATTTAACCATAATTTTTTTTTTACACAATAGACGACATAGTTTCCGCACTTCTACACTCTTCTACACGGCGGGATTAGGAATAATACTATAAATAATTATGTATAAAACTAACCTTTTGAAAATCCGATCCGAATGTTTCAAGCGGTACGGAAAACTTCTTTAGTTTGCCATCAAAGTAATCTCTAAGTTCTTCGTGTAATAGTTTTAAAACATTGTTTGTGCTTTCAACAAAACGACACGATAATTCTTTTGAGAGTGTTTCAAACATTTTATCAAAGTTTTTAGAGTCTTCGAATGCAACAAGATATACAAAGTCATCATCAGCTGCTAGTACCATTTTTCCCACTGGAGATTTAAAAACAGATAGACATACCGCACAACTTTTGTTATGTGAATATTTAGCTATAATCTTAGAAAGGTTCATGGTTTTAAAAACACATAACGCTAAACAGTAAACACATGATACACAAAACGAATAAAAAAATTCAAAATTCACACTAAAAAGCGCGGCAAGTCCAATATTGCCAACAAGATTTTAAAAAATCCGCTAGTTTCGTAGTATATTTCCGTCAAAAACCCATAGAAATTTTTATTCGTCAATAATGACCCTAAAATTTCTTAAGTTCTATGCACACGGACTTAAATATAGCGGTGCGTGGAATGGGTTCTTGCCGCTTAAATAACCTGCCTTTCCACATACAAGTCACCATACCACCACCACCCCCGTCATTTACATTTTAGAAATGTAAAACGAATATTTCGCTGAAGGTAGGTTTTGTCCCGCTAAATATTCCGATAGCCGTTAGGAACAATTTTTCCCGCTTTCAAAGTATCCAAATCCGTTAGATATGACAGGAAATCCGTTATATTGGTAACTCTAGCGTCAACTACGATTAACCTAGTGATGCGACTCGAGTCGTTTTTACTCAAGTGACTATTTGTCAAACTTAGAGTAAGTATAACTACTATAGAGGGCGTGTATGCAAGTGGGAACAATAGGCACGGGTGGGAACATCGTCCTGCGCCGGCCGCAAGCGCTTGTAGTCACTCGAGTAGGAACGGTGTGAGCACACGCGAGTGAGATCTATGCGAATATTTGATTATTAATACTGCAAAATGGTTAAATGGTATGTGGAATGTTGTAAAAACGACACTCGGAAACACACTAAACAGAATTCTAATATCACGTTTCACAGGCAAGCCATATTTCAAGATATTTTTAGGTAAAATTGAAATCACGCGTCGCGGTATGAAAGACGCACGGGAGGCGAACGCTTGCACCCCCCGCACTGCCCCGCGTCCCGCTTTTTCGATAGTGATGTTATGCGTCGATACCAGAATCGATGTAATATTTTCATATGCATACGTATTTATTACTATTGAAGGCGATGCTTAATATAATGTAGCTTAGGTAACTGTTTTTGTCTGTGTGTGATTTTTAAGCCAATTAATAATTGCGTTTTCGTTTATGAAATGAAAGAAATAATTACTGTTCCTAAAAATTTACCGATTACGATGATATTTTTAAGCTATTGCATAGCTTCTATCGCGGGCCTTGACAGTATAAGTTAGCAATCATTAAGATATTTTTTTTATTTGTAATTTTTTTATCATTGGTAATAAATATTTCAAAAACTAGACGTGACTATTTTAGGCTTGGGGAGACTGGCTAAGAAATCCATGGTGCGATGCTCGGTTTATATTCATTGGTTCAATTATAATGGATATCCATTAATATTCTTGGTTCTTATTGCTTGTAAAAACTGCTTTTGAGGTACCGTGTTTATAAATCATTTCACATGACACTACACTAATTCGCAGCATAGCTTTTATCTATATTAACGCAATACGCTTAAAATTACTCACAAGGCCATATTTTGTAGAACCACAATTTTTTAACAACAATATGTACCGCGCCACCGGACCTGTACTTATCGATAACTGTTGCGTTGGTGCTGCTGGCGTGCCCATCCCTAGCAGTCGCCAACATTTCTATATAAGTAGCTATAGTTCACCTGCCTACGCTGGGTAGTGGGCGCACGGTGCGATATTAGCGCTCTATAGGTACTTATACCTCTATGTTGTCAAACTTATACTCAAATGAAAAAAATATTGACTCGAGTCCATTTGCACTTGAGTTGACGAGTCAACTCGGCGCACTGGCCACTGAGTAACCTCAGTAAGTGCTAGAAATGCTGTGTATGTCGCGAACGTCATTGCTACCAAATTAACATTCTTATGGCTAATTCAGCACTTTTCATGTGATAGAGTATAACAAATATCAAGTTAACAACTGTTAAATAACTATTATATTGTATATAGCTTTTGCCCGCGATTTCGTCCACGTAGAAGTCGAAAATGGTTCGAATAGGATTTTTATTTGTTTTTTACGTTATAAATTTTGTTATAATATACAAATTATTATGGTCAAATGATTGAAAACTTATAAAAAATAACAATGTTTATTATAGTGTAGGGATTTAAAGGTTAAACAAATATGAAAGTAAAATAACATTTTGTTATATTTTGTAAACACGACGCTCGGCCTTTAATTTGGTGAAAGTTACACTGGGGTATTATGGGGTGGTATATCTTTTTACTACGAAATAGAAATACTGCAAACCTACCGCAGTGTTTCTTTGTAAACAATATTTTTTTTGTTTACCTTTGGGAGCTAGAATCACCGGGCTACTCTGTGCACTTACTCTGGAGCATGCTACATACAATTATTGGCCGTGAGAGAAGCCGCTCTCCTTCAAGTGTATTCCCGCTACCTTAAGAAATTGACCTTGAGCTTTGTTTACAGTTATTGTGAAGCAGACTTTGATTGGAAACTGCAATCTCTTAAATTCGAAGGGGTAATTTGATGGTGTTAAGGGAATCCTAGGAATAAATACAGACTCTCCTCGAGAAGAACCAGTCAATGTAGTTGCCTCGATTACATTGCGATGCAATGTTTTCACTTAAAATTTTATGCCAGCGCCAACTTTCAATTTTAAGATGTGAGTTGGGAGACTGGGAGGCTTCTGTGTATTCAGGAACTCGACCGGATAATGAATGGTATCATCAGTGTTTATCACTGAGTCGACGGTTATACCGGGTGGAAGGGAAACGCTCTCTATACCGGAACGGTAAGAGAGAAGAACCATAACATTAACTAAAAACTATATTCATTTGCAAAGCTAAGCGATATTACTTACGAATTTAGTATTTCCGTAATTCATGCGCGCGCAATGTAAAGCGTACAAAATCTGGGCGGCCGTCGCGCGGCGCCGGCACCGGCCCGCGGTCGTTAACCCGTCAGCTGATGTACGTGTTTCATTACGATTTTTTTGAAATATTGACCTTTTTTACTATGTTTTTCAGAATAATAATTTGATTTATCTATCCATACGTGAAGCTGTACAGAAATTTGAGAAAATCCTACTAAAATTGTAACAATGCGATAGCGATTTTTTTAGTGCCATCACGTCAGGAATCACCAATACTATCACCTGTATTCGTTTCCGAGCAGTGTTGCCAGATTAGGCGACTTTTCGCCATTTAGGCTATCTTGGAGAGTGTCGGGGCGACCAAAAATTGCGAATGGCGACCGGTCGCCGTTTAGGCTACGCGAATGGTGATTAGTCGCCAATTTAGGCTACTTCGGAAAGTTCGTGTTTTATGCATTGTTTTTGTCGAATTTGAGGATATTTATAGCTTTGAAGGTACAAAACATGTCCTTAGATCCCCCTTACACACAATTATTGAAAACTGGGGACCTTTTTTTTTTTTTTTTTAGATCTCCGCGTCCCCACACAAGTGGGCGACTTTAGGCTACTTCGAATTTTCGCCGCGTTGGACCAATATAAAATAGAAATTAGGGAGGTTTCCATATACGAAGAGGCGACTTTAGGCTACTTCACAATGAATTTTCGGCGACTTCAACCGTCAAACGTCTGGCAACACTGTTTCCGAGAGCGTTTCCCTTCCACCCGGTATTTATATTCCCGACCCTTTCGTATGATCTCAAAAATATTTAATTTATGACTGAGGCTTGTTCGTTTTTCAGTGCTAGGATGGCAAGCTCGCATAACCATTTTGTAGGTTTATTTGAATGTTTTTGAAACCAAAAGCAATAAGGAGTATTGATATCAACTTCGAAGCAAATCAATGCCAAAATAACTTTCTATCAAGAAGTTTATAATATTATCTAATGGAGACCGCGGTACACACATTTTTGTGAAGACAAAAAAATTACCTTTTGAGTTGTCTTCTATCTCACTCACTCTTTAACCTATGTTGCCAAAGCTTACGGATTATTTCCCCACCCATAAAAAAATGTCAATACCGTTATTGTCGTCTCAATCATATATATATAAATATTTCCAACATATCTTATATAATGATATAAGTACTATTTTCATTTCAGAATTATTCTTATTGAATAAGATATCCTTAAGGTTTTTATCCTTATTAACATTTTAGTTAAACAAAATTTCCTCATTTAATTGGTAATAGCGAATACATACTTCGGCAACACTGTTATAAAACGTTAAGTTCGATGTCAATATAGTTGTCAAATAAATGTTCACTTCGAAATTTTCTCTGTAATTATCTACAATAATAAGTGTGTTTTAGTGATATTTTAATGTGAATTGTGTAGTTCATGGTTGCAGAAATATTTGGCATCCATCATTTAATGTGAAATTCTACAGGTAAGTTCATTGTAATCAATATTGTGTAAATATTATAATTTTATCAATATTTATACGAAATGTAATAAAATACGTGAATATTTTATAAATGAACTGTAGAAAAATATCGCTTAATGTGATTTGCTTTATATATTACTACTTTTTTCATATTAACGTAATGTTAAATGTGATTTTTTGTATTGTAAATAGTGCATGTAAACAAGAGGCTAGGGTGACCATGGTGTAAGCTTTGGTGGACCGGTTTGACGATGGTGCTAGAGTATTTGTAATACTAGCCGCCTTACTAATGAATATTATAAAGATTATTAATCTTTAAATAATCATCGTAAATAAAAACTGAGGATCAACAGCTACAATCGAGTTCTCAGTGTATCCAGCATTGATTTATTGAAACTTTTATTTAAAATAAAATCGAGTTTGTATTTCTCTTTACAGATTTCTTAAAGATCTAGATAAGCAAAAACGTGGTTAAAAATAAATACCATTAAAAGGTCAATTTGATGTCTGCAAGAATTACTAGTCAACATTTAAAGACAGAAGATTATGATTCTGAATGTGATAATGTGTCTTCTACTTCTCGGAATATGGCAGTAGATGTCAAAAATAATTATTTATTACCAGAAACTCATGCTGTAAGTATATTATTTTTTATCATTTCACTGGTATAATTATGATCCACTTAGATTTTATTATTTACTAGCTTTTGCCCGCGGCTCCGCCCGCGTGAATGTGTTTTTCCGGGATAAAAGTCACTGTTTATATTTTACTGGGATGAAAAGTAGCCTATGTGCTAATCCAGGACATGATATACCCGTGTGCCATATTTCATCGAAATCCGTTCAGTAGTTTTTGCATGAAAGAAACATCCATACATCCAGACATTCTTACAAACTTTCGCCTTTATAATATTAGTAAGATTAGTAGGATAGGGCATTAAGCTTGCGACCCACCAAATTTTATAACGGCGGTACATTGGGTGATATCTGAGTGTACTAAATGGCACCTCTGCCTCTGTCTAAAATATATAGGTACTTAAATATATTATTATTGACTGATATTTACTTTTTACATTATATGTCAGCGAAATGAATATGAACGAAACGTCAAGACTTGAAAGATTTCAATATATCAGTAAATGTGAAGACATCCCGTGAAATAAATTTGAAGAAATAAAAGAAAGTATTGCAGCAGAAGATGAAGAGATAAAAGAAGAACATTAATGACAAGTTATTTCTTACTAAAGTTGTTCATGATTATACTTTACAGTCTGAAATTGAAAATATTTTGCAGTGAAATTTTGCTAACATTTGAGATTTTTTTTTAAAGTATATTCCAAATAGCAAGCAAAGAAAAATTACATATAGTGATGACATAAAGACTTTTGTTTTAACATTACACCTTTAGTCGCCGAAAACATTTTTGTTTTTATAAATTCAAAGATTTATTTGCCGAAAGAGAGCACATTATGGTGATCTTTAGCAAACTTTAATTGTTTTGTTGGCTTATTCACAGAAGTTTTAGAATATTAAAAATAAATTTAAGGACGAAACCTCACCCGCAGAATGTAGCGTTAATTTTTGATTCCATGGCTCTCAAACAAGAATTTATTTAGTATTGTAATTTGTAAAACATCCACGTGTTTATTACTTTTGCTATAAATATCTTCACAACTTTGTTTACAATCAACTTACCTATGGAATTTCACACTAGATGTTGGATTGCAAATAATTCTGCAACCATGAATTACACAACTCATAGTAGAATATCTCTAAAACACAATATGTATTATTATAGATAATTACAGAAAAAAAGTTCGCAGAATACTCGCAAAAATGTAAAATCACACAAAATAGATATTTGTAATATTTCAAAATTACTCACTGAAAATTAGGTTATTAACTCCCTAAATGTGTATTATTTTTTTATGTATGATTGTTTACTTTTATGAGTATGTTTTTTATTTTTTTTATTATATTTAAATTTAACAATAACTGTAGTTTTCATTTTTAAATATCCCAATGTTTTTCTGTCTAACCTTACAGTCTCCATATTTGGTTATAAAGGCCGGCAAACAACGTGAACATATCCAGTCGCGGGGGAAAGTAAAACATATATAATGTGAGGCTGTGTGCCGAGCAAAAAAAAAGCACGCGGGGCCCCGTGCGAAGCAAATAATTTTTTTTAACAGCTTTGTAAGTAAGGTGCCAAAAAACGGTCCCCCAAGGAGGACTCCTCCAAGGCCGCTACTGAATTCACCACCGCGTGGTGAGGTATTTTTTTTATGTAAGTGGAACTAGTAGTTCCGAACTACACGTACCAAAAAAGTATGTAAATATGCCAATTTTGTTTGGAATAAACTTTCTAACTCAAATTATATTTTTTAAATATCAACTATTACTAGCCGCTGTAGTTGGTTTTAAACATAATTAATTTAAACCGCATTACTTTATAGAGATAAAAATAAATATTATGGTGCGATATCATATTATTACACACTCACACACTCACGCCTCTTATCCCCCGGGTAGACAGAGGTGCAATTAGTGCACCCACTTTTTGCCGTTATTCCGTTCCATGCTGTGATAGGGGGCGAGCCTATCGCCTTATCGTGTACAAATTCCAGACTCCGAGCTGATACTGAATGGAAAATAATCACTTTGCCCGACCCGACTAACCCGGGGATCGAACCCGAGATCTCAGCATTGCAGTCGTACCATAATACAACTACGCCACCGAGGCAGCCATATTATATCATATCATATTATTATGGACAGTTAATTATGTTACATCCTGGTTTTGAAAATAAACCTTTGTCACTCTAAAGAGAGAGACAGCAGATAACTGTGACGTCACATTTTATTCTTCAGTTTGTTAAACGGAATAAAAAATCCATATGGGTATAAAATTCTTGCTTTCTACCCATAGAATAAAGACTAAGCATCCTTTCTCTATCTCTGTTCTGTGTTCTTGTATAACCCCGTTAGGCTCAGACTATAGAATAAAGACTTAAGCAGCTCAGACTGAGTCTAAAGCGCTTTAGACAGTAGGTTTTGCTGTCCGTTTTAGCACAGTCACGTCCGTGAGTGACGAATAACCTATCGTCTAATGTGTTGATTGACGGTTGAGTGACGAATATCTGAATTTTTTGATATGCGCGTCGCGCAACCATCAGTCATGACTTTTGCGCGATCGTCTAATAGCATTTCGTCCCGCAAACGTCAGTCAGCGCGCGGACAGCGGTGGAGTGGGACATATTGTGTTGAGTCGGAGAGGCGCTGGCGCACCCGCGCGGCCAACTACCTTCTCCGACAGTCGCAAAAAAAAAATATTTTAAGTTTTGAAACAATCCCTGAGTTGTGGTATACCACGAATCTTTAATAGTTAGTCTATACTAATATTATAAAGAGGAAAGATTTGTTTCATTTTGTAAATTCTTTCACTAATAGGAAGATACATTACTCCTCAGTACTATAGGCTACTTTTTCTTTATTATCTTATTAGATAATTTTATCCAATAAGATAATAAAAAAAATTGTTGTCATAGTTTTGTATCTCGTATTTCAGACTAAATTTATCTATAGGTACTAATATAATAAATGCGAAAACTTTGATGCTTTTTTTTCTCAATTACACCAGAACGGCTAAACATCCAGATCGAATGAAATTTGGCATAAAGATAGATTATAGTATAGAATAACACATAGGCTACCTTTATCCCTGGAAAATATATATAACTTTTATTCCGGATAAAAAAATCAAACGGGCGTGGCCGCAAATAAAAGGTGGGTAAAATAAAAGTATGGCTATAAAACTATCTTTTTCAGTCAATATTTTACCCAACGCCTTCTTGTTACACGTATTTAATCTCAATTCCCTTTTATTTTACAAGTATTCATACCAAAACGAGTGAAAACGTGTGTTCTCCGCAAAATCTTGCGTATGACTGAAGGTGATTTTGAGTGATTGTGTAATGTCGTTTTGTTTTCATTATGCACGCGTCAATCATGAGTTATGGAATTGAATGCCGTTTGTGTGAGCGTCTAGTGTACGCTACAGAATAAAGATTATAGTCCTTATTCTGAGGACTGAGCCGTTAGGAGATGAATAATGTTGACAGGCCAGAGACTTTTTTTATTTTTCCCTTTTATTGGGAAGGCAAAGGGCCTATACAGTGATATTGTGATATTTTTGGTTGTCTTTTTTATCCTCTGAACAGAGTTGCCAACTTCAAGGATTTCCGGATATTTATAACGGATTTGCATACGCTTGAAACGGGAAAATATCCATCTAACGGCTGACGGGATATTTAACGGGACAAGAATTTCACTTTTATGTGAGGGAGAGGGGTGTACATGTGAAAGGTCTTCATGGGGCGGTAAGAACACACGCGTGCACCCCCCCCCCCTCTCCATGCGAAAAACTATAGCTACACCCGAGTCAATTGTTGATCTAACGGATTTTTGACGTAAATATATGACTAACTTGACGGATTTTTAGACATCTTGTTGGCAGCACTGCCTCGGAAGTATGTCGCAGTAATGGTAGAAAAGCAGTGCATACCTCAGAATAATAACTAAAGCGAGTGCATACCTTACCAAGACTTTATCGAGGAGTGTTGGCGGCAACAAAAAACACTTGATTAACACAGTTATTTCAATTCATTTCATTTGAGCCCTTTAATAGTACTATATTGGATAATATATTACCATAATTATGCAAAATAACGCTAAGTATCACTAAAATAATAAATTAAAACAAGAGCACCTCATGGCACATCCAAGCTCCCGCCAAAAACTGGGTTAGAGAACTTAGAGACTATATAGTATATTATACTGTGCTATAGACCGGGCTTACGCATCCATTTTTTCCTTTCTGAATTCAGAAACCGGTATCCAGAACGGAAATGATCCAATATCCGGAATTGATCTTAGGTTCGCATTTATACAGTCCACGAAACCTAATATCTATACTGTTCGACCAGCGTTTAAAATACGGGGCAGTGGTCTACAACTTGCAGGCAGCGCTGTTGTAGCATTTAGTCTAAATTAGATTAACCGAGTTTTTTTGCGTAATATCGATAGTGTGAGGCTGGTTAGATTTTGTATGCTGGTGGTAGGATATGGGTACTGTGCATCCGCCCGGATGCCAACCATCATACAAATGATATTTGAGAGATTCATTGGTCCTGCTCCTGATCTCTCTCTGGTCATGTCGGATTGCCGTCTCATCGGACTATGATAGTAAAGGAATAGCGAGTGCACCTGTGTATTGAGCCCACACTTATGCACTATAATATCTCCTGCGCACCTGACATCTCCGTTGATATTGGCCACCGTGACCGAAACTGGCTAGGAGGATTACATCCAACAGATATCGATAGATAGAATAAGGTAAGGATAAGATATTCTTATCTATCTTAGTTTATAGAAACACAGATAACCACCAAAACTGATTGTTATGTGTTAGTAAGTTATTAAGAACGGCCATTTGCTGCGACCAACTTATTGAGAAATAATCCTACCTTTTTTTTTTATATAATCGAATGACGAGACGAGCATGCCGTTCACCTGATGGTAAAGGATACGACCACCCATAAACAGTAGAAACACCATCCAGCACCTTGAGTTACAAAGTACTGTATGGCATTCCACTGCGCTCGTCATCCTGAGACGTAAGATGTTAAGTCTCATTATGTCCTGTAGCTACACTGGCTACAATGCCCTTCAAACCGAAACACAACAGTGCATGCACACTGCAGCTTGGCGGTAGAAATAAACATTGCGGTGGTACCCACCCAGACGGACTCTTACATATGAGAGTCCTACCACCAGTAATACCTACCTACCTAGGAAAGGATAACATTTAAATTATATTCGTGTTGTATCCAATAAACATAAGTCAATTACGTAGTATATTTACACATTTTATAGTAGGTTATTTTACTTTACAACAGCTTTTCCAGTATTTTCGCCCCTAAGCATTCCAACAAGAGCTTCAACCATATTGTCGAAACCGTGGTAAATTTTTTCTTGGTATTTTAATTTACCATCATGTAACCAGTCTACATTTGCTTTGACTCCTTCTTGCCATCGGTCCATCCAGCGATCTACCACAAATCCTTCTACTTTAAGTTCTTTAAACACTATAGCCGGCTGCAGTATTGTTACTAAAACAGGATATATTATCAAATAATTTGTAAACATAATATAAGTAACATGATGAGTAGGTGCATGAAAAATACTTTATTAATTATTGTTATGGCTTTTGCTTTTCGAAAAAAAAAGTCCCTGTGTAAACTTTTCCTAATAAAAAATTGCTTACACGTTAATTAATAGCTTCGCCTATATCTGTGCCCAATATCAACTTCATTGAGCGGTTGCGCATTATTCTTCACAAAAATTATTTGAGTTAATTTTTTTTTAGGACAATAGGAATGTGTTGTTACCTTTTGGAAGTTGCGGATCATTGTAAGAGGATATTGAACCGCAGACGGCGACTCGTCCATATTTGTTCATGTAACTCATAATTATTGAACTGATTTCACCACCCACCTATAACAATTAACAAGTTTCGAAGTATTGTGTAATTCAAAATACATTATGATTGTTTTTACCGTAACCACTCTGAAACCGCAGCTTCTCTCAATATTGTAACCACAACGTTATTACCCATTAATTAATTATGTTATACACGTATATTAAACATCTAAACATCTTCAAATTATTACGCATTCATTTAAATATCTATTACTTAATAAGAAGTAAGAGGACATTCATTTCATGAAGACTTAATTTATCAAATTAAACACTTACATTGTCAAAGTAGCAATCCACTCTTTTAGGAGCACCTTCTCTTAAAGCTGTTCTTATGTCGGCTGTTTTATAGTTAAAAGCACGATCAAAACCGAGCTCATTTTCTAAATACTTGCATTTTTCATTAGATCCAGCAAAGCCCACAACACGACAACCTGAAATTTAATAAGTTTAAAGTAGATTGACATAATAATACTTTATATTAGGTATTTGCATGTGATACGTGTTGTATACCGGTGGTTGTAATTAATAAAAGATATCAACAATATTACCGCGCAAATTCTTTATCTGGGAAAAACAGGAATGTCAAGATGACAGCTGCCATCCGAACATAGACAATTACATAGATAATGACATAGATAAAGTTTCTTGGATTTTTACTCAACACTCCCCCACGTTACAGATTCAAACGTTCTGGGGCTCTTCTTATTCTTATGCTGCGCCTTGTAGTTGTTTCTGGCAAATTATGGTCTTCAGGCATAGTATCTGTAGTTAAATCCTCTGGAGTAGTACTGGTCTCGGTTGGTGGCTCTTGGATTTCATCATTTAATGTATTTGGTAATATGGAATTTTCTTCTTCTATTGATGTCGGTGTACTACGAAAAGGATATGAGCTCAGATGTTTTTTTTCGCTAGGTATATATAAGGTTTTTCTTATTTGATCAACATGTCTGGTCCACATCTTTCCATCTACCATTACTTCATAATGTAATTTTCCTTTTTTATTTATTATCTCACCGAATCTCCATTTGTAGTTATCGTAACTTCTTACTTGCACTCTCTCTCCTACCTTATATTCTTTGTAATTTTTGTATTCTTCATTCTTATTGTTCATTTCAGTAGATATGTTTCTTTTGACCAAGTCTATTCTAGTTCTATATAATCTTTTGAACATCATTTCTGCCGGGCTCAGTCCAGTTGTATTGTTTTGTGTTTTCCGGTAAGCCATTAAGAATCGTTGTAATTTATCTTCTAAGCAGCCTTTCTCGTGTGCCATTGCTTTTAATTTATTTTTGAATGTTTGAACATATCGTTCCGCTTGGCCGTTAGTAGACGGATGAAATGGTGCAGTATATTTTGCTGTGATTCCGTTTTCACGATAAAACTGTTGGATTTCCTCTGAACGGAATTGTCTACCGTTATCTGACACTATTGTGATCGGAAGACCAAATGTAGTAAATAATTTTTTTAATATTTTTATTGTTGAAGAAGCCGTCATTGACTTGGTAGGTATTACTTCTAACCATTTTGTAAAAGCGTCTACAACTATTAGGAAATAATGGTCCATAAATGGTCCAGCATAGTCAATATGAAGTCTGTTCCATGGTTCTTTGGGGTATTCCCAGTTGTGTACAGGAACCTTCGGTGAGTTCTTCTGTACTAAACAGCATGCTTTACATTCTTTTGCAATTTTTTCAATATCAGCATCAATATTCCTCCACCATACATAGCTCCGAGCTAATGCCTTCATTTTAACTATACCAGTATGTGCTGCATGTAATTCTTGTAATATTTCACCTTGTAACTGTTTAGGTATGACAACTCTTATACCATAGAAAATGCAATTATTCTGCAGAGAGAACTCATGAAGCTTCCCAAAGTCTTTGCCTGATTGGATTTCATGGTACATCTTCTGAAGTTCTGGGTCCTTTGCTGTAGCTTCTTTAATTGTTTGAAATGTAATTGGTAGTGCTTTAATCTGATTTATGTAAAATTTATCATCATTTGTTAGTTTGTCCTCATTTTCTATCTTATTGGTATTTACTATTCTTGAAAGGTAATCTGCATTTGAATGTTCTGTAGTTTTCCTTAATTTGAGTTCATAGTTGAAACCAGCTAAAAAATTTGCATAATGTATCAGTCTTATTGCTGTAGTAACTGGGGTAGCTTTATCTGGGTGCAAAATTCTAGATAAAGGCTGATTATCTACTATTAAAATGATCTTGCGTCCATAGCAGTATTGGAAAAATTTCTTGAGACCCCATATTAATGCTGCTGCTTCCTTATCTAGTTGACTATAATTTTTTTCAGCTTTTGTCAATGATCTTGATGCATAAGCTATAGGCCTTTCTTCTTTATTTGGTAGAATGTGAGATAAAACTGCTCCAAACCCTGTAGGTGAAGCATCTGTAGCTAGTGTGACTGGCCAGTTATTGTGAAATGGAACTAACACTTTATCACTACATAATTCTTTCTTTAGTTTTATGAATATAGCTTCACATTCTTCATTCCATACAAAATCTGTGTTTTTCTGTAGTAATTTATACAGTGGATTAAGTTTTAGTGCAAGATTAGGAATAAATTGTTGATAATAATTAACCATTCCCAGAAATGTCCGTAATGATGATATATCAGTTGGTCGTTTACTATTGACAATGTCGATTATCTTTTCTTTCATGGGATGTAAACCGTTTTCATCAATTCTATGCCCTAAGTAATCAATACTTTTTTCGAAAAAATTGCACTTCTTCTTGTTAAGGTGCAATCCACAATCTTGTAATTTTTTTAATACTATCTGCAATCTTTTTATAAGCTCTGTACGTGTTCGTCCTTGGACTGCAATATCATCAAAAAAACAAGCTGTGCCTGGTAAGTCTTGAAGTGTCTGATCCATAAATTTTTGCCATATATTAGGTGCTGTTTTTACTCCAAACATTAAGCGGTTGACCTTGTATGTTCCTTTACATGTACTGACAGTTTGTAACATAGCTGTTTGTTCATCCACTGTCATGTGTAAATAAGCTTTATTTATGTCAAGTTTACAGAAATATCTTCCTCCACTAAGTTTAGAGAATACTTCTTCTATCCTAGGGATTGGGTAATTATCATCTAGTAAGTTTTTGTTTAATGTTGCTCTGTAGTCGGCACATAAGCGTATATTGCCATTTGGCTTGATGACTGGAACTATGGGTGTGCCCCATTGTGCATAAGTAGCTTTTTGAAAAATACCTTCTTGTTCCAATCTGTCAATTTCTTCTTCAACCTGTTTCCTTAATGCAAATGGTACTGGCCTTGGTTTACAAAAAAATTGGACTTACGTTTTCTTTCAGCATAAAACTAGCTTGATATGTTTTAATTTTACCAACTTTTTCTGAAAATAATTCTTTGTATTCATCTAATAAATTTTGCAGCATCTGTTTAAAATCCCTTTCTGTAATATCACTTTCTTTGTCAATTTTATATAAATCAAATTGTAAGTTTAATTTTCTTATCCACTCTCTACCCACTACTGGATCAACTTCCTGATCTATAATTATCAGTCTTCCATTTATTTCATTATTTTTATACTTTACTTTAATGTTGCACACTCCAATGGGCTCTATGATTTCACCTGTATATGTGCGTAATTTAATATTTGTTTTGCTTAATTTTAGAGAATTAAAATATTTTCTGTAATAACTAACGGAGCATGTTGTCAGTGCTGCACCGGTATCTAGTTCCCATGTATGTATCTTTCCATTTATCTGTAAGGAAATATTATATTTATCATTATTACTGTTTTCTAATGGTATTTTATTTATTTCATACATTGTATCATTTTCTTCAACTGACATGAAATTGTCATCCTCGAACTCCAATTGCCTTTGTTCTTGGAAGCAAACGGTATGTATGTGTCCTTTTTTATTGCATTTCTTGCAGTACAGTTTGTTCTTCAACTTACAATCATATGCTTTATGGTTATCTTTTCCACATCTATAGCACTGTATTATATTTTCTTCTGAAGTCTCTTTATTAACAGTATTCTTGTTTTTCTTTAATATTTTTCTGTTTAATGCCATTTTCTTTACAGAAATTTTATTTATTTTTGATATGTTCTTGTCTTGGTTAATTTCTTTAGATTCAGTTTTGGATGTTTCAATAGCCATAGCTATTTTAATTATCTCTGCAAATGTTGTATCAGGCGGTTCTTGTAATAACCTTTCTTTAATATCAATACTCCGAAGACCCCTTATAAATTGGACACGAAGGTGTGTGTCAAAAGTACTATGTTTGCAATGGGTACAAATAAAATTGCATTTGCTGCCGATTTCTTTTAAATCTGACACATAATTAGCGATAGTCTCATTTTCATGTTGAGCTCTCAAACAGAATTTATGTTGTTTAGCTACTTCACCCGGTTCTGGTGCTATATGATTTTTTAAGGTATTTTTGAGTTCTTCAAATGTTTTGCATTCAGGTTGTTCGGGTGCTGTGATATTTTTCAGTGTTTGATAGTGTTTCGGACCTATGCAGTTTAAAAATATTTGCACTTTCGTAGCAGCATTCGTAACACCCTTAAGGTTTATATAATTTTGTAATCGCTGCAAGTAGCTGTCAAACGACTCATTATCTTCATCGTAGGGCTGAAGACTGATTCCGCTGATTGTCGACGTTGTAGATTTAGATTGATTTTGTGCAAAAGCTTCTTGTAATTGAGCTTGTTGTAATTGCATACCTGTCATGGTCTCCATCATTTTCGCCAATACTTGTGTTAGTTGTTGTTCCATTTTGTAGAACCAAAAATGTATAATTTATGCAAATTTACATGTAACGGATTTGTTGTCTCCGCTATATCCCATCCTCGTCGCCAGTTTGTTGTATACCGGTGGTTGTAATTAATAAAAGATATCAACAATATTACCGCGCAAATTCTTTATCTGGGAAAAACAGGAATGTCAAGATGACAGCTGCCATCCGAACATAGACATTTTTTTTTTTTTTTTTTTTTTTAATTTTCCCTTTGTTTTGGGAAGGCAAAGGGCTCAAGCCCATACAGCCTCGTCATAAGTAATATTCATATTTGAAATTCCGTGCATTAAGGCCTAAGCCAAGTCTTCATAATATTATTTCCATATTTGTAGTCTTATAGTTAGGCCTAAGCCAAGTCTTCATTGTATTATTTCCATATTTTTAGTGTTATATTTAGGCCTAAGCCAAGTCTTCATTATATTATTTCCATATTTGTAGTCTTATATTTAGGCCAAAGCCAAGTCTTCATTATGTTTTCTTCATTTTTAGTTTTGAGCGAAGTCAAGTCATTAGTCATCTATTATATCTTTATTTTTCCCTAAATATCCATTACCGTATGGCATATATATTCATAAATAGCTTTGTATGTCTCTTGTCTTTTAAGTATTTCTTGCATAGAGCGCGGGACAAGCTCAGATTTGCCGTAGGTGTTAATTAATTTATCAATAAGTATAATTCTTTGTATGTTGAAAGCAGAGCATTCAAATATTATGTGATTCATTGTTTGTTCAACATTCTGATCGCAATCTGTGCATATGGGGGACGAAATAATGCGCATTCTGTTAAGATGGGCTTTAAAACGACCATGTCCAAATCGAAGTCTATTTAATATAGTATAAAATTTTCGTTGCATGTTGAATTTGGATCTACAAAACCAAGGACACTTTCCCACATTAATATTGATTGCTGCGTAATAGGCACCTTTAATCTTTGTTGTAGTCAACCAATATTCTTTCCATTCATTAAGAATAGACTCTCTTATGAGTAGCTTTAAGTCCGAGAATGGTATGGCAACTTCATCAACAGCTTTCACACTGTCGCCGCTGTCACTGTCAACAATTGACTTGGCTAAAAAATCAACTTGCTCGTTTCCGATTACTCCCACGTGCGCGGGTGTCCAAAGGAATTGTACTTCTTTGCCTTGATTCTTCAATTGTAACCAACGACTCTTGATGTTGTATATAATGTAATTAATTTTACAGTCTAAATTATTACTCTGTAAGGCACATAAAACACTCATACTGTCCGTAATAACCAGCCAACGTTGATCATTTGCTTGACCAATATATTGCAATGCAAATAATATTGCCAAAGCCTCAGCGGAAAAGATACTCAACTCACACGAGAGTTTGCGACCAAATCCTAAACGCAGATGAGGAATATAGAAAGCCATCGATACGTTTCTCGACTTGGAACCATCAGTAAATATTTTTCTATATTCATTATATTCAGCCAAAACATTGTTTACCTCTTCTTTATGCTTCATATTGTTATTTATATTTATCTCTATAGAAGTAAATTTGCTTTCAAAACTGTCAGTATAGCAAGCCCAGTTCTCAGGTCTATGAATTTTATATTTTTGATCAAGTTGAATCATAAATGAAAAATCATGAAGTGCATAAGGTACATTAGTGGTTGAAACAAAGGAACATTGACTATCAAAATGTTTATATTTTCTCAATAATAAATTATTAGCCATAGAAAATAATTTGAGAAGAAAACAATATTTTAGATACTTAAATCTATATGACAAAGGAGGAGTATTGCACTCTACTTGCAATGAATTTATAGGGGTCGTCCTCATAGCACCAGTAATTAATCTCAGATTTTTATTTTGCAAAACATCCAATTTCTGAACAAGTTTGTCATTAGATGCGAAACACAAAAAACCATATTCAAAGTGACTACGGACAAGTGATTTATACAACATGAGCAAAATTTTTGGGTCAGCACCCCAAGACGTTCTTGCAAGTGATTTTAAGATATTGAATGCCTTACCTGCCCTTCCGATAATATAATCAACATATTTTTTCCATGAAAGATTATTAGTCAAAATTACCCCTAAAAATTTTACTTCAGACACTTGTGGAATTTCTCTTTGATCATAAAATAATTTAATTTTAAATGGACGAGTTTTGTTAAATACCACCATTTTGGTTTTGTCAATATTAATATCAAGATTCAGATATTTAAAGTAAATGTGAAGATTCGTCAAAGCTGCATTAAGAGTATTAACAATAACATTTACATTAGACCCTGATGTATAAATAACAAGATCATCAGCAAATTGTAAATTTCTAACGTCTGAACCTAATATTAAATTAAGTTTATAAATATACAATATGAATATTAAAGGGCTTAAAATTCCTCCTTGACACACACCTTTGAAAGACACTCTAGGTCCAATAAGTTGATTTTGAAATTTGACGTACACTACTCTACCATGTAAAAAGTTAAAAATCCATTTCACAATTTTTTCAGGAATACCAATGGTCAATAATTCAGAAGCTAATATGTGATGATTGACATTATTAAATGCTCCAACTATGTCAAAGAAAATACCTATTAGAACTTCATTGTTCTTGAATGCATTGAAAACATCAAAATGTAAATGAGAAATACTTTCACGACAAGAACGACCTTTGCGGAATCCAAACTGGTTTGATGGTAAAATATGATTGCTTTCTACAAAAAATTCTATTCTTTGTTTTAACAACTGTTCAAATATTTTTCCTATGCATGAAGTTAAAGCTATTGGCCTATAAGAATCAGCAAGTTCTTTCTCTTTATTGGGCTTTAAAATTGGTACTAAACAATCTGTTTTCCAACTTGAAGGAATGATTGAATTATTCCACAATAGATTATAAATATTTAACAAAACATGCTTTGAAGTATTTGATAAATGTTTAAGTACTTTATATGGAATTCCGTCGAGGCCAAAGGCTGTATCACGTCTAGAGGAAATGGCTGAATTTAATTCTGCAAAAGTAAATGAATTTGTAAGATAATCAGAACTCGAAGCAGTAATGAAGTTATTATTTAAATTTAATTCAGCCTCAACAGTGGAAGGTGTGTATTTTCTAATAAAATCAAAAATCCAATCTAATCTCTTACAGGAGTTATAGCTTGTATTTACGTTTTTAAAAATTTTCATGTAGTACCATATTCTAGATAAAGGAGTAGTTCTATTAAAGCTTTCACAAAGATTTTCCCAACTTTTTTGTCTTTCTTGCTTCAAGGTCAACTTTTTAATAGCTTGCAACTTTTTGAAATGTAAATAATTAGATTCAGTTGAATTACGTCTAAAGTTTACATATGCATTTTTGGCCTGTTCAACAGCAGAAGCACACCTGGCATTCCACCAAGGTAGAGGTCTTCTATTTTTATTAAAATAAGTGCTGGAGTGACTTTGAGAATTAGGACGAAGTCCAATTGACATAGATAACTGAATAGCTGTATCCAAGAGACTCATTAATTCTTCATATGATTTTAAAGGATTTTCTTTGTTATAATGAAAATTATGCAGGAAACTATCTGAAATGGTTCTAAACGTATCCCAATTAATTTTACGATAATTGTGTTGTTGAGGATATTGCTTACTATCGGGTAATAAAGTTTGTTTGTTACCAGAAACATTTCTAACAAAAACTTTTGTTATTACAGGTAAGTGATAGCTTCCTAGAGGGTCATCGTGCACAGACCAATCGCAGGAAACTGCAAGATCAGGAGAAACTATTGTAAGATCAAGTGCATTTTGTCGCCATTTATGGGAACCTACTGTTGTCATTTGACCATCATTCAGAATAACTAACAAATTATCATCTATACATTCTAATATTTCAGATCCACGAGTATCAGAAGTCATGCAACCCCAGCTATGGTGCAAGGCATTAAAGTCTCCAGCAATAAGCAAGGGCTCAGGTAGACTTTGAATTAGGTTGTTCAATTTATGTTTAGAGAAAGATGGAGAACATAGTTTGGGACTGTAAAGAGATACTATGGTCAGTTCCTTATTGTTACCGTAATACAAACGAATTGCGCTATTTTGAATGGAATTATCGCTAAAAGTATCTAATTTCTTAAAATTAAGGCTTTTGTGTACTAAAATAGCAACGCCGTTATGATCGTTGCCACTGTCTAATCTCACCATCTCATAATTTTTAAAACTAATATGATGATGTGACTTCAACCAGGTCTCGCATATAATGGCAATATGAATGCTTTTCTCATAAAGAAAATGTGAAAAAATAAGTCGATTACTCATTAAACTCTGGGCATTCCATTGTACAATATTTATATAATCCATAAAAGAGGGAAAAAGATTTAAGAGGAGATTTTTTGATCTTGTATGTTTTGGATGAGAAATTCTTTGATAGTTTTACTACAGATGCTAGTTTCATTTGCTTTGCTCATGGTAATAATTTTTATAACTGAATCAACTAGTACTTTCAAAAAGTGATCAGAGTCTAAAAGTGATATAAATAGTTCATTAGGACTTTTTTTCCTGCCACCTAGTGAAGGGAATGATTTTTCATTGACAACATCCACAAATGATCTTTTAATAAACTTTTCTTTGTTCTGTTTAATTTTATCTTGTTTTACTGGGCACTCTGATGAAATAGCAATATGGTTTCCTTTGCAATGAATACAACAAGCATTAGTTGGAGCAATAGTGCAATTCTTAAAATTGTGGCTGCCAGTACAGATTGAACATTTTTCTGAGTTCTTGCAAAATTTAGCTAAATGGCCATACCGGAGACAGCGCAAACACTG
The DNA here is from genome assembly GCA_949316025.1 of Lapara coniferarum. Lineage (NCBI taxonomy): Eukaryota > Metazoa > Arthropoda > Insecta > Lepidoptera > Sphingidae > Lapara > Lapara coniferarum. The sequence continues at coordinate 33,858,351 of OX438921.1, read as the reverse complement.
TTTGACTGGAGGTATGTATGGTGCGATCTCAAATCGCCAACTATTAAGATCAACACTGTCGGGTAAAGTTTGGCAGGAAAATGTAATACATATAGTTTTAGTGGGTTGTAAGTTAAAGGTGCTGTCAACATTTTTTATTCTCCTCATGATTCTACGTATAGAAATAATGTTTTTTGTTGTTGTTAATGCAGTATAAATTTGTTCATTTGATAGGTCAATCGGAACATGATGTATAACACCTGTAGTCTCGGTAGCGGCAGCCGGTATACTGGCTTTAAGCTTATTCATGTCTAGAAATTTTTTATTTGATAATGCAGCATTTGCAAGTGTTGCACTGTCGAAAATAGCGCCCACCTTATACTTATTCATGCGCACCAGTTGTTTTATGCCCTTATTATACCTTTTCAGATTATTTGCCAGAGACATCATATCTCGGTCCCCCAGCGGTTTATTGTTTTCAATACTTTCTAAGAAAACAATAAATTCGACATTACCTGTATTTTCTGCATACAGTCTGTGATAATTGGGTATTTGGAAAGTTCTATACTTATCCACAGCATCCACGGATTTTTGAGACGAAGAATCCGACGCCTCCAACTCCGCCTCATCATGCCCTGACTCATCTTTTTTCTTACGTTTTCTTGTCCCCCCCATTTTGGACAAATCTCTTCTTCAACTACCAGGATATAAATATGTACAATTGTTTATACTTTACTCGTATAAAAGTTATTTTTAATAAATAAATTTAAAAATTGCGCCTTTTCTTTTAGACGTTCCCGCGCTTTTCTCCGAACATAGACAATTACATAGATAATGACATAGATAAAGTTTCTTGGATTTTTACTCAACAATACGATTTTAGACTCCGGATATTTTTCTACGGTTTTTAACAATCTCCGGTTCTTATTCGAAGATTCTGTAATAAAGTACCAATATAGCAAAAACTATGTCGGTATATGTTATTCCAATCTCAAAAAAATAGATCGCGAGGAAAGGGATGTTAAAACTTGTTGCTTAGATACGGGGCCTGGATATCATCTACCGGCCCTAGACCTATTTAAGTTGATAAATAATGAATTATCTGGAGATTTAGAAAAAAAAAAAAAAAAGCTGTTCTTTGCAATGCGTGGCTTCCGCAGATTTTCTTGCCCAAGGTACAAATTTCTATTTTAAACATACAATATAAAGGATTTGCTTAAATATTTTTAGGTACAATTGTTTAATAAATACAAATGCGTTGAAACTAGGACCGGATAAAGAAAGTCGGGGCTCCTAGGCATTTCCCCTTTAGGCCCCTTTCACGTTTCTAACTTCAACCACAACCTAATTATCTGACTACACAAAAATATGCATGTTATGCTTAGTATGTTTTTTTAATAACTTAAAATATGTTCCAAAACTTACCGAAATATTATAAAAAATAATTATAATCAAGACAATAATATTTAATTGTGTAACGGGTTTATTAAGTACTAATCGCTTAATATAATCCCGGCGATTTCAGGCCCCTTGGCGGTTGCGGAATTTACCTTTAGGCTACGGCCTAGGTTGAAATAGGTATTACGTATTTAGTTCAAGTAAGACTGGTTCTCAATGCCTTTACCGAGCATAATTTGGTTTTGCTCGAGTTGATAAGATTTTGGTAGCCTTTGCTTTAATCCAGGTTATAGTCTATCTGTATGCTAAATTTTATTCATATCTGTTCAGTGATTTCTTAAAATACTTGTAAAAAACAAACATACAAAATGTATTTCTTCTTTGTCCAACCCTGTTCCCATTATTTGGGGTCGGGTTTCCTCACTAATTTGCGCCAGGTTAATCTATCCTGGGTTATCCTATCTGGTAATTAGGCTTTCTTGAGGTCTCTACTTATATTAGACCACCAGGTCGACGTGGGGTGGCCTCTGCCTCTTGTCTCTTCTGGCAGTTTATGGGCAATTTGTACCATGTGGTCTTCGCTGCGCCTCATTACATGGCCATACCATCTATGATCTAAGACGTCCTTCAACAACTTTTTCCGGAATTTGTGTGAATTTAAAGCTACCGCGTGCGTATTCGTTACGGATTCTATCTAATCGGGTCACACCTCCTGACCATCTCAACATCTTCATCTCGTTGACGAGAAGTTTTTGCTCATGAACCTTCTTGGTCGTCCAGCATTCCGAGCCATACAATAATGCAGGTCGGACTCCCCTCTTATACACTTTACCCTTTGTTGTTATGGGCATGCGAGGGTCACACATAACTCCAATGAGTGATCGACATTTTTGCCATGCGCCAACTTTATGCGCTACATCGGCGTCCACGTTGGCGTCCGTTGTGAGCATGGAGCCCATGTATATGTATTTTTCATAAGGTATTCATAGAATAAAATCAAATGGTTTTTATGATAGGTGCATCTATCCTATACCACTATACTTACCTAGATGTTTGCCAATCTGACCAACGTGGGAACCGACTGCACCAGCAGCACCAGTTATTACAATAGTTTCTCCAGGTTTAGGTCTGCATATTTCTTTCAATCCGAAATACGCAGTATTACTACAAATTAATCATTAGAATAACTGAATCATTATATTATCATTATCAGAGAAGGTAAAGTAAATAATTTATGATTTATGTAAGTAGTTAATTGAACTTTTGTTCATTATAAGTATTTTGGGTTAAAACACTCACCCCGGCATTCCCAATATACCCAACGCTAATGAAACAGGATGGGGTGTTAGATCAGGTAATAACGTGAAAGGCAAAAATCCTAGCTTTCCTTTTAAGTCTTTAGGATTACAAACAGTATGTGAACGCCAACCAAATGACCCCGCTACATATTGCCCCACGGGGTATGCTTCATTTCGTGAGGCTATTATTCTGAAATAAAATTTTACATTTACTTAGTAAGATAAAGGTATCTCTAGGCAAAATAATTATATTTTGTAGTATTTTCTATTTACTTTGCTACCTGCCCCCCAATCATGTCAACAGGTAATTTATATCCAACCATATACGCACGCATATAAGGGTCTACGCTAATATATTCTGCTTCAGTTAAAATTTCTGAAAGTTAAATAGATACAAGTATAGTACCTATATGTACAGTATAATATGATGTTTTTCTAAAATAATAAAAATAAAAAATTGGTTGCCGCCACCCATAAGCATGGAATATTATCATAGAATAATAATTTATAGATAGATAAACATTCTTAATTTTGTTAACGCATAACATTTTGAATACCTCCATCTTTCAATTCTGGAAGTTCCTCTTCAATTATTTTGAAGTCGGTCTTTTTCGGCTCTCCTTGAAAATATTTTGTAAGGACGTACTTTTGCGCTTTTACTTTGCTGGCTACCCCAGAATAAAGGCGCTTTGTCACGAGAAATACTTTTGCCGAATTCATGTTTCGTATTCAAATGCGCCAAAACTGAAAATGATGTAAAATATCTTAGCAACATATCTACCTGGTATTATTCTTGATGAAATTAAAATGCTGATAAACCTGATTTTATTATGATGATAAGAAAACGTTTGGTTAAATCCATGGATGCACCTATCTGTAGTACACATACATCCGGAATCACATACTTAATCCAGAAACAGAATTTAAGAAACTGAAAAAAACTGACGCTTGCCTCACACGTTTCTTAATTCAGTAATGCCGCCACTGTCCAACTTCACGTTTTTAAAAAAGCTAGATCGCTTAGGAAAAATCAAATTTAAGAAAAGGAGGTAAATTATTAACAAGCTGTAAAAAAATCTGAATGCGTAAAATATATTTGTGGCGTATACTGAGTACATTCAGGTGAGTTGGGTTGTACTTTATAACCGACAAAATTGTCTGGCGTGTTTATATCTGGACTATATATATTCTAAAGTAAAAAATAGAAGTTATTCCTAGATGCCTATAACACAAATTTTTCGTTGATTTTTTACACGTTCTATATACTGTAAAAAAACCGAGAAAAAATTAGATTCACCTATTCATAAAATACCAATTTTTCAATGTTTGAAAGTGCCTAAAGTACCTTCCCAAAATTCATCGCCAGCTCTTGGAATAACCGCCCACCAAACCCAATATATATAATCGTAGACAGGTATCTCGTATTACATCTATGTATATAATACTCTTTGCGCCAAACTGGTTTTACTGATCGTGACCGGTGATTCGTGTGACAACAGCTTTATATAATTCAAGATGGATGTCATGAGCCTTGTTTGGGTTCGGCGTTTTACAATAATTTATGAGTAAATTATTACAAAAAAACGACACTAAAACTGAATAGAATACTTATATTTATTGGAATTTTCTGTGAAATTGTTTAGAATTGACTGTGTCTTGTTAAATTAAAACCGCACAAATGTCCTAATGTGAGTGTCAAAATATATAGTGTTTATTATTTTTCAATATGACATCAATACAAGAAAATAATTGTATATTTTGTGAAGAGAGCTTTGATAATAAAGAAGAATTACAAATTCATTTCAGGTAAAACTTATATAATGCTAATAATAAGATTTGGACTACAAAGCCAACATGTATTAGTAACATGTATTTATTATTATTAGATAATATATGTATTTATTTTAGGAAACATGGTGACCCGAAATTTAATCTGAATAAGAATAAAGGACGTGTACAAAGTGTTGTCCAGCTTTCTAGCGATTTGAGTAAAGATGAGGCAGAGATGGTCGGCTGTGACGTATGTTCAGAAATGTTCACAACTATATCAAAAGCGATCACTCACAAGCACAAGGTACACCCGGAGCACGACGCCAAATACTTCTGCCCGTGGTGCGGAAAACTCTTCACTATGAAGGTAAAAAAACAATTGTCTGTCAGTACTGCCAAATAGATTTACGCGACCTGTAGCCCCCCACCACTTCTACTGTGGTTTTGTTATCATCAATACTTCTATCACGCACGAATCTCTAAAAATGTCCTCAATTCGTACAATGTTACTAGAATGTCAGGCAATAAATATGCTGTTTTGATCACTCCATGTTAATATATAATTTTTTTTAAATTTTTTTGTGCAACTTGTGTATCTCAATTACCATAATTTATTACTACTTCAGACATATTTTATTATCATGTTGCATAAAAAAGACTACAGTTTTTAAAAGGTGACTTGCAAACATTTTTATCAATTTGTGTTTCTAGATCCAATCTTCTTATATTTAATTAAAATTGACCAATGTATGTACCCTGTTCATACACACTTTCTGTACTGTATTGTACACTTGATTTATTAGATATTTTGCCAAAACTATTATTTTTGCTTCACTGATGAATGTTTTAGAGTTGCAATTGAATGAATAAATGAATACAGAATATCAACCTTATTTTTAATATAATACTACAAGTTGAAGTGAACCAATAAAAACATTGTTATTGCTTTTTATGTATTGCAAAACAAAGACAATTTTAAAATGCATTCATTAAAATAAAACTTATTATATTGTATATTAACACTAATATTATAAAGGCGAAAGTTTGTAAGAATGTATGGATGTTTAGATGTTTGGATGTATGGATGTTTGTTCCTCTTTCACGCAAAAACTATTGAACGGATTTCAATGAAATTTGGCACACGGGTAGATCATGTCCTGGATTAACACATAGGCTACTTTTTATCCCGGGAACACACAAAGCGGGACTTTTATCTCGGAAAAACTTTTTAACGCGGGCGGAGCCGCGGGCAAAAGCTAGTTAACATATAAATGTGCATCACTTTGATAAAATAATTTACATTAGTTTATTTTACTCTAACATTAATTATTTTTACTTGAAATACAACACCAACCAATATTTATACCATTTTGTAAATTAAAAATATTTTACAACAGATTCTTTTCAAAGTTAATCTATACTAATATTATAAAGCTGAAGAGTTTGTTTGTTTGTTTGTGTGAATGTGCTAATCTCTGGAACTACTGAACCGATTTTGAAAATTCTTTCACTAATAGGAAGCTACTTTACTCCTGAGTGCTATATGCTACTTTTTATCCTGGGAAAATATTTTTATCCTGGAAAAACTTTTTCACTCGGGCTGAGCCGCGAGCACTACTATAATTAATATATAGACTTCCATAGTAAAAACAAAACCCACCATTTCCCCATATTCTTCATTATAATTTTACTACATTCTATGTCAGGGTTTAATGTGATAATAATTATCAAGAGACATGTAGGTTCAAGGTATTATTGCAAAGCTTGCATATTTCATTCTTTGCATTCCTTAAGTTACTGCATGTATTAAAGTGTAGTCTAGTTTTAAGTGTTGGTCAAGTCAAGTTGGTAAGGTCAAGACACTCAGTAGGTAGTGGTTGTAATTTTTTCATACTGTATCACAGCCATCCTTGTTCACTATTATATTTGGTTAAAGAAATAGACATAACTGTAGTGTTTACATATTATACTATTGTATGATATGGAAGCCCAATACGATACAGAAACCAGTTATACAATGACTAACATCAATGATGGTATAACCACTTAGGTAGCTAGTGAAAGGCTATTAGGTTAGCTAGGCAAGGATCTTAATTATCCTCACCGGCAAGGAGGCAAGGTTCATGGCACATTTCCTTACCTCTCATTACGTATTATAAACATTACTCCTTTGCTAGCGCTAATCCCTCCCCTCTGTCCATTTTCTTTATGAAATTATTAGCTTTTCTCAGAGCTTACTGATACATCAAGTGTCTCAGTGAAATATATTTATATTCATGTAAATTAGAAAGAAACCTCTTAAACTATATTAATTATTGTGATTGGGTGTTTATTTGTAGCATCTGTATAATAAACATATGCAAGCAAATCATACTAACTTGGATAAAAACGAAGATAACACCTTCCATTGCGATGTCTGCAATGTTGATTTCAATGTACCTGCTGCCATGATTCACCACAACAGGTTTTACCATCGGCAAGACACAGATATACCTCCATTTGGCCACTCAAAAAAACTTAAAATATATAGTCAGGTATGTTACCAGACACATTGTTACTATATTTTCTTAGCTGTATCATATAAGTAAATTATTATTTTTATTTCAGGAGTCACTACCAATTTATTATTGTTCATTTTGTGGAGAAGAATATGAAAATAAAGTTAATTTGCATGTAAGTTGTCCTAAAAATTCTATATGCAATTATCAATTATGCAATTTTTGTTTATCATTTGCATCCATTTTACCAGAGTTAGGCAGAAAGCAATATAACAGTATATAAAATATCTATAATACATACATACAGCGAATATACCCGGTGGAAGGGAAACGCTCTCGGAAACGAATACAGGTGATAGTATTGGTGATTCCTGACGTGATGGCACTAAAAAAATCGCGATCGCATTGTTACAATTTTAGTAGGATTTTCTCAAATTTCTGTACCGCTTCACATATGGATAGATAAATCAAACTATTATTCTGAAAAACATAGTAAAAAAGGTCAATATTTCAAAAAAATTGTAATGAAGCACGTACATCAGCTGACGGGTTACCGACCGCGGTGCCGGCGCAGCGCGGCGGCCGCCCCCTTGTCGGCGTTTGCTTTGTAGTTTGTACCCTAATCAGTTTTTTGTACGCTTTACATTGCGCGCGCATGAATTACGGAAATACTAAAATCGTAAGTATTATCGCTTAGCTTTGCAAATGAATATAGTTTTTCGTTAATGTTATGGTTCTTCTCTCTTACCGTCCCGGTATAGAGAGCGTTTCCCTTCCATCCGGTATAGCCCCCTTGACACCTAATGCCGAATATTTTTCTTCAAATTAATTCTGTTAATCACCTGAGGTTGGAGGAAGTAGAGTACTGCATTACGATTGGTCGTGCCAACTTCACTACATTTAACATAGCCATAGAAACACTATTTTTATTGGGTGCGTCACTTGTCATGTAATGCTAAAGAACTAACCAACAAAGTAGCGTAAAATGTACTTATGTCTGAAAGAAATGCAAATATAATTTGAGAGTAACCGGTGTCAATGCTAAAATTTTAAACACATCGCACCTTTAGAACGAAAACTACACAATTCAAAAAATAGAAAATTGAGTTGTCATTTTTAAATGACTAAAAACTAGTCCCTTATTTATAAAAATATAATAAAAAAGAGACCGATATAACAGCTTTGTCCTTTTTCTGCTCGAATATGGCTGTGTTTGAACTATTATTGTATTGAAAACTTCGTTTCAAGTAATTTTATGACGATAACTTAATTTTCTACCGCCAAGCAGCAGTGTGCATGCACTGTTGTGTTTCGGTTTGAAGGGCATTGTAGCCAGTGTAACTACTGGACATAATGAGACTTATCATCTTATGTCTCAGGATGACGAGCGCAGTGGAATACTGTGTGTATTCTAGGTACTTCGTAACTCAAAGTGCTGGATGGTGTTTTAACTGTTTATGGGTGGTCGTGTCATTTACCATTAGGCGAACGGCATGCTCGTCTCGTCATTCTATGAAATACAAAAAATATGACAATTATGTATGAGTAGCTTATGTACAAAAAATATTTATACAGTATTTTAGTGCAAATGAATATAATTTGCAAATTTTTAGTTATTACAAGAACTGAAACGTGGACAGCCATTATTAAGCCATGTGTGGTTTCACATTATAATACATTTTACACCAGATTTTAGTTTTACTATCATAGTAACTTTTGCTTATTAAAATAATACATCACAGCTCAAATGTCACGTGACTGACAGTTTTCGCTCCAATTTCAAAGGACATGTCCAAAAAGGGCTCAAAATTCTAACCATGATACTTTATATAAGATACATCAAATTTGAGTCTGGTTAGATTTTCAGGCCCAGCACCCATACAAAAAGCTGACGTCTCCTTTAATTACTATTTTTAGACAAAAAGGTAATTGTAAGGGGTGTAAATAAACATATTGTGTAAATTGTAAAATATTTTTCTCAAAACTTTCAAGTAGCCAATTACTTGAATAGCTTGAATACATCATGATAGTTCTGTATGTGTTCTAAATGAGTGATTTGTCTGAGTAAGATATAAGTACTTTAGTAGCCCATTAATCACATTTTCAAATGGATTGATACTTACAGAAACATTCATATGATGACCATAATGATGAGAATCAGAGCCCTGATGTCGTACTCCGATGTCCCCTATGTGATGCTATATTTTATCATTTGGATGCCTATGAGCTGCACTTGACTTTTCACACTAAAGATGATTCGTATAGTGAAAGAAGTGAAATGTAAATATTTTTTTATTATTTTTATATTTTAACTAGCTATTCTATTTGTTTATTTTGTTTCGTTTTAATTTATAGGGCAGATGATGTAAGTGAATTTTCCCTAGAATCTGTTCCTCCCATCACGGAAAAAGTTGAAAGCTGTGAGCCACAACAAGATGCTGAAACAACAGTAAATGAAGTGGGAATTGTAAGTTTTAAATAGTATTATGTATATACCTAAAAATCCCTTTGTCGATAAAGTGGACATTATTATAATTTACTTAAATCTGTTGATGACTTTAAATATGCCAAATTCGCCACAAATGTGTACATGCGTGCGGCTCACCAAAGGTTACTGCAACTTTTCGCGCGCGCCTTTTTACTTGATGGCTTGCATAAGGCGACTCACTTGCAGCAGCCGAGCCTGTCACAAACATCTGAGTTCGAGGAGTATGATTTGGACGCATTCTAACGCTTAGAAACTAATCTGTTTATTGAGAAAATAATTATTCAATTGCTGTTTAATTTGTATTCTTCTCTGATTAAAACTTTTTAAGATTAGTATTTACGACCTGTCTCCTGCCTGACGTTAACCCACACAATGGTGGCCAATCTAGGATTTGAATTCATGACATCCTATTCCATAGCCAATACCTAATTAAATTATGCGTCACTTAAATATTATAATCTCCTATCCAGTGAGTAAAAATGTTTCATACAAATATACTAAAAGAACTTATGTTTTTTATAGGAAGATTTTCTCGAGCAAGTTTTAGAAGAACCAGATGTAGCAGCTTCAAAGAAAAATAAAAAACATCGCAAACATAAAAAATCTAAGAAGTCTGCCATTACACTGGATGAATTCTTAAATATGAATAAAGATGTTTTTGGCGAAGGTTTAGACTTTCAAGGAGTAGAAGAAATCCCTACACGCGTGATTACTAAGAGGTTGAAAGTTCATAAAAAACGGCCAAATGCAATATCAGAAATGTCTCCCGAACTGGAAAAATTAAGAAAACACGGCATTGTGATTCAACGGAAACCAGGAAGAAAAACACCTAGTAAGGGCCAACTGGACAAACCTTTAAAAGCAACACCAAAATCATTACCTAATAAAGTACACTCTGAAACCAGAGTAAGTACATCCGAAGACGCCATTGATAAATTAATAAATCAAACTAACAATCAGATAAAAATAGTAAAGAAATCAAACAAAGATAATTCTTCTGATAATGAATCTTCATTTGCATCTAATAATTTTCACGAAGAACCTATTGAAATGGAATGTGATAGTACTAAAAAAGATATTGGAGAGGCTCCAGCTAAAGATATTGAGCTCGATAATATGTCTTCTACAGAAGAAAACAATGAACAGATATCAGAAGTCAAGGAAACTGTTACAAAAGAGTCGCAAATTCTTGCAGATAATACCGAAGAAACAAAGAACCACGATATTGATAACCAAACTATAGAAACTGAAGACGTATCGCAAAATGAGACAGAATCATCAAAGACTCTTCCAAATACGAACCACACAAACATTGAATCCAGTTCAAATAGTGTGGATAATAATTTAGAAACCACTGATAACAAATTATTTAGCAAGCATAAAAAATGTGACAACAATCCAAATAACGTATTCAATATTGAAAAACAGAGCAAAATCGATTCATTGTCCTCATTAAAACGTTTGAGTCATCTTATAACTGTCAAGACAGTTATTCCTGCTAAAAAAACGACCACTACCGAGTCTAATGTAGTTAAAAATGTCTTACCCGTTAATCTGCATACGACTGAGGATAATGTAGATACATCAACAATACGCCAGATAGATTATATAAGTAGTGTTAAAGAGCCAGATTATAAAAAAACAAATGATTTTCAGCTGAACACAGGCAAAAATTTACAAGTGAAATCTTTGTCGCCACAAGAGAAACCGGACGCAAAAAATTACAAAACCCAAGTAAAGGAGAATAGTGATTTGGTAAATACATCCGATAAAACATGTAATATACATACAGCAAAAAGTGATAATTCTAAAACTTCAGAATTAATACAATCAAAGGATACATCCACAAACACAGGAAAAATCTCAACTACATCGTTTATTCATCATTCATCATCTCAAACAAATTATGATGAGATGGAAAAACAGGATACCACAAATCTTTTAAAACATCTCACAGGTATAACTGCTAAACCGATAAACAGTATCAAATGTGAAAATGAAAAGAATACTGCACTACCACCAAAAAATATAAACAATAAAAATGTAAGAAAAATATTGCCCCAAAAAGAAATAATAAATAATGAAGAAATAGAAATTTATAATATTGATGATTCCGATGAGGAAATTGATCGAGATTGTCCACAAGATGACAATGTCGTTATTAACACTACACAACCCACTGATGTCTTAAAAAATCTGAGTAAAAATATAACTGTTAGATCTTTAAGTCATAGTATTCCCGAAAAATTTAAAATAAGTTCCGACAAAGTCCAACAAGATAAAATTTCTAGCGACAAAAAATTCCCTATTGCTAATGAAACTCAAAACAGTCTCAGTACGGACGGACAAGTTACAGATTCATCTGATAAAAAACATCCTAAACAGCTAAGTCAAAAAGATATAGCTCTTAAAAATGCGTTAAAGAATTTAGGTAAAGGTGTTACTCTTAAATCAAGGAATAGTTCTCCTTCACAACCTGTACAGTGTCTAGACAAAAATTTGGTAAACTGCAAATACGAACGTAATAAGGACTTACTTAAGACAGTCAAAATTACAGAAGTCACTGAGGAAGGCTGTGATGACGATTCAGAAAATGAACATGACAGTGATAATGTTATAGTTGAATCGCCAGAAGATTCGTGCAGTGAAAAAGGTAATGATGATATAGACATGGATGAGGCTGATTTTGAAAATCAGATTAAAGCAAATATGTTAAAGAAAGATGAAGAACGCGTCCAATCACCTCCATGTGTTCCCGGCGTAAGTGAAATGAAAAGCTCTTGTGAAGATACAACAAACGACAAATTTGTTGAAAAAGATGCCATTTTTGAAAGTCCTTTGAATTTAGATATAACAAAAAGTCTTGGGAATCAAATATCCATAAAACCAGTTAAACAAATAAAAAAAGAAGTCAAACACGAAAATACAACAAATACAGAACAAATTAGTGAGCAAAGCTCATCTCGTTCACAAATAAATCGGAAAATTGATATTTCGAATCAAATAAAAAATACGGTGAACAAACAAGTTACGGTAAAAACATTCCAAACGCAGACTGTTATACAAGAAATTACAACAACGGTAACAAAAACTATAAAAACTGTAAATCAAACTTTAAAACAAGAAGTTCAAAATGTATCTAATTATAGCTTAACTTCAACACTTCCCCAAAAAATACAAGGAATGAGGGTAAATCAACAGTCTCGGAATCTTCAAGGAATTGTTGTAAGACATTCCTCGCCGCCCGTGCGACCTAAAATTGGTATTAATCCACCGACGACGAAATCAGCTGTCGGTACAACTGTAAGACATTCTAGTCAAGTTATTCCTGTTGGAACTTCTGTAAGACCAGCCAACCAGATGGTTCCTATTCGGCCTAGATCGAATGTAGTACGCCCGAGCAATCCACGAATGCCTAGTGTGCAAAAAATCAGGCCTTCCACATCTAACCAAACTGCTCTTGGAGTCGGAAGGCCATTTAAAGTTCCCTCAGAAACAATGGTTGCACCTGTCAAAAGACCTGGCTTAGATGACACGTCGGGACCTTTTAGTTGTTTTAAAAAACCAAAAGAATCACTTATTCCTGTATCAGATGTACCGACATTCAATAATAGCGAATCTGAGTCAATGATGGAATACACTTCAGTGTCCAAATCTAACTCTATGAATACAGCAGCGATTTTGAAGGGCAATTGCGTAATTACATCTACACAAACTAAATCCAAAGTCAACACCACTTCCCAGCAACTTAACAGATTAAATAATACATCTGGTATAAAGGTGACGAAAATGAGTCAAAGTAAACAAGCTCAAGTGCAGGAAACAAGTGAAATTAGTGCTTCACAAAGAACTACTTTAGAAGCAATACAAAAGTTGCAAAAACAGGGATTGTTAGTGAAAAAACCAAGATTAGATTTAAGACAAGATAGTGATGGCTCTGACCATAGTGGTAACAATTCAACAGATGAAAATGATTATTAGAACTGACTTTTCAGCAATATAAATATTATTTTTAATTTTTATATGTTACGTCATTAACAAATTCGATTTATATTCTTGTGTAACAACTGTTCAATTATATCCACTCAATGAGCCATAAATAATACAGTAGTATATTGTTTGTATGTATTTATTAGTATTTGAAATAAGTTATGAAATTGTAAACAAAGTATGCACACAATTTTAGTAATTTTTTTGAATTATCTGTGAGAATGGGGTACCGGTACTAGATATTATTATATATTATACTCCATCGGTTAGTTATTTAACTAAATCTAAACAAAAACTGACATATGATTCCCCGGTAGTCAACATTTTCTTACGAATGTATATCTTATCAGAACCAAAACAAAAAATATGTTAAATAAACAAATTGCTACAATGCGGAAATGCATCGATAATTGGTGCCTAGTTAACCGATTAATTGAATGGCGGTCAGTTTTAATATCGTGCTACGTGACAGTCGTACTCTTTAATTTTGTAAGGTAATCTATTACGACCCATCGGAAACATGTCTGTAGTATGGACAATCCTATTTGGCCGGTATGACAATTTCGCGACGCGATAACTTTGTGAGATCGTCTACCCAAAAAGCACAAAATCCAACTACATAATTGTAAATATTTACCATGTTCTCTATAAATTATAACAATGAGCATAATATTTATGTACAGTCTGCAGCATAAATATATGTACAAAATCAAAATTTCAAATCGACTATATAGCGTTAAATTAAACTGATTTTTTTTTCTTCACATGAAGTAAAGCAAATCTCTTTTATTTTTGTGAAGAGAAACAAAAGATTAGTAAGAACACAAAAGTATGTAAGCAATTCGAAATTTTGTATGTGTTCAGCTACTTATGCTGCTGACTGTACCAACCTTGTAAAATAATATATATAATTATTGTAAAAATATATTGAAATAAAGAATTTAATCTTGACTTCTCAATCAACGCGACGCCTTTACAATGTATCCTTCAGTTCACAGCCGTAGCGTTGGGGTTTTTAATCGTTTGGAAACGAAATATAAACGATTACTGAGAAAAATGGAAACTTGAAAATTATATTATTATATATATTATTTTGTAATATTCGTATATTTAGGAATTTATTCTGAGTACACTCATCCTATTGGTAAATATTTATTTGTTACTAGACATGCTGGCGGCTCCGCCTGCGTGAATGAGTTTTTCCGGGATAAAAGTCACGTATTATATATTCCCGGATAAAAAGTAGCCTATGTTACTCGCTGTCAGTGTAGATTTATGTTGGTAAAAGATTTTTTTTATATAGGTTTAACAGTTTTTGAGTTTATTCGTTACAAACATACAAAATACAATTCTTTCCTCTTTACAATATTAGTATAGATGTAAGTTTTAACCTAAAAGTGAAATTTTGGTCAGAAATAAATAATTTACCACTAAAATCGCTGACTACCATAATAACTGCATTATGTATGATTTAATAAAAAAAAATTACCCTGTTGATTACAGATTATAAACTCTCTGGGCAAGAAATCGATATCACTTAAGAATCGGTTATTTGGGGCAACAGATTTTTTGATCTCTTCTCTACACGTAGTATTCTGTGAAATGTCAATAAATTGTCATACCGGCCAGCTTAGATTGTCACAACTATAGTGTGCCTGTCGTATTAGCTCTTTTACAGTTGACAGGTTGAAATAATTTATAAAAATATAGTAATTTATGATAATTAATTGTGTTCGCACTTATTAATGAATAACTATAATTTTATAATAACCAAGCAACTTTAATGAATGGTAATAGCAGTGCTACGTGTTGTGTAGGTTTTGAAGATGTTTATTTTGCAATGAAGTATTATGTAAAGAGAAATGGACAGATAAAATAACTTTTTTGTGGTTTGTTAACATTTTGTTAAATACTTAAACCGGTGGAGTATAGGCCTATTCATTATAATTATAGCAGGCCGCTTGCGATGCAACGTTTAGAATATTATTTTTTTATTTTTACTCCTCGATGCTGCGTTGTATCAAGGTGCATAAGCATCTAGGGCAAAACCTAATTATTTTATTATTTCAATTAAGATACAGAAATCTGAGAGATAATTAAGGTGTTAAGAGCCTTTTGCCATGCCCTAACCTGAGTTGATATTCTGAGCTCTGAACTGTTTTGTTTTTGAAGTTATACTTCTTTAGGCGCGTTATGAAAAAGTGATGAGTGAAATTTTAAGATGCGATCGCATCACTGTAACGAAAAAGGTTGAATATACTTAAATTCAATTTTATAATTTATTATTAAATTTATCAATTTACTATTAAAATATTAAATAAATATTTAAAATTCAGAATCTTATAATATTTAGTACAAAGGAGATGTCCGCTTTTTGTATGGGCGCTGAGCCTCAAAATCTAAACAGACTCAAACTTCAGGAATATTAAAGAGGCAACATATGGAATTTAGATCTATTAAAAAATATTTTGAGACCCCTCCATTCATTTCCAATTTTTTGATAACATTCATATTAAGTATAGTTTTCAAGCGAAACAAAATTACACACATCTCAAAATCGGAGGTCTTTAAAATTAAACGATTTATTGCAAAAGGCTAGTTTTCAGGAGTTCTATTCAAATATGTGTAAATTGTCTTGTTTAGATTTTCAGGCCCATTTTTGGACAAGTCCTTTAAACTGAACTTTATTGACTGTGTTGACCATCCTTTTCCAGTCCTTTTATCATTTTATTGTAATTAATTATTTGCATGAAAAACTATTCTTTAATGATGCCAAAGAAGTATAACTTCTCACGCGCGTACAAAGTACACGCACCGATTTCTTTATTCTCTTGATATTGCTGTCGATCAGTTTGATGTTTAAGGCTACATGTCGTCGTAAATTATTGTTTATAAGCAGAAGCAAGCGTGCGTAAAGCTAGAGAAAACTCCTAAATATTTTGTGTGAGCTTATGGTACACAGGTTATAATTTGTTTGTATATTGTTCCTAAATATTGCGCAAAGCGACCACATATCCCTCTAGACATCTATAAAATGTTTTCTTCAAATTTTGTAAACTACCTGAGATTTCAAGAAGTGTACTACTGCATTAAGATTTGCCATGCCAACATCATTACGTTTTACGTATCCATAGAAACACTATTTTTATTGGGTGTATTATTTGTCAAATAATGCTAAACAAATAAAATTGAAAATGCACTTAAGTCGGAAAGAAATGCAAGTAATATAAGAAGGCCGTAACAGGCCTCAACCAATGTTATTTCATAAACATAGAAATATATCACTAGCTATCGCAATCGAAGACTCGAAAGTCGAAATTAACCCAATAAGGTAGTTTCCTATGTTTGATTTTGTACATTATTTTAGGTGGAACAGAAAATAATACAAAAAAGTAATTCTTCTGTGAAATCAGAATCAAAATTGATTGTATAATAAAGCAGTTATTCAATTTCAAAATATTCTTGTGTGCAAAAGTGGAGGCGTGGCGGGGATATCGCACGCAGGCAGCGTTATGGCTGACGGCGCTTGGTGACGTCACAGCCTAGTATTGCTGTTATTTGACAGTTACCCCTTTCTGAAACATTTCTAAGCTTTATTTCTTAGCTTTACTTACGTACTATTGCGGCAATTTTGAAAACATATTTTTCATTAGATTTTGGGTAACATATATACATACATATTTTATAATTGTAAAAACAAGTAGTCAACTACCCTATTGGGAGAGTTTTATACATGACACGTAAATGACAAATACTAGAGCTGTCTTTTATTCGTACCGGGGGGTAACGGTAACTCTCAGCCGACATAGTATAACCGATATTACATAACTTTAGATAATTTTGAAGTATACATTGATTCAGTAAAATAATTGACATAAATATGAAAGATGTCCGATTTTTGTATGATCTCAAAATTGAACTAGGCTCAAACTTTATAGATATTAGAGGGGCAAAAACTATGGATTTCGGATCCATAAAAAAAATTTGATCCCTTCATTTATAATTAACTTTTTTGAAACTTTCTTAAGTGTAGTTTTTAAGCAAAATAAAAAAATACCTACATCTCTAAATCGGAGGATTTAAAATTAAGTATACGATTTATTGTAAAGACCTAATTTTCGGGAGTACTGTCCAATATTGAAGTATCTTGGTTGGAATTTTAAGCCCGTTTATGGACATCATTTTTTTATTTTATTTTTTTTGGACAAAGGTTGATTACTAAATCAATAATGTGGAAGTGTTTAAGTCTCACAGTTGTGGCCGCAATTGATTTGGAAGATATTGAATAACGAGCTCCATCTCCTATTCAGACGTTTTTCCTGAAGCCGATCGCCTGTTATTCGACGTCTATAGGCTGTGTGGTCGCTGATTCCGCACGCGAAGTTAGCGTTCTACAACTACTCCGATAAGCTTACAATGCCTTGTATCTCGTCTATGTCCTTATATCTCGATTTTTCTAAACTATTATTTAAAAATGAAACATCACATATTTTAACCAACTATATTTATACGAGTCTAATGCTCTGTAATTGTCTGATCGACATTAAGGCATAAGATACTTTTTTTTTCATGTTTAAGCCATAAATGTGAAACTATATTTTCAATTTATAAAAACATATAATTAAAAATAAATTATTGTTCCTAATATTTTAAATTATTTCTATGAAATGTAAATATTTATAGTAGTACTGACTACCGACCATTTTACATCCCTTAATAATTTCGAACTTCATTGAATCATATTTTTTTCAAGTGAAATTTATAGAAACCATAAATTAATATTTCCATGTTTTTCACAAAGAAAACATTGAATTAATTAAATAACTATATTTACTCCAAATAAACAACACCATAGTACATTTCAACGAATTACCATGAAATATGAAAATAGAATATTATAATAGTCCATTTTGTAAGGCCTGTTTTACTATGTTCAAGTAAATTGTTAACATCAAATAACATATAAAATAGCAGATTTAAATGTCTATTCTATTTGGTCGACCTGAAGTTAGTCAATTTACAGTGACGTAAAGGATTTCACCACTTGCTGATAAATGCTACTCGTCACATCTATAGTAATGCAATCCTCCTAGCCAGTTTCGGCCACGGCGGCCAATCTCGACGGAGATCAGCCAGGTACGCAGGAGATATTATAGTGCACAAGTGTGTGCGCAATACACAGGTGCACTCGCTATTCCTTCACTTTCATAGTCCGATGAGACGGCAATCCGACATGACCGGAGAGAGATCAGGCGCAGGACCAACGGCTTTAGGCGCTTTCCGAGGCACGGGGGTATTGCACCGCCAACTTCCTGACCCCGAGCTGCGACTGAGTAATTTTTTTTAAGATAGAAAAACCCAGTCACAATGTTTTTGGCCCGACCTGGGATTCGAACCCAGGACCTCAGCGCGCAAATCGTACTCGTAACTCGTACGCAATACAACTACGCTACCGAGGCAGTCTATACTAATATTATAAAGCTGAAGAGTTAGGTTGAACGCGCTAATCTCAGGAACTACTGAATCGAATTTGAAAACTCTCACTAATAGGAAGCTACAGTACTCCTGAGTGCTTTGGTTACTTTTTATCTCGGAAAAACTTTTTCACGTGGGGGGAGCCGCGAGCATCACCTAGTAAATGTATAAGCCGACAAAATGCATAATCCACAATCGTAATGTATGCTCCCAAATAAAATGTCATAAAATCTGGCTACATTAATTGATTAATACGATAAGTGTCAAATGAAATTTACTTGAAACCTGTGAAACTGGCCTAAGCCGCATAAACTAGTTGTAATAAAACAAATACACTACGCGTAGGCCATCAGTCACTCTTAGTCCCTGGAAGCAGCTGTTACCGCTCGTGGCTATCTTCAGGTCGGTCAAAATGATAGAGAATTTCTATATACTACCTGTCTATCCGAATAAAAAAGAATATGCTGGTAGTTAAGTAGGATTTACTACTTATAAAATTGATAAGAATAATATATTTTACTCAAAAATAATTCTAGAAGATATTTTGTCAAGAGCACCAACAATTTTTTTTCAATGTAACGACCAGTGAAGATCTAGCAAAATTAAAATTGACAGTAATGATATTTTTTTTTTATTTCGTCATTTTATCGACGATGTACGTTTGTGTATACTTAGTATTTCATGATTTGTGTTAACACAGACATGATAAAACAGGCGCTAAATGTTTATACCAGGAATATAAACAAACGTTAGTCCTTTGCATCACCAGTTTAGTCACACACACACACAAAAATTCCTTCTTATTCCGATTTCGTTTCCACTTTGTTTTGCCTCCATTTCTGGTCCTGTAAAATGTATAAAACTATCTACAACCAGTTTAAAGGTACCCACATTTTGATCTATATATTTTTTCATTTACTAATAAATAGCACAATCTGATTTAGGAAATAAACGCAGGCTTATGTGGTGGTGTGAGTCGATTAAAATATTTTAAAAAAGCCATCAGGTTGTGCTATCAGAGACTGATCCAAGAATTAAAACTATAGAAAAAATATGTAAATCCATGCATGGGGTAAGTGTAAGCAAATCTTAGTTCTCTAAAATCCTAAGCCACACCATAATCAATCCATGAAAATTATTTAAAACATTTATCTTAATTTTAGATACACTAACATACAAGCAACAAGCAATCATTGTATACTCCGTCCAACCATTTATTTAACTTTTGACAGTTCGGTTACTAATCAATTGGGGATGTACTAATGGGTTAGTGATTCGATTTCTTGTAATAATCGATTTAATTTATGAAGAAGTTTTGATCGATTAAACACATTGAAATGTTATTTTTGCTCAACATTTTGTATTGTTTTATAAACATGCCCAAGTGTTTAAATGTTTATATTTTCTGTACATACTTACGCATGTATAAAAAAAAACCACCACACACACATTTATTTTTTAATGCAAAAGTTTCGAGTTATCTTTGTTACACAATCGGTGGGCTTAACGAATATCGCTCGATAATTAATATCGGAGCTGAAGAGCAAGTTGCTTCACTATGGAAAAGAAAAAATTGCGTCCATAAAGTAGTCAATTATTTTGTTTCCGATTCCTTGTCAATATTTATAACATTTCATAGGCGTGCATATGTCAAAAGTTAAATAAATGGTTGGACGGAGTATAACAATAAGATAGACAAATAACATATATGACGCTTATATACAACGGAACTTTACTAATCAAAGATTAATATTATGTAATGATATGTCTATGTTATGATTCCATTTTTGATGTATCACCAAGCATGATGGGTGGTTATTTAGGTAATGAGTCAGTAGGTCATTTAAATTTTTAATTCAAACATATTTAGCAGATATGTATTTATCCGCTCCATAAACACCCAATAATATACTTACATCATTCGGGTTTACCGGTCAATTCACAAGTAACTTATCAAATATCTTTTGTGTGTATGCCATATGAAATTGTGTTGGTTATAATTCCAGATGAATTAATAATTCCTAGCAACGTTAGGCACTTACCTACCAATATTGCAATGGACAATTTCTATATATTCAAACCCGAATAGAATTATTTTTTATTATATGTATATAATCATTCTTTTTGTCTTTCTAAAACAATCGAATATAGCTTATCCAATATCAAGTATTTATCCTGCGTAAAACAAGTGCCTTTGAAAGCTTTCACGCTCATTAACATACATACATCACACAACTGTATAAATAACAAGCGAAGGAAGTAAACGGACCAACAGACAATTGAAGACAATCACTACCACCCTTCAATACGTAAAAATATCTCCTTACTCATAATCAGCTCTTCAGTAATGTACTCAAATAATTTTACGATCAATATAAATATTTATTAAAATTAAAGCCCATGTTTGCTTTTATTGTTCGACAAGCTGATTTACCGAAGTAAGAAGCTTTGATATAACGTACACATACCAATACAGCGATTTCATTGGAGAGTCTGTAGGCAATTGCTCTTAATTTGTAACGGAGTTTCAAATCACTCTGTTCCCTTTTCTTGTGGACAGTCTGCAGTAATGTGAACATGTTGCAAAAGAACAACGTGAAAAACAAGGCCCCCAGGTATGGAATCTGTCAAATGTTGTAAACAAAAATAACAAATAAAATACACACAAAAACAAAATTTGTATATCTGAAAAACAAATTTATTAACTGCAGCATCGCAAATAAATATTGTTACAAATGAAAAGAAAATGCAAAAAACATTGTGTATATAAATTAAATATAAAAACACAATAAGTACAAAATAATTACACAAAATCACATAAGCATGCTTTCAGCTTATTAGCATCGTTGTAATTTACAGATCACATTGCAATAACATGTTTTTGAATAATATATCCAAATTTTTGTCTACTACTAAGTACTACTAATAGATATTTAGGTAATCCTAATACAGAATAGTCGACTAGTCCTGTGTGACAATAAATCGAGACGGTCTTTCTTACAACCAGCAAGTTGTGTATGATCGGAGGCGACGAAACATAATGGAATACATACTCTTTTAATGCAAATTTGAATTACTTTATTTGTGAAACTTGAGTATAAATACAAAATATCCGCAACCTAAGCACGCCTAATGTGTGTACACGCGTTATGCGTTTGAAATACTATGTTTACTTTTAACACAGAGATTCAGAGATGAAGTCAAATATTCGCCTATAAATTTGTGCTGTATTTTTATTAACCTGCTACACCAACCTTATCCAAACATAGAATTTAGCTTAATAGTCTCGTAGTTTATTACAGCAACAAGAGCGAAGGTGCAAAAGTGGAAAGCTTTACGCTTGCCGCACACGTTCGGTTTCCTAATTAGGTTTCCTGATGAGGAATTCAGATTCGGAAACCTGAATGCTCCGTTTACATAGAAATTGTTCAACAACGCGCACACGTTCCTGAATCTGATTTCTGATCAGGAAACCGAACGTGTTGGTACAAAAAACCGGAAGTTTGCGCTAGTCACTCGGAATTCCGAATCTGAATTCCTGATCAGGAAACCTAATTAGGAAACCGAACGTGTGCGCTTGGCCTTAGACAGGTTCAACAAAATATCTTATTACTGTTTACAAATGAAAAAAAAATATATAAACATAAAAAAGACAAATACCCAACACTTGTTAGAAGCGATTTTTTTTTATGTTAACTACACTATCCCCTTTTCTATTCACTATGAATAAAAATCTAGATAACCAATACTATCCCTGATCTAATGAAGGATCTCCATTCTCCAATATATTTTGTATCCTATATCTCCAATATATTTGGTATCAATCGCAGCCATGACTGGACATTAACAGTCTCCGCGATAAACGTGCAAGAAATTTAATTAGTTAAAATTAGAAATAATAAAATATTACTTTATATGGAAGTTAACATACAAAAATGTTTACATGAATTGGCAGCATTAGTTATCGCAATATAGTTACAATAACATTGATGTTGAAAAGTTTTAACTCATTTTGTACTAATTTAACTCTTTGAAATAAGTCGCTGTCGCACTAAGAATTTAGACAGGCCATTTAACTTTAATATTCATTTTAGTACTCATATAAGCATTTTGTTAAGAAATGCCTTTTTTATTGAAGATTTTTACTGTATTGGTTGCAAAGCAGACATTTATCGCTCTGGATTCTCTCTATATTATGTAAAAATAATTATAATCAATAAAAATCTATGATGTCTCAGAGAATACAACAGAAATTGTTTTATACTTCCTTTAGTTTTTTATTGCTTTCTTACAAACAACAATTAATATTTAGTTCTGCCTGTGCATCCTAAAGTACCTATATTTAGCTAATACCTAATAATAATGTGTAATATCCATTTCACCTGAGTAGGTGTTGTTAAAAATTCAATAGGGTTCCGTGAATCTAGTTACATTTGGCAACAGATTGATCAAATGAATGAATTACATTAAAATACATCTCATATACACGACGATAGATATTATACTCTATTCAGTTGAAATTTACAATGAGCACTAGTGTTCCAAAGACGGGTTTTATTTCTTAGAATAATGAAATATTCATAAAAACATTAACCTAACCAGATCTTAAAAATGTCACATTTTGCAAATTCCAAAGTAGATAGTATGCGGTCAGTAAAATTAACGGTCGGAATTAACAGGACGAGTGAGCAACGGCTTCGCTACGCTGTGAATTCCCTTGCAATCGCCAGTTTGGTAAGAGCCTTAACTTTACCTGACCATGAACCAACCCAGCCTAAACAATGTGATTTTAGTAAAAACTTGACCATTTTCGCTAATTCCCACTAACATAACTATATCACACCACCATTTATCAAACCATTCACGGGCGTCGCTACAGCTTTCACATGGGGGGATACCTAAGATATAAAAATTATAGTGGTGTGGGTTCTTGCCTTGCATGACACAGTGATATGAAGCTAAGGAGGGTCCGGATCTCCAAAATGTCAGCGGTCCGTGGCGTAGCGTGGTTTATTGTAAGCTAAAGGGAGGGGTCCGGACCAACTCTCCCCCCCCCCCCTTACATACGTCCATGAAACCATTAAATTTGTGATTTTGTCAAAACGCCACAACTCACAGTAATTATTCTAAGCCTGTGTTATTTTTTACTATTCATTACCTATCAATTTGCTTCATCGGGCTAATAATCATAGCAGGTATGTATAGATAAAATCAATTTTTACTAGGTCAGACATAGATGCAACTTGGACACAAAATGCAGTTACATATACACACACTCACGCTCTTTATCCCAAAGGGGTAAGTAGATGCGCAACTAGTGCACCCACGTTTTGTCGTGCGTATTCGGTCCCATGATGTGATAGGGTGCGAGCCTATCGCCATATCGGGCACAAATTCCACACTAGACAGAAAATGCAGTTATTTTTGCCAATAGTACAGTACCTACCTATACTGTTTATTATCTTTTTAGTTAGATTTGCATCACGTATCGCTGATGTTACGAAACATTGTATAATTTTGAATTGGTATTCATGTTCTTAATTATTAAATTATCCCCGAATAATAAATAAATATATATGCTATTAACGTTTTACTATAGCCACAAATAGGCTTCTTCTTTACAGGATATGTACAAACTTGTGTCTATACAGTGTCATTTCAACATTGCGTTACTAAATGAAACCACATATTCAGCGTGACCTCTGCTAACATCGTGCAAAATATTATCCATGGGTAACGCATACTTTCGCCAATAATCCAGATTATAGTTTTATAGTTTTTTGATCACGCTGTGTTTTAGCGCGCTTGACTTTATTCAGTGAATCACGTCACAGCTGACGATGTTATTACAAAACCTATAGGATTAAGAAGGGCAACTCACAAATTCACTTGCAATACATTCACTCACATAGCTGCAGCAGTACCGCTTGAGACGTGGAATTTGAAATAAAATAATTAAATTGCTACTAGAGCAGTCCCTACTCCCTAACTAATACGTTATAAATATCAACATGAAATAAAAAGTTGTCATGTTATTGTGTGAAAAGGAACTAATTATTTTTTAAGTGTTATGCTGTAAAGAAAAGTATTAATTCTTTAATAATAAACTTTGTTTTCGTTAATAAATAAGTTTACCTACCGAAATAGGTAGGTACTTAACAACTCGCAGTCACTATTAAAAAAGTTACAGGATTTTAATCTATTGATATCATATTTTTTGATTCCGTATGATATTTCAACGTTTATTTTAATTTTAACATCAATATTTCTGGACGTCATGCCTAAAATAGGTTTACGTAAATACTTTATACTACCAAACGCCTTATTATGCCTTCTGTACCTTCTAATCTCTAGCTACATTTTGTATCGCGTCAGAGTCGTTGATCTTGTTACTAACACATTGAAACTAACGTGCAGATACCAACATGTTGTGTCTCTTTCGCACGCCATTCAATACAAACACGCACTCAAACACGCTGTGTTGCCAGTATAAACATTTTTACCGACAAGTTTGCTAAAATGACACAGCTTTTCAAAGAATCGGATATTAGTTTATTTATCACATGGATTTCTAACACACTTAAATAAGTGTATTAAATAATAAAATAACTAGGGCAATTATGCTAATGAAAAGTCTACTTAAACGAATACGCAGCAATATCTTTGTATTGTAAAAATAACATTACTATCAATAAAGCATACCAGAGCTCTAACATCATTTAATTTCAATATGCATTGTGGTACGGTTAAAATAGCATAGAACAATGTAAAACTAAAATTGCAAGATATTGCAGAATAAGGTAATAGTACCAAAGCTTGGTATCCCTGTGGGAGCACGTGTAACACGAACATCAGCTGGCGGGGCCAACGATCGCGCGCGCCAGCGGGCGCACGGCGCACTTGTCGGCATGTTCTTTGTATAGGGCTGCCATTACCTAAATTGCCGACGCCGGACAAACACGGCAAGAATCCCGGACATTTGGGCGAAATATGGGTTTATTCCCGGACATCTCTGACAGAGTACCCCAGT
This sequence comes from Lapara coniferarum, assembly GCA_949316025.1. Lineage (NCBI taxonomy): Eukaryota > Metazoa > Arthropoda > Insecta > Lepidoptera > Sphingidae > Lapara > Lapara coniferarum. The sequence continues at coordinate 33,832,425 of OX438921.1, read as the reverse complement.
ATCTCCGCACCGCAATAACAATCGTAATTTTTAATAGTTCCTGCCTGAGTAATAATACCTAAAACTGGCGTTATTTACTAACCACTTATAAAGTGACTCGACCAAGTGCACAAAAATCCTTCTAAATGCCTATGTTTTACCTACTTACAATAATTTTGGTTATTAGTCAATTGAATATCCTGGTTATTTTAAATTAAGTTCAGCCATTACTATACGTACGTAAATGTTACTTATTCTTGACAAAAGTGTGCGTGTATTCTATGAAGTGGTAAAAATTAACGTTTTTTACCCTGCTAGTAAATTAATTCCAGGTAATAGCAATAAGTACAAGTGATATTTATCAAAATGTGTAACGTTTCGAAATACATCGAGATTCGCGGTCCGGGATTCGTGGACTTTATGCCTATCCCGCGCGGCCTAAAATATGGCCCCGCACTGGCTCCTCCAGGCGCATGCGCCGTGGGGCGCGGGGGCCTGCGCGCGCGTTGCCCGCCAGTCGCCCGGCAGCAACACGACGTGGCGTATGTCGATTTACGTACTGAATGTTAGGCCGATGCTCCCTATGTACTTACCGGTACCTATTGTAATTTTATTATTATATCGTTTTGTATCGATCCGAGTGACCTTGTCTCTGACATCGCTTCGGGAGACGCGAGCCATGTGTAGGTAAAAACCTATTAGTTTAGTAGTCCTTTGTCGGCTTTTATGCGCACACGATCAAATGTTCTCTAATTGAAATTATTATTCTATTGTGTTAATTTTTAAGTTTCTGTTGTGGTAAACTATGATTTACATTTACAAAGCTCGTGAATAAAGTGTTAATGTTTCCTTGAAGGTCGTTGAAATGTCTTTTGTACTTTTAGGGATTACTGAGTAAATGTTCAAAATTCCAATCTTCAAGAACCTCGTTGACACTCGTATCATAACGGTAGCATCATAGTCGGTTTCACGAAATCGATCGACGAATTTGACGGCTTGAGCGTGCGATTCTTGCTGATGTATCGTGTGATAGTTGATGGAATCTTAGGGTTGTGAGGCTTTTTGATAAGCTACGTGCGGTGTATGGACTGTGACCATTATCGAAGATGCTTCAATGATTTCAGTCTTCTAAAGGAGACATAACTGGCTCTGACAGAATCTAGTAAGTGACTGTTGTTTTGATTGACCTATGTGACCTGACACAGAAGCATAGGTAATAATAGCGACCTCATCTTTTCGGTTTGGAATAAAGCTTCTTGGTTACGATGGCGCGATGTCTTATCGTTGCGCTCCGTGTGTGCATCTCTTGTTCGCGTGTGCGTGAGCATATTATCAATGAAACACACAGACCTCAGTGACGTTGACGCTCCGACGATCTCTCGTATACTAGTAGTGGCAATAGGATGTCTAAAATTAAAAGACCTTTTTTGTTCTTTATTTTGTTTGAAAAATGTACTTCTTTATTTTACACTTATGGTTAAATTAATTAACTGCATGGTGTTTCTTTCAAATTGATTTTATCGCAGTTAAATTTATGTATTCGATTACAAAATGACCCTGTATATTTACTAATGACGGCTATACATATTGGTCGAGCTTAGGACAACGCGAGGGTAGGCAAATACAAACAAGCGACGCGTTACCGTCTAGACGTTTGGAAATTATGTAGAAAACCCATGCACGAGCGAAGGCATGGCAAGACAAATATGCTCTATATACGTTGGTATTGGCCTGCACTTGGCAAAGCTCGGCCAATGTGTATTGCGGCTTTATGTGTTCATCCTCCTTGGATTTATGATTCATAACGACTCATCGGACGTATAATCCTCATTATATTGTGATAACAAAAATTGTTACGTCTTTGCCTAAAAGTTCCTACACAAATATAACTACGCTAATAGTGATTTACATCGCCATATCAGGTTATTTATTTAAAATTTATGAGATTGTGGACAGTTGTATGCCACTGTAGTAACTATAAAACTAATCTAAACTACTAACATAATATCATGCATAACATTTAAATAACATTCATGCAAAACAACCTTTCAAAATATTGTGCCTACTAAATTAATGTAGTGTTCTGTTTAAAAAATGCAATATCGTCGATAAAAATTTCCGGAAATTGGAAGTACTATAAACGAATACGATGCAACTTTTTTTTTACAAATTGTTGAAACAGGCACATATCGGAAAAAAAACATATTTATTGTTACTTAGAAATTTCTATTAATTTACAAATAAATACAATATGTACCTAATAAGAAGCAATATGAATAATTAAAATCAAAAGGTTTTTTTATTACAATTTATATAATTCATTTCATCCGACTTGTATTAAGTAAACAAACATTTCACTTAATTTGTAAAATTAAAACTGGACTGTACTTGTTTGAAAATCGCTTTGCATAATAAGTAATAAATAATTTTTTACACAGTTACATTGTAAAATTTTAGGTTCTATATGGTCAAAAGTTAATGATCAATAAAATTGAGAGACAAGTAAGAAAAAATGAATTACATCACATTATTATAATCTATCGATGCTACTGACTTGGAACATGCCACCCTTGAACAGTATCACGTTATACACCAGATCAGGAAAAATCTACAAAAGTACCCATTTATGCATGTTTTTTACTGTAGAGGTCAATCTTTGATGATCTGCTATACAACATAAATAAATAACTATCTACACAATAAAAAGTTGGTCCACACATAATATTGCAAAACTACTGTACATATACCTCGTTTCTAAGACTATTTGATGTGCCACTCCAATAATGAACTCAAGATCTATTTGCGTTAGCATATTATATTCACAGTCGTACTACACTTTATAACACATATTACATTGGATTCTATTGAATCTGTATGTAAAAAGTATACTAAACAAGGATTATATAGCGACCTGAAATTCTTTGTTCCCAGACCAAATATTACAGGACTGACATTCTTACAAATTCACAACAGAATGTTATTTATACTCCAGAAACAGTTTTAATTATTTTAGTTTTGCTAGGATGCGACTTTGAATGTATTCGTTAATATTGGAGTAGTGCATCAGTACACTACGACGCTGCGCGCATGTGGACACTGGACGTTAAAACCACTGGACACGGTTGCCTATGACCTATACTAGATATATTATAATAGACAATAGCTGGATTGTGTAAATTATTCGCCAGATACATTTGTATAGCAGTTTACATTATCATATTTCCACTGTAAACTTTTAGTTTCTAGTTGGTCACATTGAACAACCTTTTGGACGAATGTTCGAATGTCGCCGCGTCGGGCAGATGCTGTCAACTTGTTGCGGGAAACACTACACTGCTACACAACTAACAATTACTGAAGTTGCATAATATTGTAGGGTTGCTCGGTATAAATTTGGCCGCATCTTGCACAGTAGTGTTCATTGAAACGTAGTACTAGAGCATCTTTGGGCTTAGAATGTGAAAAAAAAACACGATGCGTTTCCGCTTCCGATTGGTTGAGAGACTGACGTATCGGTATTTTGATGTTTGTGATTGATTGAGAGACCGACACGTAAGTCTCTCAACCAATCTGAATAAAACGAAGCGGAGACGCAACGTGTTTTTTGTTTCACATTCTAAGCCCTCTGATATTTTTTTGTATGTATCTCAAACCAGTTATCCACGTTTGCGCAGCGCATACAATCAACATATAGGTAAGAGGTATAAATGCGTGCGTGTTTTTGAGTTGTCCCGCTCAGGCCCACTGTACCTGCTCGCTCAACTTCTGCGGGATCACCATGAGCGTCGTCACCGTGTTACCGATACCGATAAGCAGGAACGACATACTTAACGCTGCCACCTGTTATTGTTGTTTATACATACATTTTACATTTTATACACTAATACATACTATTAAAAAAAACCTATGTAATGAGAGTCAAAGTACTCACCTAAATATGTATTAATGTTTTTGATTAATAAATTAAATTAATAATAAAATTGTACAGGGTTATTTTGACATAGTGTTAATAAATGAAACCACATACTCGTATTTGCCTCTTAGCAGAGGCATATGCCAAAAATAAATGAAAAACTAATATTTTCAGCAAAAATTTAAATTTTACCTTTCTGATTTCTTTTTCATTTTGTAGTTTGATGTTAATGTGGCGTGTGCGTTTTTTTATATTAAAAGTGTAATGTTGCCGATGCGACGAATCATCTTAGAGTAGTAGTAGTGGCACTAGGGCGTGTAAACTTAATGCTACTTTTTATTTATATTTATTTTGTTTGAAACTTACACATTTTTATTTTACATCTATGATTAAAATAACTTAATCGAAAGTGTTATTTTTAAGGAGATAGGTATATGGTTTCATTTAGTAGCGCAATGTCAATATGGCCCTATATAAATGCGTAGATTGAAATGAATAACTGCTACTCTAGATATTTTTACTTTTTCCATCGCTTAGATTTTAACAATTATAGATTCAGAGATATTATGAATATTCTAGTGTTCTCCGTTGTTGCCTATAATCCAACGTAGTCCGTTTTGCTTGGATTTAAAAATGCAATCACACCATTGTTTAGTCGCAATAACTAATTCATTGACCGCAGCAATATGATATACGAAAGTTCATTTGAAATTCTAGGGTAACCATGAAACGTAAAGTGGTCGGATAAACACATCGTTTAAAAATGTGTATTCTATATGGGCACTTTGTGAGATTCTACATTAGTCCTATTATAAGCCTATTAATATGGTTTAATTTGGAAGCTTGCTGACATCAAACGTTTACTGATTTGGATTGACTAGTTTTATGGCAGCCCTATGAATTTTACGTTCTTTTTAATCTCTTAAGAAATCCACTTTACACTCCGCTAAGTAATGAATGTCACTTTTTTATTCATACACGGCATGATATCGCTATTTTATTAGTAGATTTTTTTTAAATACTCTTCATAAATTTACTTAAATATACAGATATAAATAAAATAATGTATAAAATTGTACATACCTGCCAAGTAGCCTCCGGGTGATGTGACAATAGGTACAATCTAAACGCTATGTACAGCTGGAAGGTGTAACCACCAAACAGAAATGGCAGGAGGTATGACAGACCTCGCCACATCCACGAGTGGAAACCTTCAATCGTGATATCCATGTTATGCCTCGCGCCAAGCGCTTTTAGTCTATATAATACACCGCTCTGGTACCTGAACTGCATGTATTGGACAACACCTGAGGAAATAAAGGTTATTATATTAAAAAAATAAAATAAAATATGCAACAGCATAAGTAGAACAAATTCAAAATTTCAAATTGACTACATACTTTTGTGTTCTCACTAATCTTTTTTTCTCTTCACAAAAATAAAATAAAAGAGGTTTACTTTAGTTCCAACGAAGAAAAAAATGTGTCAGTTTAACTTAACGCTTATACAGGCGATTTGAAATATTTTGTTCAGATACTTATGCTGCTGACTGTACATATTAAGAGTGTATTCTCATTGTAAGCTGGCTATTTAATGATTTATACAGGCAATGATATTCATATCTTCTATGTATACTTGCCGCCGGTGTTCAATAAGCACAGTTTAACTTTTATTTAAATTTGATCATTAATGGACATTTCAAAATTTAATTTCGAATAACATATTCTTAAAAATACAATATACGTACTAATATATGCAATAAACCACATGAATGTGTGTTTGAACTCCTCCCAAGGTTGGTTCTGGGGCCAAATAAGAAGGATACCAGCAACAACAGTGGATATGAAGTGGTGCAACCGCCACCATCCTTTTATCCTCGATCCATTTACTTTGAGAATGCTCTCGCGGATCGTCAGCGTGCAGTAGTACCACACCAGAAGGAATATCAATATCAATTGTAACGGCCTGAAACATAAACGAGAAACGCGGTCTAAAGCGCTGTACACACAAAGCCTGCCAACCCGGCGGTTTGGTCGAAAGCATTAATTCGTTGCAAATCGGTAGGTAAACTTACGGCCGATGCCAATAAAACCAATTGTATTAATCGTAAAAAAAAATAATAAAAAAATAACTGATCTGTAAGTAAAAAACGGTTTATTTTGATTAAGTAAGTATTATATTTTAGGTATGTATCCATCGGTAGGTAGTGTTTATATAATATAGGACACACACACTCACGCCTATTATCCCCGAAGGGGTAGGCAAAGACGCAACTAGTGCAACCACTCTTCGCCGTTATTCCGTCCCATGATGTGATAGGGGGCGAGCCTATCGCCATATCGGGCACAAATTCCAGACTCCGGGCTGATACTGAATAGAAAAACTCAATATCACTTTCCCGCCCCGAGGATCGAATCCGAGACCTCAAGCTTTGCAGTCGTACTGTAATACAACTACGCCACCGAGGCAGTATATATATTATAGGAATCGACCATAAATTGACTATAATTGTATCAGGGGATCAGAAAGTGCAACGTCGCTTTCGCAGTTGGTTATAAGACATCTTGTCGGGTAGTCCGCGCGAAAATAAGTCTCCGATAGGATTTTAACAAATACCTAAGGTCGCCGGCGGTGCCGGCACCAAGTCGCTTGTGATGGCGGGTTCGGTGTGTAGAGGGCTTAATGGACTTAGACTACATTTCAGTTATTAAAATCGGTTTACTCGTTCCAAAGATATCGAATGGATACTTTAGGATGGTACACAAACATTTTTTTTCTTTTTGTTGGTTCTCACGCTCTTCTTTATACATACTGAGAATCACCGCCAGAACCGATGCGCAAAACTCAATCAACAAGTCTTGAACAGCATAAATACCTAAGGCCTCATCGTTGCAGGTGTTAATTCTATTAGATCCTAAAAACAACAATCTTATAGTAAGCACACAATTTTTCAAAGAAATATATTTACCTGAAATCTATGTAGAGGTTGCCTACGGCTAATACAAAGGCAATTGCACTAAGAATTAACTTAAATTTCTCATATTCATCTTTGTATTTAAACCTGAAATAAATTAGGTATTCGATTAAAATTAAATTTCAATATCTGCATTTAATAATTATAGTGTAGTCTGAGCAACAACTTAAAAAACGTGAAAAATAGAGATAAAGGGACTAAAAATATGAGCGATGGCTCATTCGATTCGTAATCACCTCTAGAAAAATATTTTTGAAGGATTTTGGTGCAGGTTAAAAATTGCAATTGTTATTAACAAAATAAGATGAAAAAAAAATTATATTAAGTTTTTTGTTAATAACTCAAAAAATATTAACATTTAAGCATTTTTGAAAAAAGCTCGTTAAAGAGGAGGAAAATTCCAATAAAAAAGCCCTAACTCCAGGAATTCTCTCCATTATTTATAATTTTAATTAGACGTTGAAAATAGGACTCCGCGCGGCAATTACGGCATGCGCGCGCTGCCGCCAAAAGTGAGTTCAGCAATAAAAATAATTTATTTATAACATAAAATGTGATTTTAAAAATTTGTAAAAAATCTAGTTTCTTCTTAACACTTGAAAGAATTGAGCCCTGAAGAAAAAAAAGTTTAATCACTAATTTTTAAAAAGTTATTCATATGTTAACTAACCAATTTTTTCCCAATCTCTATTGGCATAAACAATGTGATGAAAGGTATAAATAATTGGCTTATAAATTTTAAACTTCGTGGAGCCCTTCTGATACATGTACTTTATAAGATCCTGCGGTAAATTTTCATTAAAGTTTATTAATTTGTTAATTATTTTACGAGTTACGAAATATCATTTTTTTTTCATCTTATTTTGTTAATAACAATTGCAATTTTTAACCTGCACCAAAATCCTTCAAAAACATTTTTCTAGAGGTGATTACGAATCGAATGAGCCATCGCTCATATTTTTAGGCCCTTTATCTTTATTTTTCACGTTTTTTAACTTGTTGCTCAGACTAGTGGTCACAATTCGAAAGTTCAATATATTTGTAACACATATACATACATAAATATTATTTTTCCGCATTCTTTCTCTAGAATATGAACTTTAACCATTCCAAATCTCACACTCTTCCAAGCGCGCAAATTGCTTAAAAAGAACATTTTTCTTCACGTATTAATGTAAAGATTATAATTATAAGAAATATCTACATATCTATAACAATAATCTCTATTTTGGCACACGAGGTAACTGACATGTGGGATGTTGACTCCACAATTATTGTTCCGATTGTTGTTTCTGCTCATGGGTTGATACCAAAGAGTCTCGACCAACACCTCCAGAGGCTCTCAGTTGGTCGTTGGGTCAAGAGCCAAATGCAGGAAGCAGTACTTCTGGACACAACACGCATTGTGTGGAGATTCCTCACTGAATCCCTGACCAACGGTGTCTTGGGTCTTGAGCCTCGCCATTAGAGGGTGGTTAAATTTTATTATATTTTTATGTTTACTAATGTTTGTTTTTTAGTATACATAAGAATGCAAAAAAAAGGAATATCGGAAATTGGTGAAATACATAATATCTATAATAGACACATTTATGACACAGTAACCTACTTGTGTCCCGGACTCCGGTTATGAAAAAGTGAGCAACATAAGGAAAAATAACTTCGCAAATATTTATAGGTAGCAAGTAAGTTGCAAGTTGTAACAAAATTTTTGCTCGAATATTAAAAGAAAATGTGTGGATATAAAATTACTCCTCATGAATTTGTTGAGGAAATTTTGTCTTTTGTAAAGTCTGCCAGCCCGTAGTAGGCCAGCGTGGTGAACTAAGGCCTAAACCCTCTCAGTTGTAGAAGAGGCCAGTGCTCAGCAGTGGGCAATATATAATACAGGGCTGGTATGCTATGGTATTCCGATTTTAAATCAATGAATACTGTTATCCAAACCAAGCCGAGAATTCAAAATTGAAAGTGTTTTTAAATCCCGGTTTAGATACATAGGTATCTATTGCGACGATGGGCATTCAGCTAGCTCTCCTTCAAAACAGGCAACAATATCTTTTGCAAACGATTTGTTCACTGTCGTTTCTAATTTCCTGTTTGTGTATACAACCGCGGCGAAATTATTATTAATCGCTTGTAAAGGCTACAATGTTAAGGGACTTCAGTTTCTCATTAGGCACGTGTGAAGTTTGGACCATAACCTTATCTCTGTGTTTCCCAGCGGTGCAATTAGTTATAGATTATTTTGTACATCTGCATTGCATGTGATTGCGTTAGATATAGATTGAAAACATTGAGATAAACAAAACCTTTGCCCTGTAGATTGCACAATCGAGTATGTGTATGTCCTACAAAGATATTATATCTATGGTCTTTGTGGATTAAAATGAAAAGCGACGCTCACATATTGCGTATAGGTACAGGCACGAATTAAAGATAGAATGGATAGAGTTTAGCATCAATTTACTAAGAAAACCAGTGTCGCCAAACTCACACATGCATATATTCGCATACTATCATCTCTTCATTATGATTGGCCAAAATCACCAATAAAGATAAAGCGTATAATACAAAATCATTTGCATTAAATTTAACCTTAATGCCATTATATAAACTTCGTATTCTAAAAATTCACATGACTTCATACGACATTATTCCTTCAGTCTGAATTTTGATTTTAATTCGATTTCATACCGCTAGTCCACGCGAGATGGCGTATAATCGCAATGGCATTCATAAGAACTCAATGGCAGTTGTTTTAAGATAAGTTATTGAATGACACCCAGTACGCTACGCATGCCGGTAATAGTGTTGCACCCATACGTTACCTTTTTGTAAACCTATCGATGGTGTTTGTTTTATAACTAACATTAATAAATGAAATGGACTTATAACAAAATTATATAATATTAATTTGATAAGTACTGGAAAAGTTGTTGGAACTGTCTTGAATACAATTTTAACTCAGTAAATTAAAAATTATTTTAAATTTTAAGTATATATTTTAAATTCCTACTTTATAATTTCAATACTGCAGATATGTATGTTACACATACTATATTAGCTACACAGCTTATATTGCTAGTTTGCAATAAATTATAATGAGTATATATACTTAACGTGATTTATCGGATCCTTCGAACTTCCGACCTGTTTCAATATTACCCACTCTAAGTAAGTTATTTGAAAAAATTATGCTAAATCAATTACTGACACATTTTGACGACAATAACCTACTTCATAGGAAGCAGTTCGGATTTACTAGGGATCGGTCCACCATTGATGCGGGGGTGGATCTCTTGGAAAATATTTTTAAGGCCTGGGAAGAGTCGCACGATGCTCTTGGCGTCTTCTGCGACTTGTCTAAGGCATTTGACTGTGTACATCATGATACTCTGCTCAGGAAACTACACCATTACGGCATTAAAAACACGGCTCTCAATCTTCTGACATCCTATTTGAGTAACAGGATTCAGAGGGTTGATATTAATGGAAAAATCTCACCCGGATCTGCGGTCACTATGGGAGTTCCACAGGGTTCAATTCTGGGACCATTTCTATTTCTTGTATATATTAATGACTTACCTTACCACGTAAGGGATAATCATGAGATTGTATTGTTCGCGGATGATACATCATTAATATTTAAAATTAAAAGAATGTTACAAAATTATGACGAAGTGAACGATGCTCTCCCTAAAATTGTGCATTGGTTTAATTTAAACAACTTGTTACTAAATGCTAAAAAAACTAAATGCATTAAATTTACTATGCCCAATGTAAGACAAGTAAAAACCAATATACAAATCAATGGGGAAGAGTTGAATCCTGATGCGTCAACTACTTTTCTGGGCATCACACTAGACGCGAGACTCCAGTGGGGACCGCATATAGCAAAATTGGCAGGTAGACTAAGTTCAGCGGCTTATGCAGTCAGAAAAATAAGACGTCTGACTGATATAGACACGGCAAGAATTGTTTATTTCAGTTACTTTCATAGTATTCTGTCGTACGGTATTCTTCTTTGGGGTAATGCTGCGGATATTAATACAGTATTCGTCTTGCAAAAGAGAGCTATTAGAGCTATCTATTGTCTCGGACCTCGTGTTTCTCTTAGAGAAAAATTCAAAGAGATAAACATTCTTACCGTATCATCGCAATACATATTTGCAAATCTTATGTATGTTCGAAAAAATATTGCAAATTTTGACCGAATATGCGATATTCACAATAAAAATACTAGGAATAAAAATAAACTTGTTGTACATGCTACTCGTCTCCATAAAATAAGCAATTCTTTTGTTGGTCAATGCGTACGCTTCTTCAATAAACTTCCAATGCATATTGTTAATCTTCCAATAAAAAAATTTAAAACAACTGTCAAAGAACGACTTTACAAAAAAGGCTATTACACAATAGGAGATTATTTGGAAGATACAAATGCTTGGGATTAGGTTGCTCGCATTCACACATGTTCCATAATATGAATTTATATTGTTAAATGACATTTGTATTTAAATATGAGTTAAAAAAAAAAAACAAGATGAAAAAAAATAACCACGCTGAGTTTCTTGGTGCTTCTTCTCAGGTCAGTGGGCTTTTCCGAAGCACTGGTAGAATCATATAGTTTAAAAAAAATTGTTAACAATGACGTGTAAAAGTGCCCCTAGGGGCCTAATTACATAATAAATGATTTGAGTTTGAGTTTGATTTCACTGCTGGGGTTAAGAGAGTAAGAGTAGACTTCACGTCTAAGCAAAACGTCAACCGGCAAGGCAAGAAAATATCCTTTGACGGACAGCAGAATTATGCCGGCCTGCTAATAGCTTCTGCAAGTTCCGTTTTAAGGACCCAATATCATAAGACTTGGAAACATTCGTGCCCGGCAACTGTTCCACAGTTTAATAGCAAAATTACGAACTTCTTAACCCGATTGATATGGGCTGAGATAGAAGAAATCACTAAGCAGTGGTTTCGCAAGCCAGCACGCGTGGTTCCCCTAAGGAAGTGTGAGGATGGCCTAAGGTTAAACTTTTGTCCAGAGCACTCACCAAGACACGGACGATAGAATACACTAAGTGAGGCAATGTCTCGGCGTAACTGCATTGATTCCAAACTGAATAGTGCTTTGTGCTGTTTATGAGTGGTCGTATCGCTTGTTGAGCGACATGCTTGTCTCGTCAAGCAAAAGTTGTTTAATTTTGTACCTGGATCTGACTCGGTAATATTTTACGCTTTTTGGGGGCAACAATTTCTTGTGCTTCGTTTGAAGAAGATACGCCTGCGTTTAAATTTATGATTTCAGGTTTACTTTGGAATCCACCACCCTAAGAAATAACATTAACGATGAGATATCAAGTAATACTCATAATATAATATCAAGTAACATAGCTGATCAAACATTGTTAACCTATAAAGCAGACAGGCACATTTATATGTAATTAAAAACAATTATTTAAAACTATGTGTTGTCTCAATAAAAAGCTTTTCCCGTTAGAAAAGCCCCTAAAACGCAGTACGACGCATAGAAAAAATATCCATTATATCCCATGGGAGCAAATTACCGGAATAAAAGTAGCCTATATGTGTTAATCCAGGGTATTATGATCTGGCTGCGGACGACAACTTAGACACTTTAGCCCGGGGAAACCCGCAGCCGTCCCTAATGCGCCGAAGAAGGCCACCGCAGAGTTTTAGTTGGCATGCCGTGCGTTGTACATAGGTTAGGGACTCGGCCCGGTGGCTCAACGCTGGGTCGTAAGGCACGGTGAACCGAACAAAACCACTCAGTCGCCTCCCTTGAAAGGCTAGGTGATAGTAATAAGTCACTTTCTCCGCGAAAAAAAAGGGTATTATGATCTACTCGTGTGCCAAATGTCTGAGTTTACTTCTAAGAAACATACAAACCAAACAAACATCCCGACATACAGAGATCCAAAAATTTCCACAAACATTTGCATTTATGATATTACTAAAATAAGACAAGAAGTAAGATAAGATTAAAAAGGGTATTTTTAAATAATAACCTATAGTTTTTTTAATAAATTTATGTAGTAAAATAAAACAATAAAATAAATATTATGGTGTGTGGCTTTCTTATAATTACTTATTGATTGATGAATTAGAATATTTATATGAGCTTCTGCATTCACTTTAAAATATTGATTTCCCCTTTTTTTACATTACACATCTTCTACAAAATGTTCTGAACATATTACGGAAAAATTGGAAGGAAACCAATTTAACCTTCCCGTAGCATTGATCCAACTTTCCTTAATAAATTGATCTTTTGGAAAACTGAAAATTAACAATCTAGTATTGTTCATAAATTAATTATTATATCGACCACAGCTATGCATCACAAGCGGATCATGCATCAGACAACTTTTCGTACTTTTCTGTATAACATAACGCTTCAGTGAAAAATTAGTAATTATCGATAATATTTTATCGACCACGCATGCACTAATTGAGTAGCGATGACATTATGAATTGGTGATAAATCATTCTAGAACAACTGATTTTCGTTTGCGACAATTAACCATATAGTGAAAAGAATAAGGAACATTTTAAATTGTAATTTTTGTGTCATGTTTGACATAGAAAATCAACATACATTTTTCAACTAAATAGCAATATACCAGAAAATATTACTTACCGATGGTACGAAATACCTCCGTGGGACACATTTTTGGTACGGCTATTATTTTTGCATTCCAGAATAGCATAATAGGGCATTTTAATATTTTTAAATATTTTTTCCAATCATTAAACCTTTGACAATGCGCAATGACGACTGAGACCGTTCAAACAGTGAGTTTGTACTGCATTCTAAACTAGTGTATCAAAGGTTACGCCCACTTTATAGTTCTATCTCTATCTCTGTTCTGTGGGTACAGGCCACAGGTACACATTTTCAAGAAATTTATAAAAATTATTTATGAAAGTTGTTTTAAATTTCGAATGCTGGAATATTTTACTCTTAAAAACGTCTACGGTATAAATTGCTGAGCTAACAAAGGCTCACACTTTGTGACCCAAACGCCAAATCCGGAAAAAATTTGCAATATTCTTTCAGTCACCAGTAGGTATACCACGCACGACAGATTCGAGCCCGAGACCATCTCACCATCACAGTCAGCGGTCCTCTCGTGCAATGCTACACTGGGGGATCGATCGTTCGTTATAAGACATAATTTATTTATAATGTCATAATATGAATGTTACACACTTATCGTTTTTATTCAATATGGAGACGTTCACGTTCCCGAGTATGATGCGGAGGTACAAACTGTTCTGTTTCGGTAGCGTTGCCTTAATCTCGTGCAGCATCGCTTTCCTTTTCATTATCTCTTTTTCGAGCCCCAAAAGGCGCTCATCTTTCGCAACGCCTTGTTTTTCTAACCTGTGGATAGAAAAAATTGTTGTTGGTATTTATTTTAATAACGAAACTAGTTTATTTATTACGACTCTTGATTAGATAATTCATTTTTTAATTTTTAATGCGTACAATAGTTGTTTGTGATTACGGTAAAATATTAATATGTTAAAATGCGTCGTAAAAACTACGCCAAAACATTGGTGCAAAATCCACAGTGAAATTTGATAAGGGCAAAAGGAGATGGATGAAGATTTAATTTTACTGAAGTGTACTGTTGTGTTTTTGATCGTCATGTATGACAAATACGGAAAATATGGATAAGGCATACGGTAAACCAGCATTCTACGACACCGAGTTCATATTTTGATGCGCAGTCCACTGATAATAATCGCAATCTGCTTACAGTGTGTCATCTAGCCTTCTGGGGCCCAAAGTCCAAGGAAAACTTAAGCAAAGCATACTATTATTTAGTACATAAAATAAATCAACATTGCATATTATTTTAGTTTTAAATAGTCTTGTCGTTAGGTCACCCTGCTATCTTACCGGATTAAATGTATAAGTACCTATGTTAAATAATCCCTTTCTAGAATTATCGGTGAGATATTGCTTCTATGATAGTGGATCGATCCAATATTGATGATTTTAACGTACTTTTATCATTCAATGCCTCGTTATACACACATACACTCACGCCTGTTATCCTCGAAGGGGTAGGCAGAGGCGCAACTAGTGCACCCACTTTTCGCCGTTATTTCGTCCCATGATGTGATAGGGGGCGAGCATATCGCCACATCGGGCACAAATTCCAGACTCCGAGCTGATACTGAATAGAAAAACTCAATATCAGTTTTTCCCGGGCCGGGATCGAACCCGAGACCTCAGCATTGCAGCCGTCCCGTAATACAACTACGCCACCGAGGCAGTCATATATAATGCCTCGTTATATATTTAGTTTTTCGTGCACCTATAGATAGTTTTACTTATTTCTATTGTATTTTACTTTTATTTCGATACATCACTCGTGGAATACGTACAGTCAGCAGCATAAGTAGCTGAACAAATTCAAAACAAAAAAATCTAGTCTATTCAACACGAAAAGAATGTTTCAATTCGAACCAGTAGTTCCTGAGATTAGCGCGTTCAAACAAACAAACTCTTCAGCTTTATAGTATTAGTATAGATTAATGATGTAAATATAGATTTTCATTGCTCAAGTGTATTTAATGAAGTAAACATGTATCTAAAATTTCTCAATTATGTTAATTACCGTAGTCTAATGACTGAGGCAATGAGTTCATGTAAATCAAATAACTGTTATCAAATATCAATTGTTCTAAACAAAGAAACCTATTATCATGCTTCAATTACACAACCATACATCTAATATAGGCATTAAAATAGGTCAATCTACTTTACATCATTCTAAGCTTCACAGATTCTTCTGAAAGACAATAGGGTAGCTTCCTATGTCTGATTTTGTACATTTATATGAAACAGAAAATAATAAAAAAAAACTTTTGAGAAATCAGTTGTTCATATTTGAAACTAGATGATGCTCGCGGCACCGCCCGCATGAAAAGGTTTTTCCGGGATAAATATATTTTCCCAGGATAAAAACTAGCCTATAGTCTATACAACAAGAGTAATGTAGCTTTGTATTTATTATTGCGTGGATTATTAAAATTATTTCCCGTTAGATTTTGGATTACAAACATTTTTATGCATGTAATAAAAAAAGTAGACAACTTCAGTGATGTACAAGCAACACTGCTAAATCAAACACTGCTAAATCAGACACATAATTCGGTTGACCTTGTGTTTATTTTTGCTCTCAGCACAATGTATATAATATCCAGAATTGTGACACATGAATTTGAAATAAATGTATTTTAAATGCAATATACCTATTTCTATTACGTATTTAAATACTTAAAAAAAACGAATAAGTGCGAGTTGTAATTCTCGCGACAAGGTACTATGCAAACTAGCTTTTTTTGTCATTAAAAAACATATTTACGGATTTCAGACTTTCTCCTTAACATGTACTGTAAGACATTGCTTCTTGCCAAATTTTATAATTCTAGGTCAACGGGAATGACGGGGACATATGCGGTCATATCTTTTGATCTCGTCGATTTACAAGTCTCATTTTTTCACAGCTTGAAGAGACGAGATATTTGTTCACGTATTTATCTGGCTTAGCTAGCAATTTTAATTAGTCACCGATTCCAAAATTGATAATCAGTATAAGTATGGGTAATGTTAAATTGTTTGTTTGCTTTTGAAGGTTTTACGTTTTTACAAGTATTCGGTTTTTGGCCGAATAGGATAAGTTTGGTAGCCGAATATTCGTTGCCAGTCTAATTATAATATACGTAAAAGCAGGTACAGTTAATTTTGTATAGTGGGCGTAGATGGCCTTATTCTAAACTATAGCAAATCAGCTTTGGCTTTCGGCTTTGTGTGCGTTAAATTTGATTGGTGAAAAATATTATTTAAAAAGAAGAAGCCTCTGTATATTATAATTTCTTGGAGTTCAAGTTTACTTCACCTCGTTTATTGTCATCGAAATCAGTTCAATGATTTACTTAGTCGTGAAAGCGCCACATACAAATTTGTTCTCACATCAATTACCAGGAATGTTAGTATGGATTTAACTTTTTTACGTGTTGTTGAGGTACAGTGACCCTCAATTTCATCTATACGTACGAAAAGAACAAAATATGTATAAATTACTTGGCAAATCTATACTATACTAAAGCAGTAAAGCCCAGTGTACACTGAAAAAATGGGGGAATAAAGAAAGGGGGTGACTGTAGAAAAGTAATGGAACACAAATGAGCGATTTTTGTAATTTTTTTCTTTCTGTCAAAACTACTGAAGGGATTTTGATGAAATTTGGTATTGCTATTGCTACTTTTTATCCCGGGAAAATATAAAGTGGGACTTTTATCCCGGAAAAAAGTTTTTCACGCGGGCGAAACCGCGAGCAATAGCTAGTACATAATGATTCAAGCTTTCTCTCTGGTAAATACCGAAAATATTTCAGCGATTAATATACCGGATGTCTAGCAAATCGTGGATAACCCTGAAATCGCTTATAGATGTAATGATGGATTAAAAAAACCTAAATAAGAATTCTACAGTACCACCACATACATGGAATCATTTATGAAAAAATGTTATCTATTTTTAATATTTTTTTAGTTGTTCTAATTGATAGGTAGGAAATAATATGGATAGTTTTTACAATATACGAAAAATAATCATGAAAGGGAATTCTTACCTAATATAACAAGAAATAAGACTGAAAAATCAATGAACGGTTTCAAACCAGTAATTAGCTATAGTGCGTTTAAAAATGGTTGAATTTGAATTAAATTGATCTATATCTGTCAGATAAAAGAGATTATTAAGAAATTGGCAGACCTTATAAAGGAGTTTTGTCTAGAGTTGGTGGCGCTGTGAGAAACGTGTAGCAGTTTAGTTCGCTAGAAGTTTTTGTAGGAACTCGTAGGTGAAACGTGAAAAGATTTAAATGAGAATCGATTTTGCCTTGGATTACTTTACCAGGAAACAAATATCCGCTACTCTCCCTCTTTCTTTTAATGGTAGTATATGATCTCATAACTTAAGTCGTGCTTTCCAAATTTAAATCCTACTAATATTATAAAGACGAAAGTTTGTAAGAATGTATGGATGTTTGGATGTATGGATGTAAGGATGTTTGTTCCTCTTTCACGCAAAAACTACTGAACGGATTTCGATGAAATTTGGCACACGGGTAGATCATGTCCTGGATTAACACATAGGCTACTTTTTATCCCGGGAAAATATAAACCGGGACTTTTATCCCGGAAAAACTTTTTAATGCGGGCGGAGCCGCGGGCAAAAGCTAGTTCCAAATATCTCAAAAAATATTGTTGCGTTGATTCGAGCCTGTCTGTATAAATATTGTACTGTGGATACCAAATTTGCGAGCAACACTCTAGGATGCTGCGAACATGATTATGAACTACGTATGGTGGTAGAATATTTGTACCTGCTCGGATATTGACCACTGTATACAATGTGTAAAGCCAGCAGTAAATGTGTCGCGTTCCGGGATCAGCCTATGTACAGTTAGCAGCATAAGTAGATGAACGAAATAAAAATTTCAAATGGCCTATAACATGTTAAGTTAAAGTGAACATTTTTTTCTTGATTTGAATTAAAGTAAATCTCATTCATTTTTTTTTTGCAGCGAAAAAAGATTAGTAAGAACACAAAAGTATGTAGGCAATTTAAAATTTTGAATTTGTAGACATTATGCTGCTGACTGTACATCCGTTGTCCAACAGGCCGGCATAATAATGCCTTAGACTAACAAGTAATGCCTACTGAGACGTTATTTCTCCCGTCAGTAGACTACCTACGCAGTCCTAAATCCACTTACCATGACGTGCAGTAAGATCACGTTTATGTGTCCAGATAAAAAAAAAGATATGTATAGCCCTGAGCCTAAAAGACATTCAACACCTTACATGGCTATTCTGACCTTTTAAGTGCCCCTGTTATGATGGACAGGCGATATTTTTGATGGTTCAGTTCCTTCATACATGTTGCTTGTAATTCTCCGACCTCTTCTAATTTGGCAGTGTATTCCTTGTTTACGGTCTGCAAAAGAATATTTCATGTTATCACTTTGAGCTAAGGAAAATTTACCATTTGTCAATTATCAAGCTATCGCGCCGGTCTACTCATAAATCGTAAAGGCTGACTGACAAAATTAATACCAATATTAATAATGCGAAAATAACTCTTGACTGTCTGTCACAATTTTACCACTGAACTACTGAGCCAATTTGATGAAATTTGGTACTTAGAGTAAACCTAAACCCAAAGAATGTAAATCGCTTATGGTTTTTTATACGTATATTTTGTCGCAAACCAAAATTCCGCGTGAGCGAAGTTACAAAGATAATAATATAAAATAAGAAACTAAATAAAAAGTATCTCATTTTACAAAAACACTTTTTTTCTATCTGCATAACAACTAGCTACGCGTCAGCTACGTAAGTAGCTAAACAAATTCAGAGCTTTAAATCGCCTATACACTTTAGCATTCTTACCAATTTTCGTTTTCTCTTCAAAACAATAAAATAAGAGGCATTTACTTTACAACACAAAAAAATTGTTTCAATAAAACCAAACACGAATAGGCGATTTGAACTTTTGAATTTGTTCAGCTACTTATGCGGCTGACTGTACTTAACATATTCCCAACTTCCAGCTAATTACATTGGATATTTCCATAATTTAATATTAGATACAGTCAACATTAATATAAACATGCAAATAAAATGAAGTGACTGCTTACAATAAAAAACACAGCGCATATTTATTAACCGACTTCAAAAAAGGAGGTTCTGTATTCGACCTGTATGTAGAGGTGATCATTAAACGTTATAACTGTTAATTTAACTCATTATAAAAAAATAGCTGTTAATTCTATTAACTACTATTGCAATATTCATTAAACGTTTAAACTAATGAACGGACTGCGGAGGCAGTTAATGCCATCCGTTAATTTATTAAACAACTAATCTTGATAACTGTTAATCATAGAAAAATGCTAATAACGCCTCTATAGGTTATTTGTTAAACGAAATTTAATACTACTAACAAGCACAAAAATTATATTTTTTCTTTAGCTAAGACTTAAATTATGCCTTGTCGTGATTTGTGAACAATAAAATCGCCACTTGCAATGATTGCGAAAATAATTTTATTTAGATAACGTCAGAATTGATAAAAGTGGCCGCCATTTTGAATTTCTTTGTTTTAAGGTCAATTGACCTCAAAATCGGTATGTGGGTATAACTTTAATTACCAAAGACTGATCCAATGTCAGAATTGAAAAAAGTGGCCGCCATTTTGAATTTCTTTGTTTTAAGGCCAATTGACCTCAAAATCGGTATCTGTTTTTAACTCTAGTTACCAAAGAACATTCCAATGTCGGAATAGAAAAAAGTGGCCGCCATTTTGAATTTCTTTGTATTAAAGCCTATCGACCTCAAAATCGATATCTGGGCAGGCCTGTAGGTACAAAAGACGGATCCAATGTTAGAATTGAAAAAAGTGGCCGCCATTTTGAATTCCTTTGTTTTAAAGCCAATTGACTTCAAATTCGACATCTGAGTATAACTTTAGTTACCAAAGAACATTCCAATATCGGAATGGAAAAAAGTGGCCGCCATTTTGAATTTCTTTGTTTTAAGGCCTATCGACCTCAAAATCGATATCTGGGTAGGCCTGTACTTACAAAAGACGGATCCAATGTTAGAATTGAAAAAAGTGGCCGCCATTTTGAATTTCTTTGTTTTAAGGCCTATCGACCACAAAATCGATATCTGGGCAGGCCTGTAGGTACAGAAGACGGATCCAATGTTAGAATTGAAAAAAGTGGCCGCCATTTTGATTTTCTTTGTTTTAAGGCCAATCGACCTCAATTTCGACATCTGAGTATAACTTTAGTTACCAAAGAACATTCCAATGTCGGAATGGAAAAAAGTGGCCGCCATTTTGAATTTCTTTGTTTTAAGGCCAATCCACCTCAATATCGATATCTGGGCAGGCCTGTAGGTACAAAAGACGGATCCAATGTTAGAATTGAAAAAAGTGGCCGCCATTTTGAATTTCTTTGTTTTAAGGCCTATCGACCTCAAAATCGATATCTGGGTAGGCCTGTAGGTACAAAAGACGGATCCAATGTTAGAATTGAAAAAAGTGGCCGCCATTTTGGATTTCTTTGTTTTAAGGCCTATCGACCACAAAATCGATATCTGGGCAGGCCTGTAGGTACAGAAGACGGATCCAATGTTAGAATTGAAAAAAGTGGCCGCCATTTTGATTTTCTTTGTTTTAAGGCCAATCGACCTCAAATTCGACATCTGAGTATAACTTTAGTTACCAAAGAACATTCCAATGTCGGAATGGAAAAAAGTGGCCGCCATTTTGAATTTCTTTGTTTTAAGGCCAATCCACCTCAAAATCGATATCTGGGCAGGCCTGTAGGTACAAAAGACGGGTCCAATGTTAGAATTGAAAAAAGTGGCCGCCATTTTGAATTTCTTTGTTTTAAGGCCTATCGACCTCAAAATCGATATCTGGGTAGGCCTGTAGGTACAAAAGACGGATCCAATGTTAGAATTGAAAAAAGTGGCCGCCATTTTGGATTTCTTTGTTTTAAGGCCTATCGACGACAAAATCGATATCTGGGCAGGCCTGTAGGTACAGAAGACGGATCCAATGTTAGAATTAAAAAAAGTGGCCGCCATTGTGAATTTCTTAATTAAAATAAACGACGCAAGAGACGTGTTGAACATGTTATCGCTAATGCTTTTCACGTAACTCCTTATTTCTTGACCGTTATAACTTAACTATTAATTTAACACGTTATTTTTTTTTAATGTTTAACTTTTAACCATTAATAATTTTTAACCATTAATCACATCACTACCTGTATGTATGTATGTATGCAAGTTGGTATGTCTGTGATTTTCCCAAAAACGACTGATCCAATTTGGATGTGATGTTCATTATTCAAATATATATTTTTCAGGGAAGGTTTTAGTATAATATATAATTTATTAGGATCTGATGAAGATCTTCGGAGATAGACCATGGAACTCTTCAATAACTAACAGCATATGAACTATGAATGCTGCAATTGTATATCTATGATGTATTGTTTATACCATTCCATAATTAACTAACAAAAAAACAATAAATAAATACTATTACCAAAAAATAAAGCCAAATTCCAAACCACTAAAAACCAAAAAATATTTAATTTAAATATACAAATACTAGCTTTTGCTCCGGGCTTAGCCCACATTAAAGTATTTTTCCTGTATAAAAGTTAAGTACAAAAAACTAAAATGACAAGTACCAGGCGACAACTGATGGGGTGCAAAGTCAGGAAACCTCCACGTGGTGCACCCTGGGCAACGGAGCGTCGGTCGAGTTGATCGGCGCTACGGCCAATATCCTGACAACAGTGGTCTCGGCGGTCGTCGCCGCTTTTTGCGGTGGCTGCCGCGTTTTTAGATGGTGGGCCCGTTTATTCGGGCGGCTCCCGGTTCATCCGGGAGTGTCGACGGGCTCGGTGTGCGCTAACACCGCCCCGAGCAGGCAGCGGGGGGGAACCTTCCTCTCCGCTGTCACCGTTGCAGATCGTAATCTAGTATGGAGGTCCGTGGACATGTCTCGCGCTCCTGCTGGACCGAGGGTCTTGGCTTAATCGCCCGGACCACGAGGGAGAAAACCTCTATAAAAAGTTCCCCGAATCCCAAGCGGCGGCGCACCGCGAGGGGATGCATGGCCGATGGGTAGTTCGGTCACTAGTGCGACCCCCGCCAGAGTACCGGCCGACCCTCTTGGCGGGTTACGCTAGGCTTACCCAGGTACAGGGGGCACTGCCTGGGTGGACTCTTATTTCCCCCATACTCGTGGGATTCATTATGAATAATTTAAACCCAAAAATAACTTTGACGAGGGTGCCTACTCCAGTTCCGGCTGGAGAGGCGGAGATTGGTGGGCGAAAGCCCGTTGATGGCGGACGAAGAGTCGGCGCGGACAAGATGTCCACAGGCGTCGACTCTGAGTCGAGTATGAGCGTTTCCTCCGCTCGGAGCCGTAGGCTCTGGAGGAAACGCTCAGAGCTGAATAACAGCAGGTCGTCCTTAGGGAGCGACACTGAGGAGCCGGTCCCGAAGTCGCAAGCGACAACCGGACGCGGCAGAGGAGGACCATCTTTGGTCGACGATTCCGTCGACCAAAGAAAGAAAGCCAAGGCGCGCGATCTCCTGAAGCGCAGGGAGGCCCGCCAAAGGGCAAGGAGGGAGGAGAGCGAGGAGGGCATGGTCCTTCGCTCTGCCGCCAAACCGAAGGTGCCCGCCGAGGAGGTGGCTGTCGCTGCGGCGGCGGAACCGGCACCGAGCGCTCGCCCCAAAGGCGAGGCCAAAAAGTGGCGTGACAAGTGCGCCAAATTGGAGGAGGCGGTGAAGGAGCTGAAGCGTGAAAACGCTTCTCTCCTTCGCCGTCTGGAGGAGCTGGCAGCAGTGGAGGCCAAGTGGCAGGCCAGGATGGAGTCCATCCTCGCAGGGCCGGCCCAGAGGCCTCCACTGGCCCATGAGAGAAGGTCCACCCCCGGGGACATACCACTCCCCGTCCAGGGTGGCTTCGTTGGGGGAGCTCCCCAGCCTTCCTCTAAGGGGAAGGGGAGGGGGAAGGGGAAAGGAGCAGTGCAGCCTGCTCCTCTCAAGGCCCCTGCCATAGTGGCCGGGCCTTCCACCTCAGCTGCCGTGGCGGTCGCTGGACCGTCAGGGGTGCCCAAAAAAGGGAGGGGGAAAGTCGCCACCCCCGCTGCCCCCGTCGTCGCGAGGACTGCTCCAAGGGAGCCTCGCCCGCTACCACCAGCCCCAGTGTCCATGGACACTGAATGGACGGTGGTGGTGGGAAAGAAGAAGCGGGGGAAGAACCCCGCCGCAGCGCCCGCAGTTATACCGCAGACGCAACAGAGGAGGCAGAGGCGCAAAGAGCCCAAACTGCGTCAGCCACGCTCGGCGGCCATAGTGCTGTCGCTGACGCCGGCGGCGGTGGCCAAGGGGTTGACCTACGCGAAGGTGCTGACGGACGCTCAGCACCGCGTGGACCTCGCCGGCCTCGGCATTGATAGGCTGAGGCCCAAGGTGGCAGCCACGGGTGCCATGCTCTACGAGGTGCCCGGGGCTGAGTCGGAGCGGAAGGCGGACTCCCTCGCCGCAAGGCTGAGGGAATGCTTTGGCGGGTCGGAGGATGTCCAAATCTCCCGGCCCACCAAGTGCACGGAGCTGCGGCTGTCGGAGTTGGATCCGGCAGCCACTTCCGAGACGGTCGCAGCGGCACTCAGCGTTGCTGGCGAGTGCGCAGTCGACGCTGTCAAGGTCGGACAGATCCGGCCTGACCGCTCCGGCCTGGGCGCAGTTTGGGCCAAGGTGCCAACAAAAGTGGCACAAAAAATAAAGGCGGGCCGCCTGATGGTGGGGTGGACAGTGGCCCGGGTGACGGTGCTAGGGGCGCGCCCTATGCGCTGTTTCCGTTGCCTTGAGCACGGACACACGCAGAGCACCTGCACCGGAGGACCGGACCGCAGCGATCTCTGTTATCGCTGCGGCAAACCGGGCCACAAAGCCCGCGGATGCGAGGCCGCGCCGAACTGCGCAGTCTGCGCGGCCGCAGGGAGGCCCGCCAAGCATCCGGTGGGCGGGAAGGCGTGTCCCGCCCCCTCCCGTCGCGATAGGCGCCGCGACGGGACACGAAGTGCTGCTGCCGCTGGGGCCTTGACCCAGCCGCAGTCAGCGAGCCCACCGCAAGGGGCCGCGATGGATGTGGTAGAGATCGCCCAATAATGGAATTAAATTTCCTCCAGGCGAACATCAACCACTGTGCCAGTGCCCAGGACCTGTTGTCCCAAAGCCTGGCGCAGTGGTCGGTGCAAGTGGCCGTGGTCGCTGAGCCGTACTTTGTCCCCCCCCGGGATAACTGGGCGGGGGACCTTGACGGCTTGGTGGCTATCATCAGCCGGGGCGCCGCTGGCTCCCCACCCTTCGAAAAAGTAGCGAAGGACAGGGGATGCGTGGCGGTTCTGTTGGGAGACATTTGGATAGTAGGAGTGTACTTTTCTCCCAACAGACCCCTCGCCGAATTCGAGTCTTTCCTCGTTCGGCTGGGGGCCTTGGTGGAACAAGGCCAACCTCACCCGGCGGTCGTCGCCGGCGACTTCAACGCCAAGTCCGTGGCTTGGGGTTCGCCGGCGACGAACGGTCGTGGTCGGGTCCTGGAGGAATGGGCGATCTCTGTCGGCCTGGTCGTCCTGAACAGGGGGTCGGTGGACACGTGCGTGCGGCACAACGGCGGGTCTTTTATAGACCTGTCGTTTGCGAGTGCCGCCGTCGCACGCCGTGTCCGGGACTGGAGAGTCCTCGTGGGCGTGGAGACGTTGTCGGACCATCGTTACGTCAGGTTCGGCGTCTCCGCGTCCCCGAGTGTCCAGTCCGGTGGTGTACCGAGTGCCCCAAATCAGGACGGCCCGCGGTGGGCGCTTCGTCGCCTCGATGGAGAGGCCCTAGTGCTGGCCGCTCTGGTCATGTCGTGGCTCCCCGTGCCGGACGGGCCGGTACGGGTTGAGCAGGAGGCGGAGTGGTTCGGGGTGGCAATGTCGGATGTCTGCGACGCCGGCATGCCCCGAGCTCTCCGCCGTTCGCCGGTGCGACAGGTGTACTGGTGGTCGGCGGAGCTAGCGCAGTTGCGCGCGTCGTGCGTGGCTGCGCGCCGCCGATACGCCAGGCATCGTCGTCGCCGGCTAAGAGACGAGAATCACGCAGACCAGGAGCGGCGGCTCTATGGCCTCTACAAAGAGGCAAAGAGAGCGCTGCGGGTGGCCATTCATGGGGCCAAGGTCGCGGCACGTAAGGCGTTCGTGGGGACTCTCGACAGGGACCCGTGGGGGCGCCCTTACCGGATGGTGATGAAGAAGCTTCGCCCAGCGGCGCCCCCGCTGTCGCAGAGTCTCCGGCCAGAATTACTGGCCAACGTAGTCGCGGCCTTGTTCCCGGCCACCGAGGAGTTCACTCCTCCACCGATGGCGCCACCGGATGTGGCGTCATCGTCGAGTGAGAATCCGGCAAGGGATATCTCGGAGGTTTCGCCCGCTGAAATGCGGGCGGCAGTGCTTCGGCTGCGGAGCAAAAACACGGCCCCAGGGCTCGATGGCATCCCCGGGAAAGCCTGGGTGCTAGCCCTCGAGTACCTGGGCCCGAGGCTCCGCAGCTTATTCACCGCCTGCCTGGAGCAGGGCGTCTTCCCGGTGCGTTGGAAAACCGGGAAGCTCGTCCTGCTGAAGAAGGGAGGACGACCCGCAGAGTCGCCGTCGGCCTACCGGCCCATCGTGTTGCTCGACGAGGTGGCAAAGCTCTTCGAGCGCATCATTCATAACCGCCTCGTCGAGCACCTTGAAAGGGTCGGACCAAATCTGGCCGACGAGCAGTTTGGATTTCGGAGGGGACGTTCCACTGTCCACGCGATTCTGCGGGTGAAGGCACAGGCGGAGGATGCAGTGGCCAGAGGCAGTGTAGTGATAGCTGTATCATTGGATATATCCAATGCTTTCAACTCGCTGCCCTGGCCCTGCATCCACGAGGCACTGCGGTACCACGTGGAGCCGCCCTATCTCCGGCGTTTGGTGCACGCGTACCTGTCTGACAGGCACGTGGTGTATCCGGGCGCCGATGGGTGGCACCGAAGAGCGATGTCGTGCGGTGTTCCACAGGGCTCGGTTTTGGGCCCTCTCCTGTGGAACATCGGGTACGACTGGGTGCTCCGTGGTTCCAATCTCCGGGGCGTCGGCGTGACTTGTTACGCCGACGATACGTTAGTCACAGCGACTGCTGGGACCTTTCGGGACGCCGCAACTCTGGCGGCGGCGGGCACCGGCCAAGTAGTTCGGAGAATACAACGTTTAGGGTTGAAGGTGGCCCTCGAGAAAACCGAGGCCGTGTGTTTTCACGGACCTCGGAGAGGGCCACCGGCCGGTGCCGGCATCGTCGTTGGGGGGGTGCGGATCCCCATCGGCTCTAGTATGAGGTATCTAGGTTTAGTCCTGGATAGCCGATGGCGATTCCGCACCCACTTTAAGGAGTTGAGGACGAAATTGTCCCGGGCAGCGGGCGCTCTTTCCCGCCTGCTGCCCAACCTGGAAGGTCCTGGCTTCCCTTGCCGGAGGCTGTATCACGGAGTCGTGCGGTCCATAGCCCTTTATGGCAGCCCCGTTTGGGCTGACTCCCTGGGCCGCCCCTGCGTCGCCCTTCTGCGCGCCCCGCAGAGAGCTTTAGCGCAGCGGGCGGTCAGGGCGTACCGCACGGTCTCTTTCGAGGCGGCTTGCCTATTGGCCGGATTCCTGCCCTGGGACCTGGACGCCAAATCCCTTGCCGATGTATTCCATTGGCGGGAGGAGGCGTTCAGTCGCGGGGAGCGTCCGGCCCTGAAGGAGGTGGAGGCCAAGAGGGCCGCCTTACGGCGAGCCGCCGTGGAGGAGTGGCGTCTCAGGCTGGAGGCCCCGTCGTGGGGGCACCGGGTCGTAGAGGCAGTGCGTCCTGTCTTTGCCGAATGGCTGGACAGGCGCCACGGAGCGGCAACATACCGCCTGACGCAGGTGCTCACCGGGCATGGCTGCTTCGGTGAGTTCCTGTTTCGGGTGGTAGGTGTAGAAGAGTCGGCCGTGTGTCACTATTGTGACAACTGCCCAGTGGACACGGCCCAACATACGTTGGAGTGTTGTCCAGCCTGGGATGAGGAGCGCAGCGCTCTCAGAACAGTCGTCGGAGAAGACCTCTCGCTGCCGGCCGTGGTCGCTTCCATGGTCGGCGGCCGGGAGGCCTGGCAGGCGGTGGCCCACTTCTGCGAGGCGGTCCTCTCGCGGAAGGAGAGTGCCGAGAGGGATCGCCAGCGCAGTGGTGATCCCTCCCGCCGCCAGACGAGACGTAGGAGGCGTCGGGTGGACGACTGACCGACGTCTCCCGCCCTGTGGATTGGGGGCGTTTGGAGAATTCCACCACGGTATCCCCTGCCTGTCGTAAAAGGCGACTAATAGGGGCCTCCGGGGGTCACGGGTGGGCGGGACGTGCCGCCCACCCATTAGTCTAGCCAACTTCTGTGGCCCCCGTGATGGACATGTCCGAGGCAGCGTGTCTCACGCTGCCTCGGACACAAAAAAGGCGGACACGGTACGGTGTTTCGGGGGCTTCTGAGCCCCCGCAACAGGAAAAGGACCGCAAAAAGCGGTACGCGCAGGGGCGGTTGCGGACGACAACTTAGACGTGAGTCGGAGGAAGCCCGCAGCCGCCCCTAATGAGCCGAAGATGGCCATTTAAAAAAAAAAAAAAAAAAAAGGCGACAACTGATACAGATCGAGAGATCTTGCAATGTGATCGGTCAGCGACACTTTGGTACAAAACGTCTTTCCATCCAGTATGAGTAGATCCCTGACTTCCCCTGATCCCTGACTGAGAGAAAGGCACTTGCAGTCACAACAGAACATATAATTTATTTCTCTTTTTATTTATTTATTTCTATATATTATGCACATATTATACATATAAATCTTCCACTTGAATCACTCTATCTATTTAAAAATTGCTGCCTCTGACTGCTATGACTGCCTCGGTGGCGTAGTGGTATTGCGTACGCATTACGAGTACGATTTGCGCGCTGAGTCCTGGGTTCGAATCCCGGGTCGAGCCAAAAAAATTGTGACTGGGTTTTTCCATCTTAAAAATTACTCAGTCTCAGAGTCAGGAAGTTGGCGGTGTGATACCCCCGTGCCTCGGAAAGCACGTAAAGCCGTTGGTCCTGCGCCTGATCTCTCTCCGGTCATGTCCGATTGCCGTCTCACCGGACTATGAGAGTGAAGGAATAGCGAGTGCACCTGTGTATTGCACACACACACTTGTGCACTATAATATCTCCTGCGTACCTGGCTGATCTCCGTTGAGATTGGCCGTCGTGGCCGAAACTGGCTAGGAGGATTTTCATTTTTTCTATTTAAAAATGCAATTAAATCTGTTGTGTGGTTTAAAGATCTAAGTGTATATAGTGAATACATGTCCAAATAATGATGTTGGATAAATGATTTAAAGATTATTATCATTCACTGCATGTAGATCAATTACCAAAAGCTGGTGCATACAACACATTCACAAGTTACATGTGTAGTCTCTGTGAATATACAAGCATCACTTGTCTTAACAACATATTGTTTACAGAGGTTTTATTGCATCTATGTATTAGTCCCTCCAATTTTAATAATTTGAAACACTTTATTCTCTGTTTAAAATTGTATCAGTTAAGGTACTAGCATCAGTAACCAACTTATATTATACTCAGATTTTTATA
Organism: Lapara coniferarum; assembly: GCA_949316025.1. Taxonomy (NCBI): domain Eukaryota; kingdom Metazoa; phylum Arthropoda; class Insecta; order Lepidoptera; family Sphingidae; genus Lapara; species Lapara coniferarum. Next base: position 33,803,202 of record OX438921.1, on the reverse strand, counting down.
ATGTAATTGGTAAGCACACTTTTGTCCATTAGATCTTGTTTTCTCCATCATGTGATAGGAGTAGGGCTGCCATCACTTAAATTGCCGACGCCGGATATACACGGCGGCAAAATTCCCGGACATTTGGGCGAAATATGGGTTTTTCCCCGGACACTTCTGAAAAAATATTTTGCCATGCCTTCTTGAATGCGGGTTATTATGAATGAATTTTCAACTTGGGTTTATTTCAATATATCGCTTATCTATAAAAAAAATTATTTCCCCTGACAACAAGTGTCCAGGTTTCACCCGGACACTTTTTGAAACCCCTGCCGGACGGCCCCCAGACGCCCTTCAAACTAGGACAAATCAGGGGAAATCCGGACGAATGGTAGCCCTATATAGGAGGTAGTTTAGTTTTCATAGTGCACAAATTCTAACCCTGGGCAATGCAGATTTTTTAAAAAATTATATTTACTATTCTGTTTTGTTTTTATCACAGTTTTGCATTTAATTAATCTCGTGCACTTGAACTATGATTCTGGGTTTGATGTTGAGGTTGAACAAGCATTTGTCAGTAATTTTAACAAAGGAAGGATCTACATCAGACAGCATAGGTGTGTCTAATGTTATAACTTACACTTCATAATATTAATTTATGTTCAATTTACGTTTAATGCGTTCCACTATTATGAAGGACTTTGCAATTGTACTATTCATACAATAATAAATTTTTGCTCTATCACATCATGGGTCAATAGAAAGTTGAGAAATGTGTTGATGGACTTCTTGAACCTCAGCCTACAACAAAAACTTCCAACACATATATCTTTCTACTAGCTTTTGGCTGTGGCTCAACCAGCGTGAATGAGTTTTTCTAGGCTTAAAGTACCACTTTATATTTTCCTGGGATAAAAAGTAGCCTATGTGTTAATCCAGGACATGATCTACTTGTGTGTCAAATTTCATCTAAAACCGTTCAGCAGTTTTTGCGTTAACGAGTAACAAAAATCCATACATTCATTCTTACAAACTTTCGTGTTTATAATATTATATTAGTAGGATACTAAGTATATAAGAAATATTAAGTATGATAGGTCAGCAGACCGTTTAAATAAACTATTGTTCTAGTTGCGATGCTATAATTTACACAACGTAAATTACATTATCAATGGAAATAAAAATAATACACAAGTATTGCTGCATGCACGGTTACATTTTGCAGGTTTCGCGATAGTGAGTAAGGGATTAGATTTCGTAAAAAAATATCACAACAGTTACTGCACCGCATAACCTGATTCAAACTGTAAATAAGATTGATTTCTCGAGAGGTTTACAAAACAACTTCGTTGAAGTCTTGCATTGGAAGTAACTACTGGGTTTACAGAATAGTGTATATAAATAAGTTTGTAAGGGATGTAATCGTAAAATTTGAATTAACGTAATTTATTCGCTAGGACAGTACACTTATTTTCATACACAAAATATTTTTGAGGAGTGCTAGTTATTTTATCGAAGCCGAAGAACATGATTCACGCGTCTTACCTCCAAACGCTTATAATCTGCAACTAAGTCTTCCCACTCTTTGCAACACTCTTCTATATCCATTATAAACCTTTAAATAAAATGTGCTTAGAAAATGAGCAAAAATTATGAACACGAAGATACAAATTCCATTCCCACTTCTAGCCGCGCCCGGTAATGCTAGAACAAAAAATATCGACCATAGAAACTGACAGTGCAAGAATCTCAACTGACATTCCGCGCCCCTCTTTCGTCGTCTTCACCCCCGCCAAGAACAGTCGCCATTTTTACCATGTGTCACTGTCAAAAAAGGCAAGCGTCGGCCATCACCTCTTTAAGTCCACAAATACAGTAATATCCAATCAATGTAATTTCAACATTTTTAACAATATTACGAAGGTGTTGTGTATCCAAGTGGAATAGTTTACGACAAGACGTTATTGCATCAATTTCCCGCAAGGAAAGACATTAAAATCCGGTGGATACAGTGCATAGGTAGTGAAAATGTTTGTGATACAAAGAACATGTATGTTTGCCATAAGCATTTTGAGCAAAGATTTGTTTACCAGGCAACAAAACGCTTGAAGAGTGAAGCCTATCCAAGTTTATTTACAGACTTGGAGATTTCTTCAGGAAATTCGTCATTGGTTTATGAAGAAACAGGTAACTTATCTTTCAGAACCGAAGATACTTTTAAGATATAGCTAAATTGTTTAATATTATATGTCTTGTCTTTTCTAGGTCCTCTGAAGTACAGAAATCACGATAATGCACGAAAGCGACACATTGCCCATACATACTCAAAAACTGAAGAAAGTATCCCGTTTAAAGTGGCATGCTCTGAAGTCAATGGTATGTAGTAATTTATGTATATTGTGTAATCTAAATTCTAACACACACACACTCACGCCTATTATCCCCGAAGGGGTAGACACAGGCGCAACTAGTGCACCCACTTTTTTCCTTTATTCCGTCCCATGATGTGATAGGGGGCGAGCCTATCGCCATATAAATTCTAAAGTTGCCTGCCATCTGGTGAGCAGCTGGCTTGTCTCTATTAATTAGTCATCAACTTTGCTCTGTGTCTGAAGACAGTCATGTGTAGAATAATAAGCATAAGAATAAGATCTGTCCTAAAGTAATGACAAGGCCAAAAAGTATACTGTGTTTATTGATAGATTTGAATAATAATTGGTAAATGTAAGATGTTTTATTGTTTTTTTTTCAGTGATTTGTAAGTCAAGACAGTCTGCTGCTGTGACCTCCGGAACTGAGATCCAGGGTACACAAGGTATTTATTTGTTTGAAGTTTGTTGTATTGTGGTCCTACAAAGACTTTGTTGACTATTTTTTTATGTATAATATTTTGTTTTATTTTCAGCTTCATCATACAAAACTCCAAAAAAGTTGGTCAGAAGGTGATTAATAAAAACATTGGGCACCTTATCTCCACAATGTCAACTAATTTATAATGAATATAAGAAAGCAAAACGTATAAGTAATTATAAATCCAGAGCGCAGAAGGCATTGGTATTCAGTAAAGAAAAGTCTTTAGAGGGTTTAACTAAAAATATAAATCCTTTAACTAAGAAAGTTCTGTGGAAATTATGCAATAAAAATAAAAAGGCACGTAGATTTACAATGGATAAAATTAATTTAATTTAATTTTATTTTTTTCTTAACTCTGGTGTTATTGAAAACTTTTTTGGACTGCCTCGGTGGTGTAGTTGTATTACAGTACGACTGCAAAGCTGAGGTCTCGGGTTCGATCCCCAGGTCGGGCAAAGTGATATTGAGTTTTTCTATTCAGTATCAGCCCGGAGTCTGTAATTTGTGCCCGATATGGCGATAGGCTCGCCCCCTATCACATCATGGGACGGAATGATGGCGAAAAGTGGGTGCACTAGTTACACCTCTGCCTACCCCTTCGAGGATAACAGGCGTGAGTGTATGTATGTATGTATGTATGTATGTATGTATGTATGTTTTTTGGACAAGTACAGGCATACAATTATTATAGATTTAATAATCCGACTGCCCACTCTTATTAACATTTAAAGCTCTATTAATAACAAGATTTATAAGTTTTAATTGTGAAGATTTTGGTATCAATATTTTAAATTTAGAATCCTTGTTTGAAAATGTGAATTCTGCACCAACGATGAACTCTAAATTAGATAGTTCAGATATAACTGAAAATATAGAGTTTAGTAATGAAGAAAATATTCATGAACAAGCCAGACGAGAATAGTTAAATATTCATTCAAAGGCATTTCATTCATTCATTCACAGAAGGGTGGGTAACAAGGAAAGTGCTTTTTAAAATTAATAATTGTGCAGAATGTAAAAGCAATCTTTTAAGTGAATAATAATATTCACAATTTCATAATAGAAAAAGAATATAAAAGTTGTAAGAATGCAAGAAAGTTAAGTTATCCCCATGAAAACATTGTTATAAGTTTTGGTAATGTAATTAAAATTACAAACGAATATTTGGAACAACAAGGACATAAAAATAATATTAGTAAAAACATTAAACAAAGTATATGTTCCAAATATTCTTTTGAATTGCCATTCTCACGAAAACTTAGTTCCTGAATATTTGTTAGACATAAGTATCTCTGTATTTTTATTGGTGCAATGTAATAAACAAAATATTAAAAGGGATAGACATCATAAGGGCCGAAAAATATAAATTTAAAAAATGCAGAAGAAAGCATTGCTTAAATTTAAGAAAAAGTTTAAAAATAAAAATATAAAATAAAAACCTGTTTTATTTCAACATGTAAATTTTTTCCTTAATATTAAATATTTTTTAAGTTAAAAGGAAAGAACCTAATCACTAAATAATCAACAAGGCTGTATGGGCCTGAAAAAATATTCCATCATGGGCTGCATGGTTTTGTTCCTTTGCCTATACTACAAATGTCCGTAAAAAAACAATTAAATGTCATCTGACAAACTTGCAAGTCTCCTTTACGGTTCAAAGATAATGTATCCGACATGGCGGTCTGAACGTAGTTCTTCTGAGTAGTCTGTGCTTCTAGCTTCTACTGGAACTTGACACTTCGCACTTCGCAATTTCGCAGTTCGCCTCAGTGTTGCCAGATGTTTGACGGTTGAAGTCGCCGAAAATTCATTATGAAGTAGCCTAAAGTCGCCTCTTCGTATATAGAGAGTTGAAGGAGCAAAAACCTCCCGGTTTTCTAATTAATAGTGGTCCAACGCGGCGAAGATTCGAAGTAGCCTAAAATCGCCCACTTCTGTGGGGACGCGGAGAGCTAAATAAAAAAAAAGGTCCCCAGTTTTCAATAATTGTGTGCAAGGGGATCTTAGTACATGTTTTGTACCCTCAAAGCTATAAATATCCTCAAATTCGACAAAAACAATGCATAAAACACGAACTTTCCGAACTAGCCTAAATTGGCGACTAATCACCTTATTCGCGTAGTGTGCGGCGGCTTGAACTGGGCCAACACCCCGCACTGTGTTGTGTGTGTGCTGGATTGCGTGAGTGGGAATATGGCGATACCAGTGACAAAGTAACAAATGCGAAAAATCGGGAAATAGCGTTTATTTCACACACTGAATCGAAAGTTACAAAGTTCAGCCACAACGGTAGCCAAATTCTCCCGGCGTTAATATTCGGCGCGTAGTCTCTCGTTGCTACGCCGTAGCTATGCGACGTAGCTGGAAGTCATCCTCGTAGCACCGTGCCACAGCTGATGAGGAAGGATGGTCCACTCTGCATAAGCGCCTTTTTCCTCTTCAAACTTGCAGACTTCTTCTTTCTTGCCGACTACTTGCTGTTTTCTTTCTTGATGTACCGAACTATTTACAAATTAAAACTCCTAACAATGTGACTCAATATTACAAAAAAACAAATTAGCTTAAGTACTCCGCGGCTATACCGTACGGAGCTCTAAGAGGGCCTTCCCTCTTTCTAGGACCTCTTTTTCACTTTCAAGATTACACTTATTTTCAATTCGCGCCTAAGTTAAATCTATATGCCTAAACTATAACTGTCTTGGTACATAGACACTAAGTGACTCTATATACTAAACATCATAAAACAACCTCATGTGCATTACAAAAAAGTTATCGTGATTTACTTACTCTAAGTTTAACACAAACGATGCACACAAGCAACATTTCTAAAAATAACTATTCAGACTTTATACACACGTTCATCCCGCTACCTCAGCGGGGTAGGCAAAGTTCTAACCTACACTATGACACCGAATGAAACACTAAACAGTCCATACCGGGTGAGTTATAAGCGTTCAATGACCCTAGCGATAACACGATTTTTTCACTGAGTTCATTCACTAAAGTCTATGACGTCACTAAGAGGTCCGAGTTCTATTACGTAATCGCGCATGCGCGGAATGCACTTTACGTTGTTCTCTCTTCGAGAATATGCGTCCTGCACACGTAGCCTAAACGGCATCCGGTCGCCATTCGCAATTTTTGGTCGCCCCGACACTCTTCAAGATAGCCTAAATGGCGAAAAGTCGCCTAATCTGGCAGCACTGGGTCGCCTCCAGTCAGTGCCGTGTTGCCAACCCTACTGTTGAAACAGTAGATTTACTGTTTTTGCTTTGTCATCCCAGTATTCTGTTTGAGTCGGAATTTTACTGTTTTTTGTATTGTTGATTTTTACATGCGTTTTCACGGGTTTTGAGAACAGGTTAGTTAATGACTACATACTAAAATGGTGCAGGAGATTTTTTTTAGGTCATAACCCTATCCACTTACCCTACTTCTCTGATGTTACCGACGGAAAAATCGAAATCGACGACCTTTTTTTTGCTCCTCCTTCAAAATCCCCGCAGCTACTGTTTTTATATTAGGGATGTTTTTTGGTTTCATGAGTTCTTGACAGTGGTCTGGGACGACAAAATGTGAAATCAGTAGAGTTGCCAAGAAATCGGTATATATGGAGCAAAAATCGGTATATGCAAAAAAACAAGCAGCATTTAATGAAAACCCCCCAAATTTTTTACTCTAGGGACTATTATTGTACCAAAAGGAGGTAATTTCAGCAAACCAACAAACGAGGGTCACGCATCCCCCCCCCCCCCCCGTCATGAAAGTAAACATGTCAAACAAATTTTGTAAAAATACTGCCCCGCCACCCCAAACAGCACCATATTTAACCAAGGAATCGTAAAATAAAAAGGAGATTTTATATTAGCTTCGAATCGCTGAAAATCGGTAGAAAAATCAGGAAAATCTTCTAGCTTTCAAAAAATCGTTGAAAAATCATGTCAGTTCGGTATTTCGGTAGGACAGGCCCAAAATCGGTAGAAATACCGAAAAATCGGCAGGTTCGAGACCACTGGTTCTTGAGTTTCTTTGAGTCTGTGGTGTCCAAGGAGATTATCTATACTAATATTATAAAGCTGAAGAGTTTGTTTGTTTGTTTGTTTGAACGCGCTAATCTCAGGAACTACTGGTGCGAATTGAAAAATTCTTTTTGTGTTGAATAGACCATTTATCGAGGAAGGCTATAGGCTATATAACATCACGATGCAACTATTAGGAGCGAAGAAATAATGGAAAATGTGAAAAATGCGGGGAAAATTATTCATCCTTGAGGGCTTCCATTGCGTGCTGTTATAGTTATATAATGCACCCTTTCCTGCCTATCCTGCACTTTCCTATTGTCCACTCAGCTCTCCCATACATCATATATACCGGTCCCCCTTGGTCCCCGCCAGTCTCTTCCCATCCTTCACGCTAGACGGCTGTCTTTTAAAATTATTTCGTGTTTTTATTTTTTAAAAACCCATTTACAAAGTCCTGTATAACATTTGGTGGCAGCGTAAAGGGATTTCTTAAAAGAATCCCCGGACGTCTTCAACAATAACTGCGGCAGTAACCATTCGGACAAAAGTGCAGTGAAAAAGTGTACAAGTTCGAGCCGGCCCACTCCGAATTATTGTGTAACCTGCAAGGAAGCCATCACTGCGACTGTTCGTGCTGTACAACAACCAGCCAGCAGCCAATCTCCTGCGATCCTGTGTTCCTGATTAGACGACTCCTTGCGCGCTAGCAAGTAAATCCTAGAGAGACTCCAAGGAAGAATTATGTTCATCGCAATCATCCTCTCAGCATTCCAGTGAGTAATTTTTTAAATTCGGATTTTGGTCATTGCTATACTATAATTGTTTCTTGTGTTTATAATTTCTACACTGTGTATTGTCCAATTGTACAAATTATTGATAGTATTATAATTCCACAATGGCTGAGAGATCACAGAGCCCAAAATTTGAAACCCCCGAAATCGCGGTAATTAATACAGAAGAGGAAGTTTACTGTTACGTACATACGTTTCTCTTGTAATCAAATCGAGATAAAAGCATCCATTGATTTAGAATGTAATAATGTTTTAGAACCACTGACTATAAGATATAACGATATCGTTTCCGAATACTCTGCTATCTCTCACCTAGTAACTAAAAGATCCAAACGAAGCGCTCTTATAGGTGGTATTGGTACTTTGTCTAAAATTATATTCGGTACTCTAGACGAGGATGACGCTATCAAGTATGATAACGCCATTCAAGATATTCAAAATAATGAAAAAAGACTGGGTTCATTAATGAAAGAAAATATCTTAGTAACAAGTTCAGTTCTATCAAAATTTAATGATACTTTGCATAAAATAAAACTTAATGAAGCCAGCCTCAATCAAGCTATCGACAATTTCGTATTAAGATTAAAAAATATTACAATAATATCTAATGAATTATTAATTAAGTCTAACATTAATTCAATCTTAAACATTTTAGAAGCATCGTTACTTGCGTTATCTTTCCAGTTGGCAGACATAACAAATGCAATCCTATCATGTAGTCATAACATCCTGCACCCGGCGGTTTTACCACCCGTGCAGTTATACCAAGAAATTGTTGATAACTATAGATACTTACCTGTAGACCTTAAGTTACCTGTCAGCTTAACGTTAGGCAATATTCATAGCCTATCAAATATTTCTAATGTAATGTGTTATAGCCTAAGCAACAAGATTGTTTTTATTTTAAGGATACCATTAGTATCTCCTAGAGAGTATGACCTATTTCATAGTATAGCTTTACCTACCCCTCATGATAATGTAAACCCAAACTCTTTTAGTTTTATAATACCTAGCACTAAATACATAGCAATGACCAAAGACAGATCCGAGTACTGCACTCTAGACTCACTGAGGGAATGCATAACTACAAATCCACGTGAATACATCTGCGACGTGACAACAGTGTTCCCGTCCAGTGCAAATCCGTGCTGTGAGAGTGAAATCATATCAAGCGTAATAAGTGCGTTACCAGTGCAATGTAAAACTGACTTCATCCACGGAAATATAGATCTATGGACACCACTATCTAATAATAATTGGTTGTATGTGCAATCCCAGGACAACGAACTATTCATAGAATGTCCCAATCAAGGGATAACCAATATCAATATTGTCGGTACAGGGATATTGACTGTCCCAAACAATTGTGTAGCACATTGTAGAAATACGCAATTATTGCCAAAATTTAATAGCATAAAAATCAATGTCACTGTAGTCAGATCAGATTTCAACATACTAAAAGATTCATGTTGTAATTTAGCTAAGATTAAAAAATTAATAAGTAATGAGCCCCCTTTGATATTAAAAAATATTGATTTCGACATATTTACCGCAGATACTAAATTAAAAATTAAAATCACTATCTGACGACGCAGATAGGGTTGTGGACCAACCCAATATTATCAAATACGGGACTCATTACTCCGTTATAACAATTATATTAGTTATTATCATTTCTGTATTTGTTAGTTTTAAGTTCATTAAATTTATTAAATCGAACAGCCGCCTATCCCAACTTACACCAACATTTTCCCTACCTATCCCTGTTAATCCACCCACAGATCCAACACCAGATCCCGAACCAAGCATCATACCCATGGAGACCTTTAAACCCCGTTCTGATGATCAAAATCTCCCATCTCCTAGCATCAGAACCAAAATATAACTTCCACATCCTTCATCCCCTAAACATCGAAATTCAACCCCGATGTTTAGTCCACCCCAGGGAGGTGTTATAGTTATATAATGCACCCTTTCCTGCCTATCCTGCACTTTCCTATTGTCCACTCAGCTCTCCCATACATCATATATACCGGTCCCCCTTGGTCCCCGCCAGTCTCTTCCCATCCTTCACGCTAGACGGCTGTCTTTTAAAATTATTTCGTGTTTTTATTTTTTAAAAACCCATTTACAAAGTCCTGTATAACAGTGCGCTGCGAAAACGGTTCAAGATACCAAAAATATATGTATGAAAGAATTATTCCTCTTGAAATGATCTAAAAAAATGTCCGCGACAGTATATGTCTATCTTTTAAGATTAACTCACTAGAACCGTTTTTATGGTAATCAAATTTGGTCGAAATTAATGCATTATTTGTTAAGAGTTGTATCAACGTCATAGTCATAGAGTGATTCAACGGGAAGGTTTTTATGTACTTTTAGCCCGGAAAAACTTAATAACGCGGGCGAAGCCGTGGGCAAAAGCTAGTAATATACGTGGGTATAAGGTTCTTGGTGGTGTCGGACGGCAAAATCCAAAATCGGTAGAGTCGCCAAGTAATATCGTATATTTGGAGCAAAAATTAGTATATGCAAAAAACAAGCAGTATTCAATCAAAATCCCATAATTTTTAAACTCTAGGGACTATTATTTTACCAAAAGAAGGTAATGTAAACAAATGAGAGTAACGCATACGCCCCCCCCCCCCCGTCGTGAAAGTAAAAGTTTTAAGCAAATTTTCCCGCCCTTTAAAAAGTACTGCCCCCGCCGCCCCAAAAAGCAACATATTTTACCAAGGAATACTAAAATATTAAAAAAAAAGGTGATTTTAACTTTGAATTGCTGCAAATCGGTAAAAAAACCGGTGCTAGTACTATGTACGCGCGTGAGAAGTTATACTTCTTTGGCATCATTAAAAAATAATTTTTGATTGCATACAAATAATTACTTACAATCTATACTAATATTATAAAGCTGAAGAAAAAAAAAAAAAAAGACAACCAAAATATAACACAAGACGAGGCTGTATAGGCACCCTTTGCCTTCCCTAGGAGGGAAAATTATACAAATAAAAACTGTTTGACTATGCCCAACCAGTGCTGCCAACCCTACTGTTTTTACAGTAGATTTACTGTTTTTGTTTTGTCATTTCTGTTTTCTGTTGAAACGGAATTTTCCTGTTTTTTGTTTTCTTGATTCATGCGTTTTCACGGGTTTTATGCACAAGTTAGTAAATTACTACATACTAAAATGGTGCAAGAGCTTTTTTAGGGTCACCACCCTATCCACTTCCCCAGCCCTACTTTTCAAATCCTAACGGAGAAATCGAAATCGAAGACTTTTTTTGCTCCTCGTTCAAAATCCCCGATGCTACTATTTTCTCTTGTTTTTGAAGTTATACTTCTTTAGGCGCGTTATGAAAAATTGATGGGAGTGAAATTTTACGATGCGCGCGCATGTGTGACACAAAATTCTCACGGGAGAAGTTGCCCGCTAAACCACTCATTAGAATGACGGAATCATATCATAAAGGGAAGATTTAATGTTAGATTTCAAAAAAGTGACCGCTATTTTTAATTTCTTTGTTTAAGGCCAACCGACCTCAAAATCGGTATCTGGGCATGGCTTAGGTACAAATGGCAGATTTAATGTTAGATTTTAAAAAAGTGGCCGCCATTTCGAATGCCAATCGACCTCAAAATCGATATCTGAGCATGGCTTTAGGTACAGATGGCAGATCCAATGTTAGAACTGAAAAGGTGGCCGCCATTTTGAATTTCTTTGTTTGAAGGCCAATAGACCTCAAAATCGATATCTGAGCATGGCCTTAGGTACAATGGGCAGATCCAATGTTATAAATGAATAAAGGGCCGCCATTTTGAATTACTTTGTTTTAAGGACAATTGACCGTTGTATTCCCAACTAGGCTATCTCCCATTAGTTAGATCGGCGATAGCCTAGATCCACTAGGCTATAGCCGAGACAATGTCTGGAGGTTCGAAACCCAAGGCACACACCTCTGATTTTTCGAATTTATGTGTGTGTTGTTTATCATTATCGTTCGCTTTAACGGTGAAGGAAAACATCGAGAGGAGACCTATATACCTGAGAATTCTTCATAAGAATTTCGAGGGTATGAAAAGTCTGCCAACCCGCCCTAGGCCAGCGTGGTGGACTAAGCCCTTAAGCCCTCTCAGTAGTAGAGGAGGCCCGTGCTCAGCAGTGAGCAGTATATAATACGGGGCTGGTATTATAAGGACAATTGACGTCAAAATTGCTACTTGAGCATGCCAGTGATACAGACTGGAGGTAGCACAGCTACATGAGGTAAGGTTAGGAGACATAATTAGGTTCAGTAGGGCAGCTAAAAGGTTTGTAAGATTAGAAGGCGGCGTACTGCAGGAGCACCAGTAAAACCTGTGCTCTAGGGTGGAAGCTGTCACAAGCAGACAAGCGCCACCCAACTGGGACTAAGGGTGAAATAGTAGTAACAAGGCGAACTGATCACCCGTCTGTGCGACTGCATACGTCCCCACAAAACATAAATGCCATTGATAGTAAAAGACAGATCTAATATCAGACTTAAGAAAAGAGGTCGCTATTTTGAACTTCTAGAAGTAGAAGAAGAAGTACCTATAACTTCTTACGCGCGTACATACGTACACGCAACGCTTTTTTGTGAGTGAACTGTTGCTTTTTGTTTTTTGGTTTCTTGGGGTTGGCCATTGGCGACACTGCCTATAACTTTCCGTAATATCAGTTTTGCAAACTTAACGGATTTCTCGTCATATCTAACGGATTTGGATACCTTGAAAACGGGAAAAGTTGATTCTAACGGCTGACGGAATATTTACGGGACAAACCTATCTTCAGCGAAATATGCGTTTTACATTTCTCAAATGTATAGGAAGGGGTGGGGGGGTTGTACACGTGACTTATTTGTTGAAAAGCAAGTTATTAAGGCGGCAAGAACCACGCTACGCCCCATCCCCCTCCCCCCATGTGAAAGCTATATCTACGCCCGTTTACATAGAATTTTACACACTTTAGGGCTTGTATTGTCCAAAAAAGTTTTTAACGGATTCTTGACGGAAATATACGACTATATTGACGGAATTTTAAAATTCGTGCTGGTGACACTGCTTAAAATAAAAAAAAAACGTACTCTAATGTAGTGTTTATCAGTGCTGCCAGATTAGGTGACTTTTCGCCATTTAGGCTATCTTGAAGAGTGTCGGGGCGACCAAAAATTGCGAATAGCGACCGGTCGCCGTTTAGGCTACGCAAATGGTGATTAGTCGCCAATTTAGGCTATCTCGGAAAGTTCGTGTTTTATACCTTGTGTTTGTCGAATTTAAGGATATTTATAGCACACACATTACACACAATTATTGAAAGCTGGGGACCTTTTTTTTTTTTTTAGCTCTCCGCGTCACCACAACAGTAGGCGACTTTAGGTTACTAGGGAAAATTAGGGAGGTTTTATTTTTTTTGCTCCTTCATCTCTTCATATACGATGAGGCGACTTTAGGCTACTTCACAATGAATTTTCGGCGACTTCAACCTCCAAACATCTGGCAACACTGGTGTTTATATTCTCTTTGAGAGGAGTTTTGGCGGGAACTTGGTAGTGTCATGGGGTGCTCTTGTTTTAATTCATTATTGTGGTGATACTTAGTGTTATGTTGCATAATTATGGTGGCATATTATCCAATATAGTTCTATTAAAGGGCTCAAATGAAGTGAATTGAAATAACTGTGCTAATCAAGTGCTTTTTTGTTGCCGCCAAAACTCCTCGATAAAGTCTTGGTAAGGTAGCCACTGCTTTACTTCGACATAGTAGTTAGGAGCTAGGACTGAGGATAAAAATGTATGAAAGACGGGCTCAATGGACTAGTCTCCAGAGCCGTAATATCTAAATAAAAAAAAAAAATATTCTCTTTGAGAGTTTTTGGCGGGAATGTGGAAGTGCCATGAGGTGCTCTTGTTTTAATTCATAATTTTGGTGATACTTAGTGTTATATTGCATAATTATGGTGGTATATTATCCAATATAGTTCTATTAAAGTGCTCAAATGAAGTGAATTGAAATAACTGTGCTAATCAAGTGCTTTTTTGTTGCCGCCAAAATTCCTCGATAAAGTCTTGGTAAGGTAGCCACTGCTTTACTTTGACATAGTAGTTAGTAAGTACAGTGCCGGATTAAGCAAGCGCGGGGCCCGTAGCAAATTCTTTCAAAGAGCCCTTGATCTGCTATGGGTTCTTAAGTATAAAGTGGTAAAGATAGAATTCAATACTCAATACGTTTATTTGCTATTTATAGGTTACAATTTTGGGGGTAATTAATAGTGTAGTAAATAACTATAGGCGCTGTTAGGCTCTGACAAGTATAAAATGCCTAAGATGAGATTTCCTGGCAATCTATACTAATATTATAAAGCTGAAGAGTTTGTTTGTTTGTTTGTTTGAACGCGCTAATCTCGCTAATCTCAGGAGAATTATTCATCCTTGAGGGCTTCCATTGCGTGCGCTGCGAAAACGGTTCAAGATACCAAAAATATATGTATGAAAGAATTATTCCTCTCGAAATGATCTAAAAAAATGTCCGCGACAGTATATGTCTATCTTTTAAGATTAACTCACTAGAACCGTTTTTATGGTAATCAAATTTGTTCGAAATTAATGCATTATTTGTTAAGAGTTGTATCAACGTCATAGTCATAGAGTGATTCAACGGGAAGGTTTTTATGTACATTAAGCCCGGAAAAACTTCTTAACGCGGGCGAAGCCGTGGGCATATTATATTTTTATTATATCTATACTAATATTATAAAGCTGAAGAGTTTGTTTGTTTGTTTGTTTGAACGCGCTAATCTCGCTAATCTCAGGAGAATTATTCATCCTTGAGGGGTTCCATTGCGTGCGCTGCGAAAACGGTTCAAGATACCAAAAATATATGTATGAAAGAATTATTCCTCTTGAAATTATCTAAAAAAATGTCCGCGACAGTATATGTCTATCTTTTAAGATTAACTCACTAGAACCGTTTTTATGGTAATCAAATTTGTTCGAAATTAATGCATTATTTGTTAAGAGTTGTATCAACGTCATAGTCATAGAGTGATTCAACGGGAAGGTTTTTATGTACATTAAGCCCGGAAAAACTTCTTAACGCGGGCGAAGCCGTGGGCATATTATATTTTTATTATATCTATACTAATATTATAAAGCTGAAGAGTTTGTTTGTTTGTTTGTTTGTTTGAACGCGCTAATCTCAGGAACTACTGGTTCGAATCGAAAAATTATTTTTGTGTTGAATAGACCATTTATCGAGGAAGGCTTTAGGCTATATAACATCACGATGCAATTATTAGGAGCAAAGAAATAATGGGAAATGTGAAAAAAACGGGGAAAATTATTCATTCTTGAGGGCTTCCATTGCGTGCGCTGCGAAAACGGTTCAAGATACCAAAAATATATGTATGAAAGAATTATTCCTCTTGAAATGGTCTAAAAAAATGTCCGCGACAGTATATGTCTATCTTTTAAGATTAACTCACTAGAACCGTTTTTATGGTAATCAAATTTGGTCGAAATTAATGCATTATTTGTTAAGAGTTGTATCAACGTCATTATATTAATCTTTATCCAAATAAATGTGTTGGATAGAGTGATTCAACGGGAAGGTTTTTATGTACTTTTAGCCCGGAAAAACTTATTAACGCGGGCGAAGCTGTGGGCAAAAGCTAGTTTAGAATAATTTTGATAGGAAACTAACAATTGAAAACAGATGATACTACACAAAAAATTTTTTTCAATGCATATTTCAAAGTTTATATTTAATACAAAGTTATTATATTTTTAGGAATAGCTAATGTTATATTTAATCAATGGTGTACTTTAAATAATGTTTATATTTTATATTTATTTATCTGTTTCTTTATTACTTTTTAAACTTTTACAAAGTAGCTTTTCTAGATTTCATGTGGGCATATTTAGAAATAATACTATTTGTATAAATTTCTCTGAGCAAATCATATTCTTTATTCATCAAAGCGAGATAATTCAGACGTTTTTGACTCATAGTGTTCCTTAAGTCATTTGTCGAAAATGAACGTTAGCCACTGCAGTTAGTGATCATGAGAATCTCTCTTGAAGTAATAAAATATTTTTTTTAGTTATAACTTCTATAACTCAATCTACATACATATACACTCACGCCTTTTAACCCCGAAGGGGTAGGCAGAGGTGCAACTAGTGCACCCACTTTTCGCCATTATTCTGTCCCATGATGTGATAGGGAGCGAGTCTACCGCCATATCGGGCACAAATTCCAGACTCCGAGCTGATACTGAATAGAAAAACTCAATATCACTTTGCCCGACCCGGGGATCAAACCCGAAACCTCAGCATTGCAGTCGTTCCATAATATAACTTCCGGGGGTCACTGGTGGGCGGGAGGGGCCTTCCACCTATTAGTCTAGCCAACTTCTGTGACCCCCGTGATGGACGGCAGCGTGTCTCACGCTGCCTCGGACGCCAAGGGCGTCCTTCGGTGTACGGGGGCTTCTGAGCCCCCGCAACAACAGGAGAAGGACCGCAACAGCGGTACGCGCAGGGTCGGTTGCGGACGACAACTTAGACGTGAGTCGGAGGAAGCCCGCAGTCGTCCCTAATGCGCCGAAGATGGCCACCGCGGAGTTTTAGTTGGTATGCCGTGCGGTGTACATAGGTTAGGAACTCGGCCCGGCGGTCGCCCGACGTTTTCCATCTCTCCGGGCGGCTCAACGTCGGGTCGTAAGGCACGGTGAACCCAACATAACCGTTCAGTCGTTCCCCTTGAACACTGGGCGGTAGTAATAAGTCACTTTCTCCGCGTCAACAAAAAAAAAAAAACATAATTTATAACTACGCCACCGAGGCAGTCTCAATCTATATATACTAATATTATAAATAGGAGAGATTTGTATTTTTGTATGTTTGACAAGGATAAACTCAAAAAGTATTGGACCGATTTCAAAAATTATTTCACAATTACAATGCTCCTGTATACCTGAGTAATATGTTACTCAGGTGCTATGCTACTTTATATCCCGGGAAAATTCAAACCGGGACTTTTATCCCGGATTTCTATTCTCGCCAGTCGTTACGGCCAAACCAATAAGCCGATTTCGATGAAATTTGTAAGGGACATAGTTTAAGACCCTGGGGAAGACCTAGGCTACTTCTTATCCCGGGAAAAAATAAACCGGGATTTTATCTCGGAAAATATTCTTGCGGGTGGTACCGCAAACAAATAAGTATGGAAATAGTTTGAGACCGAGGGAAAAACATAGACTACTTTTATCCCGGAAAAACGTAAACCGGGAATTTTAACCCGGATTTTTTCTCTCGTGAGTGGAGCCGTCACAAGCAAACCACTGAACCGATTTCGATTATATTTGGAAGGGATATAGTTTAAGACCCTGGAAAGGATCTAGGATACTTCTTATCCCGGGAAAAAATAAACCGGAACTTTAATCCCGGAAACTATTTTCTTGCGGATGTAACCGCAAAGACATAAGTAGGTATGGAGATAGTTTGAGACTCAGGGTAGGACACAGGGTACTGCCCATCCCGGAAAAATATAAACCGGATATTTTATCCCGATTTTTTTCTCACGAGTGGGACGGCCAAACCACTCAACCGAATTCAACGAAATTTGGTAGGGAGATAGTTCGAAACCCTGGAAAGGACCTAGGCTACTTCTGATTCCGGGAAAAAAATAAACCGGGATTTTATCCCGGAAAATATTTTCTTGTGGGTGGAACCGCAAAAAAACAAATATGGAGATAGTTTGAGACCGAGGGAAGGACATAGGCTACTGCTTATCCTGGAAAAATAGCAACCGGGACTTTTATCCCAATTATTTTTACCTCGCGGTTGTAGCCGTCACTCTCAGCCAATTTCCATGAAATTTCGTAGGAAGATAATTTAAGACCTTGAGGAGCACCTAGGCTATTGCTTATCCCAGAGAAATATAAACCGGCACTTTTATCCCGGAAAATATTTTCTTGCGGGTGGAACCGTGAGAGAATAAATATGGAGATAGTTTGAGATCCAAGGAAGGACAAGTTACTTTTATCTTTTTATTATTTTGAAGGATATGTTCTTACATCATTACATATTATAAAACAAAGTCCCCCCATCGCATCTGTTTGTCTGAACGCGATAAACTCTAAAACTACCGAACGGATTTTCTTATGTTTTTCACCAATGGACGAAGTGATTGAAGAGGAAGGGTTATGTGTATAATTCATAAATATTTTGTAAATCAAATGTGCAACTATTATGCTTTGCTACCTGTGCGAAGCGAGGATGGGCCGCTAGTATACTTATATTCTAGAAAATAGATTTTTGGTATATGGTTACTAAATTATATTAAAAATAATGTAGACTGTTAATCTTATAAATAAATAGAAAATTTTAACAATTTAAATCGAGCTATTTCAATTCTGCTACACATCCACACTAAATGTTGGGTCACAGAGCTTGCATATACAAGCAACTTTTTGTAGAAGTTGTGTGTTTACCGTATGAAATTATTTGAATTATTTACGCCAAGGAAATAGTCGGGTATCAAGTGTCTGACGTGGATTGTCTTAGTAGGAAAAGTTGTAACGTTTTACGTTTTTGTGATATGTATTAAAAAAAATTAACAAACCACATCTTAAAAAGTTTCACTCAAAAAATTACGCTCAGGCAGAGATGAGTGGGTTTAAATATGCGGGGCCCCCTTTCGCGCGGGGCCCGTAGCAATTGCTACTCTTGCTACGTGGTTAATCCGGCACTGAGTAAGTACTGAGGATAATTAAAAAAGAAACCAGTATGCGTCTGAAGGACTTTGTATCCATGGACATGAATAAATTAACAAAAAAAAATATTCTCTTTGAGGGAGAGTTTTGGCGGGAACTTGGTAGTGTCATGAGGTGCTCTTGTTTTAATTCATTATTTTGGTGATACTTAGTGTTATGTTGCATAATTATGGTGGTATATTATCCAATATAGTTCTATTAAAGGGCTCAAATGAAGTGAATTGAAATAACTGTGCTAATCAAGTGCTTTTTTGTTGCCGCCAAAACTCCTCGATAAGGTCTTGGTAAGGTAGCCACTGCTTTACTTTGACATAGTAGTTAGTAAGTACTGAGGATAATTAAAAAAGAAACCAGTATGCGTCTGAAGGACTTTGTATCCATGGACATGAATAAATTAACAAAAAAAATATTCTCTTTGAATATAACTTTAACGTAGAACGTAACGTTTTACTATGTCAATAATTAAAAACACGAGTCTTGTTATCAAAGAGCATTATACGTTTATTTCGTATTTAATCGTCAATCGTCGCTATATTGTGTTGGTTATTGATCGTAAACTTAAATACCTCACTTAGTAATTACTGCTTTTACATTTGTGTGATTTGCCACGTATTTGTTTCGAGGAATTCTGCTGTTTCTGTTTAAAGTGACGAAAGGAATAATGAATAAGAGACGTAGTAATGCATTGACTTGGAAATATTTTAGTAAATGTGATCCTATTAATAAGTTTGCCATTTGTCATTTTTGTAACAAGCGTTTATCATATAAAGCAACAACAACAAACCTGCGAATACATTTAAAGTTAAAACATGTTTCGAAGTATCATGAGTTAATGAACTCTTCGCCGTCGGTGAGTTTGGTGAGTAAACGTCAGCATGTAGCATCATAATGTTACAAATATAACCTCATGGCTATTGGTTTATCGTTAAAAGCCTATTTAATACAAAAAAAAATTGTTTTCGTCGTAAATCTATTGTTTTTTTTTATAACTTTTAACTGATAACCATTAATAATTTTAACCGTTAAACACATACCTACGCGTAACTCACGGTTAGATCGTTTATTCTTCGGAAGTTCTGGATGGTGGCTCGCAACTAGGGTCACCAACCGTATTAACATATATTGTACTGTTTTGCGACTCCGTACTGTACGGTACGATACAGTATTATAATATACCGGTGAAGAAATATATAGTACGGGAAAGCGCTATATTTCAGTACAATAGATCGATGTTTATATTTTGCAACACTAAAACTAATAAAATTGACTTGACTAGAAGACGTTTCGACAAATAAAACCAAAAAAATAAATAAAAGAGCGACTCAGTGTATTTTTAATAAAAACGAGCTTTTGATTTATATCTATACTAATATTGTAAAGCTGAAGAGTTGCTTGTTTTTTTGTTTGAACGCGCTAATCTCAGGAAATACTGAACCGATTTTGAAAATTCTTTCACTAATAGGAAGCTACATAACTCCTGAGTGCTAAAGGCTACTTTTTATCCTGGGAAAATATTTTTGTCCCGGAAAAACTTTTTGACGCGGGCGGAGCCGCGAGCACTACTAGTTAGTTATAAAATTGACTGTGTTAAAGCTTATGACTGTTTCATAAGACTTAATGAGACATAATTAAGACCAAAAAATGTTAAAGAGTGAAAATAGAATTTATTTTTAATTTTTCCCATAAAATACTATATTCTTTTTACCATACCTACTATATCTTTATAAAAATTTAGTATACCATACCAGCCCTGTATTATGTACTGCCCATTGCTGAGCATGGGCCTCCCCTACAACTGAGAGGGTTAAGACCTTACTCCAGCACGCTGGCCTCGGATAGGCAGTATCTACTACCTACCTACATATTCTTTTTTAGTGCTGACAAATTTTTTAAACACTACTGATTCAGATAATTATTACAGGCATTCAAATAACAGTTTAAGTTTTGTTGACATATTAGTTATTACAGTTAAGTTTTTTAAATTTTAATTAAGTGCCCGCTTAATGTTGAGATTGGTTAAACGAATATGGGTCTATGTATCTATAAATAAGCAATAGCATCCCAAGTAATCTGTGCTATAAACAAGTACTGACAGATAGGTGGCAGTTTAGGAAATGTTACATAATTTCAACATAATTTGTAATACCAGACCAAGTAACAGTGGTGTCACAGTACTCACAATATCTTTATATTATGTTCTATTAGAATGCAGTACATACACATAATCATAGGGAGACCACTGATTCAGCATGCAATTCAGATGTACAGTCATCAGTAGCAGAAGATTCACCTAAATTGGAAGATAGACATACTAAAGGTAAATTTATTTTTATTTAATTTTCATTTATTTGGAAAACTTACAGCTAGTGTAAAAAAGGTAAAATAACATAGAATAGACTTATGAAAGCCAATTACAAGTTTTCACAGGTAGGTTGATATTTAAATAGGTGATAGGTCAGTTAAAGCTATAAAATACGTTTCCTAATGGATTGCATAAATGTATTTGTAATACACACATACACTCACGCCTGTTATCCCCGAAGGGGTAGGCAGAGGTGCAACTAGTGCACCCACTTATCGCCGGTATTCCGTCCCATGATGTGATAGGGGGCGATCCTATCGCCATATCGGGCACAAATTCCAGACTCCGGGCTGATACTGAATTGAAAAACTCAATATCACTTTGCCCGACCCGGGGATCGAACCCGAGACCTCAGCTTTGCAGTCGTATTGTAATACAACCACGCCACCGAGGCAGTGTATTTGTAATAATGTTATGCATCTTAGCTTTAAGCCTAAATATCAATGTGCATAATAATCATTACGCATAATTGTTTTAGCATAAAATAAAAAAGCATAAGGCTCGTGCGGTGGTTCATATGCACCTAACACGCTCGTCGCTTCTCTCCTGGCTAACCTAATTTATCCTTCCTACTAATCCTACTAATATTATAAAGGCGAAAGTTTGTTAGAATGTATGGATATAAGGATGTATGGATGTTTATTCCTCTTTCACGCAAAAACTACTGAACGGATTTCGATGAAATTTGGTACACGGGCAGATCATGTCCTGGATTAACACATAGGCTTCTTTTTATCCCGGGAAAATATAAAGCGGCGTCCCTAACCTATGTACACCGCACGGCATACCAACTAAAACTCCGCGGTGGCCATCTTCGGCGCATTAGGGACGGCTGCGGGCTTCCTCCGACTCACGTCTAAGTTGTCGTCCGCAACCGCCCCTGCGCGTACCGCTGTTGCGGTTCTTCTCCTGTTGTTGCGGGGGCTCAGAAGCCCCCGTACACCGAAGGATGCCCTTGGCGTCCGAGGCAGCGTGAGACACGCTGCCGTCCATCACAGGGAGGTATACCAGTAGCAAAAAAGTCGAAATCAAGATTAACGGAAAGGTCATTAAACGTTCTACACGCACGCATAGTTTAAATTGGGCATCGACTCCAAATATATGTATATACTAAGCGAATATAAAGTTGAATTATTTTTTTGTTTGCAGTTAGTTATTTTTTGTTAAAAAGTTTTTATTTTTCCTTTTTTTTTTATAATTCACGCCTCCATTCACGGTTGACTCGAAGAAAGTGTGTATACCTTGTGTACAAAGTGTTATAAATCATTACTTCCTTACTTAACATTATAAATGCGAAAGTAACTCTGTCTGTCTGTTGCGCTTTCACGCCAAAACTACTGAACCGATTTAAATGAAATTTGGAACACAGATAGTCTAGCTCCTGAGAAAGGACATAGGCTACTTTATATCCCAGAAAAATATAAGCCGGGACTTTTATCCCGGATTTTGTTTTCGCGCGAGTGGAGCTATCACGGCCAAACCACTGAACCGATTTCAATGAAATTTGGCAGGGAGATAGTTTAGGACTCTAGGAAGGACCTAGGGTACTTCTTATGCCGGGAATAAATAAACCGGGACTTTTATCCCGGAAAATCTTTTTTTGCGAGTGGAACCGCAACAAAATAAGTATGGAGATAGTTTGAAATTCAGAGGAGGACATAACTACTTTTATCCCGGAAAAACATAAACCGGGAATTTTATCCCGAATTTGTTTGGTCTCGCGTGTGGGCCCGTCACGGCCAAACCCCTGAACCGATTACGATGAAATTTGGAAGGGACATAGCTTAAGACCCTGGAAAGGACCGAGGCTACTTATTATCCCGGGAAAACCTAAACCGGAACTTTAATCCCGATAAATATTTCTTTGTGGGTGGGTTCGTAAACAAATAGGTATGGAGATAGTTTGAGACCCAAAGAAGGAAACAGGCTACTGCTTATCCTGAAAAAACATGAACCGGAACTTTTATCCCGGATTTTTTTTTCGCAGTTTTATATCTTTTTATATTTAAAGATATGTCCTTACATCACTCTTATTATAAAACAAAGTCCCCTATCGGATCTGTTTGTCTTTTGAACGCGATAAATTCAAACACTATCGAACGTATTTTTATTAGTTTTTCAACAATGGTCGGTGTGATTCAAGAGAAAAGTTTATGCGTATCCTACTAATATTATAAACGTAAAAGTTTGTAAGAATGTATGTATGGATGTATGTTTGTTACTCATAGACCACTTTTTATCCTTCTATAGTTTTAATAGTAGATTTTATTCTTCCACTAATAGGGAGCTACATTACTCCAGAGTGCTTATAGTTTTTAATTTGTATCCCGGGAAAATATTTATCCTGGAATAACTTTTACATGCGGGCGAAGCCGCGGGCAAATGTTAGTACCTAAATAAATAAAAGTGAGGGGATACTTAACTAAAGAAGAGTAATAGAACAAAGATTATTGATTTTTAGAATTATTTTCTGTCTGTCTGTTTGTTAGGCAGGAGGAGTGAAATTCATTGAAGAGCTGAAAAGATAGAAACAAGATTTTAATTTGAATATTTTATTTTGATTTTCAATAATCAGTCGGAGCCTCGGAGGCATCTGCTCACTCTGAGATTTTGTTACTCTACCTATGTATATCACCAGAGATGGGATTTATCTAGATACAAGTACCTGAAATACAGATACAAGATACAAAATACGTATTTAGTATCTTGTATCTAAATACTTTTTTAATTTTTATTTTGTATCTTGTATTTAGATACAATTTTTTAGTATCTTAGTATTTTAAAAATACTTAATTTGCTAAAATACTTTTCTTATTACCTATGCATTTTTTACCTTGAAGTCTCATTAACGGCCCATATACATGTTGCAAGTTTCTTGCCTGTTGCATACAATTAAATTGAAGCAATATATGACTTGCATGGTTTAAATAAACATCATTCGTGATTTGTTTGTGTAAAAAGCACATGCTATAACTGCTTAACCAAACATTGTATTCAACTGTTGTCGCTTGAAAAGTTAAAAGTTGTTAAAATTAATAATAATGTTTCTTTTCAAAAAGTATCTTATTTGAAAAAAGTATTAAGAAAATACGTATCTTGTATCTAGTATTTAAATACCATTTTCAAAAGTATCTTGTATCTGGTATCTCAAATCCTTTATTCACAAGTATCTTGTATCTTGTATTTCAGATACTTTTATGAGGTATCTTAAACATCTCTGTATATCACCAACCAAATTATGAGAAGTGAGCGTGTAATGCCTCCGACAACGTTTGTGAACACTGTCACTTAAGATCATTCAATATCGAAATAAAATCTTGTTTCCATCTTTTCTTCAACGAATTTAATAAACATGGCAGATATTGACGCAGTCGGGTTTATAGTTTTTTGTTTTTAAATAATTATCCGTAGTGCATTTCAACTGGCTTTCCTAGTTGTAAGCGTCCCTAAACTTGAGCTTAATATTGTTCTCCTCCTCCTCCTCAGTGCATTATTTTAGTCTCCCGCTTTGCCATGGAGGGAAGTGGACAATTAATATTTCTAACTCCTCCCTATCTCTCTGTTGGTTGATTAATTTCGTTGCGGAAAGACAGATTACGGTTCCCTGAGAGTCGCCGAGCTTCGCCACTCGGTGACATCAAATGCGTGCCACTGCAGATCCTGGCTTACAGGAGTTGCAGCGGCGTGTGTGAGGGTAGAATAATCTCTACCCCTCCCCTCTCTATAACGTATCCTTACATTAAAACATTTTAACAAACATTTGAAATTTATAATATTAGCAAGATTTTAATGTCAAGTTTTATTTTTTCAGAAAAACCATCTGATGGGGTGAAAAAAATACACGAAGAGATCACACGAATCCAGTTAGTACAAAACTTCCATGAACTTATCATTAATGAGTCTAAAGACCGGATTATATACAACTAAGAAACCTGTACCTAAGAAAAATTAAAAAAAAAATGCAACATCAAACATAGGATTCCGGATGTGGCGAGTCATGCGCCTTCACTGCTGGACCTTCTGCTGATGAGTCACCCGACCGGGTATCGAGTGACCGTTAGTGCCCGTCTGGGCACTTCTGAACACTGCCTGGTTGGGGCGTCAATACCTTTCGCTTCACGTCCACGTCCTGTGCAGGTTAAGCGAAGGGTCTGGGATTACTCGTCGGCAGATTGGGATGGTATGCGAGAATATTTCGCATCCATCCCTTGGCGGCAGCGCTGTTTCGAGGGAAAAGATCCTTCGGCGAGTGCCTACGCTATTGCTGGCGAGATCAGGTTAGGAATGGAATGTTACATTCCTCCCTCTGAGGTCACTAGTAAGGGCCGTGGATGCTCCTGGTTTAATCGCGCTTACGCCGATGCTGTTCGCGGGGGAATGCGGCGTATCGCGCTTAGATCAGGGCTCGCGCAATGAAGGATCCTAATATTGATTCCCTCAAAGCAGCTTATAACCGTGCCGCCAAGGCCTGCAAGAAGGCTTATGTTAGATCAGATGCCGCGCGGATTTGTAGAATTGGGCGTGCTTTGGCCAGCCATCCGACGAGCAGCAGTGCTTATTGGAGTCTGGCCAAGGCCGTCGAGTCTAACTTCTGCCGTCCATCACTGCCGCCGCTAAGGTATCCAGATGGATCGCTGGCACACAAGCCGCAAGAGAAAGCCACTCTATTGGCAAATCTTTTTGCCCTCCCGGCTCGAAGACTGTGGCTCTCAGCCGCCGCCGGCGCTGCCTGATTGCGGATTCACAATGCCTGATATTCGCATCAGGCAGTGCGATGTGCGGCGTGAGCTGCGGTCTCTCGATGTTCGGAAAGCCAGCGGTCCGGACGGTATACCGGCGGTGGTATTGAGAGGATGTGCTTCGGAGTTGTCTCCTGCACTGTCACGCCTCTACCGTGCGTCCTACCTCTCAGTTATAGTGCCTGAATCTTGGAGGGTGGCCAATTTGCAACCGATCCCCAAAAAAGGTGATCGGACAGACCCTACCAATTAACGCCCAATCGCTATAACCTCAGTGCTATGGAGCGGCTAATAAACACGCACTTGACCCGCTACCTGGAGAATCACTCGTTGATCGGCGACAGACAATACGGATTTCGTCAGAACCGATCAACGGGTGACCTTCTAGCGTACGTCATGCATCGCTGGGGGGAGGCGATTGACAGGCATGGCGAGGCTCTAGCTGTGAGCCTCGACATAGCTAAGGCTTTTGATAGGGTCTGGCACCGTGGTCTCCTTTCCAAGCTTCCGGCATACGGTTTGTCCGACAACTTGTGTGCGTGGATTTCTGGCTTTCTGCATGAGCGTAGAATACGTATCGTCGTTGATGGGCACGCTTCGAAGCTCATGACAGAAAATGCCGGGGTTCCACAGGGCTCGGTGCTGTCGTGCTGTGCCCTGTTTCTTCTGCATATCAATGATTAAGTTATTCCGGGCTAAAAGTACATAAAAACCTTCCCGTTGAATCACTCTATGACTATGACGTTGATACAACTCTTAACAAATAATGCATTAATTTCGACCAAATTTGATTACCATAAAAACTGTTCTAGTGAGTTAATCTTAAAAGATAGACATATGCTGTCGTAGACATTTTTTTAGATCATTTCAAGAGGAATAATTCTTTCATACATATATTTTTGGTATCTTGAACTGTTTTCGCAGTGCACGCAATGGAAGCCCTCAAGGATGGATAATTTTCCCCGTTTTCTTTCACATTTTCCATTATTTCTTCGCTCCTAATTGTTGCATCGTGATGTTATATAGCCTATAGCCTTCCTCGATAAATGGGCTATTCAACACAAAAAGAATTTTTCAATTCGAACCAGTAGTTCCTGAGATTAGCGCGTTCAAACAAACAAACAAACAAACAAACAAACTCTTCAGCTTTATAATATTAGTATAGATATGTTATCGCTTGACAACATTCATTGTTATGCAGACGACAGAACGGTTCATGGGCGATACTACCATGAGCCCCCTGGTTTGCGGGTGGACACTGTGATGAGGCGCAAAGATCTTGTCATTGAGCTCAACCGGACTCTGGATCTCATTTCCACGTAGGGTTCCATGAACCTGGTTGAGTTCAATGCTAAGGAAACGCAGGTGTGTGCGTTCACGTGCAAAAGATCCCCGTTTTCTCCTCTCCCCAATCTTCAGGGTGTTCCACTCTCATTGCGGAATGACCTGAATATCCTTGGTAGGGATATCCACTGTGATCTGAATCCAAGGAATCACATCGAAGGCGTTATATCTGCCACATCACGCAGGGTTGGAATCCTCCGCCCTGTGGTTTGGGGGCGTTTGAAGAATTCCACTACGGTATCCCCTGCCTGTCGTAGGAGGCGACTAATAGGGACTAGGGGGGTCGGGTCGGTCGGCACGGGTACTGTCCGCCGCGAGTTTAGTTTGTGTGCCCCCCCCCCCCCCCATAAAGTTGTCGGGCTGCATTAAGCGGCACCGCGCAGGGGCGGTTGCGGACGACAACTTAGACACTTCAGTCAGAGGAAGCCCGCAGCCGTCCCTAATGCGCCGAAGAGGAAAAAAAAAAAAAAAACAAGGGTTGGAATCCTGAACAAGGTGCGTCGGTTTTTCACGCCCGGTCAAATCTACCGCTTGTATAAAGCACTAAAGCACACGTACGGCCGGGTATGGAATACTGTTCGCACCTCTGGGACGGTTCCGACCAATACTTACTCGATGCCTTAGATGGATTGCAGCGGCGGGCCATCCGCATTGTGGATGTTGCAGACGTAACGAGCAACTTGGAGTCGGTACAATTGCGGAAGGATGTCGCTTCTCTAAGCGTGTTCTACCGTCTGTATCATGGCGAATGCTCTGAAGAATTGTTTAATCTGATCCCCTCCTCTTCTTTCCTCAGCAGAACCACGCTTGCTGGCATCCGAAGCCACAGCTTGATGGTTAAAACCATCTCGGCCCGAACCAATAGGTTCGCCAAATCTTTTATTTGCCGCATCATCAAGCTTTGGAATAGTTTACCGGCGCACGTGTTCCCTCCTTCCTATAATCCTGGGTCCTTCCGCCGTAGCGTGAAGAAGCAGCTCAGTAGGCCAGCATGATTGTGTCGAATGGCAGCAGATGGTTATCTCATGCCATACTCTATCTGGACGGCATCGCGCTTACCATCAGGTGAGGTGCAGTCACTTTGCCGTGCCCGAATAAAAAAAAATTAACATGTTGACTGCAGCTCACATAACAACTTTGTGTTATTTTGGAGTGCTACCCGCGGGCGGCGTAAATACACCTGGAGTGTGGTCTGGACTCATTCTGGACATTGTCTCACTCATTCGCGTTGCGCAGCCAAGCGCCGGTGCAGAAAACGCACACCGTGCTTGGCGGCTACGTTGGTGGATACCTAATTCGTTGTTTTGGAGCGGCAGTAAATGCGTTAGGGAGGTGGTAGGTGTCTCATGTGTAACAGTCCGTCTGGGTGGGTACCACCGCAATATCTACTTCTACCGCCAAGCGTGTGCATGCGTTGTTGTGTTTCAGTTTGAAGGACATTGTAGCCAGTGTAACTACTGCACATAATGTGACTTAACATCATACGTCTCAGGATGCCGAGCGCAGTGGAATTCCACACAGTACTTTGTAACTCAATGTGCTGGATGGTGTTGCTACTGTTTATGGGTGGTCGTATCGCTTACCATCCGGCGAATGGCATGCTCGTCTCGTCAATCAATGCCATAAAGAAAATATATTTAGCTGGTTAGCCATCGTCATGATCATATTATAAGAAGTTATAATTTATTAGTTAGTTAATTACTTATAGTGCTAAATTTGAATTACATTATATTTAGGGCCTATTATTTTAATCTCTTCAGTGAAATGCGTTTTATTAACAATTGTGTCCACTACTGTTTATACATCATCTTATGGTTTTAAGCATTTAACCTATATATTCAGACGCCGGCGTCCGTAGCGGGGCTTGCCGAGTCAATATGCAAAAAACATCTAAATATACAAATACATATAATCTGGTTTCTATATATCTCTAAGTGGCCTTTTTTTGTTTCCCGGAGAAAGGGCATTACCACTAACACCCGGCCTTCGTGGTGGGCGACCGAACGGTTATGGTGGGGTCACCGTGCCTTATGACACGGCGTTAAGCTGCCCCGAAAGATAGAAAACGTCGGGCGACCGCCGGGCTGAGTCCCTAACCTATGTACACCGCACGGCATACCAACCAAAACTACGCGGTGGCCTTCTTCGGCGAATTAGGGACTGCTACGGGCTTCCTCGGACGAAAAGTATCTAAGTTTTCGTCCGCAACCGTCCCTGCGCGGTGCCGCCTGGTGTGGCCCGTCTCCGGTTGTATGTGTGGGGGGAGGGGGAGGGGCTCAGAAGCTCCCGAGCACCGAAGGACGCTCTCAGCGTCTACGGCAGCGTGAGGCCTACCTGCCACGCTGCCGTCTATCACGGGGGTCGCAACAATGTGCTAAATTAAACACAAAACTAAAGACGAACAGCCCTCTGCCGCCCGCCCGCGATCCCCGGTGGCCTCTATTAGTCGCCTTTTACGACAGGCTGGGGATACCGTGGTGGAATTCTCTAAACGCTCCCAATCCACAGGGCGGGAAATGTCTAAGTGGCCTAGCCCAACCTCCCTCTGACACTTCTTATTACTTATTCAAATACATAAATAGCTAATATTATATTATGTACTAGCTTTTGTACACAGCTTCGTCCATGTGAGCATTTTTACCAGAATAAAAGTTATACTTATAACTTATTTAGAAGTTCCTAGTACCTACCTAATTTTAAATTGGCAAAATGTTCACACAATTGCCATAACTTCTTAGTATTCTTAGTAAGAACTTTTGATTAATAATATGTCGAACATTCCAAAGCCTAAAATATGTCTTTATATAATTATTCAGCACTTCTCTTGTCTATGTGCAATATTGAGAGTAAGTAGTAAGTACTTACTAACCGCATACCTACTCATCAATGTTTTTCTTTTTTTTTTTTCAGAAACAAAAATTTGCGCGAGTATATTGCCGCTAATAATATCAATTTCAAAAGAAAACAATTGATAATGATGGAGGCAGAACACAAATTACATGTTAAAATAGCAAGACTTAAAATGAAGAAACTTCGATTAGAAATAGAGTTATTATCAAATCAGAAAAACGGAACTATAGAACCGTAAAACATAAGCCGCAGTCCTTAAAGCATTAATTAGGAAAGTGCTGAAAGTAGTTTTAAATGAATCAATTTGATTGTATGCAACAGGCAAGAAACTTGCAACGTGTATATGGGCCTTAAATGAGACTTTAATGTATAATATAAAATGCACAAGTAATTAGTAAAAGTATTTTAGCAAATTAAGTATTTATAAAATACTACGATACTGAAAAAATGTATTTAAATGTACAAAATAAAAATTAAAAAAGTGTTTTAGATACAAGATACTAAATACGTATTTTGTATCTATAACTATAACAAATAATTAAAAACTTTTTAACAAAAAATAAACCGACTTCAAAACCACTACAAATCAAAAAATAATTAAAATTTGTATTCGCAATTCGTGTATATACGTATATTTAAAGTCGATGCGTAATTTAAATTGCCAGCTAAGCTAAGGAAATACACGAACAAATCTTAGACTAACAGAACAAATATGCGAAAATATTGTTCAATTTAAATTAAGCATCAACTCCAAATCTATACTAATCACGATACTAATATTATAAAGCTGAAGAGTGTTTGTTTGTTTGTTTGAACGCCCTAATCTCAGGAACTACTGGTTCGAATTGAAAAATTCTTTTTGTGTTGAATAGACCATTTATCGAGGAAGGCTTTAGGCTATATAACATCACGATGCGACTATTAGGAGCGAAGAAATAATGGAAAATGTGAAAAAAAACGGGGGAAATTAATCATCCTTGAGGGCTTCCATTGCGTGCGCTGCGAAAACTGTTCAAGATACCAAAAATATATGTATGAAAGAATTATTCCTGTTGAAATGATCAAAAAAAATGTCCGCGACAGTATATGTCTATCTTTTAAGATTAACTCACTAGAACCGTTTTTATGGTAATCAAATTTGGTCGAAATTAATTAATATTATAAATGCGAAAGTAACTCTGTCTGTCGCGCTTTCACGCCAAAACTACTGAACCGATTTAAATGAAATTTGGTACACAGATATTTTAGAGCCTGAAAAAGGGCATAGGCTACTTTTTATCCCCGTGAAATATAAAACGGGGCTTTTATCCCGGAAAAACTCATTCACGCGGGCGGAGCCGCTGGCAAAAGCTAGTATACGTATATACTAAGCGAATGCAAATTTTAATTATTTTTTGGATTTGTAGTGGTTTTAAAGTCGGTTTATTTTTTGTTAAAAAGTTTTGATTTATTGCTTTTTTGTAAGTTAATTATGGAATGGTGTAAACAACAATACATCATAGATATACGATTGCAGCATTTGCGAGTCATGTGCTGTTAGTGATTAAAGAGTTCCATTGTGTATCTCCGCAGCTCTTCATCAGATCTTCATAAATTATATACTAAAACCATCCCTGAAAAATATACATTTGAATATCGAAAACCACATCCAAATCGGATCAGTAGTTTTTGAGAAACTCGCGGCCATACAAATTTACATACATACATAGGTGGAATTTTGTAAAATCCGTTCTTAGCTGACCTCTAGTCGGTGAAAGGAATATGTCTACCAAATTTCAAGTCTCTAGGTCTTATAGTTCCAGACATATCGTGATGAGTCAATATGTACCCCAGATATCTCTTATATATTTAATGATTAAACGAACTTACCTGTACGTGAAGTTCTATCATAATTATACGAAGGCTTCGTCCGAGGAGATTAGCATGCAGAGTAAATATAGAACACATGTAGTACGTGTCCTAGTGTACGCCTTTGCACTTTCTTTGAGACTTCTTTTTTTATCTTTGGTCACACTCAACCTGTCAAGAGAGATTCATTTAGTTTAGAGAGTTCCATATACCAATATTTCACAACTTACTAGGGTTAACGCAAGTCACGGGAGGGAGGGATGCTAATCTCCTCGGACGAAGCCTTCGTATAATTATGATAGAACTTCACGTACAGGTAAGTTCGTTTAATCATTAATTATACTTCGGCTTCGTCCTCGAGATTAGCATGCAGAGTAAATATAGAACACATGTAGACTTTTAGAGAATAAGTAGTGAAATATCTGTATAATTTCAACTCCAGTAGTAATTACAATTAGCTAATCAAAAAACTTTATAAGCTTGTACTTAGGAATAAGTTTTTTGATAGGATATCAATATAAAATTTCTAATTGGTAATCATTGATTTAACAAAAAAATCGTCGTTCCCAACTAGATTCTTAAAGTCTCATTACCGAATCTCCAGGATGAGTCAAAATTAATAAATTATGATCCAAACTGCTGTTTGGTAGATCGAATGCAGTTTAATGCCATAAGTACCTATAGGTACGCGGTGGAGACCGTGGCAACGTGTCTCGTGCTGTGAGCACTCGACATCTAATACAGTTATATCTATTCCACATTCGCTAAAAAGATATGGTATGTGACCATACTGTTATATGGAGCTTTCTGGCAACGATAAATAAAGAAACTTAATCTTTATGAATTCATTTTGTCATAAAAGATATTATATGATCAATAATATATTAGCGATTATTTGAGCAAATTCCGAGTAAACTATAAAATATATTATATTAGGCCTTCAGTAATAAGATCTGATTCTAAGAGAATTCTGATTTCCTTCAATAAATGGTTATTATAGATGGTGTGGCTATCTATAGTCGCTGTAATATAGGTACTTAAAAATAATTAAACAATAGCCTTGGAATAAGGGAAATGTTCCCTGTTGTATGATCTAATATCACCTAGATATATAATATTTCGATAGCATCGATCGAATATACTTCCCTTAAAAAACCTTTTATTGGTTTGCCTTGACCAGCATGGCAGCATGTGATTGCAGTAACTAACTTGGAGGTGATCTACACTTCTTTCCAAGTCTTACGCTTCTTGGTAATATTTGTGTCAAAAATCATATTAACTGGAAAAATAAACATAATTAACGGTAACAATGCAAGGCAATCAGCCCTGTATTATATATCACCCACTGCTGAGCTCGGTCCACTTCTAGAACAGAGGGTTCAGGTCCCAGTCTACCACACTCGCCTACTGCGAGTTGGCAGACTCCGCATACCTGCGAGATCCTTATAGAGAATTCTAATGTATGTAGGCTTCCTCTCCATGTTTTCCTTCACGGTAAAATTATTAATTAATAATTACAATCGACAAAAGAAAGATATTTTCTTAAAACAGACATCTTAGATCTGTCATCAAATTATATTATTTATCTATATTAAAGAATATTAAAACTTGAAATGGTATGGGAGTATCATCTGAATAGATGATACCTACTCTGCCACAAACATACCAATTTGAAGATTAACTCCTAAGTATATTTTATATAATGACCACAATTTCACGTGTGGAACTCGTAGCGAATGCTACTTATTGGAATAGTTGGATCAAAAAATGGAGCAATGTTTCATTTTACATAACGGACCCATTGATGTATTAAAAATCCTAATACATCAATGAACCGACCCAACAAAATTCTTTCCGTGACAAAGAAATTGACAATTGCCGACTGCGAGAATATTACAGAATTAGTCTTACTGTTAGTGAACGTTTCCAAGAAGGAAAAACACCACGGAAGCTTAGATGTCAAGAGTAAAACCGGAGTACTTTATAACGCTTTATTAAAAATTGTTAAAGCGTTAGATATTATAAAATATCATCATAGCGAGAGTCCACCCTGCGTTAGTTACGGCTATAAATAGAGTAGGTTTTGTAGAATTCGTAAAATAAATACATACATAGACTCAGAGATTTTATCCCTAAAGGGGGAAAAGAGGCGCAACCAATGTACTCGTCCCTAAAGGTAGCTAATAACTTTAAATAATATTATGCGCTGCTTTCTTCATACTTTTACTCTCCGCTAGCTGCGAGACTCCTGCATGTAGCCCCCCCCCCCCCCTTTGTTCAGGCATCTGAACAAATTTTGAGGCGCTACCGATGATCGACAGCATCGTCTCAATTTCAATTTTCAATTATTTGCCACAATTATTGTTTACAAAATGTGTTACATTTTAACAATATAGTCAGGTACATAATGTCCTTGTCGGGCACGGCAAAATTTGAAAGAGAGGGAGAAGCTATAATATAAATGTAAGTACTATTATATTATTATTATATTATTATTATATTATATCTTAGAACCAATAATAGGTATATATTAATAAATATGGAGTTGACGACTAATTAATGATATTTGAAAATTATCACAACACTGTATATTACAAAGTACTCATACTTGACTAAAATTATAACGAGAAAAAAATTTGTTCTTTTCATATTTGTTTGTAATAAATAAACTCAAAAATTAAGTAACCTATTTTGGAAAAAACATTTCAATAGTTACGTATAGGTAGTTAAAATATCTCTGAGTGCTACTGGCTGTTCTTTATCCCAGGAAGGGATATCAACGCAGGCGCAATCATGAGCAAAAGCTATTAACAATAATAATGCTGTGTATGTAAACATCCTATTTAAGGTGTAGGCACAAGTGTTAATATATTTACACCACAATTCGCCCGCTATGTTAGAGCCAGTGTTAGCGAGCGTATTGATATTTAGCAGGCAAATTAATTTAGACGTATAACATCCGGTCAAAAAACAGTTTCCAAACCAACCAATCACACGCCGTTGTGGTGAGCCCCGAGCTCGCCAGCGCCACGCGTTCGCCAGTTGGGAGTGGCGGGAACTTCCACCGACGCCATGCGCGCGCAATTACTCGCCCGGCCCGTTACCACTAACACCATTGTCGATTATTTTTAATGTAAAATACCAATGTTTTCACATATTAAAAGGTGTTTCATTTCGGTAACTGTGCTTGTGAAAGACTTAATAAATATTCTGAGTTTAAAAAATTGTAACGAGTTAAGGCAATCAAACAATATAGACAGATCATAATATTTCTGAGGGAATCTCTTTTTCCGCTTCTGAGACAACATGATGGTTTACATGATCATTTTGAGTCAATTTTAATGAAAGCCTCTTTCATTTGATTAAAATCATAATAAAATTCATCTATGTTTATCGGCAACCCACAGATCAAAGTAAGTATACAATGAAACAATTAAATACAAAGAATAAAATGCGGAACGCCTAAGTTCCGGTTGGACTAAAATTTAGTCACGTTTCTGGAATCTGTGTCATTTTATTTAAAAATATTTAAGAATCTATTCGCCTAATTTAACCATATTGGTTTAGGCAGGTTACTTTATAGAGGCTTAACTTTATAATAAGTACAGCATATTTTTCAGCTACCTCACTCCGGCAACGCGCCGCGACGGTTACTATTTAATTTTTGCATTTTGAAACTGTGTTTTTATACCATCAAAATAGTGACCTATTCGGTCATACCCACGGCACAAGACATAAGGCCAAAAAACCTTAGTATATAATTCTGTGATCATTTATGATTGCGAGCGACTACGATTTTTTAACTCAGGCCACCAACCTGCATCTTATCCTGCCTGGCGTTGCGATGTAGACTATGCTGCGCCGTTCGCGGTGAATTCAAATGGCATTACCTCGTTGCTGCAGGATGTTTTGTTCTTAGATCGACTCCTTACCATTTAACACATACTGTGCTGTTGTAGGTCATTAGGCATTCAAGACGTTGCTAAATCATGACCAGACATAATTGTCTCTTTTATGCTATTAAATTGATATTTCGTAATATCCAGCACATGGCGGCGTGATGCAGTGGTGCATCATGCCACGTTGTCAGGAGTCGTCAATCCACTGCGCCGCTTGCGCGGATATTTTTCAAGCAGTGCTCGTTATCTACTGGTAGATAATAGCGGCCTTAAATATTTTAAGGCTCTGGCCAGCAGATGTTAGCGAGGCCTTTTCCCCGATTGCCGAAGGAGGGTATTTTTCACTCCCTAAGGTCGCCACTGGTGGTACTAACATACTGTTATATAACATTATACATAAGAACCAGTCGTACAATACTGATCGCAAGTATCAATTTCGGGTAGTGACAACCGCCATGTGTAGCACGCAGACTCGGGTAACAGAATTAAACATAACGACGGTAGATTGAAATAATGTGTAATTAGGGCAATGCCCCTCAGAAGCTTTAGCCTTCTGATAAATTTAAATTGTACCATGGTAAGAAGGAAACAGTCGTAATTATTACACCGACATTACAAAATAAATTGTTCAGGGACCATATTAATATTATCGATGTAAATAGGAGACAGACGCAAAGTAACTGTCCTCAATATTATTTTGGCCCGGTACACAATCAGAATAATAAGGTTTTGGTACTAACCGTTTTATCTGATGGTATTTTTCATTATGTCGGTAGTCTCGGAGAACGGGAACAATGTTCATCACTTAGGTAATCTTGTATCAAATAGAAGTAATTTCCATGTTCTTCTATTCTATTACACTTAAAATCCATGATGAGCAATAGATTAAGAATAACTTTAATTTAACGTGCAATACGGCGACGCACTAAAACGCGAATGAATCTCTCTTGACAGGTTGAGTGTGACCAAAGATAAAAAAAGAAGTCTCAAAGAAAGTGCAAAGGCGTACACTAGGACACGTACTACATGTGTTCTATATTTACTCTGCATGCTAATCTCGAGGACGAAGCCGAAGTATAAATATAGATATGTTTGTACTATAACAAATATAACATTTCATCCTGATACTTCATGTACGCCAGTTTTTGTTTTTCATAGTGAAGGACTGACTGTTCAGCTCCGATATTAATTATTAATCGATGTTCGTTAAGCCCACTGATTGTGTAACAAAATTTATTCAACACTAGCATTGAAAAATAAAATGGTGCAGTGTAAATTTTAAAAATCTTCTTATGCATGCGTAAGTATATAATAACCGATAAAATAAACTATTCAAGTTAAATTTTAACAAAATGATATGGGATATAGAATATATACATACCTACAGAATAAATTTATAAACAGAAAATATACTAAGGACACTTAGACTAACATGTAAATGTGAAGCCTTTAGAAGTAAAAAAATATATAACAATTCAACAGCAATGCTTAAACAATTTTGTATCAAGATTATTTAGTGAAAAAAGTCTAAAACTAAAGATTTTTCACTTTAAAGATTATGAGGTTATGATTTAGTTTACTTATTTTAGGAATTGAATTTTACATAATAAGTAATATGAATAGTAGATCTCATAAAATATTTGGTAATTTGTCTAATATACCACCATAATTATGCAATAATACACTCAGTATCACCAAAATAATGAATTAAAACAAGAGCACCTCATAATACTTCCAAGTTCCCGCTAAAACTCCACTACTAAAGTAATGTTTTTAAATGATTTTCCGTCATAAGGAAGGCAAAGGGTTCAACCCCATACAACCTCGTTTTATGTTATATTTTTGGTTGTCTTTTTTTTTTAACTATGCACTATGTCGTAGTAAGGCAGTGGCTACCTTACCAAGACTTTATCGAGGAGTTTTAGCGGCAACGAAAAAACACTTGATTGGCACAGTTATTTCAATTCACTTGAATTGAGCTCTTTAATAGAACTATATTGGATAATATATCACCATAATTATGCAATATAACACTTAGTATCACCAAAATAATAAATTAAAACAAGAGCACCTCATGACACTTCCACATTCCCGCCAAATCTCCTACTATAATAAAGATTTATTTGTTTTTTTTCTTGTAGTAACTCTGAAACTATTGGAAGAAAATACGTTCAGATGCTAAGTTCTACACTTGGGGGCAAAATTGGTAAAAACGGATTTGGAGAAAAATAAAACACTTGTTTTTTTTTCGACGTACTTTTCAGCGTGTTGCGTTAATATAGATAAAAACTATGCTGCGAAGTGGTGTAGTGCCATGTGGAATGATTTTAACTGCCATCACGTCAGGAATCACCAGAACTATCACCTGTATTCGTTTCCGAGAGCGTTTCCCTTCCACCCGGTATACACAGAGGTATTTGCAACTTGCGCATAGCCTCTTCAAGGCGTGTTTATTACACAAAAAGCATATTTTGTCTTTTGAAAAGACGCGAAAAAAAGTTATCGTAATCGGACAATGTTTAGGAACAGTCATTATTTCTTTCATTTCATAAACAAATACGCACTTCTTGATTGGCTTAAAATTCACACACAGACAAAAACAGTTACCTAAGCTACATTATAATAAGCGTCACCTTCGATAGTAATAAATACGTATGCTATAATATGAAAAAATTACATCGATTCTGGTGTCGACACGTACATCCCTATCGAAGTCCGGCAATCAAAGCGGGACGCGGGGCAGTGCGGGGAGTACAAGTGTTCGCCTCGTGACGCGTGATTTCAATTTTATCTAAAAATATACTGAAATATGGCTTGCCTGGGAAATGTGATGTTAGAATTCTGTTTCCGTGCATTGTTTTTACAAGATTCCACAGAACATTTAACCATTTTGCAGTATTAATAATCAAATATTCGTATACATCTCACTCGCGTGTGCTCACACTGTTCCTACTCGAGTGACTACAAGCGCTTGCGGCCGGCGCAGGACGATGTTCCCACCCGTGCCTAATGTTCCCACTTGCATACTCGTGCTTTATACGTAGTTATACATACTCTAAGCCTTGAATGCTACACTAGCGCACGATTTATCTCGATCGCGGCGGGATTTAGAAAAACGAAATACGAAGAAATTACGAAAAAATTTCTTAGTATTTACGACGGAAAAAATTCTCACGAAAAGTTGTAACGACACTTTTATACTTGCCCTGTGAAACCAGCCAGTAACAGTAAAGAACTGGCTGTAAAAGTGATATTCGAAATTTAAATAAAAAAAGACAATTTAAATGCTTTTTAGAGTAGTTTTTTTTTCGTTAGTTGTATGTTAATTTTAATGTCAACTAGCGGCCCGCCCTGGCTTCGCTCAGGTAGCAAAGCATATTACATGCTGAAATTAGTTTTTTGTCATACAAAATATTTATGTAATATACACATAAGCATTCCTCTTGAAGCAGCGGGAAGCGACTTTGTTTTATACTATGTAGTGATGCTTGCTTAGGTGATGATCGTGATTGGATGACATATCTATTGTGTAGATAGAAGTAAATGTTTTCATTGATGTGGTAACGTTTTAATGAAATATACAATAATTATTATAACTTAAAAGAAATAAAATGTTATTACAATATCTTCACGAATTAATCGAAAAGAACTTCGTTCCATCCAGGTGTCCCTTGACACCTCTCAAGTTTTTTTTTGTATATTCATCTTCTTCATAATCATTCTCTCTGATAAATATCTTATCAAAAAATTCTGCGGGGGCAGATACATTGACTTGATATCTGGCTAGTACTAGTAGGGCGCCCAGCCAAGCAACTACAGCAATAGCCAATACCTGCTCGACCGGTACATTGTTTTCAATCAACACTTTCGGAACTAGAATTCCATTGTGGACTACTTCGTAATAAATCAAATACTTGAGATGTGATCAAGAGGAATATATTTTGTAGAATGATTTACACATATTATAGAAACATTATTTATACTACATTTGAGTATAAAAGAATGTGTTCCATATTTTAACTGTTTCCTCTAACAGCCAGGTATTTCTGCTGGCCTGTGCGGTGTTGCCGTGTATCGAGGCTTTATACCTCCGACAAACACATATACATAGTATTGTTTTCTTGAAATATGGCGTGATTTTATTTTTCCTCTTATTAATGAGCTATTCGGACTGCCTCTTGATTCGTTATTTTGGTCATATTTAGGGTTATATTGCACAATTATGGTGGTAAATTTCCCAATATAGTTCTATTAAAGGGCTCAAATACTACTATACTATACATAGGTTAACAAAAAGACAACCAAAAATGACACTTAAGACGAGGCTGTATGGGCTCGAATCTGCCCTCCCAGCGTAAGGGAAAACTAAAAAAAAGTCTCGTCTCTGGCCACTGCCTCTGCCCAATATATATAATACTCTTTGCGAGAACAATACATGATATGGAAAATGCCCAATGCATGGGACAAAAAACAATGGACCTTGACGTCGGTAAAACCACAGATCAACGAGCATTATAATAAAAAAGAAACCAATGATGAAATAAAAATAATTACGTAAGACTAGGCAGTATGGTCAAAAGACTATAGCCTGTCCTCTAGACGAAAAAAAAAAGTAATACTCTTTGCCTCTGCTAATAACTTTTAGAAGGAATTTAACGTTTTTCTATGTCAATAATTAAAATACCTGTTTTGTTATTTCGTATATATTCGACACTATATTGTGTTGGTTATGGATTGTAAACTTAAATACCTAACTTATTAAATAATGCTTTTACATCTGTGTGATTTGCCGCGTATTTGTTTCGAGGAATCCTGCTGTTGTTTTGCTGTTGTTTCTGTTTATAGTGAGGAAAATAATAATGAATACAAGACGTAGTAATGCATTGATTTGGAAATATTTTAAGAAATGTGATCTTATTAATAAGCTTGCCATTTGCAATTTTTGTAACAAACGTTTATCATATAAAACAACAACAACAAACCTGCGAATACATTTAAAGTTAAAACATGGTTCGAAGTATCATGAGTTTATTAATGCTTTACCGTCGGTGAGTTCGGTGAGTAAACGTCAGCATGTAGCATCATTATGTTACAAATATAACCTCATGGCTATTGGTATATCGAAAAAAAAACCTATTTAATACAAAAAATATACATTTTCGTCGTTAATGTAATGTTTTTTTATAACTTTTAACTGATAACCATTAATAATTTTAACCGTTAAACACATACCTACGCGTAACTCACGGTTTGATCGTTTATTCTTCGGAAGTTCTGGATGGTGGGTCGCAAATAGGGTCGCCAACCATACTAATATATATTGTATTGTACTGTTTCGCGATTCCGTACTGTACGGTAGAATACAGTATTATAATATACTGGTGAAGAAATTAAAAACTGCCTCGGTGGCGTAGTTGTATTACAGTACGACTGCAAAGCTGAGGTCTCGGGTTCGATCCCCGGGTCGGGCAAAGTGATATTGAGTTTTTCTATTCAGTATCAACCTGGAGTCTGGAATTTGTGTCCGATATGACGATAGGCTCGCCCCCTACCACATCATGGGACGGAATGACGGCGAAAAGTGGGTATGCACCCTAACTAATGCTAGTTGCGCCTCTGCCTACTGCTTCGGGGATAACAGGCGTGAGTGTATGTATGTGTGTGTGTGTGTGTGTGGTGAAGAAATAAATAGTACGGGAAAATTCTATATCTCAGTACAATGGATCAATGTTTATATTTTGCAACACTAAAACTAATAAAATTAACTTGTGTCTCGTTTCTTTGACTTGACTAGAAGACGTTTGGACAAATAAAACTATAAAAAAAAAACAACAACAAAGCAAGTATATCTTTAAACATACTATATTTTTATAAAAATATAGTATATCATACCAGCCCTGCATTATGTACTATCCACTGCTGAGCGTGGGCCTTCTGTACAATTCAGAGGATTAAATCCTTAGTCCACCACGCTGGCCTAGTGTGGGTTTTCAGATACACTACTACCAGAAGACACATATTTTTTTTGAAGTGCTGACAATTTTTTTTAAACATTGCTGATTCAGCTAATTATAACAGACATTCAAATAATAAATTGAGTTTTGTTTACTGTTTAGTTATTACAGTTTAGTTCTTTAAAATTTAACTGAAGTTCCTGCTTAATGTTGAGATTGGCTTAAGGAATATGGGCCTATGTATCTATAAATAAGCAATAGCATCCCAAGCAATCTGTGCTACAAACTAATACCGACAAATAGGTGGCAGTTTAGGAAATGTTACATAACTTGGAATAACAGACCAAGTAACAGTGGTGTTA
Source organism: Lapara coniferarum (assembly GCA_949316025.1). NCBI lineage: Eukaryota > Metazoa > Arthropoda > Insecta > Lepidoptera > Sphingidae > Lapara > Lapara coniferarum. The sequence goes on along the minus strand of OX438921.1, from coordinate 33,761,404 downwards.
CAGTACTCACAATATTTTATGTTATTTTAGAATGCAGTACATGCACATAATCATAAGGATGCCATTGATTTGTCGAGCAATTCAGATGTACAGTCATCAGCAGAAGAAGATTCACCTAAATTGGAAGATAGACATACTGAAGGTAAAATTATTTCAGACTTGATCGCTTTAATGGCTTACTGCCATTTTCAGATTTCAACAAATTATCCGAACCTTAATCTTTAATCCAATCCCGAAAATATACCAATCAAAATTGGTAGTCAGTAAGCAATTAAAAAACAACTGGTGATTGGTACATTTTAGCAATAGTCAGAAAATTCAGGTTGGATCTCCCAAAAGGAGTGACTTCAGGCAAGTAGTCTGTACCTACTAAAGCCATAACAAATATACCTATTTTATTTACTTAGCCTTTTTCGTATTCTTCCTTCATTAACCTCCATAGTTGTCTACCTTTGGCTTTAAAAATCAGTATGTTTGTGTGTTTGACTGTCTCGGTGGCGTAGTTGTATTGCGGTACGACTGCGATGCTGAGGTCTCGGGTTCGGTCCCCGGGTCGGGCAAAGTGATATTGAGTTTTTCTCTTCAGTATCAGCTCGGAGTGTGGAATTTGTGCTCGATAAGGCGATAGGCTCGTCGCCCCCTATGTGATAGGGGTGATGTGTCATGGGACGGGATACCGGCGAAAAGTGGGTGCACTAGTTGCGCCTTTGCCTACACCTTCGGAGATAAAAGGTGTGTGTGTGTGTGTCACTCATCCATTCCCTCACTCAACACAAAATCTCAGTAACTATGTAATCCTCCTAGCCAGTTTCGGCCACGGCGGCCAATCTCAACGGAGATCAGCCAGGTACGCAGGAGATATTATAGTGCACAAGTGTGTGCGCAATACACAGGTGCACTCGCTATTCCTTCACTCTCATAGTCCGGTGAGACGGCAATCCGACATGACAGGAGAGAGATCAGGCGCAGGACCAACGGCTTTACGTGCTTTCCGAGGCACGGGGGTATCACACCGCCAACTTCCTGACTCCGAGCTGCGACTGAGTAAATTTTAAGATGGAAAAACCCAGTCACATTTTTTTTTTTTACTCGACCCGGGATTCGAACCCAGGACCTCAGCGCGCAAATCGTACTCGTAATGCGTACGCAATACCACTACGCCACCGAGGCAGTCAACTAGAAGTGGTAGGAGTCTAAAATTTTGCATGGGGTTTCTTTTAGGACGTAGGTGCTCACCAAGACGGGATTTTGCGAAATAAAGCAAAAAAAAAGTGGTGGGAAAGTTTGTATGAAACTTCTATAGTTTTAATAGTACATTTCATTCTTTCATTAATAGGAAGCTACATTACTCAAGAGCGCTTATAGTTTTTAACATTTATCCCAGGCAAATATTTATCCTGGAATAACTTTTACATGCAGGCGGAGCCGCGGGCAAATGTTAGTACCTAAATAAAAGTGAGGGGATACTTAGATAACTATATAAGAGTAGGTAATAGAACACAGACCATTGATTTTTAGAATTATTTTCTGTCTGTTTATTGCGCACATCTCCCGTCTCCACAACTACTGTAAGGATGGAGAGTTTGAGACCTTCTGACCCTCCCTCCTCAGATGATATGTGATGATGTTTTAGACACACCCATCCCCCACAGAATTACATTCGGGGTGGTATACAACATGGACCTTGTAGAGGCTAGATGGAATTTCCGTGCTTTCCGGCGTTTTTGCATGCCTATTATTGGAATCAAATTGGCCAGTTCATATGCTTTGGCCCTTTTGTTTCATTTTTATCCATTTTATTGCTTTACAACTGGTTTTTCTAGTTGTAAGCGGCCCTAAACTTGAGCTTAATATACCTCCTTAGTTCATTATAATATTGGCAAGATTTTAATGTTAAGTTTTATTTTTTCAGAAAAACCATCTGATGGAGTGAAAAAAATACACGAAGAGATCACACGAATCCAGTTAGTACATAACTTCCTTAAATTTATCATTAATTACTAAAGACCGGATTATGTGCAACTTAAAATCATTGACCCTTCAAGGCCCGCTTCGGACGCCGGCGTCCGAGTATATAGGGTTTCCCCATACATCTATATATATATATAAGCGGGGTTTGATGTGTTAAATGCGTAGAAAATGCCTTAAGGATGTATAAAAAATGACAAAAAATGCATCAAAAATTACCATGTTGACTGCAGTTCAAATAACAGTTGTGTTTTTTGGGCTGCAACCCGCGGGCGGAGCAAATACCTGGAGTGTGGTCTGGACTCATTCTGGACATTGTCTCACTCATTCACGTTGCGCAGCCAAGCGCCGGTGCAGAAAACGCACACCGCGCTTGGCGGCTACGTTGGTGGATATCTAGTTCATTGTTTTGGAGCCGCAGTAAATGCGTTAGGGAGGTGGTAGTTCTCTCATAATATGTAACAGTCCGTCTGGGTGTGTACCACGCAATGTCTACTTTTACCGCTACGCAGCAGTGTGCATGCGCTGTTGTGTTTCAGTTTGAAGGACATTGTAGCCAGTGTAACTACTGCACATAATGTGACTTAACATCATACGTCTCAGGATGCCAAGCGCAGTGGAATGCAGACAGTATTTTGTAACTCAAGATGCTGGATGGTGTTGCTACTGTTTATGGGTGGTCGTATTGCTTACCATCAGACGGACGGCATGCTCGTCTCGTAATTCAATGCAATACTAAAAAAAAAGGTAAAGAAACTAGTGGTTTGAAATCATTCAATTTGCGGCTGCAAAAATTTAACAACCTAAAAAAAGGCCTTCGGTTAAGGTACACGATGTGCTCCATAACATTTTCAGAAAGTTTGTCTTATTTGGTGTAATGTATCGCCTTATATATAGCGAAAATATATACCATCTTATGATTTTAAGCATTTTAATATGAAAAAAAATATATATCTATACTGCGTCCAACCATTTATTTAACTTTTGATATTTGCACGCCTATGAGACTTTATAATAATTATGGACAAGGAATCTAAAACAAAATAATTTACTACTTTATGGACGCCATTTTTTCTTTTCCATGGTGAAGCGACTTGCGCTTCAACTCGGATATTAATTATGGATCGATATTCGTTAAGCCCACTGATTGTGTAACAAAGATAAATCAAAACTTTTGCATTGATTAAAAACAATGGTAAAACAAAAAACCCGACTGCGTCAATACCTACCACTGGGTACATCAAAATTTTAAAAATTCAAAATTGAGGATTTTTGGCGGCAAAAAGTAGTGTAAAAAAAATATGTTTTCAAAATACATCGAGTGTGGTATCAAAATAAGATTTTTTAACCGTGATTACGAATATATCTATATATATATAGCTTAAATATGTTTTGTTGGAGTTTGGAATAGGAAATGCTAATAAAGGTGCTTGAAAACTAAAGAGATGCAAATAAAACTAAATATTAAAACAAAACAAAAAACCCGACTGCGTCAAAATCTAACATCTTCATAAAATTTATTGAAGAACTGAAAAGATAGAAACAAGATTTTAATTTGAATATTTTATTTTGGTTTTGAATAATATTAATTGACAGTGTTCACAAACGCTGACGGAGGCATAACACGCTCACTTCTCATAATTTGGTTGGTGATGTAGGTAGAGCAACAAAATCTCGGAGTGAGCAGATACCTCCGACTTTCCTTCTTTCGCAGTCGGGTAATAACAGTTCAATGTTTTAATCGATCAAAACTTCTTCATAAATTAAATCAATTGTTACTAGAAAAGGAATCGATAACGCATAAGTAAATCCCCAATTGATTAGAAAGCGAACTGTCAAAAGTTAAATAAATAGTTGGACTGAGTATAAATATACAAATGCATATAATCCAGTTTCTATTTATCTCTAAGCCCCACTTGCACGTTCCTGGCTTAGATTAATAATTATACTACAGCGTTGCATCCTCGAGATTTATAAATTCACTATGTAGTCCACTTCTCCATGTACTAGGCATCAAGCACATTTTTAGAGTAAAATTAGTAAAAAAAAGGAATTTAATTGACTAACTGTCTATATTAGTACCATTTCCTGCCGTTGGCGCTTAGGGGCTGCACTCCCGCGCTCCCAGCTCATTCGCTTTTTTGTGCGGGCATCATAGCATCGGAATATTATTTAAATAAATAAAAAATTCAGTTTAAACTTTAAAGTGAATAGTTTTAAAGTGTTGTGTAATGGGAAAACGAAATCGTAAGAATTCACCGGAATACTGTTTTTATATTTTTATAGAAACATTGAAAACCATTATCCAGGCACTACATGGCCATTAACATGTATAAAAATCATAATATAGGATCATCTGAATACATCAAGAAAAGGTTAGGAAACTCGAGAAGCGTCTACGACGTTACGATAACTCGGATAGCAGCGACAACACAAGTGAGTAATTAGTTATAGAATATTATCTTATAATGAGTACCTAGGGGCATTTAACTTTTTTAAATTACGATGTAAAGTGAGACATTCGGAATTAATATGAATTACCAAGTTTTTGAATTTCAACTAAGGAAATAACTACCCACATATTTCAGTTATTTTGTATAAAAATATTTTACTACAATTTACTTTCAAAGAAAGTTATACAGAAGTGCTTCGATAGTACTTTTTAGGTTTACTTTCAAATTACCCTTAATTAAAGAGATTACTAAGTTTGTAACACAACAACAACAACTTATACAATTAAGTAATAAATCAAGAAAACATATTCTGTAATGTAATATAAACTGAATTAAATGTGCAATTATAATAGTACTCTGATGCGATCAGAGTCGTGCACTTTGAAGTACTACGGTGAGTTCGTAGACTTAATCACTTGGTTTTAGTACTGTGACGCGATCACAGTCGTACCATTAACAATAATATGCAATAAAAATCATGACGTGATCGTGATTATCTTGTCTAAGAGATGGTGTTCATAGCACACGCGGCAGTCCTAGACCTCCATATAATGGCGATGCCGGTTCAATCTTCGACTTAACCAACTCTGATACCTATAGCCCTCGAGCTATTAGGTCCACCATAAACATGGTTGAACATGTTAGTACAGCGCCCTCGACTGGGAGCGACCTAAACCTAATATCACAAGAAGACGCGGGTCCTTCCACATCAGCTACGGACCCAAAATTGTCAACGAATCTTCAAAATACAAGTATTATACCAACAGGTATACTTGAGATACTAGGAGAATCTAAGAAAACACCAGAGGTGTTTGGCCCAGGGGTTCAGCAAGAAATCTCTAAACGTTCGGGGTCGTATATGTGAGGGCTTGAATAAAGATCAGAAGAAAGGGCTAATAGAGGAGATTCTCGTGCCCAAAAATGTTTAATATGTTAAGGCACCTAAATTGAATCCTGAAATAGCTTCCGTACTAATTGAATCTTTTAGAAGTCGTGATAAACGACTAGAAAAGGCCCAAAACCATTTAGGTCTAGGAATTGCATCCTTGGCAAACTTGATAGCAATCTTAATCGAGAAAGATATGAACAAACTTGAAATTGTTGAATGTTTATCCGAAGCAAATCAAATTCTTTTAGATTTTCACTTCGAAAACACGCTCAATCGGCGTAAACTCATCAACAAAGTGATCCGGCTATCCTAAATATTACCAAAGGATATAAAACCCCATTTATAAAGCCAGTATTTCAGGCCGAGGAGCCGAAAAACGTAGTATACTTAAAACAGGAGAGTATAACGTTAAGCCTTGAAATAGAAGATCTACTTCAGCTTGGTTCAATCACGCCCTGTGATGATGAGCAGAGTCAATTTATGTCTAAAATATTTCTTATACCTGAACCTAACGGCAAATCTAGATTTATTCTGAATCTCAAATGTCTAAACAAATTTATTGAGACTCTTAATTTTAAAATGGAGGATTATCGTACAGCTACTAAGCTTATATTGTCTTATTTATATTACATGATTGCTACTGATTTGAAAGATGCATATTTTCTTATGCACCTTATGCATTGACCGCCTCGGTGGCGTAGTTGTATTGCGTACGCGTTACGAGTACGATTTGCGCGCTGAGGTCCTGGGTTCGAATCCCGGCTCGGGCCAAAAAAAAAAAAATTACTCAGTTGCAGCTCGGAGTCAGGAAGTTGGTGGTATGATACCCCCGTGCCTCGGAAAGCACGTAAAGCCTTTGGTCCTGCGCCTGATCTCTCTCCAGTCATGTCGGATTGCCGTCTCACCGGACTATGAGAGTGAAGGAATAGCGAGTGCACCTGTGTATTGCGCACACACTTGTGCACTATAATATCTCCTGCGTACTTGGCTGATCTCCGTTGAGATTAGCCACCGTGGCCGAAACTGGCTAGGAGGATTTCATTCATTTCATTTTCTTATAAGCATCCATAAAACATTTAGACATTATCTAAGATTTAAATTTAATCAAATAACTCACAAATTTCAATGTTTACCCTTTGGTATTTCATCTGCCCCCTATGTGTTTTTACAAAATTGCTTAAACCAGTCGCTTACCTAAAAAGTAAAGTTCTTTTTTTTTCATAGCTCATTACTTGGATTATTTTTTCTGTTTAGGACCTATGACGATTGTCTTAATTGTACGAAGGAGACGGTAAACTTATTAACTTTTTTGGGATTTGTAATAAATTACGAAAAAGGCAACTTGTTCCTAATCAATCACAAAAATTTCTTGGTTTCGAATTTAGCTCGATAACAATGTCTTTAAGTCTTCCAGAGGAAAAAATACTAAATCTTATAAAGAACGTTTCTAGGAAACATGGTATTACTGTAAGAAAGTTTTCTAAGTTTCTAGGTGTTCTTAAATCTGCTTGCCCAGCTATAGCCTATGTATGGATTTACACAAAACTTTTTTGTAAGGGAAAAGTTCTTAGGTCTTAAACATAATTATAACAATTATGACATAAAAATACAAATAAATAGGTGTTTATTAAATCGTGATTTCGGTTGGTGGAAGACTTATATCCGGAAATCGAACTCTTGTTGGGGTGTAATGTGTAACGGCGATCGTACTAATGGTTTTTTGGGATTCAAATGAATCCCATTCGCATATTAACTTACTTAAATGCTTTGCTAATTCTTTACGTGGTTACGAGATTTTATTGAGGATCGATAATATGGTTGCAATTTCGTACATCAATAGAATGGGTGGCATCTAATACAGCCACTAAAACGAAATAACGCGTAACATCTAGAGTTGGTGCGAGAGAAGGCAAATATCGACACTGAATGGAATTTATCACATTCCACATTCGATGATATTGTTTGCAAATATGAGGTGCCAGAGATTGATCTTTTTGCATCGCGAATAAACGCTAAATGCAAAAAATATGTATCATGGAAACGAGATCCATCAATTTCTAATGTTGATGCGTTTACAATTAATTCGGTCTTTTATTATTTCTACGCATTTCCTCTCTTTTCTTTCAGTTTGAAATGCCTTCGAAAAGTAATTAATGATAAAGCAAATTATGGTAGTACCCGTTTGGCCAAGCCAACCATGGTTTCCTTTATTTCAATCTCTTTGAGCACGGACCTGATTTATTTTTATCCTAGTGATAAATTATTACTGTCTCCTTGCAGAATATCTCACCCACGACGGAAAACACTTACCCTGGTATCATGTCGATTATCAGGACAATTTTTTTTTCCTAACACTCTCTTTGCTCAAAAACAATCGCCGTTATGTTACCATCGTTATCGGAAAGCTCCCTCAAACAGTACAATGTAGCATTAACCCCTGGAATGCCGGGCTCAGTTTGCGTAAAAAACGCTTGCGTGCCGCCCATACATTTGAAAAAATCGGATTTTAGGTGTAAAGGATGTTCCAATTTATACACCATAAAATTCTTTTAGTACGAATTTTGAAATTATTTATTTACTTATTATGGATGGTCACTAAAATATTTAGGAACATTGTGAGATTTGGCATAGACGGCCGCCATTTTGAATTTCTTCGTTTTAAGGCCAATTGACTTCAAAATCGATATCTGGGCAGGCCTGTAGGTACAAAATACGGATCCAATGTTAAGAGTTGAAAAAAGTGGCCGCCATTTTGAATTTCTTTGTTTTAAGGCCAATCGGCCTCAAAATCGATATCTGGGCAGGCCTTTAGGTACAGAAGACGGATCCAATGTTAGAATGGAAAAAAGTAGCCGCCATTTTGAATTTCTTTGTTTTAAGGCCAATCGACCTCAAAATCGATATCTGGGCAAGCCTTTAGGTACAGAAGACGGATCCAATGTTAGAATGGAAAAAAGTGGCCGCCATTTTGAATTTCTTTGTTTTCAGGCCAATCGACCTCAAAATCGATATCTGGGCAGGCCTTTAGGTACAGAAGACGGATCCAATGTTGGAATTGAAAAAAGTGGCCGCCATTTTGAATTTCTTTGTTTTAAGGCCAATCGACCTCAAAATCGATATCTGGGCAACCCTTTAGGTACAGAAGACGGATCCAATGTTAGAATTGAAAAAAGTGGCCCCCATTTTGAATTTCTTTGTTTTAAGGCCAATCGACCTCAAAATCGATATCTGGGCAGGCCTTTAGGTACAGAAGACGGATCCAATGTTAGAATGAAAAAAAGTGGCCGCCATTTTGAATTTCTTTGTTTTAAGGCCAATCGGCCTCAAAATCGATATCTGGGCAAGCCTTTAGGTACAGAAGACGGATCCAATGTTAGAATTGAAAAAAGTGGCCGCCATTTTGAATTTCTTTGTTTTAAGGCCAATCGACCTCAAAATTGATACTTGGGCATGCCATCGTTTTGTTTTAACACTAATGGGATTTAAGATAGATATTTGGGCTTGTCTTTAGCCAAACAGAATAAATCGAGGTTGTAATTTTACTAATTTAACAATTTAAATACGCAATCACATCAAAATTAGACACTTTTAAAAATGAATAAGGTAATCAACCTGAGTAGCCTTTTAAGTCTGGTGATGGGGGGTAAATAAATAAAAAGATACAGTAATTTAATGGCCACCCAACAGGGCATAACGATGTGGGGGAAGAAAAATATAATAAGATAATTTCTACTACGCGGCTAATTATTCTTATAGCAATCGTTGAATTGTTAACGACTCCCTGATTTTTAACCGATTTTGATGCTTTCACAAAAGAATTTACTTTATTTGCTGTTTGCTGCCACGGGACACTTTTTTCTTCTTCAATTCTTTATTTTGCGACATAACAAAGCTGCGTTATTGAAGAGAATTGAATAAGCATTGATGGTGGCCATAATATTTAAAAAATCTATAATTAAAACGTACTATAGTTTGTGGCCAAGTCCAGCGGGTTTTGATTTTAAAACCAATAGCCCTTAAAACAAGAACATTTAACATGGAATGCAGTTCTTAAAATTCCAACCTCGAGTTATTCTACTTGGCGAAAGACAAGCCCAAATATCTATCTTTCCTCTCGCGGAAGGAGAGTGCCGAGAGGGATCGCCAGCGCAGTGGTGATCCCTTCCGCCGCCAGACGAGACGTAGGAGGCGTCGGGTGGACGACTGACCGACATCTCCCGCCCTGTGGATTGGGGGCGTCGGAGAATTCCACCACGGTATCCCCTGCCTGTCGTAAAAGGCAACTAATAGGGGCCTCCGGGGGTCACGGGTGGGCGAAAGGGGCCGTCCACCTATTAGTCTAGCCAACTTCTGTGACCCCCGTGATGGACGGCAGCGTGCCTCACGCTGCCTCGAACGCCAAGGGCGTCCTTCGGTGTACGGGGGCTTCTGAGCCCCCGCAACAACAGGAGACGGACCACAACAGCGGTACGCGCAGGGGCGGTTGCGGACGACAACTTAGAACAACGGGTTGGAGGAAGCCCGCAGCCGTCCCTAATGCGCCGAAGATGGCCACCGCGGAAAAAAAAACAAAAAAATATCTATCTTAAATACAATCAGTCTTAAAACAAAGAAACTCAAAATGGCGGCCACTTTTTTCAATTCTAACATTGGATCCGTATTCTGTACCTAAAGGCCTGCCCAGATATCGATTTTGAGGTCGATTGGCCTTAAAACAAAGAGATTCAAAATGGCGGCCACTTTTTTCAATTTTAACATTGGATCCGTCTTCTGTACCTAAAGGCTTGCCCAGATATCGATTTTGAGGTCGATTGGCCTTAAAACAAATAAATTCAAAATGGCGGCCACTTTTTTCAATTCTAACATTGGAACCATCTTCTGTACTTAATGGCTTGCCCAGATATCGATTTTGAGGTCGATTGGCCTTAAAACAAAGAAATTCAAAATGGCAGCCACTTTTTTCAATTCTAACATTGGATCCGTCTTCTGTACCTAAAGGCTTGCCCAAATATCGATTTTGAGGTCGATTGGCCTTAAAACAAAGAGATTCAAAATGGCGGCCACTTTTTTCAATTCTAACATTGGATCCATCTTCTGTACCTAAAGGCTTGCCCAGATATCGATTTTGAGGTCGATTGGCCTTAAAACAAAGAAATTCAAAATGGCGGCCACTTTTTTCAATTCTAACATTGGATCCGTCTTTTGTACATACAGCCTTGCCCAGATATCGATTTTGAGGTCGATTGGCCTTAAAACAAAGAAATTCAAAATGGCGGCCACTTTTTTCAATTCTAACATTGGAATCATCTTCTGTATCTAAAGGCCTGCCCAGATATCGATTTTGAGGTCGATTGGCCTTAAAACAAAGAAATTCAAAATGGCGGCCACTTTTTTCAATTCTTACATTGGATCTGTCTTCTGTACCTAAAGGCTTGCCCAGATATCGATTTTGAGGTCGATTGGCCTTAAAACTAAGAAATTCAAAATGGCGGCCACTTTTTTCAATTCTAACATTGGATCCATCTTCTGTACCTAAAGGCTTGCCCAGATATCGATTTTGAGGTCGATTGGCCTTAAAACAAAGAAATTCAAAATGGCGGCCACTTTTTTCAATTCTAACATTGGATCCATCTTCTGTACCTAAAGGCTTGCCCAGATATCGATTTTGAGGTCGATTGGCCTTAAAACAAAGAAATTCAAAATGGCGGCCACTTTTTTCCATTCTAACATTGGATCCGTCTTCTGTACCTAAAGGCCTGCCCAGATATCGATTTTGAGGTCAATCGGCCTTAAAACAAAGAAGTTCAAAATGGCGGCCACTTTTCTCAATTCTCATATATGATATTAAGATTTGCATCCAATGGAAACAAAAAATAAGCTAAAAAGAAACCACCTGTAGATGTTCAGGTTTTCATACATTTTGCAGAAATCGGCCCGAGCGTGGATTCACGCTCCCGGCACACTGTGGGACGTCCCCATAGAAAGGGCGTGACATGAGTATCTCTCTTACATATCTTATGATAACTCAACAACGGAACAACGTAAAGATTTGATTTTTTTTACGTGTATTATTGAATAGTAGACCTATCCATTACCAATGTAGTTTATTTGAAAAATACTGATATGACTATGAAAAAAAATACTAAAATATGCCTATATTTCAGGGGAGTTTAAAACCAAATTAAGGATAGATACACAATAATTTGACATGAGTGCAATTAAACAAGTGAAATACAATACAGTATAGGGTATATTTTAACCTAATTAATGAAAAATAGACATGTCTTAAAATCGCCTAAATTTACGATCTCAAGGACTTTGCTCAAAAGAAATTGTCAGGCGTTTCCTAACACTTTAAAAAACTTATTTCGAGTGATATTATTATATTAGGATGGATTAAAATGACACAACAATTGAAAGCATAATGTTAAAAATTATTTACACCAACCCACTTCATTGCTTTCGTGTAATATCAACACCTGATGAAATATTCATAATTCACAAAATGTAGTCAGCTTAATGAAAAATGTAGATGCTCTGACATTTTTATCAGGCGTGTGACCTATTTTGTTAATTTTCTTCGAAAGGGGGACGAGGGGGGGTACATAATGTTCTAGCAAAATTTTCTACTTATTCTGAACTATCAAACACAAGTATCATTAGGTCGGGGTTTCGTGGCGTTTTTATTATATGATAGATTTTATCAAACACTTCGATTACTTTTTTAAACTTTAATTTAACCATAAAATAAAGCGTCTTTTTAAAAAGAAACAGTTGCATTTATATAAGTTTATCCTATTAAACCGTTTTATTTATAAAATACTTCTCCAAACTATTGCGAATACCACAAATATCTTTCTTAAACAGTGAGGTCATTTTCGACAGTGTTCGATACTTCAACTTTGATGCTATATATTAGGTAAAATAAAGTGGTTAGAGGGGTGAAAATTATAAAACTTGAAAGGTCATATTGTCCCCTTTCCACAATGCATTTCAGTTTCCAGTTATCAGACATTCAGTACTACCGGTACATGTCACGCCCTTTCTATGGGGACGTCCCACAGTGCGGCAGAGTTTGAACACTTTTTTTGAGCGTGGATCCACGCTCCCGGCACGCGAGGGCTTAAAGAAATGGTGGTTGTTCTGTAAAACCCGTTCCTTAGGAACATGCCGGTTTTAGTAGAATTTTTAACGAATGAATGCAATGAAGGATGTGGTTATTCAAGTTTAAATACTTACCGTTCAGCACTTGCTTTAATATTTGGCAAATCTTTTAGTGAAAGCGACATCGTGGCTCGTTTTTTGAAGGGAACTTTCAGATCTAGACCTTGCTTTCCAAGGTTTCAGTTTACTTTGGATACTAATATTTTTTTTTTTTTAGATTTCGTTTCGAATCTATTTCCCAATAAAAACTTACCTTTTAGACAAATTACAAAAAAGTTAGCAGTTCTACTCGCGTTGTCTACAAGACAACGAGTCCAGACTCTGTCACTTATTAGAATGTGAAATGTAACGATTGGCGAATTTTCTATTAAAATTATTTGGCAAAATCATTGCCTGACAGCGATGAGACCATAACCTAAAATTTTAATTGAATTGAATTATCAAAATTATAGTCAATGATTTATTTATAACATCAGTTTCAAAAATCGCCTTATGCCTAATAAAGTGATTCCATTCTATCCAAATAGAATAGAAGTATGCCCTACAAGGACCCTCTCGTTGTATATCGCGGCTACAGAAAGGTTGCGGTCAGCAGAAAATACTGACAGAGTATTCCTTACCACTAGAAAACCATTTCGTGATGCAACTTCTTCCACTATCAACAGATGAATAAAAGAAATTATGGACAATAGTGGTATCAATACGTATATCTACTCTGCACACAGTACTCGCTACGCGGCTACTTCTGCAGCTTACGAAAAAGGTTGGTCCATAGATTTATTTTAAAAAATTGCAGGTTGGTCTGGAAATAGCTTACTTTTTGCCAAATTTTATAATAGGCCTTTGGTAGAATGCAACGAGAGCGCCTATGCAGAAGCTGTGTATGAAAATATGTAATATTTTAATACTTTTCTACCAGTCACGTGATTATTTTCTCTTTCTAGATTATTTTGTGTCGAATAAAATATATATTTTTTTGTTTCTGTGCTATAATGCTTTAGTTAAATTTCGCAATTTGCTCTGAACATCCTACATAGTGAATTTATAAATCTCGAGGATGCAACGCTGTAGTATAATTAATGGTTAAACAAACTTACCTTTGTGACGTTTGACCATAATTATACGAAGCGTTGCATCCGAAGAGATTTATTACCCACCCTTTCCCAAAATTTTACTAGATTACAAATTTACTCCCTATTTACGATATTGCGAAATTTGGCTCTAAAGAAATGAGCTGGGAGCACGGGAGTGCAGCCCCCAAGCGCCAACGGCAGGAAATGGTACTAATATAGACAGTTAGTCAATTAAATTCCTTTTTTTTACTAATTTTACTCTAAAAATGTGCTTGATGCCTAGTACATGGACAGTGCCGGATTAAGCAAGCGCGGGGCCCGTAGCAAATTCTTTCAAAGAGCCCTTGATCTGCTATGGGTTCTTAAATATAAAGTGGTAAAGATACAATTCAATACTCAATACGTTTATTTGTTATCTATAGGTTACAATTTTGTGGGTAATTAATAGTGCAGTAAATTACTATAGGCGCTGTTAGGCTCTGGCTAGTACAAAAAGCCTGAATGAGATTTCCGGGCAATTTAGAATAATTTTGATAGGAAACTAACAATTGAAAACAGATGATACAACACAAAATATTTTTTAATACATATTTCAAAGTTTATATTTAACGAGCTTTTGCCCACGGCTTCGCCCGCGTTAATAAGTTTTTCCGGGCTAAAAGTACATAAAAACCTTCCCGTTGAATCACTCTATCCAACACATTTATTTGGATAAAGATTAATATTATGACGGTGATACAACTCTTAACAAATAATGCATTAATTTCGACCAAATTTGATTACAATAAAAACGGTTCTAGTGAGTTAATCTTAAAAGATAGACATATACTGTCGCCGACATTTTTTTAGATCATTTCAAGAGGAATAAATCTTTCATACATATATTTTTGGTATCTTGAACCGCTTTCGCAGCGCACGCCATGGAAGCCCTCAAGGATGAATAATTTTCGCCGTTTTTTACACATTTTCCATTATTTCTCCGCTCCTAATAGTTGCACCACACACACACACACACACACACACACACACACACACTCACGCCTTTTATCCCGGAAGGGGTAGGCAGAGGCGCAACTAGTGCACCCACTTTTCGCCATTATTCTGTCCCATGATGTGATAGGGGGCGAGCCTATCGCCATATCGGGCATAAATTCCGGACTCCGAGCTGATACTGAATAGAAAAACTCAATAGCACTTTGCCCGACCAGGGAATCGAACCCGAGACCTCAGCACTGCAGTCGTACCATAATACCTATATAACTACGCCACCGAGGCAGTTTCAATCTATATACATGTTTGACAAGGATAAACTCAAAAAGTTCTGGACCGATTTCAAAAATTATTTCACCATTGGAATTAGAATGCTCCTGTATCCCTGAGTAACATAGGCTACTTTATATCCCGGGAAAATTCAAACCGGGACTTTATCCCGGATTTTTTATTCTCGCGAGTCGTTACGGCCAAACCAATAAACCGATTTCGATGAAATTTTTAAGGGACATAGTTTTAAACCCTGGGAAAGACCTAGGCTACTTCTTATTCCGGGAAAAAATAAACCGGGATTTTAATACCGGAAAATATTCTCTTGCGGGTGGGACCGCAAACAAATAAGTATGGAGATAGTTTGAGACCCAGGGAAGGACACAAGCTACGGCTTTTCCCGGAAAAATATAAACCGGAACTTTTATCCCGGTTTTATTCTCGCGAGTGGGGCGGACAAACCACTCAACCGATTTCGATGAAATTTCGTAGGAAGATAATTTAAGACCTTGAGGAGCACCTAGGCTATTGCTTATCCCAGAGAAATATAAACCGGTACTTTTATCCCGGAAAATATTTTCTTGCGGGTGGAACCGTGAGAGAATAAATATGGAGATAGTTTGAGATCCAAGGAAGGACAGGCTACTTTCATCTTTTTATTTTTAAGGATATGTCCTTACATCATTACATATTATAAAACAAAGGCCCCCATCACATCTGTTTGTCTGAACGCGATAAACTCAAAAACTACCGAACGGATTTTCATATGTTTTTCACCAATGGACGCAGTGATTTAAGAGGAAGGGTTATGTGTATAATTCATAAGTATTTTGTACGACTAAAAATTAAATGTGCAAATATTATGCTTTGCTACCTGTGCGAAGCCAGGGCGGGCCGCTAGTACACTTATATTCTAGAAAATAGATTTTTGGTATATGGTTACTAAATTATATTAAAAATAATGTAGACTGTTAATCTTATAAATAGAAAATTTTAACAATTTAAATCGAGCTATTTCAATTTTGCTACACATCCACACTAAGTGTTGGGTCAGAGAGCTTGCGTATACAAGCAACTTTTTTTAGAACTTGTGTGTTTACCATATGAAATTATTTGAATTATTTACGCCAAGGAAATAGTCGGGTATCGAGTGTCTGACGTGGATTGTCTTAGTAGGAAAAGTGGTAACGTTTCACGTTTTTGTGATATCAAAAAAACTCAACATACAACATCTGTTTCACTCAAAAAATTACGCTCAGGCAGATATGAGTGGGTTTAAATATGCGGGGCCCCCTTTCGCGCGGGGCCCGTAGCAATTGCTACTCTTGCTACGAGGTTAATCCGGCACTGTACATGGAGAAGTGGACTACATAGTGAATTTATAAATCTCGAGGATGCAACGCTTCGTATAATTATGGTCAAACGTCACAAAGGTAAGTTTGTTTAACCATTAATTAACCCTGAGTTAACTGTTAACTCAGGGTTAAATAAATAATTAACCTTGCGCCATCAAGATGTAAGAGTACACCTAGGGTTCATTTTCTAAATATTTAACCTATCGGCTTGGGCGAGTTAAATCGCTAACACTGGTTTAGTGAAGCATCATTTAAAATAAATTGAGGTTATGTAACCACAGATCACAGAAGTCACACGAAATTAAGACGGTTAAAATAAAATGTCATAGAATGAAGGATACACAAGAATGTTTATATAAATATTGTATTGTAGTGTAAGTGTAATATAGATTACAATAGAAGCGAAAAGATATTACAATGTTTCCAGTTACTAAAGAAAAATGTCAGGTAAGTTAACCCGGTGTTATTTTTAGTAGTGCAAGGCACGATGAGAGTTAAAATTTAACTATCTAACCTCGAGTTTACAAACTCTGCATTTGCTTATCCCAAGTATCGCGCGCAAGTGGGCTTAAGTGGCCTAGCCCAACCTCACTCTGACACTTCTCATTACTTACTAGTAGTGCTCGCGGCTCCGCCCGCGTGAAAAAGTTGTTCCGGGATAAAAATATTTTCACGGGATAAAAAGTAGCCTATAGTACTCAGGAATAAAAATTATCCTAATCTTACTAAGAAGTTCCTAGTACCTAACTTGAAATTGGCAAAATATTCACACAATTGCCATAAGTTCTTAGTATTCTTAGTAAGAACTTTTGATTAATAATATGTCGAACATTCCGAAGCCTAAAATATATCTTTATATAATTATTCAGCACTTCTCTTGTCTATGTGCAATATTGGGAGTAAGTAGTATGTACCTACTAACCACATACCTACTCATCAGTTTTTTCCATTTTCTTTTTTCAGAAACCAAAATTTGCGCGAGTATATTGCCGCTAACAATATCAGTTTTAAAAAAAAACAATTGATAATGATGGAGGCAGAACACAAATTACATGTTAAAATAGCAAGACTGAAAATGAAGAAACTTAGATTAGAAATAGAGTTATCATCAAATCAGAAAAATGGAACTATAGAACAGTAAAACGTAAGCCGCAGTCTTTAAAGCATTATTTAGGAAAGTGCTAAAAGTAGTTTTCAATACGACAGTCTTATGGCGGCACCACACTTCGTTATGTGTTATTTGATAAGCGGCTACGCTATATTCGCCCAAATATTTGTTATGTGAATGAACAACAAACATGCCATCCACACTTGGTGCCGGCGTGCCAAACATGCCAAATATATTCGTACATGTGGCTTGAGTACAAAACCGAATGAGTGAACGAAGTGTGGGCAGTCGACACACATATTCGGCTTATTCGTGTCCTTTGAAGTGTGTCAAAAAACCGACAAGTGAACGGATAAGCTTATTTGCTATTCGCGCTTATGCGTTATGCGTGCGAATAAAGCAAATATAGACGAATGAGCCATTAGAATAATAACACATAGAACCTGCGACGCAATGTACGCTTAGTGAAGCAAGTAAAACTAAGCCATTTGGCTTAGTCACCGAACAGCCCGCGTCAGTGCTCAAGGTAGAATCGTAGCGCTAGCAGCTCTCGCTATTTTATTTTAAAATTACGGTTTATACAATAGGCGGATGTCACAGTATCTCGTATAATCAAAAGAAACGTTCTAAACTAATATTTTGACATAATATAATATTTTATATTTTGACGTAAAATAATACCTAAAGGAAAAGCATTCATTCAAAATTTTAATACATTAAATTATACCAAAAAATTGCTAAAAAAAAGGAAAATTGTTACGTCTGGGATGTTGATGTTCTAAAATTAATATATTTCTGCCAGGAAAATATTATATTTCTGTTGAATTGATTTTAATTGACATTTTTTTAATCATGTAGTTTAATTTATAATTATAACTTTTAATTTCTTCTCATTTTCAACAGACGTAAGCACTAAGCGATGGCAATTATAGGGTTGAATAGTGATGCTGCCCTTCATCATCATCAGCCACATGACGTCCACTGCTGAACATAGGCCTCCCCCAAAGATTTCCAGATGGACCTGTCAAAAGCGGCCTGCATCCAGCACTGCCCTTGCTTTACTATAATTCGCAAAAAAATCGAAGCAGTGATTTTTGATATGATTGACTTAAATAAAGGTATTCATTCATATCTACGATGGAGGTAAAGGTGAATTACCGCATTCAACCGTTTAAGAAATGTCATTAACGTAATTTGTTTTTTATTTGGTATTGCTTAAGCCTTTCTAATAGTATCCACAGACGATGAGATTTGGTACGGCCGTACCACGAAAACGGCATGCCATCGAACCATATCTCATCGTGTGGGGCACGGTACGATGAACATTATTATTACTATTGTTGGTACGGTTGGTTCGATCGCTTGCACATCGAACTTGGTTCGCTGCGTACCAAATCTCATCGTCTGGCGGACGCACCGTACCGTTCGATGGTTCGGTCGCTATTCAACCTTCGAACGCGCAGCATGTTATCTGTCGTCAGTGCTGCCAGATTAGGCGACTTTTCGCCATTTAGGCTATCTTCAAGAGTGTCGGGGCGACCAAAAATTGCGAATGGCGACCGGTCGCCGTTTACGCTACGCGAATGGTGATTAGTCGCCAATTTAGGCTACCTCGGAAAGTTCGTGTTTTATATCTTGTTGTTGTCGAATTTGAGGACATTTATAGCTTTGAGGGTACAAAATATGTACTCAAATCCCCTTACACACAATTATTGAAAGCTGGGGACCTTTTTTTTTTAGCTCCGCGTCACTACAGAAGTAGGCGACTTAGGGAGGGAAAATTAGGGAGGTTTTTTTTTTGCTCCTTCGCCTCCATATACGATGAGGCGACCTTAGGCTACTTCACAATGAATTTTCGGCGACTTCAACCGTCAAACATCTGGCAACACTGTCTGTCGTCATAAATCATAATGAGTTCCGAGCGCGACCTCATTCTCGAGAACAAAATTATAATGAGGTCGAAGATATACACGAAAATTATAATAATAATAATAAACATTTGTTGCACACATTTACACGGAAAAAAGAAACAATCAAAATTAGGAACAAAGTAATAAAATAAAACAAACTTATATACTATATTATCACCATCAAATCTTTAATGTGTCACATATAACTGTACTGTTATCTGTATATATAATAGCGCTACTAATATTGTAAAGCTGAAGAGTTTGTTTATTTGTAAATATGTGTTTGGTTGATCGCGCTAATCTCACGAACTACTGGTTCTAGTTGAAAATATATTTTTGTATTGGATTGTCCATTTATCGAGGAAAGATATAGGCTATATAACATCACGAGACGACCAACAGGAGCGTAGCATTTATGTAAAATGTTGTAAAAACAGGAAAAATATTCCTTTAGACAGCTTCCGTTTGCTTGCGCTGCCTAAACGGTTAAAGTTACGCAAAAATTATATATGGAGGAATTATTTCCCTTTAAAAGTTATAAAAAAAGTCCACGGCAGCATGTGTCTTATCTTTTAAGTTTGATGCAGTATAACCTTTTTTGTGGTAGTCAAATTTGTTCTTAATGTATTATGTGCGAAGGTGTTTTTATAAATACGATATTGATCCTTAGCCAATTAAACACGTTATTCAACGCAAGTATTTCGTTTTGAACAAAATTGCCCTCGACATCATTTGATTTCAATGAATATCTTAGCAAAATATATCAGTTTCGAAGTAACTCCGTAACCAAATAATGATCGAGTACCACGCGCGCATTTATGAACGCACTAATCTCAGAAACGAATGAACCGATTTTAAACATTATTCCACTAATAAGAAGCTACATTACTCCTGTGCGCTATAGGCTACTTTTTATCCGAAATGCTGGCGGCTTCGCCCGCGTGGTAAGATTTTTTCCGGGATATATTTTCCGTCCCGCTATATATTTTTCCGGGATAAAAAGTGACCTATGTGCTATTTCAGAATCTCTGTGTTCTTATGGAAACCCTCCATACTAGTCTTTCTTTAATAGGCAATAAGGTAGCCTTTTTTGAGAGAATAGAAGGCATACTGTGAGAGGTGTTCACGCGCTGCTAGCACAGATACAACTGGACAATGCATGGTACGGTTTGATGGTGTGGTGTGAAGGCGGTATCGCATGACGAATTGATACGATGGTACCAAATCTCATCGTCTGTGCCTACTTTAAGAGTTTCCCCACTTAAAGCCATTCGTTTCTTACGAAGGGATTTATTATAGTTTATTGTTGATCAACTTTCAAATATCAGTGCTGTAACTTGCGGACTTGGAGCCATTCTCCCCAAGGTATGAGAAATTGAGGTATTTACCCAAGAGTCCACCACCACCTTTCGTGTTCCTGACACGGAGTTGACAACGCGTTCGAACCACAACATACCTACAAGGATAAGATCCAGTGTTGTCATTACATTAACCAATTGTGTTAATAATTTTGTCCCATTCGTTACGTAGCTGAAGCTATAAATCATCCAACAAGGACAATGACAAACACTGAGTAAAATAAATTAGGTATTTAATAGTTTTATTTACAGAAAATGTTGAACCAAATTTTATTCATGTTTTGGTAATTAATTTTCTATGAATTTTGACAAATGGTTACATGTAGAATACAGAATTCTCATTGCTTGTGTAATTTAAATATGTACTAGAGAATGTTGTTGGCTATATGATATTGTTACTCATCATATTGCAGTTTATGTAAGTGCAAATACCTATATTATTCGATAAATTGTAAGTAATACAAACTTATTATTTTAAGATATAGGTTATATTTCGTTAAGCTTCAATAATAGATCGCCAAGACAAAGTACTACATAATGAGAGTGCTCAACACGTACATGTCTATAGTTATTTGACAGTGAAAATTATAATGTATTTGAAATGTATATGGTGTTATAGGTTCTTTACTGTCATGAACTCAAATATAAGCTTGGCATTATTTTTATTAAGTATTAGCATCTAACACTGTTTCAATGCTTTAAAAAATATTGCAACAGCCAATATCATGACTCTATATAAATCTAATACAAATTGCAAGTCCTGTAATATATTTGATGATGACTAGAAAGGTCATGTTATTGTGATGTTTTTTTATTTAAAAACTTGCAAATTTGCTTACATTTAATCAAAATTCTATTTTAAATCCGATTTGCAGCATTACATTCGTAGGCATCTTATAATGCATTAAATTTTTGGAAACTAACACAATCTTTGCAAAGATTATAGTTTGTTATAATTTTATATTTTCGTTGAGCACTCCCGTAATTTATACGAAGAACTTATATTATTTTCTTAGTTATCGTGTATTTACGAATTTACATTGAGTAAGCGAAACTATGGAATTTATTTAACATGAAAATTGGTACTCTCCCTAAAGTTATCTTCATTGTCGCAATACAAGCGCGCAGACAACGTTTATAATAATACGAAAGCGACTAATTGCAGTACATTCAAACGGAACTATTATTTTACTTAGCATGGTACTGCGAAGGCTGTCTTCAAAGTATGCAGGCAATGTACACTTTTATCATGCACTAACACGGCAAAGCGAAATATCACCATACATAATATTTCTAAAATCACTAATTTCTATTTAATATGCCAGACAACCTATTCTGCAATATCGTAATAAATAACTAACGTATTGAACATAATAGGCGTTCCCTGCGTCTAGCTACCTGACGAAAATGAAAAATTATATATAATCAAATATCACACGTTTTAATTTACGTAAATCCTCGCATGAGAATGATATAATAATATGAAAATCGACTTACACTAGTTCCGATTATAATGATGTGTAAAACGTACGATGCAACAAAATCACACAACTAGCAACTCAATGCACATGACGATAATTTCGTTTAAGAGGTGATGATTTAAAAACTGCGAGCTGTATAAATAAATAGTAATAAAAAAAATAACGTTCTAACTTATAGTTAAAGTTTTGAATCGCCAAAACTTAAAATAAGTTCCTATGAAACAGATATCAAAAAGCGTGCTCCCTACAATCCTCGCTTATCCACATAACAGTATAACAAACGATGCACTCTGTATTGTCTCCATAGATATTCATTAGCGCTGTTGGCCCCCTCGCCAACAAACATAATGAACACCATATCGAGCTGAGACAAACACAAACAGATTTATGTACAATGGCAGATGGGAGACTTCTATCAATTCTCTACTCACGTTAAAATTATCCGGTTGATTGTCATGAATAACCTTCAATATCAAATTTTAATACATCTAAAATTATCAATTAACAAAGTTGTTTACAGTGGACACGTAAGAAACCATATTAACTAATTATACCAAATAAAATTTAATCTAAACGCACTTATTAATAAACAATAACTATAAAATAAAACAGAATAATGAATTGTTAAATTATAACACAGTTTTTACTCCTCACTCCAACGTTCCGACCTGGTACAAGACGAATGCTACGTCACTGGTTTCATTTTTAAAGTGTTAACTTTTACAAACTTCGCAAATCATATCAATAACTAACAATATGCTGAAACTACCTATTAGCCATTACATTTATATGGAATGTGTGAATCTAAGCCGAAGGAAATTAACATATAACGCCAACCAGGACAGCAGATATCACCAATTTAGATAGAGACATAGCATCGTCAGTATACGAAAGAACCACAATGAGCTAAATTAAGAAACATTTCTCTGTTCCAAATTGATCTATCTGTTGTAATAACAATTCGTTTTGCTCTCATTGCAGCTATCCGACGTGAAAAATAATGATAAGGTTATCATCGGTGAGTTTAAGTTACTAAAATGGCAACGCTTTAGCGACACTCCCAAACTTTGACGGTCTGATCGACGCTGCCCGATATCACGTATGGCAAGTTCTTATGGAAATCTGAAAAAAGAAATGTATCGTTTAATAACTACGAAATATATTAATGATTACGATGAGGGAAACGACAACAAATAGGACTAATATGGTATTTGAGACAAAAAATATGTTACTGCTGAGTGCATGTCGGATGCCACAAGGGGTAGTGGATGGCGATAGTAATTTATTTTTTATTTAAAAAATATTACTTAAATAAGCGGACAGAAAAATAGTATATGGGCGAAGTAAAGTTACAAGATAGAATACGTGCAAAAAGGCCGCAAGAGTCAACATTTTTTACTATATTAAAGAAAGAAAGAAAAGTTTTTTTTACACAGTATGTGCCAACAATGGGCTACTCATTCAGCTTAATGCTGCTGCAATACAGCAATTACAATTAAATGCTATACATTTTGTTCTGTGATCCAAAATTTGCAAGAATCACTTTTAACAACATAATAAAACAATTATTGAACTATATTATGTTCTGCGAAGAAAACGTACGATGTTCAGAGCCGGCAAGATCTTTGATTTTAATAACATACTAGCTTTTGCCCGCGGCTCCGTCCGCGTGAATGAGTTTTCCCGGGATAAAAGTTCCGCTTTGTATTGTCCTGGGATAAAAAGTAGCCTATGTGTTAATCCAGGATATGACCTACCCGTGTGCCAAATTTCATCGAAATCCGTTCAGTAGTTTTTGAGTGAAAGAGTAACAAACATCCATACATTCTTACAAACTTTCGCGTTTATAATATTGGTTGGATAACTTGACATTGGCTTAAAAAAATGTGTATAGGTTACCGAGGCTGGTGGCGAAGTGTTGGTGTGCGTAGAGCGTCTTGGCGGCGCGCGTGTGCGCCACGTCCCACACGCGCAGCGTCTTGTCGTCGGACGCGGTCAGCAGGTAGCGCCCGCCGGGGTGCCACGCCGCGCCACGCACCCAGTTGTCGTGCCCCACCAGCGTCGCCAGGCACTGCCCCGTGCTCACGTCCCAGATCTGACCACACGCAACATACAAATTAAACGGCTAATCATATTTCTACCTAAAATTCCTTAATTATTAGGCATCCAATATACATTAGTGCACGATGGCCTAGTTGGGAATGGAATGTCCGGAGGTTGAAACCCAAAGCACACACCTCTGACTTTTCGAAGTTATGTGTGTATTGTTTATCAATTATCGTGCGCTTTAATGGTGAAGGAAAACATCGTGAGGAAACCAACATGCTTGAGAATTCTCCATAAGAATTTCGAGGGTATATGTGAAGTCTGCCAATCCGCACTGGGCCAGCATGGTGGACTAAGGCCTAAGACCCTCTCAGTTGTAGAGGAGGCCCATTATTATTACTATTAAAATATACATTAAAACGGACAGTGGCAATCTAGCAGATTCCATAGTCCACGTTAGCTAAGTTTAACATAATGCATTCTAGTACACAACTAAGGGTAGTAGATAGTACCTTGACGGACTTGTCCCTGGAGCCGCTGGCGAGGAAGGGCCCGACGTGTGCGGCGCGGCGGTTGTCCCCGCCAGCGGCCTCGTTGATGGCGGCGGCGGCGGCCTCGGGCGCCCACGCCACGCACTCCACCACGTGCTCGTGCTCGCGTAGCTCCATCTAACAACAATATGCTCGGTGAACATACAACGATAATGCATTAACCGATCAATCCTCGCTCGGTCACATTGGCCCGGGACGTTAAATTAATTTATGTGGGTGCGTATAAGGTCGATTTTCGCTTGTTGACAGATGACGTCCCGGGCCAATGTAACCGAGCGAGGATTGATGGGTTAAGCTAAATTATTACATTTAATTTTTTTTATTCTTAGATACATATCTCTACAAATAAATATCAGATATTTACCACCAGAAAACAAACAGTAGTTACCTATGGAAATTGCCTTTGGATACATTAAATTTGGCTGTCTACTGCAGAATTGTTATTAAATTTAATTAGAAGACGAACATGCTATAGCGTCGAGGAAATGTCAAAATAATCCTGTCGTGGCATCAATAATATTTTACCTTGCATTCATTTGTGTCAGCGTTCCAGATGCGCACAGTCTGGTCGTTTGAGCAGGACGCGAGGAGGGTGCCGTCCGGCGACACGCGAACCATGCGCACCCACTCGCGGTGTCCCTTGTATGTTTTGATGCAGTATCTGCAAACGAAACAAAACAATTGGTACTTTGTTACGCTTTAAAAAAAATATATAATTAGAATAATTGGGAATTCCTCTTTCAATATCTAGATTAAGCCTTATGCAGAAGAATTAATTATAATTGATATTATCCAAATGACAACAACTTATAATGCTTGTACTGTATAACATGTGGAAACGATCTCATGGCAGAAGCAAATTACAAATTGAATATAATATAGTCATACCCGGTGGCCACCTCCCAAGCTTTGATGGTCTTATCCCGACTGGCGGAATAGACGATGTCTCCGCTCGGCGAGAACGCGACCGAGGACACGTTGTGATCGTGGCCGTGCATCGTCTTCACGCACTCGAACGTCTGGTTGAAGTCCCACAGCTTGATCGACATGTCCGCACTGCACGATACTACGATAAACAATTATAAGTTAGTACAATCAGCTTTAAATTAGTGGCGCAGGATCAAGTTTATGTTTAGTTGACAAGGGAGATGGTTCATTTATCTTTGTTCATTTACAATATATTGTATTGTAAAAAAAATAAAAACTAATTACAATAAATAAGACATTCGCACGCTAGTCGTACATTTACTTCAGATTTCAGTATTTGTAGGTTGGGTCATTATCGTGATGCAGTTAAACTATGAAGCTCTCTGTCAGTGTAAATTGCGATCAAATCTCTAGAAACTTGAATATGTTAGCCTTTTGTGGTCCGATAGTATTAATAAGTTACGAAAGTCCAGAAGTATTAAATACTAGCGTTTGCCCGCGGCTCCGCCCGCTTTAAAATGTTTTTCTGGGATAAAAGTCCCGCTTTATGTTTTCCCGGGATAAAAAGTAGCCTATGTGTTAATCCACGTCATGATCTACCCGTGTGCCAAATTTCATCGAAATCCATTCAGTAGTTTTTGCGTGAAAGAGGAACAAACATCCATACATCCAGACATTCTTACAAACTTTCGCCTTTATAATATTAGTAGGATTAGGGACTGGAAGTGCATGATACATACCGAGTAACTTTCCATGATGGTCGAAGGCGATATCCTGAACGGAGTCGGTGTGCCCCTTCAGGGTTCGTTCGTACTCGCCGCTCTCAAAGTCCCACACTTTGATGGTCGCGTCCTCGCTCGAGGACACCATCAAACTGAACACTGGATGAAAGATTACCTGCAAAACGACCAGTGATTTAATAAGTAGAGTAACTGTATGAAGGGTATTTTTTCATCATTTTTCATTGTGTTTAATAAATAATTTTATGGTCCTGGGGCCTAGGCTATTTATAATTTATAAAATAAATGTCAAGAAATTGGAAGCCATTTTAAACAACACGTTAAATAAATTGTTGGCATGAGTTTTACCATCATTGCTCTTCACAAATGTTTGACAAGTAACTCATAACACTTTATTTCGGTAATGTAACAACTGAATAACGTTAATTCAGTACTAAGTAGCAATATAATGGGAAACAATAACACAACGGAAGATCACAATAGTCATTATTCGCATTCATGGAGCGGCGTTTGATGCGATTGTCTCAAAATGACAGGAGAAACTAGAGGTAAAAAGCGAAACAATCCCTTAACAATGCTCATATAAATTGCGAACAAAACTTTCATTGAATTAGAAAGTCGTTCATTTATTAACTCGAAGATTTCATACAAATCTTTTCTCGTTTATCAGCTTCGGTATTAATATTTTGAAACTGTGCCACGCTGATTTGTTTTCTAGATTGACTGGAATATAATGACCTTGTACCGATATGTATCAGTGTGAACGATCTTATTTATAAGCTGTATGTAATAACAGTATTGCTGTATTTGAGGTACTGTGAAAGTAATGGCAATTGGTACTAAGTTAGTTTTGAGTGATAATTAGTTTTTGTTGCAAGTAATCATTTACAACAAATTTTGTATTGATATTCCGTTCTTCTTAGATATTTATTACAGCCTCATTTTCTTTTCAATAGATACAAGGAATTTAGATTAGATAAAAGAGTAAGATAGTTAAGTGCTTATCAATTAGAAGTACCTACCCATGTTAGTAAACAATTGTTTCAGAATGATAGAATCATGGTTCCCTTTAATATCAGTATTCAGTCATAGAAATATTTAAAACATAAAAACATAATTATGAAGATTTGCATATTACAATATTAATTTTGAAACCAAATATTAGTTTCGTGTTATTAAACACACACTCACGCCTTTTATCCCCGAAAAGGTAGACAGAGGCGCAACCATTGAACCCACTTTTCGCCCTATTAATTACATTCGATTGTTGTTTACGTACCTTAGTAATGGTGGCCCGATGCCCGGTGAGGTTGAACTTCTCCGGTGGCCGCGGGATCCATTCGGTTGGCGTGCGCTTGGCACGCGTCGGCGCACCTTCGATGTATTCTTTTTGAGCCTCTGACAACTTTGACTCCAACTCCATCACCTGTTACAGAAAAAAAAAATAGTATATTAAACCACTAAATATTACATACAATGGCATAATCAAAACACTCGTAAGCCTTTATATTATTCTAAACTAAAACAATTTAAAGTATCTGTATTGTTGATACATGAACAAAATCGATTAAACAGAAAATTTAATTACATTCATTAATACACCGTGCTATTTAAAATTGTTAAAGAAATATATAATTAGCGCAAGGTTCGGTACGAAATGAGCACAGAAAATCTATTGCCCATCGCCTTGAGTTGTTCAGTTTGATTTAACGGCATTAGTTTAGGTCAGTTAGATGGATAAAACGTGTCGCGGCAATATAGAATGCTATTAAAAGGAACAGCCCGTAGTTTGTATCGATCGCCCAGCGTGTAAGAAAATTGTTACGACCTAGTATCAACCTCGATGTAAAATAGATGAGTTGTCTACATCAATTTTACAATGGTAAAACACTAATGATGATTAAATTATTTTTAAATGAAAGTACATAGAACATTTTTTTAATGTCGTTAATTCCTGGTGCCTTAATTTCATTCAATATACTCTATCTATCCATAAGCCTCAATTATATTATGTCTTCTAAGTGGATCTCGACCGACAATCTGGAACTCTTCTTCTCTAATAGTTTAAGAATTGTGGCTGATAAATGAATTCAGTTCACTTCCACCTTAGCTTACTTATCGTACGAACCATGATGACATTGCCGGGACACCTCATTATTGTAATAAAGAAAAACTTCTGAAAGTATCCGAGTATAGCTCTCTGCAAAGCTTGCTGTGCCACATAATCTTAACGGAGTAGTGTAGCCGTGAGAATTTGCGGCTCGGGCACTATGTCATGACCCGTCAAATATGCTGGTTTACGAATACGAAACATGAATTGAAATATTATTAGTTATACAGTAATTTTATTTGTATAACAGCCATAATAAAATATACCTACATATACAAGAGGGGATTAAACAGAAATTCCCGTCAGAGCTACCATTACCATATCATACCAGGCCTGTATTTTATACTACCCACTGCTGAGCACAGACTTCTTCTACTACTGAGAGGGTTTAGGCTTTAGTCCACCACGCTGGCCTAGTGCGGTTTGGCAGACTTCCCATACCTTTGAAATTATTTCTGGGGAATTCTCAGGTATGTAGGTTTTCTCAAGATGTTCTCCTTCACCGTTAAAGCGAACGATAATTGATAAACAATGCACACATAACTTCGAAATATCAAAGGTGTGTGTTTAGGTTTTGAACCTGCGGACATCCGTCTCGACTCTCGTCAGATCGTTCCATTCCCAACTTCGCTATCGTTCACTCAAATCTGATCAATTAGAGGTATACGTACTGTATTATGTACTCCATTAAAATTTACTGTGCCTTTGCTTTATCGAACAATATTATTGATTGGATATATTAGTAAGGTTACCTTCTTCTGCAGCCTGATGACCGACGTCCATTTCTTTTCGAGAAGGCCACCAAACTTGCGATCCATTTCGCCGGTCATGTCGGCTTCCTTTTTGAACGCTTCCAGCGCGTCATTGTAGCCATTGCTACCTAAATAATCGGCGATCGCTTTATTTCTGAAACAAGTAACACAAAACTCGTCAGTTGGCACATGTATCAGGACAGATTGCAATATAACAAAGTATTGTTTTGAGGACCTGGGCGGATCTGCCTAGCATATCTTTTAATAACCTTGCAATTTTTTTTTAGACACCAAAGACTAAAATCTAGTACTGCATTATTTATTGTACGAACATATGGACACGTATAACAAAGTAGTACCTTTTTGTCATACGTGAGAAAACGCTATGTGACCAGCCTTAGCTACCAGCGCAGCTTTGTCCGTAACAATCCTTTTAAAATAAAGATCTTTACATACATATTATTGTTCTTACACAAGATGTTATAGCTCACTCCTATCGAAATTAGCACAGCGAAAATGGGTGCACCGTTTAGCTTCGGGGATAAAAGGCATGAATGTGTAAATACGTAAATTGTAATGTCTTAACAATAATCGGATATAACAATATCATATGACGATTAATATATTATACTAGCTTTTGCCCGCGGCTCCGCCCGCGTTAAAAAGTTTTTCCGGGATAAAAGTCCCGCTTTGTTTTCCCGGGATAAAAAGTAGCCTATGTGTTAATCCAAGACATGATCTATCCGTGTTCCAAATTTCATCGAAATCCGTTCAGTAGTTTTTGCGTGAAAGAGGAACAAATATCCATACATTCTTACAAACTTTCGCCTTTATAATATTAGTAGGATGACGTATTTAAGGAGCAAAGTTTGCAGTTTCCGTAGCATACTTGTTACTTGGAAAATATCAGCATTGCTCATCACATGTACAGAGTCCGCATAGATCGATAGTGTACGAGTAACGCTCTCCGCCCATATCTCTTTCATGTGCCACAGTAAACTACGCTAGACTTTATC
Source organism: Lapara coniferarum (assembly GCA_949316025.1). Classification (NCBI taxonomy): domain Eukaryota; kingdom Metazoa; phylum Arthropoda; class Insecta; order Lepidoptera; family Sphingidae; genus Lapara; species Lapara coniferarum. Next base: position 33,731,243 of record OX438921.1, on the reverse strand, counting down.
TCCACACTAATAGGTATTACGTACATATTGCAAATGGATTACGTTGGTTAAAAGATGAATTTTAGTGTACTAGTATATTACGGTTTTGATATTAAACCAATTTTCATTTGTACTGTAAATTACTGTACTATATTAAAGTGATTCATACTTAACACGTACGTTTTTACAATTAATTTTATGTTAATCATATTATTCAAAAATAATACAACTAAAGTTCATAATATTATATTAAGATACATGAGTCACCGTGTATGGCATAATATTAAGTATCAATTAACAACATCATACACGCCAGACGTAACGAAACGGATGTTACCATGAGCGCGTGTGACGCAGGCTCGAGTATAGTGCAGTGGCAAAAAGAATTTAAAAAAAACAGCACTACATTTCCACTATGTTAAGTTGTATATTTAAGCGCAAAATATATTTTTTTCTTATGAATTAATGTTTTTACAAGTAGCTCTTCAAGGTTTATTAAAAACATAAGAGGTTACAGGCTGTAACTAGTAATCTTGAGTTAGTTTATTTAATTGGGAAAATATAAAAACTCCGTAAATACATAAAAAACGGCATATTTCGACTTACAGTAGGTATGTACTTTGTAAGAAATATTCATAAAAGATCAAAATGTTAATAAATTACATTAACCTTTGATCTACACACACACACTCACGTCTTTTAACCCCAAAAGGGGTTGGCAGAGGCGCACCTTGTATACCTACTTTTAGCCGTGCGTGTTCCGTCCCATGGTATGATATGATCCTATCGCCATATCGGACATGAATTCCAGACTCCGGGCTGATACTGCATAGAAAAATCGAATATTACTTTGCCTGGCCCGGGGATTTAACAAGAGACTTCAATCTTGCAGTCGTACCGTAATACAACTACGCCACCAAGGCACCTTGATCTAAGCAAGACATATTTCGTTTATTGAACCGAGATGATCTTTTATAAACCTTACATCATTGTCATGACACGTATAACGCCGGCGTCAAATACTGATAAATAAAAAAAAAAATCAACACAGTTTCACGCAAAACCTACTCCGATATGTATACGTCGCAGTTACACGATGCTGTAGGAGTGTAGGAAACTGATGCGTTCTCGAGTGATCGTAACATTTGTGATGTAGTGGGTCAATGGGCTGCTAGTTTTCTCGTACCAATATGTAGTTAATTACTGGTTGATTGTCAGCTGATGTAACGTAATGATCGCTTGAACAACCCGCGTGTCGGCGATTGTCGGTTGCAATGACCTGACATTTGTGTACACGACAAAATGTTCACATGACTTACATCTTGGTGTCGATACCCGGTGGGTAACAATGAACAATGCATTAATCACGTATCCCGTCAAGCCCCGCTTATATATATGGAAAAAACCCTATATATATATATGGACACCGGTGTCCGTCGCGGAGCTTGACAGACTACGTATAACTTTAAACAAGATGTATGGTTTTGTGTTGCAAAGTAGAGAAACTAAACACGCGACGAAGCGCTAGCTTACACAATCAAATCTAGTATTAATTTGACAAATGCAGAAACAAAAACTTGTCCCATTAAAATTTGAATAAGCCGTTCCTGAGGCAATTATAACGGCCCGTATCCGTATTTATTGCGACGCAACGTCAAGCTGCGCGTCACGGCGCGGCGTTATATTGTCTTCGACGGAATTCCTGCTTCAACGAGCGGAATATGTTAAACGAGACACGATCTACAAGACCTTCGCATTGCTACCTTGTTTAAAAATATAAAAGTTTATATATATTTAAAATCTAATTTTAAAATAATTTATGTAACTACATTGTAATTTGTCCTTTATTATAACGTACGCAGTTAGAAACCATTTTTGCCCTAAAATACTTAAGCACGTATCATGATCATACATACTAGTGTCTAGTGGTGTAACGAATATTCGTATTCGCATTGGTGAATATTCGCGTCTTTTCTAATATTCGTATTCTCATCCGCAATAATTTATGCAAATATTATGCGAATGATTTTATATTTTTATGGAAACTTGAAAAAGAACAGTCGAAGGTGGAATTCGAACCCACGATCTCCGGCGTACCGTGCCGGTGCTCTTCCAATTGAGCCACCTCGACTCCCACCCTGGCTGCCGAATTTCAAGATCCATATTTAAATCTCTTAAAGGAGATGACAGCGATATCTGTTAGCAATTATTACAAATTACTAACTTCAGCGTTACTCCTTTACAGGAGTAAGATCACCGGAACGAGTCGCTAAACTTTTTTCTAATCCTATATTATGATTTTTTATACATGTTAATGGCCATGTAGTGCCTGGATAATGATTTTATATTTTTATGGAAACTTGAAAAAGAATTGATGACAAATATTCGCATTCGGGAATGTTAGAAATCAAACATTCGTTATACCACGTAATACATACACACATGGGCAGTGTGGCAATTAAAAATTTGCTTTTAGTTCTTGCTTCATCTGCATCAAAACCCTTTGAATCTCTAGATAGTCGAATTGTGTAAAATCTTTTCAGCAAGCACATAATCTATAATGGAACCTTTTATTGAATGAATTAGATGACATGCATTTTGTACATGTCACGCGTGAATTTGATTGTGAATTTTGGATTGCAAAACACTATGAGATATTTTAACGAAATACAAACAAAATACTGAATAGCAATACGATAATATAGTCCGCTTCTTAAAAAAAAAACTAAATTATTATTAAAATAAATTCTGCACGTGCGTAATCAGGTTGAAATTAAACAAAAAGTTAAGTAGTACCTATCGTTTACATTCACAGGGCAGGCTACCAGGTGGCATCAGTGGCCATTATCATCATCACCAAATTATTCAAATATTATTAGTTTAAGCATAGTATTACAATTTGCATTTTGTTACGATATCTGCTAACATTGGGATGCATAATATATCGAGTTTTATTTGACACGGTATCGATTTTTATATTAATAAATCACATATTTTTAACACACGACGATCCACTGTATACAATAGATGATGCCATCAATCGCTGTCAATATCAAAATAGTGACTGGAGAGTCTCCAGCGGAGACATTGTGACATAAGTACTGTATCTGATCAAAATGAAATGTTAGGAGTGAAGTATGAATCACACTCATTCTGCTCAATTTTGAAATTATACATAATATGGAAGAAATAAAATGTGATCAAGTAATTTGATCAAGCGTGACATTTAATATGAATATAGTAGACACACAATAGCTTTTCTATAGATTAGAGCTTGGGAGTGGTGTGATGAGACATAATTAAAGAGCACACTTGTGCAGAGAGCGGGCGCCGGGCACCCCAGCAAACGGCACCACCGCTTCATTGCACAATCAGAATGAAAGCTTGGTATTAAAGGTCGGCGCATATGACACTCCCAATAATATACTGGTAGGTAAAGCCCACTTTATTTGTTTATTTTGACCTTTATTATTATTAGTATGTCAATTATGCCTGAAAGTAAAGCTCGGTGTCCATAACTGCGATAATTATTCACTTTGTTTCATGATACATAATTTATTCATATTGAAATCATAAACATGGTTGTAGATATTACTTTTATGTTATGACTAACACAGATAAAATAATATCATCATAGTGAGATGTCTGGCGCAGCTTTCGTGACATTGAAGCGATGAGGTAGCATTTATCAATTTATTTATGCACCAGCCTGTGCATTAACGAAAGATGAATTATTATAAGCCAAGTTATGCTAGTTTAAAAAGTGTTTATATCAATATTCGTTTACTGTTTTATTCTGAAACCAATAAACTGTATTTATTAATCAGTGTTTTACCCAATCATCGTTTTGTGCTTTTTGACCTTACGTCAAATTAATTAAGAGTTAAAGAGATAAACCACTAATTGGGTTGGTTGATAACTGTTTCATTTTTTATATTACCAAAATGATTTAAAAATATTGGTTACTAAGCCTCATAATGCTTTGAATTCAATAGCAGAATAACTACAAGAAACACGACAAATGTATAGATTAATGAATAAACCCAAATTATGTCAGTCATACATACGAAATACATTTATGTTAATACATTGGAAGAACACTGAAGAGTGAAGTGCAAAATACAAGTTGAACCTAGTCTAAGCGCCATGGGACCAATATTTTATTATGTTATGAAATAAATAAATAAGAATTTAAATACCCTTCATAGATATGAATTCCCTTCATAAAAAGGATTAAAAATGCTATTAGGTATATCTATACCTTATTTAAGGAGCTTTGTCGTATGTTTACGAGCATTGTTTGATAATCTCGGAATGAAATTAATGAGATATAGCGCTAGGTGGCGTAACTACGCCATCTAATAATACAACTGTATTATGGTAAGACTGCAATTCTGCGATCAAATCGATCACCAGGTCGAGCAGAGTGATATTGGGTTTTTCTATTCAGTATCGGCCCGTAGTCTGGAATTTGTGCCCGATATGGCGATAGGCTCATCCCTTATAACATTATGGAACGGAATACGCACGGTGAAACGTAGGTGCAAAAGTTGCGCTTCTGCCTATTCCTTCGGGGATAAAAAGCGCGCGCGTGTGTGTGTGTGTGTGTGTGTGTGTGTGTGTGTGTGTGTGTGTGTGTGTGTGTGTGTGTGCGTGTGTGCGTGCGCATGTGCGTGCGTGCGCGTGTACGTGCGTGTGCGTGTGCGTGTGTGTGTGTGTGTGTGTGTGTGTGTGTGTGTGTGTGTGTGTAGCGCTACTATAATGATACCTAGTTTTGTAACCAAACATTTCTAAACCAATTCCATTCATTTTTTGTCTAATCCTGGAGCATTTGACACTGCATTCAATTTCAGAAACATTAGTTCATTATGGTTTCCTATACTTCTCCAAGCTTTTACATTGTAAAATAAATCATTCTGGATATAATTAATACAATACGATCAAAAGTTTCACAGTGAGTTGTCACCGTAAATGGTGCAATAAGGAATAGTTCACTATTCGCCCACCCACTTTCTCGAACCTGGTTATTCGTACTAGTTCTATAAACCAAATAATACGAATGCTTTTCAGATAACACACATACATTTATGTATATGACTTCAGCTTTCGCCAGCAACTATCCCAAGTGCGTATTATGAAGCGGGTTAGCATTTGTCATAATTATAATTTAGTCCATGTAGGTTTCAATACTTTTTAGTCGCATTCAAGTCCTTTATCAAAATAAAAAGTTGCATACATGATATACCACATAGGGGTATTGTGACTTCCTATTAATGACTCGAATAATCCTCTACATAAAACTTACTAAGGATTAAAGTATCAAAATAAAGTTTTCAAGCTAAATTCATATTCTATGTAGGTTCATTTATTACGATAAACTGGGTACGGATTGCATACACACACACACACACACACTCACGCCTGTTATCCTCGAAGGGGTAGGCAGAGGCGCAACTAGTGCACCCACTTTTCGCCGTCATTCCGTCCCATGATGTGATAGGGGGCGAGCCTATCGCCATATCGGGCACAAATTCCAGACTCCGGGCTGATACTGAATAGAAAAACTCAGTATCACTTTGCCCGACCCGGGGATCGAACCCGAGACCTCAGCTTTGCAGTCGTAATGTAATACAACTTCGCCACCGAGGATTGCACGGATTGCATATTCGCATTATAATCACAGCCCGCCCTTGTTCCTTCTGTAACTAGGAGGCGGGATCGATAGTGACGCGCACTATGAATGGCACTGAGCAAAACACCCGACATCCCTTTGAAAAACGTAGATTCTTATAATAAAGCTGTTTTACGGATTTTGTTGTGGTTTTTTAATTTATATCTTCTCCCTATTTTGAGGGTACTACAAACGCTTTCGGAGGCATAACATGCTCACTTCTCATATTTTGGTTGGTGATGTAGGCAACAAAATCTCGGAGGGAGCAGATGCCTCCGACTGCGTTTATGAAGACTGTCAACTTCTTAGTTAGTGTTCATAAATTTTGGTTTTGAATAATCTTTTATTCAAAACCAAAATGAAATATTCAAATTAAAATCTTCCTATCTTTGCAGACCTTCAATAAATTTTATAAATATGGCAGATTTTGACCCAGTTGGGATTTTTGTTTATTTTTTTGAATAATTGTTTTATTTCGATCTTTTTAGTTTTCAAGCACCTTTATCAGCATTTCCAATTCCAAACTCCAATAAAACATAAGTTATATTCGTAATCACCGTTAAAAATTCTATATTATGATACCACACTCGATGTATTTTGAAAACATTTTTTTTTTTAGATTACTTTTTGCCGCCAGAAATCCTTAGATAATTTTCAATTTAGATCTACCCAGTGTCACTCTCACGACTAAAACGAATCTATTGACACCACTCACATACAAGCCGTATAGGCTCTAGGGGGTGCTAAAGAAATATACCATACACACACACACACACACTCGAAAAACATAACCCTCATTCTTTCTCAGTCGGGTGAAAACAACAAACAATTCATTATGGAAACTATGCTTTAATCATAAGAAAATGTTGCAATATATTTAAAGAATGATGCTATTATGAGGGACGATACGTGTAGCGTCTAAAAAGTTTAATTCGGCACTAAAATAAGAGTGTGGCATTGCGAGTTACTTAGAAACGGCAGATGTGCGGAAGCAGGGGGTCCTTCGGAATAGAGGCATTCGGATTAGCTTGGGTTTGGATTATAGAGGCCCTACCGTATGTCATGTACATAATATTATGCTATAGAAAATTAGGAAATTTACAAGCATATTTTTGAATAAAATTACATGTCAATTGTCAGGGTTAATACAAACTACAAATGTATGTTATGAAGACAGCGAACCAAAAACCAATGTGAAATATCAATATAATTTGATCATCTGGAGAGTAACCTATGAGTCACATGCGGTATGACAATCCGGTTCGTTTTTCGGACGAGAATATTTTTGTTGTGAGCAAACACCAGTATTTGGAGATCGAGGAAGGACATCGTCAACGACTCGCCAAACACGCTTTATTTAGAAAACAGGCTCTCCATATTATGTGAGGAGCAAGATTGCGTCATGTTACATTATAGCTTGAGGCAATGTGTGCGATTACTTAACAATTAAAGAAGTCTTGTCAAACTCCGAAAAATGGTGACGTTATTTAATATAATAGCGATAAGCGGTGATCAAATAAATATTTAATACCAGTGTACGAAACTTGCAACAAAATACTGTGTAACAGCGCATTGAATTTACACGTTTCTATTGAATGAATTATAAAACTTATTTCTTGGTTGATTATTGTAAACATCGGATGCGATGAGTGAAACTCTTCAACCTTCCTATTCGCATATTAGGAATGTCTATAATTTCTTTCGAATGAAAAGATTAATTCGCGGCAGAAATACATTGAGAAATTTATCTCCGCTGTGAGAGAAACATTTGCGGTCCAATATTACATTAGAAATGTAGAGAAAGATTTATTGACATTGCAAGAGCGAATAAATGCCTGATGTTTCCTTGCAGACTGAAAGTATTTCACAACATTAAGCTATAAATACTCAAAGGTATTATTCTAAATTATACGCATTTAGTACATAATTGGGAGGGAATGTAATTATAAAATATTAAACATTTAACAGTGCAAAGAGTTCAGTAGTGATGTTGGTGCACACTGCACAGCGAAAGTGGTTTCGTGCGTAGATCTAGAGGCGCGGACCGATCTGGGACTGCCTGAGAAAATAACTTTCACGATACATTTCCGACGTTACGACTTTGATTGCAGGGACAAGTAGCGCGAGATACTCGAGGCCGCTGCGCCGGCGCAGCGGCGCGGCAGTGGCGGCATGGCACCGTCCACACTCAATAATACTGATAACACACCGTTATTCCATTCGCAGTGCATATTTATCTTCACAGATAAGTTCGTTATGCTTTGGTTTCTTCAATGAATTCACGTACTGCAGTAAAAAACAAGTGGGTTACGCATAATATCCGAGACGCTGTCACAATGCAATTATAATCGACGTTACGTGACACTTGTCATCGATTGGCATTTTATATGCGCATAACCAGGGGCTTGATAAAAAAAAAACATTTTATAAAGTCTCACTGGCGCTATTACATAAAATTATGATTTTACGTAGGTATTATATTTTTAACCGACTTCAAAAGGAGGTTCTGTATTCGATCCCTATGTATGTATGTATGTAAATTTGTATGGACGCGCGTTTCTCAAAAACTACTGACCCGAATTGGATGTGGTTTTCGATGTTCAAATGTATTGTTTTCAGGGAAAGTTTTATTATATAATTTAGATCTGATGAAGATCTTCTGAGATACAAAATGGAACTCTTCAATAACTAACAACAGCATATGATTCGCGAATGCTGCAATCCTATATCGATATAATCGTATATATTCTATAATTAACTAACAAAAAAGCAATAAATAAAAACTTTTTAACAAAAAATAAACGGACTTCAAAACCACTGCAAATTGATGAGTTTATTTACTGGTGGTAGGACTCTCACATGTAAGAGTCCGTCTGGGTGGGTACCACCGCAATGTTTATTTCTACCGCCAAGCAGCAGTGTGCATGCACTGTTGTGTTTCGGTTTGAAGGGCATTGTAGCCAGTGTAACTACAGGACATAAAGAGACTTAACATCTTATGTCTCAGGATGACGAGCCCAGTGGAATGCCACACAGTACTTTGTAAGTCCAGGTGCTGAATAGTGTTGCTGCTGTTTATGGGTGGCCGTGTCGCTTACCATCAGGCGTACGGCATGCTCGTCTCGTCATTCGATTCAATAAAAAAAAAACACACGGAACACACTATAATTTACATATACACGTGACTTGAAAACGTAAATGTTACTGACGAACGTACTGTTAGCCACCACGAATCTTGTGCTTAACTGTTCGTAAATAATGTAAGTCAAGAATATTAATCCTACAGTTGTTGTTAATATTATCTTAATATTAACATTGAACACCCAAATTCTATAAAAACAATATTCTGCCAATCTCAAAGAAAAAGATAGAAATAGACATTACAGAGCAGTGGATTGGATGGACTTCTGGAAACCTCAGTCACTACAAGTAATGTATCACCTAGCTGTGTCGTTTTCTTGGTGTCGGTTTTATATGAGACAGTGTTACTATCCGCGATAGAGTTGGTCCATTCAAGCCTTCAACCATAGATAAATAATTTTTCTACAGCTTGGATATCTCTCGGATTATATTCATACTAACATTTCTAACTAACAATTCTTTCACAGTTACGAAATTTCAATATTTTACTTAATATTAAGTTTGAAATAAGTTCGTAAGTATAATGCGTTAATGGAGTTATAAACAGACACTTGACCAATAATACAAATTACGTTACGTTAGATACGCAACTTAAAATTGAGACACAAATTTTGCAACGAGACGTGCATTTATATCGGTCCCGTGGTACATCACGCACTCAATAATTAAAGATGATAAACAGGAACTCAAACAAATGATTGCTTAAAAATCCTAAAGCCTTGAATAGAGGTGAACAAAAAAAGTCTTCGTTGGATGTCGTATTGGAAATGTGTGTTTATTGAAATAAAGACTTAAGCTGGAGGCTTAAGGTCGATAAGGAGTAAGTTTCCGGCAGGGTGGAAGAGGGGATGGCGCCCACACTGGTTGCCGTATCGATCGCGCTCGCCAGGCGCCGACGGCCTGCTACGTCAAAGCTTCACTGCGTCATTGCGATTCCCTTACTATGAGTCTGTTTATTAACTAAAATTCTCTGGAGGTTAGCGTAACGTGGTTTTTATTATACACTTTGACACATACAGTTATAGAGCCTTGTGTTTGTGCCGAATATTTAATAGCTAGTATGGTTAATTTGTAACAATCCCGACATTATTGTGTATTTGAAAAAAAAAAAAACAAATTTCTCTAATGTTATCAGTTCATCACCATTTCTAAGATGAATTTCCTACTTCCATTATCTATTTAATTAAAGAAATGTGTTTCTTACACTGAGAATAAAAGTAATAAATACAAGCTGGACGCTAATATTTTACGAACTTTCTAGAACGCCAATTTACCTGACTTGTGAGTTGCCACTAACAACGCTATTAAGTTTCGTAAGCCCTTCGTGTAAACACCGTTTCATGGGTTAGAAATAAATAGGGGCGGTGGAAAGGCAAAATGAAATATTGGGAAACCCTGGGACGTAGGGAAGCAAAGCATTATTAACGCATTGTTTCACGGCAGGGGGAAGTTCCACGTTTAAAAATAAAACCAAAATGGCGCAGTTGACGTAGACTCCAATAGAAAATGTTGACGCAAATGGGGTAATTGAGCAGTGCGCCCATATGGTAAGTCACTCGCAAGTTCACATGGCACGAGTAAGTTTCCGCATGATAATTTAATTACGTCCGTGACCGGACACACAAATACTTTTAAAGTAAACCGGTAAACGATTTGCCTCATTTAAAATTTCTCCTGGCGCGGCGTAGTAAAAAAAAAAAACAATAATGAACGAAGTGACAACGCATGACTGGAATTAATTCATTTTGATGTTTGCTAATGAAACAAAATTATGTATGATCAATCTTAGCAAGAAGACAAAATGAGCGTACTTGTGTTAAGTGCTAAGCAAATTCTTATTAGGTACATACCTATGTTTTTCAGGTACGTTATGACGTATATTTCCGATACTAAAAAGTAATTTTAACAGTTGGCAGCGAGATGTCGTTGCATTTTCTTATTAAAACATAGATTACTATAGCGAAGTTATGCTGAGAACTTGACATGCATGCGGCTGAATTACTAACGTCAACTCGCCGAGGACGGCATTCCTGGCGATCCACGACTACACTCATTTATTGCATGAACAACGGCTCTTGCGCCGATTACACTGATCATATCTTCATATATAAAACAATGGAAACAAGCTACTGATCTATCTGAGATGAAAAATCTTATGTTCTTAGGAAAGGTCAATATGTACAAGAAGAAACATTTTATTTTCACAAAAAGAGTAGCCACTTAATCACTATAAGGATAGAAAAAAACCAACAGCCCATAAACTTATAACAATATGTTGATTTCAGTGATCATGCAATTATAGTCCCAATGCGGAACTCGTACCCAATACAGAAAAAAAACGTATCATTTGGTGCTCTGCCAAAATACTAGGTCGACAATAACCTACATTTTTGGATAAAGCCTTTCACTAAATCTATAATTCACGTATATTACTCCCATAATTAGAGTATATCGCACCATAATATCAATTTTGTATAGTTATGAACATAGAAAGGAAAGCTTTCTTATTATTTTAATTGTTTCGCTTTCAGCGTATAAAGCGTGTTTCAAATGAAAAAAAAGAACTTACACAGCTCTACATATTTACGTCTCGAACGTAGAGGGTTTCTCCAGGAACCTAATATGAGCTCAAGTGACCTTATTTAAATTTACTGAGCACGTTCTAAAGGTTCTAATATAAAGCTACTATTTCGCTTGCCAGTTTGTTTTGTTTTTAACAGACTTCCAAAAAAGGAGGAGGTTCTCAATTAGTATGTTGTATGTTTTTTATTGGTCATGTTTTAAAGAAATACACCAGCAAAAACGAAATCGATGTAAGTATTGCATTTTCGATAATGGGTTTCTGTTTTTGGCAGAGGTAACGAACCAGTACGAATTTTATTCTGAGAAACGGTTTAGTGCGACTCGTTTTCTGACTCGCGTTCTAAAAGAATGCCGTACTAGCACATGTTTCAAACAACAATGATCTCTAATGATTTATTAATTATTACATGTACGTGACATATTTTTATCTCGCGGATTCTGATTAGTATCTTATTTTACGAGATAGGAAATTAATTAATTAAAGGCACCCTAATACTTTCTTTTGAATGTTTTACAATAATTATTGCAGGTTATCACGGAGTCCCTCTAGGTTATGAACATTATCTTTATTGGATTAGTAGACCTACTTTTTACTCGTATTATAAGTTTTGTAAAGATGATTAGATATTTCTTAAAAGTAACCGCAATATATCACTGAGATTTATGAATTTTGCACCTAGATACTCTCCTAAATAACACTCAGCTTACTTCTTACTCCGAAAATTGCTCATTGAGACCTTTATTTCTAGAATAGACGCGGAGTCGAGAACACAACCTAGTAAAACATACATAACATAAGAAATCACCTATGTCATCAGTACTAGCTCCACCGAAACACTGCCTGGAAGATAAAGTAATAAAAATTTAATGGTCCATTAAATTTCAAATGGCGTTCAGCGATCTTAGTTCGCTTTACACAATGAATAAAGACAGGTTGACATTGATGCGTTTATCTTGATGACAACGTACGGTGGTCGGTGAGTCACTCTTTGAGTTGTTAAGCGTTATTGTTTGTAAAACATGTATATCCGAAACATCTAACATTTAGCACATACCGTAACACCCAAGGTCGCATCGGTTACTCAAAAGGAGGAGCGAACTATTTCAGGAACGCTCGAAAGATAACACACGGCATTGTTACATTTTTAGATATATAAATTTAAACCCGGTAACCCATTAAAGGCTTGTACGAAAATCCGTGTCGAACTAGATAATTTAACGAGCACTTTCTCATATCTATCAGTTGCGTAAGATAAATTATGATCTTGATCGATTATGGTAATAATCAAATATGACGTAAGCAGTTATTTTCTGTTTGGCTAAATACAAATGTTGAACAACTTTTGTTACTGCCTCGTTCATTCAAAAACAACAAACAGGAGGTCCTGCAATATGGGCCTCTTACAGATTCATATCACTGTATAAATATGAATAATATTATGACACTTACGAACGTTTAATGTCGTAATTTGAAACTTGTATTAGTAAGTTTAAAACTTGCACGACGTGATCGTTGAGCTCATTGTGCGGTCATCGAGAGAGATCATTTCGAAGTGCACCAACTAACACCTGCTTCAAACTTACCTGTTTGATATAAATAAAACTGGTCATGGACTCTTGCCTTGCACCGGGCGATTGAAATGTACTTGTCGTACCTTTGTTATCAAAAAAATCACTTCCAATCATCGATTGGATAGTTGATTTATTGGCCGGATAGCAATGAACAAGTTTTTAATCTAATTGGATAATAGTTTCGACTATCATAAATTAAAATATTAATATTGCTTCAGGCATAGGCATAGTCAGCAGTGGACTTCTAAAGGTTGAAGAAGAAGGAGGTTCAGTCGAAGCTCCAGAAAAGCGACATTTCTTTGTATAATCTCAACTACTAGTGTGTATAAAGAGAATTCAGTATCAGGAACAGTTTCTCTACACCGTAATATCACTATTCAATTGGTCACTGGCGTGTAAAGCGTCAAGCCAAGTTAGCAACAAATAAATACACAGTAGTATTGCTTTCAGCGAAATGCCCAGATAGAACAACTATTCTGTAACGTGCTTACATAATATTATGGACGCATTTGATTTGACTAACGTGTTTCTGTTTGAGCACGTACAATGCCGTGTGAACCATCAGACTTCATCATTGTTTTAAGTATCTGCGAAATGTACCCTAAACTACCTTTCACTTCGAACGTGGCAAAGTTAAAGGGTATAAGAACACTAGGGCTTATTAGGTCACCAGTTCACGGCCGGCACTTTACAATGAGATATGCGAAGCAATTTACTTTGATATCGATTGCATAAACGATTTTCGTTGTAACAACAAATCTTTATGCCCTAATCGTTTTCAAACATTAAGAAATTAATTTTGGATTAATTACGAAATGTAAGATAATAATGATAAACCAAGTTGGTTATCGATTCGATATAATTGGTTGAGTGAAATATTCCGATCACCAATGCGTCCGTAATTTAATTCTACAATTATGGTGGCTCTTATAAGTCCACCATATAAATGATACAGGTAGGTGCAAGCGCAGGTGGCCGGTGCCAGCGTGGGGTCAATGACCTGACTGTAAAAGAGCAACTGTCACTTTCAAAGGTCGGCCGGCAGTCAGCACGCAATGTACTCCAAAACTGCCATCACAATAGTGACCAAATAATTGACCATCATTATGCCTAGATTTGAGCGTATTAGAAGGCAAATCAAGGCTGACACCAATTTTCGAATTTTCATTGGTTATTTAAAACGCTAATTTACTTATTCCAGGTCAATACTCGTAGTTACGAATTGGTTTTACTTTCTACCTACTTTATTACAATTGCTGAACTATTGTAATACTGCTATCAATTCATGCATTATTAACCAACAAATATTAAAATAAGAATATGATACAGTTTCAAACATGATACAATAGAGATACATGATGAAGCAAGTTAATCCAACGTAACTTGTTTTGTTACGTTATTGATAGCTTTGGGTCTTATGGATGTCTGTTTTAAGATCATTTAAGAGTACTGTATGATATCTAACAACCCTCAGAGTGCCAATATAGATTTAAAAGTGGATCAGTTGTTTTTTATATATATATATATATATTTGACCGAAGATAATGCAATAATGCCAATGATTTTTATATGTTGTATTACTACTTATATCATTTTATAAAATGCATCTAGCTACAGTTGTTATAAGCAAGCTGATAGAGTTGTTCACTTTGCTATTTTTATATGCAATAGTACATAACTCCCTAACTTTTTAAAATGCGGGTCTTATCAGATGATTTTTCATTCTAGTATAGTAAATAGCCTACACACCGCAATATTTTACATAGCACAGTTTAGTATGAAATCCTCCTAGCCAGTTTCGGCCACGGCGGCCAATCTCAACGGAGATCAGCCAGGTACGCAGGAGATATTATAGTGCACAAGTGTGTGCGCAATACACAGGTGCACTCGCTATTCCTTCACTCTCATAGTCCGGTGAGACGGCAATCCGACATGACCGGAGAGAGATCAGGCGCAGGACCAACGGCTTTACGTGCTTAAACACACACACACACACACACACACACACACACACACACACACACACACACACACACACACACACACACACACACACACACACACACACACACACACACACACACACACACACACACACACACACACACACAGTTTAGTATCATACAATATGGCGACAGTGAGGCTGCTGCAGGCACAGAACACTAAAACACCAACACACATAACACCATACATACATACATTTATTGTTGACAAACAATACATTAGTACCAACAATGAACTCTAAAAATGATTTAGCAAAATTCGGTAAAACAAAGTAAGGCTGGTTGCACTTATGGATCGACCTTGTTGGCACCACATCTAAGTATTAACTTGGCAAATTTCATTGAAATTGGAGTAAATGCATCCAATGCCTTTATAATCCAATATTATAATAGTTTATGGTTTGAATTGCATTTAATTCTGTATTTAGTGAAACACCACAAACTAAATTGTTATTTTGGATGATGGATCACTAATTAACATTATTAAGTATTGGTCATACTTTATTAAGAATCATTAAAGTGTTGTTTATAAAGTGTAAGTTGTTTCGATAGCCCAATTTTATTTTAATGAGGTTTATTCATTTATAATGTTATTAGGAACAAGAGACACTTGAAAGTTAAACAAATAAATATATATAAGGGCCATTAAAATTTGAACAAGAAGGAGAACACACAGATCTTTACCATAAATACTTTTCAAATATTTTTTGTATAGAATATAATCGTTGGATATTAGTGTGATAAAAGATTTTTTAACTAATTATCTGTTTCCTTAAAAGTAGAGCTTTGACAGATGAGTGTTGAGTATACTATCAAGTGTGTATAATACGAGTTGAAAAAAGTAAAATTTACATGTGGCTATTGCTCAATGTTATACCAATATAGTAGTTGTTTTATTGGAAAAAGGTTGCTGTGTTGTTCCTTCCTAAAGTTCAAAGAACTTTAAAGATCTTATTTATCCCATTGTGTCTATGGTGTTGTTGTTATAACATAACGGACAGTCAGACCAAGCTATTATAATAATTTATAAGGAACTAGCTTTTGCTCGCGGCTTTACCCACATGAAAGGGTTTATTCAGGATAAAAGTCTTGCTATATAAAAAGTAGCGTAGTTTCCTGTAATAAAAAATAGCCTAAACACTCCCAGAGTCTTAAACTATCTCCATAACACATTTAATCGAAATCCGTTCGATAGTTTTTGAGCTTATCGCGTACACACGCGGCAGGCGACTTTGTTTTATAGTTTATACTATCTAGGAAAAGGATTCAATACTCACAGCTCCTCTCGTTGCCGTTGTGACAACACCATTTTCATCGTGGTCGGGTTACGCTTGAGGCGGCCGGCCCGTGGGGTTCACTGCACTGGAGTCTCACTTGTTCACGCGGGCGACGACGGGAACGTCGTTGCCATTATCACACCTGTTTGCAGTCAATTTATACTTAATGTTTAATTCAATTTTATGTATATTATTATTGTTTATTATTTTATTGACTGCCTCGGTGGCGTAGTTGTCTTACGGTATGACTGTAATGCTGAGGTCTCGGGTTCGATCCCCGGGTCGTGCAAAGCGATATCGAGTTTCTTCATGGGACGAAATAATAAAGTGGGTGCACTAGTTGCGCCTCTGCCTACCCCTTCGGGGATAAAAGGAGTGAGTGCTAGCTATATCCTGCTAAAGTACTCACTAATTATTAAGATCTTTCAAATAAGAAAAATCAAGTAAATATTAAGGTAATTGATTCGTCAAGCCCCGCGACGGGCGCCGGAGTCCGAGTATATAGGGTTTCCGCATACATCTATATGTATATATATATAAGCGGGGTTTGACTGGTTAAAATTATAGCTTATTAGATCTAGAGCTCTAAAATGGAAAGTACCTACATAATATTGGTTCTATTTGAATAATTTGTTCTTTACTCTTGTTTTGCAACATATTATGTAGCAATTTGTAATACCCAAGCGGTTATGGGTTAATAACTTTATAATTGTGTATCGATTTAAATGCAAGACATTACATAATGTCCTTATATTACTGACATGTTGAACAAGAGAAACAACATTGGTGTACAAAACATGACACATTCAAGTTTAAATATTTCAATAGTCAAGTAGGATCACAAACATATTTGCCACCTACTTCGAAAAGTCCATTTGAACCTCACATTTTTACAGGTTTTTGTAGATGTATTATTTATGATAAAAATCTTATTAAAGACAATATCTTAGGAAACGGTGCAATAGGCAATCAAGATAATATGGCATCATTGATTTGGAGCTTGATAACCAAATTTAAAAAGAGCCCTGAATAATTTACTTTCACAAATTTAAATGGATTATTATTTAAGAGATTTTGCCTGTGGCTCCGCTCGCGTAAAAAAGTGTTTCCGGGATAAAAATCCCGCTTTTTATTTTCCCGGTATAAAATGTAGCCTATGTGTAAATACAGGGCATGATCTACCCGTGTGCCAAATTTCATTGAAATCCGTTCAGTAGTTTTTACGTGAAAGAGTAAACAAACATCCAGACATCCATTCATCCACACATACTTACAAACTTTCGCATTTATAATATTAGTAGGATTTGA
The DNA here is from genome assembly GCA_949316025.1 of Lapara coniferarum. Classification (NCBI taxonomy): domain Eukaryota; kingdom Metazoa; phylum Arthropoda; class Insecta; order Lepidoptera; family Sphingidae; genus Lapara; species Lapara coniferarum. The sequence goes on along the minus strand of OX438921.1, from coordinate 33,713,709 downwards.
CAATGAAAAGTTAACTACATGTTACACACATAAAATCATTAATTTTATTAAAACTACATATTTAATATTTAGTAAATATTCTTAACTTTATTAATACAATTCCTAAACACTCATTACATCTGCAAGTATGACTGGTGTGTGAATAATGGTAATTGATAATGAAATATTTAATATGTCGGGACAGGAAGGAAGTATAAAAAGGAATTATGATTTTTATTAATCTCATTGAGGGTGCCTGAATATATTAAGTCGGGTAAGATAAAATAATAATCGTGCGACAAACCAGTCGGTATGTCGAACTCGTAGTGGGAGTTACAGTTGGGTGTATAAAGGGGTGCCAAATCATTTGAAGAAACAGTCTTAGTCTGTCGTCATTAAGTTCGGTTGTGTTGCAAGTAGTTCGGTGCAGTTCAATACTATGTGGTAACTATGGTGGTGTTCATATCGGTCAGTGCTTAGTAAAGCGGTTACTATGTTATTTCGAGTTGTTACTAGGTGAGTTGATTATAATCACTTAACCAAACGGTTAAGTAATTGTCTCAATATGCAGTGTGTTATAATAACCAAAGTTAATAACTATTCCTGACGTGGTATTGTACTCTGTGAACATTCGATCACGTAATAATTGACGAACGAACAATAAATAGCGAGTTGAAGATAATTCATTTGTGACTTTTACTATGTGTGCCCACGTATACCTATATCGGCCGCCACTCTGTCTCCGACAAATATATTACCCAATCTATTGATCCTGAGTGCTATAGGCTACTTTTTATCCCGGGAAAATATGTTTGTCCCGGAAAAACTTTTTCACCGGGCGGAGCCGCGAGCACTACTAGTTATTGTATAATTATAGGTGTGATTATTTAACATGTACCTACTTAATAAATGTATGTATGTATTAGTTTACAAATACTGTACTGCCCGATGTACTCTCTGCCAAGGTGGGAGATACTGGGCACAAACAGACTGGAGGTAGCACAGCTACACGAGGTAAGGTTAGGAGATATAATTAGGTTCAGTAGGGCAACGAAAAGGTTTGTAAGATTAGAAGGGGGCGTACTGCAGGAGCACCAGTAAAACCAGTGCTCTGTGGAAGCTGTCACGAGCAGACCAGCGCCACCCAACTGGGACTAAGGGTGAAATAGTAGCAGCAAGGATCACTGATCACCCGTCTGTGCGACTGCATACGTCCCAACAAAACATACATACATACATTAGTTTACAAAACATCACCAAATCAATAAAAATATCAATCTCAATGAATCTTAGCAGCATTATTGTTGCTATTATTTTGCAAGTCATCATGCTGTTGCTTATACTAGACATTAATAATCATAATGCAGCATTTCTGTCTGTTCAAATCAGACAAGTTAAAGGTTATAATACTGATTGAAATCTAACACACAATCCTTCAAATGTTACAAACTGAACAATAATGTCAATGAACAAAAATGATTTATATTTGTTTCAGATTGTCAAATTATCATTTAGTTGCCAATGACTTAAGCCTATATAGTTTAATATAACAGTATTAAAAGGCATAATGATTATATTTCTTTAATTTTAATTAAAAACATTATGCCTATTAATTTCATTTACACATTAAACAATTAAAACTCTAATTAGGTTAGCATACTAACGACTTGTTAAATTAAATTCCCATTAAACACTGCACACATTTTTGCTAAATACCGCATAATTACATAATACACATTTACTTAAAAAAGAACTAATAAATATGTAAAAGATTTTGCTTCCTCAATAACATAAACCTACTTTTAACATTTCTTCACAATAAACTATGTAATGTTAATGAGCATTAGACATTTTGCCTTCAAATGTTTCCAATTTTGGAGAATATTATACTACTGCATTTGTTAATACAGGAAAGAAACCAAACAGAATACTGTAAAACATGACCCTTGATGTTGGTTTTATTAAACAACATAGGCATTTATTTTTTGCATATAATGCATCACATAAACAGTCACCCAAGCCAGCTGTTGTTGGCAAAAATATAGCCCTATAAACTCCTCCAAATTTGTTCACATGTAATTTTAGCCACTGTGAATTTTAAGGTTTCATGTCAAGGGTAAGTATGTCTCATGTTGGTATTTGCAGCCAATGAAGCCTTACAATATTTGGATAATTTGAGATATTACATAAACAAAAAAATATGTAATACATTGTTTGTCTTTCATACCATTTTCAATTGTCTTTGTAAAGTAGTAAAATATGAATTTGATACTTTGGTTATATTTCACTGTTTGCACGTCATTTCGTATTATTATTTAGATTTGTAATAAACAATAATATCACTTATAAGTGATCCACATTCAATCTATAGATGAACTGTACCATATAACATACAGCAAATGATACATTCAAAAGCAAAGGAAACGTTTCTAGATTTTGATCATAGCTTTTATGTAATTTGTATTTTAACAATGACGTACCGCTTTTTCTTATACTGCCTTTATTTAATAAAGATTATGCCGAGAATATTTAAAGCTGATTGAGTTACAACGTAGGTATTTTCTAATAATGATGCGCAAAAATAAATGCTGGTACAGCTAAATTGCAAAAATGACTCAGAAATCAAAACGTCAAAACCAGCGGATTACTGTCATTTGCCACATCAACTATATTCGTAAATATATATAAAATCCTACATTATGCGATATCCACCGTAAATCAATATTAATAATTTTAATTAGAAAGTCAAGTATAAGGCCATCAAATAAATAACGCAAAATAATCTAGTAGAACGGCCATATTGAACGTCCGCCGTGGACGAGAATTTCGGTTTTAATATTGTTGCTGTGATTTCTAATTGGAATATTATGTAAGGATATTAGTAAAGTATACTTACGAAACACAAAAATCACTTAAGATTGCACTTTTGTCCGAAATAAATAGATATCACACACGACAAACACACTTCACACAAGACCCGAGGCAGAAAACCGTTTTCGTTGCAATGGCTTGTCAAAAACTCGACCACGGACCAACCAATACCGTGTATTCGATTTTCTTTTTTTTTTCTCATCTGATAGGTAGCGTCATCTAGTTTTGCTAACAAATATAGTATACTAACATGAAGAACAGAGGGCGGTAATAGTAACTTTGTAACTTTATGCCTAAAAACCATAGACAATTATAGAAATTCAGAATAACAACTAAGGCTGAGCTTATACATCCGGTTTTTAGAAGCCAAAACCCTCCGAAAACAACCACACCTCAAACCTTTGAGTATCTTGCTGTTTTTTTCCGAGAGTTATAATGAATTTTCATTTTCTTTAAGCTTTAAAAAATTCGACAGTAAAAAAAATTGTTAAAACAAAAACAAAAAACTCGACTGCGTCAATATCTGCCATTCATTGCAGAACTGAAAATATAGAAACAAGATTTTAATTTGAATATTTTATTTTGTTTTTGAATAACATTAATTGACAGTGTTCACAAACGCTGACGGAGACATAACACGCTCACTTCTCATAATTTGGTTGGTGATGTAGGTACAGCAACAAAATCTCGGAGTGAGCAGATGCCTCCGACTACGTTTGTGAACACTGTCAACTAATGTTATTCAAAAACAAAATAAGATATTCAAATTGAAATCTTGTTTCTATTTTTTCAGTTCTGCAATGAATGGCAGATATTGACGCAGTCGGGTTTTTTGTTTTTGCTTTAACATTTTTTTATTTCCAACTTTTTAGACTTTTTTTTTATAGACTACCTATGTGCCAAATTTCAGCCAAACCCGTTAAGCCGTTTTACGGTAAAAAAGTAACACAAACTTCACATTTATACTATTAGTGTGAAGTGTGATGTCATTTATTAGCATTTCTTATTCCAAGCTCCAACAAAACATAAGTTGTGTATATATTCGTAATCTCCGTTAAAAATCCTTTATTTTGATACCACACTCGATGTATTTTGAAAACACATTTTTTTTATTAGATTACTTTTTGCCGCCAAAACTCCTCAATTTTGATTTTTTTAAATTTTGATGTACACAGTGTCACCCTCACGGCTAAGACGAATCCATTGACACCACTCACATAAAAATATGACAAGCCGTTTAGGCTCTAGGCCGTGCCAAAGAAATATACATACATACTTACCTACATACATACACTCGAAAAACATAGCCCTCCTTCTTTCGCAGTCGGGTAAAAAGTCATTGGGGAGTGTACTGAAACTCTGAATTAATTTAGTTTATCTTAAAGGCGCTAATAAGTGGATGTATATTTTGCTTTCATAGAATTTTTAAAAATACTAACTTATATTTTTTTTACATTCTATTTTATATTACGAAATGCACTCTGTTCATATTTTGATTTCTACGCATGTTATGGTTTTTAATTATGTACATAATTATGCATAATTTCTTTTCCATGTTTTGTTTATTTCCAAAATATAAGTTGACATTTAATAAAGGGAATTTTTGTTTTTAAATAATTGTATTAAAAAAAATGTATCTTTTACATAAAGAAGACGTCGGCTTTTTGTATGGGTGCTGGACCTAAGATCTAACCAGGCAGAAAGGAGATGGGCGAAACTTCATAGAACCTTGGGCTTAATGTTGCAGAGATAGTTTATGCATTATTTTATAGGTATAATAGAACCATTTCCAAAACAGACAAAAACCTGTCTGTGCAATAGGAGTAAAGTAATAATCAGAAATAGGTATAGAGTATGGCGTCCAAAATTTTTTTCTGTGAATAACTTTTTATTTACCTGATAACACAAGATGTTCACAGCACCTAATCATTGCCAATGGATTGCCGTATTGAATAGTGAGCAACTGGTTAAAATAATAACCAGAATTGAACCTATCACATGGCATTGAAGAGGACTGATATAAATATATAAAGGCTCATTTACACTATCGCGCGAGTGGTAACACGAGTCGTGAGGTGAGAGTGTAAATAGTCCTCACGTGACTAGCCTCATGTGTCGCTCGAAACAAATGAATCCACGGCGAAAAAATAAACAGAAACTCGAATCACGCAAGCTGCGAGGCAACCACGATGTGAGCTACGAGGCGATGTGTGTAGCGATAGTAGGGTATCCGTCGGGATTTCCCCGGATTTGTCCTAGTTTGAAGGGCGTCCGGGGAACGTCCGGCAGGGGTTTTAAAAAGTGTCCGGGTGAAACCTGGACACTTGTTGTCAGGGGAAATCATTTTTTTTATAGATAAGCGATAAATGGAAATAAACCTTAGTTAAAAAATCATTCATAACAACCCGCATAGGCACGGCAAAATATTTTTTCAGAGGTGTACGGGGAAAAACCCATATTTCGCCCAAATGTCTGGGATTTTTGCCTTGTATATCCGGTGTCGGCAATTAAAGTGATGGCAGCCCTAAGCGAGAGTATAAACGAGTATTAAATTATACAATGTGGAATCTAGGCAAAGAAATAAATGTTATAAAGAATAAGTTAAATTGCGTTTATTACATTGAATACAATTTTTCTGTATTTCAAACATAGAATAATAACGCCAAGAATGATAGTTTCATATCAAAAAACTGTCGAATGTGAGGCATAAAACTCATTGATGTAAGCGTAAGTCGCTTGTAGTGACGTTCTGTCACACGCATACAAGCGTGCAAATTATATTGCTAGTGGTATGAGATTTTCCCCAAACTTGGGGTAAGTGGAATTGCTTCCACCTTGAGCCATTATTTGAGTATTATATACTTATGGAATTATTATTATTGTCCACAATAAGAAATTAATTTTTTTTATTCTTAAGAAACTAATGGTTTTAAGTGGGGAAACCTTGAAAAGGATCAAAGCGATACCAAATAATAAAATACCTTTTCTTTACTATCTTATCTTGAGTTCAATTACATATTTTTTAAATTTTATTATTACTTCGTTAAGGAGAAAAAAATAAAACCAGAAAACACGTGCTAACGTCATTTAACGGCTGACTGAGGTACTCACCTTTGCCTCGATAGCGATTTTATGAAGGTGATATTTTTTTATTTAAGACTTTTAAATACACGGTAATTTCGACCTTTTATCGTTTAATATTCAGCTCATATCCTCTTACATATTGTATTCTTACAAGCCGTGGATATTAAATTTACTTATGGAATTTTACACTCTACATGGTCGTGATACATTTGAAAATAAAATATCACCGCTGTGCCAGTCGGAGTGACGGGTGACAGGTTTTTTCGTTACGGAATTTATGGATTCGGTCTCCACGCTCAAGGCCCGCGATAGAAGCTATGCAATAGCTTAACAATTTGATATTAGTATCAAAATAAAAGTTAGGCTCTATGTTTCAAAGTGGTTTTGTTATAAGTGAAAACAAAAACTAACCCAATTAGTGCCAGTTTTGACCTCAAACTCCTGTTATAAGAGTCTAAATCGCAGCCGAAAAAGTTTGAAAACCACCGTTTATCAGCAGAATTTATAAAAAAAAATAGTACTATTAAGCTAGATCTATACTGTGTAGAACAACCAGAGACAATGGTAAGGATAAATTAAAATTTAAAAATCGAAATATATGCATTTTCATGAAGCGTTGAAGCTCACCTCTGAAGTTCACGAAGTAGGTAAAATGCAGGATGTGCCGTATGTAAATAACATAATTAAGAATATTGTCTTATTATCGCTTCACAAATAAAATTATATTAACTTAGAAAATGTCGTCGAGTTTCTCGTTCCTTGTTGGGAGTTAATAAGTGCATCTCTTTCCAACAGGCGAGTATTCTCACTCAACACTCGAGTGCTCAATGTGTAGACGAACCGAACGTAATTCAACAAAACAAATGTCCGATTCGTGCGACCATTTCGTAAGTTCCTCAATCAAACGATAATCTCGAATGACGCCCCGAAATTAATAATTTTTTTTTAACTCACCTATAATTGATCAGTTTATTTTTATCGCCTTTGAATAAAACAGTAACATAGTATTTTGTGAAACAGCTTTTATATTTGATGTAAATGTCGTCGATACCTACGTAGACGAAAGGAATCAAGTTTCATAAATAATGGTGTTTGCATAATTGTTGCGATATTTAGAACGCCTTATCAAATTAGACTCTCTTTCGTTCGAAGCTCTATTTGGCCCTCAAAATGGCAGTGTTAAATGTGGTTACCTTTCACCTTGCCGTATGTGAATAGAATTCGGTTCGGATCATCAATGTGTTACTCGTCACTCGGCATACGAGGCACGAATGCTGACTCTGAGGGTCTGCTTGTGCGATGGTCATAGCAAAGAGCAAGAAACTCAAACCACAAATGAACAACACGATTAAGGGTATGGATTATAACTGGAGCAGCGGCCCAGAGCCGCCTAACAACCAAGATGCGGGAGTCCCGAGGGCGATCTTTATACCTCACTCGAACTCCTTGCCGTTTGAAGAGAGACGTGTTACGTTGGAGCAGCCTGTCAAGGTAAGCAGTTCAGTTCTTCCACATGACGACATGATAATGTAATCTAACGTTCATGCCGAGTACAGCGCCCGAATGTCACATTTGAATTCAACATTCTCAGTGTACTATGTGCTAATTTGTGTTGTTGTCAGTGTTTAATTAGAGCATGCATACTGGTGAAGTAGCCCTGTGAACACCCATGACTATACATCAGGTAGTGTATAAGTGAACGTAAAACTATAATTTTTGTCAGAGACCTCTGGTTCACTGATGTCCAGCAGTATGCTCAGCATAATTGATTACAAAATTACTTTATGATGATATCCTTGTTCCAATATTTGTGCTTTAAATTAATTTAATAATAATTTGGCGATAATAATTAGTCATGCTGTACATGTATTCATCTTGTTACACTGGCCAGGATATTCTTATTTTTTTTATTGGAAAATTGGAAATGTATAAAAAAGTTTTATATTTATTAACAGCATATCTAGTGATTACAATTTTCATTTTAAAAGTATTTCATCATATTATAGGTTTGTGTTTATGTTCAATGTAGATTAAGGATATTTTATTGCCACCTAATATTACTTTTAAAATTAACTATGAGTTTGTCTGTTGTAATCAATGACATCATCATATGTGGTCAGAACTCCTGTCCATTAATTGATTTTTAACAATTGGTTTCTTTTATATCCATTCTTTGATTAAGTATTATTTATTTTTTGTTCACCTCTTACATCGGTAAAAGAAAAAATCTTTTAATAATAAACCATACTTGATGTTTCATGCATTACCAATCAAAACATTACAGCAGGGATGTTGGCATTTCCTAGCCCACATACGCCTACTATTGCAGCATCCTGTTTGCCATTGAGAATCTTCCACTATTCTCTATATTTTATAAAGTTTTGTGTTATTGAAACAGTGGCTATGCATACTTTCTATTGGATTTGTGGATTTTTAAGTGTTGCCTAGAATTGTTTATATTTTAATTTTTGTTTTTTATATTTATAGATAAAATAAAATGATGTGCTGCATCTGTTTTTTCAAATCCCTATAAGAATCTGCAAATTAATATTTTACCAAATTTTCTAATGTTCTGAAACATGTTTTTTTTGTGTAGCACAATATCTGAAATTTTATCTTATTTAGTATTTGACACATAAATTATGTTAATAAAAGATATCCTCATCATATTATGGTCACAAAATACAATAATATTCTTTTACAAAAACTCAGTAAAACAGCAGACTTAATGTGTTTTAGTTAGAATTGTACCTTTTTAAGTAAGTTTTTTTATCTCAAATTTCTCATTAACTGATAAGTCGTCTACTCATTCTTGTATTATTTCCCTCAAAATTAAAGTGATTCAGGTTTCACTGAGCAATGTTATTTATTAACTGTAGCTTGACAATAACCTATATTCTGTAAGAGGCATTTAAAAAGCTTAAGAAATTAGTCAGGGCCAAGCCATCCCTGTGTACAAAGTGTCATCACAGAGGACCTCACCGCGTTACCCAACGCCCCCCCCGGAACCCTGTAACAGTTCCGGCCTGCGTGCTGGCGAAACAAATGGATAGGATTAGGTAAAACTCCAATCTTCTCCACTAATGGCTGATGTCTCATCCTCTCCTAGTGGCCGTTCCGAGCCGAGGTTCTAACCCGTTAGTGGGTTGCTCTTAGTGCATGGTCACATAATTCAAGGGTTGCGAGCGCCTAAAGCATTCACCCGAAAGTCTGATGTATTTGTATAAGCTGACAAGAGCCCATCATCCCGGCTACGCACATATAAAATAAAAAAATGTGTAAATAAAAAACTAAAAAACACGCTTTACAAAAAATCCAACTAAAAAATAGAAAATAAATTTATTTTTGAATTAAGAATAGTGTAAATAACAAAAAAAATATTTTTTGTAAAAAAAGCGTGGGGTGCATGGTGTCGACAATTATAAATATTTTATTGACATAATATGAGTAGAAGGATTATCATTTTGACAATATCTTAAAAAGCACTCCACACTTTTTTACAATAAAGTACATTTTTTTCTTATTTACACTATTCTTAATTCGAATTTTTTAAATTTTATTTTCTATTTTTTTGTTGGAATTTTCATAAAGCGTGTTTTTTAGTTTTTTTAAACTATTATTTGTTCTTCGTTTTTTACTTCTGTTGACTGTTCTACTATACAAATAAACGAAACTAAACAATAAACCAAAGCGCCATCTTGTGACCATGAAGATTTTTTTACACATAAGAGTAGCCAGTTTAGTTATAATTCTATTATAGTTTTCCGGGATAAAAGTCCCGCTTTATATTTTCCCGGGATAAAAAGTAGCCTATGTGGTAATCCAGGACATGATCTACCCGTGTGCCAAATTTCATCGAAATCCTTCCAGTAGTTTTTGCATGAAAGAGTAACAAACATCCATACATCCATCCATACATTTTTACAAACTTTCGCCTTTATAATATTAGTAGGATTGTGTCATATCTTTGCTTTGTTTCAATACCACTAGAAAACATATGGTTTTGCTAATAGAATTATGAATAAATTATGTTTTAAAATCTCTTGCTTTTTTAGTAAAGGTAGAGATTTTTTTCTAGGAAAATCCTCTATGATTATTCAGACATAATTTATATTTTTTTGTGATGCATAAAAATAACAAATGCTTACATTTTTGGAAATTATTAGAATATACTTTTTCCATAATAAACAACAGTAAATAGTACACGGACATTTTATTTGTCCCTTCCCACAAATGTATTTGTAAGTTGTAACTAACACAATTTCAGAAAAACTGAGCCTGATAGTATCCCTATATCCTTATAGATTTTGTGAAATAATAACAAATTCCTTGATTAGCTAGCTATTTTCATTCTTTAAGAATAAAATCAAGCAATTTCCATGAAAGGAATTAATTTAATTTTTTAGTAACAGTTATCCTTTCGTATTAATGAATGAAATAAAGTTCCCCTCTATCTGTCTGAACACGAAAAATTCAAAACTACCGAACAGATTTCGATGATATTGAGTATGGAGATAATGTATCATCCCGGAAAGGACATAGGCAATTTTTAAACCTGGGAAAATATATGTCAGGGCTGTTATGAAACACTCACGCGGCCGAATCTGCACGCAAAAGGTAGAATTTATGTAATGAGAAATCACAATTTGACATCTTTCGTTATAATTTTTAGACTACAATAATATACAATATAGGTGTAAGTAGAGAACAGTGCTAAATTAGGTAGAGTCAATCCTACTTAGTATCCTACTAATATTATAAACGCGAAAGTTTGTAAGTATGGATGTATGGATGTTTGTAACTCTTTCACGCAAAAACTAAACGGATCAACACATAGGCTACTTTTATCCTGGGAAAATATAAAATGGGACTTTTACCAAGGAAAACCGTAAACGCAGGCGGAGCCGCGGGCAAATGCTAGTAATATAAATAATACGTACAATGTAGTTTGATTGTATGTTTCACAATAACCAGTAACCGACCTCTGTTACGACTTAGTTTAACTTGTTATGATTCATAATATTAGATGATTTTAAGTACTTTCAGACCATATAGAATAATTTTAGAGAAACATCTGTAATTAAGCTTTCTGACAAATCAAGAGCTGGCATTTAATTTAAATTTGGTAAACTTTCATAGTTTATCAGAAATATTGTAGTAATATTCAGATTATCTATAATGTGAAAATTTCACATAGTTTGCACAGGTACAAACATTGTAAAGCCATCCACATACTTTGTTTTTAGCAAAAAATCGCAAAATTAAAATTTTATTTATCTTGTTACTAATAAGGAAATATATTTTGTCTATATGCACGAACCTACTTAGGTAGACATCGATAGTTGAATTTCCTTGAGTCTAGAATTGAAGGTATCGCCTAGAATCGAGACGATACATTTAAATTTCTTAAAAATAACGGTGTATTATTATTCTTCCATAGTGTTAATCTTATATCGTATTGCTTGGCTATCCACTGTGCGATAACGATTTATCTGGATTTAAGTACATTGACACAATTTATCTCGTGTTTGTTTTCTAGGCTTATCCTCAAATTGTTACGTTTCGTCACAAATAGTTGAGAAACATAGTTTTATAGCTATTGCCCGCGGATTCGCCCGCGTTAAAAAAAAATCCGGTATAAAAGTCCCGCTTTATATTTTTCCGGGACAAAAATAGCCTATGTGTTAATCCAGGACATGATCTACCCGTGTGCCAAATTTCATCGAAATCCGATCAGTAGTTTTTGCGTGAAAGAGGAACAAACATCCATACATACAGACATCCATATATTCTTACAAACTTTCGCATTTATAATATTAGTAGGATAATAAAAAAAAACCCTAGAAAATTAACATTTTCAAAGTTCTTATAGATTTTGATAATTTATACACGTAAATGTGTAGGTGTCTTAAATAATATGTTAGGTTCAATGTTCTTCAGAATGGTTACCATAAAATACTTCTGTTATTAGTTAATTTAAGTTTCGAAAACTGCCGCTAAACAAAACGATGTCTTATCTTTATAGTGATATAGTTGTTTTTAAAGCAGCCTCATTCATTAGCGTATTACTGGTACAGAAGTCCCTTGACAAACGTCACCGTAGCTAATGCGTATTGTTAAGATGGAATGAAACACTTTCCTCTGTTGCGACGACTCGGTGGGCGGATTGTAAACAAGGCAGAGGAATGTATACAAAAAAATAGTTTACCTTATGAAATATGCATGTATCGTGTACTACATGTATTGTAATGCATATTATAGAACGCTAATCGAGCTATGGAAGGATAGTCTGTGTTTGGGGAATCCGACCGCAATAAACTGATGTGACAAATAACCGAAGTTGTAGGCGTATCATCACGAGGGGCTTACGTGGCAAGTGCTGGACACAAGATAATTATGACAGGTTTACAATGAAGACTAAATTGTGGGGCGAAAGAAGAGCTTAAAAATATAGTTTTTTTATGGCATCGAATGACGAGACGAGCCTGCCGTTCGCCTCATGGTAAGCGATACGGCCACCCATAACAGCAGAAACACCATCCAGCACCTCGAGTTACAAAGTACTGTGTGGCATTCCACTACCCTCGTCAACTTGAGATATAAGATGTTAAGTCTCATTATGTCCTGTAGTTACACTGGCTATAGCGTACAATGTCCTTCAAACTGAAACACAACAATGCATGCACACTGCTGCTTGGCGGTAGAAATAAACATTGCGGTGGTACCCACCCAGACGGACTATTACATATGAGAGTACTACCACCAGTAGCTTACGAAAATATCATATTATGTTGTTGCGATTTTAATACCCTTCGCCTTCCCTCGGTTTATGCAAGTCGCTCCTTATAGTGTCTTACATCATAATATTTGTATTTAATAGAGTACCAGATTAATATTCCAATTATAATATAGCCCAGACTCTGGCCTGGTACAAGATTAGTATCTTCAATAATAGTTTCTGATTACACAGATCCAAACAAGACGAGAAGCATGGGATTTGTTATCTTTTCTCGAAAGGCTCGGTCAACGTATAATCTGATTTATTTCAAAATGGTAACAAGCTACTCTCTATTTCCTATCATACCTAGTACCGTGCAAAGTTTTTGCGAAGAAAATTATATCGATCAATGTGGGCGCATCCGTTGCAAATCTGTCGTCTGCCCTTTCGTCCATTCAGTCGTGATAATATAATGAATTCAATCGAGTTATCGGCATGACCACTATCAAAGTATTCTTTTGTTTCGTTTACATCGGCAAAGGTGATTTTAAGATATTGACATGTTCTGGTATTACAAACGATAAGACAGTGTTTTGTAGACCGACATTACACCCACAATAATCGAGAGACGTCTTTATCTCATTTTTTTTTAAATACCCCATGTATTTATAAAATACCAGTGTTGCTCGTGGCACCGTCCTCGTGAAAAAGTTTTTCCGGTGTAAAAGTCATGATCTATTTTGTTGGGATTAAATTAGCATGTTCTTTTTCTGATAGTTCAAACTCACTCCGTACCAAATTTCATCAAAAACGGTTCAGTAATTTAGATGTGAATGTGTAGCAGAGTTACAGACAACAGTTATTTTCTCGTTTATAATACTACTGTGGATTCAGCTTTACAAGGAAAAAATGTGTTTTATTAAATTATTCACGTAAATAAATTAAAAATGGCAGTGTATTATTATTTATTTCAATAGTTAGACATTCATTCTGTCTCCGATATTATCGATGTTGTTTATTAATACCTATTTTTAGCAGTTACGTTAAAATGAATACTAAAATTTCCATTGCATACATCTTCTAATACTTGTACATGAGCTAGAGAATAGTGGGTTGTTTCGCCAGTATATGCACATTGATCTGGTTGTATTACCTACGCCTAGGATTTAAAGAATGTCGTATACAGATCATACCATTGTTGAGCGAGTTTAAAGTAACTATCGTTGAATAAAAAACCTATTTAACCTTTCAAATCGCGTCGCGTCTTGCATTTATCCATAACTTGCTTTGTATGCTACACAAGCAGGGCTCCGTCCGTTAAACAAAAGATATATTCGAACAGAAGCCACATTATATATTACTAACACTTTCTTTCATTGGCAAGCGTTAGTGCCAAGATGAAAACCGTGTCTGTTACATGAATGGGCCGGCTCGATTGAGTAGTATTTTCTTGTAGTAAAAGAAAGTTAAAGACGCCTGATGGTTAGTGTCCACCATCGCTTATGATCATACACGATTCCGGAGGAATTGTAGACAGAATGTAAACCTAAAAGAAAAGAGATTGTCTGATATTTTCGGATACGGCAATATTTTTGACTGTGTGGTAAAAGATCCCTCATTATAGCAGCGTAAAATGACCGCTAGCGAACTTTACTATCGCTTTGGAAAGATTCACGTTTCTGGACTCTCCTGCACTGCGGTTCCGAGTCACAGACTAGCATTTGAGTCATCGTGACCCAAGGTGCTTGAGACGAGCACAATTGTGCATTGGCAATTAAATTTAATGAGATTGAATTGAGGAGCTTCTGCCTCTACATCTGCTACTGCTAGTAAGGAAGTTGTATAATCGGTTTCATGCTTTTGTTGTGGGATTCTATAAATAATATCCAGTATTTTCTATTCATACAAGCTGACTCTGTAAATAGTACGTACCTAGTATTTGCCTTGCTGTTACATGCTGTTAGGCACAGTGCATTGATAAATAGTAATCGACATTAGTCTTAAAAAGTGCATAATATTAAAGGTTCCATGGAGTAGGACGTATACAATGCTCATATTTACATCAGTGTAGAAAGTATATTATTCTAGAATGTAACATTCTCGACTTAAGCTTTTCCTGATTACACAGCCCATCGAGCTCCCATAGGGTAACCCTTTGACCCATATTCTCATTCATCATCTATAAAAGGATTGCTCGTCTTGGTTTACGCTATTTCTGAGATATTTCAATGCGAATATAATAATATGAAGTTTATTATTATGCCTATGTTTGTTGTTTGCTTTTAATATTTGAATATATTACTGACGGCGATTCTATGGACTATGTGTTATTAATATAGTAACTAGTGCGTGTACCCGACTAATTACCGACGCAATAAAAGAATACATGGTTTGAATTAATAACAAAGGAATTATGCAAGTTGGTCGTCTAAGTTCTGCGTACAAATATGTGCGCTTAGACTCTTATTGTCTACTTGTATGGCCATTCACGAACACATTCCATGGTTATTGTTATTCTAAACGAAGACAATCTTTTTAACCTCACAGTGGATGGAACCAATGTTAATATTGTTTATGTTAATTATGAATTTTGTGGATAGTGCGTGTAATGTTTGTCAGTCCTCTGATAATCAATTTTAAACGATTTCTAAGTTCCATGTGTCGTAAAATTTCGTTAGGAAATGGTACTTCCTTTTGCGGCGAACTTTATATTTAGATTGAATTATATTAATAGTAATATCGGCAACAAACATATCGCAATGTGTGATAAACTATAATGATTGTTATTTACAGTCCGGTTAAAATATTGCAGATCGGGCGCAACGTTTATCGCGCCACGCCGAGTCCCACGAACACGATATTCGAATGCCGGGTGCTATCTCGGCACCATGCTACGCTCTACTACGACAAGGGTCACTTCTATCTTGTGGTGAGTATAAATAATTTTAGTACACGTAAAAAAAATACATCATACTCGTTAATTATAAGTGCTTTATTAGTCAATTATTCCATTATTGTAAATTGCAACTTGTTGCAATGTGTTTTTTTTGACACGTGTTCAAGGTTTGCACGTATGTATAAAGTTATCTTTAGAACTGTCCAGTACTTCTATGATTGCTGTGAGGATGTGGTTGCGCCTAACCGGTAATATAATTAAATACGGTATTTGACTCATTTTTGTTCTCTACTTTTATTAAATTGTTGCGTCATAAATTCTAACACAAAAAGAAAAAATCAAATCCAGACAAAAATCAACAAGCTATAAGCCTTTGAATTTCGTTAGAGAGAAGAGAGGCGCAATATGTGATCGTGACGTCATCGGGTATACGATGCGTACGAAAGAAAGAGATGAAGCGATAACCACACCACACGCCCACTCCTGCACTCTGAAATATGAATTAGTCCCTCATTTCTTAACCAATTTTAATGCAGTTTTCGGAGATAGGCTACTTATTCGGAATATTTGCAGTTACATATAAAATATTGTACAAAGTCCATTATAGGAAAATACCCTATTTACTGATATAATCACTGGATATTTTGGTAAATGTTTGTGTAAAATTTTTGACAAAATATGACTTCTATATTTTATTTCCGCTTAAAATTTGTCACTTAACTAGCTCTGTAGCTTCTAAAGCTCTAACAAAGACTGATACTATCCCGGCAAAGCTGATCTATGTATATGCTGCAGTAAAATATATCTTCACTACAATTTATAGCTCTACCAAATTTTAAAACATCAGTTAGCAATCAATATCTAAATGTCGCAGGTCTACTCTATTTTTAAACTATTTTTCCCTCCAAGTACTATTAAAAGCTAGCTGGCAGTAAATAAGCCACTTTAGCAAAAGCGGAATTGCTTTATCAAAGGCATACATATTTAAGTAGTAATTACAATCCGAGGCACAGAAGTAACAAGTAGCGAGGCTACAGTATGTCGGACGCTAATCACTTACATTTATATTGCTCTCTTCACATAAGTACAAGTACTTGAATTATTGACAGAATCGGGTGTGCTGAATAATATATTGGATAGGTATCGGTGTTTGCTCGTGGCTCTACCCCCGCGAAAATTATAAATAACTATGAAAACGAAAGAATAATAACTAATAAGAGATTAATAAGCAATTAAATATAGCGTTACGTCAATCAAAGATCAGTAGGCCTAGGATGTGAAAAAAAAAACACGATGCGTCTCCGCTTCGTTTTGTTGTGATTGGTTAGGAGACTCACGTGTCGGTCTCTCGATCAATGAGACACATCAAAATACCGATACGTCAGTCACTCAACCAATCACAATAAATCGAAGCTAAGACGCAACGTGTTTTTTTTCACATCCAAGCCCCACAGGAAAATTAAATCGATTCAGCAATGTCAGAGATCGCCACAATAAAAAACATTCGCTGTATACAATAATTACTAAATGTTATAAAATACGTAGTAAATAAAAAGTTAACACTTATTTAAGTTCACCTAGTAGGATAATCCCTCGCAACGTGTATGGTTTAAAACGTCTAGAAACACCTAAACACAAGTAGAAACAACTTTTACGATTGTTGAATAGGAACACTTACCGGTTGGAAAGCAGCAAAAATCCAAGTCAGTGAAATAAATATTAGTTTAATTGTTTGTAAGCTTTAACTCGCCAGGATTTCAAAAATATTGTGTTATTATTTTTGCTATTATACTATTGGGAGCCATTGAATGTTAATTAAAACCACTTTGTTGCCGTGTGCTGTCACCAGCTTTTGCCCGCAGCTTCGCCCGAGTGAATAAGTTTTCCCGGGAGAAAAGTCCCGCTTTATATTTTCCCGAGATAAAAAGTAGCCTATGTGTTAATCCAGGACATGATCTACCAGTGTGCCAAATTTCGTCGAAATCGGTTCTGTAGTTTTTGCGTTAAATAGTAACAACAGTATGTCATGATAGAATTATGAGATTTGTAGCCAAATTAAGTATGTATGTTATAAATGAATTCAAATTATATTCCACATATTTACGCTTTTATTAGTTCGCTTAAATGTATGTCTCAATCAGAAACGAAACTGTAGGCATGATAAATTTGGTGCCATGATGTTTACACTGGATTCTTTAAAAATATTTGTTTGGCTCACTCAACAGTATAATATGGGTATTCAGCGTCCTGTTGGGTAGTTACTAGTTTTTCAAAACCCGTTCATACATCAATATTGATGTGTATTCATATTTTACAGTTATTGTACGTGCGAGTCTGCTATCGCATATTTTTTGTTTTGTACAAATTTCTCAACGATGTGATGAGAAACGTTGCTTATTATTCCAAACGTCATGTTTATCAACATAAACAATCTTTCAAGTAGATTCCACTAACGAAAACTGAACATAATTTGTTTTCAATATTTCCTCTGATTATACGAGTAAGATCTGAGGATCGTATTAATTTTCTTTGTTTATCGAAGTGTATCGCTTTATAGAATATGCGTTGATTAAAAATTTTGTTTAATAGAAACTACATACACGTGATGTAGAACTTGGGCTTTCACGTCTTTTTTTAATTCAAGTACAAGTGTCTTATCTCAGAGAAATCCTAATTACAAGATTTATTAATTAATTTGTGTCTGTTTGCATATTTTATTTTATTGATTTATTTAGCTACGGAGTTCCAATAAATTCATTTTTTATTTTGTTTACAAAACGCGCTAATCTCAGGAACTACTGAACTGATTTTGAAAATTCTTTCACTAATAGGAAGCTACATAGCTCATGAGTGCTATAGGCTATTTTTTATCCCGGGAAAATATTGTTGTCCCGGAAAAACTTTTTCACGCGGGCGGAGCCGCGAGCACTACTAGTGTTATATATGTGTGATATGGTGTCAACATCTGTAATTTAGTAAATTGTAGGACGATTAAACCACTTTGGTCTCTCTTTGGTCCCACAAAAACTCAGTGTTATGGGAATGAATGCCGAAATTAAGTTTGGGTCGTGACGCATTGAGAAAGAAATTAGATTAACTCCATCACGTTAAACATTTGTCTTTGGTATGTACGTGACAGTGTCTATGACGTGAAACGATGCTTCATTTAAAGTTACGGACGAACCTTGGACTGGTTACGTACATTATGACACAGTAATAGGTCAGCTACTCGACTCTCACTGGTTCCGCCCACCAGCCCAATTTTAAGAGGGTCACGCGCCTAGCAAATTTGATTACATACTTTTCATATTTGTGGAATCTTTATCATCTACGATTTTGATGTAGTTTTTGTGTTTTAATTAATTATGCTTCATTAGCCACGTAATAAAACATATTACAATATATATAAATATTTTCCGTCTTTGTGTGAGTGCAGTAATTTCAGGAAGTTGTGAACGGATTGTATTCCGGTTTTCGCCAATGGAGATATTAATTCTCAAAGAAGGTTAAACTACTTTTGTCTGTATTAATGAGCTAACTTATGATTTTATCGAGGAAGTAGTAATAAAATCAAGGAGGCCGACAGCGAGGGGCTAGCCATTGCTTCGTCTGCATTCCAGCAGATTATGTTGCGTATAAATTGTTTTATACGCAACATAATCTGCTGCTCTTTTTGTGTTGCGTATAGACTGCCTCGGTGGCGTAGTTGTATTATGGTACGACTGCAATGCTGAGGTCTCGGGTTCGATTCCCGGGTCGGGCAAAGTGATATTGAGTTTTTCTATTCAATATCAGCTCGGAGTCTGGAATTTGCGCCCGACATGGCGATAGGCTCGCCCCCTATCACATCATGGGACGGAATAACGGCGAAAAGTGGGTGGCACTAGTTGCGCCTCTGCCTACCCCTTCGGGGATAATAGGCGTGAGTGAGTGTGTGTGTGTGTGTAAATTGTTTTAGGAGTCTTAGATACAATGTAAAAATGAAACTTTTAATTAAGGGGTATGTTTGCTTTTATTGAATCCGAGCACAAACACCCACCTGCATTTTACGGTATCTTTGGTTTTTAGTTGCTTTAAAGGACATTTTCCATTGGTATTTTCCTATAATATCGTGGTATTGTTAAAAAGAAATAATATATTTTAATACATACACACTCACGCCTTTTATCCCCGAAGGAGTAGGCACAACTAGTGCACTCACTATTCGCTGTGCGTCTGCCGTCCCATGATGTGAAAGGGGGCGAGCCTATCCCCATTTCGGGCACAAATTCCAAACTCCGTGCTGATACTGAATAGAAAAATCCAATACCACTTTACCCGACCGAGGAATCGAACCCGAGACTTCATTGCAGTCATCCATAATACAACTATGCCACCGAGGCTGTAAAATTTTAATAGAAAACGATTATATCACTTTAATCTGCTTTACTTAAAATGTTAGTGCAAAATGTTTATACATAAGTTAATTAATATTATTTTATATGGAAATATTCTTTTTATATATATTCTATTGTTTTATATATCTTTAAATGGATTCGTGAATTCAACATTGAAAATGGTTTTTAAAAGTATGTGCATTACATTACATCATAATTTTAATCGTCTCGTGGAACTTCTAATTCAATCTTGGTCGTTATATCCGACAGTTCTAGTTGTCTTCACGCCAAATTGATTTTCGAAACTGTGTTTCCGGTTTTTATCCGACAGTCGTTTGTTCGCCAAAGGTTATTCTTTGCCTCGTAAAATTCTACGTTTTATGTGTAGTAGGATGTTAATGGTGGTATTTGCACTAAATACATAGTTTTTTAGCTTTGTTTTGTAACCGGTGATTTTTTGTTGCTTCCTAAAACGATATGTTGGTTGGTAATCTAACATACTTATGGTAGTATCGCATATTTCCATCTGTTTTCCTCATGGTAGACGGATGTATGTCAATAAGTTATCTCTTTAGTGTATGCATAAACGTATATAATATTATGTTATTATGTTGTATTTTTTATCCTTAATCTGTTTTTGGCTCCTGTCACCTGTGCATGGTTCTAAACTTGTCTAAAGTTTTGATGGTATTCACCACAACTAATTTCCATTGTTTTGGTTATACTGCTCTCTGTTGTTATCGTTTTTTAGTTCACTTCGGGTCGAAAATTATTCTAAAAAGTTGTATTATTTTATCACCTACTTGACATTGGCAAAATCACTGATGAAACGGTGCCGCCATTTTTAAGAAGAATCTGTGTTTGAAGCGGATTTCTTTGCGGCTGCAAGTTATGTTGGATAGTAATCCAATTCTCGTGATGTAGTATGCCACCAGTCATGGTTTGAAATAGTAAGTTGATTTTTATTAAAAAAAAAAAAAGAACAAATTAAGCATTTTTGTATGCCTTAAAACACAGCTACTGCAGAATACTTTAGAAAAAAAATAATTATAGGCAATCTGTATAAAATGAATGTCAATGTCGAAAGAAGAGGTTAATAGTGTATTGACGCTATGTAAATTAAGGACGCAGCTATGTTTTTTTTATAAGCTTCGAGGGGGTGTGTCGTAAATATAATTGTTTCGATATGCCATCATAGATCAATTTTTTGCACGATATTTATCGTCGTTTCGCGTCCTTTAGCGTAGGAACGAGTGACCCACGCTCTTCTAATTATATAAAATACGATGAACTGTGTAGCATTTGTTTTTAATAATGTCTAGGATAATGTTTTTTTCATGTTTGTGGAATTAAGATCAAAAGAAAGTCTTTTAATAATTTAATAATAATGGGTGTAATAAAATCTCTATATTTGGAATTGATGATAGGAGTTTTTTTTCGTTGCATTGAATGACGAGGCGAGCATGCACTTTGCCTGATGGTAAGCAATGCGACCACCCATAAACAGTAGCAACACCATCCAGCGCCTTGAGTTACAAAGTACTGGGTAGCATTCCACTGCGCTCGTCATCCTGAGACATAAGATGTTAACTCTCATTATGTCCAGTAGTTACACTGGCCACAATGCCCTACAAACCGAAACACAACAGTGCTTGCACACTGCTACTTGGCGGTAGAAATAGACATTGCAGTGGTACGTAATCAGACGGACTCTTACATATGAAAGACCTACCACCACTTAGTAAATAAGTTTTTAAAATCATAATATGGCTCAAGAATATATATAATATATAAAAATGTAATCTCGAATTAAATATTTTTTGTTATTGATTGCCTTTTTTCCTCTTTTTGGATAACAAAACTTTTATAATAAACCACATGTAAAGACTTATTATAATGTTATCAAACAATACAAGTAGTCACTCCTGTCAATTTGTTTACGAGCATCGTATCAACATTTACTTCGATACAGTAAGTTAGTATAAGGCAAATTATTTAAACACACAGCTGCAGTTCCCAAATGATATAATAGTTAATGTATTGATTTAGATTTGTAGCCTGTCTTTCGACTATTATATTATAACTAGTTTTTGCTCGCGGCTCCGCCCGCGTTAAAAAGTTTTTCCGGGATAAAAGTCCCGCTTTACATTTTCCCGGGATAAAAAGTAGCCTATGTGTTATTCCAAGACATGATCTACCTGTGTGCCAAATTTCATCGAAATCCGTTCAGTAGTTTTTGCGTGAAAGAGGAACAAACATCCATACATCCAGACATTCTTACAAACTTTCGCCTTTATAATATTAGTAGGAGTAGGATAGTAGGAGTACTAGGATTACACTACGTTTAGAAATAAGTACATTCTTATATCTCACTATGCAATATTGAAATACTGGTAATTAACCAGCATCCTATTTTTTAGTATTTTAGTCACTCCGACATATACATATTATTGTTTTGCCAGTAACAAATAAACAAATTAGTTTTTCAAGTAAACATATTATAGGCAATTAGGAGCAATTTGTTATCTTCATTAGTTTGCGAAATAATTTAATCCTTCAAGCCTTGTTATTAATTTTGATGCACATTTGTACGCTTCACTGACTACAAATTATATTTTCAACATAATTTGAATTTATAATAGCGATACCTTGACTTTTGACTTGCTAAATTTAATGCAAAATAACGAAAGCCAAACCGCTTAAAATGTCTTGATTCTAGTCCTAAATTGGTGCGATAAGAGATGTTTATATCAATAATTTGTGGATAGTTGACATACTTTAACGATATATTATGTTAACCTGAAGTATGAGTTTTATTTTTTATTTTATTTGCTCGAGACTCCACTCGCGAAAAAGTATATTCCACGATAAAAGTTATCAGTTTATATTTTCCCGGGATAAAAAGTAGCCTAAAACCTTCCCTGGGTCCCAAACTATCTCCATACCAAAATAATAAAAATAATAATACCAGCCCTGTATTATATACTGCCCACTGTTGCGCACGGGCCTCCTCTACTACTGAGAGGGTTTTAGGCCTTAGTCTACCACGCTGGCCTAGTGCGGATTGGCAGACTTCACAAACCCTCGAAATTTTTATGGAGAATGCTCAGGGATGTAGGTTTCCTCACAATGTTTTCCTTCAGCGTTAAAGCGAACGATAATTGATAAACAATACACACATAACTTCGAAAAGTCAGAGATGTGTGCCTTGGGTTCGAACCTCCGGACATTGTCTCGGCAGACCGTTACATTCCCAACTAGGCTATCGTCCACTACCATACCAAATTTAATTAAAATCCGTTCGGTAGTTCTCGAGTTTATGTCGTACAGACAGACCGACAGACAGACAGACAAATGGACAGACAGATGCGGCTGGGGGACTTTGTTATATATTATGTAACGATTTAAAATGATTAAATTATAAAAGCTTTAACTGTTATTTAGAAAGTATTTTTAAAATCAAAATTTCAATTTAAACGAATTATCCGATTATATTTTGAAATTGACTTAATCTAAAGCGTATCTCATTCGGGTAACACTTATTTATAAGGCAGTGTTTTAGTGCACATGTTGGTTGACCTATATTATTACTTATGTTAATAGTAACCCTATAAAGATGGTTTGGATATTATCTTCATAATACCAGACTTGTATTATGTAGATATAACCCCATTGATGGAAACGGGCTAATTTTTACTACTGAGAGGGTTTAGAAGAATCTTAGTCCACTGTGCTGGCTTAGTGCGGGTTGGCAGACTTCTTTCGAAATGATACCTTGTGGATATCTTGTTAGATGCGTCTCAATAATACCGAGAACCACATGCATATTCAACTGCAAAGGCGATGACGTTCTGTGATTCAAGGTGAGCTCATCGCGAAGTACCGCACATGTTAATTGTTGTTGTTTGTTTGCAGGACAATCAGAGCAGCAATGGCACGTTTATAAACAACAACCGATGCTCCATATCGAAGGAGCAGGAGCCACACGAGGTGTTCTCCGGTGACGTGGTGCAGTTCGGCATTCCTGTCGTAGAGAATGCTGGCAATTCTGAGAAGGTAATTGTGACAATAACATTTGTTTATATTTTGTTTTCAGACAGGTACTTTGTCGGCCCGGATGGCACTTTTAGGTAGGCGGGAAAATATATAAAAGCGCTGGAGGCAGGCAGGTCTGCCTGGAAATCTTTAGAGGAGGCATATCTTTAGCAGTGAACCTTTTGTGGCTATGATGAAGAATAGAAAAGCTGATAGATATTTCATTCACATCTAGCTTTAATTTACCATCAATGTAGTTTAGTCTAATAACATATACAAGAGAGCGACACTGTTACATAAGCTTAGTTGTATTGGATGATGAATGTTGATGTTTTATTGGTCGCAAATCCGGATTACAATTTCATTTCGAAATTTGAATATTAATAATGCCGTAGTAGTCAATAACGGACGGCAGCTGCTCCCTGCAGTCGTAGTCTATAAAAATTTCAACACAATCGGTTCAGGGTAACTGCTTCAAAGTTTACTTGAAGATTCTACCCGAACATAGTTACATACATACATGCAAGTTAAATAAGAGCTTGTAAAAAAGACAATAACATTATGTGATTTATATAAATAAGCGTTGAGTTTATGTTGATTTTTAACTGAAAATTGGAGTGATTAGCATTAACTAGGACCACGACAATGCTCTAATTTAATTCTTGAATTTCAACAGGAATCCATTATATTGTCATGTTTTTGTTTAATATTCCAGAACACATTTCCGCCAGTGGTAGCGCTACTGAAGCTGTTCCATCCCGATGGCAAGGAGGCGAAACTCTCTTTCAACCCAACCATGACGACACCGCTCCATCTCAAAGAGATGTATCAGCTCAACAACTTTGTTCAGGTGAGATATATTTTTGGTTAAGTTGAATGTAAGAAGAGCTTTATAAATTTTTCCCTGCATGATATAAATGGAAATATGTTGAGAAGGTGGTAAACAGCCAAATCTCCAAGTGATAGCAAGAAATTGATGATGCGAACTAGTTTTATGTATCATTAATAATTTACGTAATTCCTTGGAATATAACATAGACGTAACAACCGGTTAGTATAGACTCGTATAAAAATAAAAGAAATGTGTTTTTCGCGAACGATCGAACTTGTTCGTATGTTAAAAAATAAACCGCAGCGGTGAAACCGGAGCGCGCAGAATAATTAACATCATGACATTTTATGGACTGTGATAGGTATAACTTTTTAATACACATTATCGCATAGTAAAATGGGAATCTTTTACTTAATCTATATACGTGATTGACCGATCGAAAAAAGATTGGGATCATTTATTGAAATAGGCGGCAAGGCAACAAAAATGCTTTTGCTTAGTTTATGCCTAGAGCGACGCAGTTTTTAAACATATTCATGTATAGAGTCCGTCTGGGTAGACAACAAATAAAAAAAACAATTTCTGTCACACATATTGGACATGGCAACAAGTTTTACTGACTTTAGACATTGAACCTTAGGCCAGTAGGGTTAAATGAGACGGTCATATAGTGAACGTTAATTATAATATGTATATGTACCAACTAGCAATATTACACGCTTGGTTTAACATATAACAATATCGTTCTTAAATTTATAGAATCACTAGTAGTGCTCGCGGGTCCGCCCGCGTGAAAAAGGTTTTCCGGAACAAAAATATTTTTCCGGGATAAAAAGTAGCCTATAGCACTCAGGAGTTATGTAGCTTCCTATTAGAGAAAGAGTTTTCAAAATCGGTTCAGTAGTTCCTGAGATTAGCGCGTTCAAACAAACAAACAAATCCCCGAAGGAGTAGGCAGAGGCGCAACTAGTGCACCCACTTTTCGCTGTTATTCCGCCCCATGATGTGATAGGGGGCGAGTCTATCGGGCACAAATTCCAGACTCCGAGCTGATACTGAATAGAACAACTCAATATCACTTTGGCCGACTCGGGTATCGAACACGAGACCTCAACATTTCAGTCGTACCATGATACAACTACGCCACCGAGGCAGTTGAATAATAACATGATGAATTATTATAATCAGGAGGCGATCCAGCGCGAGGCGTCGTTGGAGTCGCGGCTGCGCACGCTGCGCGAGTGTGTGGAGCGCACGCGCGCGGAGGCGCAGGCCTCGTGGGAGCTGTTCGTGGGCGAGCAGCGGCTGCTCATGCGCGTGCACACGCTCGAGACCATGCTCGCCGTCGGCAAGCAGCCCGACGCGCACCACCTCGCGCAGCTGCTCAACGACAAGAGGAACTATCAGGTACAGTCACCAACATAAGTAGCTGAACAAATTCAAATTTTCAAATTGCCTACATACTTTTGTGTTCTTTTACTTTTTTTTCTCTTCACAAAAATAAAAAATAAAAGAGATTTGCATTACTTCATGTGAAGGAATTTTTTTCCAGTTTAACTTAACGCGTATAAAGGCGATTTGAAATTTTGATTTTGTGCAAATATTTATGCTGGTCACGGTACAACTGATTTCTGGAATTCTTTACATTTGTAGACTTTTTTGTTTATTGGAAAGGCGAAGTTCAGAACATACGATGCAATAGAATACTTGTCCAAAAAAGGACCTGAAAACCTAAACAAGACAGTTTATGTATATTTGGATAGAACTCCTGAAAACTAGCCTTTTGCAATAAATCGTTTAATTTTAAAGTCCTCCGATTTTGAGATACGTGTAATTTTGTTTGGCTTGAAAACTGCACTTAATATGAATGTTGTCTAAAAAGTTGGTTATGAATGGAGGGTCTAAAAATATTTTTATAATGGATCTAAGTTCCATATGTTGCCCCTTTAATATCCCTAAAGTTTGAGCCGGCTTAGATTTTGAGGTTCAGCACCCATACAAAAAGCGGACATCTCCTTTAAATGGTTGGCTGATGAGATGATTGATAAGGGGCGTCCTTTCCAGTCAATGTATATCTAGAAAGAAAAATCCAATAATTCTGGGGACCGGTAATTGACTGAAATTTCAATTTGGTTAACATTATAGTTTAATTACACTGCAAATACTTAAAGGTGCAGTGCAGGTATTTTACCTAATCGCGATAAAAAAAATATTCATTTGTTTACTGTAATTTTTATTTTGTTTTATTTATTTAGTTAGATGCAAAAATACAATAATAAGTTTAATCCCTTTACCAAATCAGTAGAACAATAAATAACTGTTGTTGTAGGAAGTGGCGCAGGAGAGCCTGCGTGCGGCGCACGAGCAGCGCCTGGCGCTGGAGGAGACGCTGGAGCGGCGCTCGCGCGAGGCGGCCGCGCTGCACCACCACAACTGCGCGCTGCGACAAGCCGCCAACAACGCGCTCGCCGAGCTGCAGGTACCCTACTAACTGTTGTTGTAGCAAGTGGCGCAGGAGAGCCTGCGTGCGGCGCACGAGCAGCGCCTGGCGCTGGAGGAGACGCTGGAGCGGCGCTCGCGCGAGGCGGCCGCGCTGCACCACCACAACTGCGCGCTGCGACAAGCCGCCAACAACGCGCTCGCCGAGCTGCAGGTACCCTACTAACTGTTGCTGTAGCAAGTGGCGCAGGAGAGCCTGCGTGCGGCGCACGAGCAGCGCCTGGCGCTGGAGGAGACGCTGGAGCGGCGCTCGCGCGAGGCGGCCGCGCTGCACCACCACAACTGCGCGCTGCGACAAGCCGCCAACAACGCGCTCGCCGAGCTGCAGGTACCCTACTAACTGTTGTTGTAGCAAGTGGCGCAGGAGAGCCTGCGTGCGGCGCACGAGCAGCGCCTGGCGCTGGAGGAGACGCTGGAGCGGCGCTCGCGCGAGGCGGCCGCGCTGCACCACCACAACTGCGCGCTGCGACAAGCCGCCAACAACGCGCTCGCCGAGCTGCAGGTACCCTACTAACTGTTGTTGTAGCAAGTGGCGCAGGAGAGCCTGCGTGCGGCGCACGAGCAGCGCCTGGCGCTGGAGGAGACGCTGGAGCGGCGCTCGCGCGAGGCGGCCGCGCTGCACCACCACAACTGCGCGCTGCGACAAGCCGCCAACAACGCGCTCGCCGAGCTGCAGGTACCCTACTAACTGTTGCTGTAGCAAGTGGCGCAGGAGAGCCTGCGTGCGGCGCACGAGCAGCGCCTGGCGCTGGAGGAGACGCTGGAGCGGCGCTCGCGCGAGGCGGCCGCGCTGCACCACCACAA
This sequence comes from Lapara coniferarum, assembly GCA_949316025.1. NCBI lineage: Eukaryota > Metazoa > Arthropoda > Insecta > Lepidoptera > Sphingidae > Lapara > Lapara coniferarum. The sequence goes on along the minus strand of OX438921.1, from coordinate 33,685,615 downwards.
CTGCGCGCTGCGACAAGCCGCCAACAACGCGCTCGCCGAGCTGCAGGTACCCTACTAACTGTTGTTGTAGCAAGTGGCGCAGGAGAGCCTGCGTGCGGCGCACGAGCAGCGCCTGGCGCTGGAGGAGACGCTGGAGCGGCGCTCGCGCGAGGCGGCCGCGCTGCACCACCACAACTGCGCGCTGCGACAAGCCGCCAACAACGCGCTCGCCGAGCTGCAGGTACCCTACTAACTGTTGTTGTAGCAAGTGGCGCAGGAGAGCCTGCGTGCGGCGCACGAGCAGCGCCTGGCGCTGGAGGAGACGCTGGAGCGGCGCTCGCGCGAGGCGGCCGCGCTGCACCACCACAACTGCGCGCTGCGACAAGCCGCCAACAACGCGCTCGCCGAGCTGCAGGTACCCTACTAACTGTTGTTGTAGCAAGTGGCGCAGGAGAGCCTGCGTGCGGCGCACGAGCAGCGCCTGGCGCTGGAGGAGACGCTGGAGCGGCGCTCGCGCGAGGCGGCCGCGCTGCACCACCACAACTGCGCGCTGCGACAAGCCGCCAACAACGCGCTCGCCGAGCTGCAGGTACCCTACTAACTGTTGCTGTAGCAAGTGGCGCAGGAGAGCCTGCGTGCGGCGCACGAGCAGCGCCTGGCGCTGGAGGAGACGCTGGAGCGGCGCTCGCGCGAGGCGGCCGCGCTGCACCACCACAACTGCGCGCTGCGACAAGCCGCCAACAACGCGCTCGCCGAGCTGCAGGTACCCTACTAACTGTTGTTGTAGCAAGTGGCGCAGGAGAGCCTGCGTGCGGCGCACGAGCAGCGCCTGGCGCTGGAGGAGACGCTGGAGCGGCGCTCGCGCGAGGCGGCCGCGCTGCACCACCACAACTGCGCGCTGCGACAAGCCGCCAACAACGCGCTCGCCGAGCTGCAGGTACCCTACTAACTGTTGTTGTAGCAAGTGGCGCAGGAGAGCCTGCGTGCGGCGCACGAGCAGCGCCTGGCGCTGGAGGAGACGCTGGAGCGGCGCTCGCGCGAGGCGGCCGCGCTGCACCACCACAACTGCGCGCTGCGACAAGCCGCCAACAACGCGCTCGCCGAGCTGCAGGTACCCTACTAACTGTTGTTGTAGCAAGTGGCGCAGGAGAGCCTGCGTGCGGCGCACGAGCAGCGCCTGGCGCTGGAGGAGACGCTGGAGCGGCGCTCGCGCGAGGCGGCCGCGCTGCACCACCACAACTGCGCGCTGCGACAAGCCGCCAACAACGCGCTCGCCGAGCTGCAGGTACCCTACTAACTGTTGTTGTAGCAAGTGGCGCAGGAGAGCCTGCGTGCGGCGCACGAGCAGCGCCTGGCGCTGGAGGAGACGCTGGAGCGGCGCTCGCGCGAGGCGGCCGCGCTGCACCACCACAACTGCGCGCTGCGACAAGCCGCCAACAACGCGCTCGCCGAGCTGCAGGTACCCTACTAACTGTTGCTGTAGCAAGTGGCGCAGGAGAGCCTGCGTGCGGCGCACGAGCAGCGCCTGGCGCTGGAGGAGACGCTGGAGCGGCGCTCGCGCGAGGCGGCCGCGCTGCACCACCACAACTGCGCGCTGCGACAAGCCGCCAACAACGCGCTCGCCGAGCTGCAGGTACCCTACTAACTGTTGTTGTAGCAAGTGGCGCAGGAGAGCCTGCGTGCGGCGCACGAGCAGCGCCTGGCGCTGGAGGAGACGCTGGAGCGGCGCTCGCGCGAGGCGGCCGCGCTGCACCACCACAACTGCGCGCTGCGACAAGCCGCCAACAACGCGCTCGCCGAGCTGCAGGTACCCTACTAACTGTTGTTGTAGCAAGTGGCGCAGGAGAGCCTGCGTGCGGCGCACGAGCAGCGCCTGGCGCTGGAGGAGACGCTGGAGCGGCGCTCGCGCGAGGCGGCCGCGCTGCACCACCACAACTGCGCGCTGCGACAAGCCGCCAACAACGCGCTCGCCGAGCTGCAGGTACCCTACTAACTTATAGCGTTGCTAACTGGACCCAGTTATGCCAAAATGTACCAATCCACAAATTGTCTAAAAATATGTTATCAACTTTTAACATGCACCTAATCCAAATGTGATACTTTACAACTCAGCAAAAACAGCAGTCGACACAACTAATGGCGACCTGTTTAAAAGAAGAAAATAATAATAATAGGAAAATACATCTGTAACAAATAACAAAATAGAAATTTTCTTTATAAGTACATAGTTGGTACATTTTGACATACCTTGGTCCAACTCACAGATACTATGCAATGCAATACAATCAGCCCTGTATTATATATTGCCCACTGCTGAGCACGGGCCTCCTCTACTACTGAGAGGGTTTCAGGCCTTAGTCCACCACGCTGGCCTAGTGCGGGTTGGTAGACTTCACATACCCTCGAAATTCTTATAGAGAATTTTCAGGTATGTAGGTTTTCTCACGATGTTTTCCTTCACCGTTAAAGCGAACGATAATTGATAAACAATACACACATAACTTCGAAAAGTTAGAGGTGTGTGCCTTGGGTTTGAACCTCCGGACAATGCCTCAGCAGACCATTCCATTCCCAACTAGGCTATCGTCGCCAGATATACTATACTAAAAAAAATATCTCTTCACTTCCTATCAATATTGTATTTGTGTTACTTAATTAGTCTTAAGAGTAATATTAAATATTAGTACGCACACAAATATTCACGGGTTTTATCCCCGAAAGACTAGGCGGAGGCTTAACTAGTGCACCCATTTTTCACCGTATGTACTTCTATTGCCATATCGAGAAAACGTCACGACTCCAGGCTAATACTGGGCATAATAAAAACAAAAAGGTTACTTACTATATTTTGTTTATAAAATGTATTGTGTTATTAGGTATAGGTAATATTTGCGATGCATTGAGTATTAATGTGCACGTGTTACACTGGTGGTAGGTAAGTCTCTCATATGCAAGAGTCCATCTGGGTGGGTACCACCGCAATGTCTATTTCTGCCGCCAAGAAGCAGTATCTTTACACTGCTCTGTTTCGGTTTGATCGACATTATAGCCAGTGTGACTACTGGAGATAATGAGACATCTTGTGTCTCAGGATGACGAGTGCAGTAGAATCTCGACCAGTACTTTGTAAGTCAAGGTGCTGGATGGTGTTTCTACTGTTTATGTGTGGTCGTATCGCTTACCATCAGGCGTACGACATGCTCGTCTCGTCATTTAATGCCTTAAAAATGCATTATATGATATCCTTCGTATTAGTAACACCTTTATTTGTTATTTACCATAGTATGTATAATTTAAATCTTTGGTTATTTGTCTTAAATTTACTCAATTAAATTTGTTGTCAATTCTTTGCTGAAAGAGTAAAATTTGGTACCCATGAATGCGTCACAATCACTTGACAACCGACAGTTGACTTGACACTGGCAGTAATATTCCTCAATTTAGAGGAACCAGTTGCCGTTAATAAAAAAAAAAAACATGTCCGTCTCGTGTTTGCAGAAGCTGGCAGCGCGGTGCGAGCGCAAGATGTGCGCGGCGCGACACGCCATCGCCGCCGCCGAGGAGCGCGAGCAGGCCGTGCGCAACCACCTGCCGCTAGCGGTAAATACATTATGCATGTACAGTCACCACCATAAATATCTCGCATCTTTATGACGAAAACGACACAATAGAAAAAATTGAAATTTTGGGTTGTCATTTTTAAATGACTAAAACTAGTCCCTTATTTATAAAAATATAATAAAAAAGGGACCGATATAACAGTTTTGTCCTTTTCCTGCTTGAATATGGCTGTGTCTGAACTCTTAATGTATTGAGAACTTCATTTCAAGTAGTTTTATGACGATAACTCAATTTTCTGTCTTTTTGAATTGTGTCGTTTTCATTCTAAAGGTGCGACATTATGCATGTACAGTCAGCTCCATAAATATCTGTACAAAATCGAAATTTCAAATCGCCTATATACGCGTTAAGTTAAACAGAAAAAAAAAAAATTGTTCGTATGAAGTAAAGCAAAGGACATGTCCAAAATGGGCCTAAAAATCTAAACAAGACAAGTTATATATATTTGGATAGAACGCCTAAAAACTAGCTTTTTGCAATAAATCGTTTAATTTTAAACACCTCCGATTTTGAGACGCATCTAATTTTGTTTGGCTTGAAAACTACATATAATATGAATATTATCAATAAAGTTGGTTATGAATGGAGGGGTCTAAAAATTTTTTTTATAAATCTAAGTTCCAAATGTTGCCCCCTTTAATATCCCTAAAGTTTGAGCCTGTTTAGATTTCGAGGTTCAGCACCCATACAAAAAGCGGACATCTCCTTTCTTTTATTTTATTTTTGTGAAGAGAAAAAAAGATTAGTAAAAAAACAAAAGTATGTAGGCAATTTGAAATTTTGAATTTGTTCAGCTACTTATTTTTATTTATTTATTTTTTTTATTTATTTATTTATTAATTTGGAAGACTAACAGCTATAAGTAATTAGTTATAACAATGGTGTAGTTAACGAAAGCCAATTACAAGTCTTCACTTATAGTAACAGGTTTAAGATTTTAAATATAATAAGGAGCCGCAGCTAAGATGTCTTCCCACAGCTTCAACACAGATAGAAAATTTAAAATTGGAAAAATTTATGGAATTATGCTGGTGACAGTATACTGCCTTGTCTTTATACAGTTGCTCACTTTTACATAAACATATGAACATACTGTATAGCTTAAATACATCCACAAACTCTCGTCAGGCAGAACGCTTCGAGCGTTTTGACAACTATAGTTTTAAAGCATGATGGGGCACGTTGATGAGTGAGCCACAGAAACCAATAAAAATAGTTAGCTAAATGATGATTAATAATATTTATTAGGTTGGTGAATTGTTTGTAATGCACAAAAAAATTACTGAACTATGCTTCCTACGAATACTATCTGTATTCGAAGTCATTCATGTTCATGATTTACTGTATAAAGTGTAATGTTAGAACATTATTATAACTACATGACACACTCACATCTATTATTCCTGTTCGAACAATTAGGGTCGTAGGGTCAAACGGAGACGTTTGGAACGCAACTTGTCCGAACAAGTCGTAATGGTGGGTTTTTCATCGCGAGTACGGTAATTCTTATCCCGTCGGTTACACAATAATATTATGTAAATTGTATGCTTAGTGCCTAGCTCATTATTATGTGTATGTACGTTTTATTGCATGTATGTGTATGTTTGTTGTGCACTGCGCAGTACTCGGTGGCGCACGGCGAGGCGCGCATGCTGGTGGTGAGCTCCGACACGAGCAGCAACAAGTCGTGGGAGGCGCGGCGCGGCGCGCTCGAGGACGCCGTGCGCGCGCTACCTGACTACGTCAAGCTGCTGCTGCCGCACCACCTGCTGCACAAGGTGCACACACACGCGCGCACGCGCATATACACACACACGCGCACACACACACGTACACACACACGCACACACACACACGCACACACACACACACGCACACACACACGCACACACACACGCACACACGCACGCACACACATGCACATATAGGTCTATCGTATTTCGACGCTGGAAAGCAAACACGTAGTAACTGACACATATGATGTATGTCAGTTACTACGTGTTTGCTTTCCAGCGTCGATTTTTTTTAATAGAAGTGTATTTTTGAGATGAGGCAGTAACGGCATCTTCCTTAACTACTCTAGCTATGAGAAAGCATTTGTTAAAAGACCCTCTATAATTTTTGAATATAATAAGATTTAAAAAATTATATTACACAAGAACATTTGCAATTAACCCAATAACTATTTTTATACTTATCGATCCTATTCAAGCATATTGTCTTTTATAAGTAAGAAATGTTTATTATTTTCCTATATTTATGTCGTAAACACTCGCTCGTCACAACGGGATCAAAAACGGATCTAACACAACAATTTTTAATATTTGTAAGAATTGTACAATATTAATAGTTTTTTTTATTTTAGGTTGGCATAAAAGCTGTATCTGCCGAGGGAAAGTCAGCTAAAGAATTCGAATTGATACTAAAGAAAAACAATATATATAATTCAGAAAGTAGAGGTAATTAATTAATTTTATCATTACCATTGTATATTAGTTACGTACCATTCGTAACTGATGTATTTGTTGTGTTCAGAAAAACAACAAGCCGAAGAGGTTGGCGTCAGTGGCAGTGGTGAGGAGAAATCCACCGAAGTCGAGTCTTGTACCGACGATGAGAAACAGTCGCGGCTTAATCATGGTAACGAGTATTAAATATTTAGGGCTTGTGTCACAACTTTTGATCAAATGCTACTTGTCACATAAATGCCTATAAAGACAAAGGTTAAATTCTAACCTATGCTCCCAAATAAATGGTAATAGAGTACTATCTAAATTATCTATTTAATACGATAATTGTCAAATAACAGTGTAACAGGCCCTCAGTTATATATTCGAAAAAGGATGTATAGAATTATTCAATACCAATATATGTAGGGTACCTAATGTATTTTGTACCTATGTAGTCGGCCACCATTGAAATACTAAAAATGGCGAAACCTTCCTACACATATAGAGGGTCCTTTCAGCGGTTTACAAGTTTTTTTGTGCCTTTTTGTACCTGCGTAATCCTGCTGACTGTCAAAGGACGCAGGCTTTCGTTAGTCAAGGTTAGAGTTAGCCTTCCCTGCACTTACTAGTATGTGCAATGCAACCATTTTACCATACCAAGATAACTAACATTACGAATATAATTGTAAAAGTACAGGACATAATGAGACTTAACATCTTATGTCTCAGGATGACGAGTGCAGTGGAATGCCACACAGTACTTTGTAACTCAAGGTGCTGGATGGTGTTTCTACTGTTTATGGGTGGTCGTATCGCTTACCATCAGGCGAACGGCATGCTCGTCTCGTCATTCGATGCAATAAATGAAATAATAAAACGTTTGCTATCTGTACTGTATAAATTGCTGTCAGGTACTTACAGTATGTTGCAGGGAGAGTGTATCAATTATAGTTATTATAACTCTGTGTGAAGGATGATTTATTGCTTTTTGGTAAAGCTAGAAAAGGAAAAATGTTATTTAAGTGTAGAAACCTAATAACTTGTAAAGGTATTTTGTAAATATTATTTTGTTCTGAACATCTTATTTTTGTAAAAACTAGAAATTCAATCAGTAACCGAAACGTCACTTTTCTAACTTCGATTATTGGTAGAAACACCCATTGTGTAAAACTCTGTATATTGGTAGAATCTCTTAGTAAAAAGCATTGTTACAAATGACGTGTATAAGTGCCCTTAGGGGCCTAATTACTTAATAAATAATTTGAATTTGAATATTTTACAACTAGCTCGGGTTCCATGCTGTATACTTACCCAGGATATTTGTCGTAGACTCTGATCACGAAGTGGACCGGTCTAGCCCGCTGGACGGAGAGCTGCGTCCTGACAACAACGCCAACTCGACCTACAGCGAGTCCGATAACAGGGAAGAGTCACCGGTGAGTTATAATCTCTTTATACGGCGATGGCAAAGTTCATTGCTCTGACTGACACCGACTGCCTTGGTGGAGTACTTGTATTACGGTACGACTGCAATGCTGAGGTCTCGGGTTCGATCCCCGGGTCGGGCAAAGTGATATTGAGTTTTTCATTATCAGCTCGGAGTCTGGAATTTGTGCCCGATATGGCGATAGACTCGCCCCCTATCACATCATGGGACGGAATAATGAGGAAAAGTGGGTGCACTAGTTGCGCCTCTGCCTACCCCTTTGGGGATAAAAGGCGTGAGTGTATATGTATGTATAGGCAAAGTTCACACTATATATTTTTTAAACCGGAACACAACAGTGCATGCGCAATGTTGCTTGGCGGCAGAAATAGACGTTGCGGTGGTACAGTCATCGTCAGTGGATATATAACAGGAAGGCGTTCCATAATATTTTGGAATTCATACACTTACGGCCTTATCCATAAACAGTTTATAAACTTATTTATGTTCGAATGTTTTGTCTTCTTTGAACAAATCTTGACTATCTTGAAGAAAGAAGATAAAACTTTATGTAACTAAAATAGGTTTATAAACTGTTTATGAAAAATGTCGTTGGTCTTTATGCACATTTGGTCATACATTTATTGGATGTTGACTGTAGCTACTCAGCAAGGTCTTACAAAAGAGATATACTACCAGTAAGCATCTCATTGTTTTTCCATTGGTCTTATAATAAGACAAGACTTTTACTTTTAAGGGATAAAAGTCCCGCTTTATGTTTTTCCCGGGATAAAAGTAGCCTATGTTAATAGCTAATAATGTAGTTTTTTATTGGTGGAAGAATTTTTAAAATCGGTCCAGAAGCTTTTGAGTTTATTCGTTACAAACATACAAAAATACAAACACAAAAATAAAAAAAATACAATTCTACCCTCTTTATAATATTAATATAGATACTGCTGCTTTGTAATTGAACATTATATATTAAATACTAGCCTTTGCCCGCGGCTCCGCCCGCATTAAAAAGTTTTTCCGGGATAAAAATCCCGGTTTACATTTCCCCGGGTTAAAAAGTAGCCTATGTGTTAATCCAGGACATAATCTACCCGTGTGTGCCAAATTTCATTGAAATCCGTTCAATAGTTTTTGCGTGAAAGAGGAACAAACATCCATACATCCAGACATCCATACATCCATACATCTATACATCCATACATACTTACAAACTTTCGCCTTTATAATATTAGTAGGATTAGTAGGATTTTTGACAATATTATTATTTTTTCCGTTTTCCCTAAGTCCATCCCATGGTTGTCTGTAAGAGATTGCCTTGTGCGATAATACCGCCATTTGTACTTTTTCATTTTTCTTTTGTTTTGTGCTTTATATCCCTAGTGTACAATAAAGTTTAAATAAATAAATAAAAGAAGGGGACAGAGAGAAGCTAACTTAAAACACTTGAAAATATTGTAATGCAGAATATGACTTAAATATTCAAAATACAAATGTAACGGTACTTTATTGTCTTGTTAGACGAAATAGGTTTATTGCGTGTTTATATTCAATTCTTTTTAAATGTAATAACGTATGTTATGCTTAATTCATTACATCGCGTTCGATTGATTTGGTACAATACATTTTAGTGTTATTGCTTTGAGATAACTGTTTTAGAAAGTGGATTTGTTACGTAATAATATTTGTTTTCTAGAAACTCCTATTGTTCTACCCATGTGTGGTTGACTCTATCAAAAGCTCGTTTCTTATGAAATATGAATCCATTACTTTGCCTCCGTTATACTAATAACATTAATTGATTAACTATAATTGCAGTAAACATTTTTGTAGTGTATGCTTCAATATTTTATGGAAAATTCTAAATTATTTTGCATATTGCAAGTTAATAAACTTAGGACCAATTTACTGTATTTTGTTGGGTGTCTTTGTTATTTATTCTCTTATTGTTTGAGGCGCATTTTAATACTAAGGAACACCAAGGTCCATTTTGTACCGCACCAACATTAATATAGTGAACAATAAAAACGTTTTACATCTATCGTAATATATTATCGTTAAATGCAAAATGTACCTTCATCAAAATTCTATTTGAAGCTATATTAACAAAGAATCATATCATTATGAATATTAATGTGCGATTTTACGGTAGGGCAACTTCCCAGTTTTATTCTTTGTGACGTTATCAAGATGCGAAGGGGCGTCACCAGAGGGCAGCGGTCGTTAGGGTTGCCAATTCATATCAATAGTTTATACTATAAGTAAAACATCAATATAAAAAATAAGTTTATCATAGGCTCTCATGTTAGCAATAACCAGTTACATTATGTAACGAAATGCTGACAGATTGATTAATGAATTATTGTTTGACGTTATTCTATGTGTCTGTAGCGTCGACTTGATTATGTATCAAAAATTTATTTATAGTCAAGTAGTTATTGCAGTGTCAAGTCTTTAGCGCCTGTGGAATTCCACGCGTGTTTCTGATTGTTGCTATATGTCTTAGTCAACCTACGACGTATTTATTCGAAATGTAAATAATTTTACTTTTAAAATTCATTACTGGGCCGGAAATTTAAATTTCATTCAATTATGTCTGTAAAAGACTTCTAATTTCCATATTTCGAGACACAATTCTATGCCTTTTTTGTTCTTCAAGCCTTTACCAATTGAATATCAATAGATTCCGAATTCCTCGCCCAAACACAATTTTTTTCTGGTTTTATTAGAATATTTTCGTGTGTCATGGACTACCACAACACTGTGTTAGCAAATATGATTTGCAAACCCAATAATTGGCTACTGACACCGCCAGTCGTAGGCGGCGCCGAAGGGCGTTCGTAACGCCCTCTACACTCCCACCAATCAAGTAAACGTTATGACTCGTTGGGAGGCCTCATATTTTTAATTTTAACTTAATTTCTTCGTATAGATATGTCGCTTGTCTATATGACATCAAGCGATATTGTTTTGTATCGATATAGGGACTGAAACCAGTTAATTTACTCGGCAGTGGGCAGTAGGTTTGATGTCCCTGGGTGAAGCGCCCAGTGCAATAGAGTACTTTGTAACGACTGCTATTGCTACTGTTCTGTGTTCATATGCAGATGTGACGTTTATGGTCAAGTAAATGTCTTGCTCCTCTCGTCATTGTGACGTATAGTATAGCAATTTGCGTCTCAGTCTTCGTCTTGTTTTTGTTTCATTATTTTGGATATTTTTAGAATCTCACATTACACTGATACGTGATTTTAGTAAACAAATACTTTAAAAGTACTTAGCTTTGTTGATCGAGAAGCAAATGACAATTGGGAATTAATTAGCGGAGCATGTTTACAGAAGTGCCACGTCACAAAACTTAATTTATCCCAACTGAAGATGATTTGACTGCCTTGGTGGCGTAGTTGTATTATGGTACGACTGCAATGCTGAGGTCTCGGGTTCGATTCCCGGGTCGGGCAAAGTGGTATTGAGTTTTTCTAATAAGTATCAGCTCGGAGTCTGGTATTTGTGCCCGATATGGCGATAGGTTCGCCCCCTATAAACATCATGGGCGAAAAGTTGGTGCAATAGTTGCGCCTCTACCTACCCATTTTTTTTTTTTTTTTTTTTCCCCTCTTCTGCGCATTAGGGACGGCTGCGGGCTTCCTCCGACTCACGTCTAAGTTGTCGTCCGCAACCGCCCCTGCATGTACCGCTATTGCGGTCCTTTTCCTGTTGCGGGGGCTCAGAAGCCCCCGAAACACCGTACCGTGTCCGCCTTTTGGTGTCCGAGGCAGCGTGAGACACGCTGCCTCGGACATGTCCATCACGGGGGTCACAGAAGTTGGCTAGACTAATGGGTGGGCGGCACGTCCCGCCCACCCGTGACCCCCGGAGGCCCCTATTAGTCGCCTTTTACGACAGGCAGGGGCTCTACCTACCCATTCGAGGATAAAAAGGCTGTTCACTTGGTTTTTATTATTACATAGTATGAAGGGATTACCGATTAATGCTATCTAAAACATACCTATTGTTTTTTAATCAAGTCATGCGCAAAGGCTTGTCTTACTGGGAAGTTGTACATAGGCCTAATGCAACTTTTTACGAACCATATAATATTACTAGCTTTTGCCCACGGCTTCGCCCGCGTTAATAAGTTTTTCCGGGCTAAAAGTACATAAAAACCTTCCCGTTGAATCACTCTATCCAACACATTTATTTGGATAAAGATTAATATTATGTAGTTGCTACAACTCTTAACAAATAATGCATTAATTTCGACCAAATTTGATTACCATAAAAACGGTTCTAGTGAGTTAATCTTAAAAGATAGACATATACTGTCGCAGACATTTTTTTTAGATCATTTCAAGAGGAATAATTCTTTCATACATATATTTTTGGTATCTTGAACCGTTTTCGCAGCGCACGCAATGGAAGCCCTCAAGGATGAATAATTTTCCCCGTTTTTTTTTAACATTTTCCATTATTTCTTCGCTCCCAATAGTTGCATCGTGATGTTATATAGCCTAAAGCCTTCCTCGATAAATGGTCTATTCAACACAAAAAGAATTTTTTAATTCGAACCAGTAGTTCCTGAGATTAACGCGTTCAAAAAACAAACAAACAAACTCTTCAGCTTTATAATATTAGTATAGATTTTGTTACCAATATTTTGTGTTTATGAGTGTACTTTGTTTTGTCTCCTATTTCGTTTCAAGCTTTTTTCATTTTTGTCTTCTGCGGAATACTTGCTTCGCAATTCCTTTCATATTACGATATTCATAGCGACGTATGTCCTATCTACTTATTCCATTGAGGCTTTATGGTAAAATGTATATTATTTGGCAATGTTATATATTATGTGTGATTTCCAGTGCTAAAATTTTATGAGAGGCCCTGTGAATCCAAAACTTTCTGACTCCCAAGATCAGGAGTATGAGCATCAGAAATGGTATCTTAATCATTGGATATAACATTTATTGATAACGTAAACTTATTTCTCCTTCTTCTGCCTTTGAAAGTCTACTGCTGAACATAGGTCTCCCCCAAAGATTTCCCCACCAACCTGCATCCAGCGGATTCCAAAGTTTTGCAACTAACCATAGTTATAGGTTTTAGGTTTCGCGCTCAAAATAGAGAAATAAAACAAAAAAATCCTAAATGTATTTTATTTAATAGAGTAAAGCTGGCGTGGAATACGCGAACATTTTGCGTGTGATGGCGGGCCTGAACGAGGAGATCAAGGCACTGCGCGATAGACTCAACGCGAGCAACGCCGAGAACGAACAGCTGCGCGCCATCCGCGACGAGCTCCTCGCCGCGCAGCCCGACGACCCGCCCGCCGTCGAGCCCGAGGACGCCGCCGCCTACCGCTCGCGCATCGCAGACCTCCAGGTACACCTGGGAACAGTACACATCACACATTACACATGCCCGATCAATATTCGTTAAGGCACCTTATTACTACTAACATTAATGCTAACATTTTTGTTTAGGCTCAACTCACTCGTTCCACCGTCGCGGAGGAGGCTAATCTTGCCGAAATACAGAGGCTCGCGTCCAGCACGGCTGAGATGCAGGCTGAACTCGCTTTCCGACCGACGCGAGCCGATATCGATGATTTAACCGCCATCGTCGGCAACTTGCGCGCCGAACTGCTCGCCAAAGACCAGCAGTTTGAGCGCCTGCAGGCAGAGATCGCCAAGGAAATGACAACTGCCGAAAAAGGTGTCGAGACTTCTCATTCTCTCGAAGATTTGCAAAAAGTGGACTCTGAGGTGACAGAGCCCAGCATCGACGCCGGCAAGATCTCCGCCGAGATCGACGAGATGTTCCGCCTCGATTATGACGACGAGGACGAGGAGACCGATTCGGTCGCCACCGAGATCGACGGGGAGGCGGGTGATGTTGTCGGTGCGAGTGGTGGTGTGAGTGGTGGCGGCGCGTCGTACGTGCGGCTCGACGACGAGGCGCGGCTGCAGGTGACGCTGCACAACGGGTCGCTGCACGCGCTGGAGGAGGAGCTGGTGCGCGCCAAGGAGCGCTGGGCGGAGGCGAGCTCGGAGCGCGCGCGGCTCGCGGCACAGCTCGCGGCGCTGCAGGCGCTGCACGCGCGCAAGCACTCGCTGCGGCTCCACGCGCCGCGCGTGCTCGCGCTCGCCGTGCCGCTGCTCGCCGCCTGCCTCTACTACGTGCTGCTGCCCTACATCTCCTGATGGACGGCCACCTGGGACCCGCCAGGGTTCGCGTAGCGTCGCCACCCGCCACTGTCGCGGTCTCGGGATCGACGTTTTGCTCACTCTTCTTGTGCTCTTTCGGCCGACTTCGACTGAACCCGACGTGCGAAAGCGTCGACGCCTCAACTCGAATGATTTGTACGCGCGCGGTCCGTGTGTAGAAACCGATCGGCAAGCTTCGGTATATTTCAGCGTTAAATTAATTGGTTTAGAGTATTATATTATAGAAACGATTTATCGGGTCTTCGGCCTGGATATTGGTATTGATGACGAGCGCTAGGCGACTACTGGACAAGCTGGTGAATGTCCGCGTATTGAAAGTGCCATTTATAGTGACAGAGGCGTCGCGGAGCTCGGTGTGCATTGTTATTGCATGTATGTATATAATATAGTATTGTTTCTGTAAAAATGTCAGTATCGTATCAATAGAGTATAAATTTATTGTTGATATCTGCCGTAATAAATAACTGTAAATGTAAAGTCCTAAGGCCTAACGACTGTCTTGAGTTTATATTATTGTTGCAAGAGGTCGTAATTCTCAGCCGAGCGATTTTGGGTGAGAGCGCGGCCGGTTTCTCCTTGTTGAATATTTTAGATAATGGTAAATGATAGTGTGTTCATTCGTTTGTATCGCGATTAAAACTGTCGCCTGTTTCGCATCGCTTTCGGGAGCTAAACATATCACTGTTAGGTTAACGTAGAAACGTGTGGGCATTTACCTGCTGATGGACTCGGATTTTAGGTTTCTTCGAATCGTTTGCATTTTTCTAGTCTTTAGAAACGACGTAGACTCAACTGCATGACGTTTGCTATATTACGTTTAAAACTTTTTGAGCCTTATACAAATATTATTACGTGTGTCATGGACGCATTTATGGGCATCTGACATTGAATAATAAATAGTCTTTGACAATATATTTACGATAAACATGTCTTCGTTGGTGGTCCTCACGGTAGTATCATTGCGAGCATGCGGGATTTGATATTTGCCACTTACTATGAAAAGTAACAATGTTTTGTTTGTGTGAGAAAGTATATTTTAGTTAGTTAGTGGGAGTCTGTGAAGTCCCTCGCGCATGTGTTGTTGGTGCGTAGTGCCGCAGTGAGTGCCCTCCGCAGTTCAAACATAACGATCGACCCTCGAGATCGCTTAGCTCTGTGATGTGAAGGCCAATAGATAATTTTTGTAAAAACTTATATAACTAACATTAATTAATTATATCTTTAGAAGTTACTATAATAACTATACCACGTTGGAGTCCACTATCTATAAATTTATTTATTATTTTATTGTTGCACTGATTTGTTACGTTCAATGTTTTATTTTGTGTTTTAAACCACCATAATGTAAATAGATTGTATCTTATATTCGTTCTTACGTTTAGTTTCTGGCTGTCGAAGACTTTATGTTATATTTTATGAGGTATAATATACATTCAATGTGGATGTACTGATAAATTTATTGGAAATAATATTGATTTGTTTAAAAAACGGATATTTTATTTTGTGTTTACCCAGGTATATGCGATACAAACTATACAACAGGCTAATGTCTACACATCGATGCACGATGATGCGTCTGTAACATATTTAAATACACATATACAGAAAAATACATAAAGCCGTTGGTCCAGTGCCTGATCTTTCCACTCATGTCGGATTGCCGTCGCATTGGACCATGAGAGTGAAGGAATAGCGAGTGTATTGCGCACACACTTGTGCATTATAATATCTTCAGTGTACCTGGCTGATCTCTGTTGAGATTTCAAACTCCGTATCTTGTTTTTTTTTTGGCGGATAAGGACAGCCAAGTATGTAGAGACTATGAAATTATGTTCTACGTACAGTGTACAGACAATGTTTCATTGTTTACCCCTACTCTATTCACCTCCGATCTTTTGGCATTTGCAGAGGCAGCTAAAAGGTTCGCATTGTTTTAATTTCGTTACTTAGTTGTGACTATATGGATTCTGCGGTCTCTATCATTGTGTTAACGTGGTTTACCGTTGTATCTATAGGCTGTATCGACGAATGACGATGTTATAGCCTCATAGGGGGTCACTAAACTTGATATTTGGGAAATTTCGCTTTTCAAATTTGGAACACTTATCTATAGTGAATATACACTCATTTGCAAAAAAAACGGGCGGTTTGGATTTTAATTCTTTTTTTTTAAAATACGGTACCAAAATGATTTCAATCATTTGTACATGTTACTGGCCGGTTTTAAAAATGCCGTGGTGTTTAAAACAGTACGTTCTAAATTAAAATTTTCGTTTGATGCTCGTTTTTACAGAAAACCACTTTTTATCCTACATTTTTGGTGCGAAGTTCCAAAAGATAATATCGGTTTTCATAACTTTTAGTCAATTTTTTTGAATTTATTTCATATTCTTAATTGTCAAAGCTTCATTTATTGCTGTTTAGCTGTCTCAATAATGTTAGAGAAAGTGGTAAAAGCTACCAAAATTATTGCGCTGCTCGAAGAGGGCTGCAGCCAATGCTTCGTGGCTCAGAGGCTAAGTGTGAGTCGCTCGACGGTTCAAAGGACCTGGCAGCGGTATCAAGACACCGGTTCCGTCGAGAGAAGGCCTGGTTCTGGAAGAAAACCATGTACCCAACCACGGGATGATCGTTTTCTTGTGAGTCACGCATTGAGAAATCGCAAGTCTTCGTATGTGGACCTTAAGAACAACCTCGAAGAAGTAAGAAATGTGCATATTAGTCTATGGACGGTCAGGAGGAGGCTGCTCGCGGCCAATATACGCAGTCATCGCCCGGCCCGCGGCCCTAAGTTACTCCGTGAGCACAGAGTTGCCAGGATTAGGTTTGCTCGAAATTGTGAGTCATGGACTCAAGAAGACTGGAATAGGGTATTGTTCTCCGATGAAGCCAGGATATCTCTGTTCGGTGAAGATCGACGTCGGCGAGTGCTACGAAGACGAGGAGAACGCTTTGCAGAGGCTTGTTTTGAAGAAATCACACCTTATGGTGGGGGCTCTATTATGTTTTGGGCAGGAATAAATTCAATGGATCGTACAGAGTTAGTCTTCATTGAAAACGGCTCGCTGACTGGACATCGATACATAACGGAAGTTCTTATTCCTTATGCACAACCCGCATTGGCCGTTTTAGACGAAGACTCAATTTTTATGGACGACAACGCTCGCGCCCACCGGTCTGGCGATGTGGAAGCGTATGTGCAAGAGGTCGGCATTCGTCGTTTGGATTGGCCAGCTCGAAGTCCCGACCTCAATCCTATAGAGCATGTCTGGGACGTTCTGAAACGACGCGTGAGATCAGTACAACCGGCTCCGCAAACCATCAGAGAGCTGAAGAATGTGATTACCGCGGAGTGGGAACGTATTCCGCAAGCAAGTATCCGGGATATCCTCGCTAGCATACCCAGACGAATTCAAGCTGTAATTTCAGCTAGAGGGGGTCACACTCGATACTAAACATTTATCTGCTTTTACTTTATTAAAGAAAAAGCAAACAAAAATCTTTGTTAACTTTTACTTCACGAGCATATGCACTACTAGCGAGCATACACTACTAGTGAACTTTAGCATTAAAACCCATAAATTTTATCAAAATTTTATGATAATACTGACGAAAACGATTATTTGCTTATTAATTTACAAAATTGTGAAAGTAAAACTACCTATAATTATCAAACAAACCAATAGTAACATTTGAAATGGTTCATTGCTTAGGTGCCCGTTTTTTTTGCAAATGAGTTTATATGGCCACATTCAGATACTCTACCTGCCTTCTATTACTCCTCTCGTCCGTTAGTTTTTGAAATCGACAGTCAATGTCAAGCCACCTAAAATTATTAGGGATTAACCCCTGGAATGCCGGGCTCAGTTTGCGTAAAAAACGCTTGCGTGCCGCCCATACATTTGAAAAAATCGGATTTTAGGTGTAAAGGATGTTCCAATTTATACACCATAAAATTATTTTAGTACGAATATTGAAATTATTTATTTACTTATTTATTATGGATCAATTGTCACTAAAATATTCAGAAACATTGTGAAATTTGGCATAGACGGCCGCCATTTTAAATTTCTTTGTTTTGAGGCCGATTGACCTCAAAATCGAAATATGGGCATATCTTTGGTTAGAAAAGACTGATCCAATGCTTGATTTGAGAAAAATAGCCACCATTTTGAATTTCTTTGTTTTAAGGCCAATCGACCTCAAAATCGATATCTGGGCAAGGCTGTATGTACAAAAGACGGATCCAATGTTAGAATTGAAAAAAGTGGCCGCCATTTTGAATTTCTTTGTTTTAAGACCAATCGACCTCAAAATCGATATCTGGGCAGGCCTTTAGGTACAAAAGACGGATCCAATGTTAGAATTGAAAAAAGTGGCCGCCGTTTTGATTTTCTTTGTTTTAAGGCCAATCGACCTCAAAATCGATATCTGGGCAAGCCTTTAGGTACAGAAGACGGACCTAATGTTCGAATTGAAAAAAGTGACCGCCATTTTGATTTTCTTTGTTTTAAGGCCAATCGGCCTCAAAATCGATATCTGGGCAGACATTTAGGTACATAAGACGGATCCAATGTTAGAATTGAAAAAAGTGGTCGCCATTTTGATTTTCTTTGTTTTAAGGCCAATCGACCTCAAAATCGATATCTGGGTAAGCCTTTAGGTACAGAAGACGGATCCAATGTTAGAATTGAAAAAAATGGCCGCCATTTTGATTTTTTTTGTTTTGAGACCAATCGACCTCAAAATCGATATCTGGGCAGGCCTTTAGGTACAAAAGACGGATCCAATGTTAGAATTGAAAAAAGTGGCCGCCATTTTGATTTTCTTTGTTTTAAGGCCAATCGACCTCAAAATCGATATCTGGGTAAGCCTTTAGGTACAGAAGACGGATCCAATGTTAGAATTGAAAAAAATGGCCGCCATTTTGAATTTTTTTGTTTTGAGACCAATCGACCTCAATATCGATATCTGGGCAGGCCTTTAGGTACAAAAGACGGATCCAATGTTAGAATGGAAAAAGTGGCCGCCATTTTGAATTTCTTTGTTTTAAGACCAATCGACCTCAAAATCGATATCTGGGCAGGCCTTTAGGTACAAAAGACGGATCCAATGTTAGAATGGAAAAAAGTGGCCGCCATTTTGGATTTCTTCGTTTTAAGGCCAATTGACCTCAAAATCGATATCTGGGCATGCCATCGTTTTGTTTTAAGACTAATGGGATTTAAGATAGATATTTCGGCTTGTCTTTAGCCAAACAGAATAAATCGAGGTTGTAATTTTACTAATTTAACAATTTAAAGACGCAATCACATCAAAATTAGATACTTTTAAAAATGAATAAGGTAATCAACCTGAGTAGCCTTTTAAGTCTGGTGATGGGGGGTAAATAAA
Organism: Lapara coniferarum; assembly: GCA_949316025.1. NCBI lineage: Eukaryota > Metazoa > Arthropoda > Insecta > Lepidoptera > Sphingidae > Lapara > Lapara coniferarum. Next base: position 33,666,509 of record OX438921.1, on the reverse strand, counting down.
TAAAAAGATACAGTAATTTAATGGCCACCCAACAGGGCATAACGATGTGGGGGAAGAAAAATATAATAAGATAATTTCTACTACGCGGCTAATTATTCTTATAGCAATCGTTGAATTGTTAACGACTCCCTGATTTGTAACCGATTTTGATGCTTTCACAGAAGAATTTACTTTATTTGCTGTTTGCTGCCACGGGACACTTCTTTCTTCTTCAATTCTTTATTTTGCGACATAACAAAGCAGCGTTATTGAAGAGAATTGAATAAGCATTGATGGTGGCCATAATATTTAAAAAATCTATAATTAAAACCTACTATAGTTGTGGCCATGTCCAGCGAATTTTGATTTTAAAACCAATAGCCCTTAAAACAAGAACATTTAACATGGAATGCAGTTCTTAAAATTCCAACCTCGAGTTATTCTATTTGGCTAAAGACAAGCCCAAATATCTATCTTAAATACAATCAGTCTTAAAACAAAGAAGTTCAAAATGGCGACCACTTTTCTTAAGTCTAACATTAAATAATTATGACTTTTGGCCATGCCCAGATATCGATTTTGAGGTCGATTGGCCTTAAAACAAATAAATTCAAAATGGCGGCCACTTTTTTCAATTCTAACATTGGATACGTCTTTTGTACCTAAAGGCCTGCCCAGATATCGATTTTGAGGTCAATTGGCCTTAAAAAATAAATTCAAAATGGCGGCCACTTTTTTCAATTCTAACATTGGATCCGACTTCTGTACCTAAAGGCTAGCCCAGATATCGATTTTGAGGTCGATTGGCCTTAAAACAAAGAAATTCAAAATGGCGGCCACTTTTTTCCATTCTAACATTGGATCCTTCTTCTGTACCTAAAGGCTTGCCCAGATATCGATTTTGAGATCGATTGGCCTTATGTTACGTTCCCTGTTTCATTCACACCTTCCCCTACAGATAGGACGGTAAGTGAAAAACAGGAGCGTGTTAGAAAATTTATTTTTTAGGACGAATAGGTAAAACAGGGTCAGGGTACGGTTGCATCCAGGAGCCGAAGAGCCTTACACGACCGCTTAGGACACTGGCCTTGTAATCCCCGCGCGTAGGGTCCGCAGGGTGTTCTGGTAGAACCGCAGCTGAAGTAGTCAGGCACCAGGAGATGTTTCGGGATGGTAAGTAGCAAGGCGGCTCGACTGAGGCCCAAGCAAGAGACAGGTAGGCAGGAAACAAGCCGTGCGGGTGAACCCTGAAATCCCAATTACCGGGCGTGTCACATAATGACCAACTTTTGAAATTGACTGTCGCATAAGCGCAGTTGCGCATACCGGGACCAAGTACCTAACGGTGTCCCAGCAACGAATAGCGTCTTAGATGAGGCAGTCAATGTGTACAGTTACATTAAAATCTATAACACAAGGCTAGGCTACGCTTGCAGTGCAAGTACAAATGCAATTTGGAATTACAGCTATCTAGGTACATTCAAATAAGTCTAAAATAATTATACTACGCGTAGGCTATATTGGTAGGCGTTAAAAAAGGTAAAAGGCCGCCGGTAAAAACTAATTAATGCCAGCAACAAGGCGTATCGTTTTAATAGTGCAAATAACCGTTAAACATATTTGAATGTACTCACGTCATACACCAGATAAAAGCAGGAATACAATTAATATATTAGCACTCACCCAATTCGGGGTAACACAAGGCACTATCGAGGAGTTAAAACGCAACGACACTTATTTTACGTTCGTTACAGACGAAGTTTAAAATCCAGAGACGTGCGTGCGCGTTCGCTCAGAGTCAGGCGGCAGCTGGCAGTTAGCCGTTTAAAAAATACAAGTAACAACCGTTAGTCGATTGCCCCCGCACCGCCGACGCGGGTCATTGGCCGGTACACCCAACGTTACAGCTACGTTTGCAAAGACAGCTGATCGATTAATAAGTTAAGTCCGTAATAGTATTAATGTGTTAATTAATAATTATTAATGATTTATGATTTTATAGTAATAATTGTGTACAGGAAATATATAATAGAATTTAAGGTTTAAGTTATAGCGCAATTTAAAAAAATACAAAACGGTGTATGTAGTAACCGTTACACTTAAAACAAAGAAATTCAAAATGGCGGCCACTTTTTTCCATTCTAACATTGGATCCGTCTTCTGTACCTAAAGGCTTGCCCAGATATCGATTTGGAGATCGATTGGCCTTAAAACAAAGAAATTCAAAATGGCGGCGACTTTTTTCAATTCTAACATTGGATCCGTCTTCTGTACCTAAAGGCCTGCCCAGATATCGATTTTGAGGTCGATTGGCCTTAAAACAAAGAAATTCAAAATGGCGGCCACTTTTTTCAATTCTAACATTGGATCCGTCTTATGTACCTAAAGGCTTGCCCAGATATCGATTTTGAGATCGATTGGCCTTAAAACAAAGAAATTCAAAATGGCGGCCACTTTTTTCCATTCTAACATTGGATCCGTCTTCTGTACCTAAAGGCTTGCCCAGATATCGATTTTGAGATCGATTGGCCTTAAAACAAAGAAATTCAAAATGGCGGCCACTTTTTTCAATTCTAACATTGGATCCGTCTTCTGTACCTAAAGGCCTGCCCAGATAACGATTTTGAGGTCGATTGGCCTTAAAACAAAGAAATTCAAAATGGCGGCCACTTTTTTCAATTCTAACATTGGATCCGTCTTCTATACCTAAAGGCTTGCCCAGATATCGATTTTGAGATCGATTGGCCTTAAAACAAAGAAATTCAAAATGGCGGCCACTTTTTTCAATTCTAACATTGGATCCGTCTTCTGTACCTAAAGGCCTGCCCAGATATCGATTTTGAGGTCGATTGGCCTTAAAACAAAGAAATTCAAAATGGCGGCCACTTTTTTCAATTCTAACATTGGATCCGTCTTCTGTACCTAAAGGCTTGCCCAGATATCGATTTTGAGATCGATTGGCCTTAAAACAAAGAAATTCAAAATGGCGGCCACTTTTTTCCATTCTAACATTGGATCCGTCTTCTGTACCTAAAGGCCTGCCCAGATATCGATTTTGAGGTCGATTGGCCTTAAAAAATAAATTCAAAATGGCGGCCACTTTTTTCAATTCTAACATTGGATCCGACTTCTGTACCTAAAGGCTAGCCCAGATATCGATTTTGAGGTCGATTGGCCTTAAAACAAAGAAATTCAAAATGGCGGCCACTTTTTTCAATTCTAACATTGGATCCGACTTCTGTACCTAAAGGCTTGCCCAGATATCGATTTTGAGGTCGATTGGCCTTAAAACAAAGAAATTCAAAATGGCGGCCACTTTTTTCCATTCTAACATTGGATCCGTCTTCTGTACCTAAAGGCTTGCCCAGATATCGATTTTGAGATCGATTGGCCTTAAAACAAAGAAATTCAAAATGGCGGCCACTTTTTTCAATTCTAACATTGGATCCGTCTTCTGTACCTAAAGGCCTGCCCAGATATCGATTTTGAGGTCGATTGGCCTTAAAACAAAGAAATTCAAAATGGCGGCCACTTTTTTCAATTCTAACATTGGATCCGTCTTCTGTACCTAAAGGCTTGCCCAGATATCGATTTTGAGATCGATTGGCCTTAAAACAAAGAAATTCAAAATGGCGGCCACTTTTTTCAATTCTAACATTGGATCCGTCTTCTGTACCTAAAGGCCTGTGCCCAGATATCGATTTTGAGGTCGATTGGCCTTAAAACAAAGAAATTCAAAATGGTGGCCACTTTTTTCAATTCTAACATTGGAGCCATCTTTTGTACTTAAAGCCATGTCCAGGTATCGATTTTGAGGTCAATCGGCCTCAAAACAAAGAAGTTCAAAATGGCGGCCACTTTTCTCAATTCTCATATATGATTAAGATTTGCATCCAATGGGAACAGGGGTGCGAAGTCAGGAAACCTCCACGTGGTGCACCCTGGGCAACGGAGCGTCGGTCGAGTTGATCGGCGCTACGGCCAATATCCTGACAACAGTGGTCTCGGCGGTCGTCGCCGCTTTTTGCGGTGGCTGCCGCTTTTTTAGATGGTGGGCCCGTTTATTCGGGCGGCTCCCGGTTCATCCGGGAGTGTCGACGGGCTCGGTGTGCGCTAACACCGCCCCGAGCAGGCAGCGGAGGGGAACCTTCCTCTCCGCTGTCACCGTTGCAGATCGTAATCTAGTATGGAGGTCCGTGGACATGTCTCGCGCTCCTGCTGGACCGAGGGTCTTGGCTTAATCGCCCGGACCACGAGGGAGAAAACCTCTATAAAAAGTTCCCCGAATCCCAAGCGGCGGCGCACCGCGAGGGGATGCATGGCCGATGGGTAGTTCGGTCACTAGTGCGACCCCCGCCAGAGTACCGGCCGATCCTCTTGGCGGGTTACGCTAGGCTTACCCAGGTACAGGGGGCACTGCCTGGGTGGACTCTTTATTTCCCCCATACTCGTGGGACTAATATGGAAAAAAATGTACCAAAAATAATTTTGACGAGGGTGCCTACTCCAGTTCCGGCTGGAGAGGCGGAGATTGGTGGGCGGAAGCCCGTTGATGGCGGACGAAGAGTCGGCGCGGACAAGATGTCCACAGGCGTCGACTCTGAGTCGAGTATGAGCGTTTCCTCCGCTCGGAGCCGTAGGCTCTGGAGGAAACGCTCGGAGCTGAATAACAGCAGGTCGTCCCTCGGGAGCGACACTGAGGAGCCGGTCCCGAAGTCGCAAGCGACAACCGGACGCGGCAGGGGAGGACCATCTTTGGTCGACGATTCCGTCGACCAAAGAAAAAGAGGTAAGGCGCGCGATCTCCTGCAGCGCAGGGAGGCCCGCCAAAGGGCGAGGAGAGAGGAGAGCGAGGAGGGAATGGTCCTTCGCTCTGCCGCTAAGCCGAAGGTGCCCGCCGCCGAGGTGGTTGTCGCCGCGGAACCGGCTCCGAGTGTTCGCCCTAAAGGCGAGGCCAAAAAGTGGCGCGACAAGTGCGCCAAGTTGGAGGAGGCGGTGAAGGAGTTGAAGCGTGAAAACGCTTCTCTCCTTCGCCGTCTGGAGGAGCTGGCAGCAGTGGAGGCCAAGTGGCAGGCCAGAATGGAGTCGGTGCTCCTAGGGCCGGCCCAGAGGCCTCCGCTGGCCCACGAGAGACGGTCCACCCCCGGGGACATACCACTCCCCGTCCAGGGTGGTTTCGTTGGAGGAGCTCCCCAGCCTTCCTCTAAGGGGAAGGGGAGGGGGAAGGGGAAAGGAGCAGTGCAGCCTGCTCCTCTCAAGGCTCCTGCCATCGTGGCCGGGCCCTCCACCTCTGCTGCCGTGGCGGTCGCTGGGCCGTCTGGGGTGCCCAAGAAGGGGAGGGGGAAAGGTGGTCCTCCTGCTCCCCCCGTCGCGAAGTCCGCTCCGAGGGAGCCCCGCCCACTGCCACCGGCCCCAGCGTCCATGGACGCTGAATGGACCGTGGTGGTGGGTAAAAAGAAGCGGGGGAAGCACACCCCCGCCGCGGCGCCTGCAGGGAACCCCCAGCAGAGGAGGCAGAGGCGTAAGGAGCCCATGCTGCGTCAGCCACGCTCGGCAGCCATAGTGCTGTCGCTGACGCCAGCGGCGGTGGCCAAAGGGCTCACTTACGCCAAAGTGCTGACGGATGCCCAGCACCGAGTAGACCTCGCCGGCCTCGACATAGACAGGTTGAGGCCCAAGGTGGCAGCCACGGGTGCCATGTTGTACGAGGTGCCCGGGGCTGAGTCGGAGCGAAAGGCGGACTCCCTCGCCGCAAGGCTGAGGGAATGCTTTGGCGGGTCGGACGATGTTCAAATCTCCCGGCCCACCAAATGCACGGAGCTGCGGCTGTCGGAGCTAGATCCCGCAGCCACGTCCGAGACGGTCGCGGCGGCCCTTTGCCTTGCTGGCGAGTGTGCTGCGGACGCCGTAAAGATGGGCCAAATCCGGCCCGATCGCTCCGGCCTGGGCTCCGTCTGGGCCAAGGTGCCGACCAGGGCGGCACAAAAAATAAAGGCGGGCCGCCTGAAGGTGGGGTGGACTGTGGCCCGGGTGACCGTGCTCGGGGCGCGCCCGATGCGCTGTTACCGTTGTTTGGAGCACGGTCACACGCAGAGTACCTGCGTCGGAGGACCGGACCGCAGCGATTTGTGCTATCGCTGCGGTAAACCGGGCCACAAAGCCCGTGAATGCGAGGCCGCGCCGAACTGCGCTGTCTGCGCGGCCGCAGGGAGGCCCGCCAAACATCCGGTGGGCGGGAAGGCGTGTCCCGCCCCCTCCCGTCGCGATAGGCGTCGCGACGGAAGACGAAGTGTTGCTGCCGCTGGGGCTTCGACCCAGCCGCAGGCAGCGAGCCCACCGCAAGGGGCCGCGATGGACGTGGTAGAGATCGCCCAATAATGGATTTAAATTTCCTCCAGGCGAACATCAACCACTGTGCCAGTGCCCAGGACCTGTTGTCCCAAAGCCTGGCGCAGTGGTCGGTGCAAGTGGCCGTGGTCGCTGAGCCGTACTTTGTCCCCCCCCGGGATAACTGGGCGGGGGACCTTGACGGCTTGGTGGCCATCATCAGCCGGGGCGCCGCTGGCTCCCCACCCTTCGAAAAAGTAGCGAAGGACAGGGGATGCGTGGCGGTTCTGTTGGGAGACATTTGGATAGTAGGAGTGTACTTTTCTCCCAACAGACCCCTCGCCGAATTCGAGTCTTTCCTCGTTCGGCTGGGGGCCTTGGTGGAACAAGGCCAACCTCACCCGGCGGTCGTCGCCGGCGACTTCAACGCCAAGTCCGTGGCTTGGGGTTCGCCGGCGACGAACGGTCGTGGTCGGGTCCTGGAGGAATGGGCGATCTCTGTCGGCCTGGTCGTCCTGAACAGGGGGTCGGTGGACACGTGCGTGCGGCACAACGGCGGGTCTATTATAGACCTGTCGTTGGCGAGTGCCGCCGTCGCACGCCGTGTCCGGGACTGGAGAGTCCTCGTGGGCGTGGAGACGTTGTCGGACCATCGTTACATCAGGTTCGGCGTCTCCGCGTCCCCGAGTGTCCAGTCCGGTGGTGTACCGAGTGCCCCAAATCAGGACGGCCCGCGGTGGGCGCTTCGTCGCCTCGATGGGGAGGCCCTAGTGCTGGCCGCTCTGGTCATGTCGTGGCTCCCCGTGCCGGACGGGCCGGTACGGGTTGAGCAGGAGGCGGAGTGGTTCGGGGTGGCAATGTCGGATGTCTGCGACGCCGGCATGCCCCGAGCTCTCCGCCGTTCGCCGGTGCGACAGGTGTACTGGTGGTCGGCGGAGCTAGCGCAGTTGCGCGCGTCGTGCGTGGCTGCGCGCCGCCGATACGCCAGGCATCGTCGTCGCCGGCTAAGAGACGAGAATCACGCAGACCAGGAGCGGCAGCTCTATGGCCTCTACAAAGAGGCAAAGAGAGCGCTGCGGGTGGCCATTCATGGGGCCAAGGTCGCGGCACGTAAGGCGTTCGTGGGGACTCTCGACAGGGACCCGTGGGGGCGCCCTTACCGGATGGTGATGAAGAAGCTTCGCCCAGCGGCGCCCCCGCTGTCGCAGAGTCTCCGGCCAGAATTACTGGCCAACGTCGTCGCGGCCTTGTTCCCGGCCACCGTGGAGTTCACTCCTCCACCGATGGCGCCACCGGATGTGGCGTCATCGTCGAATGAGAATCCGGCAAGGGATATCCCGGAGGTTTCGCCCGCTGAAATGCGGGCGGCAGTGCTTCGGCTGCGGAGCAAAAACACGGCCCCAGGGCTCGATGGCATCCCCGGGAAAGCCTGGGTGCTAGCCCTCGAGTACCTGGGCCCGAGGCTCCGCAGCTTATTCACCGCCTGCCTGGAGCAGGGCGTCTTCCCGGTGCGTTGGAAAACCGGGAAGCTCGTCCTGCTGAAGAAGGGGGGACGACCCGCAGAGTCGCCGTCGGCCTACCGGCCCATCGTGTTGCTCGACGAGGTGGCAAAGCTCTTCGAGCGCATCATCCATACCCGCCTCGTCGAGCATCTTGAGAGGGTCGGACCAAATCTGGCCGACGAGCAGTTTGGATTCAGGAGGGGACGTTCCACTGTCCACGCGATTCTGCGGGTGAAGGCACAGGCGGAGGATGCAGTGGCTGGGGGCGATGTTGTAATCGCGGTGTCGTTGGACATCTCCAACGCATTCAACTCGCTGCCCTGGCCCTGCATCCACGAGGCACTGCGGTACCACGTGGTGCCGCCCTATCTCCGGCGTCTGGTGCACGCGTACCTGTCCGACAGGCACGTGGTGTATCCGGGCGCCGATGGGTGGCACCGAAGAGCGATGTCGTGCGGTGTTCCACAGGGCTCGGTTTTGGGCCCTCTCCTGTGGAACATCGGGTACGACTGGGTGCTCCGTGGTTCCAATCTCCGGGGCGTCGGCGTGACCTGTTACGCCGACGATACGTTGGTCACAGCGACTGCTGGGACCTTCCGGGACGCCGCAACTCTGGCGGCGGCGGGCACCGGCCAAGTAGTTGGTAGAATCCAGCGTTTAGGGTTGAAGGTGGCCCTCGAGAAAACCGAGGCCGTGTGTTTTCACGGACCTCGGAGAGGGCCACCGGCCGGTGCCGGCATCGTCGTTGGGGGGGTGCGGATCCCCATCGGCTCTAGCATGAGGTATCTAGGTTTAGTCCTAGATAGCCGATGGCGATTCCGCACCCACTTTAAGGAGTTGAGGACGAAATTGTCCCGGGCAGCGGGCGCTCTTTCCCGCCTGCTGCCCAACCTGGAAGGTCCTGGCTTCCCTTGCCGGAGGCTGTATCACGGAGTCGTGCGGTCCATAGCCCTTTATGGCAGCCCCGTTTGGGCTGACTCCCTGGGCCGCCCCTGCGTCGCCCTTCTGCGCGCCCCGCAGAGAGCTTTAGCGCAGCGGGCGGTCAGGGCGTACCGCACGGTCTCTTTCGAGGCGGCTTGCCTATTGGCCGGATTTCTGCCCTGGGACCTGGACGCCAAATCCCTTGCCGATGTATTCCATTGGCGGGAGGAGGCGTTCAGTCGCGGGGAGCGTCCGGCCCTGAAGGAGGTGGAGGCCAAGAGGGCCGCCTTACGGCGAGCCGCCGTGGAGGAGTGGCGTCTCAGGCTGGAGGCCCCGTCGTGGGGGCACCGTGTCGTAGAGGCAGTGCGTCCTGTCTTTGCCGAATGGCTGGACAGGCGCCACGGAGCGGCAACATACCGCCTGACGCAGGTGCTCACCGGGCATGGCTGCTTCGGTGAGTTCCTGTTTCGGGTGGTAGGGATAGAGGAGTCGGCCGTGTGTCACTATTGTGACAACTGCCCAATGGACACGGCCCAACATACGTTGGAGTGTTGTCCAGCCTGGGATGAAGAACGCAGCGCTCTCAGAACAGTCGTCGGAGAAGACCTCTCGCTGCCGGCCGTGGTCGCTTCCATGGTCGGCGGCCGGGAGGCCTGGCAGGCGGTGGCCCACTTCTGCGAGGCGGTCCTCTCGCGGAAGGAGAGTGCCGAGAGGGATCGCCAGCGCAGTGGTGATCCCTCCCGCCGCCAGACGAGACGTAGGAGGCGTCGGGTGGACGACTGACCGACGTCTCCCGCCCTGTGGATTGGGGGCGTTTGGAGAATTCCACCACGGTATCCCCTGCCTGTCGTAAAAGGCGACTAATAGGGGCCTCCGGGGGTCACGGGTGGGCGGGACGTGCCGCCCACCCATTAGTCTAGCCAACTTCTGTGGCCCCCGTGATGGACATGTCCGAGGCAGCGTGTCTCACGCTGCCTCGGACACCAACAGGCGGACACGATACGGTGTTTCGGGGGCTTCTGAGCCCCCGCAACAGGAAAAAAGGACCGCAAAAACGCGGTACGCGCAGGGGCGGTTGCGGACGACAACTTAGACGTGAGTCGGAGGAAGCCCGCAGCCGTCCCTAATGAGCCGAAGATGGCCATATAAAAAAAAAAAAAAAAAAAAAAAATCCAATGGGAACAAAAAATAAGCTAAAAAGAAACCACCTGTAGATGTTCAGTTTTCATACATTTTGCAGATATCGGCCCGAGCGTGGATCCACGCTCCCGGCAGAGTTTGAACACTTTTTTTGAGCGTGGATCCACGCTCCCGGCACGCGAGGGCTTAATACACAGAACAGGGATTCTTCTCTTTCCTCCGTGGATTAAAATAACGAAAATTAACTTGCTTTGGTATAATCTGTGGGGTTATAGGTAATTAATAATAACTCGTGACTAACTAAATATGAATTGTCACAATAAGCTGCTGACAGTTGTTACTATGATATATGTGGGTATGAAGTTCAAGTCATGACTATGGTTTTGGTATTGTTTAGTTACCTGTAACTATAGGTTTTTTATGGACAAGAGAGCTCATAGACATTGGTGTAGCCTAGTCATTTCCAAGAAGGGGGGTTAGACGCATTTAAAAATAAAAAAAATATGGTATAAACCAGCTGCCTCAAAATCCTTGGGACGGGCACGGCCAACCGGCTCCCCGTCTATACGCCTAAGTTTATGAACTTAGGCGTATAGACGGGGAGCCGGTTGGCCGTGCCCGTCCCAAGGATTTTGAGGCAGCTAGGACCTAAAATGCTTCCGGTATATTAAGCTCTGTTGGCGTCGTGTAGAAGTCTATAAACGAAAATACCTGGTCGCCAAACCTGCGGATTTTGCCAAAATACTTGTTAGGTACCTATTTTTATTATTTTCCACTTACATAGGTGTTAATCGCGGCTTCGCTCGCGCGTTTCAGCTTTTTCAGGTTCCAATGCGTACTTTTCCGGGATAAATAGTAGCCTATAATCCTATATGTTAATCTAATATTTTGTTATTATTATTATTTTATGTTAGTGACGAGAATGGATAAAGTGAGGAATAAGTATCTTAGAGGGAGTTTGAAAGTGGCACCAGTGACAGAAAAGTTGAAAGGAAATCGTCTGTCTTGGTATGTGAGGAGAAGGGATGAAAGGCATGTAACCCAACGAATGATGAATTTAAGTGTTGATGGATTGCAAGGACGACCAAGGAAGAGGTGGATGGATTGTGTAAGAGATGATATGAAAGAAAAGGGCGTGAATGACTTGATGACGAAAGATAGAAGAGAATGGAAGAGAAAAACATGTTGCGCCGACCCCAAGTAATTTGGGACCAGGGCAGGAAGATGACGGTGATGAATCCTGGATGTTAATCCAGGACAGAGTCTATCTTTATTTTTCGTTCATTCAGCAGTTGTTGCCTTTACTTTCACAAACATCCTAACAACTTCACTAACTTTTTTTTATTGCATCGAATGACGAGACGTGCGTGCCGTTCGCCTGATGGTAAGCGATACGACCACCCATAAACAGTAGAGACACCATCCAGTACCTTGAGTTACAAAGTACTGCGTGGCATTCCAATGCGCTCGTCATCCTGAGACATAAGATGTTAAGTCTCATTATGCCCTATAGTTACCCTGGCTACAATGCCCTTCAAAACGAAACACAACAGTGCATCAACACTGCTGTTTGGCGGTAGAAATAGATATTGCAGTGGTACCCACCCAGACGGACTCTTACATATGAGAGTCCTACCACCAGTAAACTCTAGCATTTATAACATTAGTAAGATAGGATTATAGGCTCTGCCTTGGGAGCTGGTGGCTGAATGGTGCGACTGTGTCCCGCTTCGTACTTTCTACCACAGTCTGGTTGGGACGACCCATTCAAATGGTGTAAGCCCATACTGTACTTATCTTTCCTTAACATACAAGGGTAATGGTTTATAAGTCAATAAATAGTCTCTACATTCACAGAACAAAGTTCACCAGCTCTTGATTCCGTTGCATCTTGGATGCGAGTTCGCAGATTCATCAGATCCTATCATCGTATGATAATCCTACTAATATTATAAAGGCGAAAGTTTGTCAGAATGTATGGATGTTTGGATGTAAGGATGTTTGTTCCTCTTTCACGCAAAAACTGCTGAACGGATTTCGATGAAATTTGGCACACGGGTAGATCATGTCCTGGATTAACACATAGGCTACTTTTTATCCCGGGAAAATATAAAGCGAGACATTTATCCCGGAAAAACTTTTTAAAGCGGGCGGAGCCGCGGGCAAAAGCTAGTCTTTTATATACTACTGGAGTAGTGCTGGTGACCACTGTATTTTTTTAAATCTAATAACACTGTGTGTAATGATATCTCTTTTGCACAACTTTATAGTTGGACTGCAAATTCTATGCTCATCATTGGACGATGTATAGTTTTATTTCTCGGGCTTTACTACAGAAAAAAAAATCTTGTTGATGTAAGTAGGTTTATTTTCTAGTCTATCATATTTAAAAACATGATTGCATAGGTACACGAAAATGTTATGTGACATGTAGATACTGATATAAAACAAAACATAATATGGAATAATAAATGTATATTTAAAACACAATATGCACCGATAATTTATTAGTAGGTAGGTATTGAGGTTGTTACTCTCATGAATAGATTAGAGTTAATTTTTTTTAAAGATAGGTATTTGATAGGAACTAGATACTAAAATTGTAAGAAATAAACAAGACAATCAAGGAAAGCCTAAGCAACAGGCTAGGCTCGAATAATGCCATGTCGATGAAAAAATATTAATTAGGCACACCTGTAATGTGTTTCTTAATGAAATAGAATAAATTATTCAAATCCATAAAACATTAAATATTACTTAGATAATAGATTCAGTACATTTTTACTCTACCACCAGCTCGGAAAGCATTTTCTTCGCCAGAGAACAATGTGCAAAAAACTCGTAGGGTTGCTCTTTTCTAAATCATGAGTTTTTTTTTAAATAATGTAAATTATATTACATTATATTTTTATTAAATTATTATACACACAGTGTGTGCTTGAAAAGCCATACAGATTGAAAGAGACACCTCAGTGTTTAGGTACTTCTACAGCGACAATTATACTGAAATGACCAATTATTTTTTAATTACGGAAGAACACGTTAATACAAAATTTATACAATTATAATATTATTTTGTTGAAGACAAAATTATTTGTATTCAACAAGTTCTAATAAATAATTATACAGCAATCGTCGATAAGTTTTACAGCGTAAATCAGGTAAGGGTGTTTTCTGTGTTACGCGGATGCGGGCGTGTATAATACAATGTTTTATCGAAAAGCGTATTGTGGCCCGGCATTAAGGAGGAAAATTCCATGATCCATCAGTGTAAAACAGAAACCAGTCTAAAGTTAGTTCATAACATTTTCGAGATAATATAACTTCTGAAAATCGGGCATAAAAATATGACAATAATAATTATAATTATTATCTAATGGTGACATAGGATCATGCATTTATGTGACTAAAAAAAATAAATAAATTATAATAATTGATTAATAACCTCCTGTTTTGTACTTTCATGTTTTAGTAATCGACCTTGCTCCTGTATACGATACAAAATACTGTGCCGTGTAGCTTGAGTAGGTACTAATATTAACTTAATTAACGGCGCAGATAACTAAGTTTTATTTCCTTAATTTACTTGTTAATGTTGACTGCGTTTCTTCATTTATTGATCACTTTCAGGCTTCAATGGCTTCAATAAAATGACGATCGGTAGAAATACGTATAAGCGATACAAACGGACGAAGATCCCACCGACCCGTTTAATGTCGGCCGAACTGGGAAGTTCGTCCGGGCGTAGCACTTGATACTGTTCTTCTTTCTTCTTTATTGGAGCTTCTTTATGTCTTATATATTTCCATGGAGCTTACATTGTAGCGATTTCATCTTCTTGGGTACAAAATACTAATGATAGCGGTAAGTTATAACAAACAATAATATACATAATAACGAATTCTGAATAGTTTTTTTTATAAAACAATCTTTTTAAAAGCACGTGCTACGGCATAGTAACACAGCAATTTACATTTCTATCCAACTTAATATTCTTCTGTCATACGAATAAAGGTTATAAAATAAAGAAAATGATTATTCACCTGTTATGATGCGCGGATGGTAATGTTGATTTAGTAAGTGAAATAAGCGCTAGGCGTTCCGTCGACCTTCGATCCGCGCGGAGCGGGCGAGTGCTGTGGCGAATGTCCGCGCGGCCGCGGCGCGAGGAGCGCGCGGCGCCCGGCGTCGACGGTGAACGAACTCACCTTGACAAATGCACCATTTGGCATTGTTCGCGGGAAAACCGGCGGCCTTGCGCGCGCGCCGCCGCACCACCGCCACCCCGCGCCACCCGCGCCGCCCCGGCTCGACCAATCACAAGCCTTCGCGCCACAGCCTGCCACTGTTTTGGCGGGAACCGCTCGTCTGAACCTTCGTAAATGCCGAGCGAATGGCGCAGCGCGGCGCTGTTGTCGCGTCGGCAACATGCTCTGCGACTCCGGCGTGACGACCTTTCGACGTAGTTTTGTGAATGACACATGACCATGTGCCCGACTCAGTATTTTACATAAAACAGAATATAAATACATTGACGAATTAAATTCAATATAACATTTTATCATGTATAACATGAGTTATGAGCCTGGGGAATTTTCATAGTTTTTCTCAGAATTTTCTGGATACTAAACTACTGTGATAGAAATTACTAGTAAACCGCTATTTTCTACCGAGATTATAATATAATGCAATATTAGTATTCATTGTAATTACTCAATTAAAACTGGCAGTAAAAAATAGTCTAGAGCTACTGACTATAATAAAAATTACGTGGTCACGCTCTAGTGATTCCGAACCTACCCAATAACGCGAAATAATTAAAAAATATAGTATACTATAGAAAATACCATTTTATTAATATCATCCAGTGAATTTGTGTAGGTAGTGTATATTTATGTTAAAACTAGAAAAATGGTGCCTAGACAAAATTATGGCAAACCTATTATAATATAATTTATAATGGCCATCAATTGCAGATTTAGAAGATTACTCAAAGCAAATAATATACCTAATAGACCCTTCGAGTTATTAGCTTACATTGTAGCAAATAAATTATTTTATTAATAACAAGATAGCAATTATAACAGGCTTTTACCAAATTGATTTAATTTCAGTACAATAAGGGAAGTAACATAGCAAGAATAAGAAATTGTGCTCGCGAGTACGAGCCCGTGTTAATTATCCATTTTATTATCAAAATGGCGGATGCAAGTTGGGGCACGTGACGTCAGCGGCGGGCGGCGGCACTGGTAGAGCGCTGCGCGGGCGCCGCACCGATACCGTCGGCCGCTACCATTTCGTGGAAATTGGTTACGGCTTACATAGCCTTCAGGCGAAATAATTAAATCTATTAAAATATCAAATCAGCTTTTCATTGTTTTCTAGTGTTAATAGTTGGATAACGTAACGTACGTCGTACCTTAGGTTACGTTTATACAAAACTCTACAAATTGTATGAACTAGTTACAGTTAGCTAACTCCATAAAATATTTCTTGGCTGTATTTGGTATATATATAATGCTATATGGCTGGGACGATGTTTGCTGCTGAATTCATATGACTCATTAGCTTTTGCCCGCGGCTCCGCCCGCTTCAAATAGTTTTTCCGGGATAAAAGTCCCGCTTTATATTTTCCCGGGAACCTATGTGTTAATCCAAGACATGATCTACCCATGTGCCAAATTTCATCGAAATCCGCTCAGTAGTTTTTGCGGGAAAGAGTAACAAACATCCATACATCCATACATTCTTACAAACTTTCGCCTTTGTAATATTAGTAGGATAGTAGGATTCTATTATAAAAAAATGGTTTTTATAATTACAGTAAAATAAAGTATCTACCTGAAGAGAGATTAGAGAAAACATCCATCGCATTTTTATATCAAGCTTTATTTAAATAAGGAGAGACAAAATAATTATTGTATTGTAATAAAGTGGCAAAGAGAAGATTTCGACAAGATTTTGACAGGGCGCGTTACCTTAAAATTAAGTTCCTAACACACATTGATGTATTAAAAAACCCTTTAATACTTCAATGCTAACACAACATTAACTTAATAAACCGTGATCATGGCATATATATTAGAGGCATCAACGCAAGCTCTAATGTAGAAAAAAAAAACATTTTAATCACAGTTAAATTAAGCTTCGAACATGGACCGTTTCAAGTGTGGGCAGCGCGGATTCCCGCCAAAAATTATGTTATTCTCTCGACCCACGCGTGTTCACAATGTGTTACCAAGTACCCACTGCGTACACTTTGACGAAAATAACTAAAATAAAATACGAAACACTGACTAATATATACATACATATTTATTGAAAGAAGTGAATGTAGAGTCAGCATTATTTGCATAAAAATAGTGAGCTATAACCGCACTACGCAGGAATTCAATATATTATGCAAACAGTATATCGCCATTTGATAAAAATAGTATGAAGATTCAAGATATTTTTATTTGCGAGTGCTTAGGATGCTCATTAGGCTAAAACTATTCAATAATTATTTCCGAAAACACTAAGCGTAAGACAGCTTACTTATATTAAACGTTTAATATAAAACTTATATATTCAGTAATCGAAATGACTACTATGCGTAACGTACTGGGTCATATTAAACAAATAATTTTAGGCTATACAAATTGTAATGAAGTTCGTAGCAAATCCGCTACGGCGTAGCATTTATTGCGTCATTCATTATTAACTTTCATCGCCAAGTCCTGTAACAAGCGCGGTGCCTGTCGGAACAAGTCGGGACATGTATCTCGGATCCCAACAAGTTTGTTCTTACTCATTCCAGGTTTATAAAACATGCCTAATTTATTAATTTCAAGTGTCAAACCAGATTTTAAAACTACAAATTACAATATTATGTTGAATACATTATGAATTAAGTATTTTATTGTAGCAAAATATTAAAACCAAATTTCTATTGAACACTATAAATATTTTGTTTTAGATTTATTTAGATATTAAATTGGATAGTTTCAGTAGAATTAAAACAATGTTTACGTATTCCATATTTCCTAGGTCTCACACTAGTAAAAGTAACACGAGTTATTAAAAGGAAAATTCAGTTATGAGACTAGAAATCCCGATTACATAAAATATATGAAAACAATATCTATCCTGCCTCCTACCCATGAAAACGATATACTAGGTAATCAGTTTAATAATATTTTTGTTCAAAAAACACAAACATAAGTTTCTAAAAATAAGTATGTAACTTTTTGTTAAGAAGTAACAACCCAATACCTTCGTCAAATTGAGGTTGGCAAAGTTAATTTAAACGAGGAATGCATTCATCATCATTTCATTGGTAACTTATTTTTTGTTAGACACATTAATCAATAGGTAGCATAAGACTAGGGCTGCCATCATCTAAATTGCCGACGCCGGATAAACACGGCTAAAATCCCGGACATTTGGGCGAAAAATGGGTATTTCCCCGGACACCTCTGAAAAAATATTTTGCCGTTCCTTCTTGAATGCGGGGAAATGCATAAAGTTTTAACTAAGAGTTATTTCAATTTGTCGCTCATCTATAAAAAATGGATTTCCCCTGACAACAAAAGTGTCCGGGGTTTGCCCGGACAATTTTTAAAACCCCGGCCGGACGGCCCCCGGACGCCCTTCAAACTAGGACAAATCCGGGGAAATCCGGACGGATGGCAGCCCTACATAAGACCCATCCTAATACGTGCGAAGGGAGCAATAGAACAAGAGAATTGCCTGTTAAGTGTTAAAGATGGAGGTCGCAATAAGTGTAACCTTCGTTATAAATCTTTATTTCAGTTAATAATGGTCACTTTCCTTTTAAAGTCAGCACAGGTAAAATAAATCTGAATATCAATAAGAATAACCAACATAAAATTCAAAGGTTAGAAAATTTTATAAATGAACATTTTTTGAGTTTCAGCGATAATAAATTCACACGAAAATAAAATTATAAATAAATTCATGTTATTTATAAAAGGCAACTGAAACAATATATTTTCAGGTTTATAAATGGGTTTTTCTGTTTTTTAAATTATTAAACATCGACAAATCATATTAAAACTCTATTAAGGTAGTTATTAATTAAGTTTTGCGTGCCAAAATCTTCGCATGTATACCTGTGAAGTACTACAATCGTCAATGAAAATAAAAATAAATTTGAAACCCTCCAAAGAACTTCAGTATGTATGGCTATATGAATTATATTCAATTTGTAAAAAAGTAGAACAGGATATTCCAGTTAGTTGTTTGTTTAAGATAAAAATACAGACGACCTCTAAAACGAAAGCTGCAGGGCAGGTTAACCGGTTTATCTATGAGTCACTTGGAGTTGGCAGCCAAACAAAAATATAAATCTTTAATACGTTGATCCTTTAGCGGTAATAAACAACATTATAGATGGGTCAGCACTTTGGATAACCTATGTTAATAATATCCGTGTGTTAGTTGTTTTTGTCCTGCATGGTGCAGGTCAGGATTATGATTATATTTTTTTACTTGTAATAATCCAAGTCTATAGTCTATAAGTACAATTTGGAAGTTTTTTTATAGCCAGTCAAATAGCAGATATGTTTTTACGTATAAAATAATTTCGATATTAAGTCGCATGAAACTGGTTGACTGTTATCCATAAAAAAAAAAATAGAAGTTATATTTTTTGCAAATATAATATTTCGCCAAGTTATCATTTACACGCAGCGTCTCGGCGCTGCGGCGCGGCGCAGCGCAAGCGCAGGACATGAGTCAGGTGTCGTTCACCCGCAGTGTGGACTCGTCATCACAATACCTAGCGCGGCGGTGGACCGACATCCAACGCTGCGCCACTCGCGACTACACCACTCAAATAAATTGCAATATTTACGACCATTACGAAATTTTAGAAAGATTGTTATAGATTTTTTGTATATTACTTATACGTAGAGCATTTGACTAGCCTGCGTGAAAAATATTAACAAAGTTTGTTGATACGTCCCTATTCACACAAAATATTATAACGGACTGTTGATCGAAGTAACGGACTTGCTAATCTGCATTAAATATTATCTTATATGTTGATATCCGACGCTAATGAGCTGTCGACGGACAACAAAGTAAAATCAACATATAGAAAATAGCAACATCGTCTGCTATGTTATCAACTTAGAAATTTTAAGCGAGGATGTCAACGGCTAGCCGTTGACACCCTCGCTTAAATGAAAAATTCATAAAAAAATTCATCAAATATCTAGATATTTGATGAAAAATCCGCAATATTGGCTCTATTCTATAACTTACGTTTCGTGATCAACCGTCGGACATGTACACTATACTATTGTGTGTGTAAAATAAATATATTATTCTACTTTAATAGACGACAGAAACGCAATAAAATAGTAAGGCTATTGTTAAAAAAATATTATATTTGGCATCATTAAGGTGAAACAAATGGTCATAAAATGAGTACATTAATACGATATATGCCAAATATTTTAAAACTTGTGAAGCAGGCCCCAAGTACTTTTTCTCAGTTCCAGTATGTTTAAAGTAGATTCGTTTGGAGGGCTTGTTCGGCATTCGTTTGATCTTTATTGACGTTCATCAAGACACATGTATGTCTTCTGAGTCACCTTAAAGTTTATGGTCTTTTTGTTTCGTTCTCTCCCTTTTGTAGATCAATTACCACTTACATTTTATGTAGTAATTGGGTTATTTATTTATGACAGAAAGTTTTAAGCAAGCACATACTTTATGATTTGGGTAAAACAGCTTTCTAATGGCATTAGGTTCATTTTAAATTATTGTATGGCATGGTTGAAATGGAAGGAACTGAAAATTATGCGGATAATATAAAAATACATATAAACATTCGATGTGGCGTTTTTTACAATATATGTATATTTACATACAAAATCTAAATTTTGTTTCAATAATTAAATATATTGAATACTAAAATAACTAAAATTTAAAACATTTACTTAGTTCATCCACCACTTGACATTTTACAAGATTATCGGAAAGCACACACATGTCGAATGTGGAGTCTTTTCCATGGCTCTAAAAATTATAAGAATCGATATTATCAGAATCCAATAATAAAAATAAAATTTTACATGTTAGAATGTTTTTATAATATACACCAAATAATAAAAGTATCACGTGATAACATAAAGCTCCCTAAAAAGGTTACGCGCGCAACAAGTGTAACCACGGATCGATGAGCTTCCTTCCGTCCTAAGATATGATTATTTACGAACCTATTGTCCTATATAATATGAATTTTAACACAGGCAATTCACAATCTTTTGTATTTCGAATGGTGAACTCACAACGAAAGTAAGGGTTTAGGCCTTAGTCCGCCACGCTGGCCTAGTGCTGGTTGGCAGACTTCAAATACCTTTGAAATTCTTATAGAGAACTTCTCAGGTATACATACAGGTTTCACGATGTTTTTTCTGTCACCGTTTTTATTCAAACAATATTGTTATATAAGTACTTACAATTGTAACTTCTTAAATAATAATTTAAGCTACTCGTATAATTGCTGTTATATTTTATGGTACTAAACCGTAAATGTCAAGCCATACCCTTCATAGAGCGCTTTACGAAATCCATTCCATAACCAACGCGTTTGACATAATAATTAGGCAGTGTGAATCCAAAACTTGTGGTTGCATTTTCATGAGAGGATATACGACATTGGCATAAACAAATTGAATTATATCAAATTTTTCTTATGGCATTGAATAACGAGACGAGCATGCCGTTCGCCTGATGGTAAGCGATACGACCACCCATAAACAGTAGCAACACTATCCAGCACCAGAATTACAAAGTACCGCGTGGCATTCCACTGTGCTCGTCATCCTGAGACATAAGATGGTAAGTCCCATTATGTCCAGTAGCACTGGCTACAATGTTCTTCAAACCGAAACACAATAGTGTATGCACACTGCTGTTTGGCGGTAGAAATGCACATTGTGGTTGTACCCACACAGACACACTCTTACATATGAGAGACCTACCACTAGTAATTCTGCGGAAATGACCTCGTGCAACAATTCACTATTTAAAAATAGTTATTTTTGATGTGCACTATTTCTACTAAAATAACTATAATAAATACTTTTAGTTAGGGCCGCGCCGACCCAAGACAGCGCCTGTGTGCGAAATCTATGAAGCGCCTCTGATTTCTGTCGTCGTGTTTCGATATTAATATTTTTTATTATTCTAAGTTAACTTTTCTTGGCTCATTGTGAAGAGCAGATAATGTTTTGTAAGTTTTAATTTAAAAAAATAATCTTTTGTAAGTCTTTTGTAATAAAATATGTAGTTGGCTACTGTAGCGGCTGCGGCGGTTCTTTTGATTTTAAACCAAAGCCCATAAACATTGGTGTCAAAATTCAAGTAGTGTAAAGTAAAATCACAGGCGTGAGTATTGTCTTGGGAGACTTGTACCTACTTTCTTACCTACTCAACTATAAAGCATACGTTGTAGTATAACAAATATAATATCAATAAAATTAACGTTGGCACGTCATCCTCATTCCGGCGCCCCTATTTCCTTGGCGCCTGTGTGCACCGCACACTTCGTACATAGAGACGGCGCGGCCCTGCTATTCTTATTAGAATTATACCACCATAACCTGGATTAAAATAATGAATATTTATAAGTTGTGCATCCGGGAATATGACTCACTTAGCATAGAGACATTTATTTAGCGTGCCTTCGCAGGCGTGAAAAGCCTATCCTGCTAGAACAATCTAGTCTCTTAATCATTGTATCGATCCCCAGCGCCATCCGTATGACGACAGCGCCATGTCCTGACTTTAAAGGCAGATTTAAAATGTATTTTTTTATATGAGAGCAAGTTACCGAGATAATACGAAGCCTTTATATTAATACATAAGATGATCTATCAGTGTGCCATATATCATCCAAATCCATTCAGAGGTTAATGCGTTTACTCTTATAAACATTTTCACAAACATCGGCATTTATAATATTAGTAACATAAGAAGTAAGATTAATGCCGTATCTAGTGCCCATGCATAAACCAAAACTTGGCTCTGGTCTGGTCTTTTGCGCCCCTCCAGTTTTTATCGCTACAGTAACTGCTTTCAGTAAGATGACTGTAGCTTAAAGGTATATTGTCAAATTGGTGAGGCAGTTATAGGTAGAATGGTATATTATTTTATACGGTATAACCGCACTTCTGGCTATTTTATGAGATGAGCCGGTGACAATTTTCCTCATCACATTTATTATGGACTACTGAAATGTTATCTATACATATAATAAAGCCGTGGACCAGTGTGTCTGTACATTTAAAGAAATGAGATAAAAAAGAAATGGGGTGACTAAGGAAGAGTAATGGAACATGAATCAGCGATTTTTGTAATTCATTTATGTCTATGTTTTTCTGTTAGTTTGTTACTACCTCAGAGTAAGTATATACTACTTACTCTGAGGTTACTGCACATCTCCATAATTACTACACGAATTTCGATGAAACTTGGCACACGGGTAGACCATGTCCTAGATTCACACATTGGCTACATTCGATCCCGGGAAAATATTAAGCGGGACTTTTATCCTGGAAAAACTTCACGCGGGCGGAGTCGCAAGCAAAAGCTAGTAAATACTATCCATATCCATAGGCATACTATATTCTGGCACCTGTAGTGAGAAGCCAGATATCATGCAATACTCCTTGGTAAAAGCGCTGTCCTTGTACTATAGGTTAGTCATTTACCTACATTGCATTGTACACACGCTCACATTTCAAAGAAGTGCGATTGATTAAAGTGCATTGCGATCAAAACAATCACATTACTTGAGCCAAGAACCGATTAAAAATATTTGCAGTAATTGCATCCTTAAACGATGCGATTGAATTTCATACATAGTAAGTTATTTTTATTCCTTATTTTAATACTTTAGTTATGGGAATAGCGAATAAGGCTCTTCAAATAAATAACTCTTTTCGGATGTTCATGGTTTCGTGCAAATAACCTATTTACTTTTATATGTACCTATGATGTGGAATTACATACGTCTTTATAAATATTGTACACTGACCTACACTCTCTATTTAAAGACGAGAATGTTATTTAAAATTAAGATATGTTTAAAACTCGTTTCCTCATAAACTAAGTATTATTTGTACATTATTACATCATAATAAAATGATCATCCATAACATTTACCAAATAGATTTGAAAGACAGGCAAAAGTGAATCTTTTTTGTCTTTATATTTTTAATTTAACTTTCAATGATTTGTTACGAGGTCTGTGCCCTTCCGTGCCGTTTCATTGTTATTCATGGCATATCACAGTATTTGAATAGATCGATAACATTTAAATTTGGCCCTTTCTAAAATCTGTAGCGATCGGACGTTCTATTGGACGTTTTACTGGTGGTAGGTCTCTCATGTGTAAGAGTCCGTCTGGGTGGGGACCACCGCATTGTCTATTTATACCGCCAAGCAGCAGTGTGCATACACTGTTGTGTTTTGGTTTGAAGGACATTGTAGCCAGTGTAACTACTGAACATAATGAGACTTAACATCTTATGTCTCAGGATGACAAGCGCAGTGGAATGCCAGACAGTACTTTATAACTCAAGGTGCTGAATGGTATTGCTACTGTTTATGGGCGGTCGTATCGCTTACCATCCGGCGAATGGCATGCTCGTCTCGTCATTCAATGCCATAAGGAAAATATATTTAGCTGTTTAGCCATCATCATGATTATATTATAAGAAGTTATAATTTATTAGTTAGTTAATTACTTATAGTGATACATTTTAATGACATTATATTTAGGGCCTATTGGATTTAGATCTCTTTAATGAAATGCGTTTTATTAACAATTGTGTCCTAATTATAAATCCATTAGGCGAATTCCTATTAATACATAAATACTCAGGTATTTGGAAACCGCAACCGAAGAATGAACCATGGATCTCCCTACTCTGGATGTCTCATTTGTGCTGTCTACTAGACTAAGGAGTCGATTGTGGAGATATAATAATGATAACAATAATCTTACAACTTTCAAAATTCTTGCGACTATTTGAAAACTCATGTTACTTGGTAAGACCAAATAAATCTTTACATTTTTTTTATAGTCTATTTAGAACTGAATCAAAACTAGCAGCACGGAATTAGATTCTTGCGTAATCACTATTACAAAGTTTTTTTTGACCTAACATTTACCAGAATCCAAGGTCAGGTAGGCTAGTTTGAACAACAAACAGTACATCTCAATAACATACGAAATGCGTTTAAAACATGGCCATAAAGAAAACTTTATATTCTCACCTAAGTAAATTTGGATACTATTATTTTGTGTATTATTGTATCGTCGTTGGCGTCCATTCTCAAAGCCGTGTCATATCTGAAAAGAGAAAACAGACCAATTAGTTTTAGGAATCAAACCTACATTTTCCTTGTTATCGTAAGATATATTTCTTAGAAAATTTATTACATTTATCATACGTTACTACTTACTATATAGTCATTAGTTTTATTTCTACTTTATTTTAATAGGTGTAAAGAATATGATTATAAGTGAATTACCCCAGTACACAAAATAATTTAAAGCCCCAAGATGATCGTCAGTTAAGAGCTTGTAAACTCAATTCTGTCGATAAGCGTTGCATATTTGCGTCGGCAATAAGATAATATTTAGTGACTTAATAAAGTTTAAAACGCTATTGTAAATCTTATTTGCCATTATTTGATGTCCATTTATTTTAATGGGCATCAAATTAAACCATAATTATATGCTTATTTTTGTAATATCATTAAAGATTTTAATATCTTCTACCTTCATAATTATTCGGTTTTGTTTGTAGATAGGATTTGATTACCCAATCTTTTCTATAGGTTAGTTTTATATTCTAAAGATATGATTTGCCGGGGATTTGAAGATTTGATTCGCGATAAATTGATAAACTCACAAGTCTTCAGGGGCGGCAATGCTATTTATAATAACGTAGGTGCATACTTACAAAATATTTCGGTTGCATTCATAATAATATTAAAGGACGGACCACACGATATTGTGTACTTATATACGTAATTTTAAATGCCTGTTAAAAGAAATAGAAGGTTAAGTAAATTCTTGACGGCAATAATAGTTCGACAATTAATGCTTCCTTATGAATAAGTCGTGTGTTTCTCGGAAACGCTTCTGCCGCAAACACGCGGCACGCAGCGAAGTGTGAATTTAATCATACACACAACCGCATACTACACACACACAGACTCATGTTGCCCAATAACTGCATGATGTCACCTGAGCATTCTAAATGACTCAAATGCTGCATCTGTTTTCCTTTTTTTTGTAGTTACAGAAATGGCTCTACAATTTATAATTTTACTAGACTTCTGCTCGCGGCTTTGCCCGCGTGAATGAGTTTTTCCGGGATAAAAGTCCCTCTTTATATTTCCCCGGGATAAATTATACATATAAACCTTCCTCTTGATTCACTCTATCTATTAAAAAAAACGCATCAACATCTGTTGCGTAGTTTTAAAGATCTAAGCATACATAGGGACAGACAGCGGGAATCGACTTTGTTTTATACTATGTAGTGATTTAAAAAAGTATTCGTAATTTGTATTTTAAATTCATATCTTAATCTAATCATTAAGTTCTAGCTACACGTTTATTATGTGGCGGAAAATATACGCCTTCCCAATGGGCATACGTAGGCAATAAATTGTACCATACATGTTTTCCGGCGAAAATTATTATATTAGTTATATTTATCCTGCATATCTGTCTACCTCTCATTATATTAAGAAATGTTAGAAAGTAACCTAAAAGCTTATCAAGTGTGGTTCTTCAATTTAATTTCAATTTTTATAGTCGCAATATGCTTCAGTCAATAAGACTGCATAATTCATCTCACAATAAGGTTAATACGATCGAAGTTATAGCCGATAAAACCGATATCCACATGCACAGACAAGTGTATGTCTGTGCCCGTGGAGTGTTATCACTATGTCAATGGGCTGATAATGGCAATGTCACTAGTAACGTCAACCGTCAGCTGAGACTTTGGAGCAGCTTGTTTCAAAAATTACGGACCGTGTCTATCTAATAATAACTCCTCTCATTAATAAATAAATATGTAAGATTACGGTGCATTGAAATATGTGTGTAGCAAGTTACCTAACTTAATACCATTGTTATTTGTTTGTGACACTCATACAATTAACGTCAGGATAGAGTTCAGATGTCAATGAAAGGAGATGTCCAAAAATTGGCTTAGAATTCTAGCCAAGATATTTAATATATATTTGGATAGTAGTCCCAAAAATTAAGCCTTTGCAATAAATCCCGTAATTTTAAAGTCCCCGAAAGTCTAAAGTTCTAAAAGTAGTACCTAGTAATGGTTCTAAAATCCTCTGAGATATATGTAATTTTATTTTGCTTAAAAAGTACACTTAAAATGAATGTGTTTAAAAAAGTTAGTTTTATAAATGTAGAGGTCTAAAAATATATTTTGATGGATTAATTATTCATATTTTTGCCCTTTTAATATCCATAAAGTTTGAGCCTGGTTAGATTGTGAGACCCAGGATTCATACAAAAAGCGGACATCTCGTTTTGGTCACATTTGTTATGCTAGCTTAAAACTTTGCTGCATTATAATATGAATGCCACTTGGACGCATGTTACAACAGATGCAGATAAACATTGCTAAAGATCAAATACATATATGATAAAAATATTGGCTATTGCCATAAAATTTAATTATGAATTGCACCCGTGTTTAAATAAAATCCACAATCCAAACGAAATCCATTTATGCGACTACTAACTATGAACATGTTCGAGCGAAAGGATGCTATTATTATTTCCTATATCAAAATGTTAATAAATCATCCATAGGTAGTTAATAAATAAGACTGAGACCGAGATTTTCAACTGTAGTTAGGATAATCCTAGGTGTGCTTGCAGCGCCTCACGCACCACGCCGGCGCACTCGCTGCTCTGCGAGCGCATGCAGCCCCAAATAAAAAGATAACTAAAGCTGAAAAAACGGGGCCTAATAATGTAACGTTCAATTAGATGTACTTAATAGCTGACCGTATCCGCTGTAAACTTGTACCTACGGTTAAAGTCCGCTGCTAACGAGTACTAAGTTTATTTTAATCAGCAAATTCTATGATAACAATATGTCGCTGACTCTTAATTCTCATTTTACTGCAAAAACTATTAGCATTCATATAGTAATCACACCTATGTTTGTCGAGCATTTGTAGCCATCATTAATATACTTTATATTCTCTTTTAATATATTTCCACCTGCGCTGCAAAGCTCTTAACATTAAGAATTAACGTAGGAATTTTAATGCAACTATTAGAACAGCATGTTAGTACAGAATACCAAGATGTTTTTTCAACCAGAGTGGACACACTTGCCGGGGTTTTTACATCGCCGTTGGCACGTATAGCTGGCGTTCCCTCAGGAATGCCGCATCAAACCTGTTTAACAGCTGTGCTGTCGTGATGTAACAATAACTGTTGTGTTATCTGCTATTTTCATTCGTGGACGTCATAACGCAACCTAAAATATACGTATAAGCTAATCAAGGTGACATCATATCTCTAATATATGCTTTGCGTCAACCGGTGAAAAAGGTTTTTTTTCAATGAAAACAAAAGTAAACATTTTCAATTATTGTTTTCAACTATTTATCCTTTTATAGCTGTTGTTTGTAGACAGTCCAGATATATATACCAAACGTTCGGCTGTTTACATAAATTAAGTACTGCGTGTAGTTTTTGTATTGTTATTGATGGCGCGTATGTTCTAATGCGCGCGCCCATATTCGCGTCGCGTGCATTCATAATGATCTGTCACTAGAAGGTGGCGCCGCCGCCGCGTGCATTTCGTTGCAATGTGTTAAACACTAAACTATTATTGTCGTAAAATAAATGCTGTGTTATCGCTTAGTTCATGGATACTCTGTTGCCAATAATAATGTTATTTATGTGCTAAGTATATTTTTTTAAAAGCAATTATGATTTTAATAATGTGTAATGTGAGAGAAATTTTCCATTGAGAGCGTCAAAAAAGGCAACATGATAAAAAAATTACATACTCTAAACTAAAGTGACGACTCTTAGTCATGTGGTGTTATATTACTATATAAATATTCTATGAAAATCGACCTATATAATATTACCTCATTTGGATAAATTTTTTTCACAGAATTTACCTAGATTCAAAACGGACCAGGTCAATGTACGGAAATTGCTATACAATTAACACTGATATTGCAAATTATTATTAATCGTTTAGAAACTACTAAAATTAAATATTATAATACATTACGAGCGTCTAAAGGGAAAGGAAAGTTGCTAAATTAAAACGGTCCCTGTATTAATTAACCACAATCTAAGTGGTTGTAGCTTGCAAAGCGATATTAACAGAAGTGCAAATGACTCTATATGTTCTTATGCATAATTTAACATAATTGCAACGAACAAAATAATAAGTGGATGTAAATGATTCATTCATGCGTTACATCATGCGTCGACTGCTTTTTGCATGAGTCGAATTTTATAATGTTCTGGTGCAAAATGAAGATACTTTGACACCTACTTATTATAAAAATATGCGTAAGTGCACTGTATACCTAAAATGAGCATGCTAAATAAGCAAATTACTCTATACGTGTGCTGATGAATTTGAAGTTATTCTACCTAGAGATCTAGTTATATGCACGATCTTCTTGGTTTTTTTTAAGGAAACGGTCTGCCGAGACCATGTCCGGAGGTTCAAAACCCAAGGCACACACCTCTGACTTTTCGAAGTTACGTGTGTTTACCTACATACCTGAGAATTCTACATAAGAATTTCGAAGGTATGTGCAGTGTGCCAACCCGCACTAGAACAGCGTGACTAAGGGCGGTATTAATAAATCAATCTCAAGTTTGAGCTACATCTCAAGTAGACATAAAGTATTGAATTATGTTTACTTGAGATGTAACTCACACTTGAGATTCATTTATTAATACCGCCCTAAGGCCTAAACCCTCCCAGTAGAGGTGAAGTAAAGGAGGTCCGTGCTGAACACTGGGCAAGTAAATACAGGGCTTATTACATTGCATTGCATTTTCTTTAAGTCGGTGTTCGGAAAACTTACCTACGCATCATGGATGCCGATAATACACCAGGTGGATAGTCTAATATTAAGTTATCTGTATTCTATAACACTCATAAATCCTCACAATATCAGAAGAATTGTGTACCGCTGAGGAATAGGCATTAGGGAAGGAAAGGGTTTTTCATTGCAGTTAAATGACCAGACGAGCATGCCGTTCGCCTGATGACTAGTGATACGACTGCCCATAAACAGTAAAAATACGCCAAAATATCACTACATAGTATAAAACAAAGTCGCTTCCCGCTGTCTGTTCCTATGTATGCTTAGATCTTTAAAACTACGCAACGGATTTTGATTCGTTTTTTTTAATAGGTAGAGTGATTCCAGAAGAAGGTTTATATGCTTAATTTATCCCGGGGAAATATAAAGCGGGACTTTTATCCCGGAAAAACTCATTCACGTGGGCGAAGCCGCGAGCAGAAGTCTAGTTATCGATCTAAAGAAAAAAACTACAGTTCCTATTATCTACAAATTATAATGGACAAGTGGGAATTATGTTTAGTGTGTTGAAGAGCAGTACCGACGAAAATTAAATTTCTATTAATAAAGTCGATATGATGATTTGCTTGCATGCTGCGGTTAATGTCCTAATTAAGGCATTCTTTACGCCGCCGGTCACAGTTCGTTAATTGATTAGATTGTGAGCCGACGGAAGCGCGCTCTGGCTGGAGATTCAATTCAATGTAACCAGGTGATTAAATATGTGTACAGTGTGAATTTTCATATACATATTTTGATTGCTTAATTGCTGTTATCTAGGATTCTCTCGTATGTCTTAGTTCAGGATTACTGAACAAGAAATGTTCCAAAGTTAACACTAAACTTAGCAAAAAACAATAATTATGAAAAAAACAAAAGTTTTTAATAGCAATAGATTTGTACTTATAGTTTAATTATCAGTAAAAACCTAAGTGTAGGTATCACACAGACACTATTGCTAAACTAAAACGAGGTTGCCTAGCCAACACGAAGAATAATAGTGAAATAGGACTGTTATATTTATTTTACTAGATAACATATTATAATACGTAATATAAGTCCAACGAACTAAATTGATTTTAAGCTTTAGTGGCAACAAAATAAGATTCCCCGAGATTCTTTCTGAATTCGAAAGTGTTACTTATTAAAATACATGCAAAACTAGATAATTTCGCATAAATTAAGTTTATTTTTTATGTGTGAATAATTTTGCATAAAATGTGTATAATTTCATTTTTGTAAATAAATATAGCTTTGGTGATGGTATTGTATTCCTTCAATATTTATTTAGACAGAGTTAAACATTTCATACATATCATATATTATTTATAATATTACGTATAATGTTTCGCTGATAATTAATACCTATGTTGTTTCTGATTTGTTGTATATGTATTTTTGTATGTGGTAATAATTTACTAGGTAACTTACTGGGTAGGTAATTAAATTCTAATAAATTGTGCTTATAAATTTTAACTTGCAAATACTTGTTGAATTATCCTAAAGGTAACGACATCTCATGGTCAATATCTCAATCTTTTTGTGAAACTACATTATTAAAATGTTGTAAATACCATAACTGGAACAAGATTCCTAACAATATTTCTTTAAAACTATAAATTCTCCACGAAAATATTATGTAGTTAGCCTTGGTAAATGATAAAGCCACGATATGATCGTATGTAAGCAAAACAGCAAATGTTGTCACTTTTTGTTTCGTATTTGCATATTTGTATTGTATTCGACAATGCATAATGATGTCCATCCACCGTTTTCAGAAATTAAAATCGTTCTAAGACGTCGTGACAGAATATAAAGGTTTATCACTAAAACATAATATGTTATCTAGCGTTATCACTTGGCACCATTGATCACGCATAGATACAGCGGCGATACGCGCGTAATTCAAACAATCATTATTTAGAAAGTCTGGAACGCGTCCAAAATTTTCCGGAAATTCATAGGCATGTGCGAGAATATTTTTCCACATTCCGTTCTAAATATATTTGTGACGATACTATATACTGACAATCGTGCGATGTGACGTTGGCTGACGCAGCGCTGCCCACGTCAGCACCCACTGAATCACGCGCCGCTGCCTCCGCCCCACGGCTGCTGCCGCGGCGCGCCGCGCGCCCTCTTTCATTTCAGCTTTGGCATTTATAGCGTGCTATTCATTTTGTTCACCACTATACTATATATACGTGTCATAAACCATTTGGGGACTTTATGATAAATTCATCAGCTAATTAATGTAAGAGTACGCAGAAATAAATCAGAAAAAATAAGACATACGGATTTACAGCTACGTATCACATTATAGTTATTTATCGACAGAATCCATTTAGTTTAAGATTGTGTGTAATTATGAACAAAATAAAATAGTTTTAAAAATAGTTTTGGCGATTATAAACAATGATTCGTTAACACTAATACAAGAATAAAATGTTTTTGGCAGGTGTGGCTATCTATTTCTGTGCTCAGGTCATCTGCACTAGTATCACTTATAATAATTATAATCTACATCTACGTTTATTAGAACATACAATGTATTGTAATTTCATTACAGGAAAGCACACGTAGAAAAAATAAATAGGTTTATATTTTAATCACAATTGTATAAATATTGAAAAGTTGATACAGGTTACGAACAATATCTTGTATTTCTTTAATAGTTAACCTAAGATGACTGGTAGAGACTAGAGAGTACTAATGATATTAATTAAATTCGCTCAGTGGCATCAAGTGTAATATTCTAAATAAATTATAATAAAAATTTGATAACGAATGAATGTGAAGGAATTAACAACTGAAATTAGTATAAAAACTCTTCAGCTGGAATCCAATGGGGATAATAATGATAATTCGAGAGAATACGTTTTCAAATTGTTGAACATTATGACGTATTGCGTCTATTAGAGTATTACCTTTACAGTTAAATTCATAGCAACAACGGCGACCCTACAAGCCTGTAATATTGCGCTAGAGCCCGTTTATTTAATGGTATACTTTTACTTATCGTAGGAGACCACTAAAATAATAATTTTGAAAATTCATCCTTTTGAGGATTAGGTTTCATGGAACACGCGGCTGGTTAAAATAAAGCACTATTTTTTCATAGCATTATTTCCTTCAAATCCCGACCTAAAAAGGAAAACTATGCAATATGTAATAAATTATATATATTAATTATGGTTATAAAAATATTGTGATTTATTAGTAAATGAAGCGTGCATGATTTATTCGTCTACTTTGATTAATTATTATGAAAAACGTTGTACATAACTAATTGGTAACATGAGTACAAACAATTTATATTGTGCTTAAATATTTACAGTCTATATTTACTCAATATCAATATTTATAATGTTCGATGGAAAATATTTTCCCCTATACTTAAATCTTTCATATTTTAATAATAATTTAGTAAATATATAATTTTTGTTTATGTTAACTAAAATTGATTATTTTTTCCAGCAAAAGCCGAAGCCTAGCAGCTTTTATAATTGTTCATAATAAAAATGTATAGTTATAATATACCTATTAAAAAGTAAAAGGATTATTAGGTACGGTTTTCTCCTGAGAGGCAAAATCGAGTGTCTCCGTCTCTTTTTTATGTATATATTATTTCTATTTACAAAATTCTTATATAAAATATAGATTTAAAAGAGAGAAATACTTTAAATATAATTTGAGTAGTGCACGCGTTTATTTGATGTAGAGTCACATTGGGCCACAATTATAATTATGTAACTAAATTTATATTAATAGGAACGTATGTTTATGTAATATTAACATAATAATAAAAGTAGTAATCACATTTTTGGCTCCGTAATATGGCTAATCATGATGAATAGGGGCCAGAGCCCAGGGGCTAGCGAACTCTGAGCGATTTCTTTTTTGAAACTTATAGGAATAGGGAAGCCGATTTTCCGTGTATGTTTTTTAAAGTTATATTTGCAGGAACTATGCATGTTTTTTCTATTAAATATATTGTATATAAAGTTGACATGATAATTGTGTTTGGAACTTGAATGCATCAGTGATTAGATTTGGTGGGAATAGCATTGTGTACCGTTGATAGAGTTGCAGCAAACTGACTTATTTTAGAAGTACATATTTTAATATTGATTGCAATATATACTTTTTTTGTGTGACAAGAAGTATACGTATTTCGACGTTTGTATTTCATATTTCTCTATACGAAGACGATAAATAGAAGTGTAGAGTGAAATCTTTTATAGACATTGGATGCTCATTTTATATACAGTCCATTTGGTGAATGGCATATACATACCAGAAGTAATATAACCGGAAATCTACTTTGGTAGCGTGGTTGTATTACGGTACGACTGCAATACTGAGGTCTCGGGTTCGATCCCTGGATCGGGCAAAGTGATATTGGATTTTTTTATTCAGAATCAGCCCGGAGTCTGGTATTTGTGCTCGATATGTGCGATAGGCTCGCCCCCTATCACATAATGGGACGGAACACGCACCGTGCACTAGTTTCACCTCTGCCTACTCCTTCGGTGATAAAAGGCGTGATTTTGTGCATGTGTATATTGTTATAAAACCGGAAATACTGACGCCCTCATAAGAATAAATGCATAAAAATTCAATTATAGGCATGTTTGGTGGGGGTTTTCAATATACATTTTCAATTATCTATTATAGATAAAAAAATATGACATAGATAAAAAATTATTTTATTTTTTTAAATAGGCTTCTTTAATACTTAATATCATCTCACACACACACACACACACACACTCACGCCTTTTATCCCCGAAGGGGTAGGCAGAGGCGAAACTAGTGCACCCACTTTTCGCCGTTATTCCGTCCCATGATGTGATAGGGGGCGAGCCTATCGCCATATCGGGCACAAATTCCAGACTCCGAGCTGATACTGAATAGAAAAATTCATTATCACTTTGCCCGACCCGGGGATCGAACCCGAGACCTCAGCATTGCAGTCGTTAATATCATCTCATTACCTTTGATTTTAATTTATAACCTAAATAATAACATTTCAAGGATATCAAAATTACTCATACACAAATATAATATTTATAACTAATGATTTTATCTTCAAGTTCCACGTAAAGATAAGTTTATTATCGTTTGATAATTTATTGTGTAAACCTCCTACAAAAAAGAAATATATATTTCTAAATTGAGATTTATTTTTACTAATGCGATTGTGAACACGGGTCCGTTTGTGCTAGCTGCTAAGGCGACCAGTGCCGCGGTGGTTAAAAACGAGCAATGTGACTCATTGTTGAGCGACCGCCTCCGTGTAAAATACAAACAGCAAAATGTCCAATGTATAAAAATTATATTTTCCTTTTAGAATATTATTATCGGCGTTAGGGTTTTTCTTCGGGTTATAGTTGTGAAGCTACTTAATTAAAATAATAATTCTTTATATAACCAATTTAAAACAAAAGGTTATGAGTAAATGGAATTTCATAACCACAATTACGATAGCTGTCTTAGTAGGTATCTACTATTCCCGAAACTGATTAGCAGTGGCGTAACTACATCATCGGGGGCCCGTGGCAAATTCATTGGATGGGGCCCCAGTAAAAGTTGTCACGGCCCATAATATTCAACAAATAAGTCATGTATACCCTCCTGTATCTGAGTTCGCGGCCTGTCGGGTCGGGGAGGCCGGTGGCCCCTTCGGGCCCGGGGCCCGTGGCATTTTGACACCTCTGCCACCCTGTAGTTACGCCACTGCTGATTAGGTTCTATGCAACTTTTTATTTACGTACCTAGGGCCTTAGACTAACATCAAGGGCTTAATTTGAATGATTGTATTAAAGTATTGGATATTTTTTTTTTTTTGTTTTTTTTTTGTTATGTAAGTTTTTGAACCAAAATATGTGTAAAATATTCCCCTGGTTTTAAATTAATTACATAGAATAACAAAATAAGGAGGTGGTATAAAAATGTTGTGTCAGTAGAGAATAGAGATGTAACATCATCTTTGTTCTGTGTGGATGAGTAATAATTGGTGTTACGCGTCGCAACAGGTCTCGACATGACGTTCGAAAACAATCGCACTCTTTGGGACCTCACGATAACCTCCACTCGCACATTTAAAGGTTAAAATCTTTTTATTGCTCACACTTACCTACACAAAAATTTTGCATCCAAATTCACGTCGGCCGTCTTTCACGACATTAAAGTTACTGCATTTTTATACGTAACAGATACGAGCTCCTTCCTTTTGAAACTTAATCCGGAAATAAAATGCAACTGATAACTATAATATGGCAATGGTTGGTTATTTCAGGTGATTTACGGCAAAAAGAGTATTTTATTTGAAGGAGCTCAACAATATAATAAATTGCCAAAAAACCTTAAACATACAAAATCTATATTTACTTTAAAAAAAAATTGACTAGCCATTTTCAATTTTTACTTTATTCAGTCAGTAACTAACAAGTACAATTGTACGCCCACTTGCATACAGATATTTACCGTCTTATAACTAGCCTAATCGATTTCAATATTTTGTTTATTTTAATTATAATTGTATCTTCTCTACATGTGATTTTTTGTAATCTTTGAGGAAATAAATGTCTATACATAAACTGCGAACGGCGCAGCATAATTATTTGCATTACTTAATTATAGGTACCTTTTACTTATAGACTTAGGTTAAAAAAATGATATAAGAGGAATTATTTTATTGACCGTAAAATACTATCAGTTTGTCCGTATTTGGAATTAGTCAATAAATTGTCGTTATCAGTGACAATGTCGCAAAGTTCAGCGTTCGGAGAGCAGCGCGGTATGGCGGCGGCGCGGCGTGGCGCGGCGGGGCGACGCGCGGCGGCAATCGCGGGCTCACGTCACGCGCATCATACCTTCTTTATCGTTCACATGTTTTGTTTCACCACTGTTTTTAGGCTTGGATCATCTTTAAACCCCCTCGAATTGACAATTACGGCATTACAAATTACTAATCCTTACCAAAATTGCCAAAGGTGAAAAGATTTAGTTTCATGTTTAACATAAGTAGCATGATTGTTACATGAACTACGGTGTATCTAACGTGTATATATGAATTGAATTACTTCCATTGGTAAATAGTGAGCGATACTTTTGCCGACGAAAAATAAATCGATGATTTGATGTGCGACGGAAGGCTGCGTTACGTCAGAGGAAACGCTTCTATTTAATGGGTTGTACGGACAAGACATGCGCAGATAAAAAGAGAAGCGGAAATGTTCGTCCGTCTGTCAATGCGGCGACAATGTCGTGCTATTTGTGTTAAACGAGCGATTTATTTCAGTCGGTCGCGGCGTGAATGTCCTCGGCGGAATTTCGGCCGCAAGGAATCCGCTAGGTTGCAGTGGCCGCGAGGCCGAGATCACAGTGAGAGTGGAGCGCGATGCCGCCGGCGCCGTGGTAGCCGATAGGCGCGGACGTTCATTGCCAGGCGCCAGCCGCCAGCCGCCTGCGCCCGTCGCAGCGCCGCCAAGCGCCCGCGTGCCGACACCCCCTCTATGACAATGCCATTCGTGATCGTGCATAAGGAAAATTCGAGATGTTGCTGACTCATCACCCCGTTCACTGACGCCACTACACCACTAGTTGGTTAACATGTTTTCCACTAAAGTCCACGCTTATATGCTGACTGACAGCTGACGTGTCGGCGTGGTAAAATTTATGGTGGTTGGTGCAAATTCTCTTACCTTGTGTAAGTTGATCATCCACACGAGTCGAGCCGGCACGGATAAACAGGGCGCAGGGCTCTCCATACAGCGCTCACAAACAGTATTGTGCACAGTAAATATCCGACCGTAAATCACACTAAACGGCGCGGCGGCATGCGGCGCGGCCGCCGGCACGACGCGGCCGGCCCTCGCAGCGCAGGAGTGCGGAGGCGCGCGCGCTCACTCACGTCAAGCAGACCGGCGCGCACTCACGGAACTGACTGCGTCGGCGCTCCATTTGGGTCACTGTCATACGGTGGTGGGTAGTGGGGGACACACATTCGCCAGTTCGACTCTGAAAAATTAGCGTCTCGCGAATATGTTTCATCGACGCGAGCGTTTTCCCCTGGCGACATGCACCAATCGGCCGCGTTTGAGTTGCGCCGTTCACTTATCTCCGGTTTTCGGCGGTCGTTGCCATCGCGAATATGCGACTGTACTCTGTGACTGGCTGCTCGCGACTGATGAATGTTGTAACACCTGTAGAGACACTGCTTCTACCATAGTCACCAGCCGACACGCACACATTTCAATGTAATTAAACTTTTGGCCATTTCGTGCAGGCAGTTTCAGCTCTTGTAATTCTTTACTTATTACTAAGTTACTAAAATCTTCATAGCTATGCGCTGTATTTTGGTATTCATATTGCATTGACTTTATTATTTGTCACACTAACAAAGTTTTATCTTTTATATACCACCACAACTATCAACCACATCCTCTGCAACTTCCCCATCCTTTGTAAATATTCGCATACTTCCTTCCGCACGCCAAATGTGTGGGACTTGTCGAGCCATTTAATTTAGACATTCAAACAAACCTAATGGATTTTATGAAAGATTCTTAATGCGTCTCTATATTATTGTAGAAGCTCAAATTATTGGGAAAAAATTAGAACTGTACTCAGAAGCTAAGAAGGGGATGACTGATGGTATAAATTTTCTTTACTTATTCAAGATCGCGGCGCCGTTTGGTCTATCTCGTCTGCGTGGCGTTGGTCTTGGAGAGAAAGTTGCCGAAGAAGCATTCAATCAAATTGAGATACGCGCTCGCAGTCGATCGAAAAGTATCGAAAGGTAGGACTTATGAGAAAGCGGTCGACAGCCGGTGTCGAAAAAATATATTCATCAACACTTGATCTAGATAATATTTGACTTTCTTAGCTGTGAATATTTTTAATTTGATTGTCTTGGTTTTACGGATAATTTACAGAGCGGTAGCCAAGATGCTTGTCTTATTAACGGTAATAGACAACAAAATAATATATAATGCGATAAATATATTCTATCTATAAGTCTATCGCAAAGATACGTCGTACCCATACGTTTATTAACGCTTGTGGAAAAGCATCTTGGCCACGGCCACAGGCATGAAAAATTTGCAAACGTAATATATTACTATATTTTAAATGTTCATAGCCGTAAAGTATGTTAAAATACTTGATAATTGAAACAATGGCAGACCTGAAGGCCACGGCGCGACGTATTCTATAAATCAAATAATCTTAACTTTCGCTTCTTATGCATTCATAGAATAACTCTTCATTCATTCACATTCTTTTGACGGTTTATCCAGTGTCTAGTAATAGTATTTGCATTAGGAAAATAGCGCTTTTATCTGTACACTTTTTATGACCACCGATCTTTTGTAGTTGTTGTTGAATAGTTTCCCTTATTGTTTCTTGTGATCTTCGATTCTTGGGAGGGAAGGCAAAAGTACACAGTTTTTATGATTTATTTATATTTGACTGCACCATTATTTATCTAGGCCTATTTAACGCTAACTGTATCGCTGATTATACCAGTTTAACAGTTTAACCAATGATATGATTATGAAATTTTAATGAGTTTAACAACAAATTCAAAAATGTTAAGCTTGTATGTCACAGGCATGAGGTGGATTACAAAACCATATTTTTAATTATTTATTTTCTTACAAAATAGATGTTTACAAATTTATCTAACTTATCTAAGTTAACTTTATTAATTATAATAAATCTGAAATTCTTTAAGCGTTGAAGAGTATTATTTCTTGATATTATAATCAACTATAATATCAAGAAGGAAAGTAATAGATGGGTGCCTGCTCCCTTGTATGTCATATGGATCACAAACTTGGATATTCAACAATTATGCAAGAGACAAAATACAAAAGGCCCAGCGTGGTATGGAAAGGAGTATTCTGAATATTAAATTGATGGATAAGAAAACATTACCAGGTTGAAGAGCCCGAGAGCGGGCTTGAGGACCGTTGCGGCAGTGCAACCTGTCTTCTCAAGATGGCTTGACAGGCGCCACGGCGCGCCGACATTCCGTCTGACACAGGTGCTGACGGGCCACGGGTGTTTTGGCTCGTTTCTGTGTCGGATCGGAAAAGAGGAGTCCGCCGTGTGCCACCATTGTGGCACATCAAAAAGTGCACCATTGTTAATCAAACTTGTACGTGTCATGTAATTTGGATAAGTTGTATACACTTCTATTTGGATTCTGATTAGTCATTAGATCCATTGTATTGTAATTTAGATTTTTTATTATCAGTTATCTGTTTAGTTTATCTTTCTAAAACTAAATAAAATAAATAAACGCCCGCGAGGACACGGTCCAACACACTCTCGAGGAGTGCCCAGCCTGGGACCTACAACGCAGCGCTCTTAGAGCAATCGTCGTAGGAGACCTCTCGCTGTCAGCCGTAGTGTCCGCCATGGTTGGCCGTGGTGTCCGCCATGGTCGGCGGCTGCAGGTCATGGCGAGCGATGTCCTCCTTCTGCGAGTACCGAGCGGGATAGTGAGCAGAACGATCCCGCCCCCAGAGGAGACAACGGAGGCGCCGGGTGGACGACTGACCGTTGCCTCATGCCCTGTGGTCCGGGCGCACCTAAAGAATTCTTCCACAACATCCCCTGCCTGTCGTAAAAAGCGACTAAATGGGGCTTCAAGAAAGTCGCGGTGAGAGCAGTGGGGGGCTGCTCGCTCCTATTTGAGTGACTTCGAGGTGGTCGACAATGCGGGTGGTTGGTCTCCCGCTGTCGTAGACGCCATAGGCGTCCTTTAGAGTTCGGGGGCATCTGTGCCCCCTGATTAGAAAGGGCCGCAATGCGGCATTACACAGGAGCGATCCCGTGCAGCTATCTTAATGGGCATTGGGCCGTAAGACCGTGTGAAATCAACATAACCGTTCCACTCACCCCCCGGTGGTGGTAGCGATAACGCGTTTTCCCCGCGAAAAAACAAATGTATGAGAAAACATGAGTTAGCAAAAGAGAAAAAACTAAAATTATATATACTCACACACACACTCACGCCTGTTATCCCCGAAGGGGTAGGCAGAGGCGCAACTAGGGCACCCACTTTTCGCCGTTATTCCGTCCCATGATGTGATAGGGGGCGAGCCTATCGCCATATCGGGCACAAATTCCAGACTCCGGGCTGATAGTGAATAGAAAAACTCAATATCACATTGCCCGACCTGGGGATCGAACCCGAAACCTCAGCTTTGCAGTCGTAGTGTAATACAACTACGCCACCGAGGCAGTCCTAAAATTTTATACCTTTTCCAACATATGAAAGGCCTGAAGTGGAAGTGGGCTGGCCACGTGGCAAGATTAACAGATTGATATGGACACAATTGGTTACAAATTGGTTGGGCCCCAGTGGTAAGCGAATCAGAGGGCGGCCTAGAGAACCTTGGGTGGACAAAATTAAATGTAATACTGGAGACGACTTGCCAAGAAAATCTCTCTGCTTTTGGGCAAAGGGCAAAGTTGGAGAAGGCGCAAAGTTGGAGAAGGCGGTATAGACCCGCCATTATATATTTTTTATAAATTATTTACATGTAATCTATATAGCTAAGTTGAATAAATAAAAAGGCTTTACTATTATCATCTTGTATCTTTCCTGCAGGAAATCACAGCACGAAGACCGGTCCTTTTGGAAGGTTTGCGTGGGTATATAATATATGGATCCAACACGTAGAGGCCCCTTAAAGGTACTGAAAGTTTTTTTGGTAAATGGTGTTTTTTAGAAATTATATTTATTTATGCGAATTAGATACTGTTGATTTATGCTCAATATGGCGATAGGCTCGCCCCCTATCACATCATGGGGCGGAATAACGGTGAAAAGTGGGTGCACTAGTTGCGTCTCTGACTACCCCTTCGGGGATAAAAGGCGTGAGTGCGTGTGTGTGTGTGTGTACATACTATGGAAATATTAATAATATTTTTATAGGTAAACAGTTGATTTTCATAGGATAAAAGTCCCGCTATACATTTCCCGGGCCGAATTGTAAATCTTAACTATTCTCGAATCCACCTGAAGACACAAAAAAAATGTCATTAAATCGGTCCAGCCGTTTAGGAGTTCATTGACATACACACCCACAGAAAAACTACATATAGGTATAAAGATTAATATTAATACAAAAGGTCACTTATATTATAGCCATCCGTCCGAAATCCCCCGGATTTGTCCTAGTTTGAAGGGCGTCCGGGGGCCGTCCGGCAAGGGTTTTAAAAAGTATCCGGGTGTAATCCGGACACTTTTGTTGTCAGAGGAAATCCATTTATTTATAGATAAGGGATAAATTGAAATAAATCTTAGTTAAAAAATCTATTCATAATAACCCGCATTCAAGAAGGCACGGCAAAATATTTTTTCAGAGGTGTCCGGTGAAAAACACATATTTCACCCAAATGTCCGGGATTTTTGACGTCTTTATCGTCGTGTCGGCAATTTAGGTGATGGCAGCCCTACGTATATATGACCACAGACATTTTTATTGGGAGTAAAATCAGTTATGAAAAATAAACAAAAAAATAGGAATACCGTTGAGGAAACTAATTCTAGTTTATTTCCGTCTAAATCAATATTTAGTTCGTTTTTATTACTCAGTAGCAAGAATCGGACACATTTAGTTTTTGCCTGATTCAACAGTAAATTGGTAGCTGAAAATCACAAGGTGTGAAACTCGTCACAGTAGCCGACGTAAGTGTGTCGCGTTTCGGGATCAGCCTATGCATATGTATCCAGTTTCAAACTGGCACAATTTCGTCGATTGTCCAGTGATTATCATCTTTCGTCAGTTGATACTCTGTCGGATCTCACCCCCCCCCCCCCCGCCCCCACCTTGACGAGGCCGCATAAAAAAAAACAATCGCAATACGAAACGCAAGAACAAGTTTTTTTTCTTTTTACTAATTAATGATGATGAGCATGTTGCTCGCCTGATGGTAAGCGATAAGACCGCCCATGAACAGGAGCAGCACCATACAGAACTTTTAATTACAAAGTATTGCGTGAAACTCCATTGTACTCGTCACCCTGAGACATTAGATTTAGTCTAATAATGTCCAGTAATTGCGCTGGGTTCAATGTTCTTCAAACCGGAACATAGCAGTGCTTGCACATTGCTACTTGCCGTTAGAAATGGACATTGAGGTGGTACCTATCCAGGCGGTTCTCGCACACAAGAGACCACCAGTAAAATAAGGTAAGCTGAGCTGTAACAGCAGCAGATTGTTGCAGGTTGTTATTCATGCTGGTTTTCTGTGAAACAGTGATACTATTCTACTCAATCCGGTCTAATCTGCTGTAGACAACTAGGACTACAGAGTGAACCTATCCCTTTCTAACCCCCGACAAAAAGAGGGGAGTTATAAGTTTAGGGTGTGTATCTGTATGTCTGTCTGTGGCATCGTAGCTCTCAAACGAATTGACCGATTTGGACGCGGTTTCTTTTGTTTGAAAGCTGATGCGACTACGATGGTTTTCAGCTATAATTTATGAAGATCTGTTCAAGCGTTTGAAGATTATCAGCTCATTCCCAACTGGAAAAGTCCGAATGATTTTAAATTTGGTGTACCTACTGTGACTGTGGATATATTTTTAAACATGAGGTGATGCTGCAGCATCAAGTAGTCTACGGGATACCCAACTCCTTAGCAACTTATAGCAGATATAGTGTGTTTGGGCTCATAAGGATGGGCTCAACGAGTAGGTGATAGATAGTTGATTATCAAGGACCCATGATGGAGAATACAGTAATTTAAAAAGTTTGAAATAAAAATTAAATTTAAATTTAAATAACCCCCAGCACAAAAAAATCTCTAAAATAATAATAGTGTCTTTGTCGTTTAATTACTAGTAATATTTTGACCCAAGCGACCTCACGTCGGGGGACCGAACTCCAGACCAGGGAGATGAAAATACTCCTTTAGCGGTCCTCCGACGCGACGACGATTGGGTCAACATATTACTAGGTACTTAAACGACAAAGACACTATTATTATTTTACTTTTTAGAGATTTTTGTGTCGGGGTTATTTTAAAATTTAATTTTTAAACACATGTCATGAACTGCCTTAGTTATTAACCAGCCAGTATAGTTGTATATGCACTATTTTCTTTCGGTTTGAAGGACATTGTAGCCAGTATAACTACTGGACATAATGAGACTTAACATCTTATGTCACAGGATGATGAGTGCAGTGGAATGCCACACAGTACTTTCTATCTCAAGGAGCTGGATAGTGTTGCTACTGTTCATGGATGGTCGAATCGCTTATTATCAGGTGAGCGGTATGCTCGTCTCGTCATTCAATGCAATAAAAAAAAATCTTTTAGGGCCAATTGAACAGCTTGCTGATAAACACTATTTGTCACATAAATGTGTTAGCCACCCGAATACAAAAGTCCCACTCTAATCTATGCTTCTAGATTAGAGTGTAACTTTTATCTTTGATTGGCTTAATTTTTTTATGTGACGAATAACTTTTCTCTCATAACATGTGAAACTATACTTCTTGGTGTAGCGGCAATATTAGCGGCCGGGACTGTAAGGTGATAAGTTTAAATAAGATATTCGAAACGTTTTGCGTGGCGTTTATAAACGACTCGCTCGTAGTCGGATCCTCCAGAGGAGATTCATATCTTTCCTGCGGTATATAAAGCGGCGATAGCCTAGTTGGGAGTGGAACGGACTACCGAGACGAATGGCAGCAGGTCAAAACCCAGATGGCAGTGTCCTAGACTATGACTTCTGTTTGCTTGTCGATATGAAATTTTTGTTCGTTTTAAAAATGTTGTAGTATTTGGCTACCTCAATTACCTTAAAACTCCGCGGTGGCCATCTTCGGCGCATTAGGGACGGCTGCGGGTTTCCTCCGACTCACGTCTAAGTTGTCGTACGCAACCGCCCCTGCGCGTACCGCTGTTGCGGTCCTTCTCCTGTTGTTGCGGGGGCTCAGAAGCCCCCGTACACCGAAGGACGCCCTTGGCGTCCGAGGCAGCGTGAGACATGCTGCCGTCCATCACGGGGGTCACAGAAGTTGGCTAGACTAATAGGTGGACGGCCCCTCCCACTCACCCGTGGCCCCCGGAGGCCCCTATTAGTCGCCTTTTACGACAGGCAGGGGATACCGTGGTGGAATTCTCCAAACGCCCCCAATCCACAGGGCGGACCTCAATTACCTTGGGGTGGGCACTAAGCAATTCCAGGGTGAGCACGGACCATCCGTCTCTTTACACCCCCCTCTTTATACGCCTATGCCACTAAGGGTTAATTGTTAAATATTACTCATTAATGTCAATGAATGGTAGATGAGTAAATTTTTTGACCCATAAATCGTTCAGGTAACACTTACGGTAGGGTTTTTAGCCTAACCCGTAAAAATAATTCGGCGTAAACTCATTTCCGTTCCTGCCCATGATGTCCCAGCATCAAGGGGTGGATATACCTAGGTGTGAGTGCATTAGTTGATCCCTTAGTTGATGAATAGTTTAACTTATACTATCAAT
Organism: Lapara coniferarum; assembly: GCA_949316025.1. NCBI lineage: Eukaryota > Metazoa > Arthropoda > Insecta > Lepidoptera > Sphingidae > Lapara > Lapara coniferarum. The sequence goes on along the minus strand of OX438921.1, from coordinate 33,621,972 downwards.
GTATCCCATTCTCCTACTATTTTGGCTGCTTGAATATTTGAAATCGAGATTCATACCATTATTCATAGTGGAAGCAAATATTTGTTTTAGACAAAGTTAGTCAGTTTAGTAACAGTTAAAATTCTTTGATGCAATATTCTTTTGTTGCTAGTATAATGCACTAGTTGTGCCTCTGCCTACCCCTTCGGGAATAAAAGGCGTGAGCGTGTGTGTACGTGCTAATGTATAATTAATGCCGGCATTGTTCATATCTAGTTATTGCAAATAAGATATGTTTCATACTGTTAATAAATTGTTGAGAGAGAACATTCTAGTTAATACATTGTTAGAAAACTTGATGGTTATCATTGTAATAACAAATGCGCATGAAACAACTGTAATTAGAATTTTGATTATTATTATAAGTATATAAAAGCCACTTTTAAATGTCTTGGAATAATATTTTTCATAATAATTTGTGTTTTCTCCTTACTTAATCTTGCATCGCAGAGAAGATTGTCATAATATTATATATCAATTTGTATATAAGAAGTTAATAGTTATAGCTACTTTTCATCAGGTATTATAAGGTCCTTACTATTACTTATAAGTAATATTATATCTATTACTATACAAAAAGTTTCTATATCTCTACGAAACAAACAGATTTAAGTACAATCAAAAGTAATCCAACATACTTCTTGAGTATAAAAGAACAGTTATTTATTAAACCAACACAAATATAGATAATGTAAAATACATCAACATCTCACTTACCTGCTTTCAATACATTTATATCGCGCAGACGACAGATAGTCCGAACCCCACACGTCGTTACATGTCAGACAAAAAGTTACTATCGGTCCGTGACTCGCGTCCAGTTCGGCAAAATGGACGAGTCATTGGCGTGACTACAACACTGTTTGGCAACACATTAAGTATGACTCGAACATAGTCTGATTGAAAAAAAGCGCGGCAAAATCATGGCTGGCTGGGCGGGGCGCGGGGCGGGACAGGGCGTAGCGCCCTCGGTACCGCCCCACTGAGTCACCGCGGGTGCGCTCGCGCAGCTCGTAGGATCAACCACTTGATAAACAGTCTGCAAGCAGCACTTGTACACTTCACACTAACACTTGCCTCTTACTTTCATGGTATAACCAATATAATTGTACACCATACAACATATCTATTATTCAATGATTTATATCTAAGACCTTGTATAATATAAGTTTCGGTTTGTTTACATTTTCTTTAGGAGATAGCATTGCCTTGCACATAACTGATTGCTTGCACAAAGAAACTAGTTTTCACTAAATATAGCGAAGATAAAAATTAGTTTAGGTGATATGTGTCATAATAAGAATATTATATCTTTTGGTAAGGATATCGTGATAATAACATTTCACATACCTAGTAAGATGTTATAAGCAAAGAAAATAGATAAAATGTTCGGTAACTACTCTAGTTACTTTCTTGATATTTTGACTAGTTTTCAAAGATCTGGCTTCTATTACATTTACTATATTACGTTTTGTTTTCATATGATGCTTAAAATATGAATCACTTGATAAATAGTACATAATTTACCAATTGGCATCGTATTTCAGTAAAATGTGTGATCCTGCTTTGATCCTAATTTTGACACATTTTCGTCTTCCTTTTGAACGACGTCATGTAGTGATGACGTCAATCATTATAACAATCACTATTAATACTGACCAAGTATGGATCAGATTCCGTACATCATCAGGCTTTATCATTATATAAAAAAAACACGTACACATGAATTGCCAACCTCCTTCCTTTTTGGAATTTGGTTAAAAATGGTCAGACAGGCGTAGGCTTAAGTAGGGTTTTGTACGAAGGGTATCGTGAAAAATTTACATAATTCACAACTCATCTTCCGAGATGACACTGGATTAACGTATGACATACATTAATATGACTGCCTCGGTGGCGTAGTTGTATTACAGTACGACTGCAAAGCTGAGGTCTCGGGTTCGATCCCCGGGTCGGGCAAAGTGATATTGAGTTTTTCTATTCAGTGTCAGCCCGGAGTCTGGAATTTGTGCCCAATATGGCGATAGGCTCGCCCCCTATCACATCATTGGACGGAATAACGGCGAAAGGTGGGTGCACTAGTTGCGCCTCTGCCTACCCCTTCAGGGATAACAGGCGTGAGTGTATGTGTTTTATACATGAAAAAGCATTAAAAGTTATTTAGCGACACGCAGACTGCTAGAAGTATCTCTGGGGTTGCATAGTATCAATTAGCATATTTGTTTAATCACTTTTTAATTCAATTCTTTAGTTTATAGCTCCATCGCTGTCAGGCGAGTTTAATCACTTTAATAAGTTTTGTTATAAAAAGATGTGATTAAATACTGATCTGGTAGTGTACATTGTCAAGAACAAACACACTGTTTTTCCCATAAATTAGAAAACTCCTAATAAATAGGAAATATAATATCGTGTCTTACTGTCGCCATATTTATCGAGAAATCCTGCGAGATGTAATTTGAGCTTTAATTAATAACATAATATAGGGAAAATTTAATCCTACGTCCTTTCTCCCAGTGCTTTGAAAAGAATTATCATACGTTCGTTTTTAGTGTAATAATGTTATTCTCACAAATCTATAATTTAGATATTTATTGCATCATGCAGGCCAATGCCCGATCAATAAAACCCCACGTGACCCGAAGATATGGCTCTATGTAAAATGACTCTTGAGATATATGGTGGTAATATATACTAATAACTAAGGATCTCTACATAATAATTATATACGCCAATGATACATTTAAACCACAGTTTACAAATATGTATTAATTACATTTCAGTCATAAAAATCTCACATTCATTTTTATTGAACATTTTCATCTTGCTCTTAAGACTCTATTATATATTTCTAACCGGATTCCAATCCATTATGCTATAGGCATTGTCAAACTATTGATGAGTGACTCACGCGCCTCCAAACTGACTTCGAATATACATCCGTATAGTTTTACGTGCATTGGAATCTTTGATTTGTAATGCCTACATTACGTGTTTAGTAAAACAGCTTGATAATAGCTAGCTTGAGAAACAAGTAATGTATTTTATCGAGTTTTAGGGAACTGTATATGCCTAGAATTTTTTTATGCAATGGCACGTCAGAAGAGGACAAGGATTTCCTACATTTATTGTGAGTGGCCTTAGAAGCATGTATAAACTTGTTTGCTTTATGAGCTACATTAGATATGTATGTGTACATAGTTGCCAGAACGGCAATTAAACTGATCTAAATTTAGACTGTCAACTTGTTGATCGACAAAATTATGTTTATGGACTGTGGGTGATGTCGCGATTAATCTATAGGGAACGTGCACGTTGCATTGTAGGCTCTGCTATTTGCTGGCGCAACCGGAATCTTTCAACCTATCCATACTTGGCTTTGACGTAAAATATTCATATTAAAAGGATGAAAACTAACATCTAATTGGTTGATAATGTATTCCTCATCATCAATCTTGTGTCCTTCATTTCGTTACTTAACTTTCAATGATTTTTCATAGCTTGCCATAGATATTTAAGTTTCAATAAAACTGTTCACAATAATAATTATCATTTTATCGTGATCTATATATGTTATCAATCGATAACAATTTCAAGCAACTCAATATTTATTTTAAAAGCCAAATTTCCTGCTCTGGGTTACTTTTTTTAATTCCGAAAGAATCAGAAACATGTATGCGCTGTGGGTTTTAAAGGAAATTCATGGGAACTACAGAAGAATGAAGTTTATTTGGGCTATCGGATATGTAACAACAGCATATCTGCTTTCTATCGAACTGGCACATTCATGCTGTAAACAAATCGTCTACACACACACACACACTCACGCCTTTTATCCTCCATATTATCCTATTCCGTTCCACGATGATAAGGGGCGAGCCTATCGTTATATTGAGCACAATTTCCAGACTCCGGGCTGATACTCAGTTGAATAACCCAACAACACTTTGCCCGACCCGAGATCGAACCCGAAACCTCAGCACTGTAGTCGTACCGTAATACAACTACGCCACCGAACAAATCGTCTACAGCGTTGATATACCACTTTTAATCTTTACCATTCCTACATAATAACCTTATTATGTCCTAAAATATATGCTGTATCAGGGTCATCCGCATCCTACCTCGATTTTAATATCATAAAGCGTGTACACGTACAGTCAGCCACATAAGAAGCTGAACAAATTCAAAATTTCAAATCGCCTCTACGCGTTGAGTTTAATTGAAATATTTTTTTCTCTGTGTGAAGTAAATTACCGTTATTTTATTTTTGTGAAGAGAAAACGAATATTGGTAAGAACACAACAGTGTGTAGGCGATTTGAAGTTTTGAATGTGTTCAGCTACGTATGGCTGACTGTACATTCAGCAACGTAAGTTATAATTTTATATTATGTTTTTTTTTATACATTTTAATGGCCATGTAGTGCCTGGATAATGATTTTGTATTTTTATGGAATCTTGAAAAAGAAACAGTCGAAGGCGGGACTCGAACCCACGACCTCCGGCGTACCGTGCCGGTGCTCTTCCAATTGAGCCACCTCGACCCCGCCTTCGACTGTTTCTTTTTCAAGATTCCATAAAAATATAAAATCAATGTAAGTTATGTTCGTTCGTCAGTCACAATGAAAGATTAAGCACCTGATTTGGCACTAAAATAGACGACGGCCACTACTGTCCACATGTGACGTTTATCATCACGCTTATCGATGTAGGGGTGGAGGTCAGAGCTATCTTACGCAACCCGCTTTAGTTCTCGGTTTTTACCGTAATTAGTTACGATGAACTTTAGATGCATTGTTTATACTTACCTATATTAATTAAAAAGTTACTTCTAGGTAGGGCTGCCATCCGTCCGGACTTCCCCGGATTTGTCCTAGTTTGAAGGGCGTCCGGGGGCCGTCCGGCCGGGGTTTTAAAAATTGTCCGGGCAAAACCCTGACACTTTTGTTGTCAGGGGAAATCCATTTTTTATAGATGAGCGACAAATTGAAATAAATCTTAGTTAAAACTTCATGCATTTCCCCGCATTCAAGAAGGAGCGGCAAAATATTTTTCAGAGATGTCCGGGGAAATACCCATATTTCGCCCAAATGTCCGGGATTTTTGCCGTGTTTATCCGGCGTCGGCAATTTGGATGATGGCAGCCCTACTTCTAGGTGTAATAAGATGTGTCAAAACTTATGATACTATCCAAGTGCATTATTCTTAGATGGGTAGGTAATAAAAACAGGGTTCGAAAAAATCCGATTTTTATGATATAAATCAATAATCCGATTTTTAGATATATATCCGATATATATCGGATATACATCCAGGCTAAGAAAAAGAAGCAAATTTCATTCTGTAATTGAATTAAATTGAATTTTTAAAATAATATAAGTCCTTAAGTAGTAGTAAGTAAGTATCAAATTACCACATGTTTAATTAAAAATAGTAATGAAAGAATTAGTGTTTATTTGAGAAATAATTTTTTAACGAACACTTAGAAAATCAAGTACCTACCTATTCTTTTAATAATCTTAATTTGTTTGTGGGATAAATCAACTAATTTTAATAATATAATAATTAGAAAAACAGTAATGAGTCAACGTTTATCTAATCTTTCGATTGTCACGCTTGCAGGGATTCCCTAGAAAGTGAAAATTATTAACGCTAAGAGCACCAGGGAATCCTCATTTTTATTACCTCGTAAAATAAACCTTATATTATATGAAGTTAAGCTTTGAATTTCAATAAAAAGCTATCCGTCCTAGTTTAGTAAAAGGAATTTCCCCAACTTTTAACGAGGTTTCCATTTTAGGAAACAATCTAAATTATGCTGAATTGTAGTTTTTCGCTACGTGTTGCCAGGGTAAATATAATCTTTAAAATTTTTATTTCACTAGACAGGAAAAAATCAATTGACATATATAAAGATAAAAATCAATTGATATATATCGTGATATATATCATGATATATATCCGCTGATATATATCAGCGAACCCTGTATTAAAATATTGAATATAATATTATGAAAGAATTAAATTTCGAATTGGTAAGCCTGCAGGTGGTTATAATTCTAAAAAAATATTTTAATAATGTGTAATTAATGACAAGTTTCATATATTATGGTAAGATGAAATATGTGACAATTATAATATTATAAAACTCTTAATAACCCTCCTTCTTTCGCAGTCGGGTAAAAACAGTCAATTGCCTTGTGTCAACTATACTAAAAATTATAATTATCGTATTGATACACGAAATTATTGTTATGACATGACCAGAAACTGTAAAGATTTCATTTATCGTTTTCATACATTACAGAAAAAGATGTATCAGTCATCAATGCCTATTTATATTCAAGGTCTATGTTCCACCACCGCAATATGCTAGAACAAGTCATTCATAAATGACATCATATTATGCGTGAATGATTAAATTATTCATTGGTTTAAAACTACGCAGCCGCATTTGTAACACCGGCCACCGCAAACCACGATACGACTCATTAAGCGCTAGTGACACTAGTATGAAATTGTGCAGTGAAAACGAACGGGAAGAGCCAAGCTTGTATAATCGGTAATCCGAGAATAGGATTTGAGAAAATAAAGGAATGGTGTCATTAATTTAAAAATCACCAATTACAAATTAAATTGCTATATAAACAGCATTAAAGATTATTTAACTGATGGAATTATCTTCTCTGACTTTCTTAATAAATCATATCAGATTGAAATAAAAAAAAAAACAAGGAAACAGTTTAAAAGACAAAAAGTTGAATTCTATAAAAGCATATACTTATAGCATCCAGAAAACATACGTACATGTTAAGGATAATATTTGGGGCAGTAAACATTAGCAATTAATTTATAGTATCTAATCGCAGCCTACTGTGATCGTTTTTCCATCGCGCCTTATTTGCGCGAGCAGCCTTCGGCGTTCGGCTTTCAAATCCGCCGCGTACGTGACTCATTCGGGGGCAGCGCCGTAGAGCTGACGTCAGCCCGCGATCACATCGACTCTCTTGGCTTCACACCCAGCCTCTGTTGTACATTCCTTATAACAAATCAAAGGGCAGTTTGTGTTGATAATTTTGAAAACAGATAATGTAGAATATCGTTTCAAAAGGCGATCCAAAATTTTTATTAGCTGTCGTTGTTAACCTCAACCGGAGACTTTATGATACATAATATTTTGTACAAAACCTTCGAGTACTACAGGGGTACTATTATGTCCGATATTTTAAATATTATTCACTTAATGTGGGTACCTATTTTGTTAAACTTAATTATGACCAAGTCAAGAAACTGCTTCTCACAGTAAAGTTTAAATATTTTATTGAATCTATTTATCTGTATTACAAAATTAATTTCAATCTTATCTTTAAATTGTCAAAATGTAGCGGGGCTGCATGCGGTGCTTCGACCGGGTGGGGGTCAACGACCGCCAAACCGCGCCAATCCGCCATCTTGGATTCGTCACGGCGCGCGCGCTTTATGTCTTCAGCGAGAACCTGCCAGCATCATTCAGCTCTACTCAATACCATTTCGCGTGCAATAGTTATTTGAGACCGAGGTGCGTCACGTTATTGGCAACGACCATAATGTGCAACACAGTTTTAAATAAGTCGATTTTTATTTTTCTTGTAAATAGATCGTACTAGTTACTACGATCTTCAACATTAACGATTTTAAATGTATTTAATATAAACAAAAATGTTAATATCACATAGGTATCTTTGCCATGAAAATCTTATCTATTTATTATAAATGCGGATTTTTGTTAGGAGTAGATGTAGATACGCAGAAGGAAATACTGAACGAATTTTAATAAGTTTGACACACAGATAGGCCATATTATTATCCCGAATTAGCATAAGTATTTAGGATATTTTTATCCCCGTACTTGGCTTCTATACGAATTATTAAAAAAAAACATCTGTTCTTTTTTTTTAAATAGATAGCGCTATCAATTGATAAGAACAAGTATAGTGATTTAGGAACTTTTATAGTGGAAAGGGCTTTTCACTGGGCAAAACCGCCAGCAACGCTTAGTAGGTAGGAACTGTTTTTAAGAGCGCTCTTAATTTTTTCTTTCTTTGAAAATATTTTATTTATTTACACCTATTTATCTATGATTATGATCTAGGTTCACTTGGTACGTATATTATTTTGTTAATACATTCATACATAGTAATTAGCTTTAAAATTAGTGATTCTAATACAGGGCGTAAGGTTTTCCCTCTTGATTCAGCTGGGACTTGAGTAAATAAGTGCATTCTTAGTAAAATATTGTTTAAATAAACTTAAAATTATATCTAACATTAGGTTTTATTGAACTGGTAAAAGATGAATGGGAAATAATAAGGTAATGTAGGCTATTGTTGTTTGAAAATACCATTCACTCATAGTCTCACACGCTTCTTAAGAAAATAAGCATTTATAAACAACTAGCTTTTTCCGGGATAAAGGTCCCGCTTTATATTTTCCCGGGATAAGAAGTAGCCTATGTGTTAATCCAGGACATGATCTACCCGTGTGCCAAATTTCATCGAAATCCGATCAGTAGTTTTTGCGTGAAAAAGGAATAAACATCCATACATTCTTACAAACTTTCGCTTTTATAATATTAGTAGGATATTGCTAGTCGATACTCAATACTTTATAGCTTAAAGTTTAGAATGTAGACACCCACTAAAAGGATTTACCGATACATTGACAGCTAGAGGAAATTGGCAAAAATAAAATGGTTAAGAGAATGATTAATAATCTTGAAATAAAATAAAGTAAGGATTGTAAAAAGTTAGCATTAGCAAAATTTTATAGAAATAGATTGACGAGACGCATCTGTAAAAATAAAATAGAAACAATAACAATGTTTAATGATATGGCACGACAAGAACGGCAGTTATCAGATGATATGCACGGGCGCTTGCCGTCCTAGCAACAGTTGTCGAAATGTCGATTTCACTCACCGCATAAGGCCTTGGCGTTACAATCAAAGGCCTAATTTTCACCAAAATTACGTTATAATCGACTGTTGGAATATTTATCCAACATTTATCGGTGCAACACAAGTAAAAAAAAGTATATTTCGAAAACTAAGATGGGTCGTATTGAAAATTGCATGAGATTGCAATAATTTTATTTGAAAATACTTATGCCAATCAGATGTTCTTATACAATCGATTTTTACAGCACGATTGATATCGTTCTGGAATTGATTTAATCGGATCCCAATATCTAGCCGATACTCCAAAAACTAAATAAAAGCCATAGATTCGCACATTGCAAATTAAATCCAATAAGATATATAGCATGTAGGTGACATTCCTTGTGCAAAGGAGAAACTAGTCGGACAGCATTCAGGGCTCGCCCTTAACCGCCGCCGAGGCCGGGTACCGTTGCTGCCAATGCACTGGCAAACTCGGTTAGGGCTGGTCGCGAAAACTCAAAGTGAATGGTGTAACCTATCTAAGCTTAATTGAAATAGTTACGAACATTTGCACTATTAAAACATGTAAATATATAATGCGGAGTTTTACTATTTCATGACCTTTTAAATAGCTGTAGAATAGAAGAAAAATAGAGTCTTTACTATCAAGTAAACTCGTTATTGCTATGGGCAGAAATCAAATTGAAACCAGTATTTAGAATGCGAATTTTTGTCCATAGTAACCGATATTCCAAGTCAATGATATTCATTGTATTTAAAAGATTTTGAAGCTATTATTCTGGTAAGTGGTAATGTATTCTCTTCTTTATTTGTATCCCAAGAGGATGCAATTCATTTTGAACTTTGCGCAGTCTTCTATTCTTATGAATAAAGAATCATAGGCAACCCTGCATAGCACGATTCACCCAATACCATTCGTAAAGGTTGGCACGATCTGTCCTATTGGACTGGCTGCAGACATCGGCACGCAAAGCTAGCCTCTTAAGATGTTTGATTTACTCCATGTCTCAGTACTATATAGGAGGTTTTAATTTGATTTACTGGTCTATTGAAATCTGAATCTTGATATGACGTACGTGCGAACACTCTTAAGACTTTGATCGTTCAATCATTTGACATACCGAAACTCTGAAACGGCAAGTACAGAAAGTTTTTGTGAACTATCCCTGACACTGTTCAATCCTACTAATATTATAAAGGCGAAGGTTTGTAAGAATGTATGGATGTTTGGATGTTTGGATGTATGGATGTTTGTTACTCTTTCACGCAAAAACTACTGAACGAATTTCGATGAAATTTGGCACACGGGTACATCATGTCCTGGATTAACACATAGGCTACTTTTTATCCCGGGAAAATATAAAGCGGGACTTTTATCCTGGAAAAACTTCTTAAAGCGGGCGGAGCCGGGCAAAAGCCGAGCGAGCCGAGCGGGCAAAAGCTAGTATTTAATATAAATTTCATGATCTCTTAAAAGTTTTTACCGTAAAAGCAGAATATGGAATCCCACAGACAAAAAGCGTTAATTTTTTTCATTTATTCGTCAAATATTAAAATGTAGAGAAGATATCAAACTATATATTATACAAATTCCGATGCTATTTTTAATTTATTTCTAATTTAGATATCTGCGAAATTTATTCATTATAATATATACACTAGCTAGTTTTAAAGAACATAAAGCCAAATAAATATGACCATTTTAGCGTTGAATATAAAAAAATAGACTTCATAATATTTATAACATTTAATGACTGTTAATGTAACCTCTAAAATTTATTCTATTCATCTTTTCTTTATTTATATTTTTCATGGTAAGGACATGTCGTTAACATAAAGTTCTTACGAAATATTTATTATTTCACGTAGGTATACTTACTTATCTATACATGAATTAAATTAGTGCTTACCAAAAGCTCCAATAGCACCTGAATAAAATACTATGTTCACATAGCAAGTTGAACCATTATGACTTCTAAGCAGAATATTATAATTCTACAGTTTACATTTTATATGCTTGTAGAGTCTTCTGTGTGACTTGTAATAACTTGTCCCCGAGTAGAGACCACCCGTTTTAGTCGTGATCTAGGTACAGCATTTATCACTATGTCGAGCAGAAATTGTGCTTACGGTGTAAATGATTATTCTAATGGCTTACGGGATCTACCTAATATCATTTTCTGTCATGTGTATGTTAGAAAATATCATTAAATTACTCATTTGACAATCGTCCAAATGTTTATTCTTTACCCGTTGTCACCTTTGTTTCACATCTGTGGAGATATTTTTTTATTTATTATTCATCTATGATATTCATCAAGAGAGATATAAAGGTATGCCGTATTCGATAAAAATAATAGAAAACAACACCCACCATAATTTTATAGAGTAATAATTATTTCCTTACATATATTAGTGTTGTTGGATAGGATAAAATAAAAGCTGTCTCTGCCGGCCGTCAAAGATGCCGGGCTAATTAAGATTCAATAAGTGTTCAATGTAGCCTGTACGTGACATCCACGAGGAAGGAACGACCGGCCTTGAGGAATGCCGCGGGTATGGCTTGCGGCGCGGGCGACTGGAGCACTGCGCAGCGCCGCGCGTCCCTACCGCCAATCACCGTGCGATTCAATCACAAGATATTTCAACACATTGTTTGATTCGTATTCACATTTATGCTTTTATATCTCGTTATAGCGGTTAAATGGTAAAATGTTAAAGGATTTTTTTCCAAAGTTTTATTTCGCCCCTAATTAAATTAATATTCAAAGTATCCGTAAGCAAAAACGAGGCCCTTGAAGATATAGATCTATATGCCTTTCGCAATCATCTGTTTCACGCAACCGATATGCATATTTATTTTAAAAGTTTTTATATTTTTTTTAAATTTTATTGTTAAAATCGTCAAAAATATCTTACCTTACAATCAGATCTTACTTTTAGATTTTATTTGCAACGATCCATTCTCGCTGTCCTTTTTGAAAATGTACAATGAACTAAGGTATCTCGAGGTCGAGAACCTTTTGCTAAGTAATCACACAGACTGTTCGTGGCGTTAAGTTTAAGTAAATACGTACTACTTGAGTAACAGACCCTCAGAATCACTTCTTTATTGTAATCATAAGTAGAAAATAACGAATGTAGAGCGTTAGCTGCACCTATAATAAAAAGTCAATTACAAGAAACAAAGAAGAGTAGGAATTAAATGTTTTATGTTCACTATTAGAACTGTATAATAAAACTTAGGTTTACATTGTAATAGTATACATTGTAGTGGTACATAATATATATCTGTAGAAACGAGTATATCTGATTAACGTGTTATTTCATACAATTTAGTGAGTGCGCTGTACGTTGTTTGTCGCACGGAGAGTGACCGCTCCGTGGCCACTAGATAATGATGCAATTCACGGAGATTGACTCACCTCTTTGTTGTACCGGCTATGATTCAGTGCTGCTTGCGTGATGAACACATTTCTCTCATCCACAAGGTTGTTTTTATTTCTGTATTATGCGCATTAGACAGTCACATCACGAAAAAGTCCTACAAATGTTTGATTCGTTTACAGTTTCTAGAATATGTTAGCATTTATTTGTAATATGATAGCTTACATTATCGTGTTATAATACTTAAAAACCACAGAGCTATTGGTGCATAATGTTAGAGAGCAGCTAATAAGTAAAATTTGAAGTATTCAAGTTGATAATTAAATCAAGTTGGTACAAGCGTCAATGTCCCATTCACAGAGCGTGACGGGTAAACGGCTCTTTTACTTCATATAGATAATAATTATTTCGTGGCATGTTCACTAATTAAAAAGTGAATAATTTCTTTACGTCTTGTCCGTAGTCCACTAAAAATTATTCTGGATTTAATATCTTATTATCAATAAAAAAGTTGTTAGTAGTACTTAAAGACGCACTGTAAATTTAAATACCATTCATAATATAGGCTTAACAACAACAAATATATTGGCACTATTAAATTCTTAGAAATCGTTGTTTATAGAAATCGGTGAGTGTAGTCTTTTGATGTCATGGGCGTAGCGCTATATTATGTTCTATGTATTATATTGGTACAAGTATCTGAAAAATAAACTAGGTAACGTTTTAAATATGTATAATATTTTTGTTTTGTTTAGTTATTCTATATTGAACTTGTTAACAGAGTTTTTGTGTGTAGGATTTTTCTTTCTAATAACTTAGAGACAACCGTCTATTACAGGTAACAGGAAATGTAACTGCAGTTCAGTGGTGTGATTGTTCCCTGCATATAGCATAGAGCTTAGATCCTCCGTATAAGGGATTAATTAGCAGGTTAGCAGTGACAATACATGGTTAGATCAAAGCATCGGCACAGACGGTCGACCAGACATGGAGCGGTGGGCGCCGTGCGGCGGGAGGGGCGGGCCGGAGCCGCCGCCACCACCACACCGCGCCAGGGCGAAGGCCCAGTGGGGCGGGCAGGGGGGCCGAAGGCTGCGTTACGTCAGGCGGTCGCATCCGGGTTCGCGGCCGCCACCCGCCGCACGCGCCTCGCCACTCTATATTGTCTGAAGCCTGTGCTGGATGTAGGCAGGTCTCAAACAAAAAAAAAACTAAATCTAGTCCTAAACCGGACATGCTCACATTGTATACGCTACGTGTTAAAAGATTGAAATGTATTCGCCACATAGAGTCAAAATTGATGATTTAATTAATGATACTATATATCGTATTACAAATGTTTGACACTGTGTTTACGATTTGTAACTTTTAAAAAATCACCCTTATTCCATGCTTTACGTCAAAATTGATAAATAAGATTTTGGTTCATGTCAGAAGTGATTGTAGATTCATGATACTCAATTGTAATTTTAATTACAAGTGCTATTTTTGGCATCAATTATCCGATAGAGTCTCTATCTTTTAAGATCTTTACTTATACTTAAGAAACATTTGCGCGTTGTAATCTTTTGTTTGTTTTTTTTATTTATCGAACTTAAAGAAGCTTTTGGTATTGATGTCGGGCTTTAAAATCTAACCACGCTTAAACCTTATGGATATTAGAGGGGCAAAACTATGGATCTCGGATCCATTAAAAAGAAGTTTTAGACCCCTCCATTTATAACAAACTTTTTAAAAACATTCATTTTAAGGTTGTTAAATGCTCTAAGTTTATAAATGTCGTATGTAAGAAAAGTTAAATTACACAAATACCAAAATCGGAGGACTTTAAAATTATACGTTTTGTTACAATGGCCTAGATTTTGGGGGTACTATCGAAATATACATAAAGTACCTAGTTACAATTTTAAGCCCGTTTTTGGACATGTCCTTTACATGCCTCCAGTTAAAAGAAAATTCCATTCCATAATTTGTTAAATATTTTTATACTGGAAGAGTTAAAATGATACGATTAAGGCAATATGAAACGAGTGCATAAAATGTCCGCGTATACATAAGTAGAGTAAGTTCGCAAGACAATTCTGGACAAGTATGCGGTGGCAGGCCAGGTCGTGTTGCTAGGCCGCGCCGCTCGCGCCGTGCCTGCGCCCGCGCCGCGCCGCCCGCACCGCGCGGCCGTGGCAATCGGAAATTGACTGAATTCTAGGCCAACTTGACTCTAAGCATCGCTCGCTATCTCACTTGCACAATTAAATTCTATGTGTTAATCGTGAAAACATGTTTTTACCATATTATCCTTAATTTAAAAAATACTCGGTGGCGTTGTTGTATTACAGCACGACTGCAAAGCTGAAGTCTCGGGTTCGATCCCCGGGTCGGGCAAAGTGATATTGAGTTTTTCTATTCAGTATCAGTCCGGAGTCTGGAATTTGTGCCCGATATGGCGATAGGCTCGCCCCCTATCACATCATGGGACGGAATGTCGGCGAAAAGTGGGTGCACTAGTTGCGCCTCAGCCTACCCCTTCGGGGATAACAGGCGTGAGTGTATATGTATGTATATATATTTAAAAAATACGTTTAATGGATGTGAACAGAAAACATTTATGCTTAAGAATCTTAATTTATTTCTTACAACATATTTTGTTATTGTTTTTCCACAAAAAAATAAATTATAGAGTTACTCATTTAGTATGTTATCATATATACCTTTTACCTTATTTTCTACACTTTATTTGTTCACCAAGCTTTGGAGGTGAAGAGACATTACGGCTTAGTGTGGTTTTTGTATAATATCATAGTATAAAAACAATATATTTATAACGACCTCCAAAACCTAACATTATTTTATACGGTAAAATTTCGTTTGTGGCATAAATGACAATGACCCATCTCGACCGGTATGACATTCTCACAGACCATTAGTATGAATATTTGCAGCGTTGCGTTTCGTACTAGCTATGTTTGTCAGTCAGCAAATCACCCAAGTATATTCTGGGATTTTGCGTGTTTAAAGGTAACAATTGCTGTTATATTTAGGCAAATGACATACGTTTAGGTTATTGCGTTGCGAAAAACATAAAACAATTTTCTTTTTTTATTGCAAATGACTACAGTCGAGTTCCACAGCAAGACTCTAGCAATATTTCTATTTTTATATCGAACTGTGTTAAAATGTAATATTTTTTTGTCATCTTGATTAAACAGTCTTACGGTATTAATTAAAGTGTTTACGAATATTTAAAAACAATTCCAAGAATTCGAATGCGTTTGAATTTGGTCTTTACGCAAGATACTAACTGCAATTCTTACATTTCGCTCATAGTAGCAAAGATTAAATGGTGTACATGCATTGGGACTAGTAATTCATATTATAAATACTTCAAATATTTTTTATTGAATATAAAAATTGTTAGTTTATGCTATTTAATTGTAAATCAATGATCGAGTTATTTGATTTACAGCGTTTTACATCTTTTATTTTACATCATTCAAGAAAATTGAATTACTTTTTTTAACATGGTACGTAGATACATATAAATTCTTTTGAAAAATCATAAAACTTGTATTTTGTATCTTGTATCAAAATACCAAGCCGAAATCTGCAAGCGTCACATGGCCCCTTTAAAAACATCATGTGCTACGTATGCATTTGTGTAAAGACAAGTTGTGTAACATTTAAAGCAATCAAAACAAGCTTTCAAGATAGATAGCGTTACAGATAATTTGCGACATTCCGTGTTTTATGTCCACCATTCTGAATCTTCTTGCTGGCGTCGCTCCAAGCGTGGCTAGTGCATTTTTTTGCTAGCATCAACCGGTTACCGAAAGTTGCGCGGGCGCATAACGGCATGGCGGGCGAGAGGCGCGGGATCGGTCCGTGGGAAGAGCGAGTTCCGGCTGTGCCACTTGCACCACGCCTTTCACCGAGCAAGGTCGCCGCGCGACCGCGCCACTTTCTTTTATATAACCGCTGCCATGCGCGAGCGCCTTCCAACGGAATGCGACACCCGAATTTATAGCAGTGACGTCATTCCCCTAGTGATTCATCCTACCAGTGGACAGCCTGCGCTGCGGGCTCCCATTATCATATTTATGGTGTCTTTAAATGGAGTTGTGAACCTGTCACGTTGAAAAATTCAAAGAATAGCTGAACGGTTGAAGCTTTGAACTGAAAGAAATAGTTAAACGCTAGTACTAAGTTTTTGAACTTTACCGTGAATGGGATGTAGATCTCCGTTATATTATCTGTAAATTATTTATAAATTTGTCACAATTTATTAATATCTTATCCTAGATTATGGATAGATATAAACTATAAAGAGAACACCATAGTCGCTTTTTTATGGTCACCTCTTGGTTATTAAATAGGAAGTAACAAACGATCTCGTGGTTATGGACTGCCTATGAATGGCGCATAATATGTAAGAAATAATACTAGAAGAAAAGTTGGTAACTTGTCGACTTTTATGGAAAGGAACGGGGATTTCGTTTCGTCTACGGCATAGTTACTTAGTTATTACCTACTGATTGCAGAAAACAGAGCCGCAATGGTTCCCACCATCTTCGGAGTAAAAAGAACATAAATATATTTTTTGAAAGTGTATTGGACATCAAATTAGTGACGCGCAGAGAACTAACACAGAATAAATATATTTTGTTTAAGTTAGCCCTTAAAAATATCGTCCAACCAAGGTGATGTTACCATCCTTTTTATGAAAATTACATACCTACTCACTCCTATAGCTTCTTACTACCTATGAGTATATTCTGTATGCAGTAGTCTTATTATATTCTGAGTACCTATGCAATCATTTTCCTGCTCGGATGATCTAAAAATAGCCATAGTCGCGATCAACGTATTTATAAATTGAACGGTAATTATCATCTTTCCCATTCCGTATTCGAGCAAAGGTATAGAAATTGCCAAAATGTATGTTCGCAGCTAGAAAGTGACAGGTACATCCGGCTATTGCGGAACCGTCTTGACTCTTGCACGACGGTATGCGGTTACATCACTATGATCACCGCTCAAATTGTCGTCACATGCAGTCGATAACCACTGTAATTTAAATGTCGTTGCCTCTCTGTATCCGTCGCCCATCAAAGTTTGTTTTTTATGTATAAAATCGTTAACTAGTTAAGTATATTTTACAGATGGGATTACGGTTGGTAGGTTTATAATCGTGAATTTGCACTACTCAGACGATACCACTCGTATCGCGACTAGTGCGCACCACGTGTAAGAGCTGCTTTGTAAAATGGAGCTAGTGAGCCTTTATGGGAATGGAGATAGTTTGAGATCCTGGGAAGGTTTTAGAATAGTTTTCATCCCGGGAAAAATATTTCAAACGGGCGAAGCCCCGCGCAGAAACTAGCACATAATAGAAGAATGATATTGTATAAGCGTCATGTATAGGTAGGTACCTACCTATGATCAGGAAAAATAGGATTAAGTATATTGTACCTCATTGTATGTCATGGTGTAATTTTTTTACTTAATTTATACTGTCTGCTAAATAAAGAAAAACAAAATGAAATATGAAATATGACAAGATTTATATTACACGGACTGCCTCGGCGGCGTAGTTGTATTACGGTACGAGTTCAACGCTGAGATCTCGGGTTCGATCCTCGGGTCGGTCAAAGTGATATTGGGTTTTTCTACTCAGTATCAGACCGGAGTCTAGAATTTGTGCCCGACATGGCGATGGGCTCGCCCCCTATCACATTATGGGACGGAATACGCACGGCGAAAAGTGGGTGCACTAGTTGCATCTCTGCTTGCGTCCTATCCCTTCGGGGATAACGGGCGTGAGTGTGTGTGCGTGTGTTTATATTACACGGTATCAAAGTGGGTACCTCTTTGTCTTATCTTATATTTCGTTAATGAATTTAACTCATTTACTCCACTCGCTCTGTTCCTTTTTTATTTTTGCCTCAAGACCGGGTATCGAATACGAGATGGTCCTCGTAGTAGTTTAGTCCCCCGCAGACGTCAAGCGACTCTATGAGATTCGCGACATCTCGGGTCTAGGCGGCTTCACCGTCGAGACCCCGCATAAGTTAGGTCAGGTAGGGCAGTGTCACAACTGCCAAAAATACGGCCACTACTCTCGTGGCTGTCGCCTCCCCGCCCGGTGCGTCAAGTGCCTCGGCGAACATGGCACATCGGAGTGTCCCCGTCCAAAGGACCGATCCCAGTGCACGGAGCCGCCTTCGTGCACAAACTGCCGCCAGTCTGGCCATCCCGCGAACTACCGCGGATACCCTAGGGCCCCAAAGAAGAACGCCAAAGCTCCTAAAGCTGCGGCCACCCCAGCTCCTCAGGCCACTTTCAAGCTAGCACCTGCACCAGTGAGTAACCCGAGGTTTCCACCCACGGCATGCGCTGACCCCCGACTACAGGCCCGCAGTGGAGTCACTCCTGCTACCCCGGCCACAATTCAACCCTCCCCTGTCCCTATTCCTTCGGCTACGGCTCCCTCTCCAAAGGCAGCCCAGCCAAAACCAAACCCACCTAAGTCGGTAACGGTGGCGGCGGCTAACGAATCTTCCATGTCAGTCGCCTTTATACTAGGCACCCCGGAGATCATGAGTCATCAGTATCAGATCCAGCACCAGATCTTCCAAGCCACAGTTAACGCTATGCGCATTCCATCGTCATCTTAAATGGCGAATAACGCAGCTCAACCCCGCTCCCTGAGAGTGGGGTTCTTCAATATCAATGGTATTAGAGGCCAACGAGCCGAACTCTCTACTTTTGTCCGCGAAAACAGTTTAGACGTTTTCCTCATCCAGGAAACATTCCTCAAACCCTCACACCGCGATCTCAATATTCCCAACTTCAACCTGGTACGCAACGATCGCACCAGTGGCCCGTTAGGAGGCACTCTCATCTACTACAAAAGGTCCCTACATTGCATACCATTAGAGTCACCCATAAGCTTGAGGAACATTGAGGCCTCGGTCTGCAGGCTAGCCATGACAGGACATCCGCCGATCACCATCATATCACCCTACCTCTCGCCCTCAAAGGAGCTTCACTCCAATGAACTGATGACCCTATTTGAGATGGGGGATTCTGTCATTCTGGCGGGAGACCTTAATGCCAAGAACACTCTCTGGAACTGCAACTTGACCAACGCGAGAGGTGCCATGCTAGAGAGTTGTCTTGACACAATAGATATGTCCATCCTGGTTCCTTCTGAACCAACACACTATATTCTCCAAGACAACTACCGACCAGACATACTCGACATAGCGCTGGTAAGGAAGGTAAGCCTTCGCGTGCGTTCCATGCAAGTGCTACAAGAGTTAGACTCTGGCCACAGACCTGTGATCCTAGATCTAGTCCCCCAACACAGCCCATCAGGCGCAGGTCCTAGTGTACCGATGAAGGTGAAAACGAATTGGCGCCTCCTAGGCACCAAGCTCGCCGACACCTCATCCACAGATCTCTCCGCGATTCCGATTAACATCGAGACTCCTGAGGAAACGACTGGCGCGATACGCTCCTTCATCAACCACCTACAGAACGTCTTGAGCGAATGCTCCGAGAAGGTGCCAGAGACTGTTCACAGTCAATGGCAAATTACGGACGGACGTCGATCCGCCGCTGCCCGACCCCCTTGCACCGGTGACGATCGAAGAAGTCATCTTTCTGATCAAGGCACTCAAACGTCGTAAAGCCCCCGGGGGCGACCAGATCCCCACCCGCATGCTTAAGATGCTCCGGGAGCATCAAGTCAAAATTCTAACCGCCATCTATAACGCCGCTTTTCGAAACTGCCTCTTCCTAGAGGTTTGGAAAGAGGCAGTTGTAATAGGTATTCATAAGCCGGGAAAACCCGCATCCGAACCGTCGTCTTATAGACCAATAAGCCTGCTCAGTACGCTGGACAAAATTTACGAGCGGATCGTTCTCGACCGCCTCAAAATAGTCGCCTACAATGACAACCTGATCCCTCCGGAACAGTTTGGTCTTTGGCGCTAGACACAGTTGCGTGAATCAGGTGCTCCGCATCACGGAGCACGTTCACGACAAGTTTCGAATCGGCATGCCTACCGGTGCTATTTTCTTCGATATTGAAAAAGCATTCGACAGGGTGTGGCACAACGGCGTGCTTTTCAAGCTGTACACTCTCAACGTGCCCACTCAACTCGTGCACATCATACGAGATTTCCTGTCGAATCACGGTTTCAAATATGGCGTGGAGGGAACTTTGGCGAGTGGTTCCGCAAATGGCGAATCACCGTCAATCCCACCAAAAGTCAGGCTATCATTTTCACTAAGAAAAAGAGAGTCCATGTGCCCCACACCTCAGTCCGCATGTCCAACCAGGTCATCCCCTGGACGGACACAGCCAAATATTTAGGAGTTACCCTTGATCAGAGGTTGACCTTCATCCCACACATAAACGCGGTACGCGCGCGAGCCGCATTCGCGATGGGCCAATTGCATTGGCTCTTAAACAGGAAAAGTAAAATGTCAATCCGCAACAAGATTAGGATCTTCACGACTTGCATTCGACCTATCATGACGTACGTATCACCCGTATTCGCCCATTTACCGCCTGCTCGTTTTCAGCGTATGCAGGTCTTACAAAATAGAATGCTCAGACATGCTCTTGGTGCCCCGTGGTACGTTCGCAACCGCAACCTCAACGTGGACACCAACATGCCGACCATCAGGCATTTCATGCATTTGGCAACAGACGCTACTTCGATCGGGCGGTAAATCACCCAAACACGTTAGTCCGTAAAGCGTCAATATATACTCCACTCGACCGCGCCAAATGGAGACGGCCGCGTTCCGTATTAACCGATCCAGAGGACGAAATCACTCTGGCCATCCGCCATAAGAACGAGTTCTTGAAACTCCAACACTCCACAAGACCGCAGTTCCGTCCTCGCCGCTGAGGACCTCGCCGCGTTCCCCGTCGCCCCCCGACCCTCCTAGCAGTTCCGGCCCGCGTGCCGATGACAACACAATCTAATAGGATTAGGCCTAAAAACCAATCTTTCCCTAATCGTTGATGTCTCATCCTCTCTCAGTGGCCGACCTGAGCCGAGGTTCGTAACCCGTTAGTGGGTTGCCCTAAAGACCGGTGTGGCCAGAAAAGCCGACTCGCGTCAGGCTACTGGCAGTAGGGCCATAAACAAAAAAAAATAGTCACGGCTTTTAGCTTTACTGGGACATACTATATAGGATAAAAAATGACAACCTAAAGATATCTTAAGACTTGGTAGCATGGTCTTTGACCTTAGCCGGTTCCTTGAGGAACAAAGGAAAAAAAAATCATGAATGTCAAGTGGCAACTATCAATGTCTTAACCAGCGACAAATAAATAAGAGTCTTAACTCTGACGCAGTGTTGCCAGATTAAGCGATTTTTCGTCATTTAGGCTATCTTGGAGGATGTCAGGCGTCCAAAAATTGTGATCTTAAATTTATAGAAACATTGAAAAAGAAACAGTCGTAAGCAAGATTTGAACCCACAACCTCCAGCGTACCGTGCCGGTGCTCTGGCAATTGAGCTATTTCAACCCTACTCTCGGCTGTCCAATTTCAAGTTCATATTTGATCTCAGGAGATGACTAAACTGAATATAGAATTACAAAAAAAGAAAAACAAAAATTGTGAATTTCGGCTATTCGGTATTTTCTTTTTTAATAGCATCGAATAACGAGACGAGCATGCCGGTCGCCCAATGGTAAGCGATACGACCACCCATAAACAGTAGAAATACCATCCAGCACCTTGAGTTACAAAGCACTGTGCGGCACTCCACTGCGCTCGTCATCCTGAGAGATAAGATGTTAAGTCTAATTATGTAATGTAGTTACACTGGCTACAATGCCCTTCAAACCGAAACACAACAGTGCATGCACACTGCTGCTTGGCGGTAGAATATAGACATTGCGGTGGTACCCACCCAGATGGACTCTTACATAATATGAGAGTCCTACCACCAGTCATTTAGGCTATTGCTATTGGCGATCCGCCGCTATTTAGGCTAAACAACTATTTCTGACGAATTTGGAGTTACTTTTAGCTTTTGTGATCCATAATAACACGAAAATCACCGTTCGCAGTGGGGGAATCAAAAACTGGGAAGCTATTTTTAACACGCTTTTATTGGCTTCATACGTATGTATGTATGCAACGGAAACTTTGAACATGATTTTGACCCCCTTCAAAACGTGTCCGACGTTTTTAAATCGGGATTTGGCATACTTATCAAGAACCGATGACAATTCAATATTTTAAACTAAAAAACATGTTTTTATAGAAAATCAAACTAAAAAATCTAAAAATAATAGTTTATATATTTTTAGTGACATTTATTGGACTATAGTAGAATTATAACTAAACTGGCTACTCTTATGTGTAAAAAATCCTACTTGTCACAGGATGGCACTTCTGTTTATTTTTTAGTGACATCTGTTGGACAATAGTAGAACAGGACTAAAAAATGAAAATTAAATAATGGTTTTAATAACTAAAAAACACGCTTTATAGAAAATTCAACTAAAAAATAGATAACAAATTTTTATAAATTTGAACTAAGAACAGTGTAAATAAGAAAAAAAATTTACTTTATTGTATAAATGTCAAAATGATAATCCTCCTACTCATATTATCTGTCAATTAAATATTTATAACTATTGACACCATGCACCCCACGCTGGGTTTTTACAATAAAATATTTTTTTTTCTTATTCACACTATTTTTAATTCAAATTTATTTTATATTTTTTATTTGGGTTTTCTATAAAGCGTGTTTTCTTAGTTTTTTTAAACTATTATTTTTTGCTTCTCAACTTTACCCAAGATTGGGCAACTTTAGGCTACTTCGAAGTTCGAACAGCGGCGACCAAGAAGTTTATAATATATCTACTGGAGGCCTCGGTACACACATTTTTGTGAAGACAAAAAAATTACCTTTTGAGCTGTCTTCTATCTCACTCACTCTTTAACCTATGTTGCCAAAGCTTACGGATTATTTCCCCACCCATAAAAAAATATCAATACCGTTATTGTCGTCTCAATCATATATATATAAATATTTCCAACATATCTTATATAATGATATAAGTACTATTTTCATTTCAGAATTATTCTTGTTGAATAAGATATCCTTAAGGTTTTTTATCCTTATTAACATTTTAGTCAAACAAAATTTCCTCATTTAATTGGTAATTGCGAATACATATTTCGGCAACACTGTTATAAAACGTTAAGTTCGATGACAATATAGTTGTCAAATAAATGTTCACTTCGAAATTTTCTCTGTAATTATCTACAATAATAAGTGTGTTTTAGTGATATTTTAATGTGAATTGTGTAGTTCACGGTTGCAGAAATATTTGATATCCATAATTTAGTGTGAAATTCTACAGGTAAGTTTATTGTAATCAATATTGTGTAAATATTATAATTTTATCAATATTTATACGAATCGTAATAAAATACGTGAATATTTTATAAATGAACTGTAGAAAAACCTCGCTTAATGTGATTTGCTTTATATATGACTACTTTTTTCATATTAACGTAATGTTAAATGTGATTTTTTGTATTGTATATAGTATATGTAAACAAGAGGCTAGGGTGACCATGGTGTAAGCTTTGGTGGACCGGTTTCACGATGGTGCTAGAGTATTTGTAATACTAGCCGCCTTACTAATGAATATTATAAAGCTTATTAATCTTTAAATAATCATCGTAAATAAAAACTGAGGATCAACAGTTACAATCGAGTTCTCAGTGTATCCAGCATTGATTTATTGAAACTTTTATTTAAAATAAAATCGAGTTTGTATTACTCTTTACAGATTTCTTAAAGATCTGGATAAGCAAAAACGTGGTTAAATATAAATACCATTAAAAGGTCAATTTGATGTCTGCAAGAATTACTAGTCTACATTTAAAGACAGAAGATTATGATTCTGAATGTGATAATGTGTCTTCTACTTCTCGGAATATGGCAGAAGATGTCAAAAATAATTATTTATTAACAGAAACTCATGCTGTAAGTATTATTTTTTATCATTTCACTGGTATAATTATGATCCACTTAGACTTTATTATTTACTAGCTTTTGCCCGCGGCTCCGCCCGCGTGAATGTTTTTCCGGGATAAAAGTCACTGTTTATATTTTACTGGGATGAAAAGTGGCCTATGTGCTAATCCAGGACATGATCTACCCGTGTGCCATATTTCATCGAAATCCGTTTAGTAGTTTTTGCATGAAAGAAACATCCATACATCCAGACATTCTTACAAACTTTCGCCTTTATAATATTAGTAAGATTAGTAGGATAGGGCATTAAGCTTGCGACCCACCAAATTTTATAACGGCGGTACATTGGGTGATATCTGAGTGTACTAAATGGCACCTCTGCCTCTGTCTAAAATATATAGGTACTTAAATATATTATTATTGATTGATATTTACTTTTTACATTATATGTCAGCGAAATGAATATGAACCACCATTGAAACGTCAAGACT
This sequence comes from Lapara coniferarum, assembly GCA_949316025.1. Lineage (NCBI taxonomy): Eukaryota > Metazoa > Arthropoda > Insecta > Lepidoptera > Sphingidae > Lapara > Lapara coniferarum. Next base: position 33,597,088 of record OX438921.1, on the reverse strand, counting down.
TGAAAGATTTCAATATATCAGTAAATGTGAAGACATCCCGTGAAATAAATTAGAAGAAATAAAAGAAAGTATTGCAGCAGAAGATGAAGAGATAAAAGAAGAAAATTAATGACAAGTTATTTCTTACTAAAGTTGTTCATGATTATACTTTACAGTCTGAAATTGAAAATATTTTGCAGTGAAATTTTGCTAACATTTGAGATTTTTTTTAAAAGTATATTCCAAATAGCAAGCAAAGAAAAATTACATATAGTGATGACATAAAGACTTTTGTTTTAACATTACACCTTTAGTCGCCGAAAACATTTTTGTTTTTATAAATTCAAAGATATATTTGCCGAAAGAGAGCACATTATGGTGATCTTTAGCAAACATTAATTGTTTTGTTGGCTTCTTCACAGAAGTTTTAGAATATTAAAAATAAATTTAAGGAAGAAACCTCACCCGCAGAATGTAGCGTTAATTTTTGATTCCATGGCTCTCAAACAAGAATTTATTTAGTATTGTAATTTGTAAAACATCCACGTGTTTATTACTTTTGCTATAAATATCTACACAACTTTGTTTACAATCAACTTACCTATGGAATTTCACACTAGATGTTGGATTGCAAATAATTCTGCAACCATGAATTACACAACTCATAGTAGAATATCTCTAAAACACAATATTTATTATAGTGGATAATTACAGAAAAAAAGTTCGCAGAATACTTGCAAAAATTGTAAAATCACACAAAATAGATATTCGTAATATTTCAAAATTACTCACTGAAAATTAGGTTATTAACTTCCTAAATGTGTATTATTTTGTTCATGTATGATTGTTTACTTTTATGAGTATGTTTTTTATTTTTTTTTATTATATTTAAATTTAACAATAACTGTAGTTCGATCCCCGGGTCGGGCAAAGTGATATTGAGTTTTTCTATTCAGTATCAGCTCGGAGTCTGGAATTTGTGTCCGATATGGCGATAGGCTCGCCCCCTATCACATCATGGGACGGAATAACGGCGAAAAGTGGGTGCACTAGTTGTGCCTTTGCCTACCCCTTCGGGGATAACAGGCGTGAGTGTGTGTGTGTGTGTGTGTGTGTGTGTAGTTTTCATTTTTAAATATCCCAATGTTTTTCTGTCTAACCTTACAGTCTCCATATTTGGTTATAAAGGCCAGCAAACAACGTGAACATATCCAGTCCAGGGGAAAGTAAAACATATATAATGTGAGGTTGTGTGCCGAGCAAAAAAAAAGCACGCGGGGCCCCGTGCGAAGCAAAAATTATTTTTTTTAACAGCTTTGTAAGTAAGGTGCCAAAAAACGGTCCCCCAAGGAGCTGCAAGATGCCCCTGTAACTGCGAGGCCCCAGGCGGTTGCCTGGTTCGCCCCCCTCCTCCAAGGCCGCCACTGAATTCACCACCGCGTGGTGAGGTATTTTTTTATGTAAGTGGAACTAGTAGTTCCGAACTACTTACCAAAACAGTATGTAAATATGCCAATTTTGTTTGGAATAAACTTTCTAACTCAAATTATATTTTTTAAATATCAACTATTACTAGCCGCTGTAGTTGGTTTTCATAGTTAATTTAAACCGCATTACTTTATAGAGATAAAAATAAATATTATGGTGCGATATCATATTATTACACACTCACACACTCACGCCTCTTATCCCCCGGGTAGACAGAGGTGCAATTAGTGCAACCACTTTTTGCCGTTATTCCGTTCCATGGTGTGATAGGGGGCGAGCCTATCGCCTTATCGTGTACAAATTCCAGACTCCGAGCTGATACTGAATGGAAAATAATCACTTTGCCCGACCCGACCATCCCGGGGATCGAACCCGAGATCTCAGCATTGCAGTCGTACCATAATACAACTACGCCACCGAGGCAGCCATATTATATCATATCATATTATTATGGACAGTTAATTATGTTACGTCCTGGTTTTGAAAATAAACCTTTGTCACTCTAAAGAGAGAGACAGCAGTTAACTGTGACGTCACATTTTATTCTTCAGTTTGTTAAACGGAATGAATAATCCATATGGGTATAAAATTCTTGGCGGCGACTTGAACCACTAATAAACTTTCCGTAGTATTATAATGCTCTTTGCCATGAACCATCAGCTATCTGGCAACACTACTCTTACGTCAAACTGTGCAAGGCGCAAGCATTACCCAAAGAGGTTACCTACAAAATACGCCAAAACATAAAAAAAGCTACAATTATTCTCTTTGCTACAATTAATATCAATTATGATTAAATGGCAGTTTCAATATATTTTTGAAACTTTTAATGTTAATTAATTAATTTCTTATTTTCGTTGTAATTGAACCTATGTCTGAAGTATCTGACCTTAGAAAAAACGCTAAACGGTGACCTCGTGTGCTATATTTGATTTTAAATGTTTGGTGATTAAAATTTAATATGTTACCCTCAACGAATTCGCGCAAGAAGCCAAAGAGTCCTGGCATCGATGTTGGGCTTAATATCAAGACTTCTATAACGTGAGTCTTTATTTCCTATATCATTTAGTGCAACACTGGATTAGCTGTTATCATTGCAGTTTTGATCGTCATATTTTTCAAAATCTTGAATTTATTTTTGGAAATGCACATGAATAAAGTCATGCTACTCATGTTATTTTGGTTGTTGCTTTCTAAACAACACAATACCTAGGTTGATGCCAAAATGAACTATGAAGTTTTCATACAATGGTAGCCATCTTCATCATGTATTCAAAATACACCATTGGGTTTTAGTATTCCATACCATACCAGCCCTGTATTATATACTGCCCAATGCTGAGCACAGGGCTCCTACTACTGAGAGGGTTAAAATCTCAGTCCACCACGCTGGCCTAGTATGGGTTGGCAGACTTCACATACCTTTGAAATTCCTATAGAGAACTTCTCAGGTATGCTGGTTTCCTCATGATGTTTTCCTTCACTGTTAACGCAAGTGTGAATTATCATTTTTTAGAAAGTCAGAGGTGTGTGCCCTTGGGTTTTGAACCTGCAGATATTCATCTCTGCAGTCCGTTCCACTCCCGACTAGACTATCGCCACTTCAAGTTTAGTATTCAGAATTTGTATAAATGAGTTATTTTATACTTACTGCCAAAAATGCTTGTTTGAACAAGCAACTGTAAAACTATAACTCTATTTTTGTAAATTCTTTCGCTACATTGTCTCGTTAAAAAACAAAACTCTGAGAACTATGCTAAACATCCCTTTTTATGTTAGCAATAAATATATCCACATGGACCTGGGTCTAAATACAGTTAAACAGGAGATTACGAAATTTAGCAAGAACTATCAACATAGACTATCCACACACTGCAATGTACTGGTCACTAAACTAGAAGGAACAAAGAGTGTAAAGCACACCAGGTTGAAGAGACACAGTGTCTACTCATTAACAAATAGATTCAATTAAATTGGTCAGCATATAGTAGGAGGAGTCTCACTGGCGACTCGTTCTAACGACTTAAAATATTCAACAGTATTACGGTCAACGAAGTGGCTCATTGTGTTAAGCAGAGAGAAAAAAAAAAAAAAAAAAATTCTCGTAAGTCTTTTTCTGTATGAAGCAGCAATTAAAAGCAGGTATATAAATATTGTAGAGTGCTTTAGTTACATATAGGGCTGCCATCATCCAAATTGCCGACGCCGGATAAACGCGGCAAAAATCCCGGACATTTGGTCAAAATATGGGTATTTCCCCGGACACCTCTGAAAAAATATTTTGCCGTTTCTTCTTGAATGCGGGGAAATGCATGAAGTTGTAACTAAGATTTATTTCAACTTGTTGCTGATCTATAAAAAAATGGATTTCCCCCAACAACAAAAGTGTCCAGGTTTTGCCCGGACAATTTTTAAAACCCCGGCCGGACGGCCCCCGGACGCCCTTCAAACTAGGACAAATCCGTGGAAATCCGGACGGATGGCAGCCCTAGTTACACATCATAAATTTGTTACACATTGTGTAAGCTATTTTAGCTTTTCTATTACGAAAAGTTTTCCTCGAGGCTTTACCAGAGTGAAATAGCTCTCTTGGAATGGTTGTTCAACTGTCTACTTTCTCAAGAAAATAATGTTGTAAGCACTCTGTCAGGAACCCTCTGCTTGCCATCAGGTGCAGTGGGGACCTATTGCTGCTTTGCATGAATATCCACACAATCCAAAATTTTTGAATTTCCTTTTTATAACACCATACCATCCATAATAGTCTATGTTTTATGTTAAATAAAACTCACAGTCTTATCCGCAAACACTGCGCAGTGGCATGACAAAATGTCTTTACATCATTGGTTGATTTTCAGTTATTAATTAATTATGGTATTAAAAACCGAACACGTAACAATCAGGTCAATGCCCTTTTTATTAATATATTTCTTTAGTAATATATCCTTAATAAGCACAAAGTTACAACAAAAAACATTTTTTTAATTTTCAAATGGCTGTCCTGTAAATTATGCTTTTTCGGGATTGTGTGGTTATTCATACAAAGCAGCGATATGCAGTCGCACAGAGGAGTGAACAGTTCTCCTTTTTGGAACTATTTCACCATTAGTCCAATGTTTTGTGTGGCACTGCCACTTTCACTTTGGGTCAGCCTGCTTCACATGGCCATGCTGATTGAGGATGTGGTGGGTGCCAAATTTTCCATCATCACCAATTTTATTCAATCAGATTATTATACTTATTTCAGTTGCTCCGATGTCCCAGAAGGCTTGTTTGATCCAAACACAGCCAAGAGGCACTTCAGTAAGTTTGGAAAAGTTCAAAGAATTAGACTTTACCCTAAGAGGCAAATGTGTCTGGTGGAGTATGAACATATAGTTGCCGCAGAGAAAGCTGTGCTGAATGCTGGAGCCTTTGATGGCTTTATGTTTGATGTCACTCGTACGAAACCTAGAGTGTGAGTATTTTTTATAGGAATATTTTTTTAGGTATGTGTCTATACTTAATGCATAATACATTTTAGATCCTAGTTATGTAATATTTCATAGTAAAATAAATGTGTCATATGATATTATATGTTTAACAAATTATTTTTGTAATACAGTAGACGCAAAAGCAAGAAAGAAGATGATCCTGACTGGGTGCCAGATTCGGATGTTGAAGAAGAATTGTCAGCAATGGGCGGAGTACCCACTTACAGAACAACACGGAATAAATGTAAGTAAACTAATATTATTATTATACCAAAAAATGATATCAGTTTATAAAAAATATTAATTGACTTTGGACAAGATGTTTTAATTTTGGACTTCATAGCAGAGTTTCAAACTAATAAGAAGTATTATTTAAAACATCCAGACAATTATAATACTCATGAATAAAATTGATTTGACAAACTCTTTGCAGCTATGGAAGAAGAGCCAGAAATAAGTAAACCAAAGCCAACATTAAAATTGTCAAAAAAATTGCCAATCAAAAAGAAACAACCTGTGACAATGAGTACAAGGACACCAACCAAGTAAGTATATTGAATGTTGTGTAATGATGTAAGCAATAGAATCTGTTAAAATCATTAGTCATTATTGTCCTAGTGTTGTCATATGAGTGGACTTATTATTGTAGGATAAAATGGTCGTCCGGATTTTTATCTTGTTATAATATTAATTTAATTTGCATATATTTGTACGAGAAAACCATTTTAAAGCAAAATTTCTTTAACAGTGTGATTTATGTCTTTGTTGCAGACCACAAATCACAAGTGGTATAGAGTCACCAATAGTGGTGACAACAGCGCAGACCAGCATGGGTTTACTAGAGGCAGCATCTGAGTTACATCAGCTTCGATCGAGGATCTCTTTGACACCTGATGAACAGTGGCGGACATTGGATGCAAGGGACAGGTACCTTGTATTTTAAATATTATATGAGCTTATTATCTAGGTATTTTAAAAGTTTCATAAGCATGTAAATATTGTGGATAGAAGCTCATATTGGTCTTCACAACCCAGGTCCAGAAATGATAACAAATGTCTGCCCAAATACCAAAAATTGGAATTTATTATTTTTCTTCTTCAGTTAAGGTACTGTAATAAGGATGGACGTATAGATTTTAATTACCTTAATTACAATACAAAATTGTAATGAATTTATTATAATAGCAATGTTTTCATTTCATGTATGTACAGGATACTCCGATCATGGGGCGGAGCTGGTGCACGTGTAAAAGTTGGCGGTGCCACTATAGGGACATGCACAGATATGTGTCCTGAAAAAGAACGGTTGCACAGACAAGCTGAGCATCAAGTTAGTATTTTCATATTGACTGTTAGGTTTAAGGGAGGTCAAATAGGGATTTTTTGTAAAATAAATTGCAAATTCTTGGTTGTTTATTTGTTCCCATAAGTATTAATTAATTTATTTAAGAATATTCTATTGTATGCATACTGTAATATAAAGTACAGTAGACTGGTTATTTTACATTTAGATAACTTTGTAATGTCGTCAAAATATTTTTATTATAATGTATGCAAAAATTTTAATGCGTCTTACTTTCAGGTTATGACATTAGAGACGGAGCCCAATTGCGACGGCCAGCTGGAGCCGAGGCGCGCTGTGAAACAGTATAGCCGGAGCTCCGCAGACCAGGAGATACCGATGTGCTACGAGCTCAGACCGGCGTCGGTGCTCATGCGCACTTGTGCTTATCTACTCTACGAGGTTGCTGATACTACGCAACAGGTGGATTACAGTTTAATGAGACTTACAAATAAACGTGGTATACATCATAGTTTAGTATGTTTGGTCTTCGTCTTTTAAAAATGGCTCCACCGTTTCATCGGTGATTTTGCCAATGTCAGTGGGTAGATGTTAAAATAATATCATTACTTTTTTAGAATAACTTTGGACCCGAGGATAACCAAGAAAGAATGGTAGCATAGAGCAATATATTTAAAACATTTGACATTAGTTATGGCAAGTATGTTTCGTCTCACTTTCTCAGATGGTAAATGTCATTCAATATAGACAAAACGCGGAATAACTATTACAGATTTGGACAATGTTCTATTAACAATAAGGCAGTTAAAAATAACGTTATATTTAAAACATGCATAACATTTATGATATATTTCGTTTCAGGTGTCATTAGCAGATTGGTTCCATTTCTTGTGGGATCGGTTCCGTAGTATCCGTAAAGATATTACACAACAAGCACTCTGCTGTGCAGGTAATAACAATATGACACAAGTAATTGAGGAAATAATAATTTAAAATACAATGTATATGCTATTGCGAAATTCTTTTAGAATCTATCCGTCTGGTGGAGATTTGCGCCAGGTTTCACGCTCATTGCGCGGCTCGTCTGGCAGACCTTGAACATACGCAATTTGATCAGAAATTAAACACAGACAACCTCACTAAATGTTTACAAACACTAAAGCACATGTACACTGATGTGAGATCGGAGATGAAACCACAAGAAGCGGAATTTAGAGGATATATTGCATTGCTAAATCTTGGCGACTCTAACTTTTGGTGGGAGGTAAGTTATATTTTATATAATTTTATACTATGTGAAACTTCTTTAAGATTTTCATTATGATCACTTTTTTCAGATTAAGCAATTACCGCTGGAAATACAGAAGTCAGAACCTATTACTTTCGCTATACTAATATTTAATGCTCTAGATAATAATAACTATGTTAGGTTTTTTCGACTTGTTAAAGAAAGGGCCACTTATCTTCAAGCATGCATATTATTGCGATACTTCAATGACGTCCGCGCACGTGCGCTAGCGAGAATCGTGAAAGCTTATGCACCTAGAGGCGGCTCGCGATTTCCCGCAGATGACTTGATCAACGCTTTGGCTTTCGAGTCGCTGGAGAGCATGAAGTCATTTATTAGTCACTACGGTCTCAGGTTAACAAGAACCGACGATACGGATATATCTGTTATACTTGACAGACACCAGTTTATAGAAGATAGTGATCCATATCCACTGGCTAGATCGATACAACTCATTGAATCTAAAAGAACAAGTAAAGTTTGCGATGTAATTTCTGGTGGACAATTACCTCGAGTAGATTATGAAAACCATGCCCTTTACACTAGTTTTGGAAAAGATGGAAAATTGAAAGAAAATGCATTATTTGCGGAAGAACAAGGTTATAGCACAACAAATGACACCAATAAAGATATACAAATATTGAAAGCCGAAGTGAACAAGTGGACACAGGGTGGTAAGAATTTTTCCAGTTCAGAAAAAAATATAGCAAGTGGAGTAAGTCCGTTTGGAAAACCCGATATAAATCGTTCAGTTCCAAAAGTCGTTAATTCTTTTGTTACACCAGTAACAACAAACAGTGTACCCAAAGTGTTTTCATTCAAACCAGCTATTACTGTAGCGCCAATAGATGTTATAAAAAATTCGCCGGAAAAAATATTAAATGTAGATAAGAGTAAATTTTCATTTTCTAAGCCTCAAGACACTTTGAGTACTGATATTATCACTGGTAGGGCGGCACATATTGCAAGCAAAGCTACGACAGAAAAAAGTATATTTGAATCCACGACTTCCGACACCAAGAATGTTTTTGGCAGATTAGGTAATAAAAGTGAATCATTCCCCAGTTCAAATAACATTTTTACTACCCAAAAAACAGATCATAATATATTTAAAAAACCAGAGAAACAGGTAAACATATTTCAGCATCCTATTCTAAAATCTACAGAAGAGTTACCTAGCAGTATCTTTGGTAAAATTCCGAATAATGCACAAGGTGAAGTGAATATTTCTGCAAATACAAGTATTTTTGGCGCTAAAAAGAATTTATCTGTTAATAAAGATACTTTGTTTGTTAGACCGGACAATAATTCTGAAGTTGATAATGCGAAAGGTGGAAATATATTTACAAGGCAGACAGTGGCAGCAATGCAGCAACCGTCTAATGTTTTTAAATCTGTTACAAAAACGGAAAATAACCCGTTTATGAAACCCGTGACTTCAGATGCTGGATTAATATTTCCCTTGAATGGAAAAGATAGGAATAACAAATTATCGCCAGGAACTTTGTTCAAAAATGCAACAAGTATGTTGCCTACCAATGCACCTAATAACCAAACTTATTCAATTTTCCAAAGTAAAAATAAAGCTCAGTCTGTTGCGGATAATATATTAAACTCAGTAAACAATGCTAATAATGATAGAGTTTATGAATTTGATCAAAATGAAGAAGATAATAAACAAGAAGAATTACGATGTCTTAATGAAGAACGCATAAGAGAGCAAGAAAGAAAATTGCAACAAAGATTAAAAGAAGAGGAAGAAAAGAAATTAAAAGATCTGCAATTACGTGAAGAAGAAAGGCGCAGGGAAGAGGCCCGTAGAAAACAGGAAGAACTTAGGCAGCTTGAAGAAAAACGTAAAAGGGAAGAAGCGCGAAAACAAGAAGAACTCAAAAAAAAATTAGAAGAAGAAAGAAAGGCTGAAATTAAACGAAAAGAGGAAGAAAATAAAAAAATCAGAGAAGCAGTTGAAAATAAATCCAATGAACTTGTTAATGAACTTATTCAAGAAGTTACAAATGAAGAAGTTAGCGATACCACGAGGGATGAAAAGGAAAAATTGAAACAAGCGGTTAAATATGCTGGCATTGTAACAGAACAAATGTTGACTGAATTGTGTGATGAAATTTGTAATTCGGAAGTTAAGGCTGAGAAATTTTGGTTTGACAAAACGATGCGTAAATGGTTTAATGTGTGGAAAAAACATTATTTAAGAAATTACAAAAGACGTTGCCTATTAGATGATACTCCAGTGTGGCTTTGTGACAAAACACCGGTCGACGAAGCATCTCAATTACGGCGGTCTATTGAAAACGCGACATTAAAGAATATGAACGCTTTTCATAGGGGCTATAGATTTATTGGTGAATTAAAACCTATACCTCCACCTGAACCATACCATATTATGGAATTAATTCGATCACCGTTGTTAAAACGTATGAAACAAATCAATTACCCATACGACAAATGTTTTTTTTGGAAAGTTACTTTAGTATCACCTGGGCAAATGAAATGGTTACATAGAAAGATTGAAATGGAAAATTGGTTGCATAGTGCTTTTAATGATAAACAAAAGCATGAATCACAAAGTTTGATACAAGTTAATAAAGTGTCTTGGAATCACTTAATGGATTTTGCTATATCAGTCAGCCTAACATGCACCGATAGGCGAAATAGTTGTCAGGAGGCAATAGAAGGTACCAATGCAATAATTTTTTATGCTACTGAAAATGAAGGAAACTTATGTAAGAGAATAGAAAAAACATTGAAAGAAAAATATCCTTACCAGCTTGTTCCTATTGCTGTTATAATGGGCATATCTAAAGATACCTCACTCTATAATAATGTGCATAGTCTTTTGACAAATTGTGTGCGAAATAATGTAGTATCTGCATTTCATATATTTATGGTAGAATCTGATAATGTCAGCCAAGCATTGAATTCTTCTACAAAAAGTGCTTTGAAATGGCTAGCGAAAAAATGTCCTCAAAACCCACCACTAGAAATAGATTTACTTAAGTCTATATGCCAAAGGTATCTTGGAAATGAAATATGGTGCAAGTTAAAAATAGATGAAGATAATAGAATGATTAATATTTTAAAAGACTTGACAAAATTGATCAAATGCTACAATATGGCAGTTGAAAGATTAACTGATATAATAACAAATGAAAATCATTTTAATTACCCTTCGTTCCCCCTTGAATTCAAAAAGTATTTAGATACTACATCACTTTACCCTAAACCATATGAGTTTATACCAAGTAATGTGAAGAATTCAGAAAATGCTATGGCAATAAGATGTTTCATGAAACGGTTGTTACTACCTATTCCATCTAATACATTCTGTCCAATTAGTGTTGTCAATATGCAGCAGCAGATACGAGAGTATTGCAATCAAATAGGTTGGTTTGAGAATCCAGAAGAAGTGGTTTGCAAAGTAATAACTGTGCTGCCAAACCAACTAGTAGACATAAGTTCTACTTGCGAAAGTTTCATGAAATTCTTTTCAAATTACGATCTTATAGATATACTGAATATAATAGTGTATGAAAAGATTAACAGACTTGAAAATTTTGATAATAGATATGCAATTTATGAAAAAGCTATTTTGAATGAATATTGTAATGCCAATTGGTTATATGAAATCAGTATTATAAATGAAATAAAACATAAAGCTTTGGAATATGAAGACGATGTCGATATTTTTATTGAAGCAAAGCGGCGCAAAATCGCAATGGATTCTATTGAATACCTCATGCTTGAAGATAAAGATAGGACATTGGCAGACGAGAAAATAAAGTGTACAGATGAAAGTATATCTAAATATAATGATTGCACTGAAGCTGTGAAACAGCTTGAGATGCAACTTGAAGAAGGAAAAAAGAAATCTATAGAGTTCGAAAACTTCTTGAAAGCGGCCCTTTCTAATTTCTAATTAATGTCTGAATTTTGCATGAAATAAATGAAATAAAATTGAATGTAGTAAAAGAGATAATTTGTTATTTATATTGTCTTTCTTTAATCTTATTACTTTGCCACTATGAAGTATTAAAAAAACAGTATCAATTATCATAATTCAAGTTGAGGTAGGAGACCACATAATATGAAGATCTTCTACGTAGTCTGTGAGAAGATCTTCCTACTTGGCAGTTTGCAGGCCTGTGTACAAAGAGGATTATAATACTACGGCAATGTGTAGGGCTGCCATCACCTAAATTGCCAACGCTGGATAAACACGACAAAAATCCCAGACATTAGGACGAAATATGGGTTTTTCCCCAGACACCTCTGAAAAAATATTTTGCCGTGCCTTCTTGAATGTGGGTTGTTATGAATGAATTTTTAACGTATGATTTATTCCAATTTTTCGTTTATCTATAAAAAACATGTATTTCCCCTGACAACAAAGTGTCCGGGTTACAGCCGGATACTTTTTAAAACCCCCCGCTAGACGGCCCCCAGACACCCTTCAAACAGGACAAATCCGGGGAATTCCAGACATTTGCAGGGTATACAAACAGACAGATATATCAAAATAAAATAAAATACATAGAAACATTTCATTATGTATTATCATTTTGTGGTTGTACAACTTTTAAACAAGCATCAACAAATTCTGTGAATATTGGTTCTTGCATGTATTCTTGAATCATTTCATCTGGGTGTGTAGACTGGTCCAATAATTCTAAAATTTTCCTTACATGTGGATTTTCTAAACAATTCTTTACTTCCATTGATTGTTCTGTAAAGATGGTAATTAATAATATGATTTGTGTTATACATTGATGTATTAAAAAACCCACATTAATGGTGTTATATAATATTTTGATATCAGCAAACAGATGAAGTCATTATAGTAGGGCCAATTTAATAGATCACATTTGACACTTCATCTAAATTCAACAACATAACCTTGTAATGAGGGAACACAATATTATTTATTTTTTAAAATTTTGAACTGCACAATTGCTTAACTTATTTCAATTAAAAATACATATTTTTTGTAATAATGACAAAAGAAGGCAAATTTACTATTTACTTTGAGTGATATACCACTCTTGAACATAATAAATGATTTTTGTTGTAAAACACTGAATGTTGTTGCAAGGTAACGTCGGTAAACCCTATTTCTTTGTAAGTGCTAAGGATGTTACCCATAAAATCGAAAGATTGATTTGATTAGTTGATAAGTTGAATTGAATGCAACGATTAATTCTGAAGGAATGTTTAACGATTAATTATTACATTGTGATTATAATAAAACATATTCTTTATATAAACTAAAAAAATACAAAAATAATCAACTAGAAATAAACTTACTTATGCTACATTTTTATTACCAAAATCTAAATTTACAATAGAAAATAATAATGAGACAGGGATTTGATACCTATTTTTTGTTGTTTGATTTTTAAAGGTACTTAAATAAAATAACAGTACCCATAAGTACTTTTTCACAATAACTGAATTCAATTCACAGATGTTTGAAGTTCCTATAGATTCAATTATTTTAATCGATGTGCTTTAAGCAGGTCATCTCACTATTTAGCTATAACTGATAGATGTCAAGTGTGATCTATTAAATTATAATGAATGGAGCATTTATTTGACTGATTTACACATTTTGGTATTTAAAAGATACGACAATATCGAGATCAGAAGCCAAACTATTTATTGTCACATTATTTCTTATTACCCACATTAGTACAATATTAATTTGACAAATCAAACATGACATATATATAACATATCTTCCCCTCATACATTTAGGTTACTTAATTACATAGATCAATTACAAAAATAAGCCGGAATCAATTTGACACTTTTATAAACCAATTAATCAGTCAGTCATGCTAGGTATACCAATTATATCTGGCCATAACTCAGGAGGAGGTATTTCCATAGGTGGCTCAGATGATGTTGAATCTGAATAGGATTCTGGTGATCGAGATCTAGATGTCACATTAGGCTGACTTGCTTCACCCTGACTGCGAGCCAATATTTGATCCACATGTCTGCGTTGCAACTCACCATCTTCTGTTCTCACCATATATGACGTAGGACCTTCTACTACCTCTACTATGGCCTTTTTCCATTTTTCCCCAGGCCCATACATACGAATAAGTACTGGCTGATCAACTATGAATGATCTCTTTGGCGAACTCTGCGCAGCTGAATCCAATTGCATTTCATTGCGATTTGGTGCCACATCTGGGTGTAAAACAGACACTGCTGTTTTATATTTGCGGCCATTTAACATCTCTGCCGGGCTTTTACCAGTACTAGAACATGGCACTGTGCGCAGGTGATACAGAACTTTGGAGAGCTTTTCATCCCATGGCATCCCTGAATCTGATAACTTCTTTAGTTTATTCTTAAAGGATTGTATAGCTCTTTCTATCTGGCCATTAGAGGCGGGATGATATGGCGGAGAGTACAAGTGTCGAATGCCATTCCTTTGTAGGAATTCATTGAATTCACTTGAACAAAAGGTCCTACCATTATCTGATACTACAATATCTGGCAGTCCTTGAGAGGCAAATATTTTTCTGAGAACAGTATTCACTATAGTACTATTCATAGATGGAACAATCTCTGCTTCAAGCCATTTACTATAGCTATCTATTAACAACAGAAAAGTTTTACCTTGAAACGGGCCAGCAAAATCCACATGTATCCTTTTCCATGGCTTTTCAGATACCATCCATGTTTGTGGCGATTTAGGTGGGTTATTCCTTACAGCTTGGCACTGGTGACACTCAGATACGATCCTCTCGATCTCTTTGTCCATTTCCACCCACCAAACATAACCTCTAGCATACGCTTTAGTTTGCACAATACCAGCATGTGGAGTATGCAATAATTTCAACACCTCCTTTTGCATAGAAGCAGGAATAATGACTCTGTTGCACCACAATAAGCAATCTTTATTATGTGAAAGAGCCTCCTTGCGTAGCCAAAATGGTCTTAAAATCGGATCAACATTTGAACCTGGCCAACCATGAAGCACATGGAACATCACCTTCCGTAACAGTGGATCCTTTTTCGTTTCAGACGCTACTCTATTTGCATCCAGTTCCCAACCCCTTGGAGTCTCCTCTAATAACAGCACTTCTTTAAGAGGCCTTTCATTTACACTTGCCGTAGGAGCCGTCCACCTACTCAAAGCATCTGCATTACCAATTAATTTTCCCGCTCTATACTTAATGGTATACTGATAGCAATTTAGTTTTAAGGACCAGCGTAACATTCTGGGGGAAATTTGCTCTGGAATAGGTTTACCAGGATTAAACAGTCCAATCAATGGTTTATGGTCTGTAATAATGCAAAAGCTGCGACCTGATAGATACTCGTGAAATTTTGTTAATCCAAACATTATAGCTAAAGCCTCTTTATCAATTTGCCCGTAACGCCTCTCGTGTTTCTGTAACGTTCTTGATGCCATCATTATAGGTTTTTCAGAACCATCATCCATAACATGTGCAATAATTGCTCCCAGACCATACTCTGATGAGTCGCATATAAGAAGTAGCTCTCTTTGTAACTCATACCCTACCAAAGTTAGATCTGAAGATAACAATTCTTTTGCTGTGGTGAAAGCAGTTTGTTCTATTTCACCCCAAGTCCAAGGTCGTTTGGAATCCAAGAGCCGATATAATGGTTCCAATAATGTTGCTTTATCAGGCAAAAACTTTTCGTAGAAATTATATAAGCCCAGAAATGCTCGTAGCGTCTCTCTGCTCGTCGGTGCTGGTTTCTCCCGAATCTCTTTTACCTTGGCTGGTGCTGGGTGCAATCCATCTGCATCAATCATGTGGCCCAGAAATGTAATGCTTTCAGCAGCAAAAATGCACTTGGAGACATTAAGACTAAAGCCCATATCATGTAATTTCTGTAGAACTTCATACAGACGTTTTTCATGTTCACTTTTGTTCCGTCCCATAACAGCAATATCATCAAGTAGACATGCCACTCCCTCCATATCCGCGAATGCTGTAGACATAACTCTTTGAAAAATAGCTGGCGCTGCACTTACACCAAAAGCAAGTCGATTCATTTTCATTAGCCCCATAGGTGTGTTAAGGGTTAAAATCATTGCTGTCTTCTCATCCACTAGCAATTGTGTATATGCTTGTTTCAAGTCCAGCTTACTGAAAATACGACCGCCACTCAACTTAACGAAAGCCTCCACCGATTTAGGAAGTGGAAACGCATCCACATCAATTGCAGCATTCACTGTAGCCCGGTAATCTCCACAAATACGTAGGGAACCATTGTCTTTCTTCACAATACGTAATGGGGTTGCCCAATCTGAGTATTTCACTGGTGTAAGAATGCCTTGATTTACCATCCTCTTCAATTCTTCGTTCACTTGGTTTTTTTAAAGGGAATGGTATTACTCGAGCTTTCAAAAATCTAGGCGTAGCATTTGCACGTACATGTAACGAAACTTTCGGCCCCTTATATTGTCCTAGTCCCTCAGCAAATAAGCCAGGAAAGTCAGTCACTAAATTTGATATCTTATCTTCTGACCAATTAAGTCCTGCTATCTGAACATTTAATGTCTGGAACCAATTACGCCCCAAAAGGCTAGGTCCAATTCCTGAGACTACTATCAAATCACAACGTGCTTCTTTTTGCCCTAATATGACCTGTACATTTATGCACTTTCAATGTTTCCCGAGTCCATGTTACAAGTTTGATATTTGTAGGTCTTAAAGGAGGAGGAAATGACCACAGCTTTCTGTATGTATCCTCAGATATTATACTCCTTGACGCTCCAGAGTCAATTTCCATAAGCAATTTAGCACCATCAATGATCACATTTGCAGTTATCGGAGGTTGATATTTTTCATAGCAGACATAAACGCCCATCATCATCTCATCGCTACTTGTTGCCTCCTTACTGCTTCTTACTTCTTCAAGCTTAGAAATGTCATTTACTTTACTGGATTTTCTGGTACATGCTGCAGCTATATGTCCAAATTTCTTACAATAGAAACATCTAGCTTTAATGAATGGACACCTTTCTCCCTGTTTATGTACTCTTGCACAATGTTGACAATTGTTAGCTTGAATTCTGCCAATATCCATTGGCTCAGTAACATGGAACGGAGTTTGCTTCACCGCCTCATTATTAGGATACAGATCAGGAAATGTCACTTGGTAATTAAGACACATCTGTAAGGCGTTCTCATATGTGAGGTCTTTAGTTTTTAGTAATTCCCTTTTCAAGCGATCATCACGTACACCTAATACCAAACGGTCTCTCAATTGACGTTTTAAGTCCACAAAATTGCATTTAACGGCCAGTAAATTAATTGCCGCTACAAAATCTTGCACGCTTTCCGTCTGTAATTGTAGGCGTTTATGGAATTTTCCCGCTTGTAGTATTTCGTTAACCTCAGGCTCGTAAAACTGATCCAACACTTTCAAAATGTCCTTAAAGTCCACATTAGTTGGACGATTTGGAACCAGAAGTGAAGCAATTAAAGAGAAAGTCTCTTTTCCGCATTGAGACAAAAACACAGAACGAGCTTTATCAGCATTGCTTTCGTCATAACTCGCGGCATCGAGAGCACACAGTAATTGTTCTTTATAGTCACTCCACTTATCAGTTTTAGGGTTAAACTGTCCCGGAAACACTATATTCGCGATGTTCGACGCCATTATCCACACAATTACTTTAATTTTCACTCGTCGCCAATAAAAGATACGACAATATCGAGATCAGAAGCCAAACTATTTATTGTCACATTATTTCTTATTACCCACATTAGTACAATATTAATTTGACAAATCAAACATGACATATATATAACAGTATTAATAATAGTTTTCTATTCAGTATCAGCCCGGAGTCTGGAATTTGTGCCCAATATGGCGATAGGCTCGCCCCCTATCACATCATGGGACAGAATAAAGGCGAAAAGTGGGTGCACTAGTTGCGTCTCTGCCTACCCCTTCGGGGATAACAGGTGTGAGTGTATATGTATGTATATATATGTAATACCAGCCCTGTATTATATCGACGGTCCCTACGTAAAGTAATGAAAGTGAAAAGTGCTTACTTTACGGGAGAGCTATTTGAAGTTTATTTTTGGCATACTTTACCATAAATTATCATAAAAATATAAAAAAAACATATTTATGCTTGTGTCAAGGTTACAAAATAGTGTATATGCCTATATGCTAAGCTCAAAACAGTAATAATAAAAAAAATCAATTTTGCAGATTTGATACCTTACGTAGGGACCATCGATATACTCCCCACTGTTGAGCATGGGCCACCTTTACTACTCAGAGGGTTTTAGACCTTAGTCCAACATGCTAGCCTAGTGCAGACAAGCAGACTTCACATACCCTTCAAATGATTATGGAGAATTCTCAAGATTCTTTCCTTGTTTTCCTTCACCGTTAAAACAAACAATAATTTGTAAACATGTAACTTTTAAAAGCAAGATGTGTATGCCTTGGGTTTTGAACATGTGGTTATTGTCTCAGCAGACCTTTTTTTTTTACTGGGATCGCTGAATGTTTCTAAGAATAATGATAAATAATTTAATTTACCTAATAACTTTAATTTTTCCTGTGGCACTGTGTCTATGGTAGGATATTCGTAGTCTCTATTTTGATAGCTGGTGCCTTCTTTTTCTTCTGGTGGCTCTGGAGATGGTGAACATGGATTCTGTTTGTGTATTTTGTAACAAGTTACTGAACAGCTGAAAAATAAAAAAAAAACAGCAGTTAGGTAACATCTGCATATCATAATGTTATGATCCCAACAATGAATGAAATCTGTTGCTAAGTGCATTACAAAATTAATTAAGTTAAATAAAATGTAATTTAGTCACTTACTAAGGCGCCCGACACACAGGACACTTGTATTTTGATTCATTACAACAATGTGTACAAGTCATTTGTAATATTACTTATGTCTGGCTTTATTACTTTTGATTACAAGATATTTCTGCAACACGTAATTTCAAGTATGTTTATTTGAAATACATCTATATTATTGTCCAAAATGAGAACTTGAACTTGAATAGAAGAGGTTTATTATTTTATTTTAGTTCTACTCTCTAAGGTTAAAATTTTATTGCTTTTGGATTTTGATTAAAAAGCTTTTGTAATTTATAACCAAAGAGCATTATAATACTACGGAAATTTATAACCTTAAAAATTAAAACGGTGTCATTTTTTTTTTTTTTTTTTTTTTTTTAATTTTCCCTTTAGGGAAGGCAAAGGGTTCGAGCCCATACAGCCTCGTCTTAAGTAATATTTTTGGTTGACTTTTTTTTTTTCCTACGTACTATGTCGTAGTAAAGCAGTGGCTACCTTACCAAGACTTTATCAAGGAGTTTTGGCGGCAACGAAAAAACACTTGATTGGCACAGTTATTTCAATTCACTTCATTTGAGCACTTTAATAGAACTATATTGGATAATATACCACCATAATTATGCAATATAACACTAAGTATCACCAAAATAATGAATTAAAACAAGAGCACCTCATGACACTTCTACGTTCCCGCCAAAAACCCTAAAACGGTGTCAGTTGTCTTGCTCACAGCTGTCAACTGTCATTTGTCAAGTCAAGCGTTTTTTTTATTTATTTTTTCTTGTCCATGGATACTCGGATACAAATCTAAAGTCTGTCTCACGAAAGGAGTCCTGCAGACGCGGCACAGACTACTCAGAAGAACTACGTTCAGACCGCCATGTCGGATACATTATCTTTGAAGTTTGAACCGTAAAGGAGACTTGCAAGTTTGTCAGATGACATTTAATTGTTTTTTTACGGACATTTGTAGTATAGGCAAAGGAACAAAACCATGCAGCCCATGATGGAATATTTTTTCAGGCCCATACAGCCTTGTTGATTATTTAGTGATTAGGTTCTTTCCTTTTAACTTAAAAAATATTTAATATTAAGGAAAAAAATTACATGTTGAAATAAAACAGGTTTTTATTTTATATTTTTATTTTTGAACTTTTTCTTAAATTTAAGCAATGCTTTCTTCTGCATTTTTTTAAATTTATATTTCTCGGTCCTTATGATGTCTATCCCTTTTAATATTTTGTTTATTACATTGCACCAATAAAAATACAGAGTTTAATACTTATGTCTAACAAATATTCAGGGTCTAAGTTTTTGTGAGAATGGCAATTCAAAAGAATATTTGGAACATATACTTTGTTTAATGTTTTTACTAATATTATTTTTATGTCCTTGTTGTTCCAAATATTCGTTTGTAATTTTAATTACATTACCAAAACTTATAACAATGTTTTCATGGGGATAACTTAATTTTCTTGCATTCTTACAACTTTTATATTCTTTTTCTACTATGAAATTGTGAATATTATTATTCATTTAAAAGATTGCTTTTACATTCTGCACAATTATTAATTTTAGAAAGCACTTTCCTTGTTACCCACCCTTCTGTGTAGGCCTTTGAATGAATATTTAACCATTCTCGTCTGGCTTGTTCATGAATATTTTCTTTATTGCTAAACTCAATATTTTCAGTTATATCTGAACTATCTAATTTAGAGTTCATCGTTGGTGCAGAATTCACATTTTCAAACAAGGATTCTAAATTTAAAATATTGATACTAAAATCTTCACAATTAAAACTTATAAATCTTGTTATTAATAGAGCTTTAAATGTTAATAAGAGTGGGCAGTCGGATTATTAAATCTATAGTAATTGTATGCCTGTACTTGTCCAAAAAACTAACATACATACATACACTCACGCCTGTTATTCTCGAAGGGGTAGGCAGAGGTGCAACTAGTGCACCCACTTTTCGCCATCATTCCGTCCCATGATGTGATAGGGAGCGAGCCTATCGCCATATCGGGCACAAATTACAGACTCCAGGCTGATACTGAATAGAAAAACTCAATATCACTTTGCCCGACCTGGGGATCGAACCCGAGACCTCAGCTTTGCAGTCGTACTGTAATACAACTACACCACTGAGGCAGTCCAAAAAAGTTTTCAATAACATCAGAGTTAAGAAAAAAATAAAATTAAATTAAATTAATTTTATCCATTGTAAATCTACGTGCCTTTTTATTTTTATTGCATAATTTCCACAGAACTTTCTTAGTTAAAGGATTTATATTTTTAGTTAAACCCTCTAAAGACTTTTCTTTACTGAATACCAATGCCTTCTACGCTCTGGATTTATAATTACTTATACGTTTTGCTTTCTTATATTCATTATAGATTAGTTGACATTGTGGAGATAAGGTGCCCAATGTTTTTATTAATCACTTTCTGACCAACTTTTTTGGAGTTTTGTATGATGAACCTGAAAATAAAACAGAATATTATACATAAAAAAATAGTCAACAAAGACTTTGTAGGACCACAATACAACAAACTTCAAACAAATAAATACCTTATGTACCCTGGATCTCAGTTCCGGAGGTCACGGCAGCAGACTGTCTTGACTTACAAATCACTGAAAAAAA
This sequence comes from Lapara coniferarum, assembly GCA_949316025.1. Lineage (NCBI taxonomy): Eukaryota > Metazoa > Arthropoda > Insecta > Lepidoptera > Sphingidae > Lapara > Lapara coniferarum. Next base: position 33,576,066 of record OX438921.1, on the reverse strand, counting down.
ACACAATAAAACATCTTACATTTACCAATTATTACTCAAATCTATCAATAAACACAGTATACTTTTTGGCCTTGTCATTACTTTAGGACAGATCTTATTCTTATGCTTATAATTCTACCCATGACTGTCTTCAGACACACAGCAAAGTTGATGACTAATTAATAGAGACAAGCCAGCTGCTCACTAGATGGCAGGCAACTTTAGAATTTATATGGCGATAGGCTCGCCCCCTATCACATCATGGGACGGAATAACGACGAAAAGTGGGTGCACTAGTTACACCTCTGTCTACACCTTCGGGGATAACAGGCGTGAGTGTGTGTGTGTTAGAATTTAGATTACACAATATACATAAATTACATACCGTTGACTTCAGAGCATGCCACTTTAAACGGGATACTTTCTTCAGTTTTCGAGTATGTATGGTCAATGTGTCGCTTTCGTGCAAAATTTCTGTACTTCAGAGGAACTAGAAAAGACAAGACATATAATATTAAAAACAATTTAGCTATAATATCTTAACAGTATCTTCGGTTCTGAAAGATAGGTTACCTGTTTCATCACAAACCAATGACGAATTTCCTGAAGAAATCTCCAAGTCAGTAAATAAACTTAGATAGGTGTCACTCTTCAAGCGTTTTGTTGCCTGGTAAACAAATCTTTGCTCAAAATGCTTATGGCAAACATACATGTTCTTTGTATCACAAACATTTTCACAACCTATGCACTGTATCCACCGGATTTTAATCTGTTTCCTTGCGGGAAATTGATGCAATTTAACGTCCTGTCGTAAACTATTGCACTTGGATACACAACACCTTCGAAATATTGTTAAAAATGTTGAAATGTGACTGGATATTACTGTATTTGTGGATTTAAAGAAGTGATGGCCGACACTTTCCCTTTTTGTCAGTGACACATGGTCAAAATGGCGACCGTTCTTGGCGGGGGTGAAGTGAGGGTGAAGACGACGAAAGAGGGGCGCGGAATGTCAATTATGATTCTTGCACTGTCAGTTTCTATGGTCGATATTTTTTGTTCTAGCATTACCGGGCGCGAGACGCGGCGCCACAGTCATGCGATGTAATGTTGCTAACTTTAAGGTGTTAGACGTCCCGAAATCAATAAAAGTTTACGGCATAATAATTTTTTAGGGATTTTGAATAACTACAACAAAATATTAACAATATTGCTGTATTCGTAGAAACTGCGTTACGGGGGATTTAGGCTAGGTAGGGGATATAAGGTTACCGAGAGGGGTTTATAATTTTATTTTACTCCCTAAGTTTTGAGTGCTTTGCAGCATTTCACAGTATTGGAGCAAGCTTGCAAAATCTTCAAAACGAATATAAAATGAAATATTAAAATTTGTGCCCGATATTTAAGAGCCAATGCAATTGGCCCATCTTGAATACGGCTCGCGCGCGTACCGCTTTTATATGTGGGATGAAGGTCAACCTCTGATCAAGGGTAACTCCTAGATATTTGGCTGTGTCCGTCCAGGGGATGACCTGGTTGAACATGCGGACTGAGGTGTGGGGCACATGGACTCTCTTTTTCTTAGTGAAAAGGATAGCCTGACTTTTGGTGGGATTGACGGTGATTCGCCATTTGCGGAACCACTCGTAGAGCTTGTCGGCGGCGGCCTGCAAAGTGCACACTACGCTGTCGGGGTCTCTACGTGAGGCGTAGATTGCGGTGTCGTCCGCGAAGAGCGCCAGATGAGCGTTCTTTGGTTTGGGGGTATCACTGGTATACAGCGAGAAAAGAAAGGTGGAGAGGGCAAAGCCTTGCGGGACTCCGGCCGTGATGGACTGTCGGGAAGTGAGAGTTCCCTCCACGTCATATTTGAAACCGCGATTCGACAGGAAATCTCGTATGATGTTGTTGAGTGGGCACGTTGAGAGTGTACAGCTTGAAAAGCAAGCCGTTGTGCCACACCCTGTCGAATGCTTTTTCAATATCGAGGAAAAGAGCACCGGTAGGCATGCCGATTCGAAACCTGTCGTCAACGTGCTCCATGACGCGGAGCACCTGATTCACGCAACTGTGTCTAGCGCGAAAACCAAACTGTTCCGGAGGGATCAGGTTGTGATTGTGGGCGACTATTTTGAGGCGGTCGAAAACGATCCGATCGTAAATTTTGCCCAGCGTACTGAGCAGGCTTATTGGTCTATAAGACGACGGTTCGGATGCGGGTTTTCCCGACTTATGAATACCTATTACAACTGCCTCTTTCCAGACCTCTGGGAAGAGGCAGTTTCGAAAAGCGGCGTTATAGATGACGTTTAGAATTTTGACTAGATGCTCCGGGAGCATCTTAAGCATGCGGGTGGGGATCTGGTCGCCCCGGGGGCTTTACGACGTTTGAGTGCCTTGATCAGAGCGATGACTTCTTCGATCGTCACCGGTGCAAGGGGGTCGGGCGGCGGCGGGTCGACGTCCGGGTCGACGTTGGCGTTGTCGTTTTGGTTTTGGTTTAGCGGTCGCGAAATAGAGACTGGCGGTGGCCGGACCGCGTTCCCACTTTCGACGAATGAATTAACCGCAACAAGTTCGTCGTGGTCTACAGGTATTGTTGAGAGAGAACATTGAGCTTCCCGGATCTCGGCTAGTAGCTCCGCTTTTTCGTCGTCATTAAACGCCGGGCGTTGATTTGGACGATTGAGCGGAGGCTGGGAGGTCACATTGTTTCTCCTGAAAGAACGAACCAGCTGCCAGAAGGCCATGTGGGTCGGTTGGATTTCGTCAAGACGAGTTTCCCATCTCGAATCGACGACCTCTTTTATGCGACATCTAACATCGCGTTGGAGGTAGCGCGCAAGATGTCGTCGTTCCGGGGAGGGCCTCGTCGCGCAGGCTCTGAGCGCAGCGTTACGTAACCTCACCCACCACCGAACGTCGTCGGGAATTTGCCATTGCCAGCGAACAGTCTCTGCCACCTTCACGGAGCTTTCGCTCAAGACGTTCTGTAGGTGGTTGGTGAAGGAGCGTATCGCGCCAGTCGTTTCCTCAGATGTCTCGATGTTGGTCGGAATCGCGAAGAGATCTGTGGATGAGGTGTCCGCGAGCTTGGTGCCTAGGAGGCGCCAATTCGTTTTCACCTTCGTCGGTACATTAGGACCTGCGTCTGATGGACTGTGAGTGGCTACCTTATCAAGTTCTAGACTATGGAGAAGTTTGGCCGGCACTTAAAAACAATTTTATTACTCAATAGCACAGTTATTTCAGATTACTTTTTTTGAGTCCATCAATAGAACTATATTGGATAATATACCACCGTAATTATGCATTATAACCTTACTCTGTTTTAAGTCTCATAATGTCCAGAAGTTACACTGGCTACAATGTCTTTCAAACTTAAACACAACAGTGCATGCACACTGCTGCTTGCGGTACCGCAAAAAGTAACTCTATAATAGTCTAGAACACAAATTTAGAGAAGCTACTTTAGAAGTTGCTTAAATAACATTTTGGCGGGAACTTTAAACATTACTTTATCTTTGGGTTTGTGCTTTTGTTTTCTATTAACTTTTTGGGTTTGTGCTTTTGTTTTCTATTAACTTTTTTCGTTTGGGACCCAGCTGTATCTTTGTAGGCAATGGTATAACGTTGATGACATTCTAGCCGGAGTACGTGGCGTCCCTGGGCGGCTACCTAATATCTGGCGCTCTCTCCGATATCTGGCGATCCGGACGAAACCCGGCATTGACAGTATTAAAAGGTTCGCAAAAAGTAGGTACACTAAGATGTAAGTTTCGCCTAACTAAATGCTACATATAATATGGGCGGCAATGTATAGTGCAATAAGAAGGACAGAATATTATAATCTTACTTCTTACTAATATAATTATATGTAAATTCGATTATATTTTTATATAGAATAAAATAGAATATATCTTTAACACTAAATAGCATATACAATGGATTTCAAAATTAAAATTGCTCCAAAATCGGAGTCGCATGCATATTACCTAATATGACTTAGGTAGGTATCAGTGCTACCCGGGCCAAACCGGGACGGGTCACTACTCACTAGTTAATTAACTTTTATAATAGGTACTATTATCCTAGAGTCTGATTCCTGACCGATGGTCTATCTTTTATTGTCATGCAGCAATGGTATTGTTATATCCCAAGGTTTTAGGGCTAGAAGGTACCTACTGGAGTTACACTATAGTCTGGTAGCTCATGACGACATCTGTGTTTTATAATGTTACTACATCGGCATGTATAAAATTTGGCCTAAATTATAATTTAACAATGAATACGAAAACCTTGACTGCAAAATGTTCCTAGAAAATATCTTCTCTGCACATGAACAAGCCTAGAGAATCTTTTGTTAAGTGATCTGCATCGGCCATAAAAACTCACATCATCAAAATAATTATGCATGCGTTTCCAACCTTTAAGGAAACAAGTAGAGATTCCAGGTTGAGAAAAGGGGTGTTAGTGCCCCACGGGAAATTCGTTCATTATACAAAATGCAATAGCTAGCAGTCACTTTTTATAGAGAATCTAAGTGATCTGCATCGGCCATAAAAACTCGCATCATCAAAATAATTATGCATGCGTTTCCAACCTTTAAGGAAAGAAGTAGAGATTCCGGATTGAGAAACGGGGTGTTAGTGCCCCACGGGAAATTAATTCATTATACAAAATACAATAGCTAACAGGCACTTTACGTAGGGACCTATTTATATTTCATGGGCAGTCGACGGGTGCTTCAAAATTTCTATTCCTACTAAATTCGAACACTGCGCTGGACGTTAGTGCTATTCGTACAGAGTCTTTAAACCTTTGATTAATAATATACTTTTAAATATTGCATTAGCACCCAAAAACATAGGAAGTCTAATATAGTAGGTACCTAGGTACCTACTAGGTAGGTACTAAGAATAGGGATATCTTGGATAATGGATATAGATAGGTATTAAATGATGCTGTTTAATAAAATTGATTTATTACAAATAATATAAAGGACATGTCCAAAAACGGGCCTAAAATTCTAACAAAGACAACTTACATATTTTTGATAGAACTCCTAAGAATTAACCTTTTACAATAAATCGTTTAATTTTAAAGACTTCCGACTTTGAGATTTATGTAATTTTATTTTGCTTACAAACTACACTTAATATGAACGTTTTTAAAACAGTTAGTTATAAATAGAGGGTCTTAAATTTTGTTTTGTGGATCCAAGATCCATATTTTGGCTCTTTAATATTCCTAAAGTTTGAGCCTGGTTATTAGATCTTGAGGCCCAGCACCGATATAAAAAGGGGACATCTTTAATACAGATCAACCCGTTTGATTGGTTCTTTAAAGGTGTAGTAGCCGGTCTCACCCTGCGTTACATAGCCTTCTGATTTCGCTATAGAGTTGTACCGCGCACGCACGAGGTGCGCAGACGATTTTGGTTGCCGATTCCGTGTGAATATACCTTTCTTATTGCCGCCTGCTCTTATATACGCTGGAATATTAATACACGAACATATTAAGAACATATACCTAAGTATATCTTATAAGCAATTATAATACGTGTGTATGATGAATCGAATAAACAATATGTAATAACACCACTGCTGTTCTCGAAGCTGGTTATCAAGGAGTTTGAATTAAAGGAGACGGGCGAAATTGGACTTGACCTTACACTTATGAAACATGTATCAATATTCTTCTTCTATTTTTATGTCTTCCATTTAAAAATATTAGATTGTATTACAATGGGGAAAAGAAAATCAATTATCTTATGAATTATAGTTGACTTCTTGTATTAGGTGCTATGAACATCTTGTGTTATCGGGCAAATAAAAAATTATTCACCCAAAAATGCTTTAGACGTATAGCGATTATTTATTTACTCCCATTGCACAGACAGATTTTTCTGTCTCTTTTGGAAATGGTTCTATTATACCTATAATAAAGCATAACTTATCTCTGTAACTCTAAGCCCAAAGTTCTATGACGTTTCGCCCGTCTCCTTTTATAATAATTATCAATGGGTACTTTCAAAAATACGTGTAGCTTTTGAATATGTTGGATGCGCAAAATTTCGGTAGGTAATCGTTTAATAATGAAGTTTTTGCAGTTACTGACATTGCGGTGTATTAAAGTCGGCGAAATTCCATATAAACTCTCCCACGAAGAATCCTTCATGTCGAAGTTGATCAAATGCTTTGAAATGTTCGGCCAGGAGCGCGAGCTGATAATCTTCAGACCATACATATTCTGGATACTAGAACAATAATTCACGTATAAATAAAAATAAATAATGAAGAATTGATTTAGCTATGGGAAATTTCATCTTGATATAGAACTTATAAAAACATAGGTATATTTAATTCAGCTATGTTTTTACACAGAAGGTCATACAGCAAGTACCTACTTTATTTATTTATTTATTACTTTTTATACAACAATGCATAAAGGCGGACTTAATGCCGAAGGCATTCTCTACCAGTCAATCTTAGGGTGATGCAGAGATAAACAGTATAGTAGGTGTATTAAATAATGATATAACATAAATTGAGCAAGGGAAAAAAAGTATAAATATAAAAAGTACACAATACGAATACATTTACTAAACATGATAACGAATACAATATAATCTAAATAATAATATATAAAATACATAATAATATGTAAATACATATACCTAATAATATAATAGAAGACGATTACTGAGATGATTCCATCAGCTTGACAAGCAACAGCATTCGAACCTTTGCTTTGAATGCAAAACGATTCGCGGTCGTCCTAACATCTAAACTTAAAAAAAAAAACTTTTTAACAAAAAATTAAACCGCGTTCAAAAACGATAAAAAAAACTAAAAATCAAAAAATAATATAATAGTGAATAAAATCGAGCCCCGACCGGTCACATTGGACCGGTATGACAGCTGTCAACACGCGATATGTGTGTGATGACGCGCCTTATGTATGTGCGTATAAGGTCGATTTTCGCTTGTTGACAGATCACGTACCGGGCCAATGTGACCGAGCCGGGCTTGAGCGGTTAAATACGATAGCATTACTTCTTTGATTAATAATACACTAGATGGACTCTGAACGCTTCAAGCGTGGAGAAAAACCTAAAGGTCTACTGTCAACCTTTAGGTCATTTTCCCGCGCTTAGTACGCTTCGAGCTGTCATGGCGCTCGCTCACGTTGTTACGCAGATTTGCAGCCTTTGAAAATGTCGGGTTGTGTGATTAAAGTGTGCAAAAACTACAAGGGTCGACGTAAAACCACGCATAATGTCACCTACCACCGGTAACTTACATTTTTATAAACACTTCTTGCTAAATAAACCCATTGAAATATTTAGTTAAAAAAATAATAAAGAGTTCGTAATAGTTAGGGGTTGCTAGTTTATGGAATCAAAATTTCCCAAAAAGATGGTAAAAATGAATCCAAAGTAAATATTTTTTTTACTAAATGGTGAATATTTTCGGCGTTTAAAGCCACAAGTTTTATTATTTATTTGATCGGAAATAAAAAATTGTCACCTGTACGTATGGTACGTGCTGTCAGTGGCGTAGCGTAGGTTCTTGTCGCCTGGGGTGGACCCGGTAATTTGTACCAAGAACAGGCCGTTTCAACAAATAAGTCACGCGTGCAATGTATAGATAACTAGCTTTTGCTCGCGGGTCCACCCGCGCAAAAAAGTTTTACCGGGATAAAAGTCCTGCTTTATATTTTACCGGGATAAAAGTAGCCTATGTCTTTTCTCGGCTCTAGACTATCTGTGTACCAAATTTCATTTAAATCGGTTCCGCAGTTTTGACATAAATACGCGACAGACACAGCTACTTTCGCATTTATCGCATTGCTAAGGATGAATATATTTTTCAGAATACCAAGTGAGCCTACAATAAGAAGCCAATGGATAAATATTATAAGAAAATGTCGCTGTGAGGAATTTTGGCAACCAGCAAAATATTCTCTGGTTTGCTCTGACCATTTTCATAAAAATGAAATGTAGTTTGCAAAAAAACAACGATGCCGAAAATAAAAAAACAAATAACTGCTCCTTGTAAGGCACGTATAATTTTTTTTATGTTGTTGCTTATGATTGTCGTACATCAGAGAAAAATATGTTACGCTGACCCCAAGTAATTTGGGACCAGGGCAGGAAGATGATAATGATTATGATGATTGTCGTACATCCTTTGTGATTACATCAATCTTTTTATATTTTAGGCTTTGTTCTTATCGTCAGTGCAATCTGACAGAAGTGATGTGACGGATGAAGAAATGGATGCCAGTGCTTTTGAAAATTCCAAAATTACTCCTGTAGAGATAGTAAGTAAATCTTCCTTACGTATTATAAAACAAAGCTGGGACGAGTAGCTAGTATGATATAAGATAGAAAAGATAATAGTACAAGCTTGCAATAGCAAAGTGCTATTGTAAGAATAATTTTAGCATTTTAATATTTTAATTAATAATGACAAAAGAAATTTACTCAAAAATATTGTCATCCATAATGAAACATTTTATTGGCAAGAGCTACTTTAAAGTGGAATCTGAACATTTCTGTGGACATCTTCATCAGACCAAACTATTACGATTGGTAGCAGAAAAGTATGTCGCTAATCGGTGTTTTCATGTAGCAAGATTAGATAGTGTCAAAAGTAAAGCCGCATCAAAAAGAAGAATATTTAAAAAACAAGTACAAAGGGCGGGACATTAATTTAAATGAACGAAATAAAAAGTTTAATTCATATTAAATTAGTTTTGTTTGAGACAATTTACCATTCTACCGCTATAGCCTGTGTTATTGTAGGTCACACACACACACACACACACACACACACACACACACACACACACACACACACACACACACACACACACACACACACACACACACACACACACACACACACACACACACACACGCAAACAGACAATCGGATTAATAGTGTAATATCAGCAAGGGTACCTGCAGTATTTAAATGTACAAACTTATGTGCATCGGTTTTAATTATTTTAAATAATTACCAATACATTAATAAATTTCAATAGAAATATATATATATTTTTTTTACGCCCACCCGCATACCCACGTTCCCACTGTGTAAAAATGAGCCTATTTATTTAATCCATGTCCATGCTAAATTTCATACAAATCCGTTCAATAGTTTTGGAAGTAATGGTATTAAGTTCTTATGTAAGTAAATTTAGTAAAATCTTAGTTTTTATTATAAGAATAATTTCAACATTATAATCAGAGAAATTATTGTTTTGTTTCGAGTGAATTATTTTTGGATTTTATGGATATAATTTTCGCCCCGTTTTAATGCGAACCATTGCAATAACTGGTATCATTAGGTACGCAGGTACGCACACAAGTATAAGCAGAATGACGCAGCGATAGCGTATGACACAGCTGTCACGCACACGAATATAATCGCCGCGGCCCGTTTGTTTTGGTTGCTTTGCAGCGCGTCACTCTATCTAGTGTATTATTAATCAAAGCATTACTTATATACTGGTAACCAATTTTGAAGTCAGTGCCTATTTAAATTAAACATTGTTTTCGCATATTTATTAAATGTATCTATCTAGCTTAGCTAGTAATTTTAATTAGGCACCGACTCCAAAATTGGTTACCAGTATATAAGTAATGCTATCGTATATATTTTATTCACTATTATATTATTTTTTGATTTTTAGTTTTTTTAGTCGTTTTTGAAGGCGGTTTAATTTTTTGTTAAAAAGTTTTTGTTTGTTGCTTTTTTGTGTTAGTAAGAAATATACCGCCTCGATAGCGTAGTTGTATTGCGCACCGTACCCGGTACGACTATCGCGCTGGCGTATAACGCCTCTGCCTACCCCTGAAAACGTAAAAGGCGTGATGTTATTTACGCGAAAACACTAGAGAATAAATTACTTCATAAGATTTGCGAAAAAAAACTATGTGTAATAAAATTTGAGGGTTGCCCTCGATTTCTCCAGGACCAATTATCAGATCCTGACTTGGTGACTATGGGACCACTTCAGAAATGTCTCCTTTCGAACAAAAAAATAATTTTGAAAATCGGTTCACAATTGGCGGCGTAATCGCGTAACATACACACAAAAAAAAACATACCGCCGAATTAATATACTCCTCCTTTTTTGAAGTCGGTTAAAAAATTGTTAGCACCTGGGTTAGGTGCTGAATTGTACGTATTATCTTACCGAATGAAAGCCAGTAACAGCATCAGCCCCATATTCAGATATTAAAACTGGCTTATTGAACTTTCTGTGCCACGTAGCCATATCGTAGGTGAGATTAGCTACTACGTCCATCAATTCTCCACTCTCTTCATACCAGGCTAAGTAGCGGTTGACGCTGACTACGTCAACGTGTTTTACCTGCACGGAGGATTTAAACCATAAGGAAGGTCATAGATTACGCTTTATCCGGACAAAGTAGACGGCGCGGCGCGACTTTTATCCTGGAAAACTTTTTCATGCAGGCGATTTCATTAGGCAAGTCTTGCATGCAAGTATGACGTACACATTTGTGTACAAATTGCTTACGTTGGAAACATGTCCGCGGAGTGTGCAAATTGCATGGAAATTTTACTTCAATACAAGTGGAGACGTTCAAAATTGAGAAGGAAATCATGTGTGGAAGACGTGCTGCTGTGGTTGGTGCTACTTGCCGAGTCATTTGCGTAATAAGCACATCTTACACTTTGAATGATAAAGCAAGACACCATGTCACTCCTTTGCAATTCGAAACATGCAACATACCTGTGCCCGTTCAATTTGTGCGTCACTTGTATGAAAATTTGTAAGTTCAAACTACCCACATGCAAGTTGTAGCTTGTATGCAGATTTGTTCAAGTTGCCTCCAATTTGCAACTTGAATACTAGTAACTTGCCTAATGGAATCGCGCTTTAAATGGTCCGATCGCAATCATTTTCACATAAAATGTATCTATACATTAATACTTACAGCTTTATCACTGTCATATGGTTGATTAGTCGAAAAAGTTATTGGTCTGGAAGTATCTAATGACTTGACGTGATCTGCGATTTGTCTACAACAATAAATACTATGTTATTAAATATATTATGCATATTATAATAAATATTCGTGTATCTACTTAAAAGTGATAGTTCCTTATTAAATAAAATATTCAATTTGTTGAGTATTCTGATACGTACTTGAAATAAGCATCTGCTAGGACTTTTTGAGTCCTGGGTTCGTTTGCGATGGACCACATTATCACGCTGGGATGGTTCTTATCACGATTGATCATTTTACTCAGTGCGAGTTTATGATTTGTTAACAGTTCAGGCCCGAATATACTGAAAAGTGTTGTAAAAATGATTAAACCCACTAACCATATACCTAGTAGAGGTAGAAAATATATTCCTAACTCCTCCCTATTCTTCTATTTGATTAACTTCGTTACGGGTTAAGAGTAGAGCTGCCATCACCTAAATTGCCGACGCCGGATAAACACGGCTAAAATCGCGGACATTTAGGGTCTTTCCCCGGACACCTCTGAAAAAATATTTTGCCGTTCTTTCTTGAATGCGGGGAAATGAATGAATTTGTCGCTCATCTATAAAAAAATGGATTTCCCCTGACAACAAAAGTGTCCGGGTAAAACCCGGACACTTTTTAAAACCCCTGCCGGACGGTCCCCGGACGCCCTTCAAACTAAGACAAATCCGGGGAAATCCGGACGGATGGCAGCCGTAGTTAAGAGTAATTAGTGCTCCCAGAGACTCACTGAGCTTCACCGCTCGGTGACATTGTCATGCGTGCCACTGCCGATCCTGGCTTAGATACAGGAGTTGCAGTGGCGGGTGTGAGGGCGGGATAGTCTCGTAACCATATACCTATTACGTACTTTTCATAATGTTATCTTACTAATAAATAATTAAAAGCGAGATTGCCTCAAATCTACATCTAACGTCTATGTGAATTTGAATCGCGCGGATAGTGTCAATTTGTTGCCATCTCTCGTCAGGTGACACTCTTCTGGACCCCGTTCCCCTCACCCAGGTGCACTGGCGTCATTTTGCTGTGCCAGAGTTTTTTCTTCGCGTCCGCTGAAATACCAAATCTCCTCAAGATATTTTTGTTCCTAGTTGACCAAAGACACATTTCCATTTCATTGTGGTATTGATTCGTTTCGTTAAATATCGCGGCGATCAATTGAAAATAAACACACACACACACACACACTCACGCCTGTTATCCCCGAAGGGGTAAGCAGAGGCGCAACTAGTGCACTCACTTTTCGCCGTTATTCCGTCCCATGATGTGATAGGGGGCGAGCCTATCGCTATATCGGGCACAAATTCCAGACTCCGGGCTGATACTCAATAGAAAAATTCAATATCACTTTGCCCGACCCGGGGATCAAACCCGAGACCTCAGCTTTGCAGCCGTACTGTAATACAACTACGCCACCGAGGCAGTCGAATTTTTATTGAAAATAAAATATGTAGAATATGCTCAATAACTGCATAGACCCTTGTTTTGCTTCTTTTAAGTTTTCATCTATATCCCTGTTCTGTGGTTTTCATAATGTGTGAGACGCAAACAACAGACGCGGAGTTAATGAGGAACATTAAGTATGAGCAGGCCCACTTACCTACTGCATAGTTTTCGGCTTTAGTAAAGGCCCCAACGTAAGTACTAGATTTTTGGAAACGCGAAACCTCTGTATATATAATAGTTTCTCGTCCCAATGACTAATCCGGTCTATTCTAGGGAGATAAATTTTACTATTTTTTCAAAATACTTGCAACAGACTTTATTTTTTTTTGTTTTTTTTTTCGTTTATAGCATTGAAAGACGAGACGAGCATGCCGTTCGCTTGATGGTAAGCGATACGACCACCCTTAAACAGTAGAAATACCATCCAGAACCTTGATTTACAAAGTACTGTGTGGCATTCCACTGCGCTCGTCGTCCTGAGACATAAGATTTTAAGTCTCATTATGTCCTGTAGTTAACAAGGGCTACTGTAGGGCTACAATGCCCTTCAAACCGGAACACAACAGTGCATGCACACTGCTGCTTGGCGGTAGAAATAAACATTGCGGTGGTACCCACCCAGACGGACTCTTACATATGAGAGTCCTACCACCAGTGCAGCATATAATATTTTGCTACTTTATTAAGCCGAAAGACGATTTGTTACAAAATCTGGATAATATACGAATGCCTTTTCAAGAACTGTGTTCGGTTTTTATAGGGAATTTTACAATTGCGATGTAGCTTAATATTTCGGAACGTTTCGAAACGTCGGGTACCATTTAAAAAAAATGCACCAACAGGACTGTTGGTGGCAGAAACAGTTGCTCCTCGAATAAAATTGGTTTGTCGCAGTTGTGTGTGTCTATCTGTAAAATAGGCATGCTCTCTAGTCTCTACCTGAGTTTTACTATGATGCTGCGTGTTTTCGTCCGACATACTATTCTATACTAACATTATAAAGAGGAATGATTTGTTTATTTGTTTTTTTGTAATGGATAAACTCAAAAAGTACTGGACCGATTTTGAAAATGCTTTCACCAATAAGAACATTACTCCTGAGTGCTATAGGCTTTTTGTCCCGGGGAAATATTTATATCCCGGAAAAATAATTCACGCGAGCGGAACCGCGAGCAGAAGTATATACGTAATAAGATCGACCTAGTAGGTCCTACTCTATTATTTCCTTCTGATTAAACAGAACAAGACAAAGGTTAACTAGTCGATGGTTACAATCATCATATTGTTTTAGATTCAGTGGGTCTGTAGCTATCATTTATTTTGTAAAACATACAGGCTTTCTTTTGCGTTACTAAATGAAACCACGTATTCGTCTATACCTCTGCTAACATCGTGCTAAAAATTATCAATGAATAACAAATACTTTCACCAAAAATTCCGGTTGTAGAATTCCATTTTTTTTCATTTTGTAGTTTAGTGCAAATGTGGTGCGTGCGTAAGTGTATTTCTGACTGAAAGTATAATGTTACTGCTGCGACGAATTATCCTAGAGCAGTGATAGTAGCATTAGGGCGTGTAAACTTGAAGTTACATTTGATTGATATTTATTTTGTTCGAAACTTACACTTTTTTATTTTACATCTATAGTTAAAATAACTTAATGAAAAGTGTTATTTTCAACGAGATAAGTATTGAGGTTTCGTTTATTAACGCAATGTCAAAATGACCCTGTATAAGTACCGATTAAACAAACGCGTATAGAAAACCAGACTTACTCAGTATCAACACTGGGACATTCACCTATGATCATTATGCCTAGTTCATCAGCTAATTGGTATATTTCCTCTGCGTAAGGATAATGAGAAGTACGAAATGCATTAGCTCCTACCCATTGCAGTAGGTTAAAATTTTTAACCCATAATACTGGATCCCAGCCTTTTCCTCTGAGCTGAAAGATAAGTGAAAGAATTGTATAAAATAAATTCTCAATAAAACATGGCGACCTCGTATCAAGATTAAAAAATCCTTGACATTATGGGCTGGTAGCTCAATATTGTAAATAAGTGATTCATCTGAATACTTAAAGCCAATACTAACATCAGAATCTTCATGCATGCCAAATCCTCTCAAATACAATGGTTTTTCATTGATATAAATTGATGTGTTAGTCCATTCTATAGTTCTGATACCGAATTTTTCGTAATAAGTATCAATGATTCCCTCTCTGCTATCTTTCAAGGATATCTGAAATAAATTTGAAAAGTTTGCTTATTTTATACTTACGGACCAACTTATCTATTGTATACATACATATACACTCACGCCTGTTATCCCCGAAGGGGTAGGCAGAGGCGCAACTAGTGCACCCACTTTTCGCAGACATTCCGTCCCATGATGTGATAGGGGGCGAGCCTATCGCCATATCGGGCACAAATTCCAGACTCCGGACTGATACTGAATAGAAAAACTCAATATCACTTTGTCCGACCCGGGGATCGAACCCGAGACCTCAGCTTTGCAGTCGTACTGTAATACAACTACGCCACCGAGGCAGTCGTATTACCTATTGTAATTTACTTATCTATTGTAATTTTTATATTGTTATAATTTAAATAATGTTAATTCAGGTCTGATTCCACCTCTTGCTGATAAAATCTATTTGTCACATAAATGTAGAAGCCGAGCAAATAGAAAATTTCTCTAATCTATGCTCTTAGATTAGATTGGGATTCTTGTGTTTGGTTGGTTTATCTATATTTTATGTTACGAATAGCGTTTATCAACAAGCGATGAAATCGGACCCTAATGTTGTAATTTATTTACAGTTTACCTTAAAAGTGTACAAATATCCAGGATTTGAATCCATTAAGTAAGGCCACCAAAAATTCGCTTTAGGGATTAGCATGGATCCCGAACATTCTTCACTGTTGGCTACTTGGTGATTGTGTTTGTCATAGATTTGAACCAAACATTGCATATCATCAGTTGTCCCTTTGTAAGATCCTTTGTATAATACAAAACCTGCAATCATTTGACAAAGATACTCAAACGTTAATTGACTTACCACTTAGAATAATAACACATATTCTATGAACTTGCCACTGCATTACGAAATACTAAACGGCTCATATTATGTAGGTACGTATAGCTGATTGTAAAGGCGTTGATCTCTCAAATAACATTTTTCATTGAAAGCTTCGTTTAAATATTAGTTTTCACCATCAGTATAATATTGAATTGTTTTTTCTGCATAGCCATTGCCATGCCTTTTTTCACTTCTATACTATTACATCAAAATGGATTGATGTAATTTAAACAAAGTTTATTAGTCTGTTTATTTATTTTCGAAGTTAGTCAATGACCTGTACTTAGTTACTATAAGTAGCGCGTTATTGTATAAATAAAGCAAAGATCAAAATTAATTATCAAATCAAATCGTTTGTTAACAAATAGACGTCCACGGTCAATAACATTATATTACATACAATGACTTGGCGCTATACAAATTATACTTAGCTACCTATGTGCATCAATGAATTATTATCAAGTACAAATAATTGTATAGGAACTGCTTTGCATAGCGGTAGATATACGTACAATATTGGAATTACTTATAAGTATTTAATTTAATAACTGTTGTAATTAAACAAATGAAATACATTATTACCGTAATCTCCTTGTATATTTGTCGCGATTTTGATGTCATCAATATAAATCTTCGGAGTAGAATAAAGAAATACTGATCTATGTATTCCGGCATAATTGAAGAAATCAAATGTGTAGGTTTGTTTAATATGGACTTGTTTATTACTGAAAAAAATAACACTATGATTGACATGTATACCTATTACATAAAAATGTATGTAATCTACATGCAAGAGGTCACATTTCTTCTAACTTTTACGGAGACTAATGAGATCATTGATGTTGTCTTTTGACTAGTCGCATAATAAATCGTAAGTAATAAATTAAAAACTTACGCATTGGTGATGTATTCCACATTGCCCTGAGGGATAGTGTCATTGCCTAAAGTGTTATCAACTGCAACAGCCAGCAAATTGCTCGTATTGTAACTAACGACATCAGTGATATCTATTTCAAAAGGTAAGTGACCAATTTTATGACTCCCGATTTGATAACCATTTAAGGTCTGGAACAATGTTCACGAGATATTAATACGTGCCATTATATTATGCATTTTTAATATTGTGTTTGATTTCGTTTTCTTATCAGTCCAATCAATAAAAATCTAATTAACAAATTTAGCCATTACACCAAACCTTGGTTTGATTCATGGAGGAAAGACAAGAGGGAGACAGTATAGCATCAATTTACTAAGAAAACCAGTGTCGCCAAACTCACACATGCATATATTCGCATACTATCATCTCTTCATTATGATTGGCCAAAATCACCAATAAAGATAAAGCGTATAATACAAAATCATTTGCATTAAATTTAACCTTAATGCCATTGTATAAACTTCGTATTCTAAAAATTCACATGACTTCATACGACATTATTCCTTCAGACTGAATTTTGATTTTAATTCCATGTCATACCGCTATTCCACGCTAGATGGTGTATAATCGCAATGGCATTCATAAGAACTCTACGACTGTTGTTTTAAGATAAGTTATTGAATGACACTCAGTACGCTACGCATGCCGGTAATAGTGTTGCACCTATACGTTACCTTTTTGTAAACCTATCGATGGTGTTTGTTTTATTAACTAACATTAATAAATGAAATGGACTTATCACAAAATTATATAATATTAATTTGATAAGTACTTGAAAAGTTGTTGGAACTGTCTTGAATAAAATTTTAACTTTACTGAGTTAAAATTTTATTCAAAATTATTTTACATTTTAAGTATATATTTTAAATTCCTACTTTATAATTTCAATACTGCAGATATGTATGTCACACATATTATATTAGCTACACAGCTTATACCGGGTGGAAGGGAAACGCTCTCTATACCGGAACGGTAAGAGACAAGAACCGTAACATTAACGAAAAACTATATTCATTTGCAAAGCTAAGCGATAATACTTACGATTTTAGTATTTCCGTAATTCATGCGCGCGCAATGTAAAGCGTACAAAAAACTGGGTAGCGTAGAAACTACAAAGTAAACGCCGACAAGGTGGCGGCCGCCGCGCTGCGCCGGCCACGCGGTCGTTAACCCGTCAGCTGATGTAAAAAATCGTAATGAAACACTCATTACGATTTTTTTTAAATATTGACCTTTTTATTTATTTATTTATTTATTTATTTATTAGCACTGCCACATTGTACATATTATAACATTTCAGGTTAACATTGGAATGAATATAATAAAATAGTCACCGATATGTACAACAAGTTCGGCGTACATAACATTCGCCACAGTACTCAGCGAATTAATATTAAAAAAATGAAAACAAAATCTATACTTAATGTTAATAGTTATAAACATAATAATATTTAACAAGATAAAATATTCATAAGCAAAAACATAACTTCTATGACTATTACAAAAAAAACATGATGAAATGTACCATGTGTGAAACTTACAAAAGCAATTCGCGTATCTTGTGTTTGAAGACGGGGTAAGAGTCATGAAACACGTCTAATTCTTTACAATTCTTTAAAAACTGATTATATTGGTTGCACATTCTTGTATAGGGTGATTGTAGACCTAGGTTAGTTTTAGAAAATGGAGTATGCAGAATGTTACGGGTTGGCGTTCGTGGATGATTTCGTGGAACTGAAAGGCTAAAACGTTCGAGTATATGGTTACAATTAGCTTTGCCGTTTAAGATCTTATGAAGCTGGCACATGTTCTGAAGCTTGCGACGATTATTGAGAGAAATCATTTTAAATTTAGTTAACCGAAGACTATATGGACATCTATGAGAAAACCCAGGAGTGAGAAAAGCTAGATGTCTAGTGAACACTCTCTGTATTCTCTCTACACGTTGCGAGTGTACGCTGTAGAAGGGGCTCCAAACTACGGCAGCATATTCTAAGTGACTGCGAACTAGTGCGTTGTACAATATAATTTGAGTTTGTGGTTTGAAGCCCTTTTTTACTATGTTTTTCAGAATAATAGTTTGATTTATCTATCCATACGTAAAGCTGTACAGAAATTTGAGAAAATCCTACTAAAATTGTAACAATGTGATCGCGATTTTTTAGTGCCATCACGTCAGGAATCACCAATACTATCACCTGTATTCGTTTCCGAGAGCGTTTCCCTTCCACCCGGTATAGCTAGTTTGCAATAAATTATAATGAGTATATATACTTATCATAGTGATTTCACTGCTGGGGTTAAGAGAGTAAGAGTAGAGTGAAGTCTAAGGAAAACGTCAACCGGCAAGGCATGAAAATATCCTTTGACGGACAGCAGAATTATGCCGGCCTGCTAATAGCTTCTGCAGGTTCCGTTTTAAGATCCCATATCATAAGACTTGGAAACATTCGTGCCGGCAACTGTTTCACAGTTTAATAGCAAAATTACGAACTGCTTAACCCGATTGATACGGGCTGAGATAGAAGAAATCACTAAGCAGTGGTTTCGCAAGCCAGCACGCGTGGTTCCCCTAAGGAAGTGTGAGGATGGCCTAAGGTTAAACTTTTGTCCAGAGCACTCACCAAGACATGGACGATAGAATACACTAAGTGAGGCAATGTCTCGGCGTAACTGCATTGGTTCCAAACTGAATAGTGCTTTGTACTGTTTATGAGTGGTCGTATCGGTCGTCACCAGGCGAGCGACATGCTCGTCTCGTCAAGCAAAAGCAATGAAACAAAAACTTATATTTTGATTATTTTATATTTTAATCTATATTTTAAGTAGGTATAGTAAATCTAGAAATGAAATGAAATGAAATGAAATGAAAAATTTATTTGCATGATTGTGGTTAGGTACATAAAGATGTTAGCATAAGTAATATAATTACAATATTTCATATTCAGTGTCTCACAATCTGTCATTTTTGACGTGCAAATATTTAAGATAGTTTTTGTTAAGTTTTATTATTATTTAATATGATAGTAATAAGTATTTATAGGTCATAATTAAAATGTTAGTCATTAATATACATTATAATTAAAATTCACAATAATAGGTATGTCATTTCAAATCTTATTAATATTTTTGTCATTTAAAAAGTCATTTATATTGTAATATAGTTTGTTAATAAGCAGTTGAGTTAATCTATTTTTAAATTCATTCAATGTACTTTGTTTTAATTCCTCAGGTAAATTATTGTAAATTTTGATTGCCATACAGTATGCATTTTTTATAAAAACATTGCGCCTTTGTAGAGGTACATATAGTCGGTTTTTCAGTCTTTCGCTTTTGCAACCCATATCCGCCATTGTGGGAAATAGGGATGAGTGCTTTTTTACAATAAGTGATGTTTCATATATGTATAGGCAAGGAAGGGGTAATATTTTTAATTCTTTAAACATAGGTTTACAACTTTCCATAGTATCATAAGTATTACAAAGAGCCCTTACACATTTTTTTTGTACTATAAATGCTTTTTGGATATCTACCGAGTTTCCCCACAGAGGAAGGCCGTATCTCAGTGAGGAAACGACATATCCATGATATGACAATAGAGCAGCTTCCATCGAGACAATGTTTCTTAATCTACGCAATGCAAATACAAATCTATTTAGTTTGCTGCATAGCCGTTCAATGTGTGATTTCCAATTTAGATGATTATCGATATTTAATCCCAAAAATATTGCTTCATTTGTTTGTTCTATCTTTTTATTTTCAAATTGAATATTAATGTCAATTGTTTTACTGTTGTAATTTTTAAATTGTATAATTTTGTTTTGTCCATATTTATGTTTAAGTTGTTACTTCTAAGCCATGTTATAATATTTTCAAGAGCTACATTTACTCTTCCTTCAATGTCATTTTTATCTTTACCTTTTATTATGACTGTAGTGTCATCAGCGAATAAAATGCAGTCATGTTGCGTTGCATTTGGGAGATCATTAATATATAACAAAAATAATAGAGGTCCCAATACACTACCCTGTGGAACTCCATATTGAATTTGTTTATACTGTGATCTGTATTTTGTAATATGTTTATTTGTCAGCTTGGTAATTTCTACACATTGTTTCCGGCCCTTTAAATAACTGTAAAGCCAATCTAGTATTTTTCCTCTAAGTCCGTAGTTGTATAATTTACTTAGTAATATGTCATGTGAGACAAAATCAAACGCTTTGCTCATATCCAAAAGCACTGAGACTACGATATCACCCATATTTAAGGACTCTGTTACGGTTTTAATTAAATTAAAGCACGCTAGCGTCGTCGAACTTTTTTTTCTAAATCCGTATTGTTCATTCTTTAATATTTTATTTATTGTAATAAAATTGTATATTTTATCATAAATTATTTTTTCATATATTTTGGAAAGTTTTGGAATCAATGCAACAGGTCTGTAATTGTCTATTTTGTCATATTCGCCCTTTTTGAATATAGGCTTAACAATTGAAAACTTTAGTTTACTTGGAAAAATACCTTGTTCAATACTCAAATTGATTAGATGAGTTAATGGTTTCATTATATATTCTGCACATTTTTTTAAAACGGTAGTCGTGATTGAATCATATCCTGTTGATTTTTTATTTTTTAGTGCACTTATAGTTTTAAGTACTTGAGATTCGTCGGTTGGTGTTAGAAACATTGTCTTTTCATATTGAGGTATTTTTGTTTTATCAATGTTGTTAATTCTTAAATTTTCTGTGTTACTGGCTATATTAATATAGTGATTGTTGAAAATATTAGTGATTATGTTTGGGTCAGTATATATAATATTATTGCTAATTATTTGATGAACTTCCATTGATTGAGTTTTGTTTGCAGTGGTTTCTTTTATTACGTTCCATGTTGCTCTGCATTTATTTTCGCTTTTTAATATGTATTTTGTGTTATTTAATTGTTGGGCTTTAAATATACATCGTTTGAGTATTTTACTATATTTGTTGTATATGTGTTTATTCTGTGTTTTGTTCGCTTTGCTAAGGTGATACTTTATATACAGTATTCGTTTCCTAACACAACATAATTTAAGATTTTTTGTGAGCCATTTACTTTGAACCGGTTTTCGTACTATTTTTACATTAATTTCGGGAAAGCAAAGATCATAAAACAATATTAAATCTTCGTGAAATAAGTTGAAAGCTGTATCGGCATTTGGTTCAGATAAAACATTAGAGTATGATAAAGCCGAGATGCAATTCTTAAATTTACGCATGTTGTCTTCACTAAAATCGCGTTTTCTTTCATACAATGTCTTAGGCAGTTTTATGTTTGTGTTCGATGCATATTTTAAAGTCAACGATATGCTTTGACAAGTTTCGTGATCCGAGAGTGCCACATAATGTAGGCCTGATTGTATATCTGTTAAATTGCTTACTATTAAATCAATGCAAGATAACTTTCTTGTTGGCAGTTTGATGTGATTACTAAAGTTATAATTTTTTAAAATCGATTCTAGTTCTTGTGAATATTTATTATGTTTTAGTATATCAATATTCCAATCACCACATAATATAACTTTTTTTTTTACGTTACGTGTTAGTTTTTTTAGTAGCATGTTAAGCGTCTTAAAAAATAAGTCTATTTTTGATGATGGTGTTCTATATATACATGCAATTATAGTGTTTAAGTCGTTTAACTCTATGCAACAACATTCGAAGCAGTATGGTATTGTACAATCTATTGGTATTCGTTTGTAATTTATTCCTGGTTTTATGAGAATGCAAGAACCACCTCTACGTTCGTTCATCCTGGAGTAAAAAGCTGCTGTTGTATATTTTTTCATGATTAGGTTACATTCACTGCCACTCTTAAGGAAAGTTTCACAAAGACATACTATATCAATAGAACCGACTTGGTCCTCAAGCTGTAAAAGAGTTATTTCTAATAGATCTAGTTTGTTTAGGACGCCGGCAATATTTTGGTGGATTAAGTTTATTTTAACACTTTTATTCACGAAAAAAGCTTTCATGATTTTTATTATCGTCTGAGGATAACGAATTTATCTCATCTTGTATAGGTCGATTAAGTTCGTTATTGATTTTGTTGTTAGTAAGTATTTTAGTTAAATAGTTATCTTTCTTATAATTTAAGTTATTTTGAATAAATGTGCTTTCCTTTTTTGTAGTAATTCTTAAATACTCTAGTTCAACCAATAATTTAAAGGATAACTTATTTATAATAAGTTTTCGATTATGATTTAGGTATCCAATATCTAAGTATGTAAATCTACGTTTTCTTTATTATCTAGCTTTTAGCGACACAAAATGTAAAAAACTCTATTCCTATGATTCGCGTCTAAATTATTATAACCTGACAACACTCCAGAAGCGCAGAGCAGCTGCTGACATTTTGTTCTTATATAAACTTGTAAACGCTCACGTTAGCTGTCCGGACATGTTGCAACGTCTTCAATTTAATGTATTTCGTCCAAGTAGCCGTTTACAGAATCGAAAAACCTTTGCTTTACCTTTGTTTAAAACGAATATCGGTCAGCATTCCCCCCTTTACCGCATGTGCTCTTCCTATAACGTCATGTCAAATAAGTACGACATCTTTTTTGGTTCACTTGCCTCTGCTAAAATTAGCATACTTAAAAATATTATTTAAACATTATTTAAATTAGTCTTAACACTTTTTATGTACCAGTTACTTGACACTTAATAGTCCTTATTAGATAGTCAATCATCTGTTTTACCTACCGTTTTTAAGTCATGCATGTCGTGTTCACATCTAGAAGGTTGCAAATACTTGTAATAACAATATACAAGGTTGCTATGATCCAGGGGCACTAAAATGGACAGAGTACTCCATATCGGCTCGGAAATAATTCGAAACGGTCGAAAACTCGATAAAGATAAAAATAGAAAATCACTTTTTTCTAACAAGTTCTATCAATTTAATACGCTAACACCATTTATAAATATTTACACTAACCTGCGGTCATCTGCGAGACAAAACGGCAACGTTGCATTCTGTTGTCTTTCATGTCGCCGTTAAAGTTACAGAAACAAAACACAAAGATACAAAAGATCGGTGCTCGTATCACACAAAGAAATAAATAAACACTATCACTTTTTAATACATTTACATTAGTGTCCTATCACATAAACAAAAAGCAATATTTGGATATTCTCAAAATGGCGCGTAAGCAATAATAAGATTGTACCTAGGAAGCGGCTCAGGCGCTTTCGCAAGGCGTCTCATGTCCCGGAGCAATTACGGCGACACACTAAAAAAAACTAAAACAGTTCTTTGAATTTTTGAAGATTGGAATGACCCAGGTCTATGTATTAATCGCTTCTTTGTTTATGTTACGAAGTTATGATGTAATGTTATTGTGTTTTCGTTCTTATTAAACTAAGATTAAGACTCACTTTGACGTGATTATGGCTGATAGAGGTGCAACGTCTCCTAATTTTGTTGATATTTAAGGTCACGCACCTTACATGACCTTAGATAACTATGTTTAGACTCTCGGTCAGCTGTTAGGGCAGATATACATCCCGATGTAGTTTTGCAATCACGAAAAATCTATACTGTGGCTAAACTATTCCTCCTATTGAACTGAAATTTGGTGTAGAGCTTGTACATGGTACATTACATATGTAGCTAGAAATAAAGCCTCACCGTTTAATCAACCTTGTATAAGTAAGATTGTATTTTAGGATTTTCAATAATTTGTAACCAGTTTTGTGAACCTAATAAATAGAAAAAAAAAAAAAAAAAAAAAAATTTTTTTGTGATTTTCATGTAATTGTTTTTTTATAGTTTGGTTAAGTCTACGAGTATCCAAATGCAAATTTTTTTGGACTTGTATTACGTAGATATCAAAATTTTTTTGTTGTAATATTTGTATGAAACTACTCAATGTACTATATAATGTGTAAGGGCTCTTATCGTGGGATCCCATTCCCAAAATTATAATATCTTTTTCATTTAATGATGAGATAATACTTTTAGAACTATTTAGTATATATGTACTGTCAGCTTGTGGTTTTACAAAAGATGTCACTATGTAGTCATTTCGCCTTTTGTTATATTTGCTTTCTATTATGTTTGCTGCCAGACCTCTGATTTGTTCATCTCCCAAGATCATAATCTTTGGTTTTGTTTTGATTTTTGTTGTTGTATTATTTATTTCTACTGTTTGCTGAGGATTTTTCGTTGGTGTGTTGGTGTCGCATATATTTATTTCGTTTTCATCGCGCAAGCTGAAAAGTTGTTGACTTTTTTGTGCATTAAAACTTGTGTCTGTTTCCTTTTGGTTATACACAACGGGGGAATTCTGTGTTGCAACGCTTGGATTTGCTATAGTAGATCTTTTTGTATTTTGTACATTTCTGGGCGAATTGTTTATGAAAAATTTTCGAGTAGTGGTTTGTTGCGAAGAAATTTTCTTAAGAAAATTTATTTGCATTGTTTGTTCAGAAATTATTTTCTTTAGGTTATTGATTTCATAAGTTTGATTCTCAATTTCTTTATGTGCGCTCACTAATTCTGTTGTCAAATCTTCTATTTGGGATTTAAGCTCTTCTATTGAGGATATGTTGTTTATATCAGTATCCGCTGGCAAGCTATGTACAGTGTCGTCTAAGAAAGTTGAGTTGTAAATTGTATTATTTCTATTGCTTAAATTTATGTCAGAATTTGTTTTACGTAACTTCCGTCTGATCGTTATATTTTCCATTTTTTATCCAATTAAATAATTACAATGTTTGTTCCTCTTTTTATATCTGGTTATACTATTTATTTCTTATAAGTTACTGTTTTCAATCAATACGTTATTTTTTTATTATACTAGATGTCGTTGCGATGCTTATCGGTTTTGTGTTTGGTTCTCGGCTAGTTGATAGCACGTTAGTGAGTAGTTCCGATAGATGGCATTTTATGCAAATGTTGATTGTAATGGTCAAAGTCCACTTACAATTTTAAATCCAGCAACGGTCGTAGTTTTCTCATAATTGTTTGCAATATTGTTTTCCGTCTTTATTATAGTGCACTTTTGACTTTCATACACTTCCTTTTTTATGAGTTAACTGATTTTGTATAGTTTTTATAGTTTTTCTTTTTTTAACATTACAGTTTATTCACTTTGTTATAATCACTTTTTTAGCTTTATTTTTTCACTGTACACTTAGATAACATTGTCACTTGAGGAATTGACAATAAACTATTGTTTTTATCACTTTTAATTCGAATTGTATCGATAATTACTTTAATACACATTTATTTATTACGGAGCTAATGTTATCGTGGCACTGGCGCCCTCTGTCCTGATACCTGTAATTTGCAGATTTTATATATACAATATAGTAGATATTAACGTAAGGTCACGTTAATATCTACATGAATGGAATTATGTATACAAAGTCTGTGAAAGGAATTACAATCTATTCTGTGACAGTGATAGTTTACACGAAACATTTCCCGTTCACATGAAAAATAAAAAACAAAAGTGTGTGTGTATTAATGTACACACGTATGAAGTGAAACTTTTTCAAGTAATTCATTTTTTTCACTGTTCTTATAATAATTATTGCATTCCATGAATACGGTCTAATTAATATTATTTATTTAGATATATAGTTGAATATTATTGTCTACTAAATAGACAGTCATATTTTTAAATGATGATTAATTTCAATAAATTAATGTTCATTTACTAATACTTACAAACAAATGTGAGGTTAACA
Organism: Lapara coniferarum; assembly: GCA_949316025.1. Lineage (NCBI taxonomy): Eukaryota > Metazoa > Arthropoda > Insecta > Lepidoptera > Sphingidae > Lapara > Lapara coniferarum. Next base: position 33,549,847 of record OX438921.1, on the reverse strand, counting down.
TTAAAATAAAAATTCTCTTAAATACAAGCCGAATAAGCCGTTACTCCAATTTAAATTTAAATTCGGTGCGTGTACGTATGTACGCGCGTGAGAAGTTATACTTCTTTGGCATCATTAAAAAATATTTTTTGATTGCATGTAAATAATTAATTACAATAAAAGGATAAAAGCACTGGAAAAGGATAGTCAACACAGTCAATAAAGTTCAGTTTAAATTTGAAATATTAAATAGATATATATATAATTATTAAAAATATAATTCAGAGAATAATAAATATGTATGACGTAATTTGTACTAAATATTATTCTTAATTTGAAATATTTATTATTGATAATTTAATATTTTAAAAGTAAATTAATAAATCCAAAAATTGAATTTAAGTTTATTCATTATTTAAATATTTATTGTTTTTTCAATTTAATATTTACTCTTCATTTTTATAAAAAAAAAAAATCATTAAACAGCTTCAACCTTTTTCGTGAGAATTTTGTGTCACACATGCGCGCATATCGTAAAATTTTACTCTCATCATTTTTTCATAACGCGCCTAAAGAAGTATAACTTCAATAAGTTACCTTTAGACTGAATCAATAACAATGCACACATTGTACTCAGCATTCGTATTACAGTAGCGTCAAACACTACTCTCACAATTTTGCATGCCACACTAATTGTCAAAAGGACTTGGAGGCATTACGATCTGCGCCATAAACTTCTTGGCGCCGATCTAATGAATGCGGCTTCGAAACCTACCACATGTCAATAATTATTTTCTAATTTTAAATTTCATATTATTTATTATTGAGAAAAACAAAAATAAATGTACCATTGATATTATGTAAATGATAATACTAGACAACGCGAATGCGCGGCATACGTCAATAAAGAAGCTACTGTCCTTGAAATATTACATATTTAGTGAGGATCTGCCTTTTTGATGGACGATTGTTATTTGATTTTAGGATGTGATGTATTCGGACATTTATATATTTCTCTATTATAACTTTTATTAAATCGGTAATATGATTAGAGGTCGGAAATTCATATATCTGATGAAAGTTTATACTTTCAAAAATGTTGGTCCCTATAAACATTTTCATAACTTTAGCTATTATTAATTCTTTCCTAAAGAATCTACCCTGAACTTCTAAATTTCTTACTACTGATTCAGCGGATTTACATATCTTTATCAAGTCCGGAGAAGGAAATAGAAGGCCTCCTTTATTTTTCGCAATAATAAATTTATGTAGCTCTGTGCTTGCGTTTGTTGTAAGGGCCTTTACACATATATTACATTTAATATTTTTTATTAGATTGCGTGCAATGTACCCTGCAATATATGCGATGGCTTGAGAGCTGAATTCTGATAATATGTTATAATGGAAAGTGATATTTTCGTCCTGTTTTTCATTACACTCATCTTCCTCCAACAAATTTGGTCCCGAAGTTTTATTTATTCTATCTATTGCTGAAGAACAATTTAAAATTGAAATTTGTCCAAGCTCTGTGCAATTACCATTGATCGAATTTTTTATTTCAGCATGCACTAATAATTTTTTATAGGCGGCTGCAAATTGACGGGCTGTGGGGTTATTATTAGCACCGCCGTGTGCACGTATAGTTCCAAAAAACAATTCTAAATGGTCTTGGCTTAACTTATAAAACGGTAAACATTTTAAAAAAATTTCAGATACTATTAATTCATTATAAAGTAGTTTGACAGTCGCCGCGCATCCAATAAATCCTAAAAAACCCGTTTTACGAGGGCTCTTTACTATGGGTATGCCCGATTCCGTTTTGAGTCCATATATGTAATTGGAAGCCGTATTTAAAAAATCGAATATTTTACTAGAATTTGCCTCATATAATGCTTTTTTAAAACCATACTGATGTAAATTTTTTGAGTTAAAAATGTCAAATAAATTGTTAACTATTACAATAAATTCCTCCGTTGCTTGACACCCCTGAAATTGTGGCATTTTTAAATCTACACGACAAAACTTTAAAGCATCTGCTACGCTTAAGCTAAATAATTGCGTAGCTAGTTTTACCTTCATTCGTTGGTTTTCATAGTTAATATGTCGATGTGTCAATTTATTTGTTAGATGAAATTTTTCATTTTCTTGAACTGTATTCAATTCCTTTAAGAACCGCCACTCAATTTTATTGTCACCTTGATTGATTAAAATTTTGTAAGTTTGCAGTGTGTTTCGCAACAACTTGATCATGTGACTGGGGTCTAAAACAACAGCAACAGGTGTCTGGGTAACAGGATGCCTAAATTTCACATTGCCTTTTTCAAAGTTACAGCCAAGTTTGCTTGCCATAGCTAAGTTGGCAGCGCAACCATCAAAAGTTAATGCAACAATTTTGATGCCTGAGTCGTGAAGTAATGCAATGCATTGCTTAACTAGTTCAGTACGTTGTAGCCCTGACATTCCGTCTACCAGGAAATAACCTACAGGCACTTTAAAATGACAATTTATTGCTGACACTAAAAACACCAGCGCTTCTTTGGCTTCTTCCAGGTGATCTCCTTCTAAACCAGTACCCATGTTAACGTAACCATACAGTCGTTGGCCATCCCATTCTATACGGCGACGTATGGCCATTTCATCCATGATTAGGGCACCAACGATTGGATAATTGGTACTATCTACCTTCAGTTTTATTGCCATGAAGGCCTCTTTAGTAAAACCCGGTTCGCCACCTATTTTTGTATACCACTTTTTAAGAGTCTGTGGATGAGGCAGGCAAGTGTTAAATGTATTTCTCACGTATTCGTATGCCTTCGGAGAATAAAAATGAAGACTTAAGGCGAAAGTTCGCATAGCAGGCGAATATTTTTGTTTTGTAACCATTTTAGATGATACGTTTCGTGTTTGACGAGCTATTAATTCGTGCACCTAAGAAAAAGATAATATTAGTTTATTAAAAAAGACAATTGTAAATTAAAGGGACTTAATAATTCCCGAAAATCTTACTGTCAAATTTGTATTTTCCAAATTTGTTAAATGTTCGCTGTTTATGGAAAATTTTTCTTCAATCGATTTCAAAACTTGGTAAAGATCAGCATTCTTTTTTAATAATCTTCGATTTCGAGCTTGTAATTTTTTTATTTTCTGATTTTTTTGTCTAATTATATATTCTTTTAATTCAAGAATACCCTTCAGTTTTTTCTTTCTAGGGCTCATAAGAGTGCTATTTCTAGAAAACGGATCTTCGATTGCAATCTTTGTCGTGGCTTGAGTATTCAAATTGTCCTCATTCTCTTTTGTGAAATCGCTGATCTATAATAATATAAAATGATAGTGTGACATAATTCTATACGTAAGTGATCACTGATCACGATCATTTAGTAGTAATTTAAGTAACATCGAGGCATATTTGTAAAAAACAAAATCGCGTTATAACTCACAGGACTGACTGTAATATGGATACTCTTTCGTAATATGTTATACTAGTAGCCTGCCCCGACTTTGCACAGGTAGCAAAGTATAATATTATATGTCCACATTTATTTTTCTATCGTACAATATATTTATGTATTATATACAAAAAGTTTCCGCTTGACTCACTCCGTCTATTGGAGAAAAATGTATGAAAATCCGTTCGATATTTTCTGAGTTTATCGTGTTCAGACAAACAGATGTGATGGAGGGGACTTTATTTTATAATATCCAGTGATGTAAGGACATATCCTTAAGATAAAAAGTAGCTTTCCCTTGCTCTCAAACTATGCCCATACTTATTTGCTCGAGGTTTTACTCGTAAGAAACTATTTTCCGGGATAAAAATCCTGGCTCATATTTTTCCGGGATAAAAAGTAGCCTATGCTACTCGCTTATAATGTAGCTTTATATTGCCGAAAGAATTGTTAAAATCGGTCCAGTAGTTTTTGAGTTTACTCCATACAAAACAACAAATCCTTCCTCTTTATAATATTAGTATAAATTATGTCCAAAAGGTATAAGGCAATCGCTAGCTTCATGTGTTTATAGAAAAATTACAAAAGGTAAATATTGTATCTAAAAAGATGATTTATAGAGCAAGTGGGCTATAGGAGTCTAGTCGCCGCTAAGGCCGAGTTGTAATGCTAATTGACCTTTAAAAATGTTTAATTTTGTACCTGGAGCTGACTCGGTAATATTTTTCGCTTTTTAGGGGCAACAATTTCTTGTGCTTCGTTTGAAGAAGATACGCCTGCGTTTAAATTTATGATTTCAGGTTCACTTTGGGAACCACCACCCTAAGAAATAACATTAACGATGAGACATCAAGTGATACTCATAATATAATATCAAGTAACATAGCTGATTAAACGTTGTTAAACTATAAAGCAGTCAGGCACATTAATATATAAAACAATTATTTAAAACTATGTGTTGTCTCAATAAAAAGCTTTTCCCGTTAGAAAAGTCCCTAAAACGCAGTACGACGCATAGAAAAAATATCCATTATATCCCATGGGAGCAAATTACCGGGATAAAAGTAGCCTATATGGGTTAATCCAGGGTATTATGATCTACCCGTGTGCCAAATTTCATCCAAATTTGTTCCGTAATTTCTGATTTTACTTCTGACAAACATACAGACATACATACATACACAGATCCAAACATTTGCATTTATAATATTACTAAGATAAGACAAGAAGTAAGGTAAGATTAAAAAGGGTATTTTAAATAATAACTTATAGTTTTTTTTAATAAAAATATGTAGTAAGATAAAACAATAAAATTAATATTATGGTGTGTGGCTTTCTTATAATTACTTACTGATTGACGAATTAGAATATTTATATGAGGTTCTGCATTCGCTTTCAAATATTGATGTCCACTTTTTTTTTAAATTACGTCATCTTCTACAAAATGTTCTGAACATATTACAGAAAATTTGGAAGGAAACCAATTTAACCTTCCCGTAGCATTGATCCATCTTTCCTTAATAAATGGATCTTTTGGAAAACTGGAAATTAACAATCTAGTATTGTTTCATAAATTAATTATTATAGCAACCACAGCTATGCATCACAAGCGGATCCTGCATCAGATAACTCTTCGTACTTTTCTGTATAACATAACGCTTCAATGAAAAATTAATAATTATCGATAATATTTTATCGAACATGCATGCACTAATTGAGTAGCGATGAAATTATGAATTGGTGACAAATCATTCTAGAACAACTGATTTTCGTTTGCGATAATTAACCGTATAGTGAAAACAATAAGGAACATTTTAAATTGTAATTTTTGTGTCATATTTGACAAAGAACATCAATATACATTTTTCAATTAAATAGCAATAAACCAGAAAATATTACTTACCGATGGTACGAAATACCTTCGTTGGACACATTTTTGGTACGGCTATTATTTTTGCATTCCAGAATAGCACAATAAGGCATTTTAATATTTTTAAATATTTTTTCTAGTTATTAATGTTTTGACAATGCGCCATGACGACTGAGACCGCTCAAACGGGAGTTAGTGCTGCCTTGCTAATTAGAGGATAAAAGGTTACGCCCACATTAGAGTTCTATCTCTTTCTCTGTTCTGTGGTTTGATTCCTTTCTTCTACAATACACAACTGTTTGTTGATACATGGTGCCTAAATCATTATTATATATCACAAACTTACCACGTTAGCTGCATAGGCGACGCTGCTAAACCTCAGCCAGACTCTTCGATCCGAAGATGACCATGACGATGGTATTCTGAATTGACGCTCATAGCACGTCAGACCTACGTGATCGCGGATAAAAGCATTTTGCGTCACATCATTGTATGACGAGGGTACTGGCATCAGAATAGTTGGTCCTTCCTGTGGTCATACGAATTAAGCGTATATTCCAAAGAGCATTATAATATGAAGGAAACGTATATTCTAATTCTGGCAATTTTTAGAGAAGGCCTATGGTCAGCAATTCTTATTCTGGCAATCTTTAGAGAAGGCCTATAGGCAGCAATTCTTATTCTGGCAATCTTTAGAGAAGGCCTATGGTTAGCAATTCTTATTCTGGCAATCTTTAGAGTAGGCCTATGGTCAGCAATTCTTATTCTGGCAATCTTTAAAGAAGGTCTATTGTCAGCAGTAGACTTCATGTGGCTGATGTTGATGATGAAGTATAATCTAATCAAACTTTAAGCAACGCTTGAAGTTATGGTTGAAAATAGCTTTATATGAGACAATGTCATAACTCTATTTAATATCTATGAAAGATGAAATACCAAAGGTACGTATATAATACTACTTTTAGGGCCGTAAAGTGCGATATCGACTGAGACGCTGGTCGGCATCTTAAGATAGTCGTTATTTAATAAAACCATATTAACATCAGCTCAAAAGACAGCTTAAGTTACAATATGTGACGGATTTTGACAGCTAAGTTTTGTTTATGTAACAGCGCTAACTTAGCTGAGAACAAGCTCTTAAATGACAGTTTAAGCCTGGTTTATAAAATAGTTCAATATTTACATTAAATATTTACTTGTGATTTTACTCAAATGTGAGATTGATTTAATAATAATCACACTTAGATACAACAGGCTAGTGGTAAAGAATTGCTAACTTACCGTATCGAGGCAGTCGGCTTTAACTGTTGGCGATATTCTAAACTTCCAAATTCCGTCCAAAGTTTTCACTTCTCTAGTGTCCGTTTCACGTGGATACAAACAGCCACTAGTATTCAAATAATTTACCGGAATTTTACTTGCAATATCTGCTTTACTTTTTGTTTTAGCGCCAACGTGGCAGTTGTATAAGCACATAATGATAAACAATACTTTAATGTTTAATAAATGCATTTTTGTCTGGTTTTTAGACTTTGGAGTTAGGAGTTAATTTCATTTAGGATGATTTTCTGAAACGGAAGATATTTGATAATTGTCTATATTACCTACACAGGTATGATTGAGTAAAAGCCTACATTTAAGTATTTAATTGCTATTTTTATTTTGCTATGTCGTTCGTTATTTATAAAGACTGGTAAAGTTCAAGGATACTTACCCTACCTACTATAAGAATTGTTTTAGTCTATAAATGTAAATAGAAATAAGTCATAAAACATGAAAGATGAAAGATTTTGTGTTCGGTGTTTATTTGAATTTAAACACCAGAAACAGAAACACCATTCAGCATCCTGAGATACAAAGTACCTACTTTGTGGCATTCCACTGCGCTCATCATCCTGAGACATAAGATGTTGAGTCTCATTATGTCCAGTAGTCACACTGGCTACAGTGTCCTTGTCCAAACCAAAACACAACAGTGCATGCACACTGCTGCTTGGCGGTAGATATAGACATTGCAGTGGCACCCACTCAGATGGACTCTTGCATATGAGAGACCTACCACCAGTTTGTTCTATACTTTGATTTTATCTAACAACAGCAATCAATTCTTACTTATTTTCTTTGAAACACAAGAACATCCTTATTATTGACATTAACGTAATATTCGCAAACATAAGGTATCTACAAATAAAATCATGCACACGCAGGGACATTTTTTGTTGATTAAGTTACAGAGATAGAACTATCAAAAATTACTAATTTGCTACCATTGAATACTTATTTTTATTCTCAAACTGAAAGAATGTACTAACAGAATGACGAATTACTTATACATTTAATAATCACAAGAAAATATAAACTATGTACATCATATTTTTTAATATAACTTAGAAGCCGATGTTAAAAACCTGTTATACAATATATAATTTGAATAACAATTTGAAATCAATTTTATTGGCATTTCTGAAATTTTTGACCCACTAAAATAACTACTAAATACATCTTAACACTCAATTTGATGTTTAAAGTTGGGTTTACTTTAAGTAATTTGTAATATCGAGCATATTATGAAAAAAACGCACGGTAAATGATAGAGGACTGACCGGTCCAGTTGTACGAACACAATAACAAGCACTACACTGCGTATACCTACACAACAGCAACAGGCAACTGGCAACAGAGTGGACACAATTTGGCGTGCTACCTACTGATAATAGTATGTATGTATAAGTTTATTTCCTTAACTTCAATTATAGTATGATCTAAAGGAAAAATGTTATCGGAATGCAATGCATATAATACGTTTACAGTTTGAGCTTTAGATTTAATTAGTTATCAATGATATTATGAAAAAGGTCAAATTCGATCGACCTAGGATTCGAACCCGAGGCCGTGGTTGAATCGGTGGTCGTACCGCGTATGCAATATAACTCCTCCACCGAGACAGTCTTACTACTTAAATGAGGCATATAATGCGTTATATAACTTATATAATTGGCACTTGAGGTACTCTATATACTCTGTGTGACGTATAAAAGGCGTATGAAGCGTAGGGCAGCTTCACAGCCACAGAGCGGTATTACGCAGTGATGCTTTACGCAATCTGAAGCCTCTTACGATTCTTAGAGACCTTCTCTCAGGCGTCGAATGGGACCACCGTAGGGCTTTCATCCTAGACTAAAAAATAATATGTCTTCTATGTACTTGCAGAATTGATTATTTAAAAAAAATAAAGTAGTAGGATACTTCAAAATCCTGTTGGTACCAGGACATTCGAGGGTGGGTACCGCACACCCGAACCCTTCGGTTTACGACTATGCAGGCAGGGCATTATCGCTTACTGTAATAGTAAAAAATTACTAAGGAAAATAAAAACTAATTGATAATTTTGTACTTTATTCACACTAGAATAAATATGTACATACTTCACATCTCATTGTCCTAAAAATAATTACTTTGTGATGATAACATAACTTATTATTAATTGTTCTTAAACTGCAAAATATATTTAATATAAAAATACAACAGTTCCATGTACAGGCTTAAAGTACAATTAAATTTTTGGGTGGTTATTAAAACTAATTGTTAAAATAGTATGTCTACATCTACGAAATACTTCATCGTATATAAAACTAATACGCGTTATCATTTTGCAAGTTGCTTTGAGGTACGCGAATATCACAGCTGTATAAGAATAGTGACTCAATGCAAAAAGTACTATAATTTTGATAGTGGAATAAGTTCTCGATTACGTTCGATTACAACTTTAGGTCTGTTTTTTAATTCCCGGATAATTTTGGACAAATAAATTTTCTATTTTTGAAATATTATGAAATTATTACTAGTAATAAATTAAAATATCAGCCCTAAGTGTTTTAATCCTACTAATCCTACTAATATTATAAAGGCGAAAGTTTGTAAGAATGTCTGGATGTATGGATGTTTGTTACTCTTTCACGCAAAAACTACTGAACGGATTTCGATGAAATTTGGCACTCGGGTAGATCATGTCCTGGATTAACACATAGGCTACTTTTTATCCCGGGAAAACATAAATCGGGACTTTTATCCCGGAAAAACTTTTTAACGCGGGCGGAGCCGCGGGCAAAAGCTAGTGAGGTAATAAAGATAACATTTACTTTGAAATATTCAATTTTTTTTATTATGTCACTACGAATCGTCGGGAGAAAATATAATTATAAAACCGCGATAAAATCCGAAAAATAGTTTTATTTCAACGTGTCACTATTTTTAACAGCAGTGATATTATATTATTTTAATAGCGTAACACGTACCGAAAGGCAATTCATGGAAAAACAACAACTTATATTTTGATTAGTATTCATATAAACGTACTGAAAAGGTCACTTTGGCCTGTCACATACATACTTACCAAGGTATTTACGTACATTTGTATTACATTATAACGTAATTAATTGGGATAATGCTGAAACCAGTTCATTACTTTTAGTAAAGGTGTTACAGATATAGATACATTATATATATGTACTAACATTATGCACTGTATGAACAGGCATAAAGTTCTTCTTAATCTAGTAATTCCATGAATTTTACATTTGAGATTAAGAGGCAAGATGTTCAATTCTGTGATTAAAAAGGAATAAGGCGGAGTAACAACACAATTCTTATAATAATATTATGTTACATTACTAAATAATATAACTTTAAGTAATATTTTTAAATATAATGCCTTTTATGTCAAGTATAAAATATTTTTTATTTGTTATAACGAGGTATCACATAATAATGTATAAGAGGAATTGAGAAGCACCTATTCAATTAAAATGTGCATTGGGTACTTGGTGGTGAACACAGGCAGCGGATATTTCATCCCGGAAAAACTTTGTCACGCTGGCGGAGCCGCGAGCTAAAGCTATAGTCTATAATAATATAATTTTCCAATTTCATTATACCTGATAGAGTAGGTATATATTTCAAAATATTTCGAATACTGTACTGATAGTATTTTGAATACTGTACTGTACTATCAGTACAGTATTCAAAATATTATTAGCTACGATAATAACTTATAGTTTATACCAAGAACAGTCGTGTGCCATATAAGTCCGCGATCAGCGAGCGATCTTGCCAACGACTTATCAATTAGGACAAGGCGCAAGACTCGTGCGTCGGGCAACGCGTTGATTGCAGGTTTATTACAATTCATTTCACTGTCGTAATGCTCATATAGCTGGGCTTGATATTCTGGATGATATATGTGGCAGTTATATGCGGAGATAACTAGGAATTTCTTATTACTGAGTCCGCCCGGATTGCGACCACCTTACACAATGTACCGCCCGACATAGTGGCTGGCTCACGTGTGTCGCGTCCTGGGATCAGCCTGTCTATATTCATAGGGATATTAATCTCTGGTCACTCGACTCCACTCATAGGTGGAGTGGGGTTACATTGGCATGCCCGTGTAAAAAATCACTGTTGACTCTACATAATATTAGTAATACTTTAAAGAAAATTTCGTTAATTTTTGACAGATTATTCTATACGGAGTGCCAGAGGGGCAAATGTAGGTTAAGTTATAAATAAAGTTAGGTGGAATCCTAGGCGAGGTACAATTAACGAGGTATAATGCCAAGTGTTCTTTGGGCTAAAACCTATTTCACTCAGCTGCATTGCAACGCGGCTCTATCATTTCCGCGATAGAGGCAGAGCGCGTCTATTTTTGTTGGGATTTAACAACATAGAGTATAATTTCTAGCCGTAAGTGATTGAAGTGAAAAAGTCAGTTACAAAACTAAGAAGCCGAGATAAAAGGCTGGAGAATGTTCTAATAATATGACAAAGAGAGTAGGCATGTCTCGCGTTAATTGGATGCCAACTACTTAGTTTGCCACATACACTTAATTTGCTAATGTATCATAACAATGGCAAAACGAGCACGTATCCAAACTGATATGCACTACGGCGGCCAAGGACAGCAATAACGTCCAGAATTTTGAAATTTGAATCTTAAAGTACAACTGTATAGCACTGCACTGTGCTCGTCATCTAAGTCATTAGTTTTTGTTTTCACATCAAATATCCGGGGGAGCCCTGCTAACCTTAGGCTGCAAAAAAGCCTTCTACCTATAACCCGAGGGGCACGAGCCTGTCCAAATGTACGAGTATAGATATTACAGTCTTCATATAGGCTAGTACATTTGTTTTTGAGGCTTGATACTGACGTTTGGAGCATAAAGCGAATTCGCTTTAGGCGTTAGACTCGTGGCCTTCGGAGTAAGGCATAAGTCGTATTGGTCGATAGTTCTTCGTGGAGCAGGGCTTGTTGGCGTAGCTAGAGTATTTTTTGGGGGCAGTGTCCTAGAGTTAGCTTTAGTTCATTTTAAAAAAATATGGTGGTAGGCTGCCTCAAAATCCTTGGGGTGGGCACCACACAATTCTGGGGTGGGCACGGACCACCGGGACCCCCCTCTATATACACCTATGCCTGATGGTGTGGGTCTAAATCTCCTCGTGCAGCAGGGCTCGTTGTTATGGGTCTATCTGGCCGGCGCTGAGCCTGTGGCCTTTTTGGCCATACTATGGACACGGATGGTTGGGGTGTATAGGTGGGTATGCCGGAGGACTTTTTTTTTTTTTTTTTGTGTGTATGAGTAGTTACATGTATTTTCTAAGTTTTTTTTTTCATTTTTTTTATTCCCGTGTGTGCCTAACACTTACTGCCATCTGGTCCAGAGACAATGGCCAAATAAAGATATTTTTCTTTCTTCTTTCTTTTCTTTCATTCTTAGAGCTCTTCGTGTTGCGCGGGCTTGTTGTCGCTGACGTAGTACATGAGTGGTGGCGGCGGCGCGCCCGCGTCGGCGGCGGCGAGCGCGGTGTAGCGCGCGCGCAGGTGGTGCGCCGCGGCCTTGGGCTGGCGCGAGCGCGTGAACACGCCCTTCTTGTTGCCCCCCACGCGGGTTATTGCTGTTCAATTAAATATTATATTGTTTTTATTAATTCTAATTACACACTCGCGCCTTTTATCCCTTGAGAGGTAGACAGAGGCACAAGAGGCACAGAGGGATCTAAGATACCTGGCGAAATGTGGTGTTACATCTCTGCCTACCACTAAAAAGGGAAAAAGACTTGATGCTATGTATGTACTGTATTCTAGTACAGCGCTACACTATGGTAAGATGAAGTTACGAGTACCTTAATTAGCTCGATGGGAAACAAAATATGTAACTCTACGATACGGATCCCCTTAAACTTCGCTCGCTCACACTCCGAATTTAAGGGTTGCGAGCGCCTTCTGCACTCACCCAAAAGACCGGTGTTCTTTCATAAGCCGACCCTCGTCAGGCTAGAAAGAGTAATGTCAGGGACAAAAAAAAAATAAAAAAAAACACTCCGAACTAGAGACCTACTTAATATTATGATATATTAAAAAATAGTACTAACTTTGAGCAGTCTTGAAATCGGCGAAATTCCAAATAAATTCTCCGACGAAGAAGCCGGCTTGTCGCAAGCGATCGAACGCCTTGAAGTGTTCAGATAGGAGAGCCACCTGGTATTCCTCAGACCACACGTATTCAGGATACTGGAAACAAACAAGAAATCTATACATAACCTAAATAACATTTACCCAATTTCTTAAGGTGGTGAGTAGCAGCATTGCTCCTGGAAGGTAGAGGAGGGTCCAGATAGAGCGTCAACTGAGGAAAGATGATCAACTTCAGCCTCATCCCGGAAAGTGGTGCATTTACGCGGGTCATTGTGGCGGGTTTTGCGGTGGTCGCAATTTTTTTTTATTGTATTGAATGACGAGACGAGCATACTGTTCGCCTGATCATAAGCGATACGACCACCCAGCACCTTGACTTACAAAGTACTGTGTGGCATTCCACTGCGCTCGTCATCCTGAGACATAAGATATTAAGTCTCATCATGTCCAGTAGTGACACTGGCTACAATGTCCTTCAAACCGAAACACAACAGTGCATGCACATTGCTGCTTGGCGGTAGAAAAATTTAGTTCAAATATTCAAAGTTCCGGATGTATTGCGGCTGTTAATTTAGGCAGTCGTGTTGCTTACCATCAGGCGAGAGGCTCTATCGTTTCGATATTTATTTGTACGAAATACTTACTAAATGCAGGCCGGATATAGTATCAGCCCCGTATTCTGTCATGATGACAGGCTTGCTGTGCTTGCGGTGGAAGGCGGTGGCTTCTTCGACCACGTTGTTGGCGATGTTCACCAAGTTGCCTGTGTTGTGGTACCAACCGTTGTATCGGTTGAAGCAGATTACATCCAAATGTTGGCCCTAGATATTATTATATTTAAACGTAAGTATGCAACTATTTAGAAAACAGTATAATATGCAATTTGATGGTCTTTGTATATTATTGTTGTTAAAATATTTGATTGCTTGTGGTTCATGAGGTAACGATCTGGGCTTAGAAGGTGGCAACAAAACACAATTCATTTTATTAGGATTGGTTAAGAGACAAACACGTGACTGACGTATTAGCCTCTCAATCAATCACAAGCATGAAAAATAGACGACATCGTCTTACGAGTTGCATCTTTTTGCCACATTCCAAGCCAAATTATTCTTTTTTTTGCTTTTTTGCCATTATGATAGTTCTTTCTAAACATGGCATTAATCAAATCTAAGCGAATACAGACCTTTCAGTACGGCTTAAATTATTCTACGCATGAGTAACTAAATATTTTCTATTCAATTCACCATACTAGGACCCCACGTTCGATTTGCGTCCATCGAAGCGTGCCCCATTTATGTTGCGATAAAATTGTTTACCTTCTAACTTTAATGTTAACAATATAATTTTACATCGCCTAAGAAGTCATTAGCAAAGCAAAGTTATTTTTATATTTATTTAGCTGCATTAATTAAATGACGACATGCTTTTTCTCTACCATTTGTTGTACATTATATTCGTATGTTAGCCCTGAAGCTCAGATTTAAAAATATAAAAAAAAATGTTTTAAAAATATTTATGACTGTGTAACCTCGCGGAGTTATTTAGTGTAAATCACGAAGAAAAGAAGAAGAGGTGTAAATTCATAAAAAAATATTAGATAATAATATGAAATAGACCTTGAAATAGTCGTGCAAGTTCAATTGTTATTGAGAGATTATGTAATCATTTTCGACGGTAATAATGTGTTATAGCGATTAACGAATTGTTTACTATTTATGTTTGAGATATCATAAGTTAAGGCTCTGTTTTTTTTAACGATCAATAGCATTAAAAATTGTTAGGATATTGGATATTAGTTAGAAAAAAAATTGAATTGTACTCCAAATAATGTGTAATTTTTAACAAATAAATATGCGATGATTGCTTCCCTTCAAGCCCCGCTTATATATATAGATGTATGGAAAAACCCTATGTATATGGACATCGGTGTCCGTCGCGGGCCTTGACAGACTACATCGGAATGCAAATAACTTAGTACCTACTCGAAATTTAATATCTAGGTACTCACGGATCGGTCGTTGTTGTATTGCTGTGATATTGCGATAGTGACGGGTCTGGAGAGATCCATCGACTTCACATGCCTCACCACCTCGCTGAAACAAAATCAGTATTAAAATAGCCAGTCTACTGATTGTGTTTTAAGCAGACGGGAGCTAGTGGCAGTGATGAGACTCCGCTCCGGACATATTCCCAGAAATATGTTTAAACATCTTGTGGGGGCGTCAGACTCACCAAACTGCTCTGACTGTGGAGTGAAGGAAGATGTACACCATATTTTGTCGGTGTGTGTACGGAGTGGACCTCATATTTCATTAGTCTGCTGACATATGTTTAAGTGGACGTATGGAGCGACGTCTTTACACACGACAAAGCTCCTTAAAATAAGATACAAAAAAAATAGCCAGTCGATATAATCTCTTCATGTTTTTTTTAGTAAATGGTTAGACAAGCAACATTCCTGATAAGTGCTCCAATGGCGATATAATTTTTCGTTATTTTATTTCTTTCTGATTATAATTTACTAGCTTTTGCCCGCGTGAAAAAGTTTTTCCGGGAATAAAGTGCCGCTATATATTTTACTGGGATAAAAGCTAAACTACGTCCTTCCCAGGGTCTCAAAATATGTCTATATCAAATTTCAGCGTTGAAAGTGTAACAGACATAGACGGAAGTACTTTCGCATTTCTATACTAATATTAGAAAGACGAAAGATTTGATTGTTTATTTGTTTACATTGAATATGCTTCGTAAGTCGTAACTACTGGACTGATTTTAAGATTCTTTCACCAATAAAAAGCTACATTACCAACAAGTAATATGGGCTAATTTTTATCCCGGGGAAATATAAAGCGGGACTTTTATCCCGGAAAAACTCATTCACGCGGGTGAAGCCGCGAGCAGAAGTCTAGTATAATATAAATATAGATTTAGTAGGTCTACACATTGTACAAACATTGACCGTTTAATAATACAAACGAATCCAATAAAGTAATTTTGGTCCTTCGAGCCGGAATGTGTCAAACATAATTATGAGAATTAGCAAAGTATGGAAAGTTGGTACTCTACCCAAAGTATGCATCAGCCAATTTGTTGGCAGATCGAGGCTCGTTGGAGATGGACCACATCACGACGCTCGGGTGGTTCTTGTCGCGGCGGATCAGCTCCGTGAGTGACTGCTTGTGTTTGGCCAGGAGAGCCGTCGTGAATATACTGGCAACAAGCAATCAATGTGTCAATCCATGTGTGATTATGTGTCCAAATCATTTATATCTATACAGCGTCCCTATCCAAATTCAAGAAGTCTTTAGGCTTCAGGTTTTTATTACTATTAGCTGGTTTCTAGATAGGATTAATTAAAGGAATACATATTCAAAAATCCTTTCTTGTTGCGCATACTACAAAGACCTCCTGTAAAAAAAACACGTTTCTACAGCAACCAGTTTAATCTGTGTGTTCTCAGTCTCCATTCAGAATTTTATTAAATTACTACTTATTTGTAACATAAGTAGGATTAGCACAATATTTTTGAACTTACTCAGTGTCAACGCTAGGACATTCGTCGATGATCATAATTCCATGTTCATCAGCGAGCTGGTATATTTCCTCTGCGTAAGGATAGTGTGAGGTACGGAACGCGTTGGCGCCCGTCCATTTTAATAAATTAAAGTTCTTCACCCATAATACTGGATCCCAACCTTTACCTCTCAACTGTAAACAAGTTATAAATTCAGAGTTCCGAGAAAACCATATGGTGCCTTATAAATTAAGCATAAGTGAATTTCGTATGTAACGTATCTTGATATAAAAATATTTATGTAACTTTATGACTCCGTCTGACGCCACCTTTGGTTTAATAGCTTCAACCTCATATCATGCTGTAAGTTAATTTAAGACCTAGTGATGATTTCTATGTGGATGATTTTTTGAGGGCTTGGTGATTCGATAATGATATAAACAATCAAATACTAATTTCATTCTAATGATATTAAACTAAATTCACGTAGGCAATAAAATGTAAACAACGTTAACCTCCTTTCAAACAAGTAAATCTTTGTTCCAATCTGTTCATTATATCGAATATTATAGAGGTAATGGGAAGTGTATAGGCATTTTATTTTCTTTTTACATATCAATCAATCCAATTACATAGGAAAATAAATATAAATGTTGTAGGTTAATATGAAAAAAGGCATTTCGGTTATGGTTTTTTGTACTCACATCAGAATCTTCGTGCATTCCGAATCCTCTCATGTACATTGGTTTCTCGTTTATGAAAACTGACGTGTTTGTCCAAGTAACGGTTCTGATGCCTATTTTTTGGCTGTACGTGTCGATTATTTCTCCGAGTGCGCCAATTAGAGTTGCCTGGAAAAAATCGCGTAAGGATTAAATTGATCCTTAAGTGTAATTACATAAGAAAATGTAAAGCATCATAATTGTACGAAATATAGCTTAAGAAAGAAAATGATACGGTACTTTCGACATATAAAGAGTAAAGTTAATGGTTAAATATACTAAGTGCAACGAAAATAGGAACATGATGATGAACTAGATTACAAATAAATTATACTCATGTCATTATCGATTTTTATCATAATTTCGGTCAATTGCTACAAGTTCTGACTTTTAAGGCTTACATATTGTTAGATTATAACAATCGAATCATCATTACACTTACTTTAAAGCTGTACAGGTATCCAGGATTCGGGTGCATGAGATAAGGCCACCAGAAATTCGCGTTTCCTACTTCGAGCAATCCTGCACAGTCGCTGGACGCGGCAACTTGCGCATCTGATTTGTCGAACAACTGTACCAAACAAAGAGTATCTGCCAGACTTTTGAACGTCACATTGTACACCACGAAACCTGTAAATAGAATAGATTTATTCCACACTAGACTTCTGCTCGTGGCTCCGCCCGCGTGATTCAGTTTTTCCGGGATAAAAATATTTTCCCGGGATAAAAGTAGCCTATAGTACTCAGGAGAAATGTGGCTTGCTATTAGTCGAAGAGTTATCAAAATCGGTCCAGTAGTTTTTGAGTTTATCTATTACAAACAAACAAACAAACAATCTTTCCACTTTATGATATGTAGGTACTAGTTTTGTACGTGGTTCAGATTGCGTTACATAATCTTTTCTGGGAATCAATGGCTCAGGAATTTAGGTATTTATTTTAACAGAATATAAAGTACCTAGCGTGCGTATTTCACATTTTAATTGAATTAAACATTGCACATGCTAGAAAAAGTCTGAGTTCTTTCTATATTCAGCATAGGTATCGAAAGAATCGCAAAAACTCGAACGTGCCTCTAACAAAAGATTAATTTTGGTCTGGTGTTGTTAATACAATTGCTTAGGATTAGGATTCAGTATTTTTGTGAACTGTCTTGAGATTTTTTATTCTACAACTAAACAGACTTGTAATTTATTTCCTAGTAAACAAAGATTCACAGTCACTTTAATATTAATTAATCATTTACTGCATTCTTCATTTATTACAATGGTTTTATAATGGTTTGTTGCAATTCATAAATAATTTATTGATTCAATCTTAAAGTGATTAATTCAATCATAAATTGATTAATTCGCATTTATAGGCTTGATATAAGCTAGATGACAAATCATTGCCACATATGTCCGGAGTCGTGAGTTCAATTCCTTGCCTGTTACTAATATAATTTCCATATGCTTGGAAGATGATTCCTGTGTCTCTACTATAACTATATTTCATCTTAGTATGAAATGACTAAGCTCTATAGGTGAATAATATTATTTATTTATACAGAACTAGCTTTTGCTCGCGGCTCCGTCCGCGTTATAAACGTTTTCCGGGATAAAAGTCCCGGCTTATATATCCCCGTTTTATATATGTCGGAGAAATCTCCTCGACATCGTCATCAGTGGTTGTAGGTCCCGTGGGCGGCATCAGGGTTGAGTGCAGGCGAAACAAAACAATGTTGTACTTTCCAGACTTTTCTATTCGAAGATTTCAACTTTTATAACAATCACAATCACAACTTTAATATAAGCAAGCAGATGGTTAAGTATTTTGAGCAGCAGGTTCGCGGCACCAATCTATCGTACTCACAATATGTGCTCTCGCTTTGATCCACCTCGATTCTGCCTTCTCTCTACTACGCACAAAGAA
Source organism: Lapara coniferarum (assembly GCA_949316025.1). Taxonomy (NCBI): domain Eukaryota; kingdom Metazoa; phylum Arthropoda; class Insecta; order Lepidoptera; family Sphingidae; genus Lapara; species Lapara coniferarum. Next base: position 33,530,925 of record OX438921.1, on the reverse strand, counting down.
AAAGTAAGATGGCGCCCCGACCCCACTCGAGGTTTTCCCTCTGCTCTGATTGGGCGACACAAGTGTTGAATTATTACAATTCAATAATTAAAAGACTACGCAATTTGAGAATGCGACAAATCAAATAGCATTAAATTAAGATTTAACAAAGTATCTTGGTGGACAATAAACATCTCTTGATCGTTAGCAACTTAAATCTTATTATTATTTCCGGTGATAAATTAATCGATTTTGCACAATTCCTAAGTGTTATAAATTGTATGGAATTAAATTACGAATTTACAAAGTATTTGTAGCTTACAATAATTGATATTTCTCATTAACAATAAATAACCCCGGTTCCTATTATTTCCTGTGACAAAACAGAAGACTTTACACAAACTAAAAATGTCACGTATCAAACAAAATTAAATAAAGATTTTACAAGGTATTTAGTGAATAACTTAATATCTCATAGTGCACTTTAGCTTTCACTTCAATTTAGACTACTTCCTGCTACAAAACATAAAAAAAAGGTTTAATACAATTTCGAACTATAATAAATCAGAGTAAAATAAGAATAATCCACAATAAACACCGTGTGTTTATTATACAAACAACAAGCAACTTGGTTCAACCATTCCCTCCGTCACGGCCTTCCTGACTTTTCACACGTCCTCGTGTGATGTTGAAGGACGAGCATTATCGTTAGCATCGTTATCTATAAAGAAAAACACAGTTTGAATAATGTAGTTCGGCCACTCCTGGCAAAAAAAAAAAGTGTTCGTTAAATCTTTTATGCAATCATTTTATCGACGACATAATACTGACATCTTCAATTATGACATCATACACTAAATAACCTTAATGCTTTTAACACAGCCAACCCGCCGTTTAATGTCTATGCGGCCAACTCGCCTGCTTAGACAAACCACTGTTTTCATCTAAATGGCCAACTCGCCTATTTAATCACATAACTGTTCAGTTTAAGCGGCCAACTCGCCAGCTTAAGATATACATGACTCGCTCACGTAGTTATGTACCACCATGTTATGGACATGTTTCCAACATACTCTAATAAGAAAATATCATGTATTAAAGAGATTTATAAGCTAGTATCAATAACTTACCATCACTATCATCCGTCAAACATGGATCGAGCTCAGTGGGGACATATGATTGAGGGAGCGGGCGTAAACGATCCCTCGAGTATTTGTATTTGCGATTAGAATTTAAATTTTTAAGATGATACCTGTCGCCGTCTAATATCTCGGTGATCTCATAGGGACCTTTATATTTAGGATTCAATTTGGTTTGATTCCGTTCATGGTTTTCAATAAGAACGTAATCCCCTACAGAAAATGAAGTCACTTTAGCTTTGGTGCTATCAAATTTTACTTTATCAAGACATGCATTGTCCTTTATTAATTTTTCAGCTTGTTCTCTAATTTTTTCTATATCTACTTCAATTTCATCATCTTCTACTGTTATTAAATTTAGGGGTCGGGCTACTCTACCTATTAGTAACTCCAGTGGACTCGCCTTAGTTACTCTATGAATCGTGCTATTTATAGAAAGCTGAACGTCATCTAATGCATCCTGCCAAGATCTATTTGGACTAATTTCTATAACGGTCAACATATTTTTTAGGATGCTCATTATCCGCTCTACCTGGCCATTAGCGCGACAAGAACCAGTCGCTATTACATGTAATTGAATATTGTGACTAGTACAGAAATCTTTAAACTCTTTATTCGCAAAACATGTACCTTGATCAGATATAATACGTACAGGCGTCCCGAAAAGTGATATAGATGCTTTGAGAGCATTAATCGCGTTTTCTGTAGTAATTCTCAAAGAATGCCTAAGCAGCACGTATTTGGTAAATGCATCTACAAGGACGAAAACGTATTCTTTTTGTTTATTTTTGCCACTGAGCTTACCCGTGGCATCCATGTGAATCGTATGCCAAGGTATGCACACTTTAGGAATAGGGTGTAACTCAACTTGTCGTTTACCACTATTTGATTTAGCTACTTTGCAAGTCATACAATTTTCAACAAATTTACGGACATATTTTGACATGTTGGGGAACCAATAATGTTGGTAAACCTTCTCTAAAGTCTTATCCCATCCTAAGTGTACTATTGACTCGTGAACATGATTTATTACGGACCAGCGAAAAGCCCTCGGTACAACCGGTAACCAAATACTACGATTGTTCCGCTGAATTTTCCTATAAAGCATATTAGAACGCAACTTGTAAATTTTACAGCTTTCCAGATCAAGGTCGTCATTTTCCAATTTACAAATAATTTTATTGTATTCAGGGTCTCTGCGTTGTTCTGCTTGTAACCAATTAGAGGATAATTCAGCTATGTTAACATGTTTTTCTTCAATGCGGCTTACTTTTCTTACGCTCTGGATATCACTATTAGTCGTATTTGCCTCAGATAAATGATTCCTTGAGAAAAAATCAACATGGGCCATTTTTTTTCCTTGCCTATACTCAATTTCAAAATCAAAAGCTTGAAGAAAAGCCCACCATCGATGTACTCTGGGTGTTAAGTCTATTTTAGCTCTAGACGCCTTTAAAGAATTACAGTCCGTAACGACTGTAAAAGTCCTTCCGTATAAATAGTGTCGAAAATGTTTGACCGAATTAACAACTGCTAATGTCTCCAACTCATAAGAGTGATATCGAGACTCTGCATCAGTAGTTCTTTTACTATAGTATTCCACTGGGTGTAATTTTCCTTCAGCCTTTTGGAAGAAAATTGCACCGTAACCTTCACTACTTGCGTCCGTATGTAGTTCTATAGTTAATTCGGGGTCAAAAAGCATTAAAACTGGAGATGAACTTAATATTGAAATTATATCCTGTCTAATTTTTTCATATTCGGCAGTCCAAACTAATTTGTTATTATTGTTAGCTAATAAACGATAAAGTGGAGCCATTTTTAGTGAAAAGTTTATGACAAACTGCCTAAAATAAGATGCCAACCCTAGAAATTGCCTCAGCTGACTGATAGTTCGTGGCGGTAGAGAATTAGTTAAAGCAATTATTTTACGAGGATTGGGTCTTATTTCACCTTCGGTTATTTCGTAACCCAAAAACTGAACTCGTTTCTTAAGGAACGCACACTTTTTCGGATTGAACGAAAAACCGGCATCACTAAGAGTTTTCAATACTGTGTGTAATCTTTCCAAACCTTGTTCTACGTTAACTGCAGGTATAATTAAATCGTCCATGTATACTATTGCAAAGGAATGTGCCAGGTCTCCTAAAGCAGTATTAATAGCTCTCTGATAAACAGCAGGAGCGTTGCGCAGGCCGAAAGGCATAGCAGTAAATTCATAATGAGCGTCGGGGGTGATAAAAGCTGTCTTTTCGATCGAATTTGCATTTACGGGGATTTGGTAAAAGCCGCTAGCCATATCAAGACAAGAATAGAGACGCGCACCTGCCAATCTTTGAATCTGGTCGCATATTAGTGGTAAAGGATAGCGATCAGGAACGGTATTACAATTCAGTTCCCTGTAATCTATGCACATTCTATCTGTGCCATCACGTTTTTTTACCAATAGTAACGGACTAGAAAAGGGAGACTTACTGGGTCTTATAACTCCGGCAGTTAATAATTCCGCACACTTATTGCGTACTATTACTCTTTCTTCAACACTCAAATGATATGGCCGTCGTTGTACGATTCTGCAGGGATCTATTAGTTTAATTTCTAATTCACCAGTCTTTACTCTACTGATAGGTGTGCCATCAACAAAAGAATCCCTAAAGTCACTAAGAAGATTTTTTAATAGTGGTTTAAAATTGTCTTGTATGTCAGTATCTATACCATCAAAGTCAGTGGCGGCTTTACCTAGGTCACAAATATTAACTCTAGGCGATTTCTGAATTACAATGAATTCGTCGTTTGATAAATGCACAGAAAATCCCGAGGCTAGTAAATCCCGTCCAATCAGAATATCATTACTCAAAAAATCGTCAGCTATAACGTAAAATAAAATTTGTACGTCATGATTACAAAGAGTAACTTGAGCTAAAACTTGTAAATTGCACAATACGCTAGAATTTCCTACACCTGATAAAGTAACAACTGCGTATTGGAATTCACCAACAAGTTTACGTGAAATGCTCTCTTTAATTAATGAGCAGTCAGCACCGGAATCAAAGCAAAATGAAAACCGCTCACCAAATTGAGTGATTGTTCCGACGACAGGATTCACATCGCATACATTTACTCGTTTCATTGTGCTGGATCTGGAGGCTGGTTGTGTACTGCTACTTGCAACTGGCCATGTTTTCGTGCAAAATGAAGCCAAATGACCGTCAGTGCCACATTTGTAACAAGTCACAGGACGCTTTGTCGTATCCACGGTCATGTCGGAAGCCTGAGTTGCCTGTTGTTTGTCGTGAGAACGGCTGAAACATTCAAAAGATCTATGACCCAGTTTTCCACAAGAGTAACATTTTGTAGACGCAAGACTTAATTTGGGACGTTTGTTATCCGGTGTATTTGCAAATTTGGAAATCTCGTTATAACGCCGCTTATGATATGAAAATGCCATAAGCTCACGTTGCATTTTACTGCGCGTGGTTATTTCTTCTGAGAAAATATTGCGTTGCAACCGTGGTTCGATTTGCCCTATGTGAGCAAGTAGTACGGATACAGCTATTTCTTCTTTTCCCAAATTTCCCCATCGTGCCATAAGTGAAGTAAATAAACGACTTGCGTATGCAGCGAGACATTCGCCATCTTGTGGTTTACCAGACAGCATTTTTATTACCGTCGCTGCACATGTTTCAAACGTATCAAAACGAGAGAGAAAAATTTCTTTAAAATCTACCCACTTCATACTGGGAAAAGCTATCTGGGAAAACCAAGTTGCAGCTGAACCTTTCATGGCCTTACTGAGTATAACAATAAGGTTACTTCCCTGTATATCACAATTCGACAAGCAGATATCCGCAGTTGTTAGCCAGGCCCGGGCGTCTGTATCTGTATTATCCGGTTGAAATTCAGGCAGCTTCATATTCTTGTACGTAGAGGCGGATGGGTTGCGCAATGCTTCTATAAGTAGTAACATGTTGTTTTGTTGCGCCTCAAATAAACTGCGCCAACAATCTTTCCCGTTGGCAGATCTTTCTTCGTTTTGCGCCTGCACCGATCCCACTTCTGATGTCGGAGAAATCTCCTCGACATCGTCATCAGTGGTTGTAGGTCCCGTGGGCGGCATCAGGGTTGAGTGCAGGCGAAACAAAACAATGTTGTACTTTCCAGACTTTTCTATTCGAAGATTTCAACTTTTATAACAATCACAATCACAACTTTAATATAAGCAAGCAGATGGTTAAGTATTTTGAGCAGCAGGTTCGCGGCACCAATCTATCGTACTCACAATATGTGCTCTCGCTTTGATCCACCTCGATTCTGCCTTCTCTCTACTACGCACAAAGAAAAAGTAAGATGGCGCCCCGACCCCACTCGAGGTTTTCCCTCTGCTCTGATTGGGCGACACAAGTGTTGAATTATTACAATTCAATAATTAAAAGACTACGCAATTTGAGAATGCGACAAATCAAATAGCATTAAATTAAGATTTAACAAAGTATCTTGGTGGACAATATACATCTCTTGATCGTTAGCAACTTAAATCTTATTATTATTTCCGGTGATAAATTAATCGATTTTGCACAATTCCTAAGTGTTATAAATTGTATGGAATTAAATTACGAATTTACAAAGTATTTGTAGCTTACAATAATTGATATTTCTCATTAACAATAAATAACCCCGGTTCCTATTATTTCCTGTGACAAAACAGAAGACTTTACACAAACTAAAAATGTCACGTATCAAACAAAATTAAATAAAGATTTTACAAGGTATTTAGTGAATAACTTAATATCTCATAGTGCACTTTAGCTTTCACTTCAATTTAGACTACTTCCTGCTACAAAACATAAAAAAAAGGTTTAATACAATTTCGAACTATAATAAATCAGAGTAAAATAAGAATAATCCACAATAAACACCGTGTGTTTATTATACAAACAACAAGCAACTTGGTTCAACCATTCCCTCCGTCATATATATAAAAAGTAGCCTATGTGTTAATCCAGGACATGATCTACCCGTACGCTAAATTTAATCAATATCCGTTCAGTAATTAAGGGGATGTACAGTAACATACAATAGACAGAATAAAATTACAAAAATCACTGATTTGTTCTATTACTCTTCTGTAGTCACCCCCTTTCTTTTTTATCACATTTCTTTAAATGTACAGACACATCGATTCTACTGCTTTTCTAAAGCACTATAGGTCGGACAATTTTAGTTGGCTAGTTGTCAATTCAAATATTTCGCGACGCAATACCTTTATGAGAACGTCTAACCAAAATAATCATAAGTCGACTAAATAATTACAAGTACTTAAAGAATTTGGATGCAAATAAAAACACTGCTGTAAATATAAAAAAATATGTTGTAATTAGATTTTATAAACAGATTTAAACAATAAGATAGATATGTTTTTTTAAATTACACATTTAATAGGTACCTACTCGAAGAAAGAAAACGAAGATCTCCAAAGTAAATAATTAGCACCGTAGCACTATATTTGTTATTTAAGTTTCAGTACACGCTAGTAATTATTTCTTTGTAATGGATAATAACCAATTCAAAAGTTATGAAAGGATAATCGTGAAATGTGATCGAAAAATCAAAATGCAAAATTTGAAGTACATTGAACCAAAGAATCACGTTGTCTCATACATACTTTGCCCCTCTTTTGCATCCCCTTAGGGGTAGAATTTCGAAAAATCATTTCTTATCAGACGACTACGTCATACAAAGAACACACCCTCCAAGGTTTAGGTCTCTACGATCTGCGGTTTAGGCTGTGCGTTGATCCGTCAGTCATATAGGACAAAGTCTTTAATATGTATAAATATAGATAAACAATCAAGGGTCGATTTCTTAGGCTTCAGGAAAAGTTATACACGAGGTAAATAACCTGGCTAAATAAAGAAATTAAAGAATATATTACACTCCGTATGAATGGAATAAGTTTGATTGAAATTTGTTTTATCTCATGTATATAATTTACTAGCGGCCCGCCCAGGCTTCGCTCAGGTAGCAAAACATATTTCATGCTGAAATTAGTTTTTTGTCATACAAAATATTTGTGTAATATACACATAAGCATTCCTCTTGAATCACTCCATCCATTGGTGAAGTTTTTCCGAGATAAGAATTACTCTAGGTCCTTCCCAGGGTCTTAAGCTATGTCCCTTCCAAATTTCATCGCAATCAGTTCAGTGGCGTGACAGTGACGGCTCCACTCGCGAGAAAAAAAAGCGAGATAAAATTACCAGTTTATGTCCTTCCGGGATAAAGTAGCCTATGTCTACCTCTGGATTTCAAACTATCGTCATACTTATTTTCTTGCGGTTCTACTCGCAGAAAAAGATTTTCCGGAATAAAAGTCTCGGTTTATTTTTCCCGGAATAAGATAGATATAGCCTAGGTCCGTCCCAGGATCTTGACTCGTCAAGCCCCGCGACGGATGCGGGCGTTCTAGTATATAGGGTTTCCGCATAAATCTTTATATAAACGGGGCTTGACGGGTTAAACTATCTCCCTACCACATTTCATCGAAATCGGTTTACTGGTTAGGCTGTGACGGCCCCACTCGCGAGAAATAAAAACCGGTATAAAATTCCCGGGTTATGTTCTTCCGAGATAAAAGTAGCCTATGTCCTCCTCAGGATCTCAAACTATCTCCATACTTTCTCATTTATAGACACGCGCCGCCGGCCCCCTGGCCGGTACCGCCGCAACCGCCATGTCCCTGCATTTTAAATCTGTAATATCTTCGAAAATATTTATGTAAATTACATGTTTTGAAAGGCCATATTGATCTATATTAAATGCACAATGTATTTATGGTACTTAATTGGATAAGGATTAATGCTGTATTGCTTAAAATCGCTTTGTAAATAAGCCATTATTTCTCGTCAAAAGTAAAGGATAAAAAATGGTCATTGTGGGTTATCCCTAAGAGATAGACGTATACCATCGCGGAATTTTTTGTAGACCTTTTTAAGGTGTACAAAAGTGTAGTACATTATTTTGATCTATCTCGTAGAGTTTAGCCAGCGTCTGCAATGTAAGCTCAAAAAATGTGTTTATCTACGACATCACATTAGAAACCTTTTAAATTATCAATGTTTCTCTACTATATTATGCATGTATTATACATATAAACCTTCCTCTCGAATCACTCTATCTATTAAAAAAACCGCATCAAAATCCGTTGCGTAGAAAAGATTTAATTTAAAGATTTAAGCATACATAGGGACATGAGGACATAGGGACAGACAGCGGGAAGCGACTTTGTTTTATACTATGTAGTGATGATACATTGGTAAATAATCTTTTGTAAAATAAAATGCAGATTTGCATTAGTAGAAGATTATATGCTAAGAAGGCGCTAGTTATTTATTAGCCATAGCCAACGACTCATTATTGTATTCGTAATAGTATTGTAATGTTAGGCCACACTATCAAGATGTATTTCATGGTCGGCGTGATAAAAATCTTGCCTTCCATCTATACCAACTTGATAGTATCAATTATCAACATTATCTTCAAAATAAATCAAATTACGTGCTGCGAAATTTTTAATGGACTAAAGAAGCACTGTAGCAAACTTGAATTTTATCACAACATAAAAAACGAGAAATTGAGTAATATCCTTTTTTGAAGTCAGTTAAAAATAATTTGATGTGCGGTAATACCGACAGTTGTCTTCGTTTCACCCGAATCCAACGCAAAATATCTTATACTTTGTATAGATTTATCGTGTCATCACGAATTCGGCTAATGCTCGGCATTATTATCAAAAAAAAATCACGGCAAAATGTCAAATGTCGGTTATGTCCCCATTACCCCTGATGGTAAGCTGAGTGGGGTTTAGATAGAGTGTCGACGGATGAATGTCTAACTATAGATTACAAAAAAAAAACCCTCCTAGTCGAATCTCTGCTACGGCGGCCAATCTCAACTTATGACAGGGACGCAGGAGATATTATTGTGCACTTTCTCTTCCTTCACAGTCATAATCCGATGAGACTGCAATTCAACATGACCGGAGAGAGATCAGGCGCAGGATCAACGGCTTTACGTGCTTTCCCAGGTACATAGGTATCAAACCGCCAACTTCCTGACTAGAAACTGTCACTGAGTTACTTTTAAATGTAAAAACCCAGTCACAAAGTTTTTAGCCCGACACGAGATTCCAACCCTGGACCTCGGCGAAATACTCGTACTCGCACCGCGTACGCAATACAACTAGGCCACCGAGGAGGTCAGTCCGATTACAATATGCATAATATTACATTAATTACATAAAGGCATAAAAAGCTACCTGTAAGTCCCTGTATGTCTGTGTTAACAATGACGTCATCAATATACGTTTGTGGCGTTGAATACAGGAAAACTGTCCGATGTATGCCAGCGTAGTTGAAGAAGTCGAATGTGTAGCTTTGTTCGAGACGAACTTTGTTGTATCTGGAAGAATAACAATCAAATATGGACCTTAATACTGAATAAGAGATGACGTTATCGATTTTCTCAATGGAAACATGACCATTAAGGCAAGTGAGGAACATGGTAAGTGTCAAACATCTGTATGCGTTTCCGAACAGACCGGCATAACTGTTTCAAGTGGCGAGAGATATTATCTAATTTTTTGTTGCATGACTTTACAGTCGGTAGCCTAACGCAAGTCGACTTTACTGACCACATCAGACTTTCGGGCGAACGCTTTAGGCGCTCTAAGCCTTTACATTTTAACGACCACACTGAGAGCGGCCTCTAAGTGAGATACGAGCCTCGGCTCAGGGCGGCCGTTGGAGTATCTCATTAATGGTACTCTACCTGAGCGCCTTTTGTACTATTCGTGGCAGTGAAGTAACTTTCCGACACTTGTATGAAAAATACTAGAGATGAATGAAATCTATTCTGTTACACAACGAATCGAATTTTAATTCATCAACATGAACAAAGCGTTGCACTGTTCTTAGTAAAGTCTCGATGCTCTTAAATTCAAAGTATTTACTGTACCATATGTGCGCACTCAAGATATATTGTACAAGGTTCAACGGCCTCTCATAATCCTGAGTTTATGTTTTATTTATTTATCCAGTTACCTCATAAAGTGTGAATGCGTTTTCACCAAAGTTTATTTTTCATTCAGGCGGGGCGCCAGTCTCATGTAAATCTCACCCAAACGATATTTATAACCGAAAATGCATGATTGGAATTAACCTCACTTTATTTAAGTGTTTCTCTTTATTTCTACTTAATATTATGCATATGTGAGGTGCGTAATGTTTAATGTATTTAAGATTTTGTTTTGTCGGTTTTCACCTCATTGTACATTTTACGTGTAAAGAAGTGTTGGTTTCTACAATTTCAAAATTTCTACATTTACTGCTTTTTATGAAATGCTTATTTTAGGCATTACGAAAATACTGGTAAATGATTACTGAAACATCACATTATTATGAAACTCTCAATTACTAGAATCACTTCGACAACTGTCAATTCCATGTAATGTTTCTGAGCAATTTGCAGGCGTCGGCGCAGTGCTTTAAATACTTACCCAATAGCAATATCTCTGATAGTGCCTTGAGGCACGGTGTCTCCGAGCAGTGTGTTGTCCACGGCGACTGTGAGCAGGTTGCTCGTGTTGTAACTTACGTACTCGGAAATGTCCACCTCGAATGGCAGGTGGCCGATTTCGTGGTACGTCACCGATTTGCCGTTAATCCACTAAAAAATAATGTTATATGGTTTATTATCTGATTAATAGGAAAGCGGCGATAGCCTAGTTGGGAGTGTAAGACATTTTTTTTTTTTTTTGTATGGCCATCTGCGGCGCATTAGGGACGCCGAGACGAATGTCTGCACGTTCAAAAAGCCCAAAGGCACACACCTCTGCTTTTTCTAAAAAAAATATTGTGAATTATCGCTCGCTTTAACGGTGAAGGTTAACATCGTAGGAAACCTGCATTCCTGAGAATTTCTCTGAATTTCGAAGGTATGCGGAGTCTGCCAACTCGCTTTAGGCCAGCGTGGTGGACTGAAGGTCTTAACCGTCTCAGTTGTAGAAGAGGCCCGTGCTCAGCAGTGGCCAGTATATAATACAGGACTGGGCTGGTATGGTATGGTATTACGTAGTCAAGAGATTTGGTAGTTCGTTACCAAAAAATATCTTATTTAATGTACTTAAAATAAACATTAAGTTATATCGATTTGAGGTATTTTTTCACAAATTGAAAATTCTTAAACAATTTATTTTATGGTATTAAATTGTGAACATATTTCGTAAATTACACGACCGGATCCACTACTACATCTTCCATAATTCAGTTTTCCAAAATGATCTCATATAGCTTTGTGAACTGTAATAATAGTGTCGATATTTGTAAGTACATTATCGGCTTCACCTACGCCGCGGCTCAGCGTGGCGTATTTGTTGATATGGATGTAAACGATAAAAGGTAAACGGTAATGACGAAACCATTTGCTATTCTTATTCCGTTTACAAATATTGCCCTACAATGTTATCTGGTGATGAGTCCAGCTGTGAGGTAATGGACTTGTTTACAACTAAATGCATTTACACTGATAATGTTTTGGAACTTGCGATTAGTGTTTCTAGCGCTTACTAAGGAGTTCAATTAGCTAAACTAAGTAGATAAGCGACAACATAAAATGTTTAGAGTTAAGTGTATTAAAATTACTAACAATATCGTTGTAACGTGAAGACTTACATTGCGGATGTTTTTATTGCAGAATATTATGCAGACTATAATATACTGCGATAGCCTTTCCGATAGACTTTCCAAAAAAATATGTGTGTATTCTTTGTGAATTATCGCTTGCTTTACCGGCATCGTGAGGAAACCTGCATACTTGAGAAGTTCTCTGAATTTCGTAAGTATATGAAGACTGCTAAGCCGTGGTGGTGGCCTAAGGCCTTAACCCTCTCAGTTGTAAAGGAGGCCCGTGTTCAGCAGTGCTCGGCAGTATATAATACAGGGCTGGTATGGTATGCAGAAACTATTCAAAAAGAAGCTCCGGCAATAAAAAACTTTAAAATTTATGCATATATACACTCACGCCTTTTATCCCCGAAAGGGTAGGCAGAAGCGCAACTAGTGCACCCACTTTTCGCCATTATTCCGTCCCATGATGCGATAGGGGGCGAGCCTATCGCCATATCGGGCACAAATTCCAGACAGACTCCGAGCTGATACTGAATAGAAAGACTCAATATCACTTTGCCCGAACCGGGGATCGAACCTGAGACCTCAGCATTGCAATCGTACCATAATACAACGACGCCACGGAGGCAGTGCAAAGCAAAATTTATGCGCTTTACCCAAACGAAAATAAGATTGATGCGTCAATCTGTCGGTACACAACAGTTATAAACAAACAACTAAAACTTTATTGCAGCAACGTGCGAAATGGTAATGTGCGAAAAATAACGAATAAAGTATTAGAGCGCAGGTTAATTTTAACGTAAAGTGCGTTAACCTTGCGTGGGCTTGAGCAAATGTTTAAGGTGCAATCTTTTTTTTATGGCATCGAATGACGAGACGAGCATGCCGTTCACCTGATGATAAGCGATACGGCCACCCATAGACAGTAGAAACACCATCCAGCACCTTGAGTTACAAAGTACTGTATGGCATTCCACTGCGCTCGTCATCCTGAGACATAAGATGTTAAGTCTCATTATGTCCTGTAGCTACAATGTCCTTCAAACCGAAACACAACAGTGCATGCACACTGCTACTTGGCTGTAGAAATAGACGTTGCCGTGGTACCCACCCCGACGGACTCTTATATAAGAATCCTACCACCAGTCAAGACTGCGGTACACTTAAATGATTATCAATTACGATAATTCAAAGTCAAATTATTTTCCTTACATAGAATAGTATGTGTTGTTTATCTATACTAATATTTTATAGAGGAAAGATTTGATTGTTTATTTGTTTGTTTGCATTAAATAAGCTCCGAAACTCTAGACCGATTTGAAAAAATCTTTCACCAATATAAAGTTATTTTATTAGCGAGTAACGTAGGCTACTCTTTATCCCGGGGAAATATAAAGCCGGACTTTTTTCCCGGAAAAACATATTCACGCTGGCGGAGCCGCGAAAAGAAGTCTTTATTTATAAATGTTATAAAAAAATATATACCGAAAGAGTTATGAAATAAAATAATCTTTAGGTGGTTATACTTTAGAACACTTTTTGACGGTGCGTTACGTTCATACAATTACACGGTACATAATATTTTTAAAACCGATAAGTATCTATAAATACAAATAAGTGTAATAATATCTAATTACAAACTTCCTAGGACAACAAAAACCGATTCTGTTGCTTATTTTAATTATTTTAACAACAACGAATGATATTTTTTTGACTACTTCTTTGGAATGTTTTTGTAAGACTATTAACCTACAAACATACATAGTGAATTACTTTGTGTTCTGTCGTGTTCCGGTATTATTTTAATTACATTATATATTTTAGGCTATCCTGACTCGTCAAGCCCCGCTACGGACGCCGGCGTCCGAGTATATAGGGTTTCCCCATACATCTATATACCTATAAGCGGGGTTTGACGGGTTAAGGGACTTACCTCAAGATGAGCAATAAACTTTTATGTAAGTTAATTTTGATTTACTTTGCGATCAAGAATAATCAGTGCTTACTTTCTCAATGTGAAACTATGATGTGAAAAAATCTCAGAGTAAGGACGAAGGATACTGACAGTTAAATGAGATCGTATTGAGTAAGAATGAAAATAAACAATGAAATTTTAAATGTAACAGTTGAGTGTTCAGGAAGAAATTACAGACCTTTTACATATTCGAAGCTTCAATCGATGTTATAAACAGTAATTGCTACAAGGAAGGGCGTAATTTGAAACTTGTTTACGAGGACATGTTTGGAGACTTATATGGACTCACCATACATAATTCTTAAGACTTATACTGTTTTCATCAATTGATAATGTAGTTTTTTTACTAGGCTAAATCTATTTTTCGTAAATTATTTGACTAGTCTAGCTAACTACTAATTATAAGAGAATAGTAAGTATTATTTGTTTATTTCTTTGAGAAATGTTTTTAATGTGTAAATAGGCCAATATGAAGTGCAGTAGGGATTTCGAATACTATATCAGACATAACCAACTACCTTAGATGATAAATCATGTTCAAGCGGAAACGTAATAGTTGTTAGAATCTATATTACCTATTCTATGGGAGATATATCAAAATTGGATTGTTTTTAAATTACTATTGTTCAATACTAGGCTTTGCATTTTTTTTTTTTTTTAAAACGGCCATCTTCGGCGCATTAGGGACGGCTGCGGGCTTCCTCCGACTCACGTCTAAGTTGTCGTCCGCAACCGCCCCTGCACGTACCGCTATTGCGGTCCTTTTCCTGTTGCGGGGGCTCAGAAGCCCCCGAAACACCGTACCGTGTCCGCCTTTTGGTGTCCGAGGCAGCGTGAGACACGCTGCCTCGGACATGTCCATCACGGGGGTCACAGAAGTTGGCTAGACTAATGGGTGGGCGGCACGTCCCGCCCACCCGTGACCCCCGGAGGCCCCTATTAGTCGCCTTTTACGACAGGCAGGGGATACCGTGGTGGAATTCTCCAAACGCCCCGAATCCACAGGGCGGGAGACGTCGGTCAGTCGTCCACCCGACGCCTCCTACGTCTCGTCTGGCGGCGGGAGGGATCACCACTGCGCTGGCGATCCCTCTCGGCACTCTCCTTCCGCGAGAGGACCGCCTCGCAGAAGTGGGCCACCGCCTGCCAGGCCTCTCGGCCGCCGACCATGGAAGCGACCACGGCCGGCAGCGAGAGGTCTTCTCCGACGACTGTTCTGAGAGCGCTGCGCTCCTCATCCCAGGCTGGACAACACTCCAACGTATGTTGGGCCGTGTCCATTGGGCAGTTGTCACAATAGTGACACACGGCCGACTCCTCTATACCTACCACCCGAAACAGGAACTCACCGAAGCAGCCATGCCCGGTGAGCACCTGCGTCAGGCGGTATGTTGCCGCTCCGTGGCGCCTGTCCAGCCATTCGGCAAAGACAGGACGCACTGCCTCTACGACCCGGTGCCCCCACGACGGGGCCTCCAGCCTGAGACGCCACTCCTCCACGGCGGCTCGCCGTAAGGCGGCCCTCTTGGCCTCCACCTCCTTCAGGGCCGGACGCTCCCCGCGACTGAACGCCTCCTCCCGCCAATGGAATACATCGGCAAGGGATTTGGCGTCCAGGTCCCAGGGCAGAAATCCGGCCAATAGGCAAGCCGCCTCGAAAGAGACCGTGCGGTACGCCCTGACCGCCCGCTGCGCTAAAGCTCTCTGCGGGGCGCGCAGAAGGGCGACGCAGGGGCGGCCCAGGGAGTCAGCCCAAACGGGGCTGCCATAAAGGGCTATGGACCGGACGACTCCGTGATACAGCCTCCGGCAAGGGAAGCCAGGACCTTCCAGGTTGGGCAGCAGGCGGGAAAGAGCGCCCGCTGCCCGGGACAATTTCGTCCTCAACTCCTTAAAGTGGGTGCGGAATCGCCATCGGCTATCTAGGACTAAACCTAGATACCTCATGCTAGAGCCGATGGGGATCCGCACCCCCCCAACGAATATGCCGGCACCGGCCGGTGGCCCTCTCCGAGGTCCGTGAAAACACACGGCCTCGGTTTTCTCGAGGGCCACCTTCAACCCTAAACGTTGGATTCTACCAACTACTTGGCCGGTGCCCGCCGCCGCCAGAGTTGCGGCGTCCCGGAAGGTCCCGGCAGTCGCTGTGACTAACGTATCGTCGGCGTAACAAGTCACGCCGACGCCCCGGAGATTGGAACCACGGAGCACCCAGTCGTACCCGATGTTCCACAGGAGAGGGCCCAAAACCGAGCCCTGTGGAACACCGCACGACATCGCTCTTCGGTGCCACCCATCGGCGCCCGGATACACCACGTGCCTGTCAGACAGGTACGCGTGCACCAAACGCCGGAGATAGGGCGGCACCACGTGGTACCGCAGTGCCTCGTGGATGCAGGGCCAGGGCAGCGAGTTGAAAGCATTGGATATATCCAATGATACAGCTATCACTACACTGCCTCCGGCCACTGCATCCTCCGCCTGTGCCTTCACCCGCAGAATCGCGTGGACAGTGGAACGTCCCCTCCTGAATCCATACTGTTCGTCGGCCAAATTCGGACCGACCCTATCGAGGTGCTCGACGAGGCGGGTATGGATGATGCGCTCGAAGAGCTTTGCCACCTCGTCGAGCAACACGATGGGCCGGTAGGCCGACGGCGACTCTGCGGGTCGTCCCCCCTTCTTCAGCAGGACGAGCTTCCCGGTTTTCCAACGCACCGGGAAGACGCCCTGCTCCAGGCAGGCGGTGAATAAGCCGCGGAGCCTCGGGCCCAGGTACTCGAGGGCTAGCACCCAGGCTTTCCCGGGGATGCCATCGAGCCCTGGGGCCGTGTTTTTGCTCCGCAGCCGAAGCACTGCCGCCCGCATTTCAGCGGGCGAAACCTCCGGGATATCCCTTGCCGGATTCTCATTCGACGATGACGCCACATCCGGTGGCGCCATCGGTGGAGGAGTGAACTCCTCGGTGGCCGGGAACAAGGCCGCGACGACGTTGGCCAGTAATTCTGGCCGGAGACTCTGCGACAGCGGGGGCGCCGCTGGGCGAAGCTTCTTCATCACCATCCGGTAAGGGCGCCCCCACGGGTCCCTGTCGAGAGTCCCCACGAACGCCTTACGTGCCGCGACCTTGGCCCCATGAATGGCCACCCGCAGCGCTCTCTTTGCCTCTTTGTAGAGGCCATAGAGCCGCCGCTCCTGGTCTGCGTGATTCTCGTCTCTTAGCCGGCGACGACGATGCCTGGCGTATCGGCGGCGCGCAGCCACGCACGACGCGCGCAACTGCGCTAGCTCCGCCGACCACCAGTACACCTGTCGCACCGGCGAACGGCGGAGAGCTCGGGGCATGCCGGCGTCGCAGACATCCGACATTGCCACCCCGAACCACTCCGCCTCCTGCTCAACCCGTACCGGCCCGTCCGGCACGGGGAGCCACGACATGACCAGAGCGGCCAGCACTAGGGCCTCTCCATCGAGGCGACGAAGCGCCCACCGCGGGCCGTCCTGATTTGGGGCACTCGGTACACCACCGGACTGGACACTCGGGGACGCGGAGACGCCGAACCTGACGTAACGATGGTCCGACAACGTCTCCACGCCCACGAGGACTCTCCAGTCCCGGACACGGCGTGCGACGGCGGCACTCGCAAACGACAGGTCTATAATCGACCCGCCGTTGTGCCGCACGCACGTGTCCACCGACCCCCTGTTCAGGACGACCAGGCCGACAGAGATCGCCCATTCCTCCAGGACCCGACCACGACCGTTCGTCGCCGGCGAACCCCAAGCCACGGACTTGGCGTTGAAGTCGCCGGCGACGACCGCCGGGTGAGGTTGGCCTTGTTCCACCAAGGCCCCCAGCCGAACGAGGAAAGACTCGAATTCGGCGAGGGGTCTGTTGGGAGAAAAGTACACTCCTACTATCCAAA
Organism: Lapara coniferarum; assembly: GCA_949316025.1. NCBI lineage: Eukaryota > Metazoa > Arthropoda > Insecta > Lepidoptera > Sphingidae > Lapara > Lapara coniferarum. The sequence continues at coordinate 33,513,224 of OX438921.1, read as the reverse complement.
TGTCTCCCAACAGAACCGCCACGCATCCCCTGTCCTTCGCTACTTTTTCGAAGGGTGGGGAGCCAGCGGCGCCCCGGCTGATGATAGCCACCAAGCCGTCAAGGTCCCCCGCCCAGTTATCCCGGGGGGGGACAAAGTACGGCTCAGCGACCACGGCCACTTGCACCGACCACTGCGCCAGGCTTTGGGACAACAGGTCCTGGGCACTGGCACAGTGGTTGATGTTCGCCTGGAGGAAATTTAATTCCATTATTGGGCGATCTCTACCACATCCATCGCGGCCCCTTGCGGTGGGCTCGCTGACTGCGGCTGGGTCAAGGCCCCAGCGGCAGCAGCACTTCGTGTCCCGTCGCGGCGCCTATCGCGACGGGAGGGGGCGGGACACGCCTTCCCGCCCACCGGATGCTTGGCGGGCCTCCCTGCGGCCGCGCAGACTGCGCAGTTCGGCGCGGCCTCGCATCCGCGGGCTTTGTGGCCCGGTTTGCCGCAGCGATAACAGAGATCGCTGCGGTCCGGTCCTCCGGTGCAGGTGCTCTGCGTGTGTCCGTGCTCAAGGCAACGGAAACAGCGCATAGGGCGCGCCCCTAGCACCGTCACCCGGGCCACTGTCCACCCCACCATCAGGCGGCCCGCCTTTATTTTTTGTGCCACTTTTGTTGGCACCTTGGCCCAAACTGCGCCCAGGCCGGAGCGGTCAGGCCGGATCTGTCCGACCTTGACAGCGTCGACTGCGCACTCGCCAGCAACGCTGAGTGCCGCTGCGACCGTCTCGGAAGTGGCTGCCGGATCCAACTCCGACAGCCGCAGCTCCGTGCACTTGGTGGGCCGGGAGATTTGGACATCCTCCGACCCGCCAAAGCATTCCCTCAGCCTTGCGGCGAGGGAGTCCGCCTTCCGCTCCGACTCAGCCCCGGGCACCTCGTAGAGCATGGCACCCGTGGCTGCCACCTTGGGCCTCAGCCTATCAATGCCGAGGCCGGCGAGGTCCACGCGGTGCTGAGCGTCCGTCAGCACCTTCGCGTAGGTCAACCCCTTGGCCACCGCCGCCGGCGTCAGCGACAGCACTATGGCCGCCGAGCGTGGCTGACGCAGTTTGGGCTCTTTGCGCCTCTGCCTCCTCTGTTGCGTCTGCGGTATAACTGCGGGCGCTGCGGCGGGGTTCTTCCCCCGCTTCTTCTTTCCCACCACCACCGTCCATTCAGTGTCCATGGACACTGGGGCTGGTGGTAGCGGGCGAGGCTCCCTTGGAGCAGTCCTCGCGACGACGGGGGCAGCGGGGGTGGCGACTTTCCCCCTCCCTTTTTTGGGCACCCCTGACGGTCCAGCGACCGCCACGGCAGCTGAGGTGGAAGGCCCGGCCACTATGGCAGGGGCCTTGAGAGGAGCAGGCTGCACTGCTCCTTTCCCCTTCCCCCTCCCCTTCCCCTTAGAGGAAGGCTGGGGAGCTCCCCCAACGAAGCCACCCTGGACGGGGAGTGGTATGTCCCCGGGGGTGGACCTTCTCTCATGGGCCAGTGGAGGCCTCTGGGCCGGCCCTGCGAGGACGGACTCCATCCTGGCCTGCCACTTGGCCTCCACTGCTGCCAGCTCCTCCAGACGGCGAAGGAGAGAAGCGTTTTCACGCTTCAGCTCCTTCACCGCCTCCTCCAATTTGGCGCACTTGTCACGCCACTTTTTGGCCTCGCCTTTGGGGCGAGCGCTCGGTGCCGGTTCCGCCGCCGCAGCGACAGCCACCTCCTCGGCGGGCACCTTCGGTTTGGCGGCAGAGCGAAGGACCATGCCCTCCTCGCTCTCCTCCCTCCTTGCCCTTTGGCGGGCCTCCCTGCGCTTCAGGAGATCGCGCGCCTTGGCTTTCTTTCTTTGGTCGACGGAATCGTCGACCAAAGATGGTCCTCCTCTGCCGCGTCCGGTTGTCGCTTGCGACTTCGGGACCGGCTCCTCAGTGTCGCTCCCTAAGGACGACCTGCTGTTATTCAGCTCTGAGCGTTTCCTCCAGAGCCTACGGCTCCGAGCGGAGGAAACGCTCATACTCGACTCAGAGTCGACGCCTGTGGACATCTTGTCCGCGCCGACTCTTCGTCCGCCATCAACGGGCTTTCGCCCACCAATCTCCGCCTCTCCAGCCGGAACTGGAGTAGGCAACCTCGTCAGTAAAATTTTTGGTTCAATTGTTTTATCCATTTTGAATCCCACGAGTGTGGGGGAAATAAAGAGTCCACCCAGGCAGTGCCCCCTGTACCTGGGTAAGCCTAGCGTAACCCGCCAAGAGGGTCGGCCGGTACTCTGGCGGGGGTCGCACTAGTGACCGAACTACCCATCAGCCATGCATCCCCTCGCGGTGCGCCGCCGCTTGGGATTCGGGGAACTTTTTATAGAGGTTTTCTCCCTCGTGGTCCGGGCGATTAAGCCAAGACCCTCGGTCCAGCAGGAGCGCGAGACATGTCCACGGACCTCCTTACTAGATTACGATCTGCAACGGTGACAGCGGAGAGGAAGGTTCCCCCCCGCTGCCTGCTCGGGGCGGTGTTAGCGCACACCGAGCCCGTCGACACTCCCGGATGAACCGGGAGCCGCCCGAATAAACAGGCCCACCATCTAAAAATGCGGCAGCCACCGCAAAAAGCGGCGACGACCGCCGAGACCACTGTTGTCAGGATATTGGCCGTTGCGCCGATCAACTCGACCGACGCTCCGTTGCCCAGGGTGCACCACGTGGAGGTTTCCTGACTTTGCACCCCACTAGGCTTTGCATGCAGCTCCGGCTGCATGTAATATTTATCAGAATACAAGTGCCTTTCGTGATAAGTTCCTATACTATCGTAAATAGTTTTGTGCGCGTGAAAGTTATTTAGACATAAAAATCCCGCTTTATGTTTTCCTAGGATAAAAAGTAGCCTAGGTTACTCGATGATAGTGTAGCTATGCATAGGTGAATAAAAATTTTAAAATCTGTCTAGTAGTTTTTGAGTGTATTCGTTACAAACATACAAAACTTTCCTCTAATATTAGTGTGGACTTGTGCTTAGAATATGGCAAAAAAACGCAACTCGTTAGTCGATTTCGTTTGATTTTGATGTTTGTGTTTGATCGAGAGACCAATACGTCAGGTACGTGTTAGTCTCTCAACCGATCCAAATAATACGAAACGGAGTCGTGTCGTGTTGCTTACCACATTCTAAGCACACTGGGCTGCTTATCGGTGTGTGTGACATCAACATTAATAATCCGTTTGGCAGTTTTTGCTTTTACTTTAACTTTGAAAAATATATGACTGCCTCGGTGGCGTGGTTGTATTATGGTACGACTGCAAAGTTGAGGTCTCGGGTTCGATTCCCGGGTCGGGCATAGTGATATTGAGTTTTTCTCTTCAATATAAGCTCGGAGTCAGGAATTTGTGCCCGACATGGTGATAGACTCGCCCCCTATCACATCATGGGACGTAATAACGGCGAAAAGTGTGTGCACTAGTTGCGCCTCTGCCTACCCCTTCGGGGATGATAGGCGTGAGTGAGTGTGAGTGAGTTTGTGTGTGTGTGTGTAAAATATATATACCACAATTTTCGTAAACTAATATTAGTAAGAACTAAGACAGTAAGGTTATATTCGTGGGGTACATAATGAGTTGAAATTATCATTAACTTTGACCAAACAATCATTGCGTAACAATTTTCACTCCATTAAACATAAATCAATCACAACACGAAAAAGCGCAAGTATTAAACACAAAACAATGCGTTTGTTAATGAAAAGTATGAATGTGTGAAAAGTGATAGATCCATGTGATATGTAGTTTTTGTCGGTCTATAGATGTGTTGCGTGCAATCATTTCTCGTGAATGTATCGGCCTCCATTATTTACTATCTTCAAACAACAGGATGATATTGATAGATTATTTCGTTAATTTTTGTAGCTACAAACGAAAAAGTAATATAGGTAGATACTAGATATCTCTCAAAGAAATATTGTAGTAAGTGAGTATCATTTGTTTTGGTCTTTCTACGTAACTTTGAATTATTCTTGAATTAACTTTACCCTACCTGCATTAGGAATTTAATAATATCATAATTTTCAAATTATATTAAAAAGATAGATTATAAAAAGATAGAATACTTATACCCAAGCGTAATTTAAAGCTATCCCACCTTGTTTTCCTAGTTATCTAAATATTTATAGAAAAAATATTAATTTATAACAGGATTAGAACCTTCATTCATGAAAGTGCTGTTATAATTCTCTGCATATAGCTTATAAACGTCTATTTAATCGAAATAAGGTCGAAGACGCGACGTCTTGTTGAATGATTTGTGTATTATTGTTAAAGCATGTTCTCATGTCATAACTCTATTTGGTGCCATCTATATATTTTGAATTACGACGGGCTTAATAAAGACACTATATTATTAATATGATTGATTTTTTATTTTTTTTATTTTAATTTATTTGTCTACATGACTGAATATTTATAAAAAAAATATTTTACGTAGATTTGTGAAGAAAGGCGGTTAATAATTGCGCGATTAATGTTGTTTGTCTCATTTAATTTAAATTAAACAAAAATTTGAATTTCGAAAATTTTATCCAAACCTATAATAAATTAAACCTAAAATGGAATTTATTACAAATTTGATATTATTTTATAGACAGCGCGTGTTCTACACTAACATGCACACTCAATAAATAAGTCGATTAAGTTCACTGACTCGACAGAAGCCAAACATTAAAGTACGAATTAGTATTCCAGTAGTGTTTTCTCAGATCAGTGGAGTTTACTTACGATCAGTCAAACATCAACTTACTATGTGGGACCGAGTGTAACATCTGGATTGCACGTAGGTATAGTCAGCCGTAAATAAATGTGTACGCCGGTCGCGGATGAAGACCAAATGCATGCATTACAAAGGAACGTCTCTCTGTCAAGATATACCCTATACACATATTTATTCGAGACTGACTGTGTCTATGTTTAATAGCTAGAACATATTACACGAGTCTGTTAATTTGTTCTTCTCACTATAATCTCTGCAAAATCTATCATGCTTCATGTTTGTCCTATATTCGAATAACGAAACACATGAAAATTTATTTCAGTAAAAATCATGTACTTACTTAAGCAAAATCTGTAGAAGTAGCTAGTTTATGGTTATAAATATTAAAATGACCAAAGCCCGACGATTGACAGCTTCATTTAAATACGACAGATTAGTCTTTGTGTCTATGTCGTGATTGACATGGGTTTGTTCAGAATTTGACTTAAATACCATGTTGTATATGTATAAGTAGTACGTAAGTACCTTTGGATCCAAATATTTAATTGAGGCACAATGTCGATCTAGAGACCCTAAGTCAGTGTCTTTGATCTACTTTAGTATATTTTTTGGTTTATTTTTTTGTACTTGGAGTAAAAAGGTCACTTGACCTTAATGACCCAAATGTAGGACAGACTTCTAACTCAATGTTTAGCTATTTTTAATCGATTACTCATTATACAGCGCGGCGGCTTTGTATTGTTTGATCAATTTCTGGACTAACATTACCTACAACAGGGTAATTTTTATCGTTGGGAAAGTGCACAGGACCTTTTACTCGGAAAGATTTTTCACCCGAGCGAACGGCAGCCAAAGTCCAGTACATTTCGAAGTTTTTAAGATATTGTTCGAATAAATTAGTAGTTTATTGTAAAAAGATTGTCAAAACAGTGAAAATTAAAGACGGTACGAGCAGGAAGCACGTGCAGTCGCGACACACAGATAATTTAATACGAAGCTGATTGAGTAATGTCTCTTAAGCGAGGTCAGTGATTCCTGCCCTCCAGTCGACTGCAATTGATCTACAACTAATGTTCATCAGATTCTCCCATTAGGTAGATACTTCTATAACAAAAGTGGATGACTTTGATCTGAATCCCTTTTTATTTTAAAAATGAAATATAAGAGCAAGTCGCTCGCATTGTGATAAGAATAATGACCGCCCCTTGTCTATGCTATGTTAATACGTAAAGAAAAATCTTTGTACCTCTTTTAAGCACATTGCGAGCACGGAGGAGTGTGAGATTTAGTAAAATTAAAGTTCATATAGAAAAGGAGTGAGAGTATAAAATTTTTGAATTGAGCTCAAATTTTGACCAGTGGGCGATCACTTTAGCTGTACAACACCATCCAACCTTTGAATTTCGAAGCGCTGTTATTTTTATAATGCACTCGTCAGCCTGGGACAGGTGTTAAGTGTCATAGAATTTTCAATTTATACTGGTGATTTTACTTGGTCTTTCAAAATGCGGACTCTATGTCCCACTATCGACTGTCAATTGACTCGATTCTAAGAAGCGTCTCATTGTTCATAGCGGTGGGTTGTGATCGATGAGGTCATGGATGTGATCAGGTAGCGTGCCTAGGTGATATATTTGTCGTGACTGCAGTCGCTTGTGAATGATAAGGTCATTCGATTAAGGCATGGAAACCCTAGGCGATATTTTTATCGTACTTTCATTTAGACCTACATTATCCTCATCTGGGGAGGGACCACACTTGTTAATAAGTGCAATGATTGTCTGTTCCATTTCCTCTGTCCTACTAGAAAACCTTGAGGAAGCTTATATTACGTTTATAAGAAAGCTGCCATCAGAGTAAATCACCATAGATTTAATATATTACCCTGTCGGGGGAATTTGCCTAAGCTAATATTGTTTTTTTCACTAGGATCACAATAAGCTAATATTGTTTTTTTCACTAGGATCACAATGTAATTATGTAGAGTGCAGTACAATTATAATGCAAATCTACGAGGGAAGTTTGACGGCTGCTATATTAACGCCTATCTTACTAATTGATGAACACCTGCCGATCCAAAAATCTATTTGTCGGAACGAGACGATGGCGTTTTTAATCTCACCATTGTTTCTATTATACGTGATTACAAAGCGCCTGCATGCAAAATCTTTTTTAGTTGTGTCCTGTTTATAAAATTCTTTACGTGACGACTGACGGACCACGCCTATTGATTTTATTCCTTTGTACTGGTGTATGAGATATTGTTCTTGTCTAAATTATTTTAGTGTAACATTTAGAAGTCATTTCCTTGAAGTGGTTACTTAGGTTTTCATTTATATGTCAAGGCCAGAGTCATTATTTATGATTGTTGCGGTAGTTACCATAGTTCGCGTTTGACTAAATAACCCTGAGATCCTTGATTGAAGATAAATATTTTCGCAGTATTCTTACAAGTTGTACTTATTACTGTACTGTTGCGCGGACTGGTCTGCTCTGTTTGATGGTGGTCTCTATTGTTTACTTAAACTTAAACATGTAGGTGGTTGTTTGATTTAGGTACTCGCCGTTAATTTTCGCATTTAATATCCATCTTTGAAGTTGAATTTATATTGTTATTTGCAAATTGTAAAATATATATACAGGGTCATTTTGACATTGCGTTAATAAATGAAACCACATACTTATCTCGTTGAAAATAACACTTTCCATTAGGTTATTTTAACCATAGATGTAAATTAAAAAAGTGTAAGTTTCGAACAAAATAAATATCAATAAAATGTAACTTTAAGTTTACACGCCCTAATGCTACTATGACTGCTCTAGGAGAATTCGTCGCAGCAGCAAAATTACACTTTCAGTCAGAAATACACTTACGCACACGCCATATTCGCACTAAACTACAAAATGATAAAAAAATGGAATACTACAACCGGGATTTTTAGCGAAAGTATTCGTTATTCATTGATAATTTTTAGCACGATGTTAGCAGAGGTATAGCCGACTATGTGGTTTCATTTAGTAACGCAATGTAAAAATGACCCTGTATATTTAAAAAAATAATGATAACAATAAAAGATCTACGCTGAGTTTCTTGGTGCTTCTTCTCAGGTCAGTATGCTTTTCCGATGCCCTGGTTGTACGAGCTGACTCGTACCTAATAAGCACTTTGCGGCGTCAGCACTTTACGTCAACATTAAATATTAAAGTTAGTTCGCAAATCAATACGACTGCGTTAGGTCGTGCGTGCTCATTAATTGTATCATCAACTCTATCATATATCTATTATATGTACGGGCTACTACGGGACCCATACTCTCCTCGTTTATGATAGTTGATAAAAATGATAGTCCGTATTGTATGATAATGATATATTGCCAAAAGTCCCAATTAATAAGCACGCACGACCTAACGCAGTCGTATTGATTTGTGAACTAACTTTATTATTTAATGTTGGCGTAAAGTGCTGACGCCGCAAAGTGCTTATTAGGTACGAGTCAGCTCGTACACTGGTAGGATTTTTTTGTTTATAAAAAACATTGTTTAAAATAACATGAAAAAGTGCCCTTATGGGCCTAATTACTTAATATATGATTTGAATTTGAAATTATTTACGAAGTGTTTTCATGATAATCCTTGTCATACCATCGTCATCATTATCATTGTTAGTTTTAACGTAGATATATTATAGAAGCATAATACTAGACAAACGTTTTTCCGATTCATTCTCTCATTTCACTGATAACAGTGATCGTATGAGTGGCCGCTAGACCAGGCTTACTCAACAAATTGCTCAATTACCCTCGAGCAAATCGCCTAGTGACAGACACCTTAAGCGTATCTCCAACCACACCCTTTACTACTTATATAATCGTAACAGATTTGATGAGTGAATGAACGTATTGTAAAAACGTAACGTTATTTTGATAAATTAAATAATCATTCTCTCTTCTTTTGCAATTAAAGACTTGGCACAATTAACCTCTATTCAAATGATGCTTGTTAGTAAATTAAATGCTTCACATGATCTCTGTGAGTAAGTTTGGTTTAATTATACATTATAGTAGTATGGCTGTTATTTGTATTAATATCTCATGAAATGTGGAATCATTAACACTAAATTGTAGTGTAAGAAAGTGAAACTGCCAATGTAGAAACAACTTGCGAAGTTAAGCTAGCAAATACCAAAGATCAAAGAAGCCACGTGTATTTTTATTACGTTGACACCGTGGTTGACACAAATAACATACCGACTTTTTTGCCCATACTGTGTAAGGCTCTGACAGGATTTGCTACATACGTAAGACGTTCTATAAATGAGCGTTAGGTGGCTGTTTAAAATTCTTCACATCTCCGAAGTTCTGTAGGATCTAAAGATGATGTAATGAGAGACGTTTGTATGTTAATCGTGTGAATGTAGTTGTTAGGCTCTCGTTCTCGGTAAACTATTGTGTTATGGGAACGGGGTGCTTTACATTTTTATGTGCTTATTCAACTTGCCAGCGGTCACTGTCATTTTACACAACAAAAACAAGTATTTTGACATTTATTACTGAAGTACCAACCTACTGGTATTTGCGCTTTCGCCTTCTTTGAACATATATTGCGCATACAATTTTTTATGGCAGGATTTTTTAAATCATTCCCCAATTGGATAATTAAAACGCTTAGTCATCTTCCGTATTGTCTAAATGCGATATTGGATACAACAAAAAAAAGGACTGCCTTGGTGGCGTAGTTGTATAACGTTACGACTGCAATGCTGGGGTCTCGGGTTCGATTCTCGGGTCTGGCAAAGTGATACTGGATTTTTCTATTCAGTATCACCCCGGAGTCTGGAATTTGTGCCTGATATGGCAATAGGCTCGCCTTCATCACTGCATGGGACGGAATACGCACGGCGGAAAGTGGGTGCATTAGTTGCGCCTCTGCCTACCCCTTCGGGGATATAAGGTATGAGTATATGTGTAGTGTGTATGTGTGGATACAAAAAGATTATGGTGGACCGAGATATTTAAATTACATCAATTGAAGTAGACTGTAGAATTGAATACTTCAAGTTCAATAGATTTTACAGCATAGCTTAACGGCTCAGTGATCACCAAATCCTATTGATTATGTATATATTGCTTCGTGTCCATATTTAACATAACGCTAGAGCTCTACGTATAGTCCATAACGAATTCAGCGGGTGGATAGACTAGGGAGCAATTAGAGCAACTTTCGATTATCAACCTAATTTACTTCACTGCTAATCATAGTAGTGAAGTAAATTAGGTTACTAGAGCGAGTGATAGAGCAAGTCTATCGTAGTATCGTCGCAATAATATTTCTACAGGGAACTTTCACATTCCTGAAAATGAACGAATTCTCAGAACATTATTCGAACTAAACGAACAAAGGCACGTGCTGCCCAAGGAACCAATAAAGCCTGAAATCATGTGCTGTCACGACTAATGAAGCTTTTTCTTAATGTCTGAACATGACTGTAGTTACACCGCGGTAACTTGCGGCGGCAATTCGCAAGAGACCTGTTACTGAGACTAGTTTTTATTGTAAATATCCTCAAGTGTTACGCATTGCACGCGTGTATCAAGTTATTATTTTTGGCAATTGTATGGTGAAGTCATTACATACGTTGATTATGGCTCTGTTTGACATAATTTTGATCGGAGGGAACATAGTATTTCCATGGAAGGAAATATGAAATTGATAAATTACAATCTATTATGTCCGGTTCGAATAATATCGAATGGAATCTCAAAATGGTCTTGACTGCAAAGTACCATGAATTACTTTTAATCTCACAAAATCAAAAATTGTAGATAGTAATGTGAGTGTAGTACAATTGCCTTGGTCCCTCCCCGATGGAGTCGATACTCTACTCTCAGTATGACATCGAGTAACATAACATAATTTGGTTTCATCATAAAAAATACCCTATACAGGTAAAGTAGAAACATTAATAAATGGACTGACTCAGCAGTAGACAGGAGTAGAGAAAAATGTTGATGTGATGTAGACTAGATAGACACGTGTTCATAGTAATATTAATTTACCACTTCAGCAGCATAGTGCACGCTGCTGAACCTCAACCAGACGCGTTGGTTGGTGCTGCCCCACCACGAGGGCACGTGGAACCTCCTGTCGTACCACACCAACCCCACGTGGTCTCGCAGTGTCCCGTCTTCTCCAACGTCGTTATACGACGCTGGCACCGGCATTGGAATAATCGGACCCGTCTGTAACAAAATCAATTATTTCTTTACAATATGAATCATTGGAGCGACTTAGTTGTAACGTAGGACAAAGTTCCTTAAAATAAGAATTTAAAAAATAATGAATCATAGAAATACATTGTAGCCAGGAAATAACAATACTTTTTATTTAATGCACCCTTAGAACTAGTTATTGAGGAAGCTCTTCAATTTCAAACATGTACAGTAACAAAAGTATGTTATCATGCCTCAATACTATAGTCTACTCTTTGTCTCCAGAACAGAGTTTTCTACGGGTAGAGCTATAAGTAGAAGCATATAGTTGTAGTGGATAAATGTTAAACCAAAGCTACAAAGTATGATGGGGAAAAGAATGTACTGAAGTTAAATATTATTTAAAAATTCTATATAATTAGATTGGGCTTAGTGACATAATAAGTTTGCTATGAAATTCATATTTTATACATAAAATGTTGTTATTTTTAAATCTGCCTTTATAATATGTTTATCTATCGGCTTTAGATCGGATAGAGTTTCCACGTTCCGACGTAATACTAGTACCTAAGTATTAATTTAAGTAGTTCAATATTTCTTCATAACATTTTTAGAGTTGCATAAGTATGTAGAGTAACCCAAGAAATTAAAATGTTATAACATATGCCTCAATTAAACTGGTTTAGCAGCAAAAGAGTTTATTTATGGCAAGAGTATCTCTTAACACGTGGTACATTTTGTGAATGTAGATAATTTGAATAACGAAGCGAACAGGCAAGGGGGAATACCCGATGATACATTTAGGTGAAGCAACTTGGCAACAGAGTTCTTTCTTGATTGTTTGTTCTCAGATAAGTGACACTTATGCGGTCAGTGGCAGGTCCTTAGGCAGGAACGTAAGGACAAATCTATTGGAACTTGCTAAAACGAAACCTAAATATTACAAGGTTAAATATATTAGATATATTCAGAGAAATAATTTTGCTCAGCCAATTCGTGTACCGATTAGGGCGTCATCTGTTTTCTATCGGAATTTCGACAACGATTCAAATGTTTGAGATTTAGACGAATTCAAATATATGGTTGCAATATACCCAATTTTTGTGTCCAACATATTTTTTTAGGTGAAAAAAATATGAGTTTAAATATGGTTTTGCCTTAGAACATTTAGAAATGACGCGCTGTGCGCATATTAAGGCGAAATATTATGTCACTTGCAGTGTCACTACTACATTCAAAGTACAATAAGCATAGTCAAACTGTATTGTGTCTACATAAACGCACACATAAATAAACCTTCAACTTTTGTTTCTTTTACGCACACTAATAATATGATTCTATAATACGTGTACATGATCATTTGATCTTAAATATTCCGTGCTCTTAAACCTACCGTTGACAGAGGGTAAAAGCATGTAAGCGGTGTCCTTTATATATTATCGATGGGGTTTGCAGTATGCTCCGAATTATTACTTTGGATAAAGATTGCCTGTAATATTTTATTATATTGCTAGACGCCATAGAATTTAAGTTTAACGTTGGCTACATACATGTCGATCTTGAATAATATTTGCGATCGCGAGAATAAATAGAATGTAAATATATTTCACACGTTGGCAAATATTCTAAGCGGATATTATAATGCAAATATTGGAAAAGCGGTGTAAAAAATTACTTTACCAACAACAAATATGTGCATTGTGTTCGTAGTAAATTTACATTCTAATCTCAGAAATTGGATCGTCGAACCACGTGATCATCGCATAACCTAGCTTATTTTGAATTGCACCAGTTTAAAGTTAGTCTTTTAGGCTTTTTTCATCACAAAGCTGCCTTGTCTGGCCTCAAGCTATTTATATTTTTTTAAATCTTTGCCAAAAGAAAAATAATACTTATAATGCTTTCGTCGACGATTAAAACTTAAAAAGACGTATTATTATTTCGAAATCCATTTCATATTATGTTTTGGATTTAGTCAATTTGAAACCAATAGATTATTCAGCTTGATTATGTATTTTCCCTCAAAGTTGCATTTTATGGCACTTTTATAATGCTTTCAATTACCATAAACATGTATATTAGAAAGTGTAGATTATTGTAGATAGCTTTGTTGTATCTTTATTGCAATCTCAAATGCAACAGCTATTATATTGATTTTGTTGATAAAACTAATATCTACATCATGATAATGATAATTGAACAAGAACTATTTAATAATTTGATCGTGACTAACTCTTGTTTGAAACGAAAATAAATAAAAAGTTTTTTTTTGTATGTATCTCAGAACCGAACAGAATGTTTTGATATAAATTCTAATTGTTCACCAGCCTAATCACATGATATCCGTATACAACGGATGACTTCGTTAATAGAAACTTATTGCAAGGTTAAGTCAATAACTTTGAGTTTCATTTGTTTGTTGCCAAGTGATATTTATTTTAGTCATAAATAGCATTGAATACTTGTAAATATAAGTTATTGCCCTATTTTTTTCCCTAAACTCAAAAAGGCATAATCTACCTTTACGTACCTTCTCAAGATCTTGTTCGTACCATCCATTTCTGTACCCGTGTTCAGGATTTGGTGGTGACATTCTGAAGTTCCATATTCCGTCTAGTGTCCTGAGGTCCCTGGTTTCTGTGGCCCGTGGGTATAACGCACCGCCCGTGCTCGATAATGGTTTCTTATTTAAGGGTTTGATTTCGTTTGCACTCGCCCGCAGAGGCACTACAGCATTTGTTATTGATATGTATAGTGTCGTAAGAACAACCAACATCTTCGACTTTCTTAAAGGCATCATCTGTAAAAGAAATATTTTAATGAGTATTGTTACACTAAAGTTATTTTAAGGCGATATTAACAATATGAGTGCTGCGAAGTTTGTAAAGACGTCAAACACTTCGGATTCGTTTAACCCTTTAGGTTATTTATATATAACCTTTGCATCACTATTTTTTATTTGTGCCTTTAATAGTAACGTTCACAAGTTGGTAAGATAAGGAAGTTTTGGTAGGTAACATTAAGTTTGCCGACTTACGTGGGCCAAGTAAAAACCCGCCTTGGTGACGTAGTTGTATTATGGTACGACTACAATGTTGAGGTCTCGGGTTCAATTCCCGGGTCGGGCAAAGTGATATTGAGTTTTTCTATTCAGTATCAGCTCGAAGTCTGAAGTTTGTGCCCGATATGGCGATAGGCTCGCTCCCTATGACATCATGGGACAAAATGACGGCGAAAAGTGGGTGCACTAGTTGCGCCTCTGCCTACCCCTTCGGGGATAACAGGCGTGAGTGTGTATATATGTATGTAAGTAAAAACCCGGGTAGGTAAAAGTTAGTAAATCAATCTTAAGCAGAGTTACTGCGTTGGTACAATAATTTATTATTATGTGAGATTCACATTACGTTACCGAATCTTCAAGTATCGTCACTAGATAAACAGACGCAAAGCAAAAACGTTGATAGGTTTCTAAGCTATGCTAGTTGTAATTGTTTACGCAATTTTTTGTAATGGTCTTTGTAAGCTCATAGTTTCATGTCATACTAGATGTTCGTGGATCGAGATGCAATGACAATCGTCACTGATTTTTTGCTGTTGTCGTAATGTAGTTTATTGTATTCAGTTATAATTCCCATGCAATTGTTTCATTTTCATTTCATTGTCTCATGAACGTGCTAGAAAATAGGTTCACAAACCAATAGTTACTTCAATAGAGATAAGTTGTCTAAGAATGTATATCGCTTAAGTATTGTGTTATTTGTTTTAATAGCCAAGTACCGTTTCGTGTCAATTTTCAATGAAGCCAGTTTTACTTACAGCTTGACTCAGCTGGTAACAAAAAGAAAAACCACGTTAAATTGTTTGGTTGTTCTGATTCCTAGAGTTAGTCAGTTTTTTCTCAGCCTACAAAGTTGCTACCGCCCCCATTTCCCATGTCACCCTTTCGTTATTGTGGGTGGTCGCGGGTGGTCACCACTTCACTCCTGTGTCTCCTACTATACCTAAATACTGACGAAAAACTAATCACGAGTTCAATTATCACATAATTTTCATATTGTAATCTCTGCTAATTTATGACTCATCTATTTGCTTCGATTTACTCGCATTTAAATGCGGTGAGCATAGTAATATTCATTGTAAAAGTGATAAACTTCGTTGTGGATGCAAAGCTGAGACTGCGTCAGATTCTATTATCGCATGCCGGCTTATTATCTAGTCTAGTCATTCGCAGACATCGAAAGCGCTTTTTTCACTATTTATAGGAAATTTATTCTTTAATTTGCAACTGGTGCTTACAGTTTCGCATTGTTAGATATTTAAATTTCAGAACTTTCGCTGTTAAGGTTTATGTCTTTAGTACGTTGGATGTATGGGACAGTATGTTTAAAGAAATTTATGGTTTTATATAGAAATTTATTATTTCAAAAAACAAATAAACCGTTTTGCACTCTATAAACCAGGGATTCCCAAACTAGGTTCCACGGAACCTAGTTTGGGAATCGTCATCATCGGAATAGTCATCATTCCACTACACATTACTGTCGGACATAATACCGAACTATAAAAAATATTCATAAGAGAGAAAAACAATTTCATTCTACACATTGAAATTTTAAGTTAAGAATAATGTGTCATAATAGTGTGTAATCAAACTTTCAATTATATTATAACACATTTCTTAAAGAAATGTTCTTATATAAATTTCAGTGTCGATTTATTATGATTTGATACGGGGTTCTATAAAATAAAAGGCATTTGATTGGTGTTCTGTTATCTCTAAAGTTTAGGAATCCCTGCTATTACCGTCACCGCTTATCGCCGTCATTACCATTTTTGTGATGGTAGAAGGATATTACAAAATACAAATAATAAGTGATAATTAATCAGTTCAATTGGACCGAAAACCGTACGAGATCTGCCTTTAACCCTATTTATTTACAAATGAAAGAAAAGGCTCCTAGAGAAATGTTTCTATACAATTCAAGAATTTTTTCATGTGAAGATAAATAACAATAATGTAATTAACCCCAGAGAAATATTTTATACTTAGATATAATATATTACTTATATAGAAATTAGGTACTGTAAATTGTAAAGTGCGCATTAGGTACCTAGACCCCTCAATAGACGCGTCCTGTCTTTGCTGATTGGCTGGACAGGCGCCACGGAGCGGCAACGTTCCGCCTGACGCAGGTGCTCACCGGGCATGGCTGTTTCGGTGAGTTCCTGTTTCGGGTGGTACGGAAGGAGGTGTCGGCCGTGTGTCGCCATTGTAACAACTGCCTGCTGGACACGGCCCAACATACTTTGGAGTTTTGCCCAGCCTGGGATGAGGAACGCAGCGCTCTCAGAGCAGTCGTCGGAGGAGACCTCTCGCTGCCGGCCGTGGTCGCTTCCATGGTCGGCAGTCGGGAGGCCTGGCGTGCGGTGGCCCACTTCTGTGAGGTGGTCCTCTCGCAGAAGGAGAGTGCCGAGAGGCATCGGGAGCGAGAAGATCCCTCCCGCCGCCAGATGAGACGAAGGAGGCGCCGGGTGGACGACTGACCG
The DNA here is from genome assembly GCA_949316025.1 of Lapara coniferarum. Taxonomy (NCBI): domain Eukaryota; kingdom Metazoa; phylum Arthropoda; class Insecta; order Lepidoptera; family Sphingidae; genus Lapara; species Lapara coniferarum. The sequence continues at coordinate 33,496,702 of OX438921.1, read as the reverse complement.
GCGTCTCCCGCCCTGTGGTTTGGGGGCGTTTGAAGAATTCCACCACGGTATTCCCTGCCTGTCGTAGGAGGCGACTAATAGGGACTAGGGGGTCGGGTTGGTCGGCACGGGTACTGTCCGCCGCGAGATAGTTTGTGTGCCCCCCCCCCCCCCCCCATAAAGTTGTCGGGCTGCATTAAGCGGCACCGCGCAGGGGCGGTTGCGGACGACAACTTAGACACTTTAGTCAGAGGAAGCCCGCAGCCGTCCGTAATGCGCCGAAGAGGAAAAAAAAAAAAGACCCCTCAATAGACAATTAATATACAAGGTATAAATAACATGTTACACAAATTATGTATAGAGACAAAAAACATTTCAAGTATAAAAAAAGTATTTATATGACTACTTTAATTGTACGTAGCTACCTATAAAAATATTAAATGCCGATGAAATGGTAAAACATGTTGCACATGTAATAGATATATAATACACTAGCTTTTGCCCACGGCTTCGCCCGCATTAATAAGTTTTTCCGGGCTAAAAGTACATAAAAACCTTCCCGATGAATCACTCTATCCAACACATTTATTTGGATAAAGATTAATATTATGACGTTGATACAACTCTTAACAAATAATGCATTAATTTCGACCAAATTTGATTACCATAAAACGGTTCTAGTGAGTTAATCTTAAAAGATAGACATATACTGTCACGGACATTTTTTTTAGATAATTTCAAGAGGAATAATTCTTTCATACAAATATTTTTGGTATCTTGAACCGTATTCGCAGCGCACGCAATGGAAGCCCTCAAGGATGAATAATTTTCCCCGTATTTTTTCACATTTTCCATTATTTCTTCGCTCCTAATAGTTGCATCGTGATGTTATATAGCCTAAAGCCTTCGTCGATAAATGGTCTATTCAACACAAAAAGAATTTTTCAATTCGAACCAGTAGTTCCTGAGATTAGCGCGTTCAAACAAACAAACAAACTCTTCAGCTTTATAATATTAAGTATAGATTATGTTTAACATCTAAATTTTTCCACCCTGTTTATAGCAAAATAAATTGATTTAATTAGAAACAGCGGACATACATTTGTCTGAAGAGCTAGGACAATAATCTTCGTACCTAGTCCATAATAGCGAGTTTTTACTGTCTATAGATATTTTGTATCTAATGTAATAGAAACAAATCACTAACCTAGCATTCACAAAAGCTAAAATCAGTCACTAATGTCTATTTTTACCGCCAAGCAGCACTGTGCATGCACTGTTGGGTTTCGGTTTGAAAGGCATTGTAGCCAGTGTAACTACTGGACATAATGAGACTTAACATCTTATGTCTCAGGATGACGAGCGCAATGGAATACCACACAGTACTTTGTAACTCAAGGTGCTGGATGGTATTTCTACTGTTCCATTAGGCGAACGGCATGCTCGTCTCGTGACTTGTCATTCGATTCAATAAAAAAAAACTAAAGTCTAAACCACTAACAATGAAACCCGAGCTGCACAGACACGTGAGATGTTCATTCTCATTTCTATATCTCCTTCTGTCTGGCGGTTCATCGAAAGTGGTACTGTACATCGATGCCTTGACCACTGTTCCATATCGGACCGCAGATAAATCGAGCCATGTGCGAAGTGGATTGGATAAACTGGTTTAGACTCTCGAGAAATATGTTCGACAACGTAAATATTTCTTTAGGACTGATACGGGTTCCTATTCAAAGGATATTGAGTTTTATTTTGTTTTTAAGTCTGCGGTATTGCACATTTAATTTTGTGATTGAGGAAACTAAGAGTAAAATAAGGATTACGTTGAATGAGAACCTTACTGGTGATGTTAATGTTTCAAGGTTCTATAGGTTCTTTCGGCAGTTATTATTAATGACATTGTTCGTAGCAAAATGATGAAATAATTTAGAAATCTCCATCGGTTCGCAATTAACAACATTCATTCTGAATAGATAGGTATGTCAAACGCATTAGTACAAACTCTAGGGGTTTTACTAACAAACACTAGTAATTTCATTGAGCATGTTAAATAAACAAAAAAACAGTTTAAACAAATAAAAATATTTTCAATGTGAGATAACAAATTTATCAAGGTAGCATACAAAGTATTTAAAAAAAAGGTTCATTTGATATCACGTTCGAAGTACGTTGACAATCAACAACTAACAAGTTATTCAAACACAATCAAACGCGTGCATACATTATACCATATATTATATGCATTGACGCGTGTTACAAAACCAGTGGCTTTCTAGTGCACGAATTTAAACAATACATTGGACCGCTCATCAGAATTCTGCGTAGGATTCATGCAATGGGTAGCGAACTATGCGATGCAGTACATACGATGGGAGATAAAACTGGTGAAAATGTGTTAAACGTGTCACACACGCATATAAAACAGAATTCATACATCAATTGTTGCGCTCCATGTTTCCTAGTTTCTCATATAAAGTTTTTGTGTTACGTAACACGTAATTAATGATTTCTGAGACTAGACTACCTTGAGTTACCTAATACGGACTCGGCGTGAAAAGTATGTTAAGGTACAAAATGATCTTTATGATTGTTAATAAAGGAAATGTTGTTATAATGGCGGATGCATTGGATAGGTTATTAGGTATGATGATTTTAATTTTATCTATATTGCAAGTCCTTGGCACGCTTGCGCTTTCGTTTAAGGCCCAATTGTTTTTAATTGATAAAATAATAATTATGTATTAATCAATAATTTCTCATTTTATATTTATTATTCTAGGATATAAGATATTTAACAATTGCCAAACATGCATATAACACAAATGAAATATCAAGCAATTGTGATTTACGACTTATAAGATTCAATGTTTAGAATCTAGATACAGATGATAAAAACAATAATAATCAACATATTATCAAAACACGCTAAAAGTAATTTGTTAGCAAACAATAAAATTATTATTAATTGGTTAGCAACAGATCGTTGTCGAGGTTCATACAACTTGAGTTACTTAATTTAAAGTTGGTTTAAAAAGAAACAAAAAATAATCGCAGTGGACTTATCGTTTTTTACACGGACATAAATAAACTTGACCAACAACTGTATAAGGGACGGAGTTTTTTTGATTATCTTTATGATTTATTGATATGTTTTTTTGCGTAGGAGTAAATAATTTCACGTTCTTTTTCCGCAAATAGATTTACATTGTTTCTATTACCTACTTATTGTTTCTGATTTGATTTAATATCCAACATAATGTTTTTTTCGCTATTATATGGATTCTAATAAAAAAATAATTTCAAATAAATAATAAAAAAATATTTAAAAACTTATTTCATTTCATTTATAAAAAGGAAAGATTTGTATTTTTGTAACGAATAAACTCAAAAGTTACTGGACCGATTAAAACAAAATCTTTCTGCAATATAAAGCTACATTATTAGCCAGTAACATAGGTTACTTTTATCTCGGCAAAATATAAAGCAGGACTTTCATCACGAAAAAACTCATTTACGCGGGCGGAGCCGCCAGCAATGGTCCAGTAGGTAGTAGATATGGGCGCCGCGCCGGCGTTACGCCGCCGGGAAGGACCCGCGCGCCGCCGCCGCCGCCGCCTAACTTAGACGGCGTGGATTTTGTGAATACTTTTAATTTTTATTGACAAATTTTATGAATGATTGGGTCTCAAATGTCATATTTAGTTCGATGTAGACATAGGCGCCGCGCCGGCGTGGATTTGGAATAAAAAAATCATTTTTCTTCAAAAAAATTATTCATAGTTATTGGCCGACTTGGTTTTTTTTAAAGTTAATAACAGAAAAACGACTATTAGCGTTAACGATTGTAAAAGGCATCTTGGCCGTAGACTCTGTGCTCACACGCCCATACGCGGCTGCGCTCTTTCAAGCTGTCTAACCTAAAAGGTCCTGGCATCGCTAACTAAACTTTATGCCACGGAGTTATGTGCTCCATGATCTTTTACAGCAGTACCTTATCGGCCGAAACCTTGGACCTCCGAATCTCTCTGCAAAGCTCTCCAGTGGAATCCGCCAGATAATAAGGGCGTACCACACGATCTTGTACGTGACTTACTTGTTGGTTAGATACCGGCCTAGGATCTGGATCCCAAAGCCCTACGGCCACCTTCCACTGGCTCGAGGGAGCTTCCACACACGAGCAGCGTCCGGCTCCTAAATAGAGGCCAAGCGGGCACCTTTCGGCGGAGTTGCCATGGAGGATGTGGTGTCAGTCTGGAGACCCCGTCCTCGGTGCCCAAATGTTTTAGTAGTCCACCCTGATTTCACCAAGGCGTGAAGCAACTATGGTCCAACTATCAACTGATAAATGTACTCATCGGAGAACATTGTTCCGGAGAGTATCTGTGGCAGATCGTAGGTCATGTCTTTTCATTGTGATAACTGCCCAACGACAGTGTCTTACGGTCAGGTGCATGTGATCGTTTTTACTGGTCCATGGTCAACAGGCGGAGATTCTAAATTGCAGTGGCTAACTTTTTCGGAGTAGTCCTCCATCAGAAAGAGAGTGCTACGAGAGATCGATAGCGGGCCAATCCCTCTGCCATCAGAGACGTTAGAGACTCCTGGTCCTGACCTGTGAATTGGGCGCGTTTAGGGAAGTCCACTACAGCATCCCCGGTCTGTTATAAAAGCCGACTAATAGGGTCTATCGGGCGATCTTGGGGTCTCCCGAATAACCGTCCACTCGGCCTTTGAGGTTGCAATGTACGGTCCAATATATAACCTAACATTTATCGGAGTTTTAGCTAACCTCAATTGAGAGCATAGCGATTTCGTGCCATTTAATGGAGGAGGCCTCTCGCTGTCGCTGTGTTACTAACCAAGACCACAGCAAGAGATCTTAATTTTTGATGGCCTACGAGTACGAAGGTAGACCTCTTATGAAAAGAGATGATGCAGGAACACGAAAGGTCGGACTCCTCCCACCAGAAGTAGAGAAATTTGAGGCATGAGGTGGAGAACTGAATATTACCCGTCCTTTCGATGGAGATTTGCGGATAAAATGATTAGGCGCACATGACCACGAGATCATGAAGCCGTTCCTGACGCAACAAAATGCTTTGGTATACATTTAGTATGCCGTAGTAGTTTACAATGGTGGCGCTAGACGAAACGTGGACGTCGGTGACATCAGCTTTGTGAGGCCCTTTTTATTTTCCAATTTTCTCTCGCCCGGGCCTAGCGGCGGCTGAACGTGCAAACATCTGCCCCCGGAGCCCTGCGTTGGCTAAGGCTGCCACTATCAAAAAGTAATAATTTTTTTTTTTTGTAAGGCCCCTTAAGCGCGAGGCCGTCGGTGGTCGCCGACGCCTAACCGCGCAGTCATTTTTGATAACGGGATCGTGGCACCAAAGGGCATTAATGGTCATTTCACCTTCTCCACGAAACAATAAAAAGACTCGCGAGTGCCATAGAGCATTTGTCTTTTTTTATTATTTTTCGCGGAGAAAGTGACTTCTTACTACCCCCCATCCTTCAAGGGGGGCGACTGAGCGGTTATGCTGGGTTCACCGTGCCTTCGACCCAACGTTGGCCTGGAGAGATGAAACCATTAGGTGACCGCCCAACGTATGTACAACGCACGGCATAAAAACCAAAACTCCGCTGTGGCCACCTTCGGCGCATTAAGGACAGCCGCGGGCTTCCTCTGACGGAAGTGTCTAAGTTGTCGTCCGCAACCGCCCCTGCGTGGTGCCACCTAGTGCGGCCCGTCTGCTGTTGTGTTGGGCTCAGACGCTCCCGCGCACTAAAGGGCGCCCTCTGCGTCAACGGCAACGTGAGGCCTACCTGCCACGCTGCCGTCCATCACAGGGATTGCAACAATGTGCTAAAAAACACAAAACTAAAGACGGACAGCCCCCTGCCGTCCGCTTGGGACCCCCGGTGGCCTCTATTGACTAATAGTCTTTTACGACAGGTAGGGGATACCGTGGTGGAATTTTTCCAAACGCCCCCAATACACAGGGTGGATGGAGCATGGGTCCTGAAGGGATTTTTATACCGATAAGTCAATTGGCTAGTGCTTCTAACTACCTACGAATATGTAACTGAGGAATTTATATGTGGCCTATACATATATTCAATATTCATTAAAAAAATCCACGCCGCTGGCGTTACGCTGCCGCCGACCAAAAATTACCAGCACGCCGCCGCCGGCTTTTTCCTAGGCGGCGCCCATGTCTAGTAGGTAGTAGGCACTCCTTCAAACCCTCGACTATGCTGCGGTCTTTTCTTTCAATATAATTGTAAGGGCAACTTTGATGTGTAAATCCTACTAATATTATAAACGCGTAAGTTTGTAAGAATATATGTGGGCAATTCTCCGAAAAGACAGGTTTTTGTATAATTAACCTGGTCAACATTTTTTTCTATATTTGCATGGTTTTTCTTATTCATATTAAAGCCATAACTTACAGAAATATAATGATAGTGAAGGCACTTAGATTGTTTCACTAGGTGAGGAGATATAGCTTATTGAAAATTTTCATAGGCAGCTTAATGAGATGAAGACAGATAAATGAGAAATAAGGCTCATATAAATTAGTAAAACATGAAAAATGTACTACAAAACCATGTTTTATTCACCTTTAATTAATAAATTACAATGAGCTATCATCAATTATTAATATCAATATTAATAATAACTTACGTCAGTCTGTTTATGTTTTTAAAATTAGCATTAAATGTAATCCCGAAATAGTAGTAGTTTCTTCAACATAAATTTTCCATTAGTTTAATAAAATAACTAAATAAATTTCCTATAATTCGCCCACCTTAATTTTTTTATTTATGAGAATAAGGCTTAAATAAGAAATTCAATTCAACTCTCAATAAAAAATTGAGGATCATATTATGTTTCTATTATAAGACGTACTCATGGCGATTTCTTAAACATGTTTGATAAAATTATGTGTTCTTAAACCATGTCATCACAATTAAATAGGAACGATACATCTGTTCGAGATTAGTAGATAACTTTTTGATCGAAATTTAAAAATAGTTATTGTCATAATCAGTTAGCAGTTCTGTTAGCAATTAAATTAGAATACTTAATCAATTAAAATATTCAAATCACTATTGCCTCCCTAAAAACTAATGTTAACAAATTCTCAATCATCTCATCATTATAATTTGGCAAGACCGGTTCATTTGCCGTAACATTATCTTTTCTATCAACATTCTTCTGCTTGGCTTCTTCTTCTTATTTCAATGAATTGTCGGTGAAAGTGCCAATAGACGGTTTGACTATAATATCAGACAATACCTTAACATTATTTTTATTTATTTCTAGTCCTAGTTGAGGTGCAGATTCATTACGTCCATTTTCCATAATATTCAGCCTATCTTGTCTGCTTAATAAGCTAATTTATTTTGTTGATTCCGCTAATGGTACAACAGCACCTTTCATATTGCTAGGCAGTGTATAAAAACGTACATGTTTTCTATGAGGACTGAAAATAGCTTCTTCAACACAGGAATTTTCACAACAGCCCAATTTTAAAGCGGAAATTATATTTGAATCAATCATCCATACGAATGAATGCATTTTCATACTACTAGGATAAGCATTAATTTTTTGCGGAAACAATGAATTTTTCAAACACGTCATATTCTAATACTGTTTTTATAACTAATGGACGTTCTGAGAAACAGCATTCAAAAAGTCATCAAGTCAATTATATCCACGAGACACAGCTCGGTCGGCAGCTTGCTTTTTCGTAGCTCCAATACCATCAGGATTTTCTTTTCTGTGGCCTGTTTCATTATAGCTCCATGTAATAGTTCGCAAAAAATATATATTGAGGAAGTGAAGATATAATATGAAACAAGCTTGATACCAAATCAGGTATAAAATGAATGCATTGAAGTTTAGGCAGATGTTTTCGGTTATGTAGTCCAAAATAGGAACGATATGGGTCCAGACTGCTGAAATATCGTGAAGTGAACATTCGCTGATGGTAAAAACCAATTGATGTTTAAATTCATTCCCATTTACTTCCCCGTAATAGATAACTGCAATGTGTAAGGTTCATTTAAATAGATAAAAGTAATTTTGTTTCAATTAATAGTTATTTTCTGTTCCAGTTCACAAAACTCGTTTTTTTTTGTAACACAAACGACGCTGAACTGAATTTGAATAGGATGCACCTTGTCTATCTTGTTTATTGAGTGATACGGCTTTAGGAATATATTTCTTGGTAGATATAATTGAAGGCCATGACGATTACAGAACTTCATTCTCCTTATAATTTTGAATTCTTTCCAGTCGTAGAGTATTAACCGCCAGTGAACTGTTGTTTTATTTTGTCCCCATCTTTTTCCATGAATTTTCTGTTGGTAGATTCTCTTGGTAAAATTTTTGAAATACTATGTTGCCTTTTATCTTCTTTACGTCTAATATATCTAAGTTGGACTTTTTCTTGCTTTTCTTTCCATAAATTCTCGTAATTCTTTATTCGGTTAAGTAAATCTTCTCTCTTCTGCTTGCTGCTTTTCAAGAGTCTTTCTTATCTAGTTTGCTTCCTTACCTTTGTCATATGCTTATTACAAGAAAAGATTAATTAGATTTTCAAGTGTTATTAATTGAAATATCCAATTTTGTTTAAAGTTCTACTTTACCTGGCCTCTATCTCATTCATGTGACGTAAATTCGCCAGAGAAATCCAGAATAATTAGGCCCAGATGAATGTGATTTTAGTACTAAAATTCATTTTCTTGCAAATTTTTACATAGTGCACAAGATAGAAATGCATCAAAGAATTTTAAAACGAATATGTTATTTGGTTCTTTGGTATAGAAAGTATTTTGTTAATGTAAACTCTATAAAATAAGACCATCAAAATTAGACTACTTACCTTACAAAAGCCAGAATCGATTGTATAATCGTGTCTATTTCAATATTTACCGGACATAGAGACATCTTTACTTCACGCTAGCACGGCCGCAACTGACATCTAAGCAATGCCGAACCACGTTGGCCGATAAGTATTCACAGTTATTGTAGGTAGTTGGCGAAAGCATGAGCCATAGAAATTATGCATGTATGTCTGGACATTTTTTAACCTTCTGTAAATACCATTGGTTCTTACTAATTAACCAACTGTAGGTAGTAAATAACGGACACATAGTTTAAGTACCGATCCAGCTACTTTAAATTAATGAAATGGTTGTATCTATTTTATTCTAAGGGTTTAACTTTGTAATTTTGACTTTTGGACGCGCCACATTTATTAGATTTTGCATGTTTAATTGTTTTTTACTCGTAAATTATAATATGATATAAGAAAATATAGGAAGGCCTTAGTAGGTAACTAGGATTAGGACAGTATAAAATAAACAAATAATAAAAAAATATCAAAAAACATATGTTATCAGATGAAAAACGTGTTTTTTTGCAGTTCAGAGAATTGCCCATGTATGTGTTACTCTTTCACGCACGCAAAAGTAACTGAACGGATTTGGATGAAATTTGGCGTACGGGTATATCATGCGAACCCATAGGCTACATTTTATCCCGGGAAATATCATCATCATCATCAGCCCGTTGCAGTCCACTGCTGGACATAGGCCTCTCCCAAGAAACGCCACAGAGCCCGGTCTGCTGCTTTATGCATCCAGTTGCTGCCGGCTCTCTTGTGCAAGTCGTCCCGCCATCTGGCCAGAGGGCGTCCCACGCTACGTTTACCAAGACGCCGTCTTCACTCCAGAACAAGTTTACTCCAATAAATATACATACCAAGCGGGACTTTTATCCCGGAAAAACTTTTTAACGCGGGCGAAAGCTAGTCATCTTTAAAGTTACGACGGATTGTTATTAAATAGTTGTTTTTCTGTTGCTTGAAAAATGCATTAAGAGCAGATGCACTACTAATCATTAAAGCAGATTCCAACGACTTTGGGTCAATGTCAAGACAGCATCGCAAAGTACCTACGCTTTGCTAATTTATCGAGCAAGGCTTTTGCATGATGCGTTAATGTGCTGACAAGGTTAGCTTGATTTTTACTATGACTTAAATTAAATGAAATACATAAAATCAATTGGTAAAAAGGATTTGTGACTATCGCTTCCTTGGTTAAAGGCAATAAAATCGATAGCTTGCATGTTGCTTTCGATGTCCAATCTGTACTAGGAAATAGATTTTACGAAGTCAGATAAACCTCACAAAATACGTTCATAAAAGTTTTTTTTAAATTAGGTATTTCCCCTTTCAAAGCTAAAACGAAACAGACCTCTCTAAAATATCTGCGTTTTGTGTGGATTCTGTTAGGTACCTACCAAAAGTTAAGACGTACTTACCTATATCTTGATTTATAGAATCCATTATATGTATTCGTAAAGATTAGAGAATTTTCAGAAATACATATTATGTAACTCCCTAATAGGGAGTAAGTAAGTATAATATGTGAGCATGAATTAAATGAATGTATAGAATTGGCAATGTCCTCTTTAACACCGAAGGGCTCTTTGCAATTTTATAACGGTTTGATGTTTGAATTAAAATGCACCTCCGTTGTCCCCTTGGTTTGTGACAGCACAACTATAATAAAGCCTGCTTATGGGTAGTCCTGTGTTGAATATCCAGGTCCTATAATACTTGGTGTACGAAACCAAATCTCTCACGTGGAAAAGGCTATTGTGGCGGCAATGACATTACGATAGAATTAAAATAATTTCAAAAAACTTTATGTTCAAAATAACGAATCAATATTAACGAAGCCACGAGTTTAAATTATTCATACAAAAGTGGCATTTATTTATGGATGTTTTGCCAGCCGGTAAAATTTCATCAAGTTCAGTTACCTTATTGATTGTAAAAACTTGCTCAGTCCACTTTTTAGAAGCAGGAATTTTATTAACACGACAAAGTTAAACAAATCCTCGTGAACTATAAGGTCACCGACTTTGTGATGTAATCGTTATTATAAATATTGCCGGTTTATTGTATAGTTTCTTTGCCAAAACAAGTCGCTCGTCTTCTTTGACCACATAATTTATTGGCGGTTATAAGTTTATTATTTTTTTATGGCAAGACGTTATCGACTATTATGTTGGATTTTTACATAATTTACATTTTTTTTAAATATGAGATGTTGTTGAACCATTTAAATAATATTAAAGGAAAAAGCCTATGTATGTTGATAATAGATGAAGTCTCCAAAATGGAAATCACTATTTAGAGTTTGTTTATATTCTTATTCCATAGGTGTTTAATGCTTTCTTTCTGTGAAAATGTGTGACATAATATATGGAAAACGTCCACTTGGGTATATTAGGATAAGAATATAATACGTATTTAGCTTAAAACGTAAGTTCTATAATTGCATTGAGTTTAGACTTTGTGCTAACACTCCTGTCTATCCTATGTCGCTTAAGTATTAAATTATCAATTTAATATCTAAGTGATGTACAATTTTTTCTTCAAACCTTAATACTATCCTTACGAGGTTTTCTTACAATGTGTGTTTCTAACCGACGATTATTAAACATTCATGTGTATTTTGTTTGGCTATAAAATATAAAAAATCTGCGTCTCAGCATCCTGCTTTTCCAATCGGCCCTTAAAGCAGCCCACAAACACAGATTTTACATATAAATCCCGGAACTAGTGTTCAGTGAACGTAAGGACTTGTAAATTACATTTAAGGCCTGTTTAACTTGCGTATAACGATCGTAGTTACATGCGTAAACATTCAAGTATGCGTACAGCTGGGAAAAAGCGTTTCACATGAGCACATTCTGATGGGTTTGGGAAATGTTCACACTGTTGGTATATTGTCTCAGAATACTAAGGGCCAGCTTCACAGGTTTCGAATAAATTTTATTTGACAGCTAATGTAGGTAGTACTCCTGTTAGATTTTGAGCATATTTAGTTTGAGTGTGACTTTTATATTACACTAGCTTTTGCACGCGGCTCTGCCCACGTTAAAAAGTTTTTTCGGGATAAAAGTCCCGCTTTATGTTTTCCCGGGATAAAAAGTAGCCTATGTGTTAATCCAGGACATGATCTATCTGTGTGCCAAATTTCATCGAAATCCATTCAGTAGTTTTTGCGTGAAAGAGGAACAAACATCCATACATCCATACATTCTTACATCCATACAATCTTACAAACTTTCGCCTTTATAATATTAGTAGGATTTATGTGACGAGCATTTATCGGCAGGGCAATCAGTGTATTATAGTTATTAATCTGAGGTTGTTGTTTATGAATGAAAGTCAAACCTGTAACGTTATAATGAATGTTATAGCAACGTCTTTGAGAATATTTGTAGTTGCTATTGCATCTTGAAAAATCAGATGTGACATATGTTTTAGTATGACTGCACACTTTTACGGATTCTTATGAATTTATTGACTGTCCGTTAAAACAATATCAAGCAATTTTTGCAAGAAACAAAATAACTTCTACAGACAAAATCATTTAATCCTAGTGCAACAGCTATGCAAGATACGTACATAAAATATGAAATATGTCAGATTTTAGACACAAATTATATAAAAATTAAATTAAAATTTAAATAACCCCCGACACAAAAAATCTCTAAAAAGTAAAATAATAAACTTTTATATCCTGCATAAAATAAAGTTTCTTGATTTTGTGCTATTTTTAACTGACTTCAAAAAGGAGGTTCTATATTCGACTCGTACGTATGTATGTAAGTTTGTATGGAAGCGATTTTCTCAAAAACTACTGATCGGATTTGGATGGGGTTTACGTTCGCCCCATCGCCATATCGGGCACAAATTCCAGACTCCGAGCTGATACTGAATAGAAAAACTCTCAATTTGCCCGACCCGGGGATCGAACCCGAGACCTCAGCATTGCAGTCGTAGCATAATACAACTACGCCACCGAGGCAGTCCAAATATTCGTATATACAGATAAATTATATTTTTTGGTTTGTAGTTGTTTTGAAGTCGGTTTTATTTTTGTAGTCTTTATTTTTAGCAAATAAATAGAAAAAGATAAATTAATGATAAGATCAGGATAAATTATTATATTTATGCACGTTATATTCCTCGTTCCTGTTGTTGGTACAATACATAATATAATTATGTTCTATTTTGTTTGTATTTAGTTTTTATTTTCTACCTTTTTTATTAAAGAAACATGTTATAATGTTATTGTTCCAATAACATTTATTTCTTCCTTTCTTTTTGTCTTTCTTATACCGGGTGCAAGGGAAACGCTCTCGGAAACGAATACAGGTGATAGTATTGGTGATTCCTGACGTGATGGCACTAACAAAATCGCGATCGCATTGTTACAATTTTAGTAGGATTTTCTCAAATTTCTGTACAGCTTCACGTATGGATAGATCATGAAGAAAAGAAGAAGAGCGGAGGTGCCGCAAGGCGATTAGGTCATGTCACCATCAACTAAGGTCATGACGTCACAGTAGGCGGGGCCTAAAACTGTAGTCCCGAGTGAGTCGTCAGTGCGTTCGGATCGGATTCATCTGACATTTAAATAGGTATAATTTTTTTTAACCATGAAGTGCGCTGTTGTTGGGTGTAGAAATTGCTCAGGATCACAAATCAAACAAGATGGCATAACATTTCATTTGTAAGTCGTTTAAATTTATGATTATTTGCATTTTAAAACACATTTTATTGTTTTATTACAAAGTGACATCTGTCGTCAAAAAGTTTGGTTCTTTAGATTTCTCACTGATATCATGATTTTAACGTTATAAACGCATGTCATACGAATTTTCGGCAGAAATTAGTAAATTTAGCTTATTCTGCCTGCTAATATATTAATTATTTCAAAGATTTATTACTTAGTTACATAAAATGTGAAAAAATATATTAAAACATGTAGTGACGTCTGTGGGTAAGTATTCAGAAATAACGGATAGCGAAAAATATGTGCGTCATGCGAGCGACACCCAACATCGAATATAATTCGACGCTTGAAAGGCAATAATATCTAAGCGACAAATATACCGAAAATGAGTTATATACATATTTGGAATCGCCAAATTTTTTTGCGTCGATTGATCCGGGTTTCGTAGCTCTAGGACAACTTTTTTGGCGGTTAGATATTAGATGATTCCGGTAAATTTCACAACTTTTTTCTCGTTTACCGACAAGAAATTCACGACTTTTCGGATTTATAGTAGTTGGTACACTTAAGGAAATTGATTTTGAACTTATCGTGTCTCACTTGAAATCGTGATATTACTGTTTTGCATTAAAATATGTTTACTTGAAATAAAGAAAAATGCTAACTATTTAATGAGTTGTTTATTACCTACACAACAAAATTATAGCATTGGCGTAGATATATATTTGCCAGCACCCATACTCACCATATTGATGTGCTTAGATATTTTCAGCTTAATAAAATATTTTGTTAATAGTACATATATACAACTTTACATAAAACAAAATAAAAAGAGATTAATCGGTTAGATAGTTTTACCTGAATAATATAAGTTCTATTTATTATGCTTAGATATTTTTACTTGTCAACCTTTAACTTCAATGATGTCGCATAGTTAATTTTACCGGGTATGTTCAGGTGGTTATACTTATTATTAGGAGATATTCACCTGTTCGTAATAAAGAAAATACACCCGCTTGCGAATCACCTAGTGTTTTGAAAGTGTCGTTGGCTAATCTCATCTATTCATGTACTTTTCTTATATTCCATGGCCTCTTTTACATCGTCCCACATTCTTTCTCGTGTTTGCAAAGTACTATAAAATCCTTTGTGGAAGACGTATGTCAAAATCGTAGAATGTGGTGCTCCATAGTCTCTGACTACCCGTATGGGATAAGGGCGTTAGGTTGTATGTGTGTGCTTTCAGCAAAAATAAAATTTGAGTGAAAATTACGAGTTTCCAACACAATGAATAAATGATAATATTATTGTTTTCTAGTTCTGCTTGAGGCGAGAACCTCCCTCCAACGAAATTAGTTAACTATTAACAAATTCTATATCAATATGCTATATTTTGGATGTAAGTATGTTTATCTAACAATAAAATTTGATTTTCATTAAAGTTTGCTGTTTATTAAATAGTTTAATGTTGGTGCGAATAACAATATTTACAATATTGTGCACGTATTTATGTTTTTCTACTTTCGTGCGACCCAATAATTTAGCTATAGATATATTTAATTGATTTTATTAATATGTTTAGTTATCCTTATACGATTCTTACCAACTGCGCATTTTTAAATATTTCATATTTCTTTAAATTTACTTGTTACGGTATCCATAAAATTATCCATTTAGATGATTTTACCTGTTTGTAAATTAAGGTAATTTTTAACTAAGCGACAGTAACTTTTTAATTTATAATCGTCAAGGCTGTTGATTTAGGTCAAAAAATGACAAAAATTAAGAAGTTCCTAAAACAGTTACAATTATTTTTGTGCAGCACATAGTTTAGTTATGATTTTTTTTGTCAAAATCAAAAGTTTAAAACGCTCTACCGAAAAAATTAGCTAAATGTCGCTTAGATATGATTGCTTTTCAAGCGTCGATATTATTTTTATTAATTTCGTTGTATTTGTAAGTTTTTTTCGTGTTATTGATTTATTTGTTATCATTTTAGATTCCCCATTTTTTTTTTGTTTTTGCGGAGAAAGTAACTTATTACTACCGATGCTGTAAATACAGAAAATAGAAATGCCTGAATACGTGAATAGACGCAACAACTGGACACCAACAAAATATTCGAAAATATAAAATAATGCTTGAAATATAGTAAAAACAACAATTTCGCTTTTCTTTAGAAAATATTCCTACCTGTCAAACATTTGATGTTCGTCCCGTCGTTTAGAAATCAATTAAATTTACAAGTTAAAATATTACTAAAAGTGGAGTTTTATTCTTCTTGTTTTGGTTTTGAATGTCAAACGTTTAATATTCGTCCCATCGTTTAGAAATAAATTAAATTTAAAAGAATACTTTAGTTTTTTTATTTGTTTTTGACATTTGACGTTGACAACTAACAATTTCTGATCGCAACTATATACGGACTTTGGCGGGAACCAGGGCGTAAAGGTTGCGTTGTTTCGGTTGAATTTGATTTTTATGTGCATGATGCGGTTTGTTCAGTGGCCAATAAGGAATACATTCATTTTTATCATAATACTACGTGTTTCTTGCGGCTTCATCCGCGTGTAAAGCCTTTCCGCTAAAAAAAAGGCCCTACGAAGAGATTAAAAATATGCATTATTTCCATGGGGGTAAATTACCGGGATAACAAGTAGACTATGTGTTAATCTAAGACATGATCTACTAGCGTGCCATTTCATCTAAATCCGTTTTGTTGTTTCTGTGTTTACTTCCAACACACATGTAAATATCCAAGTATTTTTATGAACTTTCGCATTTATAATATCATCACAGGATACTGAAGTAGATATTAGTAAGATTATCGTAATTATTAATTTTAATCAATAAAGATTTTTATCAACAACTTTAACAACTTATTTTATTTTGTTTATTCCCTAATTTTCCTGTACGTATGATAAATAATTATAGACATATATAATTATTTTATCATATATGTGTCACCTATGTAATGTACCTATATGCTGAAAAAACGGCTAAGCGCCAGTAGAATAATAAATAATGTGGTCCGCCATACTAACGCACATAGAATCGTCTGGAACAAACACTTTTGCTTGTTACGCCATAGGGGTGAAAAGACGAACTAAATTATTGACAAGTTAGCTCTGTTACGCTGTAATAATGCCATTCACCGCTAGATGGATTTTGATTGGGGGGAGGAGCTATCGTTATATTTCATCCCCCGACCCCCCGCATTTAGCGACGCTACGTTCTAAAGAGATTTTGGCTTGACACACCTCCGCTCTTCTTCTTTTCTTCGTGGGATAGATAAATCAAATTATTATTCTGAAAAATATAGTAAAAAAGGTCAATATTTAAAAAAAATCGTAATGAAACACGTACATCAGCTGACGGGTTAACGACCGCGTGGCCGCCGCGCCGCCTTTTCGGCGTTTGCTTTGTAGTTTGTACCCTACCCAGTTTTGTGTACGCTTTACATTGCGCGCGCATGAATTACGGAAATACTAAAATCGTAAGTATTATCGCTTAGCTTTGCAAATGAATATAGTTTTTCGTTAATGTTATGGTTCTTCTCTCTTACCGTTCCGGTATAGAGAGCGTTTCCTTTCCACCCGGTATATCATTAAAACATACATAAATTGCTATTCGGCGCTTGCCTGGATTATTCGGAAGCGTAATACATAGAACAAGTTATATTTATCATATAATTCCGGGAACGAATTTATTTTATCAGCATGCATAATAATTGCTATGTTACAGTGTGACTATTATATTTCTCCACCCCTTACATAGTGTATCAGTTGAATGGACGCATTGTGCCCTCTGCAATGCTATCGACAATCTGTGATGTGTATTAAACGACAAAAGTGTTATACAAAACTATATTCAGATATAAAGTAATTTACATTTAAATTGTTAAATGTAAATCACATTGTAACTATATAAACGTAATAAATATAATATAGTTTATGATCCAGATGGAGGTCAAGACAAAATTTAATTATTGTTATGTTTTTAATAGTTTTACTCACGCAAATAATAATTCATGGCTCGAAATATACAAGCTGAATACGTATGATTGGAGTTTTGGTTGAACAAAGGTATTTTTATAACCTACAACAAATACTCAACCACAGTATTTATATATCTATCTAGTATTAGCTTTTGCCCCGTCGCGTCAGTGTGAAATTCTTTTCCAAAATATAAATCCCGCTGTCCACTTTAACTCAGTTAAAAAGTATCCAATAATATATTAATCAACTAATCTTAAATCGTAGTTGTCAATAATCAAAAACAGCTCCTGGTTGTATGTTTACTGTGACATATTTGTTTGCTCGATTAAATCAACAATATATGCTATTCAAAATCTAATGGAAAAATCAAAATTGGCGCTTTGTTAAGAAAGTTATAAAGCTTTGAAATTTTATACTAGGCTGTGACGTCACCAAGCGCCGTCGAGCATAACGCTGCGTGCGTGCGAAAAAGATACCGTGATATCTCCGCCACGCCCTCACTTTTCCTCACAAGAATATTTAAAAATTTAATGACTGCTTCATTTTTCCAATCGATTTTGATGCTGATTTCATAGAAGAATTTCTTATTCGTATTATTTTCTGTTACATTTAAAATAAAATCCGTCCCATGATGTGATAGGGGACGATTCTATCGCCATATCGGGCACAAATCCCAGACTCCGGGCTGATGCTGAATAAAGAAATCCAATATCACTTTGCACGACCCGGGGATTGAACCCAAGACCTCAGGCATTGCAGTCGTACCGTAATACAACTACGCCACCGAGGCAGTCATACAATTATCTTTTACACTTATACACTGGAACCTTTGAATATTTAACAGCATTAATCATTTCACATGTATGATATACAACAAATTTCAAGCTGATTAATTTTAAATTAATTTGGAAATGTCAATAATGCCCTCAGCAAGACGGAAGGTCATCGTGAGGCCACCTGCTTCTTTTCCAAAACTTGATAGAGAATATTTATCTGATTTTCAATCGATTGGGAAGAAATTTCGTACTGGAAATATGTGATGCCAGTTTTGTTTAGAGATGACTAAATAAATTTACTGTAATGTTTTTTTACACAAAGAACATCCGTCCGCCCAATTCTAATTTAATTTCCTACCGATGTGATTTGACGATACCGAGTGTAATTCAAAGTTCCGTTTAAGACACTTCCAAAAAAAATTAGTATAGATACGTATAAAATTTTAAAATTAATCATTTATATGAATTTTATATAGCGCTTCTAAATTATTTTGCTTGACTCACGTTCACACATACCAGAAATTTTATTGGTTGATAAATATATTCTAGAAATACAATCGAAAACTATAAAGTCTTATAATTTTGTCTGCGACAGTACCTGCGGTTCCGTTATACGCGGCATTATTTAGCAAACTTATCATCAGATCACAGCGCGGCGCGGCGTCCGACCGCCCGCGTTCACCTCTACACATCATAACATCGTGTTGTTTGCATTGTAACCTATTGTAATACTAATAAATAACTTAAGCCGTGTTCTGCCTAAAGCGATAATATTTCATGGCGTTGTAGAGCTAAAACGTTAAATTAAACGTTTTTGGTGGAGCAGCTCCTGTTTCCCTACGGTTTTCGTTTCATTTTCAGTTGCATATTTAAATAATTTAATTATGTCCTGTATTACATACCATCTCAACGCTGAGAACTGATCTCCTCTACGACTGATTTATAATATAACGAAAAAAAATACGAACATGTTATGGCCGATGCGCTACCAGTACGGTATTCTTCGGATGCAGATGTGAATAAAAACAAATGTGATAAATGTAGTTTGCATAAATATCAATATTTGATCAATTTTATCTTATCTGATGTGTCAATTGAAGAGTTTCCGATAGACGTAATCAACCATAAGGAAGAGTAAATACAAGGCATTGCGCAGGCCGTGACCGCGGCTTGCATTCACTCCGGCGCGTAAACATATCGCACAGATAAACTCGCGTTCAACATTCATATTGTTTTTCAAAGTGCGAATAACTGTAATTTTCACGTTTAAATACTTTTGTTATTTTTGCTTAATAACTTAGTTTTATTGTTATTTAATAGGCATAAAACATACAACATACATACATTAAGTTAAAGCTAAATGTAGAGTTTGTGGCTAAGATTTTATCGCTTTTAAATAAATATTTTGGGAAAAAAAATGATTAGTGCATTAAAAAGTAGTATCGTTTCTCTATTAGGTAACAGAAAAATTAGTGCGAGGCGAACGAATACTATGCAAAAAATGAGTTAATTTGTGAGATAAACGTAAAAAAAAATGAGTGAATGCATTAGCGGTAACATTGGGATTTCGGTATGAATAATTCGTACGGTTCTTACGAGGTTGTGGCCTAAAATATTCTTAATTTTTATTATTTATTCATTAATATACGTATTTATACTTCCTATATAGCCGGCAAATGACATTGATTCCGTAAAATTTAAAACGAACGAAGCAGAAATAGATACTAGAATATTATGAAGGTTAATATTTCAAAAAATAATAATATTCAAGCATCATTATACTTATAAATAAGTTGATTGATCTTGTTTGAAATAATAAATTATTAATATTACTATTTTAAAGTTTTTATTATAAAAAACGTAGAAGTCGGGTTGTTGGTAAAATCGATACAGAAAGATCATATAATTTGTTGTTGGTGATTGCTATTTAGGACTGTGCTAGGACACGAACAATGACTCAAGTTTATGTAAATCCATAGTACGGTAAATGGTTATAAAACTTTCATACGGGTGTTTCTATTTAAAAAAGTTTACAATGAGTTACTAAAAATATTTTAGAGCCAATTTCGTATTTGGTTTATTAGTAAGAAAATTAATATGAGGCGAAAAAGCCTTTTGAAGAGATCGGAGCACCCAAATCTTCTCAGTCTACAAAAGAATTTCCAAAAAATTTTAACATCGCACAAGACATAAAATAGAAACCGCGATAGTGGATCTCTGACCGAAACCTTCTGGATAATCCCAGATGGCTGGCTATTGCCAACTAAGGCATAATTTAGCGAGCATGGGATACGATATATTCCATAGTTCACATTACATTATACTTTACTGAATATCGGTGATAGTATAACAATATTGGTCGTAGTTCATTGGAATGATGCAAAAACTACCAACCGACCAGCGAGTGACAAAATATGTAATACGCCAGAAATCATTCGTGCAAGTCTTCAATAAAAACAGATTTATGGATAAGTTAGGTCACCAGTCTAATGAACCTAATAAACCGCAAGCCGTTTATATAATCAATAGAAACAAATAAAAGACATGGTGGTTAAGTTACAATATCTTCAACACCGGTTACTAAATAATTGGTAATCCGCAATGTTACTATTATTTCATCGTTTGAGCAATTTTTGTGTTCTTACTTTAATTGGATTGCTATTAATATTAACGACATGAGTTTGTAGATTTCATAATAAGAATGTTATATATTTCTACGTATACATTCGTGACATAAATCATTCTAAATTTCTACTAAATTTAAATTAAGGCGTCATGACTGCTTATATAGGTACATTTAGGAACACTACCCATAACTTCTTAAAAGAACTGATAAGATTGTATTGCGCTCGACAGCCTAAAACATTAAGGGCAAGCTGAACACAACAATGCCTACAATTTTATGTACCCTGACTACTTGAACCTATATTTTGCTATTTAAATATTGATTGCCTCGGTGGTGTAGTTGTATTACGGTATGGCTGGAATGTTGGTACGGGTTCGATCCATGAGTCGGGCAAAGTGATATTGGATGTGTCTTTTCAGTATTAGCCCGAGGTCTGGAATTTGTGCCAGATATGGCGATAGGATTGCCCTCTATCACATCATGAGATGGAATACGCACGGCGAAAGTTGGTGCCTCTTGGGGGATAAAAGGCGAGAGAGTGTGTGTGTGTGTAAATGTAAATGTAATATTTACCACAACAATACTAACCATTTCATAATTATGTTTTCTACTGTAGGTATAGTGATATGCGTATTTATTCAAATGCATAATGAGGATCTCTATCCAGTTCTCCACGGTTTGTGATGCACAACTTTGTTTGGACTTACGACAAACACAATGCCTGTTTATTACATGTCAAGGAATTTCCGGCAACAATTGTTTTTGTATTTTCATTTCATTGTTAGGCTATGAATAGTTAGAATTCCTATTTTTGTTCTAGGTCCGCAAGCTAAAATATACAAATGGAATGTTTATTTTAAATATGATAGGGAAATATTGATAAAATTTAGATGCATCTCTGCCTATCCGTTTCATATATACAGTAATTGAAGTACAACATGAATGAGGCATAGTGCAATATGAACCAATAAACGCGTGCAATATTGAGGTTTACCGGAGTATTGAGTTTTATTAACCCATGGAATATTATTGGAATATGTCCGTAACCTAGATCGCAGTTTATATGTTTGAGGTTCATCTACGATTGCGGTGTTGTTAAACCCGTACAATATTGGGAAATATAGCCTTGTACACCACATAATTTTAAACATTGATCTTTCTATACGATTTGCATATTTGTTACTGGTTTCGTCAAACATTATACTATAAGGTGTTCTAATAATGAAACTTTATTAAAGGTTGTTGAATAAAAATAAAACTATTGAAATTTATTTAACGATGTTGAAAATATGCCCAGTATTGTAAGACAGTGACATTAGGATTGTATATATTTGAAGAAGAAGAAGAAGAAAGAAATTTTTTGTTTATTGTTGGGATAAAAACTTACAAGTTTGCTTAATAAAATGTAACAAAAATATATCATAAATATTGTGCCGACAATGGGAACCCTCATTCAGCTCCATGCTACAGTACTGCCTAACCAATACTGCAGCGCTGATTTTCAATGAGGGGCCCAGGTGACATATGGGTACTAAGTCGGTGGTGTGCCAATTACATATATGTTGAACTTACATACATAGATAATATAATGTAAATAACATATTAAAATTAAAATTAACATAACATAATAACATATTAAAATTAACAAAACATAACACTCAAATAATTTCTGTGAGACAAATAAAAAATAAATTTACAATTCGAAACTTCAAAAACCACATCATTTGCATATTTTAATATTGATTCTTTATGCCGAAGTTAGGGATATACTTTGTAATATTTACAGTTAAACACAACTGAAGGCTCAGATAGACCAGCTTTATTTTTTCGTGAAATCTCTTCAGCTAATAAAAAAATACATATGTAATCTATAAGTTAGAAGACTATCACCAAGAAAAAAAAATATTGGTAAGTAACAAAATTTAGAAGTCATTCTACCAACTGGTTCTAAATTCCAGGTGAATATTTTAGCCTCAATAAAATCAGAAACATCTGAACGTAGGAAAATTCGCCTTATATAATAACCAAGAAGAATTTAAAAGCATTTATTGATATTTAACAAATAATATAAATGATATTTAAGATATGTGATGATTAATATGTAATTTTAATAATAATAAATAATAAATAATTTATACAGTAATCAATAGTATTTTCAAAGTACATGTTATTATTGCATATTTTTTTTATTGTCCATGAGTATACAAAATTGGTTTCTTATTTACATAAGTTACACAAAGTGGTTTCGATATAAGGGAGGCGGGGGTGGGCAAGGTTCCGCTATTTGATACGTAGCTCATCCCCCGCGTCCGATAGTACAGCGGTGCAGAGAGATTTCTTATTCTAGGTATGTTATTATTGCATTTATATATTAGAAATTATATGGAATTTGTGCCCGATATGGCGATAGGCTCGCCCCCTATCACATCATGGGACGGAATGTCGGCGAAAAGTGGGTACACTAGTTGCGCCTCTGCCTACCCCTTCGGGGATAATAGGCGTGAGTGTATATGTATATGTATATATATATTAGACTTCAAACATTACGGCGCAAAAAGTAACATGTGCCTTGTTTGCAGAATAAGTTAAATGTGTCCTTTTGGGAAATATTTAACAGTTGCAAAATTCAACACAACTATTATGGAAATGAGGATTCCAAGAATATTGGCCGACGTAAGTGTCTACGGTCGTCGAATAAAATATATCATTTTATATCTTAAGGTTTTAGTTGCATTTGGGTTTTTTAATACATCAATGATTTGAACGCTCTAATTTGGAGGTGATATTACTGTTTAATTTCATATTTAAAGATTTTTTAAAGATATAAGTTCTTATTACTTTGGTATTTCGACAGCACGCCACTGGATAAAGGACACTATTGTGACGATATGGTTTGCAATTTTAAGCCATGCATTATTATGCAGAATTTCTTCAAAGGTAAGACCAGAGAGATGGTAACGGAATTAAAGAAATAAAAACACAGAAATTTCTTTACCTACCTGCTGAGATTAAAATGGTAAAAATCCCGCTACATTCGCTTATTCTTAAGCATTGTGTTCAAAAACAATGGAAAAGACAAATTTGGGGTTGGGTCGAACTTTTCCAAAACCAAAGCTTCACCCAGTATCACAGAGCTGAGTACACTCGAGTGTACAATAATTAGGTAATCTCGTAATAGTTTCTATAGCGATAAAACACCAATCATTCTAAATGTTTTATGTTCTTAACACGTGCGATGCGTGTCGCTATTGACCTGTTAACGTCTCATTAAACCAATGGGCTTAATTGCTTAGGCCTATACTTCCGTTGGATTGTGCCTTAACTTGAGATGCTAGTCCGAGCAATCAACCTTAATTGCACTTAAACTGATGTGCAATTGTCTTAAAGGGCGCATCACAATTAAGCATTTCTAGGAATATGTTTGAACATTTTATGTAGCCTGGTTTTGTTTGTAACAGATATGGGTTTAGATTTAGAATGCAAGGAATACTGTGACTTATGCTTGCTGTGTAAAACATTGTTCGACATCAATAGTAATACCAGCCCTGTATTATATACTGCTCACTACTGAGCACGGGCCTCCTCTACTACTGAGAGGGTTTAAGGCCTTATTCCACCACGCTGGCCTAGTGCGGGTTGGCAGACTTCACGCACCTTCGAAATTCTTATGGAGAATTCTCAGGTATGTAGGTTTCCTCACGATGTTTTCCTTCACCGTTAAAGCGAACGATAATTGATAAACAATACACACATAACTTATACGTATAACTTTGAAAAGTTAGAGGTGTGTGCCTTGGGTTTGGAACCTCCGGATATTGTCTCGGCAAACCGTTCCGGTCGGTCCAATATCATTTATTTATTTAGGCTTTATGTATAATGTGTGTTCCCTAAAATTGATGATTTAGAAAGTCATAAAAATATTATGAATTCATCACAAAGTACCTACGGAAAGTGCATTCCATCTACAGCGAAAGACATGAATAGCGGTTGTTACCAAAATATTATCGTGATAAACCACAAAATCTTTCCTTACAACTCTCACAACCCGTTAGGTCGTGATGGTATTAAACTTGTACACAAGGTAATAAAAGCATTAAACAACAAAACTTATGTCCTTGTAAACGACGTCTTGGAACAAGACATTTGCATACCTCCGAATTAAGGTGTCAAGGATTTATTTTGAGCGATAATTAATTAATGCTAACTAAAAAGTTCTCTCGTATCAACATTAATCAATATTAAGGAAAAACTTTGTTATATTTGTCGCGATATTTAATATGCAAACACAAAAAATACCAAGCAGTAACTTTTTAAATTCAGTAGGGTCATCATCAATTACAACTACACAGCTTATAAGTGATATAAATGTAATTGACAATTTGGCATAATGATTTAAAAATCAATTTTCTGTATTATGTTTTTATCGCTCGTGTTTTTCATATTACATTTATTGCTGCAAATTGCAATTGATTAAAACATGTCATGGATTTATGAAGTACATCGCGAATGAAGATAAAAAGCGGTCCAGGAAATCTCAGTAAAGTTAAGAGTGACTTGATCATGTTTGTTACCTACTGCTTGCTATAAGTGAAAAAATATACAAAGTATCAACATGGTTAGGCACAGTTCTTAAACTCTCAAACATGCCACTTCTCCAAAAAGGAGATTATCAACACACACACACACACACACACACACACACACACACACGCCTTTTATCCCCGAAGGGGTAGGCAGAGGCGCAACTAGTGCACCCACTTTTCGCCGTGCGTCGTCCATGAAATGATAGGGGCCGAGCCTGAGACTCCGGCGTGGTACTGAAATTAAGAAACCCAATATCACTTTACCCGATCCGGGACTCCAACTCAAGACCTAAGCCTTGCAGTGATACCGTAATACAACTACGCCACCGAGGCAGTCAATTATTAAGCTATTGGAAATATTAGTGCAATTTAATCTTAATGTAGCAATCGCTTAAAAATATATTTGAAAATGTTTGGGTTGGACTTATTGCCCATAATAAATCTTGGTCAGGCAAGACTTGTGCTTTTTAAATCGTCATCATCAGGCATACGACGTCCACTGCTAAACATAGGCCTCCCCCAAAATTTTTGAAGATGGACTTATCAAGCGACCTGCATCCAGCGCTTTTTAAATAGCTCTCTATAAACAGTAGCAGTACCATCTATAACAGTAACTTAACGAAATGCTACATTCTTTAACTTGAGGTAGTTAGAAAAGGGACTATGAAGTAATCTTTTGTTGCATACTATAGTCGAAATTAATGACGGAGAGCGCAATTTACTTGTTAAGTTTCATAAAACAGTAGACGTATTGGAAAGCAATTATTTTATAACAAATTGGGCAACCATAAAGATCTATGCGCAACGTGCCGCATCGGGTTACCCACGCTCCACTTACAATTTTCTCGTAATCACATCTCTTGCGATCATAACATTTTGCAATACACGACTCACAATGGAGATTTTTTACCACTATATTATTTGGTTACATGCTGTTTTGTCACCGTATTCATAAAGACAATTAGGGACATAAACGACGGCGGGAAAAAGCTGTTCTCCACATTCAGCTTCAAGCTCTTTTGTTGGCGTTATCGTCTATCTTTTATCTTCTTAGTCGGGTATTCTTGGTAGAGTGGTCGCGGTTATCGCACTGATGATACACGGGAAGATATCAACGTTGGCAGTCTTCTCGGCGAAGTTCGCAGCTCTGCAAACCTCATTTACGAGGTATTACGCATTGGTCTGGTCAATTAAATTACTTTTATCTAAATTTTTTGGACATACTTTGTCGTCGTGGAGCTGTAGAGTAATATTCAACAAGTCTCACGCGTTGCAATAAACATTTAATAGAAAAGCGATAAATTACCATATCCTGGCGAGAAACTAAGCGGCGGCACTTCACACACATTTCGTGCTGAATTTGTAGTCGAAGCCAGGCTAGGTGTTTATATTGTTACCAACTAGCTGAATAGAATAAAGTTTGATGCAGACGTAACTGTGCATCAGTATGCCCGACGCCAACCCTTTGGAAACAAGCATGAATGACACTGTACTTTGTGCGATAACAACCACATTCGCTCACGAATACTAAGTTTTGTTATGAAACATAACAACGCATTTCGCTGTTCCATTTGTAAGCGATGTGTTTGGATTCGCATTAGATCATGCGATTGCTTTTAAAATGATGGCAATATACCTCAAAGGCATCGATAACATTGATCTTTGAAAGTCCTTCGAAGAACCAAAATTGTTTAATGGTCGTACCTATCATATTAAACTTTTTTATTCACGCTTCATGTTTGATTTTGAAACTAACTTAACTATAATAATTCATCAGTCAATGCCCATGGACTTGAGCAAGTTTGAAAAACCAATAAAACTACAATACTGTGCTATTTTCAATCTGCAATCAGCAGTTACTAAAGTCGTTAACTGGTCGATATGGGGACCTCATTTTAGCCCGTGTTTTCAATTACTCAGCATGGAAATTGGGTCAGTTTGTTGCCTAAATCAACGAACGTAAAACAGTACCTGCCGCCAGAAACGTGCGTGGAATGAGCTGCGTGACAGCTTTAAATATTTGATGACGTGTCCATTATTGCATCTACTGACCTAGTTTGGGGTATATAGAACACTCCTTGGATAAACACATCGATTGTACCATGGCATTAAATGCGCTCAACTTAATATGTCATTCGTATAAGGGCTGATTTTTCGAACATCAAATAAAAGTTATTCATCAAACAAATTATAACCTGACTGAATATAAAATTAAAACAAATTGATAAGTATCATTTTAATTAGTTTATGTTGTAAGTATTTTATCCTACGAATACATTTTATCTCACACACACACACACACACACTCACGCCTTTTATCCCCGAAGGAGTAGACAGAGGCCCGACTAATGCACCCACTTTTCGCCGTTATTCCGTCCCATGATGTGATAGGGGGCGAGCCTATCGCCATATCGGGCACAAATTCCATACTCCGAGCTGATACTGAATAGAAAAACTCAATATCACTTTGCCCGACCCGGGGATCGAACCCGAGACCTCAGCATTGCAGTCGTACCATAATACAACTTCGCCACCGAGGCAGTCTTATAAATTTTATCTCATGATTGAAAAATCAGCCCTAAAGCAGTTTTATAGACAAGTCAGAGGAATTGCCATCCCTATTGTGATTTACTACTTAACTGACCCGGATTCAATTGCTATGTGACTTTTACGTATTCATTTTGAATACGCATAAGGTGCTAAGTATTATATAACTATGTTCAATGAAGGAGTGTTTACACACATAAGAGGTACAAGCAATTTATTTAACAA